>BSWB01000008.1:57505000-58750000 GCA_033239125.1 Fagopyrum homotropicum | reverse complement strand
ACATATACACTAAACAACACAAAGGGTACTAAGCTTAGGAGTTGTGATTACTCACCCGTAGCAGTGAAGATCCAGTTTGTTGTCAATCTCCCAATGAAGAGTCCAACGTTGTATAAGACTGCATTTGATCGAAGGAGAGTTGATTACGGATCTATACATGAGGAGGAAAGAGTGGACAGTAGGTGTGCACTTACTCAGTCTTCTGCTTTAGCAGCCTGGCACGCGATCTGCTCCTGGGGACGGTTGAAGACGCGTGTAGTGTATCGGACTGGCTGCGAGGGTGTGTTGTCCTGTGTTCGGCCTGTAGCAGCGATGGAGGCGTCAAGGATGTGTGGTGGTGGTCGATGGCGGACTGTGCAGCCGGTTGAACGATCGGAGGAAAGGTGGCGGAGTCCAACTGTGAGGTTGGCACCGCTGCTGGTGGTCGACGGAGCCAGCGGAAGGGAGGGTGGCGATGGTCCGAATGCGAGGCTGGCACCGCTATTGGTGGTCGTCGGTGTTGGCGTCGACTGTGCAGAAACGAGAGGGCTGCAGCGTGAGGTTATGCGGTAGAGGAGTGTTGTCGAGAGTGCCGCAACAGGATTAGGAAGCGTAGGATTGGATTAGGGTTAGGATTAGGGTTAAGGAGGTGGGCCGGCTGAAAGGTCATTGAGCCTGGTGTTGGGCCGGAACCGGCCTGCTCTTTAATTAAGACAAGAGGGCTGAAAGAATACTCGTTCTCCGCCCGAAACCGTTCAAAGTACGGAATTAATTACGGAATAATTTATGAAATTATTTACTAAATTATATAAGTTATCATTTTATGTGAATCCATGTTACATAAAATGATAGAATTTAATATAGTGTTATTTTTAATTAAAAGAATATAGGTTGGCGGATCGGAAATCCGGTTTTATCCGGTATTAAACGGAGTTTAAAAATTTCGGTTATTACAATTGGAAAATGGAAACCGTAAAGTAATAAGATTCTACAAAACAATCCCTTCTGAACACCTATCACGAATCGGATGAGGACAAGAGTTGGATTTTAATCTTCGCCCCATCGTATCAACTGCAACTTCTTCCCGAGAAATCAGAAGGTAGGTTTCGTGCTTTCCTATTATGTCAACCAAGAATCGCCTAATCGCCATTGTTGTCCATTCCGAACTTCGCAATACCTTCGTCTACCATTTTCGCAACTATAAACATACCCAGATATGTAAGTGTCATACATAGAATTCGGATACACATGACATAAAAGACATACGTACATTTATGTAAACATTATGTACACAATTACACATCGATCGTACATACACAATATGTACTATTACACACAACAAAGATGTAGATTAATGCACTTAATATGTACACAATTACACACACCTAATATGTAACAAATATGTATATATCATACATAGGGTTTAAAACACATACGTACATTACTGTCCCTAAAATGTGTACACAAGTTATCTTCGTCAACATAATATCGCCAATCTGGACAATTGCCATTTCTCCAGAAAATGGCATACATCGTGATTCAAGATTACAACAATATAGTTACACAATTTCGACAACAAAATTACTATTTTCGCCATATATGTACACTAACAAGTCAAAAGAAACACAAAATAACAACATAATTTTGTCCTCCATTAAAGCATCAAAAAGCTTCGAAACACCATAAATTTGACTTTCACCTTACCGATTTACGATAGATGATGCTACAAAAACCTAACAACCGATGCAGTGTACTTCTCCAATGGCCAAAACGTGAACGCAGACAATTGCCCAAACCTGAACGCATAAAAACCCAGAAACCTCCGTCTTCTGTTTTCGTTGAAAATGGTGGATTGTATATCGTAAAAAAAAACAAAAAATAATGTGGGAAGATCGTGGCTTTTAATGCTTCCTAAACAGTTATTATCTTTAATTAGCATAATTAATTTTGGAAATAAATATTTTTTAATTGGAGAGAGAAAGATCATGAGATCTCTATTTTGTTAATTATTAAATCTTTTCTTTACATATTCAAAGGACCTAGTTTGTTAATTAAAACACAAAACTACCTACTTTGTACACAATGATGCAAAAGTGCCTACTTAACCATTTAACCCAATAATATTTCCCACATCGACAATCACAAACTTCAACGTACTCTTTATATAAACACGCATAGATTAGAATGGTTGTCGAGCTCAGTAACGCGGGCTTGTAACTCGACGGGAGGACATTAAGATGGCGGAACTTGATCCTTGATAGTTGGTGGCCGGCGTTAAAGTCCCTCGCACAGCAGATGGTGAATATCCCGTTCGCTCCTACTCTGTAGATGGGAATGGTTCACGCAGCACAGGCAAAAAGGGGAGGACAAATACCCTCTATGGGTCGCCTCCTTGTCTGTCGGGGACCGCCACGTGTCACCAACTATCGCCATGGCTAGCCGGATCATTGAACCGTTATTCTTTTGTTCCGTCGATTAGTGTATTCTACTCATCTTTAAAGTTTTATTTCAGGGATTCTACGTTTTATTTCAGGGATTCTTGTTGGGCTAGCGATTAGTGTATTCTACTCATCTTTTAAGTTTTATTTCAGGAATTCTACGTTTTATTTCAGGGATTCTTGTTGGGCTAGCCGGATCATGAACCGTAATTCTTTTGTTCCGTCGATTAGTGTATTCTAATCATCTTTAAAGTTTTATTTCAGGGATTCTTGTTGATGTGCTTGTGTCTTCTAAATGCACTTAGATTGCAATTACTTTAAATACCCATTTACAGCCAACAAGTTTTACTCCATCAAGCAAATCAATCAAATCCCGAACTTAATTTCGATTAGTCTAAAACCATAGTTAAGATATTTGTAATTTTTGCACAAATTCAAAGAAGTTAACCGATGATTATTATATTTGAAATATATATACATAAATTAACTTATTATTATTATTATAATATTATATACTTTTGTGTTATAATCTTAATTGAAATATGAGATACACTTGATGTAAGTTTTGTAGATATTAAAAATTATTAAATTTCCATTTTTTTGTATTAATTAATATAGGAATTTTTGTACAAGGCATGTGACCCTAAGCTAGTGATTTAGTGTAAAATAACATGTATAAATCTATAAAAATATGGGTTTGTTTTATTTACCATGCTAAAAAGGTAGCTTCTTCTCTAAAAAAAATTGGATTATTTTTTAAGCTTAGAAACTATTAATCAATAATATTGGATATGTTTTTAATACTTGGTTCATTGGTGATCTTGCATGGTTTAAACTTTTTTGATAGTTATGTGAAGAAAAAAACACATAGTTTAAGGGTAATATATGTAATTTATCTTAAAATCTGTTTTGAATGTGCAATATTTAGCCGGTGTAATTGTTTGTTCCGATAAACATGCAGAGAGGTGTTGAAAAGTGGGTGTTAATCAAACAAAAGAGTCGCTTAATTACATCAACTCACAGCGCGCCATTAGGGCAGTTTTGGTTTATTAGATACTAACTAGGCCCCTAGTGTAACGCCCAAAAATTTTGGCGCGTTTGCGATATTTTTTTCCCCGGCTTTTATCGATATTTTATCAGCTTGAATAATTTTATATAATTTGTAAGCGTATTCTTCGGCGTAAATTATTCTTCCCCGAGTATATTTATATTTTGGATACGTATTATTATTATTTCTACGGAAAGATTCGGAAAATTTTCCGTTCCAAATGCTGTTGATGAGTTTATTCTTTTAGTAATTTTCCATTTGTTATTTTATGTTATTCTTTTTATTTATTCCTTTCTTTCCTTCTACCTTGCTTCTCCCTCTACGCCAGGGCTGATAGCGTGTGTTCAGCAGATGGGCCCACCCGACTCCTCGCTTCCCAAGAGCAGCCTGCGCTGGCCGACCCCTCGACTCCCTCCATGTTTGTCACTCTGCAAAACTCGAACACCTATTGCCTAACTCTCTTCATTCTCCTCCTTTCCCTCTTCGTTTCACCATCTCGATTTGGTCTCTTCGTCTCTCGATTTGGTCTCTTCTGCAAGCCCAATAGTGACGCCACCGGAGAAGGTTCGCCTCCGCCGGAGAGGTCCCTGCTTTGCACTCGCCCTTGCCCTCTTCCTCACTCTTGTTCCTCACGCCGCCTGTCTGCCCTTGCCTTCGCCACCATTGCCGCCGGGTCTGGAAGGAGCCTCACCTGTTGAGCTGCAAATTGCCTTCCACGTCGCCTGAGGAAAAAGAGATTGACGGCTGCCGCATTCCCTAGCAGCGCCGGAAAGGAGCCGGGAACAACCGCCATCACGTCTTCCTCTTTCCCTCTCCGTTTTCCCCACCACTCGAGAACCCTCTCCGCTCCATTGCGCCGGAGAATCCAGCGCTGCGCTGCCTCGCCTCTGCTGCCCTTGGACGCCAGAAAGGAGCCTGCCTCGCCTTGCTTCCGGAGCTCCCAGCGCCGCCGCCCCTGCCTTCCTTCCTCTGTCGTTGTATCTGTTGAGTTGAAGAAAACCCTTGTTCACATATTAAATCGGGGCCCCTTCAATTTGGTATAATGACACCTTGTACCCTTATTTTTGGCATAATTGCATAATTTACCCTACCTCTATAATTGTAGTTTTGACCCCATCTTTGGACGTTGCACTTTATACCCCTGCAAAAATTAATTATAGAAAATGGCCCAAGTTTTGAGAATTTGAATTTATGCCCCTGTTGGAATATATATTTTATGTTTTGGCCAAAAGTTATTTTTGGGATATGGTTTAAGTTCTTGAGTTCCATATTTACGGCCGGAGTTTGGATTGCGGGTTTACGACGCATGTTGTGATGTTGTGTATTTTGCCCCGAAAATGGCTTAGCGGTATTGAACCTTGGATTTTGTCTACGGGATATTCCTATGATTGAAGCACAATATATTATGCCTTGTTGGCTTAAATTCGGTTTATGGCTCAAGTTTTAATTACGATTTTATAACCAAGTTCCTAGAATTTCACATTTTAACCGGAATGGTTTTTGCGGGATTTAACGTGGCCTTTTGAAACCGGGATGTTTTCTTAGAATTATATATATTATATATCTTCCGATCAAATTTAGCGTACGAGCTAAATTTGTCTAGTTTGGTGTTAGGTTTGGAAGCGTCCCGATAAAGACCTAACGAGTCCAAGTCGACATCCATAGATCGTCTTCCGTCTTTTGACGTCGTGTGAGTTACCTTTTCCCTCGATCTAGTTATGTTTAGTATTAGTATCATGTTAGGATGGATCTAGCATAACTTAGTGGAAATGCCAAGTAGTGGCCTTGAACCATATATAGATGTTGGATGATTATGAGTATTGTGAAGTTTCAGTACGATCATAGGATGATCTTCGGGATTAGGAGTTGTACCTATCATGCTAGGGTTGTGACCTCGTATAGGTTTGGGAGACTAGAAGCCCAAGGGCTTCTAGCTTGTTGGATAGTTATTGATTGCGTGCCTTGCTTGATCAGGCGTTGAGTGTCTTCCTGCGGGAACTGTGTAACACCCCGAATCCGCGGGACTCGGGATGCCACATTGGGCTAGGATCTCACAATGGATCCTGACCCTAACCTGACAACAAGTTCACTGGACCTTACAACATGGCACTGACAGATATAAAACAAATACATAAAACAGTATAAACTGTACGACCCAAAGTAAACAACAACATAGCCGAGTATATAAAACGACATCCTCACATAGGAGGTACAAAAGATCATCCTCACGTAGGAGGGAAACACAACAACCCCAAACCAACCACCTAATGTACGACAGTCCTCGGCCTGTCACCCTGCCAGATCACTCAGCAGTGCCTAACCTGTAAACATCTACAACACGGTATGAAACCGTTAGCTAACCATACATATATGAGGTAATGCATAAGCACAATCACACATAGGGAAATATAAACATATCAGCATGCTTTCACTCATTTACCCATTTATTCATCTCAATATAATGGTCATTCACTCAAATCGTATCAATATAATATATATGAAACTAGGTGACACGAGGACCGATACATCCTCGCCTCTGAGCCTGCTAGCCAGCCGTACTAGTATCGGTCACACAATCCGTGTACCCTATGGGAGTGGATTGCGCCCTTCCTGTAAACCGGTCTGGCCTGACATCAGAGAACCTCCCAGACTCCACGGCGGGATGAAAGGGAAAGGTTATCACAGCCACGCAGTGGGGCAATCAATAAAACATAGGTCGGTACATACGACATCACATGCTATCATAGCAAACATATAAGGCACACACCACTCATACAAACACCCAATATAAGGATGGTAGCTAAGTAAGTCCTACGGACTTACCTCAACCTCGTACAAAATCAACCACGATCACCTCTACACTGGAGGGACAACACGGCCTATAAAAAGGCATAAAGAGATATATCAACCTCAATTCATCAAAGGGGTCACACCTAGACCCAAAGGGATCCATAAGGATCATACTCAATCTATGAGCCTCACAACCAACTAAACCTCAATATCTCAACATAGCTCACAATTCCTCAAATCTCAAGGTAGTATCTAATCAACATTCCTCAATCTCAATTTTAATCCTAATTTAATTAATTAACCTTTAATTAATTAATTAGATTTCGCGAGAATAACGTTTTGCCCGCAGGCAATTTCTAAACCCCCTGTCATCAGATTTCATCAAACAAGAACCCATAATCACCAGAATAATATAACGACCATAATGGAATTTCTAATTGTCCTATTTGACAAGCCTAAAGTCAATTTAGGCCAAATCGCAGTACGGAAAACGAATAAATTCATAACTTATTCGTTACTAACCCGATTGACGATCTGAAAGAAGATTCGGAATCACAACGACGCAGGCTACGCATGGACATCATCAAATTCATCGGAATCTGAGCGACGGAACCGTCCTGGTGACATATATGCTCGACCAGCCCTCCATATACTCGGAAATGCAGAAACTCGGTACCGATATGAAGAGAATGAAGAGAGGAATCCAGAAACTCAAACGGAATTGAAATCGGATTAGAAACGGAGAGTAGATCTGAGTTTGAAGGTTGAGAGAAATCAGAGCTTTTACGAGGAAACGTGAAATGAAATGAATTAATAAAGGATTTTCCGCTATTTATAGTGAAGACGATAATTATCCTTTAGTAAAGTCGATAATTATCCTTTAACCGATCCAAAGGCGGGTCGAACCTCTTTCTCCAAACTTCTCGAGATTGGAACATTAAATCTAGAATATTGTAGGGATAATTATTCCACAACTGCCTCGGAAAACGTGTATTCCTAAGCCGTCTTTCTTAGCCATTAAGAAACGAAATAGCGACTCTTTTGGCCGTTTTGCCTCTCCATGTTATTTCATATCTAAGACATATCCGATGTTCTGATCATTTCTCTCAACTGCATTTTTATTAATTGGAGCTCCCAAATGCTCCAAATAACACCGGAGGGTAAAAATAATTACCCGGGGGAAAAAGTAAAAATTTCCCCAAACGTCCAAAATTACGCGAGGAACATAACGGTGGGACTCATACTCATCACTTGCGAAATCTTCGCGAGTTATATGTCAATTACTATGAACGATTAAGTTAATCAACATTAATTAGAATTCGGAAATTCTAGCTATTACATCACACACCCCTTAAAAAAAAGTTTCGTCCCGAAACTTGAACAATTCCCAAATCCTCTCGGACCCATACGCCGAGGTATAACTCTCACTCTTTCTATCGGAGGTATCACATCTCCGTTCAAAAGATCACAACCTATAACAATCTATAACCTCAAGTATAAACATGGAGGAATCATCACTCCAGGAAACAGGGCCATAACGCTACCCAAAGGCGTAGAGGAATCACGTCTCTCGCCATACCACATCACAAGGCATAGAGGAAGCACATCTCTAGCCAAAACATATCACATGTATAGAGGAAATACGTCTCTAGCCAACCCATAAACATATATATCGCATGGAGGAATCACATCTCCACTGAACTATGTCCATCAAGGTAGCATGGAGGAAAGAACCATCTCCAGCTGAATCCTAATCCCACTCAAATAGCATGGAGGAAAGAACCATCTCCAGCTATAAATATGATCATACTCAGGTAGCGTGGAGGAAGTAATCATCTCCAGCTATAGCATACATCACGCTAGCACATCAAGATCTACTAAGATCATAAATCACATCACAACTAGCATAGAATAACACATCAAGGCATATAAGCACATAAGCACATAAGAACAACATTCATCAAGATAGCACTAAGATATACTCGTGCTCCCACAAATGGGTATGTCCTAACATATACTCTGGATAGTCCCTCAAGGCACTATCCTAAGTCTCTCACATAGCCTCTTCAGGTCTTCATCTCGACCATCATAACCTCAATATGAGAATGTCTTTCGAATGCAAGAGTTTCATATCTCATTCCAAGAATGTAATCGAATGCTCAATAAAAGTGTGGTCGGACTCAACCACCAAATCATCGTAACTCACAAGGTGTCTCGAGTCTGGTATATACTTCCTTAGTTGAGACATATGAAACACTGGGTGGATATTCTCTAATCTAATAGGCAAAGCTAAACATCATGCTACCTTCTCCGTACTGGTCAATCTCAAATAAACCATCATATTGGAAACTCAGTTCCCTTTCCATATTAACACGTCTAACGTCTCGCAACTGAGATACTTACAGCCGGACATGAACTCTCGCTTGAACTTTAGAGGTTAACGCCTCTTGTCTACATATAATATTTGGTGACTCTGTACAACCAACATTCTTCCTTTAATCATCGTTACTCGAACTATAAAATCCTGAGTCTCGTCAGGTGTTATTTCACTTCTACTGCTAGATCACTTCTAGCATAAGGATATACGACATCTATGTCTATATATTGACTCATAGGGTCATCCCAAAAAGATGCACGTCCTTCATTGTTATATAATAAACTCATTAATGGAAGGTAATATAACCATCCACGTTTCCCATTCAACTTACAACTTATAATAGATCTTTAAGATCTAGATGATCCTCTCTAACTGACCATCGGTCAGTGGGTGAAGTGTAGTCATGAGGTACAGACTCGTCCCCAAAGTAGTCTGAATCTGCTGCCTAAAATCTCAAAGTAAAACATCCATCTCAATCAGAAATGATCGTTCTCGGTATACCATGGAGTCTCACTATCTGTCTAGTGTACTCCTCAGCCAATTCATTCACTAGCCACGTCCTTCTGATAGAAATGAAACGTGCTGATTTTATTAATCTGTTACCAACAATCCAGATAACATCAAATCTTCTACTGTTTACACAATCAACTATTAACGCATGCATCGAAAGACATGAAGTGCATAGCACTCACAACAAACAAAACTCCACTAGGTAAACCATTAACGAGAATGGTACTTATAACAGCTAACACTCGTAGCTCCTCAACATATCATCACTCAATGTCAAATCTATGCTCCTCAGGTATCACTGAGGTCATTACTATAGCCTCCACTTCCACTCTTTCTGCACCGGAAAGAGGAAGGTCTTGCTGAAAAGAAACACCACCGTGCTGACAGAAAGAGTCAGATGGCCTAGGTCACCACAAGTGAAATAAGCTATCAGTGCCAAAGGGCACACATAACGCTAATGATCTGGATAGCCACAACTGAAACATAATCATCCCATCCTTGCAACCTGTGCAACTGAAGGGTAACTCGACCTTCGTCGTCCACCTGGAATGATCTCACTCTTGAAGGGAACCTGTAAAGGCAATGCCTTGCCCTGTCGACAAAACTTCGCTCTATGCCCTACTTTACCACACGTAAAGCATATGGGCACCTTTGGGTACACAGCTCGCTAGTGTCCCAACTTCCATGCAATTAAAACACTGTAGTTCCTTGCCAGTCATCTTCATGGCCAAAGAATCACTAGATTGTCCTGATATCGGACTTGGTTCCCCATTCATCATCTTTGCTTCTTTCCGGATCCATAAGCTTCAGTTGATCTCACAATTGTTGGTAAATCCGGTGTGGATCTACCCGCTATCACCGCTTCATATACTTGTTACATATATTCTTGAAACTCGGATCTACTCATGGAGACACGATCAGCCTCTTCAAACTCGTTCTTTGCCATAGGCGAAACAACAGCGGAAACTGGTCCCTAACTTATCACCACTAGAGGAAGAGGGGGTGTACCCCTACCTCATCCCACTACAGATACTACTCTAGTTTGAGTCATCTGTAGGATATACGCACCTAATCTTAAAAGGCTATATATATGCCATAGGTATCGATATGTATATAATACATCCACATAATCCATAGTACACACAGATATATATACATATCTACGCTGCAGAGATCCATGGCAGAGGTGACGACTTCTCGTACATTCTATCCCAAAACCACACTTAAAACCAAAACCTTTGAAAACGTCAGATCCCATGTGGGCTCTGTTTATTTTACCTATCAAACCCCATTGCAGGTAGCAAGTGCCATTGTTGTCAACCTGGGCTCTGATACCAACTCTGTAACACCCCGAATCCGCGGGACTCGGGATGCCACATTGGGCTAGGATCTCACAATGGATCCTGACCCTAACCTGACAACAAGTTCACTGGACCTTACAACATGGCACTGACAGATATAAAACAAATACATAAAACAGTATAAACTGTACGACCCAAAGTAAACAACAACATAGCCGAGTATATAAAACGACATCCTCACATAGGAGGTACAAAAGATCATCCTCACGTAGGAGGGAAACACAACAACCCCAAACCAACCACCTAATGTACGACAGTCCTCGGCCTGTCACCCTGCCAGATCACTCAGCAGTGCCTAACCTGTAAACATCTACAACACGGTATGAAACCGTTAGCTAACCATACATATATGAGGTAATGCATAAGCACAATCACACATAGGGAAATATAAACATATCAGCATGCTTTCACTCATTTACCCATTTATTCATCTCAATATAATGGTCATTCACTCAAATCGTATCAATATAATATATATGAAACTAGGTGACACGAGGACCGATACATCCTCGCCTCTGAGCCTGCTAGCCAGCCGTACTAGTATCGGTCACACAATCCGTGTACCCTATGGGAGTGGATTGCGCCCTTCCTGTAAACCGGTCTGGCCTGACATCAGAGAACCTCCCAGACTCCACGGCGGGATGAAAGGGAAAGGTTATCACAGCCACGCAGTGGGGCAATCAATAAAACATAGGTCGGTACATACGACATCACATGCTATCATAGCAAACATATAAGGCACACACCACTCATACAAACACCCAATATAAGGATGGTAGCTAAGTAAGTCCTACGGACTTACCTCAACCTCGTACAAAATCAACCACGATCACCTCTACACTGGAGGGACAACACGGCCTATAAAAAGGCATAAAGAGATATATCAACCTCAATTCATCAAAGGGGTCACACCTAGACCCAAAGGGATCCATAAGGATCATACTCAATCTATGAGCCTCACAACCAACTAAACCTCAATATCTCAACATAGCTCACAATTCCTCAAATCTCAAGGTAGTATCTAATCAACATTCCTCAATCTCAATTTTAATCCTAATTTAATTAATTAACCTTTAATTAATTAATTAGATTTCGCGAGAATAACGTTTTGCCCGCAGGCAATTTCTAAACCCCCTGTCATCAGATTTCATCAAACAAGAACCCATAATCACCAGAATAATATAACGACCATAATGGAATTTCTAATTGTCCTATTTGACAAGCCTAAAGTCAATTTAGGCCAAATCGCAGTACGGAAAACGAATAAATTCATAACTTATTCGTTACTAACCCGATTGACGATCTGAAAGAAGATTCGGAATCACAACGACGCAGGCTACGCATGGACATCATCAAATTCATCGGAATCTGAGCGACGGAACCGTCCTGGTGACATATATGCTCGACCAGCCCTCCATATACTCGGAAATGCAGAAACTCGGTACCGATATGAAGAGAATGAAGAGAGGAATCCAGAAACTCAAACGGAATTGAAATCGGATTAGAAACGGAGAGTAGATCTGAGTTTGAAGGTTGAGAGAAATCAGAGCTTTTACGAGGAAACGTGAAATGAAATGAATTAATAAAGGATTTTCCGCTATTTATAGTGAAGACGATAATTATCCTTTAGTAAAGTCGATAATTATCCTTTAACCGATCCAAAGGCGGGTCGAACCTCTTTCTCCAAACTTCTCGAGATTGGAACATTAAATCTAGAATATTGTAGGGATAATTATTCCACAACTGCCTCGGAAAACGTGTATTCCTAAGCCGTCTTTCTTAGCCATTAAGAAACGAAATAGCGACTCTTTTGGCCGTTTTGCCTCTCCATGTTATTTCATATCTAAGACATATCCGATGTTCTGATCATTTCTCTCAACTGCATTTTTATTAATTGGAGCTCCCAAATGCTCCAAATAACACCGGAGGGTAAAAATAATTACCCGGGGGAAAAAGTAAAAATTTCCCCAAACGTCCAAAATTACGCGAGGAACATAACGGTGGGACTCATACTCATCACTTGCGAAATCTTCGCGAGTTATATGTCAATTACTATGAACGATTAAGTTAATCAACATTAATTAGAATTCGGAAATTCTAGCTATTACATCACACACCCCTTAAAAAAAAGTTTCGTCCCGAAACTTGAACAATTCCCAAATCCTCTCGGACCCATACGCCGAGGTATAACTCTCACTCTTTCTATCGGAGGTATCACATCTCCGTTCAAAAGATCACAACCTATAACAATCTATAACCTCAAGTATAAACATGGAGGAATCATCACTCCAGGAAACAGGGCCATAACGCTACCCAAAGGCGTAGAGGAATCACGTCTCTCGCCATACCACATCACAAGGCATAGAGGAAGCACATCTCTAGCCAAAACATATCACATGTATAGAGGAAATACGTCTCTAGCCAACCCATAAACATATATATCGCATGGAGGAATCACATCTCCACTGAACTATGTCCATCAAGGTAGCATGGAGGAAAGAACCATCTCCAGCTGAATCCTAATCCCACTCAAATAGCATGGAGGAAAGAACCATCTCCAGCTATAAATATGATCATACTCAGGTAGCGTGGAGGAAGTAATCATCTCCAGCTATAGCATACATCACGCTAGCACATCAAGATCTACTAAGATCATAAATCACATCACAACTAGCATAGAATAACACATCAAGGCATATAAGCACATAAGCACATAAGAACAACATTCATCAAGATAGCACTAAGATATACTCGTGCTCCCACAAATGGGTATGTCCTAACATATACTCTGGATAGTCCCTCAAGGCACTATCCTAAGTCTCTCACATAGCCTCTTCAGGTCTTCATCTCGACCATCATAACCTCAATATGAGAATGTCTTTCGAATGCAAGAGTTTCATATCTCATTCCAAGAATGTAATCGAATGCTCAATAAAAGTGTGGTCGGACTCAACCACCAAATCATCGTAACTCACAAGGTGTCTCGAGTCTGGTATATACTTCCTTAGTTGAGACATATGAAACACTGGGTGGATATTCTCTAATCTAATAGGCAAAGCTAAACATCATGCTACCTTCTCCGTACTGGTCAATCTCAAATAAACCATCATATTGGAAACTCAGTTCCCTTTCCATATTAACACGTCTAACGTCTCGCAACTGAGATACTTACAACCGGACATGAACTCTCGCTTGAACTTTAGAGGTTAACGCCTCTTGTCTACATATAATATTTGGTGACTCTGTACAACCAACATTCTTCCTTTAATCATCGTTACTCGAACTATAAAATCCTGAGTCTCGTCAGGTGTTATTTCACTTCTACTGCTAGATCACTTCTAGCATAAGGATATACGACATCTATGTCTATATATTGACTCATAGGGTCATCCCAAAAAGATGCACGTCCTTCATTGTTATATAATAAACTCATTAATGGAAGGTAATATAACCATCCACGTTTCCCATTCAACTTACAACTTATAATAGATCTTTAAGATCTAGATGATCCTCTCTAACTGACCATCGGTCAGTGGGTGAAGTGTAGTCATGAGGTACAGACTCGTCCCCAAAGTAGTTTGAATCTGCTGCCTAAAATCTCAAAGTAAAACATCCATCTCAATCAGAAATGATCGTTCTCGGTATACCATGGAGTCTCACTATCTGTCTAGTGTACTCCTCAGCCAATTCATTCACTAGCCACGTCCTTCTGATAGAAATGAAACGTGCTGATTTTATTAATCTGTTACCAACAATCCAGATAACATCAAATCTTCTACTGTTTACACAATCAACTATTAACGCATGCATCGAAAGACATGAAGTGCATAGCACTCACAACAAACAAAACTCCACTAGGTAAACCATTAACGAGAATGGTACTTATAACAGCTAACACTCGTAGCTCCTCAACATATCATCACTCAATGTCAAATCTATGCTCCTCAGGTATCACTGAGGTCATTACTATAGCCTCCACTTCCACTCTTTCTGCACCGGAAAGAGGAAGGTCTTGCTGAAAAGAAACACCACCGTGCTGACAGAAAGAGTCAGATGGCCTAGGTCACCACAAGTGAAATAAGCTATCAGTGCCAAAGGGCACACATAACGCTAATGATCTGGATAGCCACAACTGAAACATAATCATCCCATCCTTGCAACCTGTGCAACTGAAGGGTAACTCGACCTTCGTCGTCCACCTGGAATGATCTCACTCTTGAAGGGAACCTGTAAAGGCAATGCCTTGCCCTGTCGACAAAACTTCGCTCTATGCCCTACTTTACCACACGTAAAGCATATGGGCACCTTTGGGTACACAGCTCGCTAGTGTCCCAACTTCCATGCAATTAAAACACTGTAGTTCCTTGCCAGTCATCTTCATGGCCAAAGAATCACTAGATTGTCCTGATATCGGACTTGGTTCCCCATTCATCATCTTTGCTTCTTTCCGGATCCATAAGCTTCAGTTGATCTCACAATTGTTGGTAAATCCGGTGTGGATCTACCCGCTATCACCGCTTCATATACTTGTTACATATATTCTTGAAACTCGGATCTACTCATGGAGACACGATCAGCCTCTTCAAACTCGTTCTTTGCCATAGGCGAAACAACAGCGGAAACTGGTCCCTAACTTATCACCACTAGAGGAAGAGGGGGTGTACCCCTACCTCATCCCACTACAGATACTACTCTAGTTTGAGTCATCTGTAGGATATACGCACCTAATCTTAAAAGGCTATATATATGCCATAGGTATCGATATGTATATAATACATCCACATAATCCATAGTACACACAGATATATATACATATCTACGCTGCAGAGATCCATGGCAGAGGTGACGACTTCTCGTACATTCTATCCCAAAACCACACTTAAAACCAAAACCTTTGAAAACGTCAGATCCCATGTGGGCTCTGTTTATTTTACCTATCAAACCCCATTGCAGGTAGCAAGTGCCATTGTTGTCAACCTGGGCTCTGATACCAACAATATTACTAGGATCTCACAATGGGTTATTGGTGTAACACCCTGAATTCTCCGAACTCGGGACATTACTGGTTAGGACCTCACAATGGGTCCCGACCTTAGTTTGACAACAATATTACTAGGATCTTACAACAAGACACAAATAAGAAAAATCGAAATTCATAAAAATGTATTTCAAAAGGGATGAATGCAACAAAGTCTACCAGCCTATAGAACTCAATAACGGAAAAGACTAACTGTCTTAACAAAAGGAAAAGAACAACAAAGCAACAACCCAAACCCCCACCCTAAGGAGTACGGAGACCCGGCTGACCACTACTTTCGGATCACTCAGCTGCAGTTCTAACCTGCGGTAGAATATAAAAACACAACAAAACAACCATTAGCTAGTTATCTAAACATTCTTAGTTTACACAAAAGTCCACAATCGAGTTCTCATAGAAAAATTTAGTAAGGTTTTATAAAAGTTACCCAACATTCTTAGTTTACACAAAAGTCGTCAAGGCTCGACTTTGGGTTCATATACACGGTTTGGATAAGGATATAAAATCCCGAGATAAAATCCTAGATCCTCTATGATATACATACTAAACCTAGGAGTAAAGATCTCTCAAAAATACTTACTCATAACTCTCCCATAATTTTCCGAAGTTGGTATAAAAGCTGAAATTCCCATACTTAGTCTATTTTCCCCTGCTGTAAAAACAACTCAAGTGCTCTACTTCGGGACCTTATAAAACATAATCTGACCGTTAACTTTCTCCCTAATTTTAACACAGTAAACTACATAATTCAATCTACAAAATACAAAAAATTCAACGGTGGATTCTCGATCTAAGCTATAGAAATTAGATCCTAAAGTCAACAGTTCGAAGCTGAATTATAAGGTGGGTAGAGGTTCTAATTTCGATTCTCCTTGACAATATAAGCTTCCCTTATTTTTACCTAGAGGTCTCCGGTTCAAAACCCACTGCACCCAAACATACATCAACCATAAAAGACCATCTTAAGATCAAAACCTTCCTGCTGCACATCTAACTTCTCTAAGTCTCGTCTAAGCAACCCTACACTACTTTCATCTCAAAACTCAGCAACTACCACATATACACTAAACAGCACAAAGGGTACTAAGCTCAGGAGTTGTGATTACTCACCCGTAGCAGTGAAGATCCAGTTTGCTGTCAATCTCCCCAATGAAGAGTCCAACGTTGTATAAGGCTGCATTCGATCGAAGGAGAGTTGATTACGGATCTATACATGAGGAGGAAAAAGTGGACAGTAGGTGTGCACTTACTCAGTCTTCTGCTTTAGCAGCCTGGCACGCGATCTGCTCCTGGGGACGGTTGAAGACGCGTGCAGTGGATCGGACTGGCTGCGAGGGTGTGATGCCCTATGTTCGGCCTGTAGCAACGATGGAGGCGTCAAGGATGTCTGGTGGTGGTCGATGGCGGACTGTACAGCCGGTCGAACGATCGAAGGAAAGGTGGTGGAGTCCAACTGTGAGGTTGGCACCGCTGCTGGTGGTCGACGGAGCCGGCGAAAGGGAGGGTGGCGATGGTCCGAATGCGAGGCTGGCACCGCTATTGGTGGTCGTCGGTGTTGGCGTCGACTGTGCAGAAACGAGAGGGTTGCGGCGTGAGGTTATGCGGTAGAGGAGTGTTGTCGAGAGTGCCGCAGCAGGATTAGGAAAAGGAAATTAGGTTAAGCGTAGGATTGGATTAGGGTTAGGATTAGGGTTAAGGAGGTGGGCCGGCTGAAAGGTCATTGGGCCTGGTGTTGGGTCGGAACCGGCCTGCTCTTTAATTAAGACAAGAGGGCTGAAAGAATACTCGTTCTCCGCCCGAAACCGTTCAAGGTACGGAATTAATTACGGAAATGTTTATGAAATTATTTACTTTATTATATAAGTTATCATTTTATGTGAATCCATGTTACATAAAATGATAGAATTTAATAGCGTGTTATTTTTATTTAAAAGAATTTAGGTTGGCGGATCGGAAATCCGGTTTTATCCGGTATTAAACGGAGTTTAAAAATTTCGGTTATTACAAATGGAAATGGAAACCGTAAAGTAATAAGATTCTACAAATCTTCGCCCCATCGTATCAACTGCAACTTCGTCTTGAGAAATCAGAAGGTAGGTTTCGTGCTTTCCTATTATGTCAACCAAGAAGCGCCTAATCGCCATTGTCGTCCATTCCGAACTTCGCAATACCTTCGTCTACCATTTTCGTAACTATAAACATACCCAGATATGTAAGTGTCATACATAGAATTCGGATACACATGACATAAAAGACATACGTACATTTATGTAAACATTATGTACACAATTACACATCGATCGTACATACACATTATGTACTATTACACACAATGAAGATGTAGATTAATGCACTTAATATGTACACAATAACACACACCTAATATGTAACAAATATGTATATATCATACATAGGGTTCAAAACACATACGTACATTACTGTCCCTAAAATGTGTACACAAGTTATCTTCGTCAACATAATATCGCTAATCTGGACAATCGCCATTTCTCCAGAAAATGGCATACATCGTGATTCAAGATTACAACAATATAGTTACACAATTTCAACAACAAAATTACTATTTTCATCATATATGTACACTAACAAGTCAAAAGAAACACAAAATAACAACATAAATTTTGTCCTCCATTAAAGCATCAAAAAGCTTCGAAACACCATAAATTTGACTTTTACCTTACCGATTTACGATAGATGATGCTACAAAAACCTAACAACCGATGCAGTGTACTTCTCCAATGGCCAAAACGTGAACGCAGACAATTGCCCAAACCTGAACGCATAAAAACCCAGAAACCTCCGTCTTTTGTTTTTGTTGAAAATGGTGGACTGTATATCGTAAAAAAAAACACAGAAAATAATGTGGGAAGATCGTTGTTTTTAATGCTTCCTAAACCGTTATTATCTTTAATTAGCAAAATTAATTTTGGAAATAAATTTTTTTAATTGGAGAGAGAAAGATCATGAGATCTCTATTTTGTTAATTATTAAATTTTTTCTTTACATATTCAAAGGGCCTAGTTTGTTAATTAAAACACAAAACTACCTACTTTGTACACAATGATGCAAAAAGTGCCTACTTAAGTATTTAACCCAATAATATTTCCCACATCGACAATCACAAACTTCAACGTACTCTTTATATAAACACGCAGAGATTAGAATGGTTGTCGAGCTCAGTAACGCGGGCTTGTAACTCGACGGGAGGACATTAAGATGGCGGAACTTGATCCTTGATAGTTGGTGGCTGGCGTTAAAGTCCCTCGCACAGCAGATGGTGAATATCCCGTTCGCTCCTACTCTGTAGATGGGAATGGTTCACGCAGCACAGGCAAAAAGGGGAGGACAAATACCCTCGATGGGTCGCCTCCTTGTCTGTCGGGGACCGCGACGTGTCACCAACTATCGCCATGGCTAGCCGGATCATTGAACCGTTATTCTTTTGTTCCGTTGATTAGTGTATTCTACTCATCTTTAAAGTTTTATTTCAGGGATTCTACGTTTTATTTCAGGGATTCTTGTTGGGCTAGCGATTAGTGTATTCTACTCATCTTTTAAGTTTTATTTCAGGAATTCTACGTTTTATTTCAGGGATTCTTGTTGGGCTAGCCGGATCATGAACCGTAATTCTTTTGTTCCGTCTATTAGTGTATTCTACTCATCTTTAAAGTTTTATTTCAGGGATTCTTGTTGATGTGCTTGTGTCTTCTAAATGCACTTAGATTGCAATTACTTTAAATAACCATTTACAACCAACAAGTTTTACTCCATCACGCAAATCAATCAAATCCCGAACTTAATTTCGATTAGTCTAAAACCATAGTTAAGATATTTGTAATTTTTGCACAAATTCAAAGAAGTTAACCGATGATTATTATATTTGAAATATATATACATAAATTAACTTATTATTATTATTATAATATTATATACTTTTGTGTTATAATCTTAATTGAAATATGAGATACACTTGATGTAAGTTTTGTAGATATTAAAAATTATTAAATTTCCATTTTTTTGTATTAATTAATATAGGAATTTTTGTACAAGACATGAAACACTAAGCTAGTGATTTAGTGTAAAATAACATGTATAAATCTATAAAAATATGGGTTTGTTTTATTTACCATGATAAAAAGGTAGCTTCTTCTCTAAAAAAAATTGGATTATTTTTTAAGCTTAGAAACTATTAATCAATAATATTGGATATGTTTTTAATACTTGCTTCATTGGTGATCTTGCATGGTTTAAACTTTTTAGATAGTTATGTGAAGAAAAAAACGCATAGTTTAAGGGTAATATATATGTAATTTATCTTAAAATCTATTTTGAATGTGCAATATTTAGCCCGTGTAATTGTTTGTTCCGATAAATATGCAGAGAGGTGTTGAAAAGTGGGTGTTAATCAAACAAAAGAGTTGCTTAATTACATCAACTCACAGCGCGCCATTAGGACATTTTTGGTTTATTAGATACTAACTAGGCCCCTAGGAAATTATCACTAAAAAAAAGATAAATTAAAGAGACCAGTCATAATTATAGGAGGTGGTTTGAGCAGTTACAAAATTTCATTTATTAAAAGTTTCCTTTAATAAAAACATTGGTTATTGGTGTAACACCCTGAATTCTCCGAACTCGGGACATTACTGGTTAGGACCTCACAATGGGTCCCGACCTTAGTTTGACAACAATATTACTAGGATCTTGCAACAAGACACAAATAAGAAAAACCGAAATTCATAAAAATGTATTTCAAAAGGGATGAATGCAACAAAGTCTACCAGCCTATAGAACTCAACAACGGAAAAGACTAACTATCTTAACAAAAGGAAAAGAACAACAAAGCAACAACCCAAACCCCCACCCTAAGGAGTACGGAGACCCGGCTGACCACTACTTCCGGATCACTCAGCTGCCGTTTTAACCTGCGGTAGAATCTAAAAACACAACAAAACAACCATTAGCTAGTTATCTAAACATTAGGAGAATAATAATAGCACACACACACATAAAATAATAAACACTCATCATGCTTTCAACAATCCATTTATTATCTTTATTTAAGTCATTCACTCTAATGATACTTATTTTGTGACACGAGGGATTCCCAAACCTCGCCTCCGCCCCCGTGTACCCATCAGGAGTGGATCCGATGCATCTCACCGTGTACCTGTATGGTCTGGGTATAAAGAACCTCCCAGTCTCCTGGCAGAGCTGGGCAGTGATGTCACGGCCCGTTATACATACACTTGGGCCTTAAAACATAATAACCACGGCCGTCCTAACAAGTTGTTATTTATTATAACACACATTGCACACACACAACCATTATCACCCAACTAATATCAGAAACCAGCTAAGTAAGTCGCAAGGACTTACTTGAATCTAAATCACAACTCTCAAATTCTCAACTCGGTCCGCAGCCATAGAAACTCAAACGCTTGTCACACAAGGCACGTGGATCAAAATTACATCCTTAAACTATTAGAAGATATAAACTATAAGATGTACAGTCTCATGAAGAGAGATTACGGAAAAAGGCTCTCTTAAGGTAAAAAGACTATTTTACCCCTGGTCCCGAGACTTCCCAAAAAAAATCTATCATTTAGTTCTAATATTCTCCTCTAGGACCTAAGTCGACAATCGAGTTCTCATAGAAAAATTTAGTAAGGTTTTATAAAAGTTACCCAACATTCTTAGTTTACACAAAAGTCGTCAAGCCTCGACTTTAGGTTCATATACACGGCTTGGATAAGGATATAAAATCCCGAGATAAAATCCTAGATCCTCTATGATATACATACTAAACCTAGGAGTAAAGATCTCTCAAAAATACTTACTCATAACTCTCCCATAATTCTCCGAAGTTGGTATAAAAGCTGAAATTCCCATACTTAGTCTATTTTCCCCTGCTGTAAAAACAGCTCAAGTGCTCTACTTCGGGACCTTATAAAACCTAATCCGACCGTTAACTTTCTCCCAAATTTTAACACAGTAAACTACATAATTCAATGTACAAAATACTAAAAATTCAACGGTGGATTCTCGATCTAAGCTATAGAAATTAGATCCTAAAGTCAACAGGTCGAAGCTGAATTATAAGGTGGGTAGAGGTTCTAATTTCGATTCTCCTTGACAGTATAAGCTTCCCTTATTTTTACCTAGAGGTCTCCGGTTCAAAACCCACTGCACCCAAACATACATCAACCATAAAAGACCATCTTAAGATCAAAACCTTCGTGCTGCACATCTAACTTCTCTAAGTCTCGTCTAAGCAACCCTACACTGCTTTCACCTCAAAACTCAGCAACTACCACATATACACTAAAACACACAATGGTTACTAAGCTTAGGAGTTGTGATTACTCACCCGTAGCAGTGAAGATCCAGTTTGTTGTCAATCTCCCAATGAAGAGTCCAACGTTGTATAAGACTGCATTCGATCGAAGGAGAGTTGATTACGGATCTATACATGAGGAGGAAAGAGTGGACAGTAGGTGTGCACTTACTCAGTCTTCTGCTTTAGCAGCCTGGCACGCGATCTGCTCCTGGGGACGGTTGAAGACGCGTGTAGTGTATCGGACTGGCTGCGAGGGTGTGTTGTCCTGTGTTCGGCCTGTAGCAGCGATGGAGGCGTCAAGGATGTGTGGTGGTGGTCGATGGCGGACTGTGCAGCCGGTTGAACGATCGGAGGAAAGGTGGCGGAGTCCAACTGTGAGGTTGGCACCGCTGCTGGTGGTCGACGGAGCCAGCGGAAGGGAGGGTGGCGATGGTCCGAATGCGAGGCTGGCACCGCTATTGGTGGTCGTCGGTGTTGGCGTCGACTGTGCAGAAACGAGAGGGCTGCAGCGTGAGGTTATGCGGTAGAGGAGTGTTGTCGAGAGTGCCGCAGCAGGATTAGGAAGCGTAGGATTGGATTAGGGTTAGGATTAGGGTTAAGGAGGTGGGCCGGCTGAAAGGTCATTGAGCCTGGTGTTGGGCCGGAACCGGCCTGCTCTTTAATTAAGACAAGAGGGCTGAAAGAATACTCGTTCTCCGCCCGAAACCGTTCAAAGTACGGAATTAATTACGGAATAATTTATGAAATTATTTACTAAATTATATAAGTTATCATTTTATGTGAATCCATGTTACATAAAATGATAGAATTTAATATAGTGTTATTTTTAATTAAAAGAATATAGGTTGGCGGATCGGAAATCCGGTTTTATCCGGTATTAAACGGAGTTTAAAAATTTCGGTTATTACAATTGGAAAATGGAAACCGTAAAGTAATAAGATTCTACAAAACAATCCCTTCTGAA
Source organism: Fagopyrum homotropicum (assembly GCA_033239125.1). Taxonomy (NCBI): domain Eukaryota; kingdom Viridiplantae; phylum Streptophyta; class Magnoliopsida; order Caryophyllales; family Polygonaceae; genus Fagopyrum; species Fagopyrum homotropicum. The sequence goes on along the minus strand of BSWB01000008.1, from coordinate 58,727,137 downwards.
CACCTATCACGAATCGGATGAGGACAAGAGTTGGATTTTAATCTTCGCCCCATCGTATCAACTGCAACTTCTTCCCGAGAAATCAGAAGGTAGGTTTCGTGCTTTCCTATTATGTCAACCAAGAATCGCCTAATCGCCATTGTTGTCCATTCCGAACTTCGCAATACCTTCGTCTACCATTTTCGCAACTATAAACATACCCAGATATGTAAGTGTCATACATAGAATTCGGATACACATGACATAAAAGACATACGTACATTTATGTAAACATTATGTACACAATTACACATCGATCGTACATACACAATATGTACTATTACACACAACGAAGATGTAGATTAATGCACTTAATATGTACACAATTACACACACCTAATATGTAACAAATATGTATATATCATACATACGGTTTAAAACACATACGTACATTACTGTCCCTAAAATGTGTACACAAGTTATCTTCGTCAACATAATATCGCCAATCTGGACAATTGCCATTTCTCCAGAAAATGGCATACATCGTGATTCAAGATTACAACAATATAGTTACACAATTTCGACAACAAAATTACTATTTTCGCCATATATGTACACTAACAAGTCAAAAGAAACACAAAATAACAACATAAATTTTGTCCTCCATTAAAGCATCAAAAAGCTTCGAAACACCATAAATTTGACTTTCACCTTACCGATTTACGATAGATGATGCTACAAAAACCTAACAACCGATGCAGTGTACTTTTCCAAGGGCCAAAACGTGAACGCAGACAATTGCCCAAACCTGAACGCATAAAAACCCAGAAACCTCCGTCTTCTGTTTTCGTTGAAAATGGTGGATTGTATATCGTAAAAAAAAACAAAAAATAATGTGGGAATATCGTGGCTTTTAATGCTTCCTAAACAGTTATTATCTTTAATTAGCATAATTAATTTTGGAAATAAATATTTTTTAATTGGAGAGAGAAAGATCATGAGATCTCTATTTTGTTAATTATTAAATCTTTTCTTTACATATTCAAAGGACCTAGTTTGTTAATTAAAACACAAAACTACCTACTTTGTACACAATGATGCAAAAGTGCCTACTTAACCATTTAACCCAATAATATTTCCCACATCGACAATCACAAACTTCAACGTACTCTTTATATAAACACGCATAGATTAGAATGGTTGTCGAGCTCAGTAACGCGGGCTTGTAACTCGACGGGAGGACATTAAGATGGCGGAACTTGATCCTTGATAGTTGGTGGCCGGCGTTAAAGTCCCTCGCACAGCAGATGGTGAATATCCCGTTCGCTCCTACTCTGTAGATGGGAATGGTTCACGCAGCACAGGCAAAAAGGGGAGGACAAATACCCTCGATGGGTCGCCTCCTTGTCTGTCGGGGACCGCCACGTGTCACCAACTATCGCCATGGCTAGCCGGATCATTGAACCGTTATTCTTTTGTTCCGTCGATTAGTGTATTCTACTCATCTTTAAAGTTTTATTTCAGGGATTCTACGTTTTATTTCAGGGATTCTTGTTGGGCTAGCGATTAGTGTATTCTACTCATCTTTTAAGTTTTATTTCAGGAATTCTACGTTTTATTTCAGGGATTCTTGTTGGGCTAGCCGGATCATGAACCGTAATTCTTTTGTTCCGTCGATTAGTGTATTCTAATCATCTTTAAAGTTTTATTTCAGGGATTCTTGTTGATGTGCTTGTGTCTTCTAAATGCACTTAGATTGCAATTACTTTAAATACCCATTTACAGCCAACAAGTTTTACTCCATCAAGCAAATCAATCAAATCCCGAACTTAATTTCGATTAGTCTAAAACCATAGTTAAGATATTTGTAATTTTTGCACAAATTCAAAGAAGTTAACCGATGATTATTATATTTGAAATATATATACATAAATTAACTTATTATTATTATAATATTATATACTTTTGTGTTATAATCTTAATTGAAATATGAGATACACTTGATGTAAGTTTTGTAGATATTAAAAATTATTAACTTTCCATTTTTTGGTATTAATTAATATAGGAATTTTTGTACAAGGCATGGGACACTAAGCTAGTGATTTAGTGTAAAATAACATGTATAAATCTATAAAAATATGGGTTTGTTTTATTTACCATGATTAAAAGGTAGCTTCTTCTCTAAAAAAAATTGGATTATTTTTTAAGCTTAGAAACTATTAATCAATAATATTGGATATGTTTTTAATACTTGGTTCATTGGTGATCTTGCATGGTTTAAACATTTTAGATAGTTATGTGAAGAAAAAAACACATAGTTTAAGGGTAATATATGTAATTTATCTTAAAATCTGTTTTGAATGTGCAATATTTAGCCGGTGTAATTGTTTGTTCCGATAAACATGCAGAGAGGTGTTGAAAAGTGGGTGTTAATCAAACAAAAGAGTTGCTTAATTACATCAACTCACAGCGCGCCATTAGGGCAGTTTTGGTTTATTAGATACTATCTAGGCCCCTAGGAAATTATCACTAAAAAAAAGATAAATTAAAGAGACCAGTCATAATTATAGGAGGTGGTTTGAGCAGTTATAAAATTTCATTTATTAAAAGTTTCCTTTAATTAAAATATTGGTTATTGGTGTAACACCCTGAATTCTCCGAACTCGGGACATTACTGGTTAGGACCTCACAATGGGTCCCGACCTTAGTTTGACAACAATATTACTAGGATCTTACAACAAGACACAAATAAGAAAAACCGAAATTCATAAAAATGTATTTCAAAAGGGATGAATACAACAAAGTCTACCAGCCTATAGAACTCAATAACGGAAAAGACTAACTGTCTTAACAAAAGGAAAAGAACAACAAAGCAACAACCCAAACCCCCACCCTAAGGAGTACGGAGACCCGGTTGACCACTACTTCCGGATCACTCAGCTGTCGTTCTAACCTGCAGTAGAATATAAAAACACAACAAAACAACCATTAGCTAGTTATCTAAACATTCTTAGTTTACACAAAAGTCCACAATCGAGTTCTCATAGAAAAATTTAGTAAGGTTTTATAAAAGTTACCCAACATTCTTAGTTTACACAAAAGTCGTCAAGGCTCGACTTTGGGTTCATATACACGGTTTGGATAAGGATATAAAATCCCGAGATAAAATCCTAGATCCTCTATGATATACATACTAAACCTAGGAGTAAAGATCTCTCAAAAATACTTACTCATAACTCTCCCATAATTCTCCGAAGTTGGTATAAAAGCTGAAATTCCCATACTTAGTCTATTTTCCCCTGCTGTAAAAACAACTCAAGTGCTCTACTTCGGGACCTTATAAAACATAATCTGACCGTTAACTTTCTCCCAAATTTTAACACAGTAAACTACATAATTCAATCTACAAAATACAAAAAATTCAACGGTGGATTCTCGATCTAAGCTATAGAAATTAGATCCTAAAGTCAACAGTTCGAAGCTGAATTATAAGGTGGGTAGAGGTTCTAATTTCGATTCTCCTTGACAATATAAGCTTCCCTTATTTTTACCTAGAGGTCTCCGGTTCAAAACCCACTGCACCCAAACATACATCAACCATAAAAGACCATCTTAAGATCAAAACCTTCCTGCTGCACATCTAACTTCTCTAAGTCTCGTCTAAGCAACCCTACACTACTTTCATCTCAAAACTCAGCAACTACCACATATACACTAAACAGCACAAAGGGTACTAAGCTCAGGAGTTGTGATTACTCATGTAACACCCCGAATTCTCAGAACTCGGAGTATTACTGGTTAGGACCTCACAATGGGTCCCGACCTCAGTTTGACAACAACATTACTAGGATCTTGCAACAAGACACAAATAAAGAAACCGAAATTCATAAAAATCACTTTTTTCGAGTAATGAATGCAACACTGTCTAGCAGCCTAAAGTACTTAAACAAAAGGAAAGGACAACTGTCTTAACCAAAAGAAAGGAAAGACAAAAACCACCCCCAACCCCGCTCTAAGGAGTACGGAGACCCTGCTGACCACTACTTCCGGATCACTCAGCTGCTGATCTAACCTGCGGTAAATCTAAAACAACAACAAGAAGAACCGTTAGCTAGTTATCTAAATATTAGCAGAATAATAGCAGCACAAACACACTCAAATAAACATAAACACTCATCATGCTTTCAAACAAGTCCGTTTTATTATCTTGCTTTAATTTACTCGTTCACTCTAGTGATACTTATTTTGTGACACGAGGGATTCCCAAACCTCGCCTCCGCCCCCGTGTAACCATCAGGAATGGATCCGATGCATCTCACCTTGTACCTGCATGGTCTGGTTATAGAGAACCTCCCAGTCTCCTGTCAGAGCTGGGCAGTGATGTCACGGCCCGTTATACATACACTTGGGCCTTAAACGTAATAATAACAGTCGTCCTAGCAAGTTATTATTATTAAACACGCAATTAGCACACACAACTACTATCATTCAACTAACACTTAGAAACTGGCTAAGTAAGTCGCAAGGACTTACCTGAGTCAAAATACACTCTAACACGTCTCAAACAGTCCGTACTCGTGGTAACTCAAACGCCTGTCAAATAAGGCATGTGTATCAAAATCATATCTCGATGTCCAACCTCATGCGAAGGAATTACGGAAAAAGCTCTCTTCTGGTAAAAGACCATTTTACCCTTGGTATCGTAATTTCCCGAAGTTTATTCTTGAATTCTACTAATTCTTTCCTTATCTTATTTTCCAAAATTATGTCTCTCGGATAGCTATTTATGGTTATAAAGTCAAACTCGAGACAACCCTAAGAAGGGTAACATTCCTCCTCTCCGGTTACCAATTATGCTACTACAACATGTTTTTAACCTTTCTCCTTAACTCATTTATTTTTACATAGTTTCATAATTTCCAACTCTTATTATATATTACTCATATATTTTTATATACTCTATTTATACTTATAAATGTATTCTTATATATAAATTACATATCTACAGATTTCAAGCTTCTATATAATTTACACATACTCCAACTTATACTTCCATATGTATATATACTCGTATCCTTGCATTTACGTAATTATATTTATATATATAAGTATATATACACTTCGACAACTCACTCTAATGTCTAATATATATAAATGTATATATATACATCCGTATAGGAACTCTCTCTCGTCCTCATCCAAGTCACTATATATACACATACACTATCGTAATTCGAACTTCTCACACCAGATATATACATATCCCTACTCTTATACAGGTATACTTAAATCAGTCCATTCATAAGCAGCTATTTACGTATTCTCTACCGTACAGGATGAAGGAACAGGAGGAGAGGGACTGCTGGCTCACCTACTGCAGTACCGGGGTCTTCGTTGGCCGGGTCGTCCTTACCGGTTGCAAGGAGTCGGAGGCGAGTCGGAGGCTGGGCTGGGACGTCCTGCTCCTGGCGTTGCTCGCGTCTGGATAGGCAGCCAATATCAGGCCGATGTAGTCCAGACAATAGAGGGGAAGAGAAGATTAGCCGGAGTTGCTTACCTAGGGTGTCTTCGCCGGCGAACAGGAAGGCGGACGAGGGGCAGCAGCGGCGACGGCGTCTCCTGTGGAAGCGGAAAGAAGCGGCGGCGGCGTTACTTCCTGAAGAGGCGGAAGGTGAGTTTCGGACAGAGAAGGGGCGGAAGGAGGAGAAGGAAGACGCGGACTTACCGGACCCGACGGAAGGCGGCGCAGGACTCGGCGGCGCAGGACTCGGCGGCGGCTCGGTGGCGGTTCCGTAGGGCTGCGGTGGTTCGTTTGCAAGAGGAAGGGAGAAGGGCAGCAGGAAGCGGCAACGTAGCAGGTAACGTGGATTAGCGTCACTAGATTAGGTTAAAGTTAAGAGGAGATTAGGGTAGATTAAGAAGTGGGCTGGCTGATGGGTATTTGGGCTTGCTACTGGGCCCACCGGCCTGTTCTCCCATTAGAACGAGAATAGGAACTCGTTACTCGTCCGGTTTCCGGTTAGGTACGGAAATTTATATAATACGGAATTAGATTCCGTATTATCTTATTATTATTATTATTTTTATTTTAAGGTGCGAAATTTATTTCCGGTTATAAGGGTTCGTCATTTTATGTGAATTAATGTCACATAAAATGATAGAAATAACACCCGTTTTATTTTACTTTTAATTTATGTACTTATTTATTTAAGATTGACATTTCGGAAATCGGTTAAATTCAGGTTTAACGGAGTTTTAAAAAAAAAAAAATTTTCGGTTATTACATCAGTGCCCTCTTAAAAGAAGTTTCGTCCCGAAACTTAGAATAATTCTCTTCATCGCGCATTTCCCTTGGTATATTATATTTCCTCGACATTTTCGTTGGCTACAAGCAACTACTCAATCATCAACAGAAGACATGTGTCACATAAAACGTAATCACTCAAATCAGTATAAAACCTGAAAGATCAAACAACACACCTCCGAGTACTAACTCGTCAAAACAGGAGTAACCTCTAACCTCTCAAAGAATTCGGGATAGTTACGTCTAATACTCTCCTCAGTCTCCCAAATGGTCTCATCAGCTCCTCGTCTAGACCACTGGATCCTCAACATAGGTATCTCCTTGGACCGCAGATGTATGGTCAGGCTTAATTGTCAGATCCCCATGGCTGATGACGTGTCTCAGATCCGGAATGTACTCTCTCAACTGAGGTACATGGAAGACCGGATGGATACCCTCTAGTATGGGTAATAGTGTCAATCGAACTCAATCAGTTTATATATATCAACGATTCCCTTTCTAAACTCACCTCTAATCTTTTGACGACTACCAAAATAACAATAAAACTTTCTTCCTTCTATTGAATTCATTTGCTCCCGACTTTTCGGAAGGTCCTGTCTATAAATTCTGAAACCATGAACTGAGATATCTCCCGATACTTTAGTAGGTGGTTAATGCTCTTCGTAAGACCACGCACTTGGTCTTTTCTCCCTAATACGACTCAGTTGGACCGTTTCACAAAATAATACCTCATCCCCTTTTTCTTGTTAAGCTTCCCAAATTATATAACTCAAAACAAATCACAATCCCAAGTAAACCCGTTCATATAGATCTCTAGTTCCATAACTTGAATTCATAGTTAATCTAACATTGATTTTCTTCATCTGCGGTTTATGGGCCTACCACGCTTCTGTTGTAACACCCATTAGTCACAATGGCGTCTTTCTAAGGGTCAACATAATTTACCCAACTCCCGCCTATACTTTTCTTCTACTACTATCAAGATCCTCCTCAAACAGATCCTTACTCTCTCACTCACCCGTAGACTGTTCTTAACCAACTAGTAAGCAACCTCTAACCGATTCTCTCTATATCTTTAGATCACCCCAGAAAGTTGTCGTTGCCTACTTGGGGTTCCTCCAAGTCATCGGTAAAGTTATCTCTTAAATTCGCAGTCACTAATATCTCTTCTTAACGGTACCTGCTCGTCAATACCATTCAACACTTATACGTCCTCAGTTGATGTCAGTCACTCTATAATTGACTTATCTCAATATCTCGGACTTACTCTTCTCATACCTATACTGGCGTTAAATCCTTGGTGAACATCATTTGCCCGACTAATCCTTTCATGCTTCGCTAATTCGTTTTATCTTCCACACTTCTGTTTCCTTAGGCTAACTCTACTTCTCGAACCTAACTGGGTCATTCATCTTGACATAAATAGTCATTCCAAGTCTTCAACGATGGTTGGTAAGTGTCTTGGTAGTTCTGATGACCTTAGTTATCATCCCTTTGCAGTTCCCCTTTAATGGACCGTCGGTGTTGATGACTTAAGTCCCGTGATAATTGGGGTTACCTTGAACTTCCGATTCCACCAAGGCCGTTCTCATATATACATTCCTTCGCTGGTGTTACCGGCAATATTGCCTTCATGAAACTCCGTTGTTTCCGCTACAGGCTTCGACTCTTTCATACCGGCATTGAGATTTCTTCCAAATTCCTATATCTTTTGAGGAGGTCAAAACCTCTCCATACTTGTAAAGTCTACATTTTGCTTCTACACTCCATTGTATGTATACCTTCCATGCACCTTAGACTCTCACATCCGGGTAGACATTTTATCTCTTTTGGCCTTACAAGCTTGTCTTGTGAACTCTTCTACTAGGTGACTCATCTTATACATTTTTCTTCTCTACATCGGTCTCTAACTGTCTGTTGATCATTACTACCCATTCTGTGTTAGAACTTCAGTTGCTTTGTACTCTTGCATAGATTTCCTAAGGACATCCTCATCTCAAAACTTTATTTAAGATTTATCATAACTTGAAATTTTGATACCTGACTTTCCTTCTCACTAGATAAGTTATACACTTGGTTTACACTAAATACATCATAGTGTCATCAGTCCATTGGTATGATTGTTATTAAACATCCAATGGTACTATTTGTATACAACACATTAGGTGCATATGATTTTTTCACCAATCAAATTTCTCGCATCGCATTTATTATGTCTTCCTTATACTCATGTCGCTTTACCTTCTTTGATATTTACACTCAGTAAGATAGTTAAATCCCTTTGAGTTTTCTCGTACACACTTTACAACTGCATGGGTTGGTCTTATTACTTTCATCAACTCTTAGGTCATCAGTCCAGCTGAATTTTCAATGGAGTACTTCCATTTCTCCTTAAATAACAATCTTTAGTCCTTTCGGTAACCATCTTATTGGTGTGATACCGGATCCATATAACAACCTTTAGTCTTTCACTTTTACTCCTTCTCATGTCTGTTTTAGTCAACCTGTAGATTCTATCTACAATCACCTCACAACTCGACCACACATTTCACCAAGGCTTTACATCATACTCTTTATGTTTGTGCCGCCTCGGAATTTCCAATTATTCTGTGTCACATCTTTAATCACAAGGGTTTTCCTTGTCAATCTAGACAGTCTGACCCTACTTTTTTTTTTCTCGAAGAAGTATCATCAGTTTTACTTGTGTTGAATGCTAAGACATAGAACATGTTTCCAATCATCTGCTTCCTCTCAGTCTTCTAGTTCTTCTTATAAGAATCCCTTCATTCTAACTCTGATAGGTATCCTTCGTAGTCAGTAGTAAGTAACTACTCCCAACAATTCCCTTTGTACCATTACTGTTATCAAGGGTCATTACCGACCGTCAAGAGCTGTTCTTAAATTTCTTTATTAGAGTTATCATATTGGACTCATTTAACGTTACCATCCAGGCTACTAGTACTGGTATTGATTTAACTTCACCATTTTTGTCGTGGATCTCCGAAAGAATTCACTAGATGTCGATAAAATTCTTTTATAACCTTGTGGTTATTCTTCTTATCGGTTAACTAACCATCACCAGTTAACCCGCACATGTAACTTTTAAGTTGTCCAAGTAGGATGTAGTTGACCTTCTACAACATCACATACTTACTTTTCTTCCATCTCTTTTGAGGCTTGATATACTTGGTGAAATATATCTCCTCCCGTCTCTCTGTTTATTCTTCTTTAGCTCCTCCTACAATCTACACTTTTGTAAGATTGTTATACTCTTACGAGTCCAGTTGTATCATTCTTCTTCCATCAACAGGCTTTTCAATCCTTCTAGGGTAACTTGTAGGTACATCTCCGTGATTCTTTTACCTGAGTTATCGTCTGTTTGCGGTTCTCTATTATGAACTTGTAGTGTTGTTAGCTTAAATTCCTTTTGAATGAGAAGTTATTGGGGTCCCTCGGGTTCACCAATACTCTTCTCACACACTCTTTTTCCTTGGGTGTTGCTTGTAATGTTGCCTTTACAGAAGCTGGTTATTGTTGTATCCCGGTCTATTTCAGAATTCTCCTGTGTTCTACGAGATCACTCCACTTCTACGTTGGTGAAATCCACCTTTCCCTTTCTGGCAATGCGTAAGCTTCTAAGTTGCAGCTCCTTCATTCTTTCTATTTGGATGGATAATGTATCTCGTGTTGACTTCCATACTTTTGACTGGCTCGGTTATCAATCTGGATTGTGGTGGCAATTAGCTTGTTGAGAGTGATCATATTTCGCCTTGCTTTTGGCATCAAATTTTACTTCCTAGTCTGTCAGTGAGCTTAAATTTTTTATGTCCCTTCTCTTGATCGCTACTATATCTCCCTTTTGACTTTCATGTCTATGACAAATTTTCGACGTCATCCTTTTTGTTTGTGAAGTCATTTACACAACTTGAAAGAGCCTCTCCATTGTCTTTCTCAATTCCCTAGTTGGCGATCATATCTTGCCTCTCCGGAACTACTCTCTTGTATATCCTTCATTGATCCCGTTGAGTTGATTCGGAATTCTCTTCTTGTCATCGTAATTGGTGTTGTCTTTGAGTCTTCACTTTTCCGTCTCGACGTTCCTCAACAAGCTCGAAGGAGTTGTCCGACGTTCGTCTACCCTAATGCACATAAGATGTACATACTAATCCTCACGTTAACACTCTTCAAAAACTTAGGTGTGTCAACTGAATGAGGATCTCAAACTGTTATCTCCATTAAGGGCGTACTGTAACTATAAATTCTACTAATCTTCGGCATATACCCATCTATATAACATATCTTTATAAACAAGCTAAAAGTCCAACTACAGTAAAACCTAAAGTCCATACTAAGCAAACTGAGATCCGCGGTAGTAGTGCTGGTCAGCCGTACTTTTCTATTCCCAACCAGACTATGCATGCATTTAAAACCAACAAATTTTCTTTTTAAAACTCAGACCCCTTTTCGGGTTCTGCTTAAAATTTATTCGGTCTTTCAGAAGATTTCAAGTGTCATTGTTGCCAACCTAGAGCTCTGATACCATGTTGTAACACCCCGAATTCTCAAAACTCGGAGTATTACTGGTTAGGACCTCACAATGGGTCCCGACCTCAGTTTGACAACAACATTACTAGGATCTTGCAACAAGACACAAATAAAGAAACCGAAATTCATAAAAATCACGTTTTTCGAGTAATGAATGCAACACTGTCTAGCAGCCTAAAGTACTTAAACAAAAGGAAAGGACAACTGTCTTAACCAAAAGAAAGGAAAGACAAAAACCACCCCCAACCCCGCTCTAAGGAGTACGGAGACCCGGCTGACCACTACTTCCGGATCACTCAGCTGCTGATCTAACCTGCGGTAAATCTAAAACAACAACAAGAAGAACCGTTAGCTAGTTATCTAAATATTAGCAGAATAATAGCAGCACAAACACACTCAAATAAACATAAACACTCATCATGCTTTCAAACAAGTCCGTTTTATTATCTTGCTTTAATTTACTCGTTCACTCTAGTGATACTTATTTTGTGACACGAGGGATTCCCAAACCTCGCCTCCGCCCCCGTGTAACCATCAGGAATGGATCCGATGCATCTCACCTTGTACCTGCATGGTCTGGGTATAGAGAACCTCCCAGTCTCCTGTCAGAGCTGGGCAGTGATGTCACGGCCCGTTATACATACACTTGGGCCTTAAACGTAATAATAACAGTCGTCCTAGCAAGTTATTATTATTAAACAAGCAATTAACACACACAACTACTATCATTCAACTAACACTCAGAAACTGGCTAAGTAAGTTGCAAGGACTTACTTGAGTCAAAATACACTCTAACACGTCTCAAACAGTCCGTACTCGTGGTAACTCAAACGCCTGTCAAATAAGGCATGTGTATCAAAATCATATCTCGATGTCCAACCTCATGCGAAGGAATTACGGAAAAAGCTCTCTTCTGGTAAAAGACCATTTTACCCTTGGTATCGTAATTTCCCGAAGTTTATTCTTGAATTCTACTAATTCTTTCCTTATCTTATTTTCCAAAATTATGTCTCTCGGATAGCTATTTATGGTTATAAAGTCAAACTCGAGACAACCCTAAGAAGGGTAACATTCCTCCTCTCCGGTTACCAATTATGCTACTACAACATGTTTTTAACCTTTCTCCTTAACTCATTTATTTTTACATAGTTTCATAATTTCCAACTCTTATTATATATTACTCATATATTTTTATATACTCTATTTATACTTATAAATGTATTCTTATATATAAATTACATATCTACAGATTTCAAGCTTCTATATAATTTACACATACTCCAACTTATACTTCCATATGTATATATACTCGTATCCTTGCATTTACGTAATTATATTTATATATATAAGTATATATACACTTCGACAACTCACTCTAATGTCTAATATATATAAATGTATATATATACATCCGTATAGGAACTCTCTCTCGTCCTCATCCAAGTCACTATATATACACATACACTATCGTAATTCGATCTTCTCACAACAGATATATACATATCCCTACTCTTATACAGGTATACTTAAATCAGTCCATTCATAAGCAACTATTTACGTTATCTCTACCGTACAGGATGAAGGAACAGGAGGAGAGGGACTGCTGGCTCACCTACTGCAGTACCGGGGTCTTCGTTGGCCGGGTCGTCCTCACCGGTTGCAAGGAGTCGGAGGCGAGTCGGAGGCTGGGCTGGGACGTCCTGCTCCTGGCGTGGCTCGCGTCTGGATAGGCAGCCAATATCAGGCCGATGTAGTCCAGACAATAGAGGGGAAGAGGAGATTAGCCGGAGTTGCTTACCTAGGGTGTCTTCGCCGGTGAATAGGAAGGCGGACGAGGGGCAGCAGCGGCGACGGCGTCTCCGGTGGAAGCGGAAAGAAGCGGCGGCGGCGTTACTTCCTGAAGAGGCGGAAGGTGAGTTTCGGACAGAGAAGGGGCGGAAGGAGGAGAAGGAAGACGCGGACTTACCGGACCCGACGGAAGGCGGCGCAGGACTCGGCGGCGCAGGACTCGGCGGCGGCTCGGTGGCGGTTCCGTAGGGCTGCGGTGGTTCGTTTGCAAGAGGAAGGGAGAAGGGCAGCAGGAAGCGGCAACGTAGCAGGTAACGTGGATTAGCGTCACTAGATTAGGTTAAAGTTAAGAGGAGATTAGGGTAGATTAAGAAGTGGGCTGGCTGATGGGTATTTGGGCTTGCTAGTGGGCCCACCGGCCTGTTCTCCCATTAGAACGAGAATAGGAACTCGTTACTCGTCCGGTTTCCGGTTAGGTACGGAAATTTATATAATACGGAATTAGATTCCGTATTATCTTATTATTATTATTATTTTTATTTTAAGGTGCGAAATTTATTTCCGGTTATAAGGGTTCGTCATTTTATGTGAATTAATGTCACATAAAATGATAGAAATAACACCCGTTTTATTTTACTTTTAATTTATGTACTTATTTATTTAAGATTGACATTTCGGAAATCGGTTAAATTCAGGTTTAACGGAGTTTTAAAAAAAAAAAAATTTTCGGTTATTACAACTCACCCGTAGCAGTGAAGATCCAATTTGCTGTCAATCTCCCCAATGAAGAGTCCAACGTTGTATAAGGCTGCATTCGATCGAAGGAGAGTTGATTACGGATCTATACATGAGGAGGAAAGAGTGGACAGTAGGTGTGCACTTACTCAGTCTTCTGCTTTAGCAGCCTGGCACGCGATCTGCTCCTGGGGACGGTTGAAGACGCGTGCAGTGGATCGGACTGGCTGCGAGGGTGTGATGCCCTATGTTCGGCCTGTAGCAACGATGGAGGCGTCAAGGATGTGTGGTAGTGGTCGATGGCGGACTGTACAGCCGGTCGAACGATCGAAGGAAAGGTGGTGGAGTCCAACTGTGAGGTTGGCACCGCTGCTGGTGGTCGACGGAGCCGGCGAAAGGGAGGGTGGCGATGGTCCGAATGCGAGGCTGGCACCGCTATTGGTGGTCGTCGGTGTTGGCGTCGACTGTGCAGAAACGAGAGGGCTGCGGCGTGAGGTTATACGGTAGAGGAGTGTTGTCGAGAGTGCCGCAGCAGGATTAGGAAAAGGAAATTAGGTTAAGCGTAGGATTGGATTAGGGTTAGGATTAGGGTTAAGGAGGTGGGCCGGCTGAAAGGTCATTGGGCCTGGTGTTGGGTCGGAACCGGCCTGCTCTTTAATTAAGACAAGAGGGCTGAAAGAATACTCGTTCTCCGCCCGAAACCGTTCAAGGTACGGAATTAATTACGGAATTGTTTATGAAATTATTTACTTTATTATATAAGTTATCATTTTATGTGAATCCATGTTACATAAAATGATAGAATTTAATATCGTGTTATTTTTATTTAAAAGAATTTAGGTTGGCGGATCGGAAATCCGGTTTTATCCGGTATTAAACGGAGTTTAAAAATTTCGGTTATTACAATTGGAAATGGAAACCGTAAAGTAATAAGATTCTACAAATCTTCGCCCCATCGTATCAACTGCAACTTCGTCTTGAGAAATCAGAAGGTAGGTTTCGTGCTTTCCTATTATGTCAACCAAGAATCGCCTAATCGCCATTGTCGTCCTTTCCGAACTTCGCAATACCTTCATCTGCCATTTTCGCAACTATAAACATACCCAGATATGTAAATGTCATACATAGAATTCGGATACACATGACATAAAAGACATACGTACATTTATGTAAACATTATGTACACAATTACACATCGATCGTACATACACAATATGTACTATTACACACAATGAAGATGTAGATTAATGCACTTAATATGTACACAATAACACACACCTAATATGTAACAAATATGTATATATCATACATAGGGTTCAAAACACATACGTACATTACTGTCCCTAAAATGTGTACACAAGTTATCTTCGTCAACATAATATCGCCAATCTGGACAATCGCCATTTCTCCAGAAAATGGCATACATCGTGATTCAAGATTACAACAATATAGTTACACAATTTCAACAACAAAATTACTATTTTCATCATATATGTACACTAACAAGTCAAAAGAAACACAAAATAACAACATAAATTTTGTCCTCCATTAAAGCATCAAAAAGCTTCGAAACACCATAAATTTGACTTTTACCTTACCGATTTACGATAGATGATGCTACAAAAACCTAACAACCGATGCAGTGTACTTCTCCAATGGCCAAAACGTGAACGCAGACAATTGCCCAAACCTGAACGCATAAAAACCCAGAAACCTCCGTCTTCTGTTTTCGTTGAAAATGGTGGACTGTATATCGTAAAAAAAAACACAGAAAATAATGTGGGAAGATCGTTGTTTTTAATGCTTCCTAAACCGTTATTATCTTTAATTAGCAAAATTAATTTTGGAAATAAATTTTTTTAATTGGAGAGAGAAAGATCATGAGATCTCTATTTTGTTAATTATTAAATTTTTTCTTTACATATTCAAAGGGCCTAGTTTGTTAATTAAAACACAAAACTACCTATTTTGTACACAATGATGCAAAAAGTGCCTACTTAACTATTTAACCCAATAATATTTCCCACATCGACAATCACAAACTTCAACGTACTCTTTATATAAACACGCAGAGATTAGAATGGTTGTCGAGCTGAGTAACGCGGGCTTGTAACTCGACGGGAGGACATTAAGATGGCGGAACTTGATCCTTGATAGTTGGTGGCTGGCGTTAAAGTCCCTCGCACAGCAGATGGTGAATATCCCGTTCGCTCCTACTCTGTAGATGAGAATGGTTCACGCAGCACAGGCAAAAAGGGGAGGACAAATACCCTCGATGGGTCGCCTCCTTGTCTGTCGGGGACCGCGACGTGTCACCAACTATCGCCATGGCTAGCCGGATCATTGAACCGTTATTCTTTTGTTCCGTTGATTAGTGTATTCTACTCATCTTTAAAGTTTTATTTCAGGGATTCTACGTTTTATTTCAGGGATTCTTGTTGGGCTAGCGATTAGTGTATTCTACTCATCTTTTAAGTTTTATTTCAGGAATTCTACGTTTTATTTCAGGGATTCTTGTTGGGCTAGCCGGATCATGAACCGTAATTCTTTTGTTCCGTCTATTAGTGTATTCTACTCATCTTTAAAGTTTTATTTCAGGGATTCTTGTTGATGTGCTTGTGTCTTCTAAATGCACTTAGATTGCAATTACTTTAAATAACCATTTACAACCAACAAGTTTTACTCCATCACGCAAATCAATCAAATCCCGAACTTTTGTACAAGACATGAAACACTAAGCTAGTGATTTTTGTACAAGACATGAAACACTAAGCTAGTGATTTAGTGTAAAATAACATGTATAAATCTATAAAAATATGGGTTTGTTTTATTTACCATGATAAAAAAGGTAGCTTCTTCTCTAAAAAAAATTGGATTATTTTTTAAGCTTAGAAACTATTAATCAATAATATTGGATATGTTTTTAATACTTGCTTCATTGGTGATCTTGCATGGTTTAAACTTTTTAGATAGTTATGTGAAGAAAAAAACGCATAGTTTAAGGGTAATATATATGTAATTTATCTTAAAATCTATTTTGAATGTGCAATATTTAGCCGGTGTAATTGTTTGTTCCGATAAATATGCAGAGAGGTGTTGAAAAGTGGGTGTTAATCAAACAAAAGAGTTGCTTAATTACATCAACTCACAGCGCGCCATTAGGACATTTTTGGTTTATTAGATACTAACTAGGCCCCTAGGAAATTATCACTAAAAAAAGATAAATTAAAGAGACCAGTCATAATTATAGGAGGTGGTTTGAGCAGTTACAAAATTTCATTTATTAAAAGTTTCCTTTAATAAAAACATTGGTTATTGGTGTAACACCCTGAATTCTCCGACCTCGGGACATTACTGGTTAGGACCTCACAATGGGTCCCGACCTTAGTTTGACAACAATATTAATAGGATCTTGCAACAAGACACAAATAAGAAAAACCGAAATTCATAAAAATGTATTTCAAAAGGGATGAATGCAACAAAGTCTACCAGCCTATAGAACTCAACAACGGAAAAGACTAACTATCTTAACAAAAGGAAAAGAACAACAAAGCAACAACCCAAACCCCCACCCTAAGGAGTACGGAGACCCGGCTGACCACTACTTCCGGATCACTCAGCTGCCGTTTTAACCTGCGGTAGAATCTAAAAACACAACAAAACAACCATTAGCTAGTTATCTAAACATTAGGAGAATAATAATAGCACACACACACATAAAATAATAAACACTCATCATGCTTTCAACAATCCATTTATTATCTTTATTTAAGTCATTCACTCTAATGATACTTATTTTGTGACACGAGGGATTCCCAAACCTCGCCTCCGCCCCCGTGTACCCATCAGGAGTGGATCCGATGCATCTCACCGTGTACCTGTATGGTCTGGGTATAAAGAACCTCCCAGTCTCCTGGCAGAGCTGGGCAGTGATGTCACGGCCTATTATACATACACTTGGGCCTTAAAACATAATAACCACGGCCGTCCTAACAAGTTGTTATTTATTATAACACACATTGCACACACACAACCATTATCACCCAACTAATATCAGAAACCAGCTAAGTAAGTCGCAAGGACTTACTTGAATCTAAATCACAACTCTCAAATTTTCAACTCGGTCCGCAGCCATAGAAACTCAAACGCCTGTCAAACAAGGCACGTGGATCAAAATTACATCCTTAAACTATTAGAAGATATAAACTATAAGATGTACAGTCTCATGAAGAGAGATTACGGAAAAAGGCTCTCTTAAGGTAAAAAGACTATTTTACCCCTGGTCCCGAGACTTCCCAAAAAAAATCTATCATTTAGTTCTAATATTCTCCTCTAGGACCTAAGTCCACAATCGAGTTCTCATAGAAAAATTTAGTAAGGTTTTATAAAAGTTACCCAACATTCTTAGTTTACACAAAAGTCGTCAAGGCTCGACTTTGGGTTCATATACACGGCTTGGATAAGGATATAAAATCCCGAGATAAAATCCTAGATCATCTATGATATACATACTAAACCTAGGAGTAAATATCTCTCAAAAATACTCACTCATAACTCTCCCATAATTCTCCGAAGTTGGTATAAAAGTTGAAATTCCCATACTTAGTCTATTTTCCCCTGCTGTAAAAACAGCTCAAGTGCTCTACTTCGTGACCTTATAAAACCTAATCCGACCGTTAACTTTCTCCCAAATTTTAACACAGTAAACTACATAATTCAATCTACAAAATACTAAAAATTCGACGGTGGATTCTCGATCTAAGCTATAGAAATTAGATCCTAAAGTCAACAGGTCAAAGCTGAATTATAAGGTGGGTAGAGGTTCTAATTTCGATTCTCCTTGACAGTATAAGCTTCCCTTATTTTTACCTACAGGTCTCCGGTTCAAAACCCATTGCACCCAAACATACATCAACCATAAAAGACCATCTTAAGATCAAAACCTTCCTGCTGCACATCTAACTTCTCTAAGTCTCGTCTAAGCAACCCTACACTGCTTTCACCTCAAAACTCAGCAACTACCACATATACACTAAACAGCACAAAGGGTACTAAGCTCAGGAGTTGTGATTACTCACCCGTAGCAGTGAAGATCCAGTTTGTTGTCAATCTCCCCAATGAAGAGTCCAACGTTGTATAAGGCTGCATTCGATCGAGGAGAGTTGATTACGGATCTATACATGAGGAGGAAAGAGTGGACAATAGGTGTGCACTTACTCAGTCTTTTGCTTTAGCAGCCTGGCACGCGATCTGCTCCTGGGGACGGTTGAAGACGCGTGCAGTGGATCGGACTGCCGTCGAGGGTGTGTTGTCCTGTGTTCGGCCTGTAACAGCGATGGAGGCGTCTAGGATGTGTGGTGGTGGTCGATGGCGGACTGTGCAGCCGGTCGAACGATCGAAGGAAAGGTGGCGGAGTCCAACTGTGAGGTTGGCACCGCTGCTGGTGGTCGACGGAGCCGGCGGTGTAATAACCGAAAATTTTAAACTCCGTTTAATACTGATTTCAACCGGATTCTGATCCGCCAACTTTTATCCTTTTAAATAAAAATAAAATGATATTTAATTTCTATCATTTTATGTGACCTCGATTCACATAAAATGATAATTAGGTAACCCGTATAATAAGTCCGTACATTTAAAAAACCGAAGAGCGGTTCCGTGCGAGTAACGATTTATTTTTCAGCCCATCCTCTAACGGGATGAGCGGGCCCAACGGAGTAGGCCCACTAATTAACCCATCTGCCGGCCCACTTACTTAACCCTTCCCTAATTCCCCACTAATGACATTTAACCCAATCTTAACCCTAACCTAATTGAGAGTTGTACGCTCTATTCTTCTACCTCATCTATGAGAGTACCGTATCAGCAACCAACGAATTCGGCGTCAAAGACAACCACGATTGAGCTTGGAAGCACCGCCCATCGGTCCACCAAACGACCCTCTCCGCGCCGGAACTGCTGCATCATCGTTGGCCAGAGAGACGAGGCCGCCAACGCCGTCGGGGTTCCTGCGAGCGATAACGAGACCGAAGGCAAGTACACACCCTCACCTACTCGCCGCCTTGCTTGTCGATCGACTTCCGGGCGATAAAATACATCCTACCGGCCACTATTGGGTGTACCTCTGCTCGGACCTTCACCTCGGCGCTCCAGACGCTGCACCAGACCGGAGGGAGACGGTTGCTCGGCCTGCTGCAGACGGCGTCTCCGGTAAGCTCCGACCCGACTGCCTCCTTTCCCTATTTCGTCCCTAACCTCCTGCAAGTATCTAACCTGTTGATGAACGGGATTGTCGACCCTCCTGTTGACTGGTGCTACACAGGCTCGACAGAGCTCTATTCGCGGCTACTTCGATCGACTTAGGCTACAATTACTTTTCCTGCAGAGGCGTGACCATTGTGCTGGACGGGTGAGTTTTCTTCCTCCGTGCAGTGTAGGTATAAGTATATATATATATATATATTATGCATAAGTATAGTGTAGGTATAAGTATATATATATTATGCATAAGTGCAGTGTAGGTATAAGTATATATATATATATATATATATATATATATATATATATATATTTGCATAAGTACAGTGTAGGTATAAGTATATATATATATATTTGCAGTGTAGGTATAAGTATATATATATATATATTTGCATAAGTGCCGTGTAGGTATAAGTATATATATATATTATGTATAAGTGCAGTGAAGGTATAAGTATATATATATATATATTTGCATAAGTGCCGTGTAGGTATAAGTATATATATTTGCATAAGTGCCGTGTATATATATATATATATATATATATATATATATATATATAAAAGTGTAGTGTATATATATAAGTATATATAGATGTATAAGTGTAGAGTGGTGAAGATAGGAGCCACTAAGAAGGGTAGGTACTTGGGTAGGAACGTGTGGTATAGTAGTAACCGGAAAAGGTTAGAGTTTATAGGTAGTTAGTACGACCGGAATATTGTGCACTAGATATGAAGGTTGCGGTGGTTTGTATGGGTGTTCAAATGCTATCGTTGATAACGAGTTCCACTTGTTAGAATATCCTAAGGACTCGTTATGCTAACATAAGCTAAGCTCGTTTAGGTTCTCGGTCTGTTACCTGGAATAATTATGAGGATGTTATCTAAACTTGGGAATGGAATGACGTTGTTCTCTTTAACGAGTATGTTTATGATTTTGACCTTAGACCTAGTAGCTTAGGTGTAAAGGTCGGACCTTAACAACCCTTTTGAAAATTCTAGAACCTTGTTAACTTTATAATCTCTAGTAAACTATCCTTGAGAACCCCATTATGGAAATGAGTTCTAAAACAAAATATTAGATTTTAATGGTAGACTTTTTGGGAGTTTTCGGGACCAGGGGTAAAATAGTCATTTTACCTTAAGAGGGTTTTTAGTAACTCCTCTTCATGAGATTGTACATCTTAGAAGTTTATAACTTCTAAGAGTGGGATGTGATTCTGATCCACGTGCCTTGTTTGACAGGCGAATGAGTTTACACGGTTGCAGACCGAGTTGAGATTTCAGAGAGTTGTGATTTGATTCAGGTAAGTCCTTGCGACTTACTTAGCTGGTTTCTGGATATTAGTTGAGTGATAATAGTGGTGTGTACCATGTCTATTATAATAACAACTTGTTAGGATGACCGTCGTTATTATGTGTTAAGGCCCAAGTGTATGTATAACGGGCCGTGACATCACTGCCCAGCTCTGCCAGGAGACTGGGAGGTTCTCTATACCCAGACCATACAGGTACACGGTGAGATGCATCGGATCCACTCCTGATGGGTACACGGGGACGGAGGCGAGGTTTGGGAATCCCTCGTGTCACAAAATAAGTATCATTAGTAAGAGTGAATGACTTAAATGAAGATAATAAATGGATTGTTTGAAAGCATGATGAGTGTTTATGATTTTTTGTGTGTGTGCTATTATTATTCTCCTAATGTTTAGATAACTAGCTAATGGTTGTTTTGTTGTGTTTTTAGAATTACCGCAGGTTAGAGCAGCAACTGAGTGAACCGGAAGAAGTGGTCAGCCGGGTCTCCGTACTCCTTAGAGTGGGGGTTGGGTTGTTGCTTGTCGTTCTTTCATCTTGTTAAGACAGTTAGTCTTTTCCCTTTGTTTAAGTATTATAGGCTGTTAGACCTTGTTGCATTCATCCGTTAAAAACACATCTTTATGAATTTCAGTTTTTCTTATTTGTGTCTTGTTGCAAGATCCTAGTAATATTGTTGTCAAACTGAGGTCGGGACCCATTGTGAGGTCCTAACCAGTAATATCCCAGGTTCGGAGAATCCGGGGTGTTACAGGCGGAAGGAAAGGTGGCGATGGTCCGAATGCGAGGCTGGCACCGCTATTGGTGGTCGTCGGTGTTGGCGTCGACTGTGCAGAAACGAGAGGGCTGCGGCGTGAGGTTATGCTGTATAGGAGTGTTGTCGAGAGTGTCGCAGCAGGATTAGGAAAAGGAAATCATGTTAAGCGTAGGATTGGATTAGGGTTAGGATTAGGGTTAAGGAGGTGGGCCGGCTGAAAGGTCATTGGGCCTGGTGTTGGGCCGGAACCGGCCTGCTCTTTAATTAAGACAAGAGGGCTGAAAGAATACTCGTTCTCCGCCCGAAACCGTTCAAAGTACGGAATTAATTACGGAATTATTTATGAAATTATTTACTGAATTATATAAATTATCATTTTATGTGAATCCATGTTACATAAAATGATAGAACTTAATATCGTGTTATTTTTATTTAAAAGAATTTAGGTTGGCGGATCGGAAAAGACTAACTGTCTTAACAAAAGGAAAAGAACAACAAAGCAACAACCCAAACCCCCACCCTAAGGAGTACGGAGACCCGGCTGACCACTACTTCCGGATCACTCAGCTGCCGTTTTAACCTGCGGTAGAATCTAAAAATACAACAAAACAACCATTATCTAGTTATCTAAACATTAGGAGAATAATAATAGCACACACACACATAAAATAATAAACACTCATCATGCTTTCAACAATCCATTTATTATCTTTATTTAAGTCATTCACTCTAATGATACTTATTTTGTGACACGAGGGATTCCCAAACCTCGCCTCCGCCCCCGTGTACCCATCAGGAGTGGATCCGATGCATCTCACCGTGTACCTGTATGGTCTGGGTATAAAGAACCTCCCAGTCTCCTGGCAGAGCTGGGCAGTGATGTCACGGCCCGTTATACATACACTTGGGCCTTAAAACATAATAACCACGGCCGTCCTAACAAGTTGTTATTTATTAAAACACACATTGCACACACACAACCATTATCACCCAACTAATATCAGAAACCAGCTAAGTAAGTCGCAAGGACTTACTTGAATCTAAATCACAACTCTCAAATTCTCAACTCGGTCCGCAGCCGTAGAAACTCAAACGCCTGTCACACAAGGCACGTGGATCAAAATTACATCCTTAAACTCTTAGAAGATATAAACTATAAGATGTACAGTCTCATGAAGAGAGATTACGGAAAAAGGCTCTCTTAAGGTAAAAAGACTATTTTACCCCTGGTCCCGAGACTTCCCAAAAAAAATCTATCATTTAGTTCTAATATTCTCCTCTAGGACCTAAGTCCACAATCGAGTTCTCATAGAAAAATTTAGTAAGGTTTTATAAAAGTTACCCAACATTCTTAGTTTACACAAAAGTCGTCAAGCCTCGACTTTGGGTTCATATACACGGCTTGGATAAGGATATAAAATCCCGAGATAAAATCCTAGATCCTCTATGATATACATACTAAACCTAGGAGTAAAGATCTCTCAAAAATACTTACTCATAACTCTCCCATAATTCTCCGAAGTTGGTATAAAAGCTGAAATTCCCATACTTAGTCTATTTTCCCCTGCTGTAAAAACAGCTCAAGTGCTCTACTTCGGGACCTTATAAAACCTAATCCGACCGTTAACTTTCTCCCAAATTTTAACACAGTAAACTACATAATTCAATGTACAAAATACTAAAAATTCAACGGTGGATTCTCGATCTAAGCTATAGAAATTAGATCCTAAAGTCAACAGGTCGAAGCTGAATTATAAGGTGGGTAGAGGTTCTAATTTCGATTCTCCTTGACAGTATAAGCTTCCCTTATTTTTACCTAGAGGTCTCCGGTTCAAAACCCACTGCACCCAAACATACATCAACCATAAAAGACCATCTTAAGATCAAAACCTTCGTGCTGCACATCTAACTTCTCTAAGTCTCGTCTAAGCAACCCTACACTGCTTTCACCTCAAAACTCAGCAACTACCACATATACACTAAACAGCACAAAGGGTACTAAGCTCAGGAGTTGTGATTACTCACCCGTAGCAGTGAAGATCCAGTTTGTTGTCAATCTCCCAATGAAGAGTCCAACGTTGTATAAGACTGCATTCGATCGAAGGAGAGTTGATTACGGATCTATACATGAGGAGGAAAGAGTGGACAGTAGGTGTGCACTTACTCAGTCTTCTACTTTAGCAGCCTGGCACGCGATCTGCTCCTGGGGACGGTTGAAGACGCGTGCAGTGTATCGGACTCGCTGCGAGGGTGTGTTGTCCTGTGTTCGGCCTGTAGCAGCGATGGAGGCGTCAAGGATGTGTGGTGGTGGTCGATGGCGGACTGTGCAGCCGGTTAAACGATCGAAGGAAAGGTGGCGGAGTCCAACTGTGAGGTTGGCACCGCTGCTGGTGGTCGACGGAGCCAGCGGAAGGGAGGGTGGCGATGGTCCGAATGCGAGGCTGGCACCGCTATTGGTGGTCGTCGATGTTGGCGTCGACTGTGCAGAAACGAGAGGGCTGCAGCGTGAGGTTATGCGGTAGAGGAGTGTTGTCGAGAGTGCCGCAGCAGGATTAGGAAGCGTAGGATTGGATTAGGATTAGGGTTAAGGAGGTGGGCCGGCTGAAAGGTCATTGAGCCTGGTGTTGGGCCGGAACCGGCCTGCTCTTTAATTAAGACAAGAGGGCTGAAAGAATACTCATTCTCCGCCCGAAACCGTTCAAAGTACGGAATTAATTACGGAATAATTTATGAAATTATTTACGGAATAATTTATGAAATTAATTACGGAACAAAACAACCATTAGCTAGTTATCTAAACATTCTTAGTTTACACAAAAGTCCACAATCGAGTTCTCATATAAAAATTTAGTAAGGTTTTATAAAAGTTACCCAACATTCTTAGTTTACACAAAAGTCGTCAAGGCTCGACTTTGGGTTCATATACACGGTTTGGATAAGGATATAAAATCCCGAGATAAAATCCTAGATCCTCTATGATATACATACTAAACCTAGGAGTAAAGATCTCTCAAAAATACTTACTCATAACTCTCCCATAATTCTCCGAAGTTGGTATAAAAGCTGAAATTCCCATACTTAGTCTATTTTCCCCTGCTGTAAAAACAACTCAAGTGCTCTACTTCGGGACCTTATAAAACATAATCTGACGGTTAACTTTCTCCCTAATTTTAACATAGTAAACTACATAATTCAATCTACAAAATACAAAAAATTCAACGGTGGATTCTCGATCTAAGCTATAGAAATTAGATCCTAAAGTCAACAGTTCGAAGCTGAATTATAAGGTGGGTAGAGGTTCTAATTTCGATTCTCCTTGACAGTATAAGCTTCCCTTATTTTTACCTAGAGGTCTCCGGTTCAAAACCCACTGCACCCAAACATACATCAACCATAAAAGACCATCTTAAGATCAAAACCTTCGTGCTGCACATCTAACTTCTCTAAGTCTCGTCTAAGTAACCCTACACTACTTTCATCTCAAAACTCAGCAACTACCACATATACACTAAACAGCACAAAGGGTACTAAGCTCAGGAGTTGTGATTACTCACCCGTAGCAGTGAAGATCCAGTTTGCTGTCAATCTCCCCAATGAAGAGTCCAACGTTGTATAAGGCTGCATTCGATCGAAGGAGAGTTGATTACGGATCTATACATGAGGAGGAAAGAGTGGACAGTAGGTGTGCACTTACTCAGTCTTCTGCTTTAGCAGCCTGGCACGCGATCTGCTCCTGGGGACGGTTGAAGACGCGTGCAATGGATCGGACTGGCTGCGAGGGTGTGATGCCCTGTGTTCGGCCTGTAGCAACGATGGAGGCGTCAAGGATGTGTGGTGGTGGTCGATGGCGGACTGTGCAGCCGGTCGAACGATCGAAGGAAGGTGGTGGAGTCCAACTGTGAGGTTGGCACCGCTGCTGGTGGTCGACGGAGCCGGCGGAAGGGAGGGTGGCGATGGTCCGAATGCGAGGCTGGCACCGCTATTGGTGGTCGTCGGTGTTGGCGTCGACTGTGCAGAAACGAGAGGGCTGCGGCGTGAGGTTATGCGGTAGAGGAGTGTTGTCGAGAGTGCCGCAGCAGGATTAGGAAAAGGAAATTAGGTTAAGCGTAGGATTGGATTAGGGTTAAGGAGGTGGGCCGGCTGAAAGGTCATTGGGCCTGGTGTTGGGTCGGAACCGGCCTGCTCTTTAATTAAGACAAGAGGGCTGAAAGAATACTCGTTCTCCGCCCGAAACCGTTCAAGGTACGGAATTAATTACGGAATTGTTTATGAAATTATTTACTTTATTATATAAGTTATCATTTTATGTGAATCCATGTTACATAAAATGATAGAATTTAATATCGTGTTATTTTTATTTAAAAGAATTTAGGTTGGCGGATCGGAAATCCGGTTTTATCCGGTATTAAACGGAGTTTAAAAATTTCGGTTATTACAAATGGAAATGGAAACCGTAAAGTAATAAGATTCTACAAATCTTCGCCCCATCGTATCAACTACAACTTCGTCTTGAGAAATCAGAAGGTAGGTTTCGTGCTTTCCTATTATGTCAACCAAGAATCGCCTAATCGCCATTGTCGTCCTTTCCGAACTTTGCAATACCTTCGTCTGCCATTTTCGCAACTATAAACATACCCAGATATGTAAATGTCATACATAGAATTCGGATACACATGACATAAAAGACATACGTACATTTATGTAAACATTATGTACACAATTACACATCGATCGTACATACACAATATGTACTATTACACACAATGAAGATGTAGATTAATGCACTTAATATGTACACAATAACACACACCTAATAAGTAACAAATATGTATATATCATACATAGGGTTCAAAACACATACGTACAATACTGTCCCTAAAATGTGTACACAAGTTATCTTCGTCAACATAATATCGCCAATCTGGACAATCGCCATTTCTCCAGAAAATGGCATACATCGTGATTCAAGATTACAACAATATAGTTACACAATTTCAACAACAAAATTACTATTTTCATCATATATGTACACTAACAAGTCAAAAGAAACACAAAATAACAACATAAATTTTGTCCTCCATTAAAGCATCAAAAAGCTTCGAAACACCATAAATTTGACTTTCACCTTACCGATTTACGATAGATGATGCTACAAAAACCTAACAACCGATGTAGTGTACTTCTCCAATGGCCAAAACGTGAACGCAAACAATTGCCCAAACCTGAACGCATAAAAACCCAGAAACCTCCGTCTTCTGTTTTCGTTGAAAATGGTGGACTGTATATCGTAAAAAAAAACACAGAAAATAATGTGGGAAGATCGTTGTTTTTAATGCTTCCTAAACCGTTATTATCTTTAATTAGCAAAATTAATTTTGGAAATAAATTTTTTTAATTGGAGAGAGAAAGATCATGAGATCTCTATTTTGTTAATTATTAAATTTTTTCTTTACATATTCAAAGGGCCTAGTTTGTTAATTAAAACACAAAACTACCTACTTTGTACACAATGATGCAAAAAGTGCCTACTTAACTATTTAACCCAATAATATTTCCCACATCGACAATCACAAACTTCAACGTACTCTTTATATAAACACGCAGAGATTAGAATGGTTGTCGAGCTCAGTAACGCGGGCTTGTAACTCGACGGGAGGACATTAAGATGGCGGAACTTGATCCTTGATAGTTGGTGGCTGGCGTTAAAGTCCCTCGCACAGCAGATGGTGAATATCCCGTTCGCTCCTACTCTGTAGATGGGAATGGTTCACGCAGCACAGGCAAAAAGGGGAGGACAAATACCCTCGATGGGTCGCCTCCTTGTCTGTCGGGGACCGCGACGTGTCACCAACTATCGCCATGGCTAGCCGGATCATTGAACCGTTATTCTTTTGTTCCGTCGATTAGTGTATTCTACTCATCTTTAAAGTTTTATTTCAGGGATTCTACGTTTTATTTCAAGGATTCTTGTTGGGCTAGCGATTAGTGTATTCTACTCATCTTTTAAGTTTTATTTCAGGAATTCTACGTTTTATTTCAGGGATTCTTGTTGGGCTAGCCGGATCATGAACCGTAATTCTTTTGTTCCGTCTATTAGTGTATTCTACTCATCTTTAAAGTTTTATTTCAGGGATTCTTGTTGATGTGCTTGTGTCTTCTAAATGCACTTAGATTGCAATTACTTTAAATACCCATTTACAACCAACAAGTTTTACTCCATCACGCAAATCAATCAAATCCCGAACTTAATTTCGATTAGTCTAAAACCATAGTTAAGATATTTGTAATTTTTGCACAAATTCAAAGAAGTTAACCGATGATTATTATATTTGAAATATATATACATAAATTAACTTATTATTATTATAATATTATATACTTTTGTGTTATAATCTTAATTGAAATATGAGATACACTTGATGTAAGTTTTGTAGATATTAAAAATTATTAAATTTCCATTTTTTTGTATTAATTAATATAGAAATTTTTGTACAAGACATGAAACACTAAGCTAGTGATTTAGTGTAAAATAACATGTATAAATCTATAAAAATATGGGTTTGTTTTATTTACCATGATAAAAAGGTAGCTTCTTCTCTAAAAAAAATTGGATTATTTTTTAAGCTTAGAAACTATTAATCAATAATATTGGATATGTTTTTAATACTTGCTTCATTGGTGATCTTGCATGGTTTAAACTTTTTAGATAGTTATGTGAAGAAAAAAACGCATAGTTTAAGGGTAATATATATGTAATTTATCTTAAAATCTATTTTGAATGTGCAATATTTAGCCGTTGTAATTGTTTGTTCCGATAAACATGGCGAGAGGTGTTGAAAAGTGGGTGTTAATCAAACAAAAGAGTTGCTTAATTACATCAACTCACAGCGCGCCATTAGGACATTTTTGGTTTATTAGATACTAACTAGCCCCCTAGGAAATTATCACTAAAAAAAAGATAAATTAAAGAGACCAGTCATAATTATAGGAGGTGGTTTGAGCAGTTACAAAATTTCATTTATTAAAAGTTTCCTTTAATTAAAACATTGGTTATTGGTGTAACACCCTGAATTCTCCGAACTCGGGACATTACTGGTTAGGACCTCACAATGGGTCCCGACCTTAGTTTGACAACAATATTACTAGGATCTTGCAACAAGACACAAATAAGAAAAACCGAAATTCATAAAAATGTATTTCAAAAGGGATGAATGCAACAAAGTCTACCAGCCTATAGAACTCAACAACGGAAAAGACTAACTATCTTAACAAAAGGAAAAGAACAACAAAGCAACAACCCAAACCCCCACCCTAAGGAGTACGGAGACCCGGCTGACCACTACTTCCGGATCACTCAGTTGCCGTTTTAACCTGCGGTAGAATCTAAAAACACAACAAAACAACCATTAGCTAGTTATCTAAACATTAGGAGAATAATAATAGCACACACACACATAAAATAATAAACACTCATCATGCTTTCAACAATCCATTTATTATCTTTATTTAAGTCATTCACTCTAATGATACTTATTTTGTGACACGAGGGATTCCCAAACCTCGCCTCCGCCCCCGTGTACCCATCAGGAGTGGATCCGATGCATCTCACTGTAACACCCCAAATTTTAAAACTTAGGGAGTTACTGGTTAGGACCGCACAGTGGGTCCCGACCTTAGTTTGACAACAACTTAACATGATCTTACAACAAGGCACAGATAAGGAAAAACTAAAAATCATAAAATAGTTTTTATCAATGCATGAATGTGACCAGATCAACTACAGCCGGAAAAGTAATAAAACAAAGTACGAAAGGAAACAATGTTCAACTGTAAAACCAACAAATGCAAAAACTGCAAAACGTCCTAAAGTACGACACCCCGGCTGACCACTACCATCTGGATCACTCGGCATCTGCTCTAACCTGTGTCAAATCTAAACAACATATCAACCGTTAGCTAACTAACCAAATATAAGTAAAATGATAACAGCACAAACACAAGCAGAAATAGAAATAAACAAACATCATGCTGGCACTCAACCAATTATTCTCTATTATTTAAGTGATTCACATTATTCAATTTAAGTTGTGGCACGAGAACTATTATTAGTTCTCGCCTCCGTTCCTTATCCAACTGGTGTAGGTCTAGCTGACTTCCTTTGGTAGCATCACTACAAACCATGTGTGGACTAGTCCCGAAAGAAACCCCCAGCGCCCCGCGAGCTACTGAGCGGAATGCCACCGCCCGTTACTCTTAGGCCAAAATACAGGTCGGTAATTATATATCACAACCTATCTCTCTAACATGTCAATCACACACCACCCTCATCATTTATACTCATATTTAGCAGTCAGCTAAGTAAGCCCAAAGGACTTACCTGTTATAACGCTCGACTCTTTAATAACCACTCGCTCTGTAACTGTATCCACTCAGTTGCCTGTCAAAGGCGATAAGTGTATTAGCACACTTTCACGTAGATAGAAGTCTAAAACTTCTAAGATCAAAAGTATTAAGACGTACTAGTTACAGTATTAGTTTTAGGGTAAAAAGACCATTTTACCCTTGGTTCCGACTTTCTCGAAAACCCTAAAATTCATGTCCAACTCTTATTTGAAGTTCTAAAATTATATCCTAACTCTTAGAATTTTATTTGGTTCGAAACTGACATTTTCCTATGTTTCTATTTTCCGGAAGAATCGAAAAAGGTTTAACTTCGGCTCTAAATATAAAATTCTTAACAGCTCAAAAATTTTCCGAATTAAATCTCTAGATCATCTATGAGGTTCTATCTAACCTTAGAAGAAAGAAAAACTCCAAACTGTTCAGCCGATATTTTTATAATAATTCCCAAAGTCGGTTCTTCACTCTACTTTCCTATACTTGGCTAAATTTTAAGTTTATTAAAACTGCTCAACTACCTAACTTCGGGAGCTCATAACTTTCAATCCGACCGTTCATTTCTCTCCAAATTTTAATATACTAAACTACATATATCCGTCTACAACATATTCAAAATTCAACGGTGGATCTTTACCCAAACGTTTTATAATTGATCGACAAGATGGCTGTTCGAAACCTAAAAGCTGAAAGAAATTAAAATGAATTACAGCAGCCTTTTGTCTTATCATTTTATGTGAAATTCCAGCAGCTACTTAACACTATTTTATCTAAGCTGAAGGCCAAACAACAGTAGTCTAAACAATACTACGAATCAAGAGAGCTAGAGACATTTCAGCCTAGTTGTAAAGGAAGCAACAAAACTCTATTGCACATGGCTTACCTTGCTGCAGTGGTTTAGGAGTGCTATTGTGCTCACAAAATTCCTAGACCTTGCTACCCGGATCTCAGAAGGTGATCTAAGATACCTGCAGTTTGTTTAGGACAAGTCAAACTCGACTGTTTAGGTATGTACTTGGGAGGATAATGGTTCGGATATCCTTACTTGGCACTGCAGTGGGGAAACGAAGAGGAGACTGTACGTACTTCCTAGTGTATCAATCGTTCGATCTCAGCAGTGGTGCAAGAATGTTCCTAGTGCAATCAACAGGCTGTCAAAGCGCCAACAGCCTAACGAGTAAGAGAGAGGGTCGGTAGAGAAAATAAGGTGAAGACGGAAGAACAGATTGCTGCACTTACCTCTTGACGCTGCTGTGTGTGTGCAGAAGGTTTACGTGTTGCTGTTGAATCTGGACGGATGGAGATGTGTAGCGCATAGGGAGGATATCAGCCGAAGATATTCTGGCGTGGAAATAAGGCAGTTACGGATCTCGTTCCTAATTAATACAGCCGTTATGCAGCAGATTAAAGGAAGGAGCGTTGCTGAGCTGGAGCAGGTAAAGCGGCAACCCTTCTGGCTGGGATGGACGCTGGACTGGAGGAGGGCGCTGGGCTGTACTCGAGCAGGCAACGCTGGGCTGGGCTGCTGGCATTGGAGCTGTGCTGCTGCTGGGCTGGAAGGCTGAAGATTGGCAAGCTGGGCGCCGGGCTGCAGAGGCTGGACTGGCGGACAAGCAGCTGGGCTGGACTGGCTTCTGGGCTGGAGCAGCGCTGGCTGAAGCAGGCGGACTGGGGGACAAGCAGCTGGGTTGCTGGCTGGAGCGGACAAGGCTGGGCTGCTGGCTGGCAAGCAGCTCCCGGACTGAGCTGTTGGACGAAGGTAGACGTAGCCCGGTATTAATTGTAGTTCGAAATCGAGAATCCGAAATTAATGTGCGGAAAAACCGGGTACGGAATATTTACAGTTTAGGTTTAGTTACGAGTTCTATCATTTTATGTGAAGGTAAGTCACATAAAATGATAGACTTATAAAAAGTTCCATCATTTTATGTGAAAGAAGTCTACATAAAATGATAATTTTCATCCTAATATGTCTAACTAAATAGACGGATATGAATTAATAGATCGAGATCTATTTTAAAACGTACGAAGACGGAATAAAAATTCCGGATTTTACATCAGTACCCCCTAAAAAAAAAGTTTCGTCCCGAAACTTGGGGATAAGATACCTACCCCATACCTTTCCCTTCGAGGCATATATTCTAGCAAGCAACTACTCACTTCATCAAGCATATAAATAATTATGTAAACATATAATCACAGAAATCATATAAGGTCTCGTCTTAGTACTAACCCGTCGGTACTGGGGTAGCGGCTAACTCCGCAAAGAACTCAGGATAATTACGTCTAATGCTCTCATCTGATATAAAGGAGTGCGTGGCACCCGTATCAAATAAAACGCGCACAGGTAAGTCATGGATCCAAATAGTACCTGTGGTCGCAGGTGCTGCAGGCTGCTCAGTGTTCCTCAGCTCAAACACTCTCGATGGTCCTCCTCTGGTGTCAGTGGTACTACCACGTCCTCTGCCACGACCTGATCCCTGTGTAGTATTGTATGAGGCAGGATGTCCTAGAGCCCGGTACTGTTGCTGCTGCTGACTCGGGGCTCGGTACTGAGGGGGTCTCTGTACACTCTTCTCCGCACCTGCAGGAGAAGATCCCTGCTGAGAAGAAGCCTTGCCCTGACGGCAGAAAGTAGCCCTGTGTCCCGGCTTCCCACAAGTGAAGCAAGTGACCGGTGGTTTCGGGCAGTCCGGCTTAATGTGATCACGGCCACCACAGTTAAAGCACTGTCGATCTCCACTGGGAGTCCGAACTGTAGAGTGGTAGCTGGACCTCCCCTGAGTCTGTCCTCTACTATAGCCTGCTACTGCTCCACTGCTACCCGCATGTCCTGTCCTCTGCCGCTTATCCGGCCCACTAGACTGTGCTGCTTTCCTAGAAGCTGGCCTATCTCTCTCATAAGCAGAGGCCCTATCCTGGTAATCAGACAAGGTCTCACAGCGGAATCCAGCCAGGTAGGATCGGGTACTCTCTCTCAACCTCCTAGAGAAAAGATAAACATGCTGCTCTTCTGGAGGTGCAGATGGTCCAAGCAAAGTCAACTCCTTCTGAAACTTCTTTATGGCTGCAGCAATCGGGATATCCTCAAATCCCGCCTCAATGAAATCCTGGAATCTCTCCCTCCTCAGCGAAACTGGGCAGTACCTGTCTCTAACAATGTTCTTCATCTGCTCCCCGCTGGTGACTCGACCACGAATGGTACGCCACCATGAATGAGCATCATCTGTGAAGCAGGTCTGTATCAAATCTACCTGTCGGTCCACGGGGCAACGTATTGCCTCCAAAGCAGTCTCAATCTTCCCTATCCAGTGCTCCACCTCTAGCCCTATCTCTCCGCTGAACGAGGGGACCTTCTGAGAGTTGAAAGCCTTCAACCACTCATCCGGTCTCGGTGCTCTGACCCCAGTAGGTGCTCTATCAACATCAGCCCTCCTCTCAGATACAGCCGGCACCTGAGACACTCCCTGTGTCACCTGAGCTGACCTAGCCGGCACTACTGGTGGTACCTGAGTAAGCCTCTCCACTCTGGCAGCTTCCTCCCTGCGCTCAACATAGGCTCTGAACTCCCTATACTCCGATGCTCCAATAGAGACACGTCCCGACTCAGTAGAACGAGCTCCCTGCGCTCCAGACCTAGCGGCGGTCACAGGCCTGACCTCGGGGCCTACACTCTCAGCTACTTCCTCTACAGCAACCTCTGGTACGCTTGCTGCAGGTGAGTCATCTCGAGGGACTCGTCCTCGACCTCTCCCTAGTGGAGGTCTACCCACACGACCACGCCCTCTAACAGTAGGGGTGCTATCAGCTCGATCCTGTCTGACTGGGGGAAGGGGGGACGACCCCTACCTCGGCCAGTCACTTGTGCAGCCCTAGTACGTGCCATCTGCACGAATAGTAATAACTACAGTTATAAGCTAGCTAATCTATCATAACAGTACAAGTCCATAATTATTCTAAGATTACCGAGATCCGCAGAGGTAGTGGTGGTCGTCCGTACTTTCTATCCCAACCCGACTCTGTATGCATTTTAAAACCAAAATTTTTTTTTTTTTTGTTGGAAAACTCAGACCCCTTTCGGGTTCTGTTTATTTACTTATACGACCTTTTTACAAGATTCAAGTGCCATTGTTGCCAACCTCGCTCTGATACCATGTTGTAACACCCCAAATTTTACAACTTAGGGAGTTACTGGTTAGGACCGCACAGTGGGTACCGACCTTAGTTTGACAACAACTTAACATGATCTTACAACAAGGCACATATAAGGAAAAACTAAAAATCATAAAATAGTTTTTATCAATGCAGGAATGTGACCAGATCAACTACAGCCGGAAAAGTAATAAAACAAAGTACGAAAGGAAACAATGTTCAACTGTAAAACCCACAAATGCAAAAACTGCAAAACGTCCTAAAGTACGACACCCCGGCTGACCACTACCATCTGGATCACTCGGCATCTGCTCTAACCTGTGTCAAATCTAAACAACATATCAACCGTTAGCTAACTAACCAAATATAAGTAAAATGATAACAGCACAAACACAAGCAGAAATAGAAATAAACAAACATCATGCTGGCACTCAACCAATTATTCTCTATTATTTAAGTGATTCACATTATTCAATTTAAGTTGTGGCACGAGAACTATTATTAGTTCTCGCCTCCGTTCCTTATCCAACTGGTGTAGGTCTAGCTGACTTCCTTTGGTAGCATCACTACAAACCATGTGTGGACTAGTCCCGAAAGAAACCCCCAGCGCCCCGCGAGCTACTGAGCGGAATGCCACCGCCCGTTACTCTTAGGCCAAAATACAGGTCGGTAATTATATATCACAACCTATCTCTCTAACATGTCAATCACACACCACCCTCATCATTTATACTCATATTTAGCAGTCAGCTAAGTAAGCCCAAAGGACTTACCTGTTATAACGCTCGACTCTTTAATAACCACTCGCTCTGTAACTGTATCCACTCAGTTGCCTGTCAAAGGCGATAAGTGTATTAGCACACTTTCACGTAGATAGAAGTCTAAAACTTCTAAGATCAAAAGTATTAAGACGTACTAGTTACAGTATTAGTTTTAGGGTAAAAAGACCATTTTACCATTGGTTCCGACTTTCTCGAAAACCCTAAAATTCATGTCCAACTCTTATTTGAAGTTCTAAAATTATATCCTAACTCTTAGAATTTTATTTGGTTCGAAACTGACATTTTCCTATGTTTCTATTTTCCGGAAGAATCGAAAAAGGTTTAACTTCGGCTCTAAATATAAAATTCTTAACAGCTCAAAAATTTTCCGAATTAAATCTCTAGATCATCTATGAGGTTCTATCTAACCTTAGAAGAAAGAAAAACTCCAAACTGTTCAGCCGATATTTTTATAATAATTCCCAAAGTCGGTTCTTCACTCTACTTTCCTATACTTAGCTAAATTTTAAGTTTATTAAAACTGCTCAACTACCTAACTTCGGGAGCTCATAACTTTCAATCCGACCGTTCATTTCTCTCCAAATTTTAATATGCTAAACTACATATATCCGTCTACAACATATCCAAAATTCAACGGTGGATCTTTACCCAAACGTTTTATAATTGATCGACAAGATGGCTGTTCGAAACCTAAAAGCTGAAAGAAATTAAAATGAATTACAGCAGCCTTTTGTCTTATCATTTTATGTGAAATTCCAGCAGCTACTTAACACTATTTTATCTAAGCTGAAGGCCAAACAACAGTAGTCTAAACAATACTACGAATCAAGAGAGCTAGAGACATTTCAACCTAGTTGTAAAGGAAGCAACAAAACTCTATTGCACATGGCTTACCTTGCTGCAGTGGTTTAGGAGTGCTATTGTGCTCACAAAATTCCTAGACCATGCTACCCGGATCTCAGAAGGTGATCTAAGATACCTGCAGTTTGTTTAGGACAAGTCAAACTCGACTGTTTAGGTATGTACTTGGGAGGATAATGGTTCGGATATCCTTACTTGGCACTGCAGTGGGGAAACGAAGAGGAGACTGTACGTACTTCCTAGTGTATCAATCGTTCGATCTCAGCAGTGGTGCAAGAATGTTCCTAGTGCAATCAACAGGCTGTCAAAGCGCCAACAGCCTAACGAGTAAGAGAGAGGGTCGGTAGAGAAAATAAGGTGAAGACGGAAGAACAGATTGCTGCACTTACCTCTTGACGCTGTTGTGTGTGTGCAGAAGGTTTACGTGTTGCTGTTGAATCTGGACGGATGGAGATGTGTAGCGCATAGGGAGGAGATCAGCCGAAGATATTCTGGCGTGGAAATAAGGCAGTTACGGATCTCGTTCCTAATTAATACAGCCGTTGTGCAGCAGATTAAAGGAAGGAGCGTTGCTGAGCTGGAGCAGGTAAAGCGGCAACCCTTCTGGCTGGGATGGACGCTGGACTGGAGGAGGGCGTTGGGCTGTACTCGAGCAGGCAACGCTGGGCTGGGCTGCTGGCATTGGAGCTGTGCTGCTGCTGGGCTGGAAGGCTGAAGATTGGCAAGCTGGGCGCCGGGCTGCAGAGGCTGGACTGGCGGACAAGCAGCTGGGCTGGACTGGCTTCTGGGCTGGAGCAGCGCTGGCTGAAGCAGGCGGACTGGGGGACAAGCAGCTGGGCTGCTGGCTGGAGCGGACAAGGCTGGGCTGCTGGCTGGCAAGCAGCTCCCGGACTGAGCTGTTGGACGAAGGTAGACGTAGCCCGGTATTAATTGTAGTTCGAAATCGAGAATCCGAAATTAATGTGCGGAATAACCGGGTACGGAATATTTACAGTTTAGGTTTAGTTACGAGTTCTATCATTTTATGTGAAGGTAAGTCACATAAAATGATAGACTTATAAAAAGTTCCATCATTTTATGTGAAAGAAGTCTACATAAAATGATAATTTTCATCCTAATATGTCTAACTAAATAGACGGATATGAATTAATAGATCGAGATCTATTTTAAAACGTACGAAGACGGAATAAAAATTCCGGATTTTACATCCGTGTACCTGTATGGTCTGGGTATAAAGAACCTCCCAGTCTCCTGGCAGAGCTGGGCAGTGATGTCACGGCCCGTTATACATACACTTGGACCTTAAAACATAATAACCACGGCCGTCCTAACAAGTTGTTATTTATTATAACACACATTGCACACACACAACCATTATCACCCAACTAATATCAGAAACCAGCTAAGTAAATCGCAAGGACTTACTTGAATCTAAATCACAACTTTCAAATTCTCAACTCGGTCCGCAGCCATAGAAACTCAAACGCCTGTCACACAAGGCACGTGGATCAAAATTACATCCTTAAACTCTTAGAAGATATAAACTATAAGATGTACAGTCTCATGAAGAGAGATTACGGAAAAAGGCTCTCTTAAGGTAAAAAGACTATTTTACCCCTGGTCCCGAGACTTCCCAAAAAAAATCTATCATTTAGTTCTAATATTCTCCTCTAGGACCTAAGTCCACAATCGAGTTCTCATAGAAAAATTTAGTAAGGTTTTATAAAAGTTACCCAACATTCTTAGTTTACACAAAAGTCGTCAAGCCTCGACTTTGGGTTCATATACACGGCTTGGATAAGGATATAAAATCCCGAGATAAAATCCTAGATCCTCTATGATATACATACTAAACCTAGGAGTAAAGATCTCTCAAAAATACTTACTCATA
The DNA here is from genome assembly GCA_033239125.1 of Fagopyrum homotropicum. NCBI lineage: Eukaryota > Viridiplantae > Streptophyta > Magnoliopsida > Caryophyllales > Polygonaceae > Fagopyrum > Fagopyrum homotropicum. Next base: position 58,689,371 of record BSWB01000008.1, on the reverse strand, counting down.
ACTCTCCCATAATTCTCCGAAGTTGGTATAAAAGCTGAAATTCCCATACTTAGTCTATTTTCCCCTGCTGTAAAAACAGCTCAAGTGCTCTACTTCGGGACCTTATAAAACCTAATCCGCCCGTTAACTTTCTCCCAAATTTTAACACAGTAAACTACATAATTCAATGTACAAAATACTAAAAATTCAACGGTGGATTCTCGATCAAAGCTATAGAAATTAGATCCTAAAGTCAACAGGTCGAAGCTGAATTATAAGGTGGGTAGAGGTTCTAATTTCGATTCTCCTTGACAGTATAAGCTTCCCTTATTTTTACCTAGAGGTCTCCGGTTCAAAACCCACTGCACCCAAACATACATCAACCATAAAAGACCATCTTAAGATCAAAACCTTCGTGCTGCACATCTAACTTCTCTAAGTCTTGTCTAAGCAACCCTACACTGCTTTCACCTCAAAACTCAGCAACTACCACATATACACTAAACAACACAAAGGGTACTAAGCTCAGGAGTTGTGATTACTCACCCGTAGCAGTGAAGATCCAGTTTGTTGTCAATCTCCCAATGAAGAGTCCAACGTTGTATAAGACTGCATTCGATCGAAGGAGAGTTGATTACGGATCTATACATGAGGAGGAAAGAGTGGACAGTAGGTGTGCACTTACTCAGTCTTCTGCTTTAGCAGCCTGGCACGCGATCTGCTCCTGGGGACGGTTGAAGACGCGTGTAGTGTATCGGACTGGCTGCGAGGGTGTGTTGTCCTGTGTTCGGCCTGTAGCAGCGATGGAGGCGTCAAGGATGTGTGGTGGTAGTCGATGGCGGACAGTGCAGCCGGTTGAACGATCGGAGGAAAGGTGGCGGAGTCGAACTGTGAGGTTGGCACCGCTGCTGGTGGTCGACGGAGCCAGCGGAAGGGAGGGTGGCGATGGTCCGAATGCGAGGCTGGCACCGCTATTGGTGGTCGTCGGTGTTGGCGTCGACTGTGCAGAAACGAGAGGGCTGCAGCGTGAGGTTATGCGGTAGAGGAGTGTTGTCGAGAGTGCCGCAGCAGGATTAGGAAGCGTAGGATTGGATTAGGGTTAGGATTAGGGTTAAGGAGGTGGGCCGGCTGAAAGGTCATTGAGCCTGGTGTTGGGCCGGAACCGGCCTGCTCTTTAATTAAGACAAGAGGGCTGAAAGAATACTCGTTCTCCGCCCGAAACCGTTCAAAGTACGGAATTAATTACGGAATAATTTATGAAATTATTTACTGAATTATATAAGTTATCATTTTATGTGAATCCATGTTACATAAAATGATAGAATTTAATATAGTGTTATTTTTAATTAAAAGAATATAGGTTGGCGGATCGGAAATCCGGTTTTATCCGGTATTAAACGGAGTTTAAAAATTTCGGTTATTACAATTGGAAAATGGAAACCGTAAAGTAATAAGATTCTACAAAACAATCCCTTCTGAACACCTATCACGAATCGGATCAGGACAAGAGTTGGATTTTAATCTTCGCCCCATCGTATCAACTGCAACTTCTTCCCGAGAAATCAGAAGGTAGGTTTCGTGCTTTCCTATTATGTCAACCAAGAATCGCCTAATCGCCATTGTCGTCCATTCCGAACTTCGCAATACCTTCGTCTGCCATTTTCGCAACTATAAACATACCCAGATATGTAAGTGTCATACATAGAATTCGGATACACATGACATAAAAGACATACGTACATTTATGTAAACATTATGTACACAATTACACATCGATCGTACATACACATTATGTACTATTACACACAATGAAGATGTAGATTAATGCACTTAATATGTACACAATAACACACACCTAATATGTAACAAATATGTATATATCATACATAGGGTTCAAAACACATACGATATATGTACACTAACAAGTCAAAAGAAACACAAAATAACAACATAAATTTTGTCCTCCATTAAAGCATCAAAAAGCTTCGAAACACCATAAATTTGACTTTCACCTTACCGATTTACGATAGATGATGCTAAAAAAACCTAACAACCGATGCAGTGTACTTCTCCAATGGCCAAAACGTGAACGCAGACAATTGCCCAAACCTGAACGCATAAAAACCCAGAAACCTTCGTCTTCTGTTTTCGTTGAAAATGGTGGATTGTATATCGTAAAAAAAAACAAAAAATAATGTGGGAAGATCGTGGCTTTTAATGCTTCCTAAACAGTTATTATCTTTAATTAGCATAATTAATTTTGGAAATTAATATTTTTTAATTGGAGAGAGAAAGATCATGAGATCTCTATTTTGTTAATTATTAAATCTTTTCTTTACATATTCAAAGGACCTAGTTTGTTAATTAAAACACAAAACTACCTACTTTGTACACAATGATGCAAAAGTGCCTACTTAACCAGTTAACCCAATAATATTTCCCACATCGACAATCACAAACTTCAACGTACTCTTTATATAAACACGCATAGATTAGAATGGTTGTCGAGCTCAGTAACGCGGGCTTGTAACTCGACGGGAGGACATTAAGATGGCGGAACTTGATCCTTGATAGTTGGTGGCCGGCGTTAAAGTCCCTCGCACAGCAGATGGTGAATATCCCGTTCGCTCCTACTCTGTAGATGGGAATGGTTCACGCAGCACAGGCAAAAAGGGGAGGACAAATACCCTCGATGGGTCGCCTCCTTGTCTGTCGGGGACCGCGACGTGTCACCAACTATCGCCATGGCTAGCCGGATCATTGAACCGTTATTCTTTTGTTCCGTCGATTAGTGTATTCTACTCATCTTTAAAGTTTTATTTCAGGGATTCTACGTTTTATTTCAGGGATTCTTGTTGGGCTAGCGATTAGTGTAACACCCCGAATCCGCGGGACTCGGGGCGCTACGGGTTGGGACCTCACAATGGGTCCCGACCCTTAGCCTGACAACAATTTCACCGGATCTTACAACAAGACACAAATAAAGGCAAAACCGAAATACATTTAATGCAAATGATATGATCCCCAGAAACAAATAAAAGACAACTTCAGCCGAGTTCTCAACTCCAAAGACTCGAACATCAAAAACATAACGATATACAAGAAACAATACCCAAATACAACTCCAACAAAACCCCTCCTAAAATGTACGGGACCCTGGCTGCCCACTCTTCCGGATCTCTCGACCGCATTCCTAACCTGCAGGACAATCTACAACAATCGGTATAAAACCGTTAGCTAATATTCGAGGCATTAGAATTAATGGGAAAGGCACAAACACAAGTCAATCATCATAAACACCCAATACACTCCAAAGCACACAAGTCCGGTTTATTATCTTATTATTATTAAGTCATATCCCGTTCTAATTCAACTTAGGTTGTGACACGAGAGTCACCGAAACTCGCCTCGGTCCCTACTTACCGGCATGGAATGGTACTGATGCATCCGACCGTCTACCAGCACGGGATAGTCGCCGAGAACCTCCTAGCTCTCGCGGGAGCCAGGCAAGTTGTCACCGCCCGTTATCATACACTTGGGCCAAAATAATATAAAGGTCGGTAATCCTAATTCCGGTTTAGTTGTTATAAACAATAAGTAATAAACAATAAACACACACCACCAAACACACATCAATGCTAATACAAGGAATACGAGCTAAGTAAGTCCGGAGACTTACCTCGTCCCAAAGATAATCCCGCTAACCACCGCTCTCAACTTCCTGTAGGAAGGCACTCAACGCCTGGTCAAAACAAGGCACACAATCAACATCTCACTCACATGCTAGAGGTCCTTAGACTTCTAGTCCCAATGATCTCGCAAGATCATAAACCATAACCATGCTAGGATAGCAAATTCCTAGTCCTCACGATCTCACAAGGTCATAACTATCACAACACATGCTAGGATACTCTCGTCCTAGTCTCCACAATCTCAACAAGATCATACAACCATAATCTCAATCTTCATAAGCTCACAAGATCAACCAAACACTCAACACCCTACAATCCCCACAATATAACATCAACACCTCCAACCTTAAAACATTTCACAATCCTCAAACACTCACCTAAGGTCCAAAGCCACTACTTGGCATTTACTCTAAGTTATGCTAGATCCAGCCAAGCATGATACTAATGCTAAACATAATTAAATCGAGGGGAAAGAATACTCACACGACGTCAAAAGACGGAAGTCGTTCAACGGATGTCGAGTTGGACTCGTTAGACCTTTATCGGGGCGCTTCCGAACCTAGCACCAAACTAAACAAATTTAGCTTATAAGCTAAATTTTAACGAAATAATGAACATAGATAATCTAAGGAAAACCCCACTTTTAAAACCCAAGTTAAAAAAAACCGTAACTATAATATTCCGGGCAAATTGTATAACATCATAAACTCAAGGTAAAACTCGTTTTCAAAGCCAAGGTTAATACCCACAATGAAATCTTTGCCAAAAAACGAGATTAATCCAACAAAGGCATAATATGTAGTATATACAAATATAAGAATATCCCGCTAATTGAAATCCGAGTTTCAAATCGACAAATACATTTTTAGGGCAAAGATGAACAAATTCATAAACTTGGGTCATATTCTGAAAATGTAAATAAGGGCCATAATCTGTAATTTTCCAACAAAGGATATAAATGCAAGATTCCAAAATGTGGGTAAAATATGTAAATTCAAAGTATGGGGTATAAACTGCAATTACACATAAATCAAGGGGACCCGATTTAATAAAAGCCCTAAATAGCCTTCTTCTAAGTCGATATAGCAGTTGGGGAAGGAGGAAGTAGGAAGCAGGCGGCGGCAACTCAGGCGGGCAACGAGAGCAAAGGCTGGCGGCGGCAAGGGAGGCGAGAGGAGTATCAGCGCTGCTAGGACAGGCGAAGGCTCTTTCTCCGTCTCCCTGGTGGTGAAGCGGCGGCAGTGCGAGTTGCACAGAGGAGGCTGAAGAAGTAGAGAGGCAAGACGAAGCGAGATTGAGGAGAGGCCTCTCCGACAGCTTCAATGGCGGCCCATAACGAGGGCAACCCCAATGGGCTCTCCAGCTCCCACAAGGAGACGGCGAAGGAGGTGGCTGCGGATTTTGCAGAAGGGGAGGATCGATTAAGGCTTCCGGCCTGTTGGCATCGATGGAGAAGAATCCTGATGCAGAGGGGTTGTCTGATTTCCAAAGGTTGAGATGTCAAGTGTGATGTTTGCTTGTTGTTGCAGGTGAAGAGAGGAACTGCAGAGGGATAGGGAGACGAGATACAATGGGGTGAGGGTTGATGGTGAGGGAGACTGCAACTGAACAGTTGAGAGAGCATCGAGAGGTTGAGACAGAGGGAGTTGTGAGGTGAAGAGCTTAAGACAGCGGGAGTTGAGAGAATGCAGAGGGTGTGGGGAGAGAGAGAGTTGCACAGGTGAGGGAGGAAAGCGTGAGGTTGAGGAGTCGTCACGGGCAGGGATGTGAACCGAGGGGTCACTGCAGTTTGCAGTTCATCAGGGCTAGGTGTAGGACTGGCTACTGAGCCAGGCTAGGCACAGACTAGGCGGGTCAAGCAGCCAAGTACAACAATCTGGGGGAAGAGGAGCTAAAAAGAAAAGAGAAAATAAAATAAAAAAAAACTCGATAAGGAAAATAATCAGAACGGGATTTTCGATCGAAAACTCTTTTCGAAATTTTCCGTAAAATGAAATACGGACAATATATATATACTCGAAAATATAGTTTATGATATAAGATCGTTCTCGAAAAAATTAAACTACGAAGTACAAATACTTGTAAAAATATTTGAGCTAAAAAAATCGATAAAAGTCGGAAAAATAAATGTCTAAAATACGCCAAAGTTTTGGGCGTTACAACAGATCCCCCTAAAAACAAGTTTCGTCCCGAAACTTGCTATACGCCGAACTTCTCGGTCCCAAGGCCGACGTATGAACTCTCAAACTAAAAAGGCTTAAATCTTTTAATCTATACCCACAATCTACTCAACTATCACATCAAGTCTGATAGATCATACAACATATTCTCACACGGGGTACAACTACATATAACACCACACATGCACACAACTCGATCAAGGAAAGAACTAGGTCAACACGTCAATTCTATCGATGCTGCTAGCTTAACGTAAAACTCAAATATAGTTACTATCCTATGTCTTTCAGTTAGCCTCATTGGTTCTTCATCTGTCGGTAGATCATGAAGATCGGCATTACATCTCAAGTCATACCTGTACTTCCTAGACTGATACACATGAAATCACGGGTGAACATCCACTACTCTCGGTGGCTACACCAACCGGTAAACTACTTTCCTTACTAACGTTATGATCTTCACAAAGCCCCGATATATCGGAAACTCGACTTCCTTCTCAGGTCCTTCTAGAAGCAGCATAACCACTATCTTTCTCGTTGATTGTCTCCAACAAGGAAGATCAAATCTCCCCTTTTTACAGTTGACTCTATTCCTTGTCAACCCAACTTTAATGTTACGTTTCCTCAACTTTTGAAGTAAGTCCCCGGTAATGAAGGAAGTACTTCACTTCTCACTGGTTTACTGACGAGACACGTATGCTATTACTTTTACATCGATCCGCAATACTCGATCAAGACCTTGTCTTGAATAATCACTTGTACACTTCAAACTCATAATACCTCAAGGTAAAGCAAAATAATTGCACCAATGAATCCCCTCTTAACTCTCAACAACTCTTTTGTCAATTCTTCGTCCCATTCGGTACCTCATTGCCATCCGGAGGATACCATAATTGGTGTTATACAACTTTCTCTTCACAGATCTGGTAATGCTCAGCACATCTGAGATATTTGTAACTTCTTTCACATCTCTCGGGGTTTGCCATCCCGAGACAACTTGTCAAACGCTTCCGCTCTTTCCCAAGAGTATACCCAAAGTATCTTATTCGGGCATCAATAAGTCCATTTGGAGTAAATACCACTTGTAGTGACCTTGGCTGGTCCCAAAGTGCCGTGTTGGCAATATCCCAGTCTCGAATTCTCAAACGGTGACAATCAAATCTTACTTAATCTTAGAAGAGACTACCGACCCTTGCAACCGGTCGAGTAGATCCGCTATCCGTGGTGAGGGATACTTGGTTCTTCATTGTTATCTTGTTCGGCTAAAGGTAATTGATGTACAAGCGGAGATAATCGTCTCTATATTCACAAACTGGTGTTCTCTACAACAACTTCAAATCAAGAGTTTAAGATATATTCTAATATGAACTTCAAATCAAAAGTTCGAGATCACGTCTGGTGTTTTGTATGGCAGTGCATTGGTTCTAATGAAATCTTATCACTAAGTTCTTGCAATTGCTCCTTCACTTGCTTCCACAACTCATATCTCTACACAAGTGTTATTTCATACGGCGCCTTAGACATCGGAATTAAATCAAGCTCAACTTTAGTGGAAAATTCCACATTTTGACGTATTGGAATTCGTGATATTTCAGATTTGCTCTTTTCTCTTCCCTCACATACCGTAACAACCGACATAATCTTGTCTTATCATTTTACAAGTGGTCATGACACAATTGATCTACCCCGATCTATTGAGGTGACGTCCTTTAAACACGTATATTGTTCCATCTGTAGCTACAATGTCGACCGTCCTCTTTCAAAGATACTTCATCTCCTAAACTCGAGGGACTTGCTCAAAATTTCCGACTCTTGAAGCCTTGGTTAAGCAATATTTCAGCTTAATCCCTCTTCTCACTTCAAAGGAATGGCGATAGTAACCTCTTTTGATCTTGCGCATGTGTTCAGTCACAAAGGTCTTCACTACAAGACTCAAGCATGCCATATAACAAATCGATACACTCTTCTTCGCTTCTTCTGATATCCCAGCATATGGGAGGAACTCCTCGTATTCTACATCAGCACTCACCACATATATTCTTTTTTTCAAGTAGGCGTAGAAATTTACATTTTGTTTTCTTATGTCACGTCAAACGACTGCAGAGGCTCTAACCTTGATCTTTATGTACTTTTGTACGTCCCATATCGACAACAAACTTCAAAACTTCAATCTTCTCCTACTCTTGTTGGCCACCTTATGTATCTCTTGGTATCCATGAGCAACTTCACAACTGTACTAGGATGCCTTAAGGCAAAAAATTTCCCAATCGCAATCACTGAAAGATCCACTCATTATTCCTCCCATCACTAACATCATAACTCTAAGCTTGCAACGTTGCCCTAATCTAAGTTCCTCATTTCACGTCATAACCACTATGGCTTCGCCATGCGAGTCACGAAAACCTTGACTTAGCTTGGCTCGTGAAAACATGACATCCATAACCTTAGAACAAACATACCATACATCCCCTTATATATCCTTTCTTTACGCACAATAACCATAAAAGACTCCCTGCTCTTTTGTCCTTCTAGTTCCCTTTACCCTGATCCATGTCATTCCTCCATATGACAATCTCATGACCCAAGAAGGTCGTACCAGATCGTTACAATCCCTCTCAACAAGGTACGTTACCATCACTTGTTGGAATCAGTAAATTGTACTTGATTAAGATGTTTATGCTTCTTATAATACACCTCCTTATTACTGACATTCAACCACTACGAATGTTCCAAGTTCTCGTTACCTTCTTCATGATCCCACACTTGGATTACTCTCCCCACCTAAATTCACAGTATACAACCCGCACTTGTGCATTTTTGGTGGTCACCGATTAACTCATTGATGACCCTCTCCAAGATCAACGACATACCCTCCTACCACACTTCCATGTTACCATACTCTTGAAGGCTACCCTCATCGGGGTACTTCACCTTAAACTCTGTTAGTTCTTTTCCCGTTCCATGCTTTCTTCCTCTTTCATAAGGTAATCATACTCTTGAGTGTTATCCTCCTGGTGTATTCTACTTTAACTCTACTAACTCGACCTGCACTCCACGCTTCCTTCTTCTTTTGTAAGGTAACTCTACCACTCTCATAGGCTTAAGCACTCTTCCATGATGTTTTGCAATGCACTTCTCCAATATTCTAACCTTAGTTAGCATCCACCCACGTTCCGATTGGTTGATATCTTAAGTCTTTCGATCAAGCTCCTTGTTTCCTCTTTCATCTTCTTGGGATCATCATTTATACACACTTCCTCCTTCTTGGCGTTTCTTAGCCTTATTATTATAACGGAAACCGGTCAACTCCACGTGAATCCCCACCATGCCCTTCTCATAACTCTAGTAATGTTGACACTTCACTTATTGGTACCTCGTAAGCTTAACTTACGGTATCTTAAATCTTTAGCAAATGGTTCGATCACTCTGCTCGTCTTGACTCCAATGCTTAGGAGTGTCCAAAGAAAACTTCACATCTTAATGAAATACCACCTTAAAACTTGCTGGAAAGTATCCATCTCCTCCCCGATTCGCAACCTTAGTTGTCTACGCGTCTTCTTAAAGAACTTAAGTTCGTTATCTCTCTTGGTCTCGTCGTCTTTCCATCATGGCTTCTTTGGAACCACTTCCGCACATTAATGTTGCTCTCTTTACTTGTATTGTCTCCATGTCGCTTTCGCTTTCGTTGTTTCGAGTTTCCTTCTACTTGTTCGTCCTTTGCCGTTAATGTCTTCTTTAGTCCTCATAGGATTGCTTTGACGTCCTCCAAAGGATCCCAAAGATTCGCCAGGGCGTTTTCCAGAACATGATGCTCAACTCGGTACTTGAGCATATTCGTCCTCGTATGTACACTATCCTATGAAAAACGACGTCGTCTAAGGGCGATGATATCATAATAGCATCTCAACTAAAAGGTCCTATATCTCCATATGCTACTATATATAATAGGAATATGTATCCATAACTATATAAGTCCTAAGTCCATATTACTACTACTAGCACGCATTCGGCATTCCTTCCAACAATACAAGGTCCAAAACATATAATCATTCACATACACAACTATACACATAAATCATGTCCATCATGCAACTACAATCCACATACAATAATAGTCCAAAAACATCCTAAGTCCACGATACATATCTACATATATACATACATACATATATATCCTAAAAATCCAATAAACTATGCTGCCGAGATCCGCGGAAGGAGTGGTGGTCCGTACATTCTACCCCGACTCATGCATGTGATTTTGAAAACGAAATAAATCATTTTAAACTTAGAACCCTTGAGGGTTCTATTTCCCTCTATTCGGCCTTTAGAAGATTGCGAGTGTCATTGTTGTCAACCTAGGGCTCTGATACCACTTTTGTAACACCCCGAATCCGCGGGACTCGGGGCGCTACGGGTTGGGACCTCACAATGGGTCCCGACCCTTAGCCTGACAACAATTTCACCGGATCTTACAACAAGACACAAATAAAGGCAAAACCGAAATACATTTAATGCAAATGATATGATCCCCAGAAACAAATAAAAGACAACTTCAGCCGAGTTCTCAACTCCAAAGACTCGAACATCAAAAACATAACGATATACAAGAAACAATACCCAAATACAACTCCAACAAAACCCCTCCTAAAATGTACGGGACCCCGGCTGCCCACTCTTCCGGATCTCTCGACCGCATTCCTAACCTGCAGGACAATCTACAACAATCGGTATAAAACCGTTAGCTAATATTCGAGGCATTAGAATTAATGGGAAAGGCACAAACACAAGTCAATCATCATAAACACCCAATACACTCCAAAGCACACAAGTCCGGTTTATTATCTTATTATTATTAAGTCATATCCCGTTCTAATTCAACTTAGGTTGTGACACGAGAGTCACCGAAACTCGCCTCGGTCCCTACTTACCGGCATGGAATGGTACTGATGCATCCGACCGTCTACCAGCACGGGATAGTCGCCGAGAACCTCCTAGCTCTCGCGGGAGCCAGGCAAGTTGTCACCGCCCGTTATCATACACTTGGGCCAAAATAATATAAAGGTCGGTAATCCTAATTCCGGTTTAGTTGTTATAAACAATAAGTAATAAACAATAAACACACACCACCAAACACACATCAATGCTAATACAAGGAATACGAGCTAAGTAAGTCCGGAGACTTACCTCGTCCCAAAGATAATCCCGCTAACCACCGCTCTCAACTTCCTGTAGGAAGGCACTCAACGCCTGGTCAAAACAAGGCACACAATCAACATCTCACTCACATGCTAGAGGTCCTTAGACTTCTAGTCCCAATGATCTCGCAAGATCATAAACCATAACCATGCTAGGATAGCAAATTCCTAGTCCTCACGATCTCACAAGGTCATAACTATCACAACACATGCTAGGATACTCTCGTCCTAGTCTCCACAATCTCAACAAGATCATACAACCATAATCTCAATCTTCATAAGCTCACAAGATCAACCAAACACTCAACACCCTGCAATCCCCACAATATAACATCAACACCTCCAACCTTAAAACATTTCACAATCCTCAAACACTCACCTAAGGTCCAAAGCCACTACTTGGCATTTACTCTAAGTTATGCTAGATCCAGCCAAGCATGATACTAATGCTAAACATAATTAAATCGAGGGGAAAGAATACTCACACGACGTCAAAAGACGGAAGTCGTTCAACGGATGTCGAGTTGGACTCGTTAGACCTTTATCGGGGCGCTTCCGAACCTAGCACCAAACTAAACAAATTTAGCTTATAAGCTAAATTTTAACGAAATAATGAACATAGATAATCTAAGGAAAACCCCACTTTTAAAACCCAAGTTAAAAAAAACCGTAACTATAATATTCCGGGCAAATTGTATAACATCATAAACTCAAGGTAAAACTCGTTTTCAAAGCCAAGGTTAATACCCACAATGAAATCTTTGCCAAAAAACGAGATTAATCCAACAAAGGCATAATATGTAGTATATACAAATATAAGAATATCCCGCTAATTGAAATCCGAGTTTCAAATCGACAAATACATTTTTAGGGCAAAGATGAACAAATTCATAAACTTGGGTCATATTCTGAAAATGTAAATAAGGGCCATAATCTGTAATTTTCCAACAAAGGATATAAATGCAAGATTCCAAAATGTGGGTAAAATATGTAAATTCAAAGTATGGGGTATAAACTGCAATTACACATAAATCAAGGGGACCCGATTTAATAAAAGCCCTAAATAGCCTTCTTCTAAGTCGATATAGCAGTTGGGGAAGGAGGAAGTAGGAAGCAGGCGGCGGCAACTCAGGCGGGCAACGAGAGCAAAGGCTGGCGGCGGCAAGGGAGGCGAGAGGAGTATCAGCGCTGCTAGGACAGGCGAAGGCTCTTGCTCCGTCTCCCTGGTGGTGAAGCGGCGGCAGTGCGAGTTGCACAGAGGAGGCTGAAGAAGTAGAGAGGCAAGACGAAGCGAGATTGAGGAGAGGCCTCTCCGACAGCTTCAATGGCGGCCCATAGCGAGGGCAACCCCAATGGGCTCTCCAGCTCCCACAGGGAGACGGCGAAGGAGGTGGCTGCGGATTTTGCAGAAGGGGAGGATCGATTAAGGCTTCCGGCCTGTTGGCATCGATGGAGAAGAATCCTGATGCAGAGGGGTTGTCTGATTTCCAAAGGTTGAGATGTCAAGTGTGATGTTTGCTTGTTGTTGCAGGTGAAGAGAGGAACTGCAGAGGGATAGGGAGACGAGTTACAATGGGGTGAGGGTTGATGGTGAGGGAGACTGCAACTGAACAGTTGAGAGAGCATCGAGAGGTTGAGACAGAGGGAGTTGTGAGGTGAAGAGCTTAAGACAGCGGGAGTTGAGAGAATGCAGAGGGTGTGGGGAGAGAGAGAGTTGCACAGGTGAGGGAGGAAAGCGTGAGGTTGAGGAGTCGTCACGGGCAGGGATGTGAACCGAGGGGTCACTGCAGTTTGCAGTTCATCAGGGCTAGGTGTAGGACTGGCTACTGAGCCAGGCTAGGCACAGACTAGGCGGGTCAAGCAGCCAAGTACAACAATCTGGGGGAAGAGGAGCTAAAAAGAAAAGAGAAAATAAAATAAAAAAAACTCGATAAGGAAAATAATCAGAACGGGATTTTCGATCGAAAACTCTTTTCGAAATTTTCCGTAAAATGAAATACGGACAATATATATATACTCGAAAATATAGTTTATGATATAAGATCGTTCTCGAAAAAATTAAACTACGAAGTACAAATACTTGTAAAAATATTTGAGCTAAAAAAATCGATAAAAGTCGGAAAAATAAATGTCTAAAATACGCCAAAGTTTTGGGCGTTACAATTAGTGTATTCTACTCATCTTTTAAGTTTTATTTCAGGAATTCTACGTTTTATTTCAGGGATTCTTGTTGGGCTAGCCGGATCATGAACCGTAATTCTTTTGTTCCGTCGATTAGTGTATTCTAATCATCTTTAAAGTTTTATTTCAGGGATTCTTGTTGATGTGCTTGTGTCTTCTAAATGCACTTAGATTGCAATTACTTTAAATACCCATTTACAGCCAACAAGTTTTACTCCATCAAGCAAATCAATCAAATCCCGAACTTAATTTCGATTAGTCTAAAACCATAGTTAAGATATTTGTAATTTTTGCACAAATTCAAAGAAGTTAACCGATGATTATTATATTTGAAATATATATACATAAATTAACTTATTATTATTATAATATTATATACTTTTGTGTTATAATCTTAATTGAAATATGAGATACACTTGATGTAAGTTTTGTAGATATTAAAAATTATTAAATTTCCATTTTTTTGTATTAATTAATATAGGAATTTTTGTACAAGGCATGGGACACTAAGCTAGTGAATTAGTGTAAAATAACATGTATAAATCTATAAAAATATGGGTTTGTTTTATTTACCATGATTAAAAGGTAGCTTCTTCTCTAAAAAAAATTGGATTATTTTTTAAGCTTAGAAATTATTAATCAATAATATTGGATATGTTTTTAATACTTGGTTCATTGGTGATCTTGCATGGTTTAAACATTTTAGATAGTTATGTGAAGAAAAAAACACATAGTTTAAGGGTAATATATGTAATTTATCTTAAAATCTGTTTTGAATGTGCAATATTTAGCCGGTGTAATTGTTTGTTCCGATAAACATGCAGAGAGGTGTTGAAAAGTGGGTGTTAATCAAACAAAAGAGTTGCTTAATTACATCAACTCACAGCGCGCCATTAGGGCAGTTTTGGTTTATTAGATACTATCTAGGCCCCTAGGAAATTATCACTAAAAAAAAGATAAATTAAAGAGACCAGTCATAATTATAGGAGGTGGTTTGAGCAGTTATAAAATTTCATTTATTAAAAGTTTCCTTTAATTAAAATATTGGTTATTGGTGTAACACCCTGAATTCTCCGAACTCGGGACATTACTGGTTAGGACCTCACAATGGGTCCCGACCTTAGTTTGACAACAATATTACTAGGATCTTACAACAAGACACAAATAAGAAAAACCGAAATTCATAAAAATGTATTTCAAAAGGGATGAATACAACAAAGTCTACCAGCCTATAGAACTCAATAACGGAAAAGACTAACTGTCTTAACAAAAGGAAAAGAACAACAAAGCAACAACCCAAACCCCCACCCTAAGGAGTACGGAGACCCGGCTGACCACTACTTCCGGATCACTCAGCTGTCGTTCTAACCTGCGGTAGAATATAAAAACTCAACAAAACAACCATTAGCTAGTTATCTAAACATTCTTAGTTTACACAAAAGTCCACAATCGAGTTCTCATAGAAAAATTTAGTAAGGTTTTATAAAAGTTACCCAACATTCTTAGTTTACACAAAAGTCGTCAAGGCTCGACTTTGGGTTCATATACACGGTTTGGATAAGGATATAAAATCCCGAGATAAAATCCTAGATCCTCTATGATATACATACTAAACCTAGGAGTAAAGATCTCTCAAAAATACTTACTCATAACTCTCCCATAATTCTCCGAAGTTGGTATAAAAGCTGAAATTCCCATACTTAGTCTATTTTCCCCTGCTGTAAAAACAACTCAAGTGCTCTACTTCGGGACCTTATAAAACATAATCTGACCGTTAACTTTCTCCCAAATTTTAACACAGTAAACTACATAATTCAATCTACAAAATACAAAAAATTCAACGGTGGATTCTCGATCTAAGCTATAGAAATTAGATCCTAAAGTCAACAGTTCGAAGCTGAATTATAAGGTGGGTAGAGGTTCTAATTTCGATTCTCCTTGACAATATAAGCTTCCCTTATTTTTACCTAGAGGTCTCCGGTTCAAAACCCACTGCACCCAAACATACATCAACCATAAAAGACCATCTTAAGATCAAAACCTTCCTGCTGCACATCTAACTTCTCTAAGTCTCGTCTAAGCAACCCTACACTACTTTCATCTCAAAACTCAGCAACTACCACATATACACTAAACAGCACAAAGGGTACTAAGCTCAGGAGTTGTGATTACTCACCCGTAGCAGTGAAGATCCAGTTTGCTGTCAATCTCCCCAATGAAGAGTCCAACGTTGTATAAGGCTGCATTCGATCGAAGGAGAGTTGATTACGGATCTATACATGAGGAGGAAAAAGTGGACAGTAGGTGTGCACTTACTCAGTCTTCTGCTTTAGCAGCCTGGCACGCGATCTGCTCCTGGGGACGGTTGAAGACGCGTGCAGTGGATCGGACTGGCTGCGAGGGTGTGATGCCCTATGTTCGGCCTGTAGCAACGATGGAGGCGTCAAGGATGTGTGGTGGTGGTCGATGGCGGACTGTACAGCCGGTCGAACGATCGAAGGAAAGGTGGTGGAGTCCAACTGTGAGGTTGGCACCGCTGCTGGTGGTCGACGGAGCCGGCGAAAGGGAGGGTGGCGATGGTCCGAATGCGAGGCTGGCACCGCTATTGGTGGTCGTCGGTGTTGGCGTCGACTGTGCAGAAACGAGAGGGTTGCGGCGTGAGTTTATGCGGTAGAGGAGTGTTGTCGAGAGTGCCGCAGCAGGATTAGGAAAAGGAAATTAGGTTAAGCGTAGGATTGGATTAGGGTTAGGATTAGGGTTAAGGAGGTGGGCCGGCTGAAAGGTCATTGGGCCTGGTGTTGGGTCGGAACCGGCCTGCTCTTTAATTAAGACAAGAGGGCTGAAAAAATTTATTTCCAAAATTAATTACATAAAATGATAGAATTTAATATCGTGTTATTTTTATTTAAAAGAATTTAGGTTGGCGGATCGGAAATCCGGTTTTATCCGGTATTAAACGGAGTTTAAAAATTTCGGTTATTACAATTGGAAATGGAAACCGTAAAGTAATAAGATTCTACAAATCTTCGCCCCATCGTATCAACTGCAACTTCGTCTTGAGAAATCAGAAGGTAGGTTTCGTGCTTTCTATTATGTCAACCAAGAATCGCCTAATCGCCATTGTCGTCCTTTCCGAACTTCGCAATACCTTCGTCTGCCATTTTCGCAACTATAAACATACCCAGATATGTAAATGTCATACATAGAATTCGGATACACATGACATAAAAGACATACGTACATTTATGTAAACATTATGTACACAATTACACATCGATCGTACATACACAATATGTACTATTACACACAATGAAGATGTAGATTAATGCACTTAATATGTACACAATAACACACACCTAATATGTAACAAATATGTATATATCATACATAGTGTTCAAAACACATACGTACATTACTGTCCCTAAAATGTGTACACAAGTTATCTTCGTCAACATAATATCACCAATCTGGACAATCGCCATTTCTTTAGAAAATGGCATACATCGTGATTCAAGATTACAACAATATAGTTACACAATTTCAACAACAAAATTACTATTTTCATCATATATGTACACTAACAAGTCAAAAGAAACACAAAATAACAACATAAATTTTGTCCTCCATTAAAGCATCAAAAAGCTTCGAAACACCATAAATTTGACTTTTACCTTACCGATTTACGATAGATGATGCTACAAAAACCTAACAACCGATGCAGTGTACTTCTCCAATGGCCAAAACGTGAACGCAGACAATTTCCCAAACCTGAACGCATAAAAACCCAGAAACCTCCGTCTTCTATTTTCGTTGAAAATGGTGGACTGTATATCGTAAAAAAAACACAGAAAATAATGTGGGAAGATCGTTGTTTTTAATGCTTCCTAAACCGTTATTATCTTTAATTAGCATAATTAATTTTGGAAATAAATTTTTTTAATTGGAGAGAGAAAGATCATGAGATCTCTATTTTGTTAATTATTAAATTTTTTCTTTACATATTCAAAGGGCCTAGTTTGTTAATTAAAACACAAAACTACCTACTTTGTACACAATGATGCAAAAAGTGCATACTTAACTATTTAACCCAATAATATTTCCCACATCGACAATCACAAACTTCAACGTACTCTTTATATAAACACGCAGAGATTAGAATGGTTGTCGAGCTCAGTAACGCGGGCTTGTAACTCGACGGGAGGACATTAAGATGGCGGAACTTGATCCTTGATAGTTGGTGGCTGGCGTTAAAGTCCCTCGCACAGCAGATGGTGAATATCCCGTTCGCTCCTACTCTGTAGATGGGAATGGTTCACGCAGCACAGGCAAAAAGGGGAGGACAAATACCCTCGATGGGTCGCCTCCTTGTCTGTCGGGGACCGCGACGTGTCACCAACTATCGCCATGGCTAGCCGGATCATTGAACCGTTATTCTTTTGTTCCGTCGATTAGTGTATTCTACTCAATTTTAAAGTTTTATTTCAGGGGTTCTACGTTTTATTTCAGGGATTCTTGTTGGGCTAGCGATTAGTGTATTGTACTCATCTTTTAAGTTTTATTTCAGGAATTCTACGTTTTATTTCAGGGATTCTTGTTGGGCTAGCCGGATCATGAACCGTAATTCTTTTGTTCCGTCTATTAGTGTATTCTACTCATCTATAAAGTTTTATTTCATGCTGTTGCTGTTGAATCTGGACGGATGGAGATGTGTAGCGCATAGGGAGGAGATCAGCCGAAGATATTCTGGCGTGGAAATAAGGCAGTTACGGATCTCGTTCCTAATTAATACAGCCGTTGTGCAGCAGATTAAAGGAAGGAGCGTTGCTGAGCTGGAGCAGGTAAAGCGGCAACCCGTCTGGCTGGGATGGACGCTGGACTGGAGGAGGGCGCTGGGCTGTACTCGAGCAGGCAACGCTGGGCTGGGCTGCTGGCATTGGAGCTGTGCTGCTGCTGGGCTGGAAGGCTGAAGATTGGCAAGCTGGGCGCCGGGCTGCAGAGGCTGGACTGGCGGACAAGCAGCTGGGCTGGACTGGCTTCTGGGCTGGAGCAGCGCTGGCTGAAGCAGGCGGACTGGGGGACAAGCAGCTGGGCTGCTGGCTGGAGCGGACAAGGCTGGGCTGCTGGCTGGCAAGCAGCTCCCGGACTGAGCTGTTGGACGAAGGTAGACGTAGCCCGGTATTAATTGTAGTTCGAAATCGAGAATCCGAAATTAATGTGCGGAATAACCGGGTACGGAATATTTACAGTTTAGGTTTAGTTACGAGTTCTATCATTTTATGTGAAGGTAAGTCACATAAAATGATAGACTTATAAAAAGTTCCATCATTTTATGTGAAAGAAGTCTACATAAAATGATAATTTTCATCCTAATATGTCTAACTAAATAGACGGATATGAATTAATAGATCGAGATCTATTTTAAAACGTACGAAGACGGAATAAAAATTCCGGATTTTACATCCGTGTACCTGTATGGTCTGGGTATAAAGAACCTCCCAGTCTCCTGGCAGAGCTGGGCAGTGATGTCACGGCCCGTTATACATACACTTGGACCTTAAAACATAATAACCACGGCCGTCCTAACAAGTTGTTATTTATTATAACACACATTGCACACACACAACCATTATCACCCAACTAATATCAGAAACCAGCTAAGTAAATCGCAAGGACTTACTTGAATCTAAATCACAACTCTCAAATTCTCAACTCGGTCCGCAGCCATAGAAACTCAAACGCCTGTCACACAAGGCACGTGGATCAAAATTACATCCTTAAACTCTTAGAAGATATAAACTATAAGATGTACAGTCTCATGAAGAGAGATCACGGAAAAAGGCTCTCTTAAGGTAAAAAGACTATTTTACCCCTGGTCCCGAGACTTCCCAAAAAAAATCTATCATTTAGTTCTAATATTCTCCTCTAGGACCTAAGTCCACAATCGAGTTCTCATAGAAAAATTTAGTAAGGTTTTATAAAAGTTACCCAACATTCTTAGTTTACACAAAAGTCGTCAAGCCTCGACTTTGGGTTCATATACACGGCTTGGATAAGGATATAAAATCCCGAGATAAAATCCTAGATCCTCTATGATATACATACTAAACCTAGGAGTAAAGATCTCTCAAAAATACTTACTCATAACTCTCCCATAATTCTCCGAAGTTGGTATAAAAGCTGAAATTCCCATACTTAGTCTATTTTCCCCTGCTGTAAAAACAGCTCAAGTGCTCTACTTCGGGACCTTATAAAACCTAATCCGACCGTTAACTTTCTCCCAAATTTTAACACAGTAAACTACATAATTCAATGTACAAAATACTAAAAATTCAACGGTGGATTCTCGATCAAAGCTATAGAAATTAGATCCTAAAGTCAACAGGTCGAAGCTGAATTATAAGGTGGGTAGAGGTTCTAATTTCGATTCTCCTTGACAGTATAAGCTTCCCTTATTTTTACCTAGAGGTCTCCGGTTCAAAACCCACTGCACCCAAACATACATCAACCATAAAAGACCATCTTAAGATCAAAACCTTCGTGCTGCACATCTAACTTCTCTAAGTCTCGTCTAAGCAACCCTACACTGCTTTCACCTCAAAACTCAGCAACTACCACATATACACTAAACAACACAAAGGGTACTAAGCTCAGGAGTTGTGATTACTCACCCGTAGCAGTGAAGATCCAGTTTGTTGTCAATCTCCCAATGAAGAGTCCAACGTTGTATAAGACTGCATTCGATCGAAGGAGAGTTGATTACGGATCTATACATGAGGAGGAAAGAGTGGACAGTAGGTGTGCACTTACTCAGTCTTCTGCTTTAGCAGCCTGGCACGCGATCTGCTCCTGGGGACGGTTGAAGACGCGTGTAGTGTATCGGACTGGCTGCGAGGGTGTGTTGTCCTGTGTTCGGCCTGTAGCAGCGATGGAGGCGTCAAGGATGTGTGGTGGTGGTCGATGGCGGACAGTGCAGCCGGTTGAACGATCTGAGGAAAGGTGGCGGAGTCCAACTGTGAGGTTGGCACCACTGCTGGTGGTCGACGGAGCCAGCGGAAGGGAGGGTGGCGATGGTCCGAATGCGAGGCTGGCACCGCTATTGGTGGTCGTCGGTGTTGGCGTCGACTGTGCAGAAACGAGAGGGCTGCAGCGTGAGGTTATGCGGTAGAGGAGTGTTGTCGAGAGTGCCGCAGCAGGATTAGGAAGCGTAGGATTGGATTAGGGTTAGGATTAGGGTTAAGGAGGTGGGCCGGCTGAAAGGTCATTGAGCCTGGTGTTGGGCCGGAACCGGCCTGCTCTTTAATTAAGACAAGAGGGCTGAAAGAATACTCGTTCTCCGCCCGAAACCGTTCAAAGTACGGAATTAATTACGGAATAATTTATGAAATTATTTACTGAATTATATAAGTTATCATTTTATGTGAATCCATGTTACATAAAATGATAGAATTTAATATAGTGTTATTTTTAATTAAAAGAATATAGGTTGGCGGATCGGAAATCCGGTTTTATCCGGTATTAAACGGAGTTTAAAAATTTCGGTTATTACAATTGGAAAATGGAAACCGTAAAGTAATAAGATTCTACAAAACAATCCCTTCTGAACACCTATCACGAATCGGATCAGGACAAGAGTTGGATTTTAATCTTCGCCCCATCGTATCAACTGCAACTTCTTCCCGAGAAATCAGAAGGTAGGTTTCGTGCTTTCCTATTATGTCAACCAAGAATCGCCTAATCGCCATTGTCGTCCATTCCGAACTTCGCAATACCTTCGTCTACCATTTTCGCAACTATAAACATACCCAGATATGTAAGTGTCATACATAGAATTCGGATACACATGACATAAAAGACATACGTACATTTATGTAAACATTATGTACACAATTACACATCGATCGTACATACACAATATGTACTATTACACACAACGAAGATGTAGATTAATGCACTTAATATGTACACAATTACACACACCTAATATGTAACAAATATGTATATATCATACATAGGGTTTAAAACACATACGTACATTACTGTCCCTAAAATGTGTACACAAGTTATCTTCGTCAACATAATATCGCCAATCTGGACAATTGCCATTTCTCCAGAAAATGGCATACATCGTGATTCAAGATTACAACAATATAGTTACACAATTTCGACAACAAAATTACTATTTTCGCCATATATGTACACTAACAAGTCAAAAGAAACACAAAATAACAACATAAATTTTGTCCTCCATTAAAGCATCAAAAAGCTTCGAAACACCATAAATTTGACTTTCACCTTACCGATTTACGATAGATGATGCTACAAAAACCTAACAACCGATGCAGTGTACTTCTCCAATGGCCAAAACGTGAACGCAGACAATTGCCCAAACCTGAACGCATAAAAACCCAGAAACCTCCGTCTTCTGTTTTCGTTGAAAATGGTGGATTGTATATCGTAAAAAAAAACAAAAAATAATGTGGGAAGATCGTGGCTTTTAATGCTTGCTAAACAGTTATTATCTTTAATTAGCATAATTAATTTTGGAAATAAATATTTTTTAATTGGAGAGAGAAAGATCATGAGATCTCTATTTTGTTAATTATTAAATCTTTTCTTTACATATTCAAAGGACCTAGTTTGTTAATTAAAACACAAAACTACCTACTTTGTACACAATGATGCAAAAGTGCCTACTTAACCATTTAACCCAATAATATTTCCCACATCGACAATCACAAACTTCAACGTACTCTTTATATAAACACGCATAGATTAGAATGGTTGTCGAGCTCAGTAACGCGGGCTTGTAACTCGACGGGAGGACATTAAGATGGCGGAACTTGATCCTTGATAGTTGGTGGCCGGCGTTAAAGTCCCTCGCACAGCAGATGGTGAATATCCCGTTCGCTCCTACTCTGTAGATGGGAATGGTTCACGCAGCACAGGCAAAAAGGGGAGGACAACCCTCGATGGGTCGCCTCCTTGTCTGTCGGGGACCGCGACGTGTCACCAACTATCGCCATGGCTAGCCGGATCATTGAACCGTTATTCTTTTGTTCCGTCGATTAGTGTATTCTACTCATCTTTAAAGTTTTATTTCAGGGATTCTACGTTTTATTTCAGGGATTCTTGTTGGGCTAGCGATTAGTGTATTCTACTCATCTTTTAAGTTTTATTTCAGGAATTCTACGTTTTATTTCAGGGATTCTTGTTGGGCTAGCCGGATCATGAACCGTAATTCTTTTGTTCCGTCGATTAGTGTATTCTAATCATCTTTAAAGTTTTATTTCAGGGATTCTTGTTGATGTGCTTGTGTCTTCTAAATGCACTTAGATTGCAATTACTTTAAATACCCATTTACAGCCAACAAGTTTTACTCCATCAAGCAAATCAATCAAATCCCGAACTTAATTTCGATTAGTCTAAAACCATAGTTAAGATATTTGTAATTTTTGCACAAATTCAAAGAAGTTAACCGATGATTATTATATTTGAAATATATATACATAAATTAACTTATTATTATTATAATATTATATACTTTTGTGTTATAATCTTAATTGAAATATGAGATACACTTGATGTAAGTTTTGTAGATATTAAAAATTATTAAATTTCCATTTTTTTGTATTAATTAATATAGGAATTTTTGTACAAGGCATGGGACACTAAGCTAGTGATTTAGTGTAAAATAACATGTATAAATCTATAAAAATATGGGTTTGTTTTATTTACCATGATTAAAAGGTAGCTTCTTCTCTAAAAAAAATTGGATTATTTTTTAAGCTTAGAAATTATTAATCAATAATATTGGATATGTTTTTAATACTTGGTTCATTGGTGATCTTGCATGGTTTAAACATTTTAGATAGTTATGTGAAGAAAAAAACACATAGTTTAAGGGTAATATATGTAATTTATCTTAAAATCTGTTTTGAATGTGCAATATTTAGCCGGTGTAATTGTTTGTTCCGATAAACAAGGCACTCAACGCCTGGTCAAAACAAGGCACACAATCAACATCTCACTCACATGCTAGAGGTCCTTAGACTTCTAGTCCCAATGATCTCGCAAGATCATAAACCATAACCATGCTAGGATAGCAAATTCCTAGTCCTCACGATCTCACAAGGTCATAACTATCACAACACATGCTAGGATACTCTCGTCCTAGTCTCCACAATCTCAACAAGATCATACAACCATAATCTCAATCTTCATAAGCTCACAAGATCAACCAAACACTCAACACCTTGCAATCCCCACAATATAACATCAACACCTCCAACCTTAAAACATTTCACAATCCTCAAACACTCACCTAAGGTCCAAAGCCACTACTTGGCATTTACTCTAAGTTATGCTAGATCCAGCCAAGCATGATACTAATGCTAAACATAATTAAATCGAGGGGAAAGAATACTCACACGACGTCAAAAGACGGAAGTCGTTCAACGGATGTCGAGTTGGACTCGTTAGACCTTTATCGGGGCGCTTCCGAACCTAGCACCAAACTAAACAAATTTAGCTTATAAGCTAAATTTTAACGAAATAATGAACATAGATAATCTAAGGAAAACCCCACTTTTAAAACCCAAGTTAAAAAAAACCGTAACTATAATATTCCGGGCAAATTGTATAACATCATAAACTCAAGGTAAAACTCGTTTTCAAAGCCAAGGTTAATACCCACAATGAAATCTTTGCCAAAAAACGAGATTAATCCAACAAAGGCATAATATGTAGTATATACAAATATAAGAATATCCCGCTAATTGAAATCCGAGTTTCAAATCGACAAATACATTTTTAGGGCAAAGATGAACAAATTCATAAACTTGGGTCATATTCTGAAAATGTAAATAAGGGCCATAATCTGTAATTTTCCAACAAAGGATATAAATGCAAGATTCCAAAATGTGGGTAAAATATGTAAATTCAAAGTATGGGGTATAAACTGCAATTACACATAAATCAAGGGGACCCGATTTAATAAAAGCCCTAAATAGCCTTCTTCTAAGTCGATATAGCAGTTGGGGAAGGAGGAAGTAGGAAGCAGGCGGCGGCAACTCAGGCGGGCAACGAGAGCAAAGGCTGGCGGCGGCAAGGGAGGCGAGAGGAGTATCAGCGCTGCTAGGACAGGCGAAGGCTCTTGCTCCGTCTCCCTGGTGGTGAAGCGGCGGCAGTGCGAGTTGCACAGAGGAGGCTGAAGAAGTAGAGAGGCAAGACGAAGCGAGATTGAGGAGAGGCCTCTCCGACAGCTTCAATGGCGGCCCATAGCGAGGGCAACCCCAATGGGCTCTCCAGCTCCCACAGGGAGACGGCGAAGGAGGTGGCTGCGGATTTTGCAGAAGGGGAGGATCGATTAAGGCTTCCGGCCTGTTGGCATCGATGGAGAAGAATCCTGATGCAGAGGGGTTGTCTGATTTCCAAAGGTTGAGATGTCAAGTGTGATGTTTGCTTGTTGTTGCAGGTGAAGAGAGGAACTGCAGAGGGATAGGGAGACGAGTTACAATGGGGTGAGGGTTGATGGTGAGGGAGACTGCAACTGAACAGTTGAGAGAGCATCGAGAGGTTGAGACAGAGGGAGTTGTGAGGTGAAGAGCTTAAGACAGCGGGAGTTGAGAGAATGCAGAGGGTGTGGGGAGAGAGAGAGTTGCACAGGTGAGGGAGGAAAGCGTGAGGTTGAGGAGTCGTCACGGGCAGGGATGTGAACCGAGGGGTCACTGCAGTTTGCAGTTCATCAGGGCTAGGTGTAGGACTGGCTACTGAGCCAGGCTAGGCACAGACTAGGCGGGTCAAGCAGCCAAGTACAACAATCTGGGGGAAGAGGAGCTAAAAAGAAAAGAGAAAATAAAATAAAAAAAAACTCGATAAGGAAAATAATCAGAACGGGATTTTCGATCGAAAACTCTTTTCGAAATTTTCCGTAAAATGAAATACGGACAATATATATATACTCGAAAATATAGTTTATGATATAAGATCGTTCTCGAAAAAATTAAACTACGAAGTACAAATACTTGTAAAAATATTTGAGCTAAAAAAATCGATAAAAGTCGGAAAAATAAATGTCTAAAATACGCCAAAGTTTTGGGCGTTACAATTAGTGTATTCTACTCATCTTTTAAGTTTTATTTCAGGAATTCTACGTTTTATTTCAGGGATTCTTGTTGGGCTAGCCGGATCATGAACCGTAATTCTTTTGTTCCGTCGATTAGTGTATTCTAATCATCTTTAAAGTTTTATTTCAGGGATTCTTGTTGATGTGCTTGTGTCTTCTAAATGCACTTAGATTGCAATTACTTTAAATACCCATTTACAGCCAACAAGTTTTACTCCATCAAGCAAATCAATCAAATCCCGAACTTAATTTCGATTAGTCTAAAACCATAGTTAAGATATTTGTAATTTTTGCACAAATTCAAAGAAGTTAACCGATGATTATTATATTTGAAATATATATACATAAATTAACTTATTATTATTATAATATTATATACTTTTGTGTTATAATCTTAATTGAAATATGAGATACACTTGATGTAAGTTTTGTAGATATTAAAAATTATTAAATTTCCATTTTTTTGTATTAATTAATATAGGAATTTTTGTACAAGGCATGGGACACTAAGCTAGTGAATTAGTGTAAAATAACATGTATAAATCTATAAAAATATGGGTTTGTTTTATTTACCATGATTAAAAGGTAGCTTCTTCTCTAAAAAAAATTGGATTATTTTTTAAGCTTAGAAATTATTAATCAATAATATTGGATATGTTTTTAATACTTGGTTCATTGGTGATCTTGCATGGTTTAAACATTTTAGATAGTTATGTGAAGAAAAAAACACATAGTTTAAGGGTAATATATGTAATTTATCTTAAAATCTGTTTTGAATGTGCAATATTTAGCCGGTGTAATTGTTTGTTCCGATAAACATGCAGAGAGGTGTTGAAAAGTGGGTGTTAATCAAACAAAAGAGTTGCTTAATTACATCAACTCACAGCGCCATTAGGGCAGTTTTGGTTTATTAGATACTATCTAGGCCCCTAGGAAATTATCACTAAAAAAAAGATAAATTAAAGAGACCAGTCATAATTATAGGAGGTGGTTTGAGCAGTTATAAATGTTCATTTATTAAAAGTTTCCTTTAATTAAAATATTGGTTATTGGTGTAACACCCTGAATTCTCCGAACTCGGGACATTACTGGTTAGGACCTCACAATGGGTCCCGACCTTAGTTTGACAACAATATTACTAGGATCTTACAACAAGACACAAATAAGAAAAACCGAAATTCATAAAAATGTATTTCAAAAGGGATGAATACAACAAAGTCTACCAGCCTATAGAACTCAATAACGGAAAAGACTAACTGTCTTAACAAAAGGAAAAGAACAACAAAGCAACAACCCAAACCCCCACCCTAAGGAGTACGGAGACCCGGCTGACCACTACTTCCGGATCACTCAGCTGTCGTTCTAACCTGCGGTAGAATATAAAAACTCAACAAAACAACCATTAGCTAGTTATCTAAACATTCTTAGTTTACACAAAAGTCCACAATCGAGTTCTCATAGAAAAATTTAGTAAGGTTTTATAAAAGTTACCCAACATTCTTAGTTTACACAAAAGTCGTCAAGGCTCGACTTTGGGTTCATATACACGGTTTGGATAAGGATATAAAATCCCGAGATAAAATCCTAGATCCTCTATGATATACATACTAAACCTAGGAGTAAAGATCTCTCAAAAATACTTACTCATAACTCTCCCATAATTCTCCGAAGTTGGTATAAAAGCTGAAATTCCCATACTTAGTCTATTTTCCCCTGCTGTAAAAACAACTCAAGTGCTATACTTCGGGACCTTATAAAACATAATCTGACCGTTAACTTTCTCCCAAATTTTAACACAGTAAACTACATAATTCAATCTACAAAATACAAAAAATTCAACGGTGGATTCTCGATCTAAGCTATAGAAATTAGATCCTAAAGTCAACAGTTCGAAGCTGAATTATAAGGTGGGTAGAGGTTCTAATTTCGATTCTCCTTGACAATATAAGCTTCCCTTATTTTTACCTAGAGGTCTCCGGTTCAAAACCCACTGCACCCAAACATACATCAACCATAAAAGACCATCTTAAGATCAAAACCTTCCTGCTGCACATCTAACTTCTCTAAGTCTCGTCTAAGCAACCCTACACTACTTTCATCTCAAAACTCAGCAACTACCACATATACACTAAACAGCACAAAGGGTACTAAGCTCAGGCGTTGTGATTACTCACCCGTAGCAGTGAAGATCCAGTTTGCTGTCAATCTCCCCAATGAAGAGTCCAACGTTGTATAAGGCTGCATTCGATCGAAGGAGAGTTGATTATGGATCTATACATGAGGAGGAAAAAGTGGACAGTAGGTGTGCACTTACTCAGTCTTCTGCTTTAGCAGCCTGGCACGCGATCTGCTCCTGGGGACGGTTGAAGACGCGTGCAGTGGATCGGACTGGCTGCGAGGGTGTGATGCCCTATGTTCGGCCTGTAGCAACGATGGAGGCGTCAAGGATGTGTGGTGGTGGTCGATGACGGACTGTACAGCCGGTCGACGATCGAAGGAAAGGTGGTGGAGTCCAACTGTGAGGTTGGCACCGCTGCTGGTGGTCGACGGAGCCGGCGAAAGGGAGGGTGGCGATGGTCCGAATGCGAGGCTGGCACCGCTATTGGTGGTCGTCGGTGTTGGCGTCGACTGTGCAGAAACGAGAGGGTTGCGGCGTGAGTTTATGCGGTAGAGGAGTGTTGTCGAGAGTGCCGCAGCAGGATTAGGAAAAGGAAATTAGGTTAAGCGTAGGATTGGATTAGGGTTAGGATTAGGGTTAAGGAGGTGGGCCGGCTGAAAGGTCATTGGGCCTGGTGTTGGGTCGGAACCGGCCTGCTCTTTAATTAAGACAAGAGGGTTGAAAGAATACTCGTTCTCCGCCCGAAACCGTTCAAGGTACGGAATTAATTACGGAATTGTTTATGAAATTATTTACTTTATTATATAAGTTATCATTTTATGTGAATCCATGTTACATAAAATGATAGAATTTAATATCGTGTTATTTTTATTTAAAAGAATTTAGGTTGGCGGATCGGAAATCCGGTTTTATCCGGTATTAAACGGAGTTTAAAAATTTCGGTTATTACAATTGGAAATGGAAACCGTAAAGTAATAAGATTCTACAAATCTTCGCCCCATCGTATCAACTGCAACTTCGTCTTGAGAAATCAGAAGGTAGGTTTCGTGCTTTCCTATTATGTCAACCAAGAATCGCCTAATCGCCATTGTCGTCCTTTCCGAACTTCGCAATACCTTCGTCTGCCATTTTCGCAACTATAAACATACCCAGATATGTAAATGTCATACATAGAATTCGGATACACATGACATAAAAGACATACGTACATTTATGTAAACATTATGTACACAATTACACATCGATCGTACATACACAATATGTACTATTACACACAATGAAGATGTAGATTAATGCACTTAATATGTACACAATAACACACACCTAATATGTAACAAATATGTATATATCATACATAGTGTTCAAAACACATACGTACATTACTGTCCCTAAAATGTGTACACAAGTTATCTTCGTCAACATAATATCACCAATCTGGACAATCGCCATTTCTCCAGAAAATGGCATACATCGTGATTCAAGATTACAACAATATAGTTACACAATTTCAACAACAAAATTACTATTTTCATCATATATGTACACTAACAAGTCAAAAGAAACACAAAATAACAACATAAATTTTGTCCTCCATTAAAGCATCAAAAAGCTTCGAAACACCATAAATTTGACTTTTACCTTACCGATTTACGATAGATGATGCTACAAAAACCTAACAACCGATGCAGTGTACTTCTCCAATGGCCAAAACGTGAACGCATACAATTGCCCAAACCTGAACGCATAAAAACCCAGAAACCTCCGTCTTCTATTTTCGTTGAAAATGGTGGACTGTATATCGTAAAAAAAAACACAGAAAATAATGTGGGAAGATCGTTGTTTTTAATGCTTCCTAAACCGTTATTATCTTTAATTAGCAAAATTAATTTTGGAAATAAATTTTTTTAATTGGAGAGAGAAAGATCATGAGATCTCTATTTTGTTAATTATTAAATTTTTTCTTTACATATTCAAAGGGCCTAGTTTGTTAATTAAAACACAAAACTACCTACTTTGTACACAATGATGCAAAAAGTGCATACTTAACTATTTAACCCAATAATATTTCCCACATCGACAATCACAAACTTCAACGTACTCTTTATATAAACACGCAGAGATTAGAATGGTTGTCGAGCTCAGTAACGCGGGCTTGTAACTCGACGGGAGGACATTAAGATGGCGGAACTTGATCCTTGATAGTTGGTGGCTGGCGTTAAAGTCCCTCGCAGAGCAGATGGTGAATATCCCGTTCGCTCCTACTCTGTAGATGGGAATGGTTCACGCAGCACAGGCAAAAAGGGGAGGACAAATACCCTCGATGGGTCGCCTCCTTGTCTGTCGGGGACCGCGACGTGTCACCAACTATCGCCATGGCTAGCCGGATCATTGAACCGTTATTCTTTTGTTCCGTCGATTAGTGTATTCTACTCATCTTTAAAGTTTTATTTCAGGGGTTCTACGTTTTATTTCAGGGATTCTTGTTGGGCTAGCGATTAGTGTATTCTACTCATCTTTTAAGTTTTATTTCAGGAATTCTACGTTTTATTTCAGGGATTCTTGTTGGGCTAGCCGGATCATGAACCGTAATTCTTTTGTTCCGTCTATTAGTGTATTCTACTCATCTTTAAAGTTTTATTTCAGGGATTCTTGTTGATGTGCTTGTGTCTTCTAAATGCACTTAGATTGCAATTACTTTAAATACCCATTTACAACCAACAAGTTTTACTCCATCACGCAAATCAATCAAATCCCGAACTTAATTTCGATTAGTCTAAAACCATAGTTAAGATATTTGTAATTTTTGCACAAATTCAAAGAAGTTAACCGATGATTATTATATTTGAAATATATATACATAAATTAACTTATTATTATTATAATATTATATACTTTTGTGTTATAATCTTAATTGAAATATGAGATACACTTGATGTAAGTTTTGTAGATATTAAAAATTATTAAATTTCCATTTTTTTGTATTAATTAATATAGAAATTTTTGTACAAGACATGAAACACTAAGCTAGTGATTTAGTGTAAAATAACATGTATAAATCTATAAAAATATGGGTTTGTTTTATTTACCATGGTAAAAAGGTAGCTTCTTCTCTAAAAAAAATTGGATTATATTTTAAGCTTAGAAACTATTAATCAATAATATTGGATATGTTTTTAATACTTGCTTCATTGGTGATCTTGCATGGTTTAAACTTTTTAGATAGTTATGTGAAGAAAAAAACGCATAGTTTAAGGGTAATATATATGTAATTTATCTTAAAATCTATTTTGAATGTGCAATATTTAGCCGGTGTAATTGTTTGTTCCGATAAACATGGAGAGAGGTGTTGAAAAGTGGGTGTTAATCAAACAAAAGAGTTGCTTAATTACATCAACTCACAGCGCGCCATTAGGACATTTTTGGTTTATTAGATACTAACTAGGCCCCTAGGAAATTATCACTAAAAAAAAGATAAATTAAAGAGACCAGTCATAATTATAGGAGGTGGTTTGAGCAGTTACAAAATTTCATTTATTAAAAGTTTCCTTTAATTAAAACATTGGTTATTGGTGTAACACCCTGAATTCTCCGAACTCGGGACATTACTGGTTAGGACCTCACAATGGGTCCCGACCTTAGTTTGACAACAATATTACTAGGATCTTGCAACAAGACACAAATAAGAAAAACCGAAATTCATAAAAATGTATTTCAAAAGGGATGAATGCAACAAAGTCTACCAGCCTATAGAACTCAACAACGGAAAAGACTAACTATCTTAACAAAAGGAAAAGAACAACAAAGCAACAACCCAAACCCCCACCCTAAGGAGTACGGAGACCCGGCTGACCACTACTTCCGGATCACTCAGCTGCCGTTTTAACCTGCGGTAGAATCTAAAAACACAACAAAACAACCATTAGCTAGTTATCTAAACATTAGGAGAATAATAATAGCACACACACACATAAAATAATAAACACTCATCATGCTTTCAACAATCCATTTATTATCTTTATTTAAGTCATTAACTCTAATGATACTTATTTTGTGACACGAGGGATTCCCAAACCTCGCCTCCGCCCCCGTGTACCCATCAGGAGTGGATCCGATGCATCTCACCGTGTACCTGTATGGTCTGGGTATAAAGAACCTCCCAGTCTCCTGGCAGAGCTGGGCAGTGATGTCACGGCCCGTTATACATACACTTGGGCCTTAAAACATAATAACCACGGCCGTCCTAACAAGTTGTTATTTATTATAACACACATTGTACACACACAACCATTATCACCCAACTAATATCAGAAACCAGCTAAGTAAGTCGCAAGGACTTACTTGAATCTAAATCACAACTCTCAAATTCTCAACTCGGTCCGCAGCCATAGAAACTCAAACGCCTGTCACACAAGGCACGTGGATCAAAATTACATCCTTAAACTCTTAGAAGATATAAACTCTAAGATGTACAGTCTCATGAAGAGAGATTACGGAAAAAGGCTCTCTTAAGGTAAAAAGATTATTTTACCCCTGGTCCCGAGACTTCCCAAAAAAAATCTATCATTTAGTTCTAATATTCTCCTCTAGGACCTAAGTCCACAATCGAGTTCTCATAGAAAAATTTAGTAAGGTTTTGTAAAAGTTACCCAACATTCTTAGTTTACACAAAAGTCGTCAAGCCTCGACTTTAGGTTCATATACACGGCTTGGATAAGGATATAAAATCCCGAGATAAAATCCTAGATCCTCTATGATATACATACTAAACCTAGGAGTAAAGATCTCTCAAAAATACTTACTCATAACTCTCCCATAATTCTCCGAAGTTGGTATAAAAGCTGAAATTCCCATACTTAGTCTATTTTCCCCTGCTGTAAAAACAGCTCAAGTGCTCTACTTCGGGACCTTATAAAACCTAATCCGGCCGTTAACTTTCTCCCAAATTTTAACACAGTAAACTACATAATTCAATGTACAAAATACTAAAAATTCAACGGTGGATTCTCGATCTAAGCTATAGAAATTAGATCCTAAAGTCAACAGGTCGAAGCTGAATTATAAGGTGGGTAGAGGTTCTAATTTCGATTCTCCTTGACAGTATAAGCTTCCCTTATTTTTACCTAGAGGTCTCCGGTTCAAAACCCACTGCACCCAAACATACATCAACCATAAAAGACCATCTTAAGATCAAAACCTTCGTGCTGCACATCTAACTTCTCTAAGTCTCGTCTAAGCAACCCTACACTGCTTTCACCTCAAAACTCAGCAACTACCACATATACACTAAACAACACAAAGGGTACTAAGCTCAGGAGTTGTGATTACTCACCCGTAGCAGTGAAGATCCAGTTTGTTGTCAATCTCCCAATGAAGAGTCCAACGTTGTATAAGACTGCATTCGATCGAAGGAGAGTTGATTACGGATCTATACATGAGGAGGAAAGAGTGGACAGTAGGTGTGCACTTACTCAATCTTCTGCTTTAGCAGCCTGGCACGCGATCTGCTCCTGGGGACGGTTGAAGACGCGTGTAGTGTATCGGACTGGCTACGAGGGTGTGTTGTCCTGTGTTCGGCCTGTAGCAGCGATGGAGGCGTCAAGGATGTGTGGTGGTAGTCGATGGCGGACAGTGCAGCCGGTTGAACGATCGGAGGAAAGGTGGCGGAGTCGAACTGTGAGGTTGGTACCGCTGCTGGTGGTCGACGGAGCCAGCGGAAGGGAGGGTGGCGATGGTCCGAATGCGAGGCTGGCACCGCTATTGGTGGTCGTCGGTGTTGGCGTCGACTGTGCAGAAACGAGAGGGCTGCAGCGTGAGGTTATGCGGTAGAGGAGTGTTGTCGAGAGTGCCGCAGCAGGATTAGGAAGCGTAGGATTGGATTAGGGTTAGGATTAGGGTTAAGGAGGTGGGCCGGCTGAAAGGTCATTGAGCCTGGTGTTGGGCCGGAACCGGCCTGCTCTTTAATTAAGACAAGAGGGCTGAAAGAATACTCGTTCTCCGCCCGAAACCGTTCAAAGTACGGAATTAATTACGGAATAATTTATGAAATTATTTACTGAATTATATAAGTTATCATTTTATGTGAATCCATGTTACATAAAATGATAGAATTTAATATAGTGTTATTTTTAATTAAAAGAATATAGGTTGGCGGATCGGAAATCCGGTTTTATCCGGTATTAAACGGAGTTTAAAAATTTCGGTTATTACAATTGGAAAATGGAAACCGTAAAGTAATAAGATTCTACAAAACAATCCCTTCTGAACACCTATCACGAATCGGATCAGGACAAGAGTTGGATTTTAATCTTCGCCCCATCGTATCAACTACAACTTCTTCCCGAGAAATCAGAAGGTAGGTTTCGTGCTTTCCTATTATGTCAACCAAGAATCGCCTAATCGCCATTGTCGTCCATTCCGAACTTCGCAATACCTTCGTCTGCCATTTTCGCAACTATAAACATACCCAGATATGTAAGTGTCATACATAGAATTCGGATACACATGACATAAAAGACATACGTACATTTATGTAAACATTATGTACACAATTACACATCGATCGTACATACACATTATGTACTATTACACACAATGAAGATGTAGATTAATGCACTTAATATGTACACAATAACACACACCTAATATGTAACAAATATGTATATATCATACATAGGGTTCAAAACACATACGTACATTACTGTCCCTAAAATGTGTACACAAGTTATCTTCGTCAACATAATATCGCCAATCTGGACAATCGCCATTTCTCCAGAAAATGGCATACATCGTGATTCAAGATTACAACAATATAGTTACACAATTTCAACAACAAAATTACTATTTTCATCATATATGTACACTAACAAGTCAAAAGAAACACAAAATAACAACATAAATTTTGTCCTCCATTAAAGCATCAAAAAGCTTCGAAACACCATAAATTTGACTTTCACCTTACCGATTTACGATAGATGATGCTACAAAAACCTAACAACCAATGCAGTGTACTTCTCCAATGGCCAAAACGTGAACGCAGACAATTGCCCAAACCTGAACGCATAAAAACCCAGAAACCTCCGTCTTCTGTTTTCGTTGAAAATGGTGGATTGTATATCGTAAAAAAAAACAAAAAATAATGTGGGAAGATCGTGGCTTTTAATGCTTCCTAAACAGTTATTATCTTTAATTAGCATAATTAATTTTGGAAATAAATATTTTTTAATTGGAGAGAGAAAGATCATGAGATCTCTATTTTGTTAATTATTAAATCTTTTCTTTACATATTCAAAGGACCTAGTTTGTTAATTAAAACACAAAACTACCTACTTTGTACACAATGATGCAAAAGTGCCTACTTAACCATTTAACCCAATAATATTTCCCACATCGACAATCACAAACTTCAACGTACTCTTTATATAAACACGCATAGATTAGAATGGTTGTCGAGCTCAGTAACCCGGGCTTGTAACTCGACGGGAGGACATTAAGATGGCGGAACTTGATCCTTGATAGTTGGTGGCCGGCGTTAAAGTCCCTCGCACAGCAGATAGTGAATATCCCGTTCGCTCCTACTCTGTAGATGGGAATGGTTCACGCAGCACAGGCAAAAAGGGGAGGACAAATACCCTCGATGGGTCGCCTCCTTGTCTGTCGGGGACCGCGACGTGTCACCAACTATCGCCATGGCTAGCCGGATCATTGAACCGTTATTCTTTTGTTCCGTCGATTAGTGTATTCTACTCATCTTTAAAGTTTTATTTCAGGGATTCTACGTTTTATTTCAGGGATTCTTGTTGGGCTAGCGATTAGTGTATTCTACTCATCTTTTAAGTTTTATTTCAGGAATTCTACGTTTTATTTCAGGGATTCTTGTTGGGCAAGCCGGATCATGAACCGTAATTCTTTTGTTCCGTCGATTAGTGTATTCTAATCATCTTTAAAGTTTTATTTCAGGGATTCTTGTTGATGTGCTTGTGTCTTCTAAATGCACTTAGATTGCAATTACTTTAAATACCCATTTACAGCCAACAAGTTTTACTCCATCAAGCAAATCAATCAAATCCCGAACTTAATTTCGATTAGTCTAAAACCATAGTTAAGATATTTGTAATTTTTGCACAAATTCAAAGAAGTTAACCGATGATTATTATATTTGAAATATATATACATAAATTAACTTATTATTATTATAATATTATATACTTTTGTGTTATAATCTTAATTGAAATATGAGATACACTTGATGTAAGTTTTGTAGATATTAAAAATTATTAAATTTCCATTTTTTTGTATTAATTAATATAGGAATTTTTGTACAAGGCATGGGACACTAAGCTAGTGATTTAGTGTAAAATAACATGTATAAATCTATAAAAATATGGGTTTGTTTTATTTACCATGATTAAAAGGTAGCTTCTTCTCTAAAAAAAATTGGATTATTTTTTAAGCTTAGAAACTATTAATCAATAATATTGGATATGTTTTTAATACTTGGTTCATTGGTGATCTTGCATGGTTTAAACATTTTAGATAGTTATGTGAAGAAAAAAACACATAGTTTAAGGGTAATATATGTAATTTATCTTAAAATCTGTTTTGAATGTGCAATATTTAGCCGGTGTAATTGTTTGTTCCGATAAACATGCAGAGAGGTGTTGAAAAGTGGGTGTTAATCAAACAAAAGAGTTGCTTAATTACATCAACTCACAGCGCGCCATTAGGGCAGTTTTGGTTTATTAGATACTATCTAGGCCCCTAGGAAATTATCACTAAAAAAAAGATAAATTAAAGAGACCAGTCATAATTATAGGAGGTGGTTTGAGCAGTTATAAATTTTCATTTATTAAAAGTTTCCTTTAATTAAAATATTGGTTATTGGTGTAACACCCTGAATTCTCCGAACTCGGGACATTACTGGTTAGGACCTCACAATGGGTCCCGACCTTAGTTTGACAACAATATTACTAGGATCTTACAACAAGACACAAATAAGAAAAACCGAAATTCATAAAAATGTATTTCAAAAGGGATGAATACAACAAAGTCTACCAGCCTATAGAACTCAATAACGGAAAAGACTAATTGTCTTAACAAAAGGAAAAGAACAACAAAGCAACAACCCAAACCCCCACCCTAAGGAGTACGGAGACCCGACTGACCACTACTTCCGGATCACTCAGCTGTCGTTCTAACCTGCGGTAGAATAAAAAAACACAACAAAACAACCATTAGCTAGTTATCTAAACATTCTTAGTTTACACAAAAGTCCACAATCGAGTTCTCATAGAAAAATTTAGTAAGGTTTTATAAAAGTTACCCAACATTCTTAGTTTACACAAAAGTCGTCAAGGCTCGACTTTGGGTTCATATACACGGTTTGGATAAGGATATAAAATCCCGAGATAAAATCCTAGATCCTCTATGATATACATACTAAACCTAGGAGTAAAGATCTCTCAAAAATACTTACTCATAACTCTCCCATAATTCTCCGAAGTTGGTATAAAAGCTGAAATTCCCATACTTAGTCAATTTTCCCCTGCTGTAAAAACAACTCAAGTGCTCTACTTCGGGACCTTATAAAACATAATCTGACCGTTAACTTTCTCCCAAATTTTAACACAGTAAACTACATAATTCAATCTACAAAATACAAAAAATTCAACGGTGGATTCTCGATCTAAGCTATAGAAATTAGATCCTAAAGTCAACAGTTCGAAGCTGAATTATAAGGTGGGTAGAGGTTCTAATTTCGATTCTCCTTGCCAATATAAGCTTCCCTTATTTTTACCTAGAGGTCTCCGGTTCAAAACCCACTGCACCCAAACATACATCAACCATAAAAGACCATCTTAAGATCAAAACCTTCCTGCTGCACATCTAACTTCTCTAAGTCTCGTCTAAGCAACCCTACACTACTTTCATCTCAAAACTCAGCAACTACCACATATACACTAAACAGCACAAAGGGTACTAAGCTCAGGAGTTGTGATTACTTACCCGTAGAAGTGAAGATCCAGTTTGCTGTCAATCTCCCCAATGAAGAGTCCAACGTTGTATAAGGCTGCATTCGATCGAAGGAGAGTTGATTACGGATCTATACATGAGGAGGAAAGAGTGGACAGTAGGTGTGCACTTACTCAGTCTTCTGCTTTAGCAGCCTGGCACGCGATCTGCTCCTAGGGACGGTTGAAGCGCGTGCAGTGGATCGGACTGGCTGCGAGGGTGTGATGCCCTATGTTCGGCCTGTAGCAACGATGGAGGCGTCAAGGATGTGTGGTGGTGGTCGATGGCGGACTGTACAGCCGGTCGAACGATCGAAGGAAAGGTGGTGGAGTCCAACTGTGAGGTTGGCACCGCTGCTGGTGGTCGACGGAGCCGGCGAAAGGGAGGGTGGCGATGGTCCGAATGCGAGGCTGGCACCGCTATTGGTGGTCGTCGGTGTTGGCGTCGACTGTGCAGAAACGAGAGGGCTGCGGCGTGAGGTTATACGGTAGAGGAGTGTTGTCGAGAGTGCCGCAGCAGGATTAGGAAAAGGAAATTAGGTTAAGCGTAGGATTGGATTAGGGTTAGGATTAGGGTTAAGGAGGTGGGCCGGCTGAAAGGTCATTGGGCCTGGTGTTGGGTCGGAACCGGCTTGCTCTTTAATTAAGACAAGAGGGCTGAAAGAATACTCGTTCTCCGCCCGAAACCGTTCAAGGTACGGAATTAATTACGGAATTGTTTATGAAATTATTTACTTTATTATATAAGTTATCATTTTATGTGAATCCATGTTACATAAAATGATAGAATTTAATATCGTGTTATTTTTATTTAAAAGAATTTAGGTTGGCGGATCGGAAATCCGGTTTTATCCGGTATTAAACGGAGTTTAAAAATTTCGGTTATTACAATTGGAAATGGAAACCGTAAAGTAATAAGATTCTACAAATCTTCGCCCCATCGTATCAACTGCAACTTCGTCTTGAGAAATCAGAAGGTAGGTTTCGTGCTTTCCTATTATGTCAACCAAGAATCGCCTAATCGCCATTGTCGTCCTTTCCGAACTTCGCAATACCTTCGTCTGCCATTTTCGCAACTATAAACATACCAAGATATGTAAATGTCATACATAGAATTCGGATACACATTGTAATACCCGAAAATAAAATAAAATTTAAACTCTGTTTAATGCCGGATCAAATCGGATTCCGATCCGCTAATCTTTATTCCTTTAAATAAAAAGAACATGATATTAAATTTTATCATTTTATGTGACTTCGATTCACATAAAATGATAACTTGTAATCCGTAAATAATCCCGTAAATAATCCTACATTTTTTTTCCGGTTCCGGACGACGTTAAATACTCTTTCAGCTCATTTTAAAGTAGATGAGCAACCCAATTCATGGGCCCAGTAATTTCGGCCGGCCCAGTACGTGAGAAGAGGAAGCTGATCCAATTCAACTCTTCAGCCCAACACTCCTCCTAATCCACTCCTCTAAACCTAATTATCCTAAACCTAATTACTCTAACCTATTATACAAACACACACGTACCTTCCTCCTTCTGCAAACTCGGCGGTTCCAGCAAAACACCAACACGTCCGGGCAACTGCAACCAGTCTTCCTCGGAGCACATTCTTCATCGGCGCTGCAACCAAGGACGATCTTCACCAGCGCAGCGGACTGTCTCGTCTTCAACATCCAGTACCGATACCCGACGCCGACGCCGACGCCTTCCTCCTGTAACGTGGCCAGCCGGAGACGTCTAAAAGGCTTCACGCAAAGACGGCAATTCAGTCGACCGGGGCGTGCCAATCTCTACTTCGGACACCTCCTCTCGTGACCCGGGCAGCACCGTTTTCCGGCGTTTCGAGTATCGTCGCCAAAGTTTTCGATGAGTCCAGGCGGCCGCTTCTCCTCCGATTCCGGGGCTAGCTGCTCGACGGATTCGGGCGGCCATCCGTAACATTTAGCATATATTCGAAAGCTGGACGCCGGATTTTTCTCGTTGTCAATTAACCGCAGCTGGGTCCTCCATTGTTGCTGGTGAGTTTTCCTTGGTATAGTATATATATGTAGGTATAGAAGTCTGCAAGTGTAGTGTAATATATATATGAGTATATACACATATAAATACGTAAACAAGAGTAGTGTAATTAATATATAAAAGTATATATATATATATATATATGTATATATATATATAAAAGTATGTATGTGTACATGACAGTGCAGATATATGTGTAAGTTATATAGATGTAAGGATGGGAGATATGGGTACATATATATACATATAGCAGTGCAAGGCACCTTCATACGTATAACTATGAGATGAAGAATATAATTATATATATTTATGTAAGTGTAGTATATATACATAAGTACATATATAGATGGGTAAAGGTTAGGGTATAGATAGGTAGTCCGACGGAGTGGGTGCACGAGTTACGAAAGTTACGGTGGTTCCTAGAAATGGTCAAATGTCATTGTTGATAACGGGTCCCATGTGCTAAAACGTTCTAAGGAATCGTTATGCTAACTTAACCTAAACTCGTTAGATCCTCGGTCTCTTACCTTGATTAATTGGGAGGTCTTTTATCGAAACTTGGGAAGAGAGTGTTATTGTTCTCTTGGACGAGTATATTTGGGTCTTGACCTTAGACTTAGTAGCCTAAGTATAAAGGTCGGACCTTAACAACCCTACTGGATTTCTAAAACTCTGTGAATCCTATAACCTCTAAGTAGACTGCCCTTCAGAATCAGATTATAAAAATAAGTTCTAAAAGAAAATATGAGAATTCAATAATAGACTTCTCGGAAATTTTCGGGACTAGGGGTAAAATAGTCTTTTTCCCTTAAGAGAACCGTTTACCGTAATCTCTCTTCATGAGATTGTACATCTTAGAAGTCTATAACTTCTAAGAGTTTAGAGATATGATTTTGATCCACATGCCTTGTTTGACAGGCGTTTGAGTATCACGAGTATAGACCGAGTTGAGACTTGATAGAGTGGGATTTGATTCAGGTAAGTCCTTGCGACTTACTTAGCTGGTTTCTGGATGTTAGTTGGATGACTATAGTGGTGTGTGTTGTGTGTTTATAATAACAACTTGTTAGGACGACCGTTGTTGTTATGTTTTAAGGCCCAAGTGTATGTATAACGGGCCGTGACATCACTGCCCAGCTCTGTCAGGAGACTGGGAGGTTCTCTATACCCAGACCATACAGGTACACGGTGAGATGCATCGGATCCACTCCTGATGGGTACACGGGGGCGGAGGCGAGGTTTGGGAATCCCTCGTGTCACAAAATAAGTATCATTAGAGTGAACGACTTAAATGAAGATAATAAATGGATTGTTTGAAAGCATGATGAGTGTTTATGATTTTATGTGTGTGTGTGCTATTATTATTCTCCTAATGTTTAGATAACTAGCTAATGGTTGTTTTGTTGTGTTTTTAGATTTACCGCAGGTTAGAACAGCAGCTGAGTGATCCGGAAGTAGTGGTCAGCCGGGTCTCCGTACTCTTTAGAGTGGGGTTGGGTGTTTACCTTGTGGTTTCTTTCTTCTTGTTAAAGACAGTTAGTCTTTTTGTGGTTTAAGTACTATAGGCTGTTAGACGTTGTTGCATTCATCTCTTAAATATACTATTTTTATAAATTTCGGTTTTTCTTATTTGTGTCTTGTTGCAAGATCCTAGTAATATTGTTGTCAAACTGAGGTCGGGACCCATTGTGAGGTCCTAACCAGTAATGCCCCGAGTTCTGAGAATTCGGGGTGTTACAACATGGTATCAGAGCTATAGGTTGGCAACAATGACACTTGAAATCTTCCGAAAGACCGAATAAGTACTTAAGCAGAACCCGAAAAGGGATCTGAGTTTTAAAAAAAAAAGACTTTTGGTTTTCAAATGCATGCATAGTCTGGTTGGGAATAGAAAGTACGGCTGACCACCACTACTACCGCGGATCTCAGTATGCTTAGTATGGACTTTAGGTTTCACTTTAGTTGGACTTTTTAGCTTGATTATAAAGTTATGTGATATAGATGAGTATATGCCGAAGATTTGTAGAAATTATAGTTATGCTATGTCCTTAACGAAGATAATATAATGAGTTTCTCACCCCTTTGACACATCTAGGTAGATTTAGAAAGGTGTCAAAGTGAGGATTAGTATGCACATCTTACGTGCATTAGGGTAGACGAACAACGGACAACTCCTTCGAGCTTGTTGAGGAACGTCGAGATAGAAAAGTGAAGACTAAAAGTCAAC
This sequence comes from Fagopyrum homotropicum, assembly GCA_033239125.1. NCBI lineage: Eukaryota > Viridiplantae > Streptophyta > Magnoliopsida > Caryophyllales > Polygonaceae > Fagopyrum > Fagopyrum homotropicum. The sequence continues at coordinate 58,647,640 of BSWB01000008.1, read as the reverse complement.
CCATAAGTTCTTTCAAGTGTGGTGTAAAGCAACGTTACAAACAAGAAGATGAAGACTACAAGATGATGATAACAACGAGAGCAATCGGACGAGAGAGAATATCTAATCAACTCAGATAGAAGTAATAGAAAGCCGTATACGGAACTTACCGGTATGAAGACGAAAGAGGAAACCCGAGGCAACATATAAGGACTTACAAGCACATGGATTGAAGATGACAATATCGGAACACAAACGAAGTAGGGTAGAGTACAACTACACTTGGTGGGTTAAATGACACTGCAACCAAGGTGGATACCGCATAGGAAAGTATGGGCATGAGAGTACAGAGAATATAGGGTGTTAACCTAGATGTTAAAGACAAAGGAGTGCACATACTAACATTTACAATTGAGTTTAATGACGAAAAATAAATTTTAGAACCATGGAGACGGGTTGACTTCCTCAGAAATACGAGAATTTGGAAGGAAATCTCGATGCAAGTATCAAAGAGAGTAGAAGTCTGAAATTGAGACAACGGATTTCTATGAAGGTGGCATTACAAAACCATACCAACCAAGGAGGAAGAATGTGTGAGAATGATATTTGTGGACTCGAGGGTCCACAATAGCTTTTCATATAAAAAGAGATTTCAGTTACCAATATTAATGGTTCATACTACAGAACCGCAAGCAAACGATGACCAAGGTAAGAGGAATCGCGAAGATGCGCTTCCAAGCTTTTGTGGAAGACTTAATAAGTTCATTGGTGACAGATGAATGATACAGATGAACTCAGAAGAATATAGTGATCTTATAAGGAAGAAAGAGAAGTGCAGATTGTGGAAGGAGCTAAAGGTGTAAGCACGGATAACCTTGAAGGAATTACTTTTTAACCAATATATATACATCGAAAGAGATAGAAGAAAAGGTAAGTCTATGATCTTATAGAAGGTCAACTACAGACTAATTGGTAACAACAGAGAATTTATACGTGCTGGCTAACTAGTGATGGTTGGTTGCCAGATAAGAAGAATAACCTCAAGGTTATAAAGGAATTTTACCGATATCTGGAGAATTTCTCCCAGAGATCAACGACGACAAGGGTGATGTTAAATCAATACAAGTTCTAGTAGCCTTGATGGTAACATTGAATGAGTCCAATATGATAACTCTAATTAAGGAATTTAAAAGAAGCTTCTGACGGTCGGTAATGACCATTTATGACAGTAATGCAGTAAAGAGAATTTTTGTGAGCAGTTTCTTATTACGGACGAAGGAAGGATACATATCAAAGTTAGTATGAAGGGATCCCTGTAAGAAGAACTAGAAGAATAAGAAGAAACATATGATTGTGGAGATGTCCTATGCCTTAGCATTCCACACAAGTAGGACTGATGGTGCTCCTCCGAGAAAAAGGTGGGGTCAAACTGTCTAGATTGACAGAGGAAACCCTTGCGATTAAAGGTGTGACACGGAATAATTGGAAGTGTAGAGGCGGCACAAACATAGAAAATATAATTTAATGCCTTGGTGAAAGGTCTTATCGAGTTTTGAGGTGATTGTAAATGGAACCTACGTCCTTGTTGGAACACACATCAGAAAGAGCTTAAAGTGAAATGGTGATACTCCAATGAAAATTCAAGTTAACCCTGATAACCAATAATATGTAGATGGAGTAGTAGTGAGATTGTATACAAAGGGTGTACCAGAAGACCATTCTCGACGGATCACATAAGAGTTGATGAAAGTAATAAGACCAATCAACGTGGTCCGTAAAGCGAATACAAGGAAACCCAAAGGGACTTAACTATCCTACTGGGTGTAAAGATTTAAAGAAGGTAAAACGACACGAGCATAAGGACAACGTAATAAATGCGAGTCGAGAACCTTGATTTTGAGAAAAATCATATGCATCTGAGGTTTCTTATACAAATAGTACCGGAAGATGTTGAATAAAAGTCATACTATCGGACCGATAACACTATGATGGATAAAGTGTAAACCAAAGGAATAACTTAACCAGTGAGAAGGAAAGTCAGGTTTCAAAAGGCGGGTCTTGCTAAATTTGAATAAAGTGTTGAGATGATGATGCCTTTGTAGAATCTATGCAAGTGTACAACGTAACTGAGGTTCCAACATGAAATGGGCAGTAATGACCAACTAAGAGTTTGAGACCGATTCAAAAAAAAAAGAAAGAAAAGAAATTGTTATAAGACGAGTCACCTAGTAGAAGAGTTCACAAGACAAGCATGAGAGACCATAATGAGTTGTTATTATTGCGTTGGTGTAGACTCATTAACATACCTCGAGAGTTTGGAGCTAAATAGAAAACTCCGTGTCAAGATTGTAAAGAGATCAAGGTAGGGACTTGTAGCCCAACGTGATGTGCCCTACGTGAGAGGTCAACGGGATTGTGGAAGAATAACCAGATTAAGGAGTCTTGACGAGTAGTAAGTAGAGTTATGATGAGACCTGAAGGGATTCCGGGAAAGTCTCAGACCGAATGCTCCAATCGCTCCAAAGAGCCATAACCGGTGAGTTATTTTGCTAAGGAGTTCCTAGACAATTGTGGAACCAATGGGGGTCGAGGACAATAGTTTCAACAAAGAAGGACAGTTTATCTCGGGGTTTGGACAACCAGTAGCCACGGCTTAGAGTACGAGCTTTCACTATACCATGTGAATCATCCATAGAATGACGATCGGTTGGGGAGGGCCTTACCGTTATTAGAAAGGAGTTACGAGAGAAAGTCATGAGTGACAACAGATTGATGGAGTAGCGCAGCGGAAGCGTGGTGGGCTCATAAGCCATAGATCAGGAAACTTAATGATATTATATCTATGACCTCAAGTTAGAGAAATGGAGATCTTTATGGAAAACTCCACTGGGAGTATGACGCTGGAGCTCAACAAGTTGACTGTCTGACAAGATGTAGGTGTTGAGTCATTAATTGAGAAACGGCCCGACTGAGTCATATTAGAGCGACAAGAATGGTCCTACAAAAAGCATTAGACACTTAGTCTAGTGTCGGGATATGCCTAAGATCTTTGTTTCAGAACTTATAGTGGGGACCTCCCGAAAGGTCAAAAGCAAGTGAATTCAACGGAAGGAATAATGTTTTATAAATTATTTTGGTAAAATCACCCATGGAGTTGGAAGTGATTTGGGAAAGGCCCATTGATATCCTTAAACGGATTGATGAGTAATATATCGACTAGCACTCCTAACCATAGTGGAGGGTGTTGACCGAGTGTTCTACATGTATAAATAGAGAGAGTACACACCGGATCCGAGACATATCATCAGTCATGAGGATCTGATAGTTGAGCCCGACCATACATTTGTGGAGTACCCAGTAGCTGTCCTGGAGCGCAGTACTAGACGTTTGTGGTCCAAGGAGATACCGATGTTGAGGATCCAGTGGTCTAAGACGAGGAGCCGATGAGGCCACTTGGGAGACAGAGGAGAGTATTAGGCGTAATTATCCCGAGTTCTCTGCGGGGTTAGATGTTACTTCTGTGTCGACGAGTTAGTACTCGGATGTTGTGTTGTTTGACCTTTTTTGTTTTTATATTGGATTGAGTGATTATGCTTCATATGATGTGTGTCTGAGTATGATTATTGAGTAGTTGCATGGTAGAAAACGAAAAATTTTTTTATGAAATTAAGATTTACAAAGAAAGTTGAATGATTAGTTACATTATTCTAAGTTTCGGGACGAAACTTATTTTAAGGGGGCACTGATGTAATACCCGAAAATAAAATAAAATTTAAACTCTGTTTAATGCCGGATCAAATCGGATTCCGATCCGCTAATCTTTATTCCTTTAAATAAAAAGAACATGATATTAAATTTTATCATTTTATGTGACTTCGATTCACATAAAATGATAACTTGTAATCCGTAAATAATCCCGTAAATAATCCTACATTTTTTTTCCGGTTCCGGACGACGTTAAATACTCTTTCAGCTCATTTTAAAGTAGATGAGCAACCCAATTCATGGGCCCAGTAATTTCGGCCGGCCCAGTACGTGAGAAGAGGAAGCTGATCCAATTCAACTCTTCAGCCCAACACTCCTCCTAATCCACTCCTCTAAACCTAATTATCCTAAACCTAATTACTCTAACCTATTATACAAACACACACGTACCTTCCTCCTTCTGCAAACTCGGCGGTTCCAGCAAAACACCAACACGTCCGGGCAACTGCAACCAGTCTTCCTCGGAGCACATTCTTCATCGGCGCTGCAACCAAGGACGATCTTCACCAGCGCAGCGGACTGTCTCGTCTTCAACATCCAGTACCGATACCCGACGCCGACGCCGACGCCTTCCTCCTGTAACGTGGCCAGCCGGAGACGTCTAAAAGGCTTCACGCAAAGACGGCAATTCAGTCGACCGGGGCGTGCCAATCTCTACTTCGGACACCTCCTCTCGTGACCCGGGCAGCACCGTTTTCCGGCGTTTCGAGTATCGTCGCCAAAGTTTTCGATGAGTCCAGGCGGCCGCTTCTCCTCCGATTCCGGGGCTAGCTGCTCGACGGATTCGGGCGGCCATCCGTAACATTTAGCATATATTCGAAAGCTGGACGCCGGATTTTTCTCGTTGTCAATTAACCGCAGCTGGGTCCTCCATTGTTGCTGGTGAGTTTTCCTTGGTATAGTATATATATGTAGGTATAGAAGTCTGCAAGTGTAGTGTAATATATATATGAGTATATACACATATAAATACGTAAACAAGAGTAGTGTAATTAATATATAAAAGTATATATATATATATATATATGTATATATATATATAAAAGTATGTATGTGTACATGACAGTGCAGATATATGTGTAAGTTATATAGATGTAAGGATGGGAGATATGGGTACATATATATACATATAGCAGTGCAAGGCACCTTCATACGTATAACTATGAGATGAAGAATATAATTATATATATTTATGTAAGTGTAGTATATATACATAAGTACATATATAGATGGGTAAAGGTTAGGGTATAGATAGGTAGTCCGACGGAGTGGGTGCACGAGTTACGAAAGTTACGGTGGTTCCTAGAAATGGTCAAATGTCATTGTTGATAACGGGTCCCATGTGCTAAAACGTTCTAAGGAATCGTTATGCTAACTTAACCTAAACTCGTTAGATCTTCGGTCTCTTACCTTGATTAATTGGGAGGTCTTTTATCGAAACTTGGGAAGAGAGTGTTATTGTTCTCTTGGACGAGTATATTTGGGTCTTGACCTTAGACTTAGTAGCCTAAGTATAAAGGTCGGACCTTAACAACCCTACTGGATTTCTAAAACTCTGTGAATCCTATAACCTCTAAGTAGACTGCCCTTCAGAATCAGATTATAAAAATAAGTTCTAAAAGAAAATATGAGAATTCAATGATAGACTTCTCGGAAATTTTCGGGACTAGGGGTAAAATAGTCTTTTTCCCTTAAGAGAACCGTTTACCGTAATCTCTCTTCATGAGATTGTACATCTTAGAAGTCTATAACTTCTAAGAGTTTAGAGATATGATTTTGATCCACATGCCTTGTTTGACAGGCGTTTGAGTACCACGAGTATAGACCGAGTTGAGACTTGATAGAGTGGGATTTGATTCAGGTAAGTCCTTGCGACTTACTTAGCTGGTTTCTGGATGTTAGTTGGATGACGATAGTGGTGTATGTTGTGTGTTTATAATAACAACTTGTTAGGACGACCGTTGTTGTTATGTTTTAAGGCCCAAGTGTATGTACAACGGGCCGTGACATCACTGCCCAGCTCTGTCAGGAGACTGGGAGGTTCTCTATACCCAGACCATACAGGTACACGGTGAGATGCATCGGATCCACTCCTGATGGGTACACGGGGGCGGAGGTGAGGTTTGGGAATCCCTCGTGTCACAAAATAAGTATCATTAGAGTGAACGACTTAAATGAAGATAATAAATGGATTGTTTGAAAGCATGATGAGTGTTTATGATTTTATGTGTGTGTGTGCTATTATTATTCTCCTAATGTTTAGATAACTAGCTAATGGTTGTTTTGTTGTGTTTTTAGATTTACCGCAGGTTAGAACAGCAGCTGAGTGATCCGGAAGTAGTGGTCAGCCGGGTCTCCGTACTCTTTAGAGTGGGGTTGGGTGTTTACCTTGTGGTTTCTTTCTTCTTGTTAAAGACAGTTAGTCTTTTTGTGGTTTAAGTACTATAGGCTGTTAGACGTTGTTGCATTCATCTCTTAAATATACTATTTTTATAAATTTCGGTTTTTCTTATTTGTGTCTTGTTGCAAGATCCTAGTAATATTGTTGTCAAATTGAGGTCGGGACCCATTGTGAGGTCCTAACCAGTAATGCCCCGAGTTCTGAGAATTCGGGGTGTTACACACATGACATAAAAGACATACGTACATTTATGTAAACATTATGTACACAATTACACATCGATCGTACATACACAATATGTACTATTACACACAATGAAGATGTAGATTAATGCACTTAATATGTACACAATAACACACACCTAATATGTAACAAATATGTATATATCATACATAGGGTTCAAAACACATATAGTTACACAATTTCAACAACAAAATTACTATTTTCATCATATATGTACACTAACAAGTCAAAAGAAACACAAAATAACAACATAAATTTTGTCCTCCATTAAAGCATCAAAAAGCTTCGAAACACCATAAATTTGACTTTTACCTTACCGATTTACGATAGATGATGCTACAAAAACCTAACAACCGATGCAGTGTACTTCTCCAATGGCCAAAACGTGAACGCAGACAATTGCCCAAACCTGAACGCATAAAAACCCAGAAACCTCCGTCTTCTGTTTTCGTTGAAAATGGTGGACTGTATATCGTAAAAAAAACACAGAAAATAATGTGGGAAGATCGTTGTTTTTAATGCTTCCTAAACCGTTATTATCTTTAATTAGCAAAATTAATTTTGGAAATAAATTTTTTTAATTGGAGAGAGAAAGATCATGAGATCTCTATTTTGTTAATTATTAAATTTTTTCTTTACATATTCAAAGGGCCTAGTTTGTTAATTAAAACACAAAACTACCTACTTTGTACACAATGATGCAAAAAGTGCCTACTTAACTATTTAACCCAATAATATTTCCCACATCGACAATCCCAAACTTCAACGTACTCTTTATATAAACACGTAGAGATTAGAATGGTTGTCGAGCTCAGTAACGCGGGCTTGTAACTCGACGGGAGGACATTAAGATGGCGGAACTTGATCCTTGATAGTTGGTGGCTGGCGTTAAAGTCCCTCGCACAGCAGATGGTGAATATCCCGTTCGCTCCTACTCTGTAGATGGGAATGGTTCACGCAGCACAGGCAAAAAGGGGAGGACAAATACCCTCGATGGGTCGTCTCCTTGTCTGTCGGGGACCGCGACGTGTCACCAACTATCGCCATGGCTAGCCGGATCATTGAACCGTTATTCTTTTGTTCCGTCGATTAGTGTATTCTACTCATCTTTAAAGTTTTATTTCAGGGATTCTACGTTTTATTTCAGGGATTCTTGTTGGGCTAGCGATTAGTGTATTCTACTCATCTTTTAAGTTTTATTTCAGGAATTCTACGTTTTATTTCAGGGATTCTTGTTGGGCTAGCCGGATCATGAACCGTAATTCTTTTGTTCCGTCTATTAGTGTATTCTACTCATCTTTAAAGTTTTATTTCAGGGATTCTTGTTGATGTGCTTGTGTCTTCTAAATGCACTTAGATTGCAATTACTTTAAATAACCATTTACAACCAACAAGTTTTACTCCATCACGCAAATCAATCAAATCCCGAACTTAATTTCGATTAGTCTAAAACCATAGTTAAGATATTTGTAATTTTTGCACAAATTCAAAGAAGTTAACCGATGATTATTATATTTGAAATATATATACATAAATTAACTTATTATTATTATAATATTATATACTTTTGTGTTATAATCTTAATTGAAATATGAGATACACTTGATGTAAGTTTTGTAGATATTAAAAATTATTAAATTTCCATTTTTTTGTATTAATTAATATAGGAATTTTTGTACAAGACATGAAACACTAAGCTAGTGATTTAGTGTAAAATAACATGTATAAATCTATAAAAATATGGGTTTGTTTTATTTACCATGATAAAAAGGTAGCTTCTTCTCTAAAAAAAATTGGATTATTTTTTAAGCTTAGAAACTATTAATCAATAATATTGGATATGTTTTTAATACTTGCTTCATTGGTGATCTTGCATGGTTTAAACTTTTTAGATAGTTATGTGAAGAAAAAACGCATAGTTTAAGGGTAATATATATGTAATTTATCTTAAAATCTATTTTGAATGTGCAATATTTAGCCGGTGTAATTGTTTGTTCCGATAAATATGCAGAGAGGTGTTGAAAAGTGGGTGTTAATCAAACAAAAGAGTTTCTTAATTACATCAACTCACAGCGCGCCATTAGGACATTTTTGGTTTATTAGATACTAACTAGGCCCCTAGGAAATTATCACTAAAAAAAAGATAAATTAAAGAGACCAGTCATAATTATAGGAGGTGGTTTGAGCAGTTACAAAATTTCATTTATTAAAAGTTTCCTTTAATAAAAACATTGGTTATTGGTGTAACACCCTGAATTCTCCGAACTCGGGACATTACTGGTTAGGACCTCACAATGGGTCCCGACCTTAGTTTGACAACAATATTACTAGGATCTTGCAACAAGACACAAATAAGAAAAACCGAAATTCATAAAAATGTATTTCAAAAGGGATGAATGCAACAAAGTCTACCAACCTATAGAACTCAACAACGGAAAAGACTAACTATCTTAACAAAAGGAAAAGAACAACAAAGCAACAACCCAAACCCCCACCCTAAGGAGTACGGAGACCCGGCTGACCACAACTTCCGGATCACTCAGCTGCCGTTTTAACTTGCGGTAGAATCTAAAAACACAACAAAACAACCATTAGCTAGTTATCTAAACATTAGGAGAATAATAATAGCACACAAACACATAAAATAATAAACACTCATCATGCTTTCAACAATCCATTTATTATCTTTATTTAAGTCATTCACTCTAATGATACTTATTTTGTGACACGAGGGATTCCCAAACCTCGCCTCCGCCCCCGTGTACCCATTAGGAGTGGATCCGATGTATCTCACCGTGTACCTGTATGGTCTGGGTATAGAGAACCTCCCAGTCTCCTGGCAGAGCTGGGCAGTGATGTCACGGCCCGTTATACATACACTTGGGCCTTAAAACATAATAACCACGGCCGTCCTAACAAGTTGTTATTTATTATAACACACATTGCACACACACAACCATTATCACCCAACTAATATCAGAAACCAGCTAAGTAAGTCGCAAGGACTTACTTGAATCTAAATCACAACTCTCAAATTCTCAACTCGGTCCGCAGCCGTAGAAACTCAAACGCCTGTCACACAAGGCACGTGGATCAAAATTGTAAAATCCGGAAAATTTATTCCGAAAAACCGATCAAGTTTTTAAGTTTAGAGTCGGGTTTGTTGGTAAGATACAAAAATTAGATCAAGTTTCCTCTTATGATCCTAGGTTAAAGGGCCTTTTTAATTGCTGATGGGCCTTTCCTTCTTTTCTTCCTTTCCAGGCCCAGCTGACCTTTCTCCCTTCCTGGCCCATCTGAGCCTTTCTCCCTTTTATGGCCCATCTGAGCCTTTCTCCCTCTCCAGGCCCACTAACCTTCTTTCTTTCTGGGCCGGCAGCAGCTCATCCTCTTCGTATCTCCAACAGAAAATACAGTTTCAGTCTCACGTAGCAGCTCCCGAGTTTTCCGCCTCCAATTAATCCGGATGGTGATCCTCCCACCATAGGAACAATTCCAATCTCAAACAGACGCCCTCCTCCCAGATTCAACTCAGAAATTGCGTCATCTTCAACTCCGGAAAACCAGACAGTCGATCGCGAAGATTCCCCAAGGATATGTTCTTCCTTTAAGCACAAAGAGCACATCTCGTTGCAGTTGCCGGCGCTAAGGCATTCTCCACGGCGTTCCGATCTACTGCACGCCTCCATCGAAAACGACGCAGGAAAAGGGTGGCCTTTCATCAACCTGTTGCAGCCGACGGATCCGGTAAGAAGCTGCCATACGTTCAACCTTTCCTTCCTCGTGTATAGATTTGTAACCTCCCCCTCCTTGCTCTAAGTGCAGCCATTCGTAACGATCGGAAACGGACCCTGCACCTACTCGGAAGCCAGCGTCGGGTTTCCCTCCTAGTCGACCATCCGCAAGCTGTGGTCCTCCTGTGCTTTGGGTGAGTAGACATCATCCTTCTCTTAGTACCTTATACTGTATAAGAGAGTTGCTATAATCTTATGAGTGAGGAATGAGAGTTGTGTAGATTAGTTTGTTCTGAACAAAGGGTGTAAGTTGGGAGAGTAGTGTAGGTTAGATCTAGAAGGGGTTAGGGAGTTCAGTAGAGAGGGTTCGAACCTGGGATCGTCAAGTCTTTATAAGGGTGGAAGGTTGCTGACAGGGGGACTCGAACCTAGGACCTTAACAATCCTAGAAAATTCCAGTTTTGGGGGCTAAAATGACTAACTTTAAACCTGTTTTTGGACACTTTAGAACGAACATCCACCGTTGAATTTTTAATATGTTGTAGATTGATATATGTAGTTTATCGTGTTAAAAATTGGGAACGAATTAACGGTCGGATTAGAATTTATAAGGACCCAAAGTAGAGCAGTTAGGCTGTTTTTACAGCAGAGTAAAATTTGGCTAAGTATAGAAATTCTAACTTTTATTCCAACTTTAGAGATTTATGTAGGAGTTATGGTTGAGTATTTTTGAGAGATCTTTGCCCTTATGTTTAGTATGCATATCATAGAGGATCTAGAGTTTTATTTCGGAATTTTTATATTTTTATTCGAGCCTCATATCTTAAGCCAAAGTCGGACCTTAGCGACTCTTAAGAAAATCTAGAATTTTGGTTAACTTCTATAAATCTTTAGCAAACTATCTCTTGAGAACTAGATTATGGAAATGGGTTCCAAAGGAGAATTTGGAACTAGGTTATATACTATTTCGGAAATTTCGGGATCAGGGGTAAAATAGTCATTTTACCTTAAGAGGACCTTTTTGGTAATTTCTCTTCATGAGATTATACATCTTAGAATTTTATAACTTCTAAGAGTATGGGATGTGATTTTTGATCCACGTGTCTCGTTTGACAGGCGACTGAACTTCCACGGTTACAGACCGAGTTGAGAAATTGAGAGTTGTGATTTGATTCAAGTAAGTCCTTGCGACTTACTTAGCTGGTTTCTGGATATTAGTTGGGTGATAATGGTTGTGTGTGTGCAATGTATGTGATTATAATAATAACAACTTGTTAGGACGACCGTTGTTATTATGTGTTAAGGCCCAAGTGTATGCATAACGGGCCGTGACATCACTGCCCAGCTCTGCCAGGAGACTGGGAGGTTCTCTATACCCAGACCATACAGGTACACGGTGAGATGCATCGGATCCACTCCTGATGGGTACACGGGGGCGGAGGCGAGGTTTGGGAATCCCTCGTGTCACAAAATAAGTATCATTAGAGTGAATGACTTAAATGAAGATAATAAATGGATTGTTTGAAAAGCATGATGAGTGTTTATTATTTTATGTGTGTGTGTGCTATTATTATTCTCCTAATGTTTAGATAACTAGCTAATGGTTGTTTTGTTGTGTTTTAGATTTACCGCAGGTTAGAACAGCAGCTGAGTGATCCGGAAGTAGTGGTCAGCCGGGTCTCCGTACTCTTTAGAGTAGGGGTTTGGGTTGTTGTTTTGTTATCTTTCCTTTTGTTAAGACAGTTAGTCTTTTCCGTTGTTTAAGTACGATAGGCTGTTAGACTTTGTTGCATTCATCCTTTTACAAATACATTTTTATGAATTTCGGTTTTTCTTATTTGTGTCTTGTTGCAAGATCCTAGTAATATTGTTGTCAAACTGAGGTCGGGACCCATTGTGAGGTCCTAACCAGTAATGCTCCGAGTTCTGAGAATTCGGGGTGTTACAAAAATTACATCCTTAAACTCTTAGAAGATATAAACTCTAAGATGTACAGTCTCATGAAGAGAGATTACGGAAAAAGGCTCTCTTAAGGTAAAAAGACTATTTTACCCCTGGTCCCGAGACTTCCCAAAAAAAATCTATCATTTAGTTCTAATATTCTCCTCTAGGACCTAAGTCCACAATCGAGTTCTCATAGAAAAATTTAGTAAGGTTTTATAAAAGTTACCCAACATTCTTAGTTTACACAAAAGTCGTCAAGGCTCGACTTTGGGTTCATATACACGGCTTGGATAAGGATATAAAATCCCGAGATAAAATCCTAGATCCTCTATGATATACATACTAAACCTAGGAGTAAATATCTCTAAAAAATACTCACTCATAACTCTCCCATAATTCTCCGAAGTTGGTATAAAAGCTGAAATTCCCATACTTAGTCTATTTTCCCCTGCTGTAAAAACAGCTCAAGTGCTCTACTTTGTGACCTTATAAAACCTAATCCGACCGTTAACTTTCTCCCAAATTTTAACACAGTAAACTACATAATTCAATCTACAAAATACTAAAAATTCGACGGTGGATTCTCGATCTAAGCTATAGAAATTAGATCCTAAAGTCAACAGGTCGAAGCTGAATTATAAGGTGGGTAGAGGTTCTAATTTCGATTCTCCTTGACAGTATAAGCTTCCCTTATTTTTACCTACAGGTCTCCGGTTCAAAACCCACTGCACCCAAACATACATCAACCATAAAAGACCATCTTAAGATCAAAACCTTCCTGCTGCACATCTAACTTCTCTAAGTCTCGTCTAAGCAACCCTACACTGCTTTCACCTCAAAACTCAGCAACTACCACATATACACTAAACAGCACAAAGGGTACTAAGCTCAGGAGTTGTGATTACTCACCCGTAGCAGTGAAGATCCAGTTTGCTGTCAATCTCCCCAATGAAGAGTCCAACGTTGTATAAGGCTGCATTCGATCGAGGAGAGTTGATTACGGATCTATACATGAGGAGGAAAGAGTGGACAATAGGTGTGCACTTACTCAGTCTTTTGCTTTAGCAGCCTGGCACGCGATCTGCTCCTGGGGACGGTTGAAGACGCGTGCAGTGGATCGGACTGCCGTCGAGGGTGTGTTGTCCTGTGTTCGGCCTGTAACAGCGATGGGGGCGTCAAGGATGTGTGGTGGTGGTCGATGGCGGACTGTGCAGCCGGTCGAACGATCGAAGGAAAGGTGGCGGAGTCCAACTGTGAGGTTGGCACCGCTGCTGGTGGTCGACGGAGCCGGCGGTGTAATAACCGAAAATTTTAAACTCCGTTTAATACTGATTTCAACCGGATTCTGATCCGCCAACTTTTATCCTTTTAAATAAAAATAAAATGATATTTAATTTCTATCATTTTATGTGACCTCGATTCACATAAAATGATAATTAGGTAACCCGTATAATAAGTCCGTACATTTAAAAAACCGAAGAGCGGTTCCGTGCGAGTAACGATTTATTTTTCAGCCCATCCTCTAACGGGATGAGCGGGCCCAACGGAGTAGGCCCACTAATTAACCCATCTGCCGGCCCACTTACTTAACCCTTCCCTAATTCCCCACTAATGACATTTAACCCAATCTTAACCCTAACCTAATTGAGAGTTGTACGCTCTATTCTTCTACCTCATCTATGAGAGTACCGTATCAGCAACCAACGAATTCGGCGTCAAAGACAACCACGATTGAGCTTGGAAGCACCGCCCAACGGTCCACCAAACGACCCTCTCCGCGCCGGAACTGCTGCATCATCGTTGGCCAGAGAGACGAGGCCGCCAACGCCGTCGGGGTTCCTGCGAGCGATAACGTGACCGAAGGCAAGTACACACCCTCACCTACTCGCCGCCTTGCTTGTCGATCGACTTCCGGGCGATAAAATACATCCTACCGGCCACTATTGGGTGTACCTCTGCTCGGACCTTCACCTCGGCGCTCCAGACGCTGCACCAGACCGGAGGGAGACGGTTGCTCGGCCTGCTGCAGACGGCGTCTCCGGTAAGCTCCGACCCGACTGCCTCCTTTCCCTATTTCGTCCCTAACCTCCTGCAAGTATCTAACCTGTTGATGAACGGGATTGTCGACCCTCCTGTTGACTGGTGCTACACAGGCTCGACAGAGCTCTATTCGGGGCTACTTCGATCGACTTAGGCTACAATTACTTTTCCTGCAAAGGCGTGACCATTGTGCTGGACGGGTGAGTTTTCTTCCTCCGTGCAGTGTAGGTATAAGTATATATATATATATTATGCATAAGTATAGTGTAGGTATAAGTATATATATATATATATATATATATATATATATAAAAGTTTAGTGTATATATATAAGTATATATAGATGTATAAGTGTAGAGTGGTGAAGATAGGAGCCACTAAGAAGGGTAGGTACTTGGGTAGGAACGTGTGGTATAGTAGTAACCGGAAAAAGTTAGAGTTTATAGGTAGTTAGTACGACCGGAATATTGTGCACTAGATATGAAGGTTGCGGTGGTTTGTATGGGTGTTCAAATGCTATCGTTGATAACGAGTTCCACTTGTTAGAATATCCTAAGGACTCGTTATGCTAACATAAGCTAAGCTCGTTTAGGTTCTCGGTCTGTTACCTAGAATAATTATGAGGATGTTATCTAAACTTGGGAATGGAATGACGTTGTTCTCTTTAACGAGTATGTTTATGATTTTGACCTTAGACCTAGTAGCTTAGGTGTAAAGGTCGGACCTTAACAACCCTTTTCAAAATTCTAGAATCTTGTTAACTTTATAATCTCTAGTAAACTATCCTTGAGAACCACATTATGGAAATGGGTTCTAAAAGAAAATATTAGATTTTAATGGTAGACTTTTTGGGAGTTTTCGGGACCAGGGGTAAAATAGTCATTTTACCTTAAGAGGGTTTTTAGTAACTCCTCTTCATGAGATTGTACATCTTAGAAGTTTATAACTTCTAAGAGTGGGATGTGATTCTGATCCACGTGCCTTGTTTGACAGGCGAATGAGTTTACACGGTTGCAGACCGAGTTGAGATTTCAGAGAGTTGTGATTTGATTCAGGTAAGTCCTTGCGACTTACTTAGCTGGTTTCTGGATATTAGTTGAGTGATAATAGTGGTGTGTACCATGTCTATTATAATAACAACTTGTTAGGACGACCGTCGTTATTATGTGTTAAGGCCCAAGTGTATGTATAACGGGCCGTGACATCACTGCCCAGCTCTGCCAGGAGACTGGGAGGTTCTCTATACCCAGACCATACAGGTACACGGTGAGATGCATCGGATCCACTCCTGATGGGTACACGGGGACGGAGGCGAGGTTTGGGAATCCCTCGTGTCACAAAATAAGTATCATTAGTAAGAGTGAATGACTTAAATGAAGATAATAAATGGATTGTTTGAAAGCATGATGAGTGTTTATGATTTTTTGTGTGTGTGCTATTATTATTCTCCTAATGTTTAGATAACTAGCTAATGGTTGTTTTGTTGTGTTTTTAGATTTACCGCAGGTTAGAGCAGCAACTGAGTGAACCGGAAGTAGTGGTCAGCCGGGTCTCCGTACTCCTTAGAGTGGGGGTTGGGTTGTTGCTTGTCGTTCTTTCATCGTATTAAGACAGTTAGTCTTTTCCCTTTGTTTAAGTATTATAGGCTGTTAGACCTTGTTGCATTCATCCGTTAAAAACACATCTTTATGAATTTCAGTTTTTCTTATTTGTGTCTTGTTGCAAGATCCTAGTAATATTGTTGTCAAACTGAGGTCGGGACCCATTGTGAGGTCCTAACCAGTGATATCCCGGGTTCCGAGAATCCGGGGTGTTACAGGCGGAAAGGAAGGTGGCGATGGTCCGAATGCGAGGCTGGCACCGCTATTGGTGGTCGTCGGTGTTGGCGTCGACTGTGCAGAAACGAGAGGGCTGCGGCGTGAGGTTATGCGGTAGAGGAGTGTTGTCGAGTGTGCCGCAGCAGGATTAGGAAAAGGAAATCAGGTTAAGGGTAGGATTGGATTAGGGTTAGGATTAGGGTTAAGGAGGTGGGCCGGCTGAAAGGTCATTGGGCCTAGTGTTGGGCCGGAACCGGCCTACTCTTTAATTAAGACAAGAGGGCTGAAAGAATACTCGTTCTCCGCCCGAAACCGTTCAAAGTACGGAATTAATTACGGAATTATTTATGAAATTATTTACTGAATTATATAAGTTATCATTTTATGTGAATCCATGTTACATAAAATGATAGAACTTAATATCGTGTTATTTTTATTTAAAAGAATTTAGGTTGGCGGATCGGAAAAGACTAACTGTCTTAACAAAAGGAAAAGAACAACAAAGCAACAACCCAAACCCCCACCCTAAGGAGTACGGAGACCCGGTTGACCACTACTTCCGGATCACTCAGCTGCCGTTTTAACCTGCGGTAGAATCTAAAAACACAACAAAACAACCATTAGCTAGTTATCTAAATATTAGGAGAATAATAATAGCACACACACATAAAATAATAAACACTCATCATGCTTTCAACAATCCATTTATTATCTTTATTTAAGTCATTCACTCTAATGATACTTATTTTGTGACACGAGGGATTCCCAAACCTCGCCTCCGCCCCCGTGTACCCATCAGGAGTGGATCCGATGCATCTCACCGTGTACCTGTATGGTCTGGGTATAAAGAACCTCCCAGTCTCCTAGCAGAGCTGGGCAGTGATGTCACGGCCCGTTATACATACACTTGGGCCTTAAAACATAATAACCACGGCCGTCCTAACAAGTTGTTATTTATTATAACACACATTGCACACACACAACCATTATTACCCAACTAATATCAGAAACCAGCTAAGTAAGTCGCAAGGACTTACTTGAATCTAAATCACAACTCTCAAATTCTCAACTCGGTCCGCAGCCACAGAAACTCAAACGCTTGTCACACAAGGCACGTGGATCAAAATTACATCCTTAAACTCTTAGAAGATATAAACTCTAAGATGTACAGTCTCATGAAGAGAGATTACGGAAAAAGGCTCTCTTAAGGTAAAAAGACTATTTTACCCCTGGTCCCGAGACTTCCCAAAAAAAATCTATCATATAGTTCTAATATTCTCCTCTAGGACCTAAGTCCACAATCGAGTTCTCATAGAAAAATTTAGTAAGGTTTTATAAAAGTTACCCAACATTCTTAGTTTACACAAAAGTCGTCAAGCCTCGACTTTGGGTTCATATACACGGCTTGGATCAGGATATAAAATCCCGAGAGAAAATCCTAGATCCTCTATGATATACATACTAAACCTAGGAGTAAAGATCTCTCAAAAATACTTACTCATAACTCTCCCATAATTCTCCGAAGTTGGTATAAAAGCTGAAATTCCCATACTTAGTCTATTTTCCCCTGCTGTAAAAACAGCTCAAGTGCTCTACTTCGGGACCTTATAAAACCTAATCCGACCGTTAACTTTCTCCCAAATTTTAACACAGTAAACTACATAATTCAATGTACCAAATACTAAAAATTCAACGGTGGATTCTCGATCTAAGCTATAGAAATTAGATCCTAAATCAACAGGTCGAAGTTGAATTATAAGGTGGGTAGAGGTTCTAATTTCGATTCTCCTTGACAGTATAAGCTTCCCTTATTTTTACCTAGAGGTCTCCGGTTCAAAACCCACTGCACCCAAACATACATCAACCATAAAAGACCATCTTAAGATCAAAACCTTCGTGCTGCACATCTAACTTCTCTAAGTCTCATCTAAGCAACCCTACACTGCTTTCACCTCAAAACTCAGCAACTACCACATATACACTAAACAGCACAAAGGGTACTAAACTCAGGAGTTGTGATTACTCACCCGTAGCAGTGAAGATCCAGTTTGTTGTCAATCTCCCAATGAAGAGTCCAACGTTGTATAAGACTGCATTCGATCGAAGGAGAGTTGATTACGGATCTATACATGAGGAGGAAAGAGTGGACAGTAGGTGTGCACTTACTCAGTCTTATGCTTTAGCAGCCTGGCACGCGATCTGCTCCTGGGGACGGTTGAAGACGCGTGCAGTGTATCGGACTGGCTGCGAGGGTGTGTTGTCTTGTGTTCGGCCTGTAGCAGCGATGGAGGCGTCAAGGATGTGTGGTTGTGGTCGATGGCGGACTGTGCAGCCGGTTGAACGATCGAAGGAAAGGTGGCAGAGTCCAACTGTGAGGTTGGCACCGCTGCTGGTGGTCGACGGAGCCAGCGGAAGGGAGGGTGGCGATGGTCCGAATGCGAGGCTGGCACCGCTATTGGTGGTCGTCGGTGTAGGCGTCGACTGTGCAGAAACGAGGAGTGTTGTCGAGAGTGCCGCAGCAGGATTAGGAAGCGTAGGATTGGATTAGGGTTAGGATTAGGGTTAAGGAGGTGGGCCGGCTGAAAGGTCATTGAGCCTGGTGTTGGGCCGGAACCGGCCTGCTCTTTAATTAAGACAAGAGGGCTGAAAGAATACTCGTTCTCCGCCCGAAACCGTTCAAAGTACGGAATTAATTACGGAATAATTTATGAAATTATTTACTGAATTATATAAGTTATCATTTTATGTGAATCCATGTTACATAAAATGATAGAATTTAATATAGTGTTATTTTTATTTAAAAGAATATAGGTTGGCGGATCGGAAATCCGGTTTTATCCGGTATTAAACGGAGTTTAAAAATTTCGGTTATTACAATTGGAAAATGGAAACCGTAAAGTAATAAGATTCTACAAAACAATCCCTTCTGAACACCTATCACGAATCGGATCAGGACAAGAGTTGGATTTTAATCTTCGCCCCATCGTATCAACTGCAACTTCTTCCCGAGAAATCAGAAGGTAGGTTTCGTGCTTTCCTATTATGTCAACCAAGAATAGCCTAATCGCCATTGTCGTCCATTCCGAACTTCGCAATACCTTCGTCTACCATTTCCGCAACTATAAACATACCCAGATATGTAAGTGTCATACATAGAATTCGGATACACATGACATAAAAGACATACGTACATTTATGTAAACATTATGTACACAATTACACATCGATCGTACATACACAATATGTACTATTACACACAACGAAGATGTAGATTAATGCACTTAATATGTACACAATTACACACACCTAATATGTAACAAATATGTATATATCATACATAGGGTTTAAAACACATACGTACATTACTGTCCCTAAAATGTGTACACAAGTTATCTTCGTCAACATAATATCGCCAATCTGGACAATTGCCATTTCTCCAGAAAATGGCATACATCGTGATTCAAGATTACAACAATATAGTTACACAATTTCGACAACAAAATTACTATTTTCGCCATATATGTACACTAACAAGTCAAAAGAAACACAAAATAACAACATAAATTTTGTCCTCCATTAAAGCATCAAAAAGCTTCAAACACCATAAATTTGACTTTCACCTTACCGATTTACGATAGATGATGCTACAAAAACCTAACAACCGATGCAGTGTACTTCTCCAATGGCCAAAACATGAACGCAGACAATTGCCCAAACGTGAACGCATAAAAAACCAAAAACCTCCGTCTTCTGTTTTCGTTGAAAATGGTGGACTGTATATCGTAAAAAAAAACAGAAAATAATGTGGGAAGATCGTGACTTTTAATGCTTCCTAAACAGTTATTATCTTTAATTAGCATAATTAATTTTGGAAATAAATATTTTTTAATTGGAGAGAGAAAGATCATGAGATCTCTATTTTGTTAATTATTAAATCTTTTCTTTACATATTCAAAGGACCTAGTTTGTTAATTAAAACACAAAACTACCTACTTTGTACACAATGATGCAAAAGTGCCTACTTAACCATTTAACCCAATAATATTTCCCACATCGACAATCACAAACTTCAACGTACTCTTTATATAAACACGCATAGATTAGAATGGTTGTCGAGCTCAGTAACGCGGGCTTGTAACTCGACGGGAGGACATTAAGATGGCGGAACTTGATCCTTGATAGTTGGTGGCCGGCGTTAAAGTCCCTCGCACAGCAGATGGTGAATATCCCGTTCGCTCCTACTTTGTAGATGGGAATAGTTCACGCAGCACAGGCAAAAAGGGGAGGACAAATACCCTCGATGGGTCGCCTCCTTGTCTGTCGGGGACCGCGACGTGTCACCAACTATCGCCATGGCTAGCCGGATCATTGAACCGTTATTCTTTTGTTCCGTCGATTAGTGTATTCTACTCATCTTTAAAGTTTTATTTCAGGGATTCTACGTTTTATTTCAGGGATTCTTGTTGGGCTAGCGATTAGTGTATTCTACTCATCTTTTAAGTTTTATTTCAGGAATTCTACGTTTTATTTCAGGGATTCTTGTTGGGCTAGCCGGATCATGAACCGTAATTCTTTTGTTCCGTCGATTAGTGTATTCTACTCATCTTTAAAGTTTTATTTCAGGGATTCTTGTTGATGTGCTTGTGTCTTCTAAATGCACTTAGATTGCAATTACTTTAAATACCCATTTACAGCCAACAAGTTTTACTCCATCAAGCAAATCAATCAAATCCCGAACTTAATTTCGATTAGTCTAAAACCATAGATAAGATATTTGTAATTTTTGCACAAATTCAAAGAAGTTAACCGATGATTATTATATTTGAAATATATATACATAAATTAACTTATTATTATTATAATATTATATACTTTTGTGTTATAATCTTAATTGAAATATGAGATACACTTGATGTAAGTTTTGTAGATATTAAAAATTATTAAATTTCCATTTTTTTGTATTAATTAATATAGGAATTTTTGTACAAGGCATGGGACACTAAGCTAGAGATTTAGTGTAAAATAACATGTATAAATCTATAAAAATATGGGTTTGTTTTATTAACCATGATAAAAAGGTAGCTTCTTCTCTAAAAAAAATTGGATTATTTTTTAAGCTTAGAAACTATTAATCAATAATATTGGATATGTTTTTAATACTTGGTTCATTGGTGATCTTGCATGGTTTAAACATTTTAGATAGTTATGTGAAGAAAAAAACACATAGTTTAAGGGTAATATATGTAATTTATCTTAAAATCTGTTTTGAATGTGCAATATTTAGCCGGTGTAATTGTTTGTTCCGATAAACATGCAGAGAGGTGTTGAAAAGTGGGTGTTAATCAAACAAAAGAGTTGCTTAATTACATCAACTCACAGCGCGCCATTAGGGCAGTTTTGGTTTATTAGATACTAACTAGGCCCCTAGGAAATTATCACTAAAAAAAGATAAATTAAAGAGACCAGTCATAATTATAGGAGGTGGTTTGAGCAGTTATAAAATTTCATTTATTAAAAGTTTCCTTTAATTAAAATATTGGTTATTGGTGTAACACCCTGAATTCTCCGAACTCGGGACATTACTGGTTAGGACCTCACAATGGGTCCCGACCTTAGTTTGACAACAATATTACTAGGATCTTACAACAAGACACAAATAAGAAAAACCGAAATTCATAAAAATGTATTTCAAAAGGGATGAATGCAACAAAGTCTACCAGCCTATAGAACTCAATAACGGAAAAGACTAACTGTCTTAACAAAAGGAAAAGAACAACAAAGCAACAACCCAAACCCCCACCCTAAGGAGTACGGAGACCCGGCTGACCACTACTTCCGGATCACTCAGCTGCCGTTCTAACCTGCGGTAGAATATAAAAATACAACAAAACAACCATTAGCTAGTTATCTAAACATTCTTAGTTTACACAAAAGTCCACAATCGAGTTCTCATAGAAAAATTTAGTAAGGTTTTATAAAAGTCACCCAACATTCTTAGTTTACACAAAAGTCGTCAAGGCTCGACTTTGGGTTCATATACACGGTTTGGATAAGGATATAAAATCCCGAGATAAAATCCTAGATCCTCTATGATATACATACTAAACCTAGGAGTAAAGATCTCTTAAAAATACTTACTCATAACTCTCCCATAATTCTCCGAAGTTGGTATAAAAGCTGAAATTCCCATACTTAGTCTATTTTCCCCTGCTGTAAAAACAACTCAAGTGCTCTACTTCGGGACCTTATAAAACATAATCTGACCGTTAAGTTTCTCCCAAATTTTAACACAGTAAACTACATAATTCAATCTACAAAATACTAAAAATTCAACGGTGGATTCTCGATCTAAGCTATAGAAATTAGATCCTAAAGTCAACAGTTCGAAGCTGAATTATAAGGTGGGTAGAGGTTCTAATTTCGATTCTCCTTGACAGTATAAGCTTCCCTTATTTTTACCTAGAGGTCTCCAGTTCAAAACCCACTGCACCCAAACATACATCAACCATAAAAGACCATCTTAAGATCAAAACCTTCCTGCTGCACATCTAACTTCTCTAAGTCTCGTCTAAGCAACCCTACACTACTTTCATCTCAAAACTCAGCAACTACCACATATACACTAAACAGCACAAAGGGTACTAAGCTCAGGAGTTGTGATTACTCACCCGTAGCAGTGAAGATCCAGTTTGCTGTCAATCTCCCCAATGAAGAGTCCAACGTTGTATAAGGCTGCATTCGATCGAAGGAGAGTTGATTACGGATCTATACATGAGGAGGAAAGAGTGGACAGTAGGTGTGCACTTACTCAGTCTTCTGCTTTAGCAGGCTGGCACGCGATCTGCTCCTGGGGACGGTTGAAGACGCGTGCAGTGGATCGGACTGGCTGCGAGGGTGTGATGCCCTGTGTTCGGCCTGTAGCAACGATGGAGGCGTCAAGGATGTGTGGTGGTGGTCGATGGCGGAGTGTGCAGCCGGTCGAACGATCGAAGGAAAGGTGGCGGAGTCCAACTGTGAGGTTGGCACCGCTGCTGGTGGTCGACGGAGCCGGCGGAAGGGAGGGTGGCGATGGTCCGAATGCGAGGCTGGCACCGCTATTTGTGGTCGTCGGTGTTGGCGTCGACTGTGCAGAAACGAGAGGGCTGCGGCGTGAGGTTATGCGGTAGAGGAGTGTTGTCGAGTGTGCCGCAGCAGGATTAGGAAAAGGAAATTAGGTTAAGCGTCGGATTGGATTAGGGTAAGGATTAGGGTTAAGGAGGTGGGCCGGCTGAAAGGTCATTGGGCCTGGTGTTGGGCCGGAACAGGCCTGCTCTTTAATTAAGACAAGAGGGCTGAAAGAATACTCGTTCTCCGCCCGAAACCGTTCAAGGTACGGAATTAATTACGGAATTGTTTATGAAATTATTTACTTTATTATATAATTTATCATTTTATGTGAATCCATGTTACATAAAATGATAGAATTTAATATCGTGTTATTTTTATTTAGAAGAATTTAGGTTGGCGGATCGGAAATCCAGTTTTATCCGGTATTAAACGGAGTTTAAAAATTTTGGTTATTACAATTGGAAATGGAAACCGTAAAGTAATAAGATTCTACAAATCTTCGCCCCATCGTATCAACTGCAACTTCGTCTTGAGAAATCAGAAGGTAGGTTTCGTGCTTTCCTATTATGTCAACCAAGAATCGCCTAATCGCCATTGTCGTCCTTTCCGAACTTCGCAATACCTTCGTCTGCCATTTTTGCAACTATAAACATACCCAGATATGTAAATGTCATACATAGAATTCGGATACACATGACATAAAAGACATACGTACATTTATGTAAACATTATGTACACAATTACACATCGATCGTACATACACAATATGTACTATTACACACAACGAAGATGTAGATTAATGCACTTAATATGTACACAATAACACACACCTAATATGTAACAAATATGTATATATCATACATAGGGTTCAAAACACGTACGTACATTACTGTCCCTAAAATGTGTACACAAGTTATCTTCGTCAACATAATATCGCCAATCTGGACAATCGCCATTTCTCCAGAAAATGGCATACATCGTGATTCAAGATTACAACAATATAGTTACACAATTTCAACAAAAAAATTACTATTTTCATCATATATGTACACTAACAAGTCAAAAGAAACACAAAATAACAACATAAATTTTGTCCTCCATTAAAGCATCAAAAAGCTTCGAAACACCATAAATTTGACTTTCACCTTACCGATTTACGATAGATGATGCTACAAAAACCTAACAACCGATGCAGTGTACTTCTCCAATGGCCAAAACGTGAACGCAGACAATTGCCCAAACCTGAACGCATAAAAACCCAAAAACCTCCGTCTTTTGTTTTCGTTGAAAATGGTGGACTGTATATCGTAAAAAAAACACAGAAAATAATGTGGGAAGATCGTTGTTTTTAATGCTTCCTAAACAGTTATTATCTTTAATTAGCATAATTAATTTTGGAAATAAATATTTTTTTAATTGGAGAGAGAAAGATCATGAGATCTCTATTTTGTTAATTATTAAATTTTTTCTTTACATATTCAAAGGGCCTAGTTTGTTAATTAAAACACAAAACTACCTACTTTGTACACAATGATGCAAAAAGTGCCTACTTAACTATTTAAACCAATAATATTTCCCACATCGACAATCACAAACTTGAACGTACTCTTTATATAAACACGCAGAGATTAGAATGGTTGTCGAGCTCAGTAACGCGGGCTTGTAACTCGACGGGAGGACATTAAGATGGCGGAACTTGATCCTTGATAGTTGGTGGCTGGCGTTAAAGTCCCTCGCACAACAGATGGTGAATATCCCGTTCGCTCCTACTTTGTAGATGGGAATGGTTCACGCAGCACAGGCAAAAAGGGGAGGACAAATACCCTCGATGGGTCGCCTCCTTGTCTGTCGGGGACCGCGACGTGTCACCAACTATCGCCATGGCTAGCCGGATCATTGAACCGTTATTCTTTTGTTCCGTCGATTAGTGTATTCTACTCATCTTTAAAGTTTTATTTCAGGGATTCTACGTTTTATTTCAGGGATTCTTGTTGGGCTAGCGATTAGTGTATTCTACTCATCTTTTAAGTTTTATTTCAGGAATTCTACGTTTTATTTCAGCGATTCTTGTTGGGCTAGCCGGATCATGAACCGTAATTCTTTTGTTCCGTCGATTAGTGTATTCTACTCATCTTTAAAGTTTTATTTCAGGGATTCTTGTTGATGTGCTTGTGTCTTCTAAATGCACTTAGATTGCAATTACTTTAAATACCCATTTACAACCAACAAGTTTTACTCCATCACGCAAATCAATCAAATCCCGAACTTAATTTCGATTAGTCTAAAACCATAGTTAAGATATTTGTAATTTTTGCACAAATTCAAAGAAGTTAACCGATGATTATTATATTTGAAATATGTATACATAAATTAACTTATTATTATTATAATATTATATACTTTTGTGTTATAATCTTAATTGAAATATGAGATACTCTTGATGTAAGTTTTGTAGATATTAAAAATTATTAAATTTCCATTTTTTTGTATTAATTAATATAGGAATTTTTGTACAAGACATGAAACACTAAGCTAGTGATTTAGTATAAAATAACATGTATAAATCTATAAAAATATGGGTTTGTTTTATTTACCATGATAAAAAGGTAGCTTCTTCTCTAAAAAAAATTGGATAATATTTTAAGCTTAGAAACTATTAATCAATAATATTGGATATGTTTTTAATACTTGCTTCATTGGTGATCTTGCATGGTTTAAACTTTTTAGATAGTTATGTGAAGAAAAAAACGCATATTTTAAGGGTAATATATATGTAATTTATCTTAAAATCTGTTTTGAATGTGCAATATTTAGCCGGTGTAATTGTTTGTTCCGATAAACATGCATAGAGGTGTTGAAAAGTGGGTGTTAATCACACAAAAGAGTTGCTTAATTACATCAACTCACAGCGCGCCATTAGGACAGTTTTGGTTTATTAGATACTAACTAGGCCCCTAGGAAATTATCACTAAAAAAAAGATAAATTAAAGAGACCAGTCATAATTATAGGAGGTGGTTTGAGAAGTTACAAAATTTCATTTATTAAAAGTTTCCTTTAATTAAAACATTGGTTATTGGTGTAACACCCTGAATTCTCCGAACTCGGGACATTACTGGTTAGGACCTCACAATGGGTCCCGACCTTAGTTTGACAACAATATTACTAGGATCTTGCAACAAGACACAAATAAGAAAAACCGAAATTCACAAAAATGTATTTCAAAAGGGATGAATGCAACAAAGTCTACCACCCTATAGAACTCAACAACGGAAAAGACTAACTATCTTAACAAAAGGAAAAGAACAACAAAGCAACAACCCAAACCCCCACCCTAAGGAGTACGGAGACCCGGCTGACCACTACTTCCGGATCACTCAGCTGCCGTTTTAACTTGCGGTAGAATCTAAAAACACAACAAAACAACCATTAGCTAGTTATCTAAACATTAGGAGAATAATAATAGCACACACACACATAAAATAATAAACACTCATCATGCTTTCAACAATCCATTTATTATCTTTATTTAAGTCATTCACTCTAATGATACTTATTTTGTGACACGAGGGATTCCCAAACCTCGCCTCCGCCCCCGTGTACCCATCAGGAGTGGATCCGATGTATCTCACCGTGTACCTGTATGGTCTGGGTATAGAGAACCTCCCAGTCTCCTGGCAGAGCTGGGCAGTGATGTCACGGCCCGTTATACATACACTTGGGCCTTAAAACATAATAACCACGGCCGTCCTAACAAGTTGTTATTTATTATAACACACATTGCACACACACAACCATTATCACCCAACTAATATCAGAAACCAGCTAAGTAAGTTGCAAGGACTTACTTGAATCTAAATCACAACTCTCAAATTCTCAACTCGGTCCGCAGCCGTAGAAACTCAAACGCCTGTCACACAAGGCACGTGGATCAAAATTACATCCTTAAACTCTTAGAAGATATAAACTCTAAGATGTACAGTCTCATGAAGAGAGATTACGGAAAAAGGCTCTCTTAAGGTAAAAAGACTATTTTACCCCTGGTCCCGAGACTTCCCAAAAAAAATCTATCATTTAGTTCTAATATTCTCCTCTAGGACCTAAGTCCACAATCGAGTTCTCATAGAAAAATTTAGTAAGGTTTTATAAAAGTTACCCAACATTCTTAGTTTACACAAAAGTCGTCAAGGCTCGACTTTGGGTTCATATACACGGCTTGGATAAGGATATAAAATCCCGAGATAAAATCCTAGATCCTCTATGATATACATACTAAACCTAGGAGTAAAGATCTCTCAAAAATACTTACTCATAACTCTCCCATAATTCTCCGAAGTTGGTATAAAAGCTGAAATTCCCATACTTAGTCTATTTTCCCCTGCTGTAAAAACAGCTCAAGTGCTCTACTTCGGGACCTTATAAAACCTAATCCGACCGTTAACTTTCTCCGAAATTTTAATACAGTAAACTACATAATTCAATGTACAAAATACTAAAAATTCAACGGTGGATTCTCGATCTAAGCTATAGAAATTAGATCCTAAAGTCAACAGGTCGAAGTTGAATTATAAGGTGGGTAGAGGTTCTAATTTCGATTCTCCTTGACAGTATAAGCTTCCCTTATTTTTACCTAGAGGTCTCCGGTTCAATACCCACTGCACCCAAACATACATCAACCATAAAAGACCATCTTAAGATCAAAACCTTCGTGCTGCACATCTAACTTCTCTAAGTCTCGTCTAAGCAACCCTACACTGCTTTCACCTCAAAACTCAGCAACTACCACATATACACTAAACAGCACAAAGGGTACTAAGCTCAGGAGTTGTGATTACTCACCCGTAGCAGTGAAGATCCAGTTTGTTGTCAATCTCCCAATGAAGAGTCCAACGTTGTATAAGACTGCATTCGATCGAAGGAGAGTTGATTACGGATCTATACATGAGGAGGAAAGAGTGGACAGTAGGTGTGCACTTACTCAGTCTTCTGCTTTAGCAGCCTGGCACGCGATCTGCTCCTGGGGACGGTTGAAGACGCGTGTAGTGTATCGGACTCGCTGCGAGGGTGTGTTGTCCTATGTTCGGCCTGTAGCAGCGATGGAGGTGTCAAGGATGTGTGGTGGTGGTCGATGGCGTACTGTGTAGCCGGTTGAACGATCGAAGGAAAGGTGGCGGAGTCCAACTGTGAGGTTGGCACCGCTGCTGGTGGTAGACGGAGGCGGCGATGTAATAACCGAAAATTTTAAACTCCGTTTAATACTGATTTCAACCGGATTCCGATCCGCCAACTTTTATCCTTTTAAATAAAAATAAAATGATATTTAATTTCTATCATTTTATGTGACCTTGATTCACATAAAATGATAATTAGGTAACCCGTATAATAAGTCCGTACATTTAAAAAACCGAAGAGCGGTTCCGTGCGAGTGACGATTTATTTTTCAGCCCATCCTCTAACGGGATGAGCGGGCCCAACGGAGTAGGCCCACTAATTAACCCATCTGCCGGCCCACTTACTTAACCCTTCCCTAATTCCCCACTAATGACATTTAACCCAATCTTAACCCTAACCTAATTGAGAGTTGTACGCTCTATTCTTCTACCTCATCTATGAGAGTACCGTATCAGCAACCAACGAATTCGGCATCAAAGACAACCACAATTGAGCTTGGAAGCACCGCCCATCGGTCCACCAAACGACCCTCTCCGTGCCGGAACTGCTGCATCATCGTTGGCCAGAGAGACGAGGCCGCCAACGCCGTCGGGGTTCCTGCGAGCGATAACGAGACCGAAGGCAAGTACACACCCTCACCTACTCGCCGCCTTGCTTGTCGATCGACTTCCGGGCGATAAAATACATCCTACCGGCCACTATTGGGTGTACCTCTGCTCGGACCTTCACCTCGGCGCTCCAGACGCTGCACCAGACCGGAGGGAGACGGTTGCTCGGCCTGCTGCAGACGGTGTCTCCGGTAAGCTCCGACCCGACTGCCTCCTTTCCCTATTTCGTCCCTAACCTCCTGCAAGTATCTAACCTGTTGATGAACGGGATTGTCGACCCTCCTGTTGACTGGTGCTACACAGGCTCGACAGAGCTCTATTCGGGGCTACTTCGATCGACTTAGGCTACAATTACTTTTCCTACAGAGGCGTGACCATTGTGCTGGACGGGTGAGTTTTCTTCCTCCGTGCAGTGTAGGTATAAGTATATATATATATATATATATATATATTATGCATAAGTATAGTGTAGGTATAAGTATATATATATATTATGCATAAGTGCAGTGTAGGTATAAGTATATATATATATATTTGCATAAGTACAGTGTAGGTATAAGTATATATATATATTATGCATAAGTGCAGTGTAGGTATAAGTATATATATATATATATATTTGCATAAGTGCCGTGTAGGTATAAGTATATATATATTATGCATAAGTGCAGTGTAGGTATAAGTATATATATATATATTTGCATAAGTGTCGTGTAGGTATAAGTATATATATTTGCATAAGTGCCGTGTATATATATATATATATATATATAAATATATATATATATATATATATATATATATATATATATATATATATATATATATATAAAAGTGTAGTGTATATATATAAGTATATATAGATGTATAAGTGTAGAGTGGTGAAGATAGGAGCCACTAAGAAGGGTAGGTACTTGGGTAGGAACGTGTGGTATAGTAGTAACCGGAAAAGGTTAGAGTTTATAGGTAGTTAGTACGACCGGAATATTGTGCACTAGATATGAAGGTTGCGGTGGTTTGTATGGGTGTTCAAATGCTATCGTTGATAACGAGTTCCACTTGTTAGAATATCCTAAGGACTCGTTATGCTAACATAAGCTAAGCTCGTTTAGGTTCTCGGTCTGTTACCTGGAATAATTATGAGGATGTTATCTAAACTTGGGAATGGAATGACGTTGTTCTCTTTAACGAGTATGTTTATGATTTTGACCTTAGACCTAGTAGCTTAGGTGTAAAGGTCGGACCTTAACAACCCTTTTGAAAGTTCTAGAACCTTGTTAACTTTATAATCTCTAGTAAACTATCCTTGAGAACCAGATTATGGAAATGGGTTCTAAAAGAAAATATTAGAGTTTAATGGTAGACTTTTTGGGAGTTTTCGGGACCAGGGGTAAAATAGTCATTTTACCTTAAGAGATTTTTTTTAGTAACTCCTCTTCATGAGATTGTACATCTTAGAAGTTTATAACTTCTAAGAGTGGGATGTGATTCTGATCCACGTGCCTTGTTTGACAGGCGAATGAGTTTACACGGTTGCAGAACGAGTTGAGATTTCAGAGAGTTGTGATTTGATTCAGGTAAGTCCTTGCGACTTACTTAGCTGGTTTCTGGATATTAGTTGAGTGATAATAGTGGTGTGTACCATGTCTATTATAATAACAACTTGTTAGGACGACCGTCGTTATTATGTGTTAAGGCCCAAGTGTATGTATAACGGGCCGTGACATCACTGCCCAGCTCTGCCAGGAGACTGGGAGGTTCTCTATACCCAGACCATACAGGTACACGGTGAGATGCATCGGATCCACTCGTGATGGGTACACGGGGACGGAGGTGAGGTTTGGGAATCCCTCGTGTCACAAAATAAGTATCATTAGTAAGAGTGAATGACTTAAATGAAGATAATAAATGGGTTGTTGCTTGTCGTTCTTTCATCTTGTTAAGACAGTTAGTCTTTTCCCTTTGTTTAAATATTATAGGCTGTTAGACCTTGTTGCATTCATCCGTTAAAAACACATCTTTATGAATTTCAGTTTTTCTTATTTGTGTCTTGTTGCAAGATCCTAGTAATATTGTTGTCAAACTGAGGTCGGGACCCATTGTGAGGTCCTAACCTGTAATATCCCGGGTTCCGAGAATCCGGGGTGTTACAGGCGGAAGGGAAGGTGGCGATGGTCCGAATGCGAGGCTGGCACCGCTATTGGTGGTCGTCGGTGTTGGCGTCGACTGTGCAGAAACGAGAGGGCTGCGGCGTGAGGTTATGTGGTAGAGGAGTGTTGTCGAGAGTGTGTTAGCATGAAATATTGTGATATTTTAGGCACGTTTTCTAATCGTATTTTGATTCATATTGATAGTCTTTGATTGAACTTTATGCATATATGAGCTAGTATTGCCTATATTGTCGATATGGATGTCTACACGAGTTCTATGTTGATTATAGGTGATTTAGAGCTATTTCCGAACGAAATCGAGCAAAGGAGAGTTGAGTCGATGTGTCTCTAGATCAAGGACACCTTTTGGATGCAATTTGGAGTATTAGATTGAGGAATGCACGAATGAAGGCAAGAATCACGGTTTTACCCTAAATTACGGCCGTGGATTGTGAGTCAGAATTCGATGTTCATTCCAGGGGATATTACGGCCGTGGAAGCTAGCCGTATTTGTTTCCACGCCTCAAAATTACGGTCGTGGAATCTTCCACGACCGTGATCTTGGCGAATCCCTTCGCCACGTTTCGAAGCCATGATCTCTTGAAGATTGGGCCGGGCCGACATTTGGCCCTGCATTATAAAAAGGACGGATGAAGCAAGATTCCGTCACCTCACCTCACCTCGCCTAACCTCGTGAACGTCGCTTACGACCTTTCAACCCTAAGTTTAGCGGTAAAAACGCAAGCTTAGCAACACACAAAAACCTTCATTCTTGGGGGTGATTTGAGAGATCTCATTGAAGTTCCAAAGTTCGTTTTGGAGAGTCACCGTCTGTGATCTTCGTGTGGAAGATCGAAGTTCTTGGAGGATTTTGCAAGAAGATTCCTCTTCTTGCTTAGGTTTGATTTAAGATCGGATTGACATCCCGTTTCTTTTCTTTCCTAAGATTTTGATTGCTCAATCCGTTTTGAATCTGTTGACAAACACTTGCTCTTGATTGTGATTCTGAGATTCAATTGAAGATTTTTGATAGTTCTTGAAAGTTCCCATCTTTTACCTTTTAAATCTTGAATTAATATCAATATGACTGTTATTGGCTAAAAACCCTTAACAATTCTAAGGTGAAGGGTTGATAGTTGTGGCTTAGATGATGATAGATCGATCGCAAACAGATTAGGCCCTGAGAGTTAGAGAATTGTCGCCGAAAACCCTAAATCACGGCCTGTTCTTGAGTTCCACGGCCGTGATTCTTAAGAACTAACCGTAATTTCCCTAAAGTTTACGAGCCTGCTTTTACCTTGATCCAAAGTTAAAGATTTGCTTTAGCTTAGTTTAGACTTGTCTTTTCTAGGTGGTAGTGAAGCCTCAACAACCTCTACCTCGATTGTGAGCCTCAACAACCTCAATCGGATAAGTTAGTCTTGATCTTTAGATTATAAGTTTGGGTATTTGATGCTAATTCTCGTCTTTAGAATCTTTCTATATTGAGCCTCAACAACCTGTATAGGAGGAGTCTTTTAGGTGAGTTACATAAGGTTTTTGGAACCTCAACCGTACGATTACCTTACATTAGTATACCTTTGCATATCTCAACTCTGTCTTTATATCATTAGTATATCTTGAATCGATTGCCACAGCTGGATACCTGGATCTTTAGGATTGTTGTTTTCCCAATATCTGCAAAACTCTCATATTAACCGCTTGATAACCTGCAATCGAGTTCGTTCCACCCAAATCCCTGTGTTCGATACTCTGGAATTCTTGCTAATCTACGTCGATCCGTACACTGCGGGTTCGCTTGCTTGATTCTAGTTTTATAAATTTAAAGCTTATTTGCATACACCTCTAGGGGCGAACAGAGTGTCGCAGCAGGATTAGGAAAAGGAAATCAGGTTAAGCGTAGGATTGGATTAGGGTTAAGGAGGTGGGCCGGCTGAAAGGTCATTGGGCCTGGTGTTGGGCCGGAACCGGCCTGCTCTTTAATTAAGACAAGAGGGCTGAAAGAATACTCGTTCTCCGCCCGAAACCGTTCAAAGTACGGAATTAATTACGGAATTATTTATGAAATTATTTACTGAATTATATAAGTTATCATTTTATGTGAATCCATGTTACATAAAATGATAGAACTTAATATCGTGTTATTTTTATTTAAAAGAATTTAGGTTGGCGGATCGGAAAAGACTAACTGTCTTAACAAAAGGAAAAGAACAACAAAGCAACAACCCAAACCCCCACCCTAAGGAGTACGGAGACCCGGTTGACCACTACTTCCGGATCACTCAGCTGCCGTTTTAACCTGCGGTAGAATCTAAAAACACAACAAAACAACCATTAGCTAGTTATCTAAACATTAGGAGAATAATAATAGCACACACACATAAAATAATAAACACTCATCATGCTTTCAACAATCCATTTATTATCTTTATTTAAGTCATTCACTCTAATGATACTTATTTTGTGACACGAGGGATTCCCAAACCTCGCCTCCGCCCCCGTGTACCCATCAGGAGTGGATCCGATACATCTCACCGTGTACCTGTATGGTCTGGGTATAAAGAACCTCCCAGTCTCCTAGCAGAGCTGGGCAGTGATGTCACGGCCCGTTATACATACACTTGGGCCTTAAAACATAATAACCACGGCCGTCCTAACAAGTTGTTATTTATTATAACACACATTGCACACACACAACCATTATCACCCAACTAATATCAGAAACCAGCTAAGTAAGTCGCAAGGACTTACTTGAATCTAAATCACAACTCTCAAATTCTCAACTCGGTCCGCAGCCGTAGAAACTCAAACGCCTGTCACACAAGGCACGTGGATCAAAATTACATCCTTAAACTCTTAGAAGATATAAACTCTAAGATGTACAGTCTCATGAAGAGAGATTACGGAAAAAGGCTCTCTCAAGGTAAAAAGACTATTTTACCCCTGGTCCCGAGACTTCCCAAAAAAAATCTATCATTTAGTTCTAATATTCTCCTCTAGGACCTAAGTCCACAATCGAGTTCTCATAGAAAAATTTAGTAAGGTTTTATAAAAGTTACCCAACATTCTTAGTTTACACAAAAGTCGTCAAGGCTCGACTTTGGGTTCATATACACGGCTTGGATAAGGATATAAAATCCCGAGATAAAATCCTAGATCCTCTATGATATACATACTAAACCTAGGAGTAAAGATCTCTCAAAAATACTTACTCATAACTCTCCCATAATTCTCCGAAGTTGGTATAAAAGCTGAAATTCCCATACTTAGTCTATTTTCCCCTGCTGTAAAAACAGCTCAAGTGCTCTACTTTGGGACCTTATAAAACCTAATCCGACCGTTAACTTTCTCCCAAATTTTAACACAGTAAACTACATAATTCAATGTACAAAATACTAAAAATTCAACGGTGGATTCTCGATCTAAGCTATAGAAATTAGATCCTAAAGTCAACAGGTCGAAGTTGAATTATAAGGTGGGTAGAGGTTCTAATTTCGATTCTCCTTGACAGTATAAGCTTCCCTTATTTTTACCTAGAGGTCTCCGGTTCAAAACCCACTGCACCCGAACATACATCAACCATAAAAGACCATCTTAAGATCAAAACCTTCGTGCTGCACATCTAACTTCTCTAAGTCTCGTCTAAGCAACCCTACACTGCTTTCACCTCAAAACTCAGCAACTACCACATATACACTAAACAGCACAAAGGGTACTAAGCTCAGGAGTTGTGATTACTCACCCGTAGCAGTGAAGATCCAGTTTGTTGTCAATCTCCCAATGAAGAGTCCAACGTTGTATAAGACTGCATTCGATCGAAGGAGAGTTGATTACGGATCTATACATGAGGAGGAAAGAGTGGACAGTAGGTGTGCACTTACTCAGTCTTCTGCTTTAGCAGCCTGGCACACGATCTGCTCTTGGGGACGGTTGAAGACGCGTGTAGTGTATCGGACTCGCTGCGAGGGTGTGTTGTCCTGTGTTCGGCCTGTAGCAGCGATGGAGGCGTCAAGGATGTGTGGTGGTGGTCGATGGTGGACTGTGCAGCCGGTTGAACGATCGAAGGAAAGGTGGCGGAGTCCAACTGTGAGGTTGGCACCGCTGCTGGGGGTAGACGGAGCCGGCGATGTAATAACCGAAAATTTTAAACTCCGTTTAATACTGATTTCAACCGGATTCCGATCCGCCAACTTTTATCCTTTTAAATAAAAATAAAATGATATTTAATTTCTATCATTTTGTGTGACCTTGATTCACATAAAATGATAATTAGGTAAACCGTATAATAAGTCCGTACATTTAAAAAACCGAAGAGCGGTTCCGTGCGAGTAACGATTTATTTTTCAGTCCATCCTCTAACGGGATGAGCGGGGCCAACGGAGTAGGCCCACTAATTAACCCATCTGCCGGCCCACTTACTTAACCCTTCCCTAATTCCCCACTAATGACATTTAACCCAATCTTAACCCTAACCTAATTGAGAGTTGTACGCTCTATTCTTCTACCTCATCTATGAGAGTACCGTATCAGCAACCAACGAATTCGGCGTCAAAGACAACCACAATTGAGCTTGGAAGCACCGCCCATTGGTCCACCAAACGACCCTCTCCGTGCCAGAACTGCTGCATCATCGTTGGCCAGAGAGACGAGGCCGCCAACGCCGTCGGGGTTCCTGCGAGCGATAACGAGACCGAAGGCAAGTACACACCCTCACCTACTCGCCGCCTTGCTTGTCGATCGACTTCCGGGCGATAAAATACATCCTACCGGCCACTATTGGGTGTACCTCTGCTCGGACCTTCACCTCGGCGCTCCAGACGCTGCACCATACCGGAGGGAGACGGTTGCTCGGCCTGCTGCAGACGGCATCTCCGGTAAGCTCCGACCCGACTGCCTCCTTTCCCTATTTCGTCCCTAACCTCCTGCAAGTATCTAACCTGTTGATGAACGGGATTGTCGACCCTCCTGTTGACTGGTGCTACACAGGCTCGACAGAGCTCTATTCGGGGCTACTTCGATCGACTTAGGCTACAATTACTTTTCCTGCAGAGGCGTGACCATTGTGCTGGACGGGTGAGTTTTCTTCCTCCGTGCAGTGTAGGTATAAGTATATATATATATATTATGCATAAGTATAGTGTAGGTATAAGTATATATATATTATGCATAAGTGCAGTGTAGGTATAAGTATATATATATATATATTTGCATAAGTACAGTGTAGGTATAAGTATATATATATATTATGCATAAGTGCAGTGTAGGTATAAGTATATATATATATATTTGCATAAGTGCCGTGTAGGTATAAGTATATATATATTATGCATAAGTGCAGTGTAGGTATAAGTATATATATATATATATATATTTGCATAAGTGCCGTGTAGGTATAAGTATATATATTTGCATAAGTGCCGTGTATATATATATATATATATATATATATATGTATATATATATATATATATAAAAGTGTAGTGTATATATATAAGTATATATAGATGTATAAGTGTAGAGTGGTGAAGATAGGAGCCACTAAGAAGGGTAGGTACTTGGGTAGGTACGTGTGGTATAGTAGTAACCGGAAAAGGTTAGAGTTTATAGGTAGTTAGTACGACCGGAATATTGTGCACTAGATATGAAGGTTGCGGTGGTTTGTATGGGTGTTCAAATGCTATCGTTGATAACGAGTTCCACTTGTTAGAATATCCTAAGGACTCGTTATGCTAACATAAGCTAAGCTCGTTTAGGTTCTCGGTCTGTTACCTGGAATAATTATGAGGATGTTATCTAAACTTGGGAATGGAATGACGTTGTTCTCTTTAACGAGTATGTTTATGATTTTGACCTTAGACCTAGTAGCTTAGGTGTAAAGGTCGGACCTTAACAACCCTTTTGAAAATTCTAGAACCTTGTTAACTTTATAATCTCTAGTAAACTATCCTTGAGAACCAGATTATGGAAATGGGTTCTAAAAGAAAATATTAGATTTTAATGGTAGACTTTTTGGGAGTTTTCGGGACCAGGGGTAAAATAGTCATTTTACCTTAAGAGGATTTTTAGTAACTCCTCTTCATGAGATTGTACATCTTAGAAGTTTATAACTTCTAAGAGTGGGATGTGATTCTGATCCACGTGCCTTGTTTGACAGGCGAATGAGTTTACACGGTTGCAGACCGAGTTGATATTTCAGAGAGTTGTGATTTGATTCAGGTAAGTCCTTGCGACTTACTTAGCTGGTTTCTGGATATTAGTTGAGTGATAATAGTGGTGTGTACCATGTCTATTATAATAACAACTTGTTAGGACGACCGTCGTTATTATGTGTTAAGGCCCAAGTGTATGTATAACGGGCCGTGACATCACTACCCAGCTCTGCCAGGAGACTGGGAGGTTCTCTATACCCAGACCATACAGGTACACGGTGAGATGCATCGGATCCACTCGTGATGGGTACACGTGGACGGAGGCGAGGTTTGGGAATCCCTCGTGTCACAAAATAAGTATCATTAGTAAGAGTGAATGACTTAAATGTAGATAATAAATGGATTGTTTGAAAGCATGATGAGTGTTTATGATTTTTTGTGTGTGTGCTATTATTATTCTCCTAATGTTTAGATAACTAGCTAATGGTTGTTTTGTTGTGTTTTTAGAATTACCGCAGGTTAGAGCAGCAACTGAGTGAACCGGAAGTAGTGGTCAGCCGGGTCTCCGTACTCCTTAGAGTTGGGGTTGGGTTGTTGCTTGTCGTTCTTTCATCTTGTTAAGACAGTTAGTCTTTTCCCTTTGTTTAAATATTATAGGTTGTTAGACCTTGTTGCATTCATCCGTTAAAAACACATCTTTATGAATTTCAGTTTTTCTTATTTGTGTCTTGTTGCAAGATCCTAGTAATATTGTTGTCAAACTGAGGTCGGGACCCATTGTGAGGTCCTAACCTGTAATATCCCGGGTTCCGAGAATCCGGGGTGTTACAGGCGGAAGGGAAGGTGGCGATGGTCCGAATGCGAGGCTGGCACCGCTATTGGTGGTCGTCGGTGTTGGTGTCGACTGTGCAGAAACGAGAGGGCTGCGGCGTGAGGTTATGCGGTAGAGGAGTGTTGTCGAGAGTGTCGCAGCAGGATTAGGAAAAGGAAATCAGGTTAAGCGTAGGATTGGATTAGGGTTAGGATTAGGGTTAAGGAGGTGGGCCGGCTGAAAGGTCATTGGGCCTGGTGTTGGGCCGGAACCGGCCTGCTCTTTAATTAAGACAAGAGGGCTGAAAGAATACTCGTTCTCCGCCCGAAACCGTTCAAAGTACGGAATTAATTACGGAATTATTTATGAAATTATTTACTGAATTATATAAGTTATCATTTTATGTGAATCCATGTTACATAAAATGATAGAACTTAATATCGTGTTATTTTTATTTAAAAGAATTTAGGTTGGCGGATCGGAAAAGAATAACTGTCTTAACAAAAGGAAAAGAACAACAAAGCAACAACCCAAACCCCCACCCTAAGGAGTACGGAGACCCGGTTGACCACTATTTCCGGATCACTCAGCTGCTGTTTTAACCTGCGGTAGAATCTAAAAACACAACAAAACAACCATTAGCTAGTTATCTAAACATTAGGAGAATAATAATAGCACACACACACATAAAATAATAAACACTCATCATGCTTTCAACAATCCATTTATTATCTTTATTTAAGTCATTCACTCTAATGATACTTGTTTTGTGACACGAGGGATTCCCAAACCTCGCCTCCGCCCCCGTGTACCCATCAGGAGTGGATCCGATGCATCTCACCGTGTACCTGTATGGTCTGGGTATAAAGAACCTCCCAGTCTCCTAGCAGAGCTGGGCAGTGATGTCACGGCCCATTATACATACACTTGGGCCTTAAAACATAATAACCACGGCCGTCCTAACAAGTTGTTATTTATTATAACACACATTGCCCACACACAACCATTATCACCCAACTAATATCAGAAACCAGCTAAGTAAGTCGCAAGGACTTACTTGAATCTAAATCACAACTCTCAAATTCTCAACTCGGTCCGCAGCCGTAGAAACTCAAACGCCTGTCACACAAGGCACGTGGATCAAAATTACATCCTTAAACTCTTAGAAGATATAAACTCTAAGATGTACAGTCTCATGAAGAGAGATTACGGAAAAAGGCTCTCTTAAGGTAAAAAGACTATTTTACCCCTGGTCCCGAGACTTCCCAAAAAAAATCTATCATTTAGTTCTAATATTCTCCTCTAGGACCTAAGTCCACAATCGAGTTCTCATAGAAAAATTTAGTAAGGTTTTATAAAAGTTACCCAACATTCTTAGTTTACACAAAAGTTGTCAAGCCTCGACTTTGGGTTCATATACACGGCTTGGATAAGGATATAAAATCCCGAGATAAAATCCTAGATCCTCTATGATATACATACTAAACCTAGGAGTAAAGATCACTAAAAAATACTTACTCATAACTCTCCCATAATTCTCCGAAGTTGGTATAAAAGCTGAAATTCCCATACTTAGTCTATTTTCCCCTACTGTAACAACAGCTCAAGTGCTCTACTTCGGGACCTTATAAAACCTAATCTGACCGTTAACTTTCTCCCAAATTTTAACACAGTAAACTACATAATTCAATGTACAAAATACTAAAAATTCAACGGTGGATTCTCGATCTAAGCTATAGAAATTAGATCCTAAAGTCAACAGGTCGAAGCTGAATTATAAGGTGGGTAGAGGTTCTAATTTCGATTCTCCTTGACAGTATAAGCTTCCCTTATTTTTACCTAGAGGTCTCCGGTTCAAAACCCACTGCACCCAAACATACATCAACCATAAGAGACCATCTTAAGATCAAAACCTTCGTGCTGCACATCTAACTTCTCTAAGTTTCGTCTAAGCAACCCTACACTGCTTTCATCTCAAAACTCAGCAACTACCACATATACACTAAACAGCACAAAGGGTACTAAGCTCAGGAGTTGTGATTACTCACCCGTAGCAGTGAAGATCCAGTTTGTTGTCAATCTCCCAATGAAGAGTCCAACGTTGTATAAGACTGCATTCGATCGAAGGAGAGTTGATTACGGATCTATACATGAGGAGGAAAGAGTGGACACTAGGTGTGCACTTACTCAGTCTTCTGCTTTAGCAGCCTGGCACGCGATCTGCTCCTGGGGACGGTTGAAGACGCGTGCAGTGTATCGGACTCGCTGCGAGGGTGTGTTGTCTTGTGTTCGGCCTGTAGCAGCGATGGAGGCGTCAAGGATGTGTGGTGGTGGGCGATGGCGGACTGTGCAGCCGGTTGAACGATCGAAGGAAAGGTGGCGGAGTCCAACTGTGAGGTTGGCACCGCTGCTGGTGGTCGACGGAGCCAGCGGAAGGGAGGGTGGCGATGGTCCGAATGCGAGGCTGGCATCGCTATTGGTGGTCGTCGGTGTTGGCGTCGACTGTGCAGAAACGAGAGGGCTGCAGCGTGAGGTTATACGGTAGAGGAGTGTTGTCGAGAGTGCCGCAGCAGGATTAGGAAGCGTAGGATTGGATTAGGGTTAGGATTAGGGTTAAGGAGGTGGGCCGGCTGAAAGGTCATTGAGCCTGGTGTTGGGCCGGAACCGGCCTGCTCTTTAATTAAGACAAGAGGGCTGAAAGAATACTCGTTCTCCGCCCGAAACCGTTCAAAGTACGGAATTAATTACGGAATAATTTATGAAATTATTTACTGAATTATATAAGTTATCATTTTATGTGAATCCATGTTACATAAAATGATAGAATTTAATATAGTGTTATTTTTATTTAAAAGAATATAGGTTGGCGGATCGGAAATCCGGTTTTATCCGGTATTAAACGGAGTTTAAAAATTTCGGTTATTACAATTGGAAAATGGAAACCGTAAAGTAATAAGATTCTACAAAACAATCCCTTCTGAACACCTATCACGAATCGGATCAGGACAAGAGTTGGATTTTAATCTTCGCCCCATCGTATCAACTGCAACTTCTTCCCGAGAAATCAGAAGGTAGGTTTCGTGCTTTCCTATTATGTCAACCAAGAATAGCCTAATCGCCATTGTCGTCCATTCCGAACTTCGCAATACCTTCGTCTACCATTTCCGCAACTATAAACATACCCAGATATGTAAGTGTCATACATAGAATTCGGATACACATGACATAAAAGACATACGTACAGTTATGTAAACATTATGTACACAATTACACATCGATCGTACATACACAATATGTACTATTACACACAACGAAGATGTAGATTAATGCACTTAATATGTACACAATTACACACACCTAATATGTAACAAATATGTATATATCATACATAGGGTTTAAAACACATACGTACATTACTGTCCCTAAAATGTGTACACAAGTTATCTTCGTCAACATAATATCGCCAATCTGGACAATTGCCATTTCTCCAGAAAATGGCATACATCGTGATTCAAGATTACAACAATATAGTTACACAATTTCGACAACAAAATTACTATTTTCGCCATATATGTACACTAACAAGTCAAAAGAAACACAAAATAACAACATAAATTTTGTCCTCCATTAAAGCATCAAAAAGCTTCGAAACACCATAAATTTGACTTTCACCTTACCGATTTACGATAGATGATGCTACA
Source organism: Fagopyrum homotropicum (assembly GCA_033239125.1). Lineage (NCBI taxonomy): Eukaryota > Viridiplantae > Streptophyta > Magnoliopsida > Caryophyllales > Polygonaceae > Fagopyrum > Fagopyrum homotropicum. The sequence continues at coordinate 58,606,021 of BSWB01000008.1, read as the reverse complement.
AAAACCTAACAACCGATGCTGTGTACTTCTCCAATGGCCAAAACATGAACGCAGACAATTGCCCAAACGTGAACGCATAAAAACCCAGAAACCTCCGTCTTCTGTTTTCGTTGAAAATGGTGGATTGTATATCGTAAAAAAAAACAGAAAATAATGTGGGAAGATCGTGGCTTTTAATGCTTCCTAAACAGTTATTATCTTTAATTAGCATAATTAATTTTGGAAATAAATATTTTTTAATTGGAGAGAGAAAGATCATGAGATCTCTATTTTGTTAATTATTAAATCTTTTCTTTACATATTCAAAGGACCTAGTTTGTTAATTAAAACACAAAACTACCTACTTTGTACACAATGATGCAAAAGTGCCTACTTAACCATTTAACCCAATAATATTTCCCACATCGACAATCACAAACTTCAACGTACTCTTTATATAAACACGCATAGATTAGAATGGTTGTCGAGCTCAGTAACGCGGGCTTGTAACTCGACGGGAGGACATTAAGATGGCGGAACTTGATCCTTGATAGTTGGTGGCCGGCGTTAAAGTCCCTCGCACAGCAGATGGTGAATATCCCGTTCGCTCCTACTCTGTAGATGGGAATGGTTCACGCAGCACAGGCAAAAAGGGGAGGACAAATACCCTCGATGGGTCGCCTCCTTGTCTGTCGGGGACCGCGACGTGTCACCAACTATCGCCATGGCTAGCCGGATCATTGAACCGTTATTCTTTTGTTCCGTCGATTAGTGTATTCTACTCATCTTTAAAGTTTTATTTCAGGGATTCTACGTTTTATTTCAGGGATTCTTGTTGGGCTAGCGATTAGTGTATTCTACTCATCTTTTAAGTTTTATTTCAGGAATTCTACGTTTTATTTCAGGGATTCTTGTTGGGCTAGCCGGATCATGAACCGTAATTCTTTTGTTCCGTCGATTAGTGTATTCTACTCATCTTTAAAGTTTTATTTCAGGGATTCTTGTTGATGTGCTTGTGTCTTCTAAATGCACTTAGATTGCAATTACTTTAAATACCCATTTACAGCCAACAAGTTTTACTCCATCAAGCAAATCAATCAAATCCCGAACTTAATTTCGATTAGTCTAAAACCATAGTTAAGATATTTGTAATTTTTGCACAAATTCAAAGAAGTTAACCGATGATTATTATATTTGAAATATATATACATAAATTAACTTATTATTATTATAATATTATATACTTTTGTGTTATAATCTTAATTGAAATATGAGATACACTTGATGTAAGTTTTGTAGATATTAAAAATTATTAAATTTCCATTTTTTTGTATTAATTAATATAGGAATTTTTGTACAAGGCATGGGACACTAAGCTAGTGATTTAGTGTAAAATAACATGTATAAATCTATAAAAATATGGGTTTGTTTTATTTACCATGATAAAAAGGTAGCTTCTTCTCTAAAAAAAATTGGATTATTTTTTAAGCTTAGAAACTATTAAACAATAATATTGGATATGTTTTTAATACTTGCTTCATTGGTGATCTTGCATGGTTTAAACTTTTTAGATAGTTATGTGAAGAAAAAAACGCATAGTTTAAGGGTAATATATATGTAATTTATCTTAAAATCTGTTTTGAATGTGCAATATTTAGCCGGTGTAATTGTTTGTTCCGATAAACATGCAGAGAGGTGTTGAAAAGTGGGTGTTAATCAAACAAAAGAGTTGCTTAATTACATCAACTCACAACGCGCCATTAGGACAGTTTTGGTTTATTAGATACTAACTAGGCCCCTAGGAAATTATCACTAAAAAAAAGATAAATTAAAGAGACCAGTCATAATTATAGGAGGTGGTTTGAGCAGTTACAAAATTTCATTTATTAAAAGTTTCCTTTAATTAAAATATTGGTTATTGGTGTAACACCCTGAATTCTCCGAACTCGGGACATTACTGGTTAGGACCTCACAATGGGTCCCGACCTTAGTTTGACAACAATATTACTAGGATCTTACAACAAGACACAAATAAGAAAAACCGAAATTCATAAAAATGTATTTCAAAAGGGATGAATGCAACAAAGTCTACCAGCCTATAGAACTCAATAACGGAAAAGACTAACTGTCTTAACAAAAGGAAAAGAACAACAAAGCAACAACCCAAACCCCCACCCTAAGGAGTACGGAGACCCGGCTGACCACTACTTCCGGATCACTCAGCTGCCGTTCTAACCTGCGGTAGAATATAAAAACACAACAAAACAACCATTAGCTAGTTATCTAAACATTCTTAGTTTACACAAAAGTCCACAATCGAGTTCTCATAGAAAAATTTAGTAAGGTTTTATAAAAGTTACCCAACATTCTTAGTTTACACAAAAGTCGTCAAGGCTCGACTTTGGGTTCATATACATGGTTTGGATAAGGATATAAAATCCCGAGATAAAATCCTAGATCCTCTATGATATACATACTAAACCTAGGAGTAAAGATCTATCAAAAATACTTACTCATAACTCTCCCATAATTCTCCGAAGTTGGTATAAAAGCTGAAATTCCCATACTTAGTCTATTTTCCCCTGCTGTAAAAACAACTCAAGTGCTCTACTTCGGGACCTTATAAAACATAATCTGACCGTTAACTTTTTCCCAAATTTTAACACAGTAAACTACATAATTCAATCTACAAAATACTAAAAATTCAACGGTGGATTCTCGATCTAAGCTATAGAAATTAGATCCTAAAGTCAACAGTTCGAAGCTGAATTATAAGGTGGGTAGAGGTTCTAATTTCGATTCTCCTTGACAGTATAAGCTTCCCTTATTTTTACCTAGAGGTCTCCAGTTCAAAACCCACTGCACCCAAACATACATCAACCATAAAAGACCATCTTAAGATCAAAACCTTCCTGCTGCACATCTAACTTCTCTAAGTCTCGTCTAAGCAACCCTACACTACTTTCATCTCAAAACTCAGCAACTACCACATATACACTAAACAACACAAAGGGTACTAAGCTCAGGAGTTGTGATTACTCACCCGTAGCAGTGAAGATCCAGTTTGCTGTCAATCTCCCCAATGAAGAGTCCAACGTTGTATAAGGCTGCATTCGATCGAAGGAGAGTTGATTACGGATCTATACATGAGGAGGAAAGAGTGGACAGTAGGTGTGCACTTACTCAGTCTTCTGCTTTAGCAGGCTGGCACGCTATCTGCTCCTGGGGACGGTTGAAGACGCGTGCAGTGGATCGGACTGGCTGCGAGGGTGTGATGCCCTGTGTTCGGCCTGTAGCAACGATGGAGGCGTCAAGGATGTGTGGTGGTGGTCGATGGCGGACTGTGCAGCCGGTCGAACGATCGAAGGAAAGGTGGCGGAGTCCAATTGTGAGGTTGGCACCGCTGCTGGTGGTCGACGGAGCCGGCGGAAGGGAGGGTGGCGATGTTCCGAATGCGAGGCTGGCACCGCTATTGGTGGTCGTCGGTGTTGGCGTCGACTGTGCAGAAACGAGAGGGCTGCGGCGTGAGGTTATGCGGTAGAGGAGTGTTGTCGAGTGTGCCGCAGCAGGATTAGGAAAAGGAAATTAGGTTAAGCGTCGGATTGGATTAGGGTAAGGATTAGGGTTAAGGAGGTGGGCCGGCTGAAAGGTCATTGGGCCTGGTGTTGGGCCGGAACAGGCCTGCTCTTTAATTAAGACAAGAGGGCTGAAAGAATACTCGTTCTCCGCCCGAAACCGTTCAAGGTACGGAATTAATTACGGAATTGTTTATGAAATTATTTACTTTATTATATAATTTATCATTTTATGTGAATCCATGTTACATAAAATGATAGAATTTAATATCGTGTTATTTTTATTTAAAAGAATTTAGGTTGGCGGATCGGAAATCCGGTTTTATCCGGTATTAAACGGAGTTTAAAAATTTTGGTTATTACAATTGGAAATGGAAACCGTAAAGTAATAAGATTCTACAAATCTTCGCCCCATCGTATCAACTGCAACTTCGTCTTGAGAAATCAGAAGGTAGGTTTCGTGCTTTCCTATTATGTCAACCAAGAATCGCCTAATCGCCATTGTCGTTCTTTCCGAACTTCGCAATACCTTCGTCTGCCATTTTTGCAACTATAAACATACCCAGATATGTAAATGTCATACATAGAATTCGGATACACATGACATAAAAGACATACGTACATTTATGTAAACATTATGTACACAATTACACATCGATCGTACATACACAATATGTACTATTACACACAACGAAGATGTAGATTAATGCACTTAATATGTACACAATAACACACACCTAATATGTAACAAATATGTATATATCATACATAGGGTTCAAAACACGTACGTACATTACTGTCTCTAAAATGTGTACACAAGTTATCTTCGTCAACATAATATCGCCAATCTGGACAATCGCCATTTCTCCAGAAAATGGCATACATCGTGATTCAAGATTACAACAATATAGTTACACAATTTCAACATAAAAATTACTATTTTCATCATATATGTACACTAACAAGTCAAAAGAAACACAAAATAACAACATAAATTTTGTCCTCCATTAAAGCATCAAAAAGCTTCGAAACACCATAAATTTGACTTTCACCTTACCGATTTACGATAGATGATGCTACAAAAACCTAACAACCGATGCAGTGTACTTCTCCAATGGCCAAAACGTGAACGCAGACAATTGCCCAAACCTGAACGCATAAAAACCCAAAAACCTCCGTCTTTTGTTTTCGTTGAAAATGGTGGACTGTATATCGTAAAAAAAACACAGAAAATAATGTGGGAAGATCGTTGTTTTTAATGCTTCCTAAACAGTTATTATCTTTAATTAGCATAATTAATTTTGAAAATAAATATTTTTTTAATTGGAGAGAGAAAGATCATGAGATCTCTATTTTGTTAATTATTAAATTTTTTCTTTACATATTCAAAGGGCCTAGTTTGTTAATTAAAACACAAAACTACCTACTTTGTACACAATGATGCAAAAAGTGCCTACTTAACTATTTAAACCAATAATATTTCCCACATCGACAATCACAAACTTCAACGTACTCTTTATATAAACACGCAGAGATTAGAATGGTTGTCGAGCTCAGTAACGCGGGCTTGTAACTCGACGGGAGGACATTAAGATGGCGGAACTTGATCCTTGATAGTTGGTGGCTGACGTTAAAGTCCCTCGCACAACAGATGGTGAATATCCCGTTCGCTCCTACTTTGTAGATGGGAATGGTTCACGCAGCACAGGCAAAAAGGGGAGGACAAATACCCTCGATGGGTCGCCTCCTTGTCTGTCGGGGACCACGACGTGTCACCAACTATCGCCATGGCTAGCCGGATCATTGAACCGTTATTCTTTTGTTCCGTCGATTAGTGTATTCTACTCATCTTTAAAGTTTTATTTCAGGGATTCTACGTTTTATTTCAGGGATTCTTGTTGGGCTAGCGATTAGTGTATTCTACTCATCTTTTAAGTTTTATTTCAGGAATTCTACGTTTTATTTCAGCGATTCTTGTTGGGCTAGCCGGATCATGAACCGTAATTCTTTTGTTCCGTCGATTAGTGTATTCTACTCATCTTTAAAGTTTTATTTCAGGGATTCTTGTTGATGTGCTTGTGTCTTCTAAATGCACTTAGATTGCAATTACTTTAAATACCCATTTACAACCAACAAGTTTTACTCCATCACGCAAATCAATCAAATCCCGAACTTAATTTCGATTAGTCTAAAACCATAGTTAAGATATTTGTAATTTTTGCACAAATTCAAAGAAGTTAACCGATGATTATTATATTTGAAATATGTATACATAAATTAACTTATTATTATTATAATATTATATACTTTTGTGTTATAATCTTAATTGAAATATGAGATACACTTGATGTAAGTTTTGTAGATATTAAAAATTATTAAATTTCCATTTTTTTGTATTAATTAATATAGGAATTTTTGTACAAGACATGAAACACTAAGCTAGTGATTTAGTATAAAATAACATGTATAAATCTATAAAAATATGGGTTTGTTTTATTTACCATGATAAAAAGGTAGCTTCTTCTCTAAAAAAAATTGGATAATATTTTAAGCTTAGAAACTATTAATCAATAATATTGGATATGTTTTTAATACTTGCTTCATTGGTGATCTTGCATGGTTTAAACTTTTTAGATAGTTATGTGAAGAAAAAAACGCATATTTTAAGGGTAATATATATGTAATTTATCTTAAAATCTGTTTTGAATGTGCAATATTTAGCCGGTGTAATTGTTTGTTCCGATAAACATGCATAGAGGTGTTGAAAAGTGGGTGTTAATCAAACAAAAGAGTTGCTTAATTACATCAACTCACAGCGCGCCGTTAGGACAGTTTTGGTTTATTAGATACTAACTAGGCCCCTAGGAAATTATCACTAAAAAAAAGATAAATTAAAGAGACCAGTCATAATTATAGGAGGTGGTTTGAGAAGTTACAAAATTTCATTTATTAAAAGTTTCCTTTAATTAAAACATTGGTTTTTGGTGTAACACCCTGAATTCTCCGAACTCGGGACATTACTGGTTAGGACCTCACAATGGGTCCCGACCTTAGTTTGACAACAATATTACTAGGATCTTGCAACAAGACACAAATAAGAAAAACCGAAATTCATAAAAATGTATTTCAAAAGGGATGAATGCAACAAAGTCTACCAGCCTATAGAACTCAACAACGGAAAAGACTAACTATCTTAACAAAAGGAAAAGAACAACAAAGCAACAACCCAAACCCCCACCCTAAGGAGTACGGAGACCCGGCTGACCACTACTTCCGGATCACTCAGCTGCCGTTTTAACTTGCGGTAGAATCTAAAAACACAACAAAACAACCATTAGCTAGTTATCTAAACATTAGGAGAATAATAATAGCACACACACACATAAAATAATAAACACTCATCATGCTTTCAACAATCCATTTATTATCTTTATTTAAGTCATTCACTCTAATGATACTTATTTTGTGACACGAGGGATTCCCAAACCTCGCCTCCGCCCCCGTGTACCCATCAGGAGTGGATCCGATGTATCTCACCGTGTACCTGTATGGTCTGGGTATAGAGAACCTCCCAGTCTCCTGGCAGAGCTGGGCAGTGATGTCACGGCCCGTTATACATACACTTGGGCCTTAAAACATAATAACCACGGCCGTCCAAACAAGTTGTTATTTATTATAACACACATTGCACACACACAACCATTATCACCCAACTAATATCAGAAACCAGCTAAGTAAGTTGCAAGGACTTACTTGAATCTAAATCACAACTCTCAAATTCTCAACTCGGTCCGCAGCCGTAGAAACTCAAACGCCTGTCACACAAGGCACGTGGATCAAAATTACATCCTTAAACTCTTAGAAGATATAAACTCTAAGATGTACAGTCTCATGAAGAGAGATTACGGAAAAAGGCTCTCTTAAGGTAAAAAGACTATTTTACCCCTGGTCCCGAGACATCCCAAAAAAAATCTATCATTTAGTTCTAATATTCTCCTCTAGGACCTAAGTCCACAATCGAGTTCTCATAGAAAAATTTAGTAAGGTTTTATAAAAGTTACCCAACATTCTTAGTTTACACAAAAGTCGTCAAGGCTCGACTTTGGGTTCATATACACGGCTTGGATAAGGATATAAAATCCCGAGATAAAATCCTAGATCCTCTATGATATACATACTAAACCTAGGAGTAAAGATCTCTCAAAAATACTTACTCATAACTCTCCCATAATTCTCCGAAGTTGGTATAAAAGCTGAAATTCCCATACTTAGTCTATTTTCCCCTGCTGTAAAAACAGCTCAAGTGCTCTACTTTGGGACCTTATAAAACCTAATCCGACCGTTAACTTTCTCCCAAATTTTAATACAGTAAACTAAATAATTCAATGTACAAAATACTAAAAATTCAACGGTGGATTCTCGATCTAAGCTATAGAAATTAGATCCTAAAGTCAACAGGTCGAAGTTGAATTATAAGGTGGGTAGAGGTTCTAATTTCGATTCTCCTTGACAGTATAAGCTTCCCTTATTTTTACCTAGAGGTCTCCGGTTCAATACCCACTGCACCCAAACATACATCAACCATAAAAGACCATCTTAAGATCAAAACCTTCGTGCTGCACATCTAACTTCTCTAAGTCTCGTCTAAGCAACCCTACACTGCTTTCACCTCAAAACTCAGCAACTACCACATATACACTAAACAGCACAAAGGGTACTAAGCTCAGGAGTTGTGATTACTCACCCGTAGCAGTGAAGATCCAGTTTGTTGTCAATCTCCCAATGAAGAGTCCAACGTTGTATAAGACTGCATTCGATCGAAGGAGAGTTGATTACGGATCTATACATGAGGAGGAAAGAGTGGACAATAGGTGTGCACTTACTCAGTCTTCTGCTTTAGCAGCCTGGCACGCGATCTGCTGCAGGGGACGGTTGAAGACGCGTGTAGTGTATCGGACTCGCTGCGAGGGTGTGTTGTCCTGTGTTCGGCCTGTAGCAGCGATGGAGGCGTCAAGGATGTGTGGTGGTGGTCGATGGCGGACTGTGTAGCCGGTTGAACGATCGAAGGAAAGGTGGCGGAGTCCAACTGTGAGGTTGGCACCGCTGCTGGTGGTAGACGGAGCCGGCGATGTAATAACCGAAAATTTTAAACTCCGTTTAATACTGATTTCAACCGGATTCCGATCCGCCAACTTTTATCCTTTTAAATAAAAATAAAATGATATTTAATTTCTATCATTTTATGTGACCTTGATTCACATAAAATGATAATTAGGTAACCCGTATAATAAGTCCGTACATTTAAAAAACCGAAGAGCGGTTCCGTGCGAGTAACGATTTATTTTTCAGCCCATCCTCTAACGGGATGAGCGGGCCCAACGGAGTAGGCCCACTAATTAACCCATCTGCCGGCCCACTTACTTAACCCTTCCCTAATTCCCCACTAATGACATTTAACCCAATCTTAACCCTAACCTAATTGAGAGTTGTACGCTCTATTCTTCTACCTCATCTATGAGAGTACCGTATCAGCAACCAACGAATTCGGCATCAAAGACAACCACAATTGAGCTTGGAAGCACCGCCCATCGGTCCACCAAACGACCCTCTCCGTGCCGGAACTGCTGCATCATCGTTGGCCAGAGAGACGAGGCCGCCAACGCCGTCGGGGTTCCTACGAGCGATAACGAGACCGAAGGCAAGTACACACCCTCACCTACTCGCCGCCTTGCTTGTCGATCGACTTCCGGGCGATAAAATACATCCTACCGGCCACTATTGGGTGTACCTCTGCTCGGACCTTCACCTCGGCGCTCCAGACGCTGCACCAGACCGGAGGGAGACGGTTGCTCGGCCTGCTGCAGACGGTGTCTCCGGTAAGCTCCGACCCGACTGCCTCCTTTCCCTATTTCGTCCCTAACCTCCTGCAAGTATCTAACCTGTTGATGAACGGGATTGTCGACCCTCCTGTTGACTGGTGCTACACAGGCTCGACAGAGCTCTATTCGGGGCTACTTCGATCGACTTAGGCTACAATTACTTTTCCTGCAGAGGCGTGACCATTGTGCTGGACGGGTGAGTTTTCTTCCTCCGTGCGGTGTAGGTATAAGTATATATATATATATATATATTATGCATAAGTATAGTGTAGGTATAAGTATATATATATATTATGCATAAGTGCAGTGTAGGTATAAGTATATATATATATATTTGCATAAGTACAGTGTAGGTATAAGTATATATATATATTATGCATAAGTGCAGTGTAGGTATAAGTATATATATATATATATATATATATATATATATATATATATATATATATATATTTGCATAAGTGCCGTGTAGGTATAAGTATATATATATTATGCATAAGTGCAGTGTAGGTATAAGTATATATATATATATTTGCATAAGTGTCGTGTAGGTATAAGTATATATATTTGCATAAGTGCCGTGTATATATATATATATATATATATATATAAAAGTGTAGTGTATATATATAAGTATATATAGATGTATAAGTGTAGAGTGGTGAAGATAGGAGCCACTAAGAAGGGTAGGTACTTGGGTAGGAACGTGTGGTATAGTAGTAACCGGAAAAGGTTAGAGTTTATAGGTAGTTAGTACGACCGGAATATTGTGCACTAGATATGAAGGTTGCGGTGGTTTGTATGGGTGTTCAAATGCTATCGTTGATAACGAGTTCCACTTGTTAGAATATCCTAAGGACTCGTTATGCTAACATAAGCTAAGCTCGTTTAGGTTCTCGGTCTGTTACCTGGAATAATTATGAGGATGTTATCTAAACTTGGGAATGGAATGACGTTGTTCTCTTTAACGAGTATGTTTATGATTTTGACCTTAGACCTAGTAGCTTAGGTGTAAAGGTCGGACCTTAACAACCCTTTTGAAAATTCTAGAACCTTGTTAACTTTATAATCTCTAGTAAACTATCCTTGAGAACCAGATTATGGAAATGGGTTCTAAAAGAAAATATTAGATTTTAATGGTAGACTTTTTGGGAGTTTTCGGGACCAGGGGTAAAATAGTCATTTTACCTTAAGAGATTTTTTTTAGTAACTCCTCTTCATGAGATTGTACATCTTAGAAGTTTATAACTTCTAAGAGTGGGATGTGATTCTGATCCACGTGCCTTGTTTGACAGGCGAATGAGTTTACACGGTTGCAGAACGAGTTGAGATTTCAGAGAGTTGTGATTTGATTCAGGTAAGTCCTTGCGACTTACTTAGCTGGTTTCTGGATATTAGTTGAGTGATAATAGTGGTGTGTACCGTGTCTATTATAATAACAACTTGTTAGGACGACCGTCGTTATTATGTGTTAAGGCCCAAGTGTATGTATAACGGGCCGTGACATCACTGCCCAGCTCTGCCAGGAGACTGGGAGGTTCTCTATACCCAGACCATACAGGTACACGGTGAGATGCATCGGATCCACTCGTGATGGGTACACGGGGACGGAGGCGAGGTTTGGGAATCCCTCGTGTCACAAAATAAGTATCATTAGTAAGAGTGAATGACTTAAATGAAGATAATAAATGGGTTGTTGCTTGTCGTTCTTTCATCTTGTTAAGACAGTTAGTCTTTTCCCTTTGTTTAAGTATTATAGGCTGTTAGACCTTATTGCATTCATCCGTTAAAAACACATCTTTATGAATTTCAGTTTTTCTTATTTGTGTCTTGTTGCAAGATCCTAGTAATATTGTTGTCAAACTGAGGTCGGGACCCATTGTGAGGTCCTAACCTGTAATATCCCGGGTTCCGAGAATCCGGGGTGTTACAGGCGGAAGGGAAGGTGGCGATGGTCCGAATGCGAGGCTGACACCGCTATTGGTGGTCGTCGGTGTTGGCGTCGACTGTGCAGAAACGAGAGGGCTGCGGCGTGAGGTTATGCGGTAGAGGAGTGTTGTCGAGAGTGTCGCAGCAGGATTAGGAAAAGGAAATCAGGTTAAGCGTAGGATTGGATTAGGGTTAGGATTAGGGTTAAGGAGGTGGGCCGGCTGAAAGGTCATTGGGCCTGGTGTTGGGCCGGAACCGGCCTGCTCTTTAATTAAGACAAGAGGGCTGAAAGAATACTCGTTCTCCGCCCGAAACCGTTCAAAGTACGGAATTAATTACGGAATTATTTATGAAATTATTTACTGAATTATATAAGTTATCATTTTATGTGAATCCATGTTACATAAAATGATAGAACTTAATATCGTGTTATTTTTATTTAAAAGAATTTAGGTTGGCGGATCGGAAAAGACTAACTGTCTTAACAAAAGGAAAAGAACAACAAAGCAACAACCCAAACCCCCACCCTAAGGAGTACGGAGACCCGGTTGACCACTACTTCCGGATCACTCAGCTGCCGTTTTAACCTACGGTAGAATCTAAAAACACAACAAAACAACCATTAGCTAGTTATCTAAACATTAGGAGAATAATAATAGCACACACACATAAAATAATAAACACTCATCATGCTTTCAACAATCCATTTATTATCTTTATTTAAGTCATTCACTCTAATGATACTTATTTTGTGACACGAGGGATTCCCAAACCTCGCCTCCGCCCCCGTGTACCCATCAGGAGTGGATCCGATGCATCTCACCGTGTACCTGTATGGTCTGGGTATAAAGAACCTCCCAGTCTCCTAGCAGAGCTGGGCAGTGATGTCACGGCCCGTTATACATACACTTGGGCCTTAAAACATAATAACCACGGCCGTCCTAACAAGTTGTTATTTATTATAACACACATTGCACACACACAACCATTATCACCCAACTAATATCAGAAACCAGCTAAGTAAGTCGCAAGGACATACTTGAATCTAAATCACAACTCTCAAATTCTCAACTCGGTCCGCAGCCGTAGAAACTCAAACGCCTGTCACACAAGGCACGTGGATCAAAATTACATCCTTAAACTCTTAGAAGATATAAACTCTAAGATGTACAGTCTCATGAAGAGAGATTACGGAAAAAGGCTCTCTCAAGGTAAAAAGACTATTTTACCCCTGGTCCCGAGACTTCCCAAAAAAAATCTATCATTTAGTTCTAATATTCTCCTCTAGGACCTAAGTCCACAATCGAGTTCTCATAGAAAAATTTAGTAAGGTTTTATAAAAGTTACCCAACATTCTTAGTTTACACAAAAGTCGTCAAGGCTCGACTTTGGGTTCATATACACGGCTTGGATAAGGATATAAAATCCCGAGATAAAATCCTAGATCCTCTATGATATACATACTAAACCTAGGAGTAAAGATCTCTCAAAAATACTTACTCATAACTCTCCCATAATTCTCCGAAGTTGGTATAAAAGCTGAAATTCCCATACTTAGTCTATTTTCCCCTACTGTAAAAACAGCTCAAGTGCTCTACTTCGGGACCTTATAAAACCTAATCTGACCGTTAACTTTCTCCCAAATTTTAACACAGTAAACTACATAATTCAATGTACAAAATACTAAAAATTCAACGGTGGATTCTCGATCTAAGCTATAGAAATTAGATCCTAAAGTCAACAGGTCGAAGCTGAATTATAAGGTGGGTAGAGGTTCTAATTTCGATTCTCCTTGACAGTATAAGCTTCCCTTATTTTTACCTAGAGGTCTCCGGTTCAAAACCCACTGCACCCAAACATACATCAACCATAAGAGACCATCTTAAGATCAAAACCTTCGTGCTGCACATCTAACTTCTCTAAGTCTCGTCTAAGCAACCCTACACTGCTTTCATCTCAAAACTCAGCAACTACCGCATATACACTAAACAGCACAAAGGGTACTAAGCTCAGGAGTTGTGATTACTCACCCGTAGCAGTGAAGATCCAGTTTGTTGTCAATCTCCCAATGAAGAGTCCAACGTTGTATAAGACTGCATTCGATCGAAGGAGAGTTGATTACGGATCTATACATGAGGAGGAAAGAGTGGACAGTAGGTGTGCACTTACTCAGTCTTCTGCTTTAGCAGCCTGGCACGCGATCTGCTCCTAGGGACGGTTGAAGACGCGTGCAGTGTATCGGACTCGCTGCGAGGGTGTGTTGTCCTGTGTTCGGCCTGTAGCAGCGATGGAGGCGTCAAGGATGTGTGGTGGTGGGCGATGGCGGACTGTGCAACCGGTTGAACGATCGAAGGAAAGGTGGCGGAGTCCAACTGTGAGGTTGGCACCGCTGCTGGTGGTCGACGGAGCTAGCGGAAGGGAGGGTGGCGATGGTCCGAATGCGAGGCTGGCACCGCTATTGGTGGTCGTCGGTGTTGGCGTCGACTGTGCAGAAACGAGAGGGCTGCAGCGTGAGGTTATGCGGTAGAGGAGTGTTGTCGAGAGTGCCGCAGCAGGATTAGGAAGCGTAGGATTGGATTAGGGTTAGGATTAGGGTTAAGGAGGTGGGCCGGCTAAAAGGTCATTGAGCCTGGTGTTGGGCCGGAACCGGCCTGCTCTTTAATTAAGACAAGAGGGCTGAAAGAATACTCGTTCTCCGCCCGAAACCGTTCAAAGTACGGAATTAATTACGGAATAATTTATGAAATTATTTACTGAATTATATAAGTTATCATTTTATGTGAATCCATGTTACATAAAATGATAGAATTTAATATAGTGTTATTTTTATTTAAAAGAATATAGGTTGGCGGATCGGAAATCCGGTTTTATCCGGTATTAAACGGAGTTTAAAAATTTCGGATATTACAATTGGAAAATGGAAACCGTAAAGTAATAAGATTCTACAAAACAATCCCTTCTGAACACCTATCACGAATCGGATCAGGACAAGAGTTGGATTTTAATCTTCGCCCCATCGTATCAACTGCAACTTCTTCCCGAGAAATCAGAAGGTAGGTTTCGTGCTTTCCTATTATGTCAACCAAGAATCGCCTAATCGCCATTGTCGTCCATTCCGAACTTCGCAATACCTTCGTCTACCATTTTCGCAACTATAAACATACCCAGATATGTAAGTGTCATACATAGAATTCGGATACACATGACATAAAAGACATACGTACATTTATGTAAACATTATGTACACAATTACACATCGATCGTACATACACAATATGTACTATTACACACAACGAAGATGTAGATTAATGCACTTAATATGTACACAATTACACACACCTAATATGTAACAAATATGTATATATCATACATAGGGTTTAAAACACATACGTACATTACTGTCCCTAAAATGTGTACACAAGTTATCTTCGTCAACATAATATCGCCAATCTGGACAATTGCCATTTCTCCAGAAAATGGCATACATCGTGATTCAAGATTACAACAATATAGTTACACAATTTCGACAACAAAATTAGTATTTTCGCCATATATGTACACTAACAAGTCAAAAGAAACACAAAATAACAACATAAATTTTGTCCTCCATTAAAGCATCAAAAAGCTTCGAAACACCATAAATTTGACTTTCACCTTACCGATTTACGATAGATGATGCTACAAAAACCTAACAACCGATGCAGTGTACTTCTCCAATGGCCAAAACGCGAACGCAGACAATTGCCCAAACCTGAACGCATAAAAACCCAGAAACCTCCGTCTTCTGTTTTCGTTGAAAATGGTGGACTGTATATCGTAAAAAAAACAGAAAATAATGTGGGAAGATCGTGGCTTTTAATGCTTCCTAAACAGTTATTATCTTTAATTAGCATAATTAATTTTGGAAATAAATATTTTTTTAATTGGAGAGAGAAAGATCATGAGATCTCTATTTTGTTAATTATTAAATCTTTTCTTTACATATTCAAAGGACCTAGTTTGTTAATTAAAACACAAAACTACCTACTTTGTACACAATGATGCAAAAGTGCCTACTTAACCATTTAACCCAATAATATTTCCCACATCGACAATCACAAACTTCAACGTACTCTTTATATAAACACGCAGAGATTAGAATGGTTGTCGAGCTCAGTAACGCGGGCTTGTAACTCGACGGGAGGATATTAAGATGGCGGAACTTGATCCTTGATAGTTGGTGGCCGGCGTTAAAGTCCCTCGCACAGCAGATGGTGAATATCCCGTTCGCTCCTACTCTGTAGATGGAAATGGTTCACGCAGCACAGGCAAAAAGGGGAGGACAAATACCCTCGATGGGTCGCCTCCTTGTCTGTCGGGGACCGCGACGTGTCACCAACTATCGCCATGGCTAGCCGGATCATTGAACCGTTATTCTTTTGTTCCGTCGATTAGTGTATTCTACTCATCTTTAAAGTTTTATTTCAGGGATTCTACGTTTTATTTCAGGGATTCTTGTTGGGCTAGCGATTAGTGTATTCTACTCATCTTTTAAGTTTTATTTCAGGAATTCTACGTTTTATTTCAGGGATTCTTGTTGGGCTAGCCGGATCATGAACCGTAATTCTTTTGTTCCGTCGATTAGTGTATTCTACTCATCTTTAAAGTTTTATTTCAGGGATTCTTGTTGATGTGCTTGTGTCTTCTAAATGCACTTGGATTGCAATTACTTTAAATACCCATTTACAGCCAACAAGTTTTACTCCATCAAGCAAATCAATCAAATCCCGAACTTAATTTCGATTAGTCTAAAACCATAGTTAAGATATTTGTAATTTTTGCACAAATTCAAAGAAGTTAACCGATGATTATTATATTTGAAATATATATACATAAACTAACTTATTATTATTATTATAATATTATATACTTTTGTGTTATAATCTTAATTGAAATATGAGATACACTTGATGTAAGTTTTGTAGATATTAAAAATTATTAAATTTCCTTTTTTTTGTATTAATTAATATAGGAATTTTTGTACAAGGCATGGGACACTAAGCTAGTGATTTAGTGTAAAATAACATGTATAAATCTATAAAAATATGGGTTTGTTTTATTTACCATGATAAAAAGGTAGCTTCTTCTCTAAAAAAAATTGGATTATTTTTTAAGCTTAGAAACTATTAATCAATAATATTGGATATGTTTTTAATACTTGGTTCATTGGTGATCTTGCATGGTTTAAACTTTTTAGATAGTTATGTGAAGAAAAAAACACATAGTTTAAGGGTAATATATGTAATTTATCTTAAAATCTGTTTTGAATGTGAAATATTTAGCCGGTGTAATTGTTTGTTCCGATAAACATGCAGAGAGGTGTTGAAAAGTGGGTGTTAATCAAACAAAAGAGTTGCTTAATTACATCAACTCACAGCGCGCCATTAGGGCAGTTTTGGTTTATTGGATACTAACTAGGCCCCTAGGAAATTATCACTAAAAAAAAGATAAATTAAAGAGACCAGTCATAATTATAGGAGGTGGTTTGAGCAGTTATAAAATTTCATTTATTAAAAGTTTCCTTTAATTAAAATATTGGTTATTGGTGTAACACCCTGAATTCTCCGAACTCGGGACATTACTGTAATACCCGGAAATATTTATTTAGGCTATTTCCGAAACAAATTAGAACTCGACAGTTGTGACCTCTTTCCGGCGCTCTAGTTCTTTTGCATGGACTCCGACATTACGAGTCTTCTTTTAAGTTTCGGGACGAAACTTATTTTAAGGGGGTACTGATGTAATATCCGGAATTTTTATTCCGTTTATTTCTGTAACAAACCCGATCTCGATCAGTTGACCCATATCCGTCTACTTAGTTAGACACATTATTATAAAATTTATCATTTTATGTAGCTTCCTTCACATAAAATGATAGGATCTTTATAAAATTTTATCATTTTATGTAGCTTACCTTCACATAAAATGATAGGATTATTATAACCAATCCTAAACTATAACATGATCCGTATCCGTCTATTCCGTAGCCTACCAGTTCCGATCCCTTGACTTCACATAAAATAATAAGTTTAACCCAAACCCTAATTTAGAGTATGACTCGTCGTTGACAAGTCTGTGACGAAGCTGTGACAAGGTCTGGACAAGTCTGTGACGAAGCTGTGACAAGGTCTGGACAAGTCTGTGACGAAGCTGTGACAAGGCCAGACAAGTCTGTGACGAGTCTGTGACGAGTCTGTGACAAGGCCAGACAAGTCTGTGACGAGTCTGTGACAAGCCCAGCCGGCCACTGCTTGCCTTGTACAGCCCAGTCCGTGATCTCCTTTCAGCTTGCCAGCTTCAGCCCTCTGCGGCCCAGCTTGCCAACCTTCAGCCAGTTCAGCCCAGCAGCCCAGCCCACCTCCTTGCCAGCCACTCCCTTGATCGCACCAGCCCAATGAGGAGAAGCCCTTGGAGCAGCTTCAACGGCTGGATTAACCTTCCAGCTCCTCACGTAACAGCTACGTAAATAAGGCAAGAGAATCGCTGCTGTAACAAACCTGATTTCACGCCAAAAGAAAGAAGAAGAATTGAAGTTTCACGCCCACGTTCAGCACTCTTCTGCACACCTTTCCTTCTGCAGCGGATTGCTTCTTCAATGCTACAGAACCGGCCATCTCCAGCGTCTCCAGCCTCTTCAGCGCAGCAGCCCACAGCAGTAGTCTCTCAACGCAGAAACGTCTGATGCAGTCTGTAACACCCCGAATCCGCGGGACTCGGGATGTCACATTGGGCTAGGATCTCACAATGGATCCTGACCCTAGCCTGACAACAAGTTCACTGGACCTTACAACATGGCACTGACAGATTTAAAACAAATACATAAAACATTATAAATTGTACGACCCAAAGTAAACAACAACATAGCCGAGTATATAAAACGACATCCTCACACAGGAGGTACAAAAGATCCTCCTCACGCAGGAGGGGAAACACAACAACCCCAAACCAACCACCTAATGTACGAGAGTCCTCGGCCTGTCACCCTGCAAGATCACCCAGTAGCGCCTAACTTGTAAACATCTACAACACGGTATGAAACCGTTAACTAACCATACATATATGAGGTAATGCATAAGCACAATCACACATAGGGAAATATAAACATATCAGCATGCTTTCACTCATTTACCCATTTATTCATCTCAATATAATGGTCATTCACTCAAATCGTATCAATATAATATATATGAAACTAGGTGACACGAGGACCGATACATCCTCGCCTCTGAGCCTGCTAGCCAGCCGTACTAGTATCGGTCACACAATCCGTGTACCCTATGGGAGTGGATTGCGCCCTTCCTGTAAACCGGTCTGGCCTGACATCAGAGAACCTCCCAGACTCCACGGCGGGATGAAAGGGAAAGGTTATCACAGCCACGCAGTGGGGCAATCAATAAAACATAGGTCGGTACATACGACATCACATGCTATCATAGCAAACATATAAGGCACACACCACTCATACAAACACCCAATATAAGGATGGTAGCTAAGTAAGTCCTACGGACTTACCTCAACCTCGTACAAAATCAACCACGATCACCTCTACACTGGAGGGACAACACGGCCTATAAAAAGGCATAAAGAGATATATCAACCTCAATTCATCAAAGGGGCCACACCTAGACCCAAAGGGATCCATAAGGATCATACTCAATCTATAAGCCTCACAACCAACTAAACCTCAATATCTCAACATAACTCACAATTCCTCAAATCTCAAGGTAGTATCTAATCGACATTCCTCAATCTCAATTTTAATCCTAATTTAATTAGTTAACCTTTAATTAATTAATTAGATTTCGCCAGAATAACGTTTTGCCCGCAGGCAATTTCTAAACCCCCTGTCATCAAATTTCATCAAACAAGAACCCATAATCACCAGAATAATATAACGACCATAATGGAATTTCTAATTGTCCTATTTGACAAGCCTAAAGTCAATTTAGGCCAAATCGCAGTACGGAAAACGAATAAATTCATAACTTATTCGTTACTAACCCGATTGACGATCTGAAAGAAGATTCGGAATCACAACGACGCAGGCTACGCATGGACAGCATCAAATTCATCGGAATCTGAGCGACGGAACTGTCCTGGTGACATATATGCTCGACCAGCCCTCCATATACTCGGAAATGCAGAAACTCGGTACCGTTATGAAGAGAATGAAGAGAGGAATCCAGAAACTCAAACGGAATTGAAATCGGATTAGAAACGGAGAGTAGATCTGAGTTTGAAGGTTGAGAGAAATCAGAGCTTTTACGAGGAAACGTGAAAGGAAATGAATTAATAAAGGATTTTCCGCTATTTATAGTGAAGACGATAATTATCCTTTAGTAAAGTCGATAATTATCCTTTAACCGATCCAAAGGCGGGTCGAACCTCTTTCTCCAAACTTCTCGAGATTGGAAAATTAAATCTGGAATATTGTAGGGATAATTATTCCACAACTGCCTCGAAAAACGTGTATTCCTAAGCCGTCTTTCTTAGCCGTTAAGAAACGAAATAGCGACTCTTTTGGCCGTTTTGCCTCTTCATGTTATTTCATATCTAGGACATATCCGATATCCTGATCATTTCTCTCAACTGCATTTTTATTAATTGGAGCTCCCAAATGCTCCAAATAACACCGGAGGGTAAAAATAATTACCCGGGGGAAAAAGTAAAAATTTCCCCAAACGTCCAAAATTACGCGAGGAACATAACGGTGGGACTCATACTCATCACTTGGAAAATCTTCGCAAGTTATATGTCAATTACTATCAACAATTAAGTTAATCAACATTAATTAGAATTCGGAAATCCTAGCTATTACATCACACACCCCTAAAAAAAAGTTTCGTCTCGAAACTTGAACAATTCCCAAATTCTCTCGGACCCATACGTCGAGGTATAACTCTCACTCTTTCTATCGGAGGTATCACATCTCCGTTCCAAATATCACAACCTATAACAATCTATAACCTCAAGTATAAACATGGAGGAATCATCACTCCAGGAAACAAGGTCATAACGCTACCCAAAGGCGTAGAGGAATCACGTCTCTCGTCATACCACATCACAAGGCATAGAGGAAGCACATCTCTAGCCAAAACATATCACATGCATAGAGGAAATACGTCTCTAGCCAACCCCTAAACATATATATCGCATGGAGGAATCACATCTCCACTGAACTATGTCCATCAAGGTAGCATGGAGGAAAGAACCATCTCCAGCTGAATCCTAATCCCACTCAAATAGCATGGAGGAAAGAACCATCTCCAGCTATAAATATAATCATAATGTGGAGGAAGTAATCATCTCCAGCTATAGCATACATCACGCTAGCACATCAAGATCTACTAAGATCGTAAATCACATCACAACTAGCATGAAATAACACATCAAGGCATATAAGCACATAAGCACATAAGAACAACATTCATCAAGATAGCACTAAGATATACTCGTGCTCCCACAAATGGGTATGTCCTAACATATACTCTGGATAGTCCCTCAAGGCACTATCCTAAGTCTCTCACATAGCCTCTTCAAGCCTTCATCTTGACCATCATATCCTCAATATGGGAATGTCTTTCGAATGCAAGCGTTTCATATATCATTCCAAGAATGTAATCGAATGCTTAGCAAAAGTGTGGTTGGACTCAACCATCAAATCATCGTAACTCACAAGGTGTCTCGAGTCTAGTATATACTTCCTCAGTTGAGACATATGAAACACTGGTGGATATCCTCTAATCTCAGAGGCAAAGCTAAACATCATGCTACCTTCTCCATACTGGTCGATCTCAAATAAACCATTATATTGGAAACTCAGATCCCTTTCCATATTAACACGTCTAACGTCTCGCAGCTAAGATACTTACAACCGGACATGAACTCTCGCTTGAACTTTAGAGGTTAACGCCTCTTGTCTACATATAATATATGGCGACTCTGTACAACCATCATTCTTCCTTCAATCAACGTTACTTGAACTATAAAATCCTGAATCTGGTCAGGTGTTATTCCACTATTACTGCTAGATCACTTCTAGCATAAGGATATACGACATCTATGTCTATATATATTGCCTCATAGGGCCATCCTAGAAAGATGCACGTCCTTCATTGTTATATAATAAACTCATTAATGGAAGGTAATATAACCATCCACATTTCCCATTCAACTTACAACTTATAATAGATCTTTAAGATCTAGATGATCCTCTCTAACTGACCATCTGTCAGGGGGTGAAGTGTAGTCATGAGGTACAGACTCATCCCCAAAGCAGTCTGAATCTGCTGCCCAAAATCTCAAAGTAAAAACATCCATCTTGATCAGAAATGATCGTTCTCAGTATACCATGGAGTCTCACTATTTGTCGGTTTCATTAATCTGTTACCAACAACCCAAATAATATCAATCTTCTACTAGGTCACAATCTCATAACAAAATCCATAGAGATGTCCTCCCAAATTCTACTACTACACTGGTAGTGGGTGGGGCCTATCTCTAGATCGGAAATACTCTATCTGGACCTCCTAACAGGTCACACACTGTATCACAAATCTAGTTATATCGGCTTCATACAATATAATCGTTTCATCTCGTGGTACATCTTACTCGTACCTGAATGTACTGAATAAGGCATACAGTGGGTATACCGTAATATTCTCTGTCTCCATCTGCATCAGCAGGTACACAAAAGCGGTCATGACTCTTCATCAATCCATCTATTCCCATGGAGAACTATGGTGCCTCAGTACGAGACATCCTTGCTCTAAACCTTGTCAAGGCCGGGCAAGTCTCCTGCTTCTGTTGGACCTCATCCAACAAACCAGTTAGAACCTATGAGGTATAACTGGGTATCCTCATCAAGGAACTGATTGTCCAACTCTAGCCAAGCTAGATCTCTCTGAAGCTGAGGCTGAACTATCAGTCTCACAATCATCTTCTCTTGGAGCGTCTTTCCATTCAAGTTATCGGCAACAACGTTCAACTTCTCTGAATGATATGGAATCTTCAAGTCAAAGTCTTGATCAACTTAAGCTCTTAACACTGGCGGTTATTCAACCCCTGTTGCATAAAATATACTTCAAATTTCTATGATTTATAGAAATCTGACATGAAGATCACACCGGTACGGTCTACAAAACTTAAAGGCTTGAACTACCACTACTAACTCTAAATCATGAGTCGGGTAGTTCTCATCATACGTTCTCAGTTGTAAACACACATATCAATAAACCTACTCCTCTTTAGTAATACACATCTCAGACTTAGTTGGGATGTATCACCATAAATCACGGGATCCCAAAAATCTTCTAACTACAACAGAATGGAAGTAGAGGTCAAATGCCTCCTCAACTCTTCCAAACATAGACACACTGCTTTCATAACGTAGTTATGGTGGTCTTCTCAAAAGACTCGCAAATGAATACGTAATCATATAAAATCCTTCCTCAAAGCATTGGTAGCAATCGGCTTAGCCGAGAAAACTACGTATTCCTTAATGTTCATCATTATCTCCCAATGTACAACATACTTAATTCTCGCCAGGTCAACCATGATCTCACTGGCGGAGACAACATGGCCTAAAAAGGCTACCGCTGGCACCTCAACTTACACTTAGAGAGCGTAGAATACAACCCTCTATCTCTCGAAATCTGCAGAACGGTCCTCAAACGATCGGTCTACTATTCTCTGTTATGAGAGTATGCCGACATGTCATCAATGAAGTCCACCGCCAACTAATCAAGGAAGTTGATGAAGATACTGTTCATCAACTCCATAAAAACTACTAAAACATTCGTCAACCCAAATGACATCACTACAAACTCGCAGTGTCCATAACGGGTATGGGATGCTATTTCATACACATGTTGCTCTCTCATTCATGACAAGGGATATCTTGAGCACAAAGGAATCATGAAAACACAATTGCTTCTTGAAGCTAACTTATCAGGTCGTCAATACGAAACATGGAACCCACTAGGGTAAACCCGTTTCAGTCAACTTTTCAAGTTAATAGTACAATATCTCAACAAGCACCATATAGTGTGGCTTTCCCATTCAATCTTGTATCATACTTCAACTCGATAACAATGTCCACACTCCGTTGAGGTGACAACTAGACGGTTCAGTAACAAGTCTATAAACTCATAAACAATTGGAATACCTTCCAATATTGGACTATCTCACTCCTTTATGGTATAACACTAAAAGGCGTCATATTCTTGTGCTATCAGCTCGCTGCTCGTACAGTCCTGATGACAAACCCGTCTCTTCAAAGGTTTTAACCTTAGAAGACCTCTATTTACCATCTCAGTAAAGACTATAATAGCCTTACTATTAATATCTAACACCGCATGATATCTATTCATCCAATCCATACACATAATGACTTCCTCATGCACCTACGGCATGACAAAGAAGTCTACAAGCCATACACAAGTCCCGGAATAAGGGAACAACCACATATCTCGCGGGTACCTCAGACCCCTAGTTGGTAATCCTGTAAAGGAAAGTCCACCTTCTACTATATATCAAAGATCAACCATTAACGCATGCATCGAAAGACAAGAAGTGCATAGCACTCATAACAAACAAAACTCCACTAGGTAAACCATTCACGAGAATGGTACCTGTAACAGCTAACTCCCGTAGCTCCACTACATATCATTACTCGATCTCGGATCTATGCTCCTCAAGTATCACTGAGGTCCTCACTATAGCCTCCACTTCCACTCTTTCAACACCGGAAAGAGGAAGGTCTTGCTGGGAAGAAACACCACCGTGATGACAGAAAGGGCCAGATGACCTAACTCACCACAAGTGAAACAAGCTATCAGTGCCAAAGGGCACACAGAACGCAAATGATCTGGATAGCCACAACTGAAACATAATCATCCCATCCTTGCAACTTGTGCAACTAAAGGGTAACTCGACCTTCATCGTCCACCTGGAATGATCTCACTCTTGAAGGGAACCTGTAAAGGCAATGCCTTGCCCTGTCGACAAAACTTCGCTCTATGCCCTGCTTTACCACACGTAAAGCATATGATGAGCGCCTTTGGGCACACAGCTCGCTAGTGTCCCAACTTCCACGCAATTAAAACACTGTAGTTCCTTGCTAGTCATCTTCATGGCCAAAGGATCACTAGATTGTCCTGATATTGGACATGGTTCCCCATTCATCATCTTTGCTTCTCTAGTAACTGATTCAGTCCATTGCTTCTTTCCGGATCCAAAAGCTTCAGTTGATCTCACAGATGTTGGTAAATCCGGTGTAGGTCTACCCGTTATCACCGCCTCATATACTTGCTGCATATACTCTTGAAACTCTGATCTACTCATGGAGACACGATCAGCCTCTTCAAACTCGTTCTCTTCCATAGGCGAAACAACAGCGGAAACTGGTCCTTGACTTATCACCACTGGAGGAAGAGGGGGTGTACCCCTACCTCATCCCACTACAGATACTACTCTAGTCTGAGTCATCTGTAGGATATACGCACCTAATCTTATAAGGCTATATATATGCCATAGGTATCGATATGAATATAATACATCCACATAATCCATAGTACACACAGATATATATACATATCTACGCTGCAGAGATCCATGACAGAGGTGACGACTTCTCGTACATTCTATCCCAAAACCACACTTAAAACCAAAACCTTTGAAAACGTCAGATCCCGTGTGGGCTCTGTTTATTTTACCTATCAAACCTCATTGCAGGTAGCAAGTGCCATTGTTGTCAACCTGGCTCTGATACCAACTCTGTAACACCCCGAATCCGCGGGACTCGGGATGTCACATTGGGCTAGGATCTCACAATGGATCCTGACCCTAGCCTGACAACAAGTTCACTGGACCTTACAACATGGCACTGACAGATTTAAAACAAATACATAAAACATTATAAATTGTACGACCCAAAGTAAACAACAACATAGCCGAGTATATAAAACGACATCCTCACACAGGAGGTACAAAAGATCCTCCTCACGCAGGAGGGGAAACACAACAACCCCAAACCAACCACCTAATGTACGAGAGTCCTCGGCCTGTCACCCTGCAAGATCACCCAGTAGCGCCTAACTTGTAAAAATCTACAACACGGTATGAAACCGTTAGCTAACCATACATATATGAGGTAATGCATAAGCACAATCACACATAGGGAAATATAAACATATCAGCATGCTTTCACTCATTTACCCATTTATTCATCTCAATATAATGGTCATTCACTCAAATCGTATCAATATAATATATATGAAACTAGGTGACACGAGGACCGATACATCCTCGCCTCTGAGCCTGCTAGCCAGCCGTACTAGTATCGGTCACACAATCCGTGTACCCTATGGGAGTGGATTGCGCCCTTCCTGTAAACCGGTCTGGCCTGACATCAGAGAACCTCCCAGACTCCACGGCGGGATGAAAGGGAAAGGTTATCACAGCCACGCAGTGGGGCAATCAATAAAACATAGGTCGGTACATACGACATCACATGCTATCATAGCAAACATATAAGGCACACACCACTCATACAAACACCCAATATAAGGATGGTAGCTAAGTAAGTCCTACGGACTTACCTCAACCTCGTACAAAATCAACCACGATCACCTCTACACTGGAGGGACAACACGGCCTATAAAAAGGCATAAAGAGATATATCAACCTCAATTCATCAAAGGGGCCACACCTAGACCCAAAGGGATCCATAAGGATCATACTCAATCTATAAGCCTCACAACCAACTAAACCTCAATATCTGAACATAACTCACAATTCCTCAAATCTCAAGGTAGTATCTAATCGACATTCCTCAATCTCAATTTTAATCCTAATTTAATTAGTTAACCTTTAATTAATTAATTAGATTTCGCCAGAATAACGTTTTGCCCGCAGGCAATTTCTAAACCCCCTGTCATCAAATTTCATCAAACAAGAACCCATAATCACCAGAATAATATAACGACCATAATGGAATTTCTAATTGTCCTATTTGACAAGCCTAAAGTCAATTTAGGCCAAATCGCAGTACGGAAAACGAATAAATTCATAACTTATTCGTTACTAACCCGATTGACGATCTGAAAGAAGATTCGGAATCACAACGACGCAGGCTACGCATGGACAGCATCAAATTCATCGGAATCTGAGCGACGGAACTGTCCTGGTGACATATATGCTCGACCAGCCCTCCATATACTCGGAAATGCAGAAACTCGGTACCGTTATGAAGAGAATGAAGAGAGGAATCCAGAAACTCAAACGGAATTGAAATCGGATTAGAAACGGAGAGTAGATCTGAGTTTGAAGGTTGAGAGAAATCAGAACTTTTACGAGGAAACGTGAAAGGAAATGAATTAATAAAGGATTTTCCGCTATTTATAGTGAAGACGATAATTATCCTTTAGTAAAGTCGATAATTATCCTTTAACCGATCCAAAGGCGGGTCGAACCTCTTTCTCCAAACTTCTCGAGATTGGAAAATTAAATCTGGAATATTGTAGGGATAATTATTCCACAACTGCCTCGAAAAACGTGTATTCCTAAGCCGTCTTTCTTAGCCGTTAAGAAACGAAATAGCGACTCTTTTGGCCGTTTTGCCTCTTCATGTTATTTCATATCTAGGACATATCCGATATCCTGATCATTTCTCTCAACTGCATTTTTATTAATTGGAGCTCCCAAATGCTCCAAATAACACCGGAGGGTAAAAATAATTACCCGGGGGAAAAAGTAAAAATTTCCCCAAACGTCCAAAATTACGCGAGGAACATAACGGTGGGACTCATACTCATCACTTGGAAAATCTTCGCAAGTTATATGTCAATTACTATCAACAATTAAGTTAATCAACATTAATTAGAATTCGGAAATCCTAGCTATTACACAGTCGGTCCTAGTCTGAAGGTGCAGCCCCTGTTGACAAGCCATAGAACCAGTGCAGTCATGTAAGCCATCTAACCCTTGTAACCCTTGCTACACTACACTTCAGTCCACCTTTTCCTTGCCTAACGTGTACCCGTTTCGTCTGTTAAACCTACTCAGAACAACCGTAGGAGAGCTGTACAGATTCTTGTGTTTTCCAGAATTTTCGGAAGTGTTGAGCAGTCAACTTCGGGTCCATTTTTGGGTACGTTAGACTCCTTCTCTTTGGCTGGTTTTTGGATATGTTGTTTTCGGTATTGCAGTGTAGAACATACTGAAATTTGAGCCTATTCTGAATTATAGTTTAGGAGATATGAGTTTATCAAGTTGGCTTCTCATGCAGTTTTCTAAATGTGCTGAGTTTGTGGAAGTTTGCTTGAGATGCAGTTTTGTAGAATAAATTTGGAGGGGTTATTGACTTCTGTTAGACTTGAATTTCGGACACGTTATAGTTGATATAGTATAGTAGATCATACTAAAATTTCAGAGGAATCCATGTTACGGTTTGAGAGATATGGGATTTCAAAGTTCAGTTTTATATACGTGCTGAGTGTTGGGGAAAACAGCAAGTGATGCTGTTTTGTGAGATGATTTTGAATAAGCTCTTGATATCCGTTGGACTTGAATTTTGGATATGATATAGTTTAGATACTGTTGTAGAACATATTAAAATTTGAGAGGCATCCAGCGAGTGGTTTGGGATTTACGATTTTTCCAAGATTGAGTCGTAAGCAGTTTTTCTGTTGTGCTGAAATTCGGTTTTGGGAGATAGTTTTAAATAGGATTTTGATCTCCTTTGCAGCTAAATTTTGGATATATTATAGATAAGATTTTATAGTAGAACATATTAAAATTTGGGATAAATCCAGTGAGTGGTTTAGGAGTTATGATATTTCAAAGTCTACTCAGATTTGGGCTAAGTATAGAATTTGTAAAGGGAGTAGTCAACTTTAGGAATTTTTATAAAACTGTTGAATGAACAGTTTGGAGAAATTCTTTATCCTAAAGTTAGATAGAACCTCATAGATGATCTAGAGATTTAATTCGGAATTATTATAAGCTGTTAAGAATTTTATATTTAGAACCGAAGTTAGACCTTTACAATTCTTCCGGAAAATAGAAACATAGAAAAAATGTCAGTTTGGAACCAAATAAAATTTTAGGAGTTAGAAAATAAATTTAGAACCTCAAATAGGAGATTAGACATGAATTCTAGATTTTTCGAGAATTTCGGGACCAAGGGTAAAATGGTCATTTTACCCTAAATTAACACTGTAACTAGTTATGTCTTAATACATCATTCGATCTTAGAAGTTTTGGACTTCTAACTACGTGAGAGTGTGCTAATACACTTATCGCCTTTGACAGGCAACTGAGTTGCTACAGTTTACAGAACGAGTGGTTTACAAAGAGTCGAGCTGTATATCAGGTAAGTCCTTTGGGCTTACTTAGCTGACTGCTAAATATGGGTATAAATGATGATGGTGGTGTGTGATTGACATGTTAGAGAGATAGGTTGTGTTATATGATTACCGACCTATATTGTGGCCTAAGAGTAACGGGCGGTGGCATTCTGCTCAGTAGCTCGCGGGGCGCTGGGGGTTTCTTTCGGGACTAGTCCATACATGGTTTGTAGTGATGCTACCAAAGGAAGTCAGCTAGACCTACACCAGTTGGATAAGGAACGGAGGCGAGAACTAATAATAGTTCTCGTGCCACAACTTAAATTGAATAATGTGAATCACTTAAATAATAGATAATAATTGGTTGAGTGCCAGCATGATGTTTGTTTATTTTTGTTTCTGCTTGTGTTTGTGCTGTTATCATTTTTGCTTATATTTGGATAGTTAGCTAACGGTTTATCCGTGTTGTAGACCTGTAGAGATAGACAGTTGCAGAGAGATCCGGAACGGATGGTCAGCCGGGTCCACGTACTCATTAGATGGGGACGGGGGAGTCTTCCATACGTCATGCATGTTATGTATCTTTATATATGTTTGTAAGGCTGTCACATGTGTACGTTTATACCATTAAAAATATTATGTTTTTAGAAACTGTTTTAAATACATTTGTGCCTTGTTGTAAGATCCAAGTAATGTTGTTGTTAAACCAAGGTCGGGACCCATTGTGAGGTCCTAACCAGTAGCTCCCCGAGTTCCGAGAATTTGGGGTGTTACAACATGGTATCAGAGCTCTGGGTTGGCAACAATGGCACTTGAAATCTTCTGAAAGACCGAATGTATAAAATAACTAGAACCCGAAAGGGGTCTAAGATTTTCAAAACAGATTTCTCTTTTTACACACGTGCATAGTCGGGTTGTTGGGTTAGTAGTACGTCGGACCACCATCGTTCTCCGTGGATCTCTGCAGCTTGGAATGATAGGTGAGTTAGTATATAGACTTATATCGATAGGTTTTAGTGTATATTATATATCTGTGTGTGTGTAGTATGCTAGTATCCTAAAGGATATCTTGTATTCTTTAGTTGTGATATCATGAAGCGATTAGCGCCTCATGATAAATCGGTAACGAGTTTGAAGAGTTTTCCAAACAAGATAAGGGATTCAGACCAAGATTTAGTATGATACTCTGATGGACGTCCTGGTGACTTATAAATCATCCGAAGGACGGGTGGGCAAGCAGTAAAGATGTTTAGAAAATTTTTACCGCCAATACAACCGGATGAGAAAGAAGTTCCCGAGTCAGCTTAGATAGAAGAAATTGAGAATCATGCAAGGGGCTTTGTCGTATGAAGTCGAGAGATGAATTAGAAGAACCATACAAGAGACGACGAGAGCGTAGAATGGAGATAAAAATGGAGAAACATGAATCATATAGAACGGAGTACAACCAAGAATTTCGGTGTAAAGGACGTGACTATCAAGACGGACGCCGCCATAAGCAAGCATGGACATGAGAGTACAAAGAAGATAGAGTGTCGACCCAGTTGTGAGAAGTTAAAAGTTACAAAGATAAAGAGTGAGTTTGATGACGAGAAATAAATCCTGTAACCATGGAAGCATGTGGAGTCCTTCAAGGATATGAGAGTTTTGAATGAAAGTCCGACATAAGTATCCAAGAAACTAGAAGTCTAAAATTGAGACAACGAATTTTTATAAAGGCGACATGATCAAGACAAAACTAAACAAGGGGAAGAATGTGGAAAAGTGATTTGGTGGACTCAAGGGTCCGCAATAATTTCTCATTTACAAAGAGATTTAAGTTACCAACACTAACAGTTCATACCAGAGAACCGCAAACAGATGATGATTAAAGTAAGGAGAATCGCGAAGACACGCTTACAAGTTAATGTGGAAGACTGACGAACTCATTGGCGACAGATGAATGCTAGGAGTAGACTCAGAAGAGTATAGTGACCTCATAAGAGAACAAGAGAAGTGCAGAATGTGGAAGAAACTAAAAGAGTATTAACAAAGAAACTAGAGGAGATAGATTTTGACCAAGTCTATCA
The DNA here is from genome assembly GCA_033239125.1 of Fagopyrum homotropicum. Classification (NCBI taxonomy): domain Eukaryota; kingdom Viridiplantae; phylum Streptophyta; class Magnoliopsida; order Caryophyllales; family Polygonaceae; genus Fagopyrum; species Fagopyrum homotropicum. Next base: position 58,575,203 of record BSWB01000008.1, on the reverse strand, counting down.
AACTTCAAAAGAGATAGAAGAACAATAAGTCTGTGATCTTATGGAAGGTCAACTACATACCAGTCAGTAATAATTGAAACATAACACGTGCGGGTCAACCAGTGGTACTGGTTATCAGATAGGGAGGATAACTATAGAATGATGAAAGAATTTTATAGACGTCTAGAGGACCCTTCAAGAGATCAACAACGACAAATGTGAAGCTAAATCGATCCGCGTGCTAGCACCTTAATAATAACATGGAGTGAGTTCGAGCAAGGATCCCTAATTAAGAACTTAAGAAGAAAGACTAGACGGTCAGAAAGGACCCCCTTTATGTCATTGAAGACCAAGGGAAGCGTGTGAAGAATTTACTGCCTACTGGCTAGGAAAAGGGTGCATATCACAGTTAGTACAGATGAATTATAAAAGAAGAACTAGAGGAGTAAGGAGTATATGATTTTGATAAGGTTCTATGTCAATCAAGACAGAGTGTGTGTAGCATTCCCTACTAGATAAACAGCAAGTGGAAGGAAGGTAAGGTCATGAGAGTTTTGTAGACTTGATTACAAGCTATATTGGAAGACCTAGAAAAGACCATTGATGTCAGATGGACGACACAGTGAGACGCGAGAAATGGAGTTAGCTCACGGGGGAACTGGAAGTTTGTAATGTAGAATGAGCTAAAGGAGTATAAATTGATGAACTCGAGTAAGTAGTGCCCGCCAGGAAATTCAACGGCAAAAGAGGTATGAGAAAAGTAAGTCCCGGAAATGGAGATAAGTCAACTATTGACTGACCGACATCAACTGAGGACGTGCAAGAGTTATTTGGGGGATTGACGAACTATGTACAGTTAAGAAGAGATATATGTGATTGAGGATTATTGAATTAACTATACCGATGCTTTGGGGGAGTTCCTCAAGTAGACAACGAAAATCTACTTAGACAACTAAAGGTATAGAGAGAATCGTGTTAGAGGTTACTTCTCGGTTGGTTAAGATCAAACTTCAGTCGAGTCAGGAAGTTTGGATCCGTGTTAGAAGAATTCCAAAAGTAAACGGAAGAGGTCGTCTTCCAACCGTTATCTTAGTCCCTTAAGGCAAGTAAGGAAGGTACTTGGTATTTCATCCGGATAGGACTTATGGGGTAATTGAGAGGGAGAGTTTTGGGTCCATCAATTTGGACTCACGGAAAATGTCCTTACGATTAGCGGGTGATAACATAATTATCAAAGTAGCGCAGCGAAAGCGTGATGAGTCCTAACCCACAGAACCGGAAACTCGAGAGTACAACAAATGACGTGTCGAGTCTAAGACGATGATAATTGGTGAAATGCGTTTCGTTTAGAAGGAACGTGAAATAGACTACGTGGAGTGACAAAAATTTTTGTCGAGGAACTGTATCACCAACTAGATAGACGAGAAAGTATGTGCACGTAGAAATATAGAAAGAGAGTGGTACCCCATTATAGATCCAAGTGAAGCATGCCGACCTAGTCACATGTTGGAAGACCAGTAAATTTGGAATTTAATACCTAGCATGGTACTTTAGAACGAGTTTCTTGATAAAATGAGAAAGGAAGTAATGAAGTAATAAAGGTGTTGTGTAGGGCCTGCACTAACAAGCTCAAGGTGAGTAACTATCAAGTTGAATCGAAAGACAGATAAGAAAAGGAAGCTACGGGAGTGTACTTACAGACCGGTACTCGTACATATAGAAAACATAATCTCAAGAGTGGAGTATAAGAAGAATTTTATCTCAGAACGGAGTCGGGTTGCGTTTTAAGTAAGAGAGATATTATAGGACACAATGCAATGTTAACAACTATTGAGTAGTGTGAGCAAATGACGGTGATGTGAGATCACCTTGTATCTAATACCGTCATTCCGGACATATTGTATGTCACTCAAGACCTTGAAAAATACGTGAGAAGCCTAAGGTTGAGCTAACAATATATTAGATATCCATAAATATTATAAAATAATGCCAAGTGAATACAGATGATGACCACTAGATTGTGTCTCCACTACTAGATCGGAAAAGGGTAAAGGGATAATTACTTACCTGAGGAATAAGATGACTGGGTCATATTAAAAGACAAGTGAGTCGTGATACAAAGAGCATTAGGCACTTGGCGAAGTGCCGGCGGAGGTCCAAGACCTTTGGCCTGAATGTGTAGTCAACTAAACATAACGAAGGGAAGAAAGTTGACTAGGTTATTTTCTGTACAGTCATCAAAGGACCTGGAGGTGAGTTGCAAAATGTGACCACTTGAAGCTGTAAAGCGGTTTAGAAGTGATTGATGGACTAGTAATCCTCACCCTATTGGAGAGTGTAACCCTAGTTTTCTACGGATTCAGTAGAGGTATATTACGAGACAAAAGTTAGGACATCGGCTTAGAGAATCGGACAATGGATCCGGATGATACCGGTAAGATATCTAGTTACCACACTAGAACGTGGTAGTAGGCACTTGTGAGATCTGTACATGAAAAGATTTCAGAGTTAGTGGTTTTATAAAAAGCCGACGAGACTACCAAGTATACTATGGATAATATGAGACATAACCTTTTAGAGACCTTTGTGGAGATAGTTGTAATCTAGGGAACGACGAACTAGGGCTTGACCCTATATCTGTGTTATGTTGTCTGACTGCTTGTTTAATTCATGCTTGAGTGCTTAGTCACGATGTGTGTTATTGATGACCTTGATATGCGGGATACGTATATGTAGAAACGATGACTCTTGTGCGATAACAAGTTGATACATTAGGTTCGTACCTTGAGAGTTGACCTTCTGACTGGCGTACTTTAAGTTTCGGGGCGAAACTTATTCTAAGGGGGGATTGAAGTAATACCCGGTAATATTTATTTAGGCTATTTCGGAAACAAATTAGAACTCGACAGTTGTGACCTCTTTCCGGCGCTCTAGTTCTTTTGCATGGACTCCGACATTACGAGTCTTCTTTTAAGTTTCGGGACGAAACTTATTTTAAGGGGGTACTGATGTAATATCCGGAATTTTTATTCCGTTTATTTCTGTAACAAACCCGATCTCGATCAGTTGACCCATATCCGTCTACTTAGTTAGACACATTATTATAAAATTTATCATTTTATGTAGCTTCCTTCACATAAAATGATAGGATCTTTATAAAATTTTATCATTTTATGTAGCTTACCTTCACATAAAATGATAGGATTATTATAACCAATCCTAAACTATAACATGATCCGTATCCGTCTATTCCGTAGCCTACCAGTTCCGATCCCTTGACTTCACATAAACTAATAAGTTTAGCCCAAACCCTAATTTAGAGTATGACTCGTCGTTGACAAGTCTAAGACGAAGCTGTGACAAGGTCTGGACAAGTCTGTGACGAAGCTGTGACAAGGCCAGACAAGTCTGTGACGAGTCTGTGACGAGTCTGTGACAAGGCCAGACAAGTCTGTGACGAGTCTGTGACAAGCCCAGCCGGCCACTGCTTGCCTTGTACAGCCCAGTCCGTGATCTCCTTTCAGCTTGCCAGCTTCAGCCCTCTGCGGCCCAGCTTGCCAACCTTCAGCCAGTTCAACCCAGCAGCCCAGCCCACCTCCTTGCCAGCCACTCCCTTGATCGCACCAGCCCAATGAGGAGAAGCCCTTGGAGCAGCTTCAACGGCTGGATTAACCTTCCAGCTCCTCACGTAACAGCTACGTAAATAAGGCAAGAGAATCGCTGCTGTAACAAACCTGATTTCACGCCAAAAGAAAGAAGAAGAATTGAAGTTTCACGCCCACGTTCAGCACTCTTCTGCACACCTTTCCTTCTGCAGCGGATTGCTTCTTCAATGCTACAGAACCGGCCATCTCCAGCGTCTCCAGCCTCTTCAGCGCAGCAGCCCACAGCAGTAGTCTCTCAACGCAGAAACGTCTGATGCAGTCGGTCCTAGTCTGAAGGTGCAGCCCCTGTTGACAAGCCATAGAACCAGTGCAGTCATGTAAGCCATCTAACCCTTGTAACCCTTGCTACACTACACTTCATTCCACCTTTTCCTTGCCTAACGTGTACCCGTTTCGTCTGTTAAACCTACTCAGAACAACCGTAGGAGAGCTGTACAGATTCTTGTGTTTTCCAGAATTTTCGGAAGTGTTGAGCAGTCAACTTCGGGTCCATTTTTGGGTACGTTAGACTCCTTCTCTTTGGCTGGTTTTTGGATATGTTGTTTTCGGTATTGCAGTGTAGAACATACTGAAATTTGAGCCTATTCTGAATTATAGTTTAGGAGATATGAGTTTATCAAGTTGGCTTCTCATGCAGTTTTCTAAATGTGCTGAGTTTGTGGAAGTTTGCTTGAGATGCAGTTTTGTAGAATAAATTTGGAGGGGTTATTGACTTCTGTTAGACTTGAATTTCGGACACGTTATAGTTGATATAGTATAGTAGATCATACTAAAATTTCAGAGGAATCCATGTTACGGTTTGAGAGATATGAGATTTCAAAGTTCAGTTTTATATACGTGCTGAGTGTTGGGGAAAACAGCAAGTGATGCTGTTTTGTGAGATGATTTTGAATAAGCTCTTGATATCCGTTGGACTTGAATTTTGGATATGATATAGTTTAGATACTTTTGTAGAACATATTAAAATTTGAGAGGCATCCAGCGAGTGGTTTGGGATTTACGATTTTTCCAAGATTGAGTCGTAAGCAGTTTTTCTGTTGTGCTGAAATTCGGTTTTGGGAGATAGTTTTAAATAGGATTTTGATCTCCTTTGCAGCTAAATTTTGGATATATTATAGATAAGATTTTATAGTAGAACATATTAAAATTTGGGATAAATCCAGTGAGTGGTTTAGGAGTTATGATATTTCAAAGTCTACTCAGATTTGGGCTAAGTATAGAATTTGTAAAGGGAGTAGTCAACTTTAGGAATTTTTATAAAACTGTTGAATGAACAGTTTGGAGAAATTCTTTATCCTAAAGTTAGATAGAACCTCATAGATGATCTAGAGATTTAATTCGGAATTATTATAAGCTGTTAAGAATTTTATATTTAGAACCGAAGTTAGACCTTTACAATTCTTCCGGAAAATAGAAACATAGAAAAAATGTCAGTTTGGAACCAAATAAAATTTTAGGAGTTAGAAAATAAATTTAGAACCTCAAATAGGAGATTAGACATGAATTCTAGATTTTTCGAGAATTTCGGGACCAAGGGTAAAATGGTCATTTTACCCTAAATTAACAGTGTAACTAGTTATGTCTTAATACATCATTCGATCTTAGAAGTTTTGGACTTCTAACTACGTGAGAGTGTGCTAATACACTTATCGCCTTTGACAGGCAACTGAGTTGCTACAGTTTACAGAACGAGTGGTTTACAAAGAGTCGAGCTGTATATCAGGTAAGTCCTTTGGGCTTACTTAGCTGACTGCTAAATATGGGTATAAATGATGATGGTGGTGTGTGATTGACATGTTAGAGAGATAGGTTGTGTTATATGATTACCGACCTATATTGTGGCCTAAGAGTAACGGGCGGTGGCATTCTGCTCAGTAGCTCGCGGGGCGCTGGGGGTTTCTTTCGGGACTAGTCCATACATGGTTTGTAGTGATGCTACCAAAAGAAGTCAGCTAGACCTACACCAGTTGGATAAGGAACGGAGGCGAGAACTAATAATAGTTCTCGTGCCACAACTTAAATTGAATAATGTGAATCACTTAAATAATAGATAATAATTGGTTGAGTGCCAGCATGATGTTTGTTTATTTTTGTTTCTGCTTGTGTTTGTGCTGTTATCATTTTTGCTTATATTTGGATAGTTAGCTAACGGTTTATCCGTGTTGTAGACCTGTAGAGATAGACAGTTGCAGAGAGATCCGGAACGGATGGTCAGCCGGGTCCACGTACTCATTAGATGGAGACGGGGGAGTCTTCCATACGTCATGCATGTTATGTATCTTTATATATGTTTGTAAGGCTGTCACATGTGTACGTTTATACCATTAAAAATATTATGTTTTTAGAAACTGTTTTAAATACATTTGTGCCTTGTTGTAAGATCCAAGTAATGTTGTTGTTAAACCAAGGTCGGGACCCATTGTGAGATCCTAACCAGTAGCTCCCCGAGTTCCGAGAATTTGGGGTGTTACAATTACTGGTAAGGACCTCACAATGGGTCCCGACCTTAGTTTGACAACAATATTACTAGGATCTTACAACAAGACACAAATAAGAAAAACCGAAATTCATAAAAATGTATTTCAAAAGGGATGAATGCAACAAAGTCTACCAGCCTATAGAACTCAATAACGGAAAAGACTAACTGTCTTAACAAAAGGAAAAGAACAACAAAGCAACAACCCAAACCCCCACCCTAAGGAGTACGGAGACCCGGTTGACCACTACTTCCGGATCACTCAGCTGCCGTTCTAACCTGCGGTAGAATATAAAAACACAACAAAACAACCATTAGCTAGTTATCTAAACATTCTTAGTTTACACAAAAGTCCACAATCGAGTTCTCATAGAAAAATTTAGTAAGGTTTTATAAAAGTTACCCAACATTCTTAGTTTACACAAAAGTCGTCAAGGCTCGACTTTGGGTTCATATACACGGTTTGGATAAGGATATAAAATCCCGAGATAAAATCCTAGATCCTCTATGATATACATACTAAACCTATGAGTAAAGATCTCTCAAAAATACTTACTCATAACTCTCCCATAATTCTCCGAAGTTGGTATAAAAGCTGAAATTCCATACTTAGTCTATTTTCCCCTGCTGTAAAAACAACTCAAGTGCTCTACTTCGGGACCTTATAAAACATAATCTGACCGTTAACTTTCTCCTAAATTTAACATAGTAAACTACATAATTCAATCTCCAAAATACTAAAAATTCAACGGTGGATTCTCGATCTAAGCTATAGAAATTAGATCCAAAAGTCAACAGTTTGAAGCTGAATTATAAGGTGGGTAGAGGTTCTAATTTCGATTCTCCTTGACAGTATAAGCTTCCCTTATTTTTACCTAGAGGTCTCCGGTTCAAAACCCACTGCACCCAAACATACATCAACCATAAAAGACCATCTTAAGATCAAAACCTTCCTGCTGCACATCTAACTTCTCTAAGTCTCGTCTAAGCAACCCTACACTACTTTCATCTCAAAACTCAGCAACTACCACATATACACTAAACAGCACAAAGGGTACTAAGCTCAGGAGTTGTGATTACTCACCCGTAGCAGTGAAGATCCAGTTTGCTGTCAATCTCCCCAATGAAGAGTCCAACGTTGTATAAGGCTGCATTCGATCGAAGGAGAGTTGATTACGGATCTATAAATGAGGAGGAAAGAGTGGACAGTAGGTGTGCACTTACTCAGTCTTCTGCTTTAGCAGCCTGGCACACGATCTGCTCCTGGGGACGGTTGAAGACGCGTGTAGTGGATCGGACTGGCTGCGAGGGTGTGATGCCCTGTGTTCGGCCTGTAGCAACGATGGAGGCGTCAAGGATGTGTGGTGGTGGTCGATGGCGGACTGTGCAGCCGGTCGAACGATCGAAGGAAAGGTGGCGGAGTCCAACTGTGAGGTTGGCACCGCTGCTGGTGGTCGATGGAGCCGGCGGAAGGGAGGGTGGCGATGGTCCGAATGCGAGGCTGGCACCGCTATTGGTGGTCATCGGTGTTGGCGTCGACTGTGCAGAAACGAGAGGGTTGCGGCGTGAGGTTATGCGGTAGAGGAGTGTTGTCGAGAGTGCCGCAGCAGGATTAGGAAAAGGAAATTAGGTTAAGCGTAGGATTGGATTAGGGTTAGGATTAGGGTTAAGGAGGTGGGCCGGCTGAAAGGTCATTGGGCCTGGTGTTGGGCCGGAACCGGCCTGCTCTTTAATTAAGACAAGAGGGCTGAAAGAATACTCGTTCTCCGCCCGAAACCGTTCAAGGTACGGAATTAATTACGGAATTGTTTATGAAATTATTTACTTTATTATATAAGTTATCATTTTATGTGAATCCATGTTACATAAAATGATAGAATTTAATATCGTGTTATTTTTATTTAAAAGAATTTAGGTTGGCGGATCGGAAATCCGGTTTTATCCGGTATTAAACGGAGTTTAAAAATTTCGGTTATTACAATTGGAAATGGAAACCGTAAAGTAATAAGATTCTACAAATCTTCGCCCCATCGTATCAACTGCAACTTCGTCTTGAGAAATCAGAAGGTAGGTTTCGTGCTTTCCTATTATGTCAACCAAGAATCGCCTAATCGCCATTGTCGTCCTTTCCGAACTTCGCAATACCTTCGTTTGCCATTTTCGCAACTATAAACATACCCAGATATGTAAATGTCATACATAGAATTCGGATACACATGACATAAAAGACATACGTACATTTATGTAAACATTATGTACAGAATTACACATCGATCGTACATACACAATATGTACTATTACACACAACGAAGATGTAGATTAATGCACTTAATATGTACACAATAACACACACCTAATATGTAACAAATATGTATATATCATACATAGGGTTCAAAACACATACGTACATTACTGTCCCTAAAATGTGTACACAAGTTATCTTCGTCAACATAATATCGAAAATCTGGACAATCGCCATTTCTCCAGAAAATGGCATACATCGTGATTCAAGATTACAACAATATAGTTATACAATTTCAACAACAAAATTACTATTTTCATCATATATGTACACTAACAAGTCAAACGAAACACCAAATAACAACATAAATTTTGTCCTCCATTAAAGCATCAAAAAGCTTCGAAACACCATAAATTTGACTTTCACCTTACCGATTTACGATAGATGATGCTACAAAAACCTAACAACCGATGCAGTGTACTTCTCCAATGGCCAAAACGTGAACGCAGATAATTGCCCAAACCTGAACGCATAAAAACCCAAAAACCTCCGTCTTCTGTTTTCGTTGAAAATGGTGGACTGTATATCGTAAAAAAAAACACAGAAAATAATGTGGGAAGATCGTTGTTTTTAATGCTTCCTAAACAGTTATTATCTTTAATTAGCATAATTAATTTTGGAAATAAGTATTTTTTTAATTGGAGAGAGAAAGATCATGAGATCTCTATTTTGTTAATTATTAAATTTTTTCTTTACATATTCAAAGGGCCTAGTTTGTTAATTAAAACACAAAACTACCTACTTTGTACACAATGATGCAAAAAGTGCCTACTTAACTATTTAAACCAATAATATTTCCCACATCGACAATCACAAACTTCAACGTACTCTTTATATAAACACGCAGAGATTAGAATGGTTGTCGAGCTCAGTAACGCGGGCTTGTAACTCGACGGGAGGACATTAAGATGGCGGAACTTGATCCTTGATAGTTGGTGGCTGGCGTTAAAGTTCCTCGCACAGCAGATGGTGAATATCCCGTTCGCTCCTACTCTGTAGATGGGAATGGTTCACGCAGCACAGACAAAAAGGGGAGGACAAATACCCTCGATGGGTCGCCTCCTTGTCTGTCGGGGACCGCGACGTGTCACCAACTATCGCCATGGCTAGCCGGATCATTGAACCGTTATTCTTTTGTTCCGTCGATTAGTGTATTCTACTCATCTTTAAAGTTTTATTTCAGGGATTCTACGTTTTATTTCAGGGATTCTTGTTGGGCTAGCGATTAGTGTATTCTACTCATCTTTTAAGTTTTATTTTAGGAATTCTACGTTTTATTTCAGGGATTCTTGTTGGGCTAGCCGGATCATGAACCGTAATTCTTTTGTTCCGTCGATTAGTGTATTCTACTCATCTTTAAAGTTTTATTTCAGGGATTCTTGTTGATGTGCTTGTGTCTTCTAAATGCACTTAGATTGCAATTACTTTAAATACCCATTTACAACCAACAAGTTTTACTCCATCACGCAAATCAATCAAATCCCGAACTTAATTTCGATTAGTCTAAAACCATAGTTAAGATATTTGTAATTTTTGCACAAATTCAAAGAAGTTAACCGATGATTATTATATTTGAAATATATATACATAAATTAACTTATTATTATTATAATATTATATACTTTTGTGTTATAATCTTAATTGAAATATGAGATACACTTGATGTAAGTTTTGTAGATATTAAAAATTATTAAATTTCCATTTTTTTGTATTAATTAATATAGGAATTTTTGTACAAGACATGAAACACTAAGCTAGTGATTTAGTGTAAAATAACATGTATAAATCTATAAAAATATGGGTTTGTTTTATTTACCATGATAAAAAGGTAGCTTCTTCTCTAAAAAAAATTGGATTATTTTTTAAGCTTAGAAACTATTAATCAATAATATTGGATATGTTTTTAATACTTGCTTCATTGGTGATCTTGCATGGTTTAAACTTTTTAGATAGTTATGTGAAGAAAAAAACGCATAGTTTAAGGGTAATATATATGTAATTTATCTTAAAATCTGTTTTGAATGTGCAATATTTAGCCGGTGTAATTGTTTGTTCCGATAAACATGCAGAGAGGTGTTGAAAAGTGGGTGTTAATCAAACAAAAGAGTTGCTTAATTACATCAACTCACAACGCGCCATTAGGACAGTTTTGGTTTATTAGATACTAACTAGGCCCCTAGGAAATTATCACTAAAAATAAGATAAATTAGAGAGACCAGTCATAATTATAGGAGGTGGTTTGAGCAGTTACAAAATTTCATTTATTAAAAGTTTCCTTTAATTAAAACATTGGTTATTGGTGTAACACCCTGAATTCTCCGAACTCGGGACATTACTGGTGAGGACCTCACAATGGGTCCCGACCTTAGTTTGACAACAATATTACTAGGATCTTGCAACAAGACACAAATAAGAAAAACCGAAATTCATAAAAATGTATTTCAAAAGGGATGAATGCAACAAAGTCTACCAGCCTATAGAACTCAACAACGGAAAAGACTAACTATCTTAACAAAAGGAAAAGAACAACAAAGCAACAACCCAAACCCCCACCCTAAGGAGTACGGAGACCCGGCTGACCACTACTTCCGGATCACTCAGCTGCCGTTTTAACTTGCGGTTGTAACACCCCGAATCCGCGGGACTCGGGATGCTACGGGTTGGGACCTCACAATGGGTCCCGACCCTTAGCCTGACAACAATTTCACCGGATCTTTCAACATGGCACAAGTAAAGGCAAAACCGAAATTCCTTTTAATGCAAATGATAAGAAAACCCAAAAGAAAACAAACCACGGACTTCAGCCGAAAACAACTACAAAGACCAAACGCCATACATGCGGCATACAATAATACAATACACAAAACTCCAAACATGACTCCAAACAAAGCCCTTCCTAAAATGTACGGACCCCGGCTGCCCACCCTTCCGGATCTCTCGGCCGCATTCCTAACCTGCAAGACAATCTACAACAATCGGTATAAAACCGTTAGCTATATTCAAAGCATTAGAATCAAGGTGAAAGGCACAAACACAAGTAAATCAACATAACACACATTATACATCAAATCACACAAGTCCGGTTTATTATCTTTTTATTATTAAGTCGTATCCCGTTCTAATTCAACTTCTTTTGTGACACGAGAATCTCCCGAAACTCGCCTCGGTCCCCACTTACCGCATGGAACGGTGGATGCCTCCGACCGTCTAACCACACGGGCTAGTCGCCAAGAACCTCCTAACTCTACGCAAGAGCTAGACAAGTTGTCACCGCCCGTTATCATACACTTGGGCCAAATAATATATAAAGGTCGGTAATTCTATTTCCGGTTTAGTTGTTATAAACAATAAAGAATAAACACACACCACCAAACACACATCAATGCTAATACAAGGAATACGAGCTAAGTAAGTCCGGAGACTTACCTCGTCACCACACTCAACTCACAACACTCTCGCTTCCTTAGGGAGGAAGTCCATAACCTGCTGACAAGAAGATAACTATATAAACAACTCATTCAACTCAAGAAGTCTAAGAATTCTACACAAATGATCTTCACGAGATCATTTGACTCACGTTCTAGGACCGCATCCTAGAATCTCTCATGCTCACATCACACTCAACACAAGCTAGAAGTCCTTAGACTTCTAGACTCTATAATCTAGCATGATCATAACCCATAACACATACTTGGATAAACAAACTCCTAGTCCTCACGATCCCACAAGGTCATAACCATCACACACAAGCTAGGATACTCTCGTTCTAGTCCCCAACCTCAACAATCATACAACCTCAACCCCTAAATTCTCACAAGGTCAACATACAACTTAAAGTCATAAACAACCTCACAAGATAATACCAACACCTCAAGCCTAATGTTTCTCCCAAGATCAAACCATATACTCGAATCCTTATAACAACCTCACTAGATCGCAATACCACTTCTAGCTTAGAATCATTATCAATCCATCAACCAATATCAAATCCTCAAAACTCACCTAAGGCTCAAAGCCACTACTTGGCATTAGCTCTAAGTTATGTTTGATCCAACCTATCATGATACTTATACTAAACATAACTAAATCGAGTAAGATCGTAAGCTCGGGGAAGAGGGTACTCACGTGACGTCCAAAGACGGAAGACGATCCATGGATGTTGATATGGATTCGTTGGGCCTTTATCGGGGCGCTTCCGAACCTAACACGAAAACTAAACAAATTTAGCTTATACGATAAATTTGAACGGAAGATAACTTATATAAATATAAGGTTAAAACTCATTTTCAAAACCAAGATTAAAACAAAAATCGCTAACTTATTTTCCGAGGCAATTATACATTTTTAGAAATATGGGTCATCATTGTTAATTAAAGTATTGCGGCATTTTATGAAAATAACCCAACAGAGGGCATAAATGCAACAATCTAAAAATATGGGTACACTTTTGCAAATACTGCAAAAGTTCTAAACATCCGCTTAATTGGTGAGTAGGGTTTCTCGAACCAATTGAAGGCAGCGAGAAGCGAAGAAGGAAGCAGGGCGGCGGCCACAGCTCCCTCCGGCACGGCTCCAATCCGACGGCGGGGACACAATTCAAACGAGGTGCACAAGGGCGAGAGGTGGTGGGGCAGTGGCGGAGAGAGCAAAGGGGAGAGGCGCCGCTGGGGTCCGGTTACTCCTCTCGGCCTGGAGACGGCGGCAGCATCCGGTGGCGGCGAGGCTGAGTTAGGATGGGAGGAGGTTGAAGAGAAGGTAGTCCGATGGGTAGCAGTTGCGGCTTGCGAGGACAGCAACCTGCTTCACTGGCTCACGGTCGGCGGTGGCCCTATCTCCCCAGGAGCGGCAAGGAGATGGCACGAAGGGGAGAGGTAGCTCCTCAGGTGGTGGTTTGAAGACGGCAACAGCTACCATTGGCTCGAAGAGTTGCACAGAGGAAAAAAAATAAAGGGAGGAGAGAAGGGAAACAGGAAAACAAGGAAGAGGTGAGAAGAGAGATGGCGTGTAGGGGAAGGGTTGCACAGAGGAGATGCAGGGGTCATTTGCAGCAGCAAATATGGGAGCGAGGGGTCGGCCAGAACAGACAACAAAGGAGGGTCAATCATCACGTGGGAAGGAAGGAGGGAGAATAAAAGAAAATAAAATAATAATAAAAATAAAATGAGTACTCGAATAAACTCGATCGAATGCGTTTGGAACACGGGAAATGAAATATATCGATAAAGATACGGAAATATATGTGGATCGATTATACAAGTAAACTCGCAAAATATACTTTGAAATACAAAATCATTCTCGCAATTTATTTTTACGAGATTATGTAATAATTTCAACATGGGAAATGAAATATATATATAAAAGTCGGAAAGATAAATATCGCAAAATCGCCCAAATTTTGAGGCGTTACATTAGATCCCACTAAAAACAAGTTTCGTCCCGAAACTTGCTACACGCCGAACTTCTCGGTCCCATAAGGCCGAAGTATGAACTCTCACACTAAGAAGATTGAAACCTTCTAATCTATATATACAAACTACACAAACTACTCAAACTACCATCGCAAGATATGTCAGGTCATATAACACACTCGCGCACACGACACAACTATACATATCATCACACATGCACATAACACAACCAAGGGAAGAACTAGGTCTAACCTTTTGATTCTATCGATGCTACTAGCTCAACGTAAAACTCCTCCAAAGATACTACCTTCCGTCTTCCAGTTAGCCTCATCAGTTCCTCGTCTGCCACTAGAACCCATGACTGAAAACATGTCTCGAGTCATGTATGTACTCTCTAGATTGATACACATGAAACACTGGGTGGCAACGCCAACTTGTCAGCCACTTCTCCAACTCGCGCTAAGATCTCCAAAAGGGTCCGATATGTTGGAACTCAACTTCCTTCTCGGGTCTTTCTCAATGCAATATTTTCATTATGTTTCTCCTTTATTTCCTCCTACACAGAAGATCAAACTTCTTAATTGGCCCCGCTAAACCAAACTTTGATGTTACGTTTTCTCAATTCTTGTTTCAATTTCCAAGTAATGGAGGAAGTACCTTACTTCGCACCGCTTCTACTAACGATACCAGTATGCTATTACTTTTACATCGCTCCTCAATACCCAATCAAGACCTTGTCTTAGAGAACCACTTGTACATTTCAAACCCATCATTCCTCGAGGCAATTTCAATAGTTTAGTAATAAGTCTCCTCTTAACTCTTAAAAAATCCATTGTCAATTTTTCGTCCCATTCAATACTTCATGGTCATCCGGGGTAGATTAGTCATAGATTGTGTTACTTTGTAGAATCTCTTCGCAAATCCGGTAATGACCAGCACATCTAAGAAAACTTGTAACTTCTTCCACGTCCTTCGGGGTTGTCATCCCGAGATAACTTCTCATACAACTTCTCTCTTCTTTGAGAGTAGACCGAAATATCTTATCCGGGGCATTAGTAAGCCCATATGGAATCACAACAACGTTCTCATAGTGACAATGGTTTGTCCGGAATGCCGTATTTGCGATATCCTAGTCTCAGATTCTCAATTGGTGACAATCTGACTTTAAATCATTCTTAGAAGAGACTACCGACCCTTGCAACTGGTCGAGTAGATCATCTATCCTTGGTGAGGGATACTTGTTCTTCATTGTTATCTTCTTCAGATCATGGTAATCGATGTACACTTGGTGATAACCGTCTCCCTTTTTCGCAACCTGGTGTTCTCCATAACAACTTCAAATCAAAAATTCAAGATATATCCAACATGAACTTCAAATCAAGAGTTCCAGATATATTCTAACGTGCACTTCACAACAAGAATTCAAGATATACTTTCAATAACAACTCCAAATCAAGCTTAATGGTTTAACTCACCTACTGTCGCATTCGAATCCGTTCTATCCCGGGTTCCATCTTTTCTCTACCCATCTCATCTCGCAATGACCGACACAACCTGGTCCTAACACTTGACAAGTGGTCCACTCCGATCTGTTGGGGTGACGTCCTTCAACCCGTGCATTGCTCCTTCTGTAGCTACTATGTTCACTGTACTCTTTCAAAGATCCTTCATCTACAGAACTTGAGAGACTTGCTCAAAATTTCTGACTCTTGAAGCCTTGGTTAAGCAATACTTCAACTTAATCCCTCTTCTCACTTCGAAGGAATGGCGATAGCAACCTCTTTTGATCTCGGGCATGTGTTCAGTCACAAAGGTCTCAACTACAAGACTCAAGCATGCCATATAACAAATCGATAAAATCTTCTTCGCTTCTTCTGACATCCTAGCATATGGGAGGAACTCCTCGTATTCTACATCAACTCTCACCACATACATCCTTTTTTTTTCAAGTAGGCGTAGAAAATTTACACTTCATTTCCTTATGCAACGTCAAACTGATCATAGAGGCTCTAACCTCAATTTTTCATGTACTTCTTGTACATCTCATAACATCGAACTTCAAAACTTCAGTCCTCTCTTTCTCTTGTTGGTCACCTTATGCATCTCTTGGTATTCCAAGAACAACTTCACAACCGTACCAGTATGCCTTTAGGCGAAAATTCCCGACCACAAACACTGAAAGATCCACTCAACTCCACCAATCATTAACATCATAACTCTAAGCTTGCAGTTTTGCCCTAATCCGGATTCCTCGTTTCACGTTATAGCCACTATGGCTTCGCCATGCGAGTCACAAAAACCTTGACTTAGCATTCGTTCACGAAAACATGACATCCATAACCTTAGAACAAACATACCATACATCCCCTTCTATACCCCCCCTTTTTCACACAAAAACTATAGAAGGTTCACCTTCCTCTTTGTCCTTCCAGTTCCTTTTACCTTGATCCGTGTCACTCCTCCATATGATAACCCCATGACCTAAGAAGGTCGCACCATATCGTTACATTTCCTCCTCACAAGGTACGTTACCCTCACTTGCTAGAATCGGTAGATTGTTAGTTAATCAAGATGTTTATACTTTCATCGACACACCTCATTGTTACTGACATTCAACCATCACGAATGTTCCCAGTTCTTGTTACCGTTCCTTTATAATTCACGCTCTTGGTTACTCTTCTCATCTGCACTTATCCATAGATAACCAACACATGCACGTTCTCGACTATCACCGATTAGTTTATAGGTGACCTTCTCCAAGTCCAAAGGCTCACCATTCTCCTCACCCTCCATGTTACCATACTCCTGAAGGCTACCCTCTCAGGGTACTCTGTCTTAAACTTCACTTGCTCATTTCACTCTTCACACCATTCCTTAACTCTTTCTACATTCCACACTTCCTTCCACTTCTCTAAGATAACTATATCTTCTTGTCCTTGTTGTTTCATATAACCCCTTTCATAGGCTTAACCATTCTTCATTGATGTCTTTCAAGTGCACCTTCCCAAATATTCTGACCTTAATTAGCATACACTCGCGTTCCTCTTGGTTGGTATATTTAGTCTTTCGATCAAAGCTCCTTGTTTCGTCTTTCATCTCCTTGGGATCATCATTATACACACTTCCTCCTTCTTGGCGTCTCTTAGTCTTATCATCATAATTGAAACCGGTCAACTCCACGTGGATCCCCACCATGCTCTTCTTCTTCTCATAACTCTAGTAATGTTGAAATTACTTTTTTTGTAACTCGTAGACTTAACTAACGGTATCTTGAATCTTTAGCAAATGTTTAGATCACTCTTCTCGTCTTGACTCCAATGCTTAGGAGCGTTTAAGGAAAGCTTCACATCTTCATGAAATACCACCTTTAATCTTGTTAGAATGTATCCATCTCCTTCTCGATTCGCATCTAAGTTGTCCACGCGTCTTCTTGAAGAACTTAAGTTCGTTATCTCCATTGGTCTCGTCATCGTTCGATCATGGCTTCTTTAGAACCGCTTCTACATTTTAATGTTGCTCCCTTTTCTTGTATCGCTTCCATCTTGATTCCTCTTAAGTTGTCTCGAGTTTTCCTCCCACTTGTTCATCCTTCGTTTATGTAATCTCTAATCCTCCTTTTCGACATCCTTTTAAAGGAATGCGAGAAACGCCATGGTATTCGTCCGAACATAACGCTCAAACTCGATACTTGAGTTTATTCCTCCTCGTATGGACACTACCCTATGTAAAACGACGTCCTCCAAGGGCGATGATATCGTAAAAGCATCTCAACTAAAAGGTCCTATATCTCCATATGCTACTATATGTAACAGGAATACGTATCCATAACTATAGAAGTCCTAAGTCCATATTACTACTAATATCACGCATTCTGCATTCCATAACAACAATACAAGGTCCAAAACATATAATCGTTCACATATACAACTATACACACAAATCATGTTCATCATGCAACTACAATCCACATATAATAATAGTCCAAAAACATCCTAAGTCCACGATACATATCTACATATATACGTGTATATATATATATATATATACACTAAAATCCAATAAACTATGCTGCCGAGATCCGCGGAAGAAGTGGTGCTCCGTACATTCTACCCCGACTCATGCATGTGATTTTGAAAACGAAAACTCAGAACCCGCGGGGTTCTATTTATTCCTTATTCGGCCTTTAGAAGATTGCGAGTGCCATTGTTGTCAACCTAGGGCTCTGATACCACTTTTGTAACACCCCAAATCCGCGGGACTCGGGATGCTACGGGTTGGGACCTCACAATGGGTCCCGACCCTTAGCCTGACAACAATTTCACCGGATCTTTCAACATGGCACAAATAAAGGCAAAACCGAAATTCCTTTTAATGCAAATGATAAGAAAACCCAAAAGAAAACAAACCACGGAGTTCAGCCGAAAACAACTACAAAGACCAAACGACATACATGCGGCATACAATAATACAATACACAAAACTCCAAACATGACTCCAAACAAAGCCCTTCCTAAAATGTACGGACCCCGGCTGCCCACCCTTCCGGATCTCTCGGCCGCATTCCTAACCTGCAAGACAATCTACAACAATCGGTATAAAACCGTTAGCTATATTCAAAGCATTAGAATCAAGGTGAAAGGCACAAACACAAGTAAATCAACATAACACACATTATACATCAAATCACACAAGTCCGGTTTATTATCTTTTTATTATTAAGTCGTATCCCGTTCTAATTCAACTTCTTTTGTGACACGAGAATCTCCCGAAACTCGCCTCGGTCCCCACTTACCGCATGGAACGGTGGATGCCTCCGACCGTCTAACCACAAGGGCTAGTCGCCAAGAACCTCCTAACTCTACGCAAGAGCTAGACAAGTTGTCACCGCCCGTTATCATACACTTGGGCCAAATAATATATAAAGGTCGGTAATCCTATTTCCGGTTTAGTTGTTATAAACAATAAAGAATAAACACACACCACCAAACACACATCAATGCTAATACAAGGAATACGAGCTAAGTAAGTCCGGAGACTTACCTCGTCACCACACTCAACTCACAACACTCTCGCTTCCTTAGGGAGGAAGTCCATAACCAGCTGACAAGAAGATAACTATATAAACAACTCATTCAACTCAAGAAGTCTAAGAATTCTACACAAATGATCTTCACGAGATCATTTGACTCACGTTCTAGGACCGCATCCTAGAATCTCTCATGCTCACATCACACTCAACACAAGCTAGAAGTCCTTAGACTTCTAGACTCTATAATCTAGCATGATCATAACCCATAACACATACTAGGATAAACAAACTCCTAGTCCTCACGATCCCACAAGGTCATAACCATCACACACAAGCTAGGATACTCTCGTTCTAGTCCCCAACCTCAACAATCATACAACCTCAACCCCTAAATTCTCACAAGGTCAACATACAACTTAAAGTCATAAACAACCTCACAAGATAATACCAACACCTCAAGCCTAATGGTTCTCCCAAGATCAAACCATATACTCGAATCCTTATAACAACCTCACTAGATCGCAATACCACTTCTAGCTTAGAATCATAATCAATCCATCAACCAATATCAAATCCTCAAAACTCACCTAAGGCTCAAAGCCACTACTTGGCATTAGCTCTAAGTTATGTTTGATCCAACCTAGCATGATACTTATACTAAACATAACTAAATCGAGTAAGATCGTAAGCTCGGGGAAGAGGGTACTCACGTGACGTCCAAAGACGGAAGACGATCCATGGATGTTGATATGCATTCGTTGGGCCTTTATCGGGGCGCTTCCGAACCTAACACGAAAACTAAACAAATTTAGCTTATACGCTAAATTTGAACGGAAGATAACTTATATAAATATAAGGTTAAAACTCATTTTCAAAACCAAGATTAAAACAAAAATCGCTAACTTATTTTCCGAGGCAATTATTCATTTTTAGAAATATGGGTCATCATTGTTAATTAAAGTATTGCGGAATTTTATGAAAATAACCCAACAGAGGGCATAAATGCAACAATCTAAAAATATGGGTACACTTTTGCAAATACTGCAAAAGTTCTAAACATCCGCTTAATTGGTGAGTAGGGTTTCTCGAACCAATTGAAGGCAGCGAGAAGCGAAGAAGGAAGCAGGGCGGCGGCCACAGCTCCCTCCGGCACGGCTCCAATCCGACGGCGGGGACACAGTTCAGACGAGGTGCACAAGGGCGAGAGGTGGTGGGGCAGTGGCGGAGAGAGCAAAGGGGAGAGGCGCCGCTGGGGTCCGGTTACTCCTCTCGGCCTGGAGACGGCGGCAGCATCCGGTGGCGGCGAGGCTGAGTTAGGATGGGAGGAGGTTGAAGAGAAGGTAGTCCGATGGGTAGCAGTTGCGGCTTGCGAGGACAGCAACCTGCTTCACTGGCTCACGGTCGGCGGTGGCCCTATCTCCCTAGGAGCGACAAGGAGATGGCACGAAGGGGAGAGGTAGCTCCTCAAGTGGTGGTTTGAAGGCGGCAACAACTACCATTGGCTCGAAGAGTTGCACAGAGGAAAAAAAATAAAGGGAGGAGAGAAGGGAAACAGGAAAACAAGGAAGAGGTGAGAAGAGAGATGGCGTGTAGGGGAAGGGTTGCACAGAGGAGATGCAGGGGTCATTTGCAGCAGCAAATATGGGAGCGAGGGGTCGGCCAGAACAGACAACAAAGGAGGGTCAATCATCACCTGGGAAGGAAGGAGGGAGAATAAAAGAAAATAAAATAATAATAAAAATAAAATGAGTACTCGAATAAACTCGATCGAATGCGTTTGGAACACGGGAAATGAAATATATCGATAAAGATACGGAAAATATATGTGGATCGATTATACAAGTAAACTCGCAAAATATACTTTGAAATACAAAATCATTCTCGCAATTTATTTTTACGAGATTATGTAATAATTTCAACATGGGAAATGAAATATATATATATAAAAGTCGGAAAGATAAATATCGCAAAAGCGCCCAAATTTTGAGGCGTTACAGCGGTAGAATCTAAAAACACAACAAAACAACCATTAGCTAGTTATCTAAACATTAGGAGAATAATAATAGCACACACACACATAAAATAATAAACACTCATCATGCTTTCAACAATCCATTTATTATCTTTATTTAAGTCATTCACTCTAATGATACTTATTTTGTCACACGAGGGATTCCCAAACCTCGCCTCCGCCCCCGTGTACCCATCAGGAGTGGATCCGATGTATCTCACCGTGTACCTGTATGGTCTGGGTATAGAGAACCTCCCAGTCTCCTGGCAGAGCTGGGCAGTGATGTCACGGCCCGTTATACATACACTTGGGCCTTAAAACATAATAACCACGGCCGTCCTAACAAGTTGTTATTTATTATAACACACATTGCGCACACACAACCTTTATCACCCAACTAATATCAGAAACCAGCTAAGTAAGTCGCAAGGACTTACTTGAATCTAAATCACAACTCTCAAATTCTCAACTCGGTCCGCAGCCGTAGAAACTCAAACGCCTGTCACACAAGGCACGTGGATCAAAATTACATCCTTAAACTCTTAGAAGATATAAACTCTAAGATGTACAGTCTCATGAAGAGAGATTACGGAAAAAGGCTCTCTTAAGGTAAAAAGACTATTTTACCCCTGGTCCCGAGACTTCCCAAAAAAAATCTATCATTTAGTTCTAATATTCTCCTCTAGGACCTAAGTCCACAATCGAGTTCTCATAGAAAAATTTAGTAAGGTTTTATAAAAGTTACCCAACATTCTTAGTTTACACAAAAGTCGTCAAGCCTCGACTTTGGGTTCATATACACGGCTTGGATAAGGATATAAAATCCCGAGATAAAATCCTAGATCCTCTATGATATACATACTAAACCTAGGAGTAAAGATCTCTCAAAAATACTTACTCATAACTCTCCCATAATTCTCCGAAGTTGGTATAAAAGCTGAAATTCCCATACTTAGTCTATTTTCTCCTGCTGTAAAAACAGCTCAAGTGCTCTACTTCGGGACCTTATAAAACCTAATCCGACCGTTAACTTTCTCCCAAATTTTAACACAGTAAACTACATAATTCAATCTACAAAATACTAAAAATTCGACGGTGGATTCTCGATCTAAGCTATAGAAATTAGATCCTAAAGTCAACAGGTCGAAGCTGAATTATAAGGTGGGTAGAGGTTCTAATTTCGATTGTCCTTAACAGTATAAGCTTCCCTTATTTTTACCTACAGGTCTCCGGTTCAAAACCCACTGCACCCAAACATACATCAACCATAAAAGACCATCTTAAGATTAAAACCTTCCTGCTGCACATCTAACTTCTCTAAGTCTCGTCTAAGCAACCCTACACTGCTTTAACCTCAAAACTCAGCAACTACCACATATACACTAAACAGCACAAAGGGTACTAAGCTCAGGAGTTGTGATTACTCACCCGTAGCAGTGAAGATCCAGTTTGCTGTCAATCTCCCCAATGAAGAGTCCAATGTTGTATAAGGCTGCATTCGATCGAGGAGAGTTGATTACGGATCTATACATGAGGAGGAAAGAGTAGACAGTAGGTCTGCACTTACTCACTCTTTTGCTTTAGCAGCCTGGCACGCGATCTGCTCCTGGGGACGGTTGAAGACGCGTGCAGTGGATCGGACTGGCGTCGAGGGTGTGTTGTCCTGTGTTCGGCCTGTAACAGTGATGGAGGCGTCAAGGATGTGTGGTGGTGGTCGATGGCGGACTGTGCAGCCGGTCGAACGATCGAAGTGTAATAGCTATGATTTCCGAATTCTAATTAATGTTGATTAACTTAATCGTTGATAGTAATTGACATATAAATCGCGAATATTTCGCAAGTGATGAGTATGAGTCCCACCGTTATGTTCCTTGCGTAATTTTGGACGTTTGGGGAAATTTTTACTTTTTCCCCCGGGTAATTATTTTTACCCTCCGGTGTTATTTGGAGCATTTGGGAGCTCCAATTAATAAAAAATGCAGTTGAGAGAAATAATCAGGACATCGGATATGTCGTAGATATAAAATAACATGAAGAGGCAAAACGACCAAAAGAGTCGCTATTTCGTTTCTTAACGGCTAAGAAAGACGGCTTAGGAATACACGTTTTCCGAGGCAATTGTGGAATAATTATCCCTACAATATTCCAGATTTAATGTTCCAATCTAGAGAAGTTTGGAGAAAGAGGTTCGACCCGCCTTTGGATCGATTAAAGGATAATTATCGTCTTTGCTAAAGGATAATTATCGTCTTCACTATAAATAGCGGAAAATACTTTATTAATTCATTTTCTTTCACGTTTCCTCGTAAAAGCTCTTATTTCTCTCAACCTTCAAACTCAGATCGACTCTCCGTTTCTAATCCGATTTCAATTCCGTTTGAGTTTCTGGATTCCTCTCTTCATTCTCTTCATATCGGTACCGAGTTTCTGCATTTCCGAGTATATGGAGGGCTGGTCGAGCATATATGTCACCAGGACGGTCCCGTCGCTCAGATTCCGGTGAATTTGATGTTGTCCATGCGTAGCCTGCGTCGCTACGTTTCCGAATCTTCTTTCAGATCGTCAATCGGGTTAGTAACGAATAAGTTATGAATTTATTCGTTTCCGTACTGAGATTTGGCCTAAATTGACTTTAGGCTTGTCAAAATGGATAATTAGAAATTCCATTATGGTCGTTATATTATTCTAGTGATTATGGATAGTTTGTTTGATGAAATCTGATGACAGGTGGGTTTAGAAATTGCCTGCAGGCAAAACGTTATTTTAGCAAAATCTAATTAATTAATTAAAGGTTAATTAATTAAATTAAGATTAGAATTGAGATTGAGGAATGTCGATTAGATACTACCTTGAGATTTGAGGAATTGTGAGTTATGTTGAGATATTGAGGTTTAGTTGGTTGTGAGGCTTATAGATTGAGTATGATCCTTATGGATCCCTTTGGGTCTAGGTGTGACCCCTTTGATGAATAGAGGTTGATATATCTCTTTATGCCTTGTTTATAGGCCGTGTTGTCCCTCCAGTGTAGAGGTGATCGTGGTTGAGTTTGTACGAGGTTGAGGTAAGTCCGTAGGACTTACTTAGCTACCATCCCTATATTAGGTGTTTGCATGAGTGGTGTGTGCTTTATATGTTTGCTATGATAGCATGAGTTGTCGTTTTTATCGGCCTATGTTCTATTGACTGCCCCACTGCGTGGCTGTGATAACCTTTCCCTTTCATCCCGCCGTGGAGTCTAGGAGGTTCTCTGATGTCGGGCCAGACTGGTTTACAGGAAGGACGCAATCCACTCTCATAGGGTACACGGATTGTGTGACCGATACTCGTACAGCTGGACATTGCACTCAGAGGCGGGGATGTATCGGTCCTCGTGTTACATACTTTCATCTATCTATATATATATATACGGTTTTTGAGTGAATGGTCATTATATAAAGATAATAAATGGGTAAATGTGTGATAGCATGCTGATGTGTTTATCTTTCATGATTGTGCTTGTGCTTATGCATTACCTCATATATGTATGCTTAGCTAACGGTTTCATACCGTGTTGTAGATGTTTACAGGTTAGGCGCTACTGGGTGATCTGGCAGGGTGACAGGCCGAGGACTCTCGTACATTAGGTGGTTGGTTTGGGGTTGTTGTGTTTCCCCTCCTACGTGAGGATGATATTTTGTACCTCCTATGTGAGGATGTCGTTTTATATACTCGGCTATGTTGTTGTTTACTTTGGGTCGTACAGTTTATACTGTTTTATGTATTTGTTTTATATCTGTCAGTGTCATGTTGTAAGTTCCAGTGAACTTGTTGTCAGGCTAGGGTCAGGATCCATTATGAGATCCTAGCCCAATGTGACATCCCGAGTCCTGCGGATTTGGGGTGTTACAGAGTTGGTATCAGAGCCCAGGTTGACAACAATGGCACTTGCTACTTGCAATGAGGTTTGATAGGTAAAATAAACAGAGCCCACATGGGATCTGACGTTTTCAAAGGTTTTGGTTTTAAGTGTGGTTTTGGGATAGAATGTACGAGAAGTCGTCACCTCTGCCATGGATCTCTGCATCGTAGATATGTATATATATCTGTGTGTACTATGGACTATGTGGATGTATTATATACATATCGATACCTATGGCATATATATAGCCTTATAAGATTAGGTGCGTATATCCTACAAATGACTCAGACTAGAGTAGTATCTGTAGTGGGATGAGGTAGGGGCACACCCCTCTTCCTCCAGTGGTGATAAGTAAGGGACCAGTTTCCGCTGTTGTTTCGCCTATGGGAGAGAACGAGTTTGAAGAGGCTGATCGTGTCTCCATGAGTAGATCCGAGTTTCAAGAATATATGTAACAAGTATATGAAGCGGTGATAGCGGGTAGATCCACACCGGATTTACCAACAATTGTGAGATCAACTGAAGCTTCTGGATCCGGAAAGAAGCAATGGACTGAATCAGTTACTAGAGAAGCAAAGATGATGAATGGGGAACCAAGTCCGATATCAGGACAATCTAGTGATCCTTTGGCCATGAAGATGACTGGCAAGGGACTACAGTGTTTTAATTGCGTGGAAGTTGGGACACTGGCGAGTTGTGTGCCCAAAGGCGCCCATCATATGCTTTACGTGTGGTAAAGCAGGGCATAGAGCG
Source organism: Fagopyrum homotropicum (assembly GCA_033239125.1). NCBI lineage: Eukaryota > Viridiplantae > Streptophyta > Magnoliopsida > Caryophyllales > Polygonaceae > Fagopyrum > Fagopyrum homotropicum. Next base: position 58,549,682 of record BSWB01000008.1, on the reverse strand, counting down.
ATGTTTTGTCGACAGGGCAAGGTATTGCCTTTACAGGTTCCCTTCAAGAGTGAGATCATTCCAGGTGGACGACGAAGGTCGAGTTACCCTTCAGTTACACACGTTGCAAGGATGGGATGATTATGTTTCAGTTGTGGCTATCCAGATCATTTGCGTTCTATGTGCCCTTTGGCATTGATAGCTTGTTTCACTTGTGGTGAGCTAGGCCATCTGGCCCTTTCTGTCAGCACGGTGGTGTTTCTTCCCAGCAAGACCTTCCTCTTTCCGGTGCAGAAAGAGTGGAAGTGGAGGCTATAGTAATGATCTTAGTGATACCTGAGGAGTATGGATCTGACATTGTGTGATGATATGTAGAGGAGCTACGAGTGTTAGCTGTTATAGGTACCATTCTCGTTAATGGTTTACCTAGTGGAGTTTTGCTTGTTGTGAGTGTTATGCACGTTATGTCTTTCGATGTATGCGTTAATGGTTGAATTTTGGTATATAGTAGAAGGTGGATTTTCTTTTACAAGATTACCTTTTTGGGTCTGAGGTACCCGTGAGATGCGTGTTTGTTCCCTTATTTCAGGGACCCGTGTATGGTTGCAGACTTTTTTGTCATGTCGTAGGTGCATGAGGAAGTCATTATGTGTACGGTTTGGATGAATAGATATCATGTGGTGTTAGCTTTTAATAGTAAGACTATTATAGTCTTTACTAAGTTGAGTTAAATAGAGGTCTTCTGACGTTAAGACCTTTAAAGAGACGGGTTTGTCATCAGGACTGTACGAGCAGCGAGCTGGTAGCACAGGGATGTGACGTCTTCTAGTGTTATACCATGAAGGAGCGAGATAGTCCAACATTGGAAGGTATTCCAGTTGTTTATGAGTTTATAGACGTGTTACTGAACCGTCTAGTTGCCACCTCAGCGGAGTGTGGACATTGTTATCGAGTTGAAGTATGATACAAGATTGAATGGGAAAGCCACACTATATGGTGCTTGTTGAGATATTGTACTGATAACTTGAAAAGTTTACTGAAACGGGCTTCTTTTACCCTAGTACGTTCCATGTTCCGTATTGACGACCTGATGAGTTAAGCTTCAAGAAGCAATTGTGTTTTCAAGATTCCTTTGTGCTCAAGATATCCCTAGTCATGGATGAGAGAGCAACATGTGTATGAGATAACATCCCATACCCGTTATGGACACTACGAGTTTGTAGTGATGTCATTTGGGTTGACGAATGTTTAATAGTTTTTATAGAGTTGATGAAAATTATCTTCATCGACTTCCTTGATTATTTGGTGGTGGACTTCATTAATGACATGTCGGTATACTCTCATAGCAGAGAATAGTAGACCGATCGTCTGAGGACCGTTCTGCAGATTTCGAGAGATAGAGAGTTATATGCTACGCCCTCTAAGTGTAAGTTGAGATGCTAGTGGTAGCCTTTTTAGGCCATGTTGTCTCCGTCAATGGGATCATGGTTGACCTGGCAAGAATTAAGTATGTTGTACATTGGGAGATAATGATGAACATTAAGGAATACGTAGTTTTCTCGGCTCAGTCGATTGCTACCAATGCTTTGAGGAATGATTTTATATGATTACGTATTCATTTGCGAGTCTTTTGAGAAGACCACCATAACAACGTTATGAAAGCAGTGTGTCTATGTTCTGAAGAGTTGAGGAGGCATTTGACCTTTGCTTCCATTCTGTTGTAGTTAGAAGATTTTTGGGATCCCGTGATTTACGGTGATACATCCCAGCTAAGTCTGAGATGTGTATTACTACAGAGGATTAGGGTTATTGATATGTGTGTTTACAGCTGAGAACGTATGATGAGAACTACCCGACTCATGATTTAGAGTTAGTAGTGGTAGTTCAAGCCTTTAAGTTTTGAAGACCGTAGCGGTGTGATCTTCATGTCAGATTTTTATAGATCATAGAAATCTGAAGTATATTTTATGCAACAGGGGTTGAATAATCGCCAGTGTTAAGAGCTTAAGTTGATCAAGACTTTGACTTGAAGATTTCATATTATTCAGAGAAGTTGAATGTTGTCACCGATAACTTGAATGGAAAGACGTTCCAAGAGAAGATGATTGTGAGACTGATAGTTCAGCCTCAACTTCAGAGAGATCTAGCTTGGCTAGAGTTGGACAATCAGTTCCTTGACGAGGATACCCTGTTATACCTCAGAGGTTCTACCTGGTCTGTTGGATGAGGTCCAAAAGAAGTAGGAGACCTGCGCGGCCTTGACAAGGTTTAGAGAAAGGATGTCTCGTACTGAGGCACCATATTTCTCCATGGGAGTAGATGGACTGATGAAGAGTCATGACCACTTTTGTGTACCTACTGATGCAAATGGAGACAGAGAATATTACGGTATACCCACTGTACGCCTTATTCAGTACATTCAGGTACGAGTAAGATGGACCACGAGATGAGACGATTATATTGTATGAAGCCGATATAACCAGATTTGTGATACAGTGTGTGACCTGTTAGCAGGTCCAGATAGAGTATTTCCGATCTAGAGATAAGCTCCACCCACTACCAGTGCAGTAGTAGAATTTGGGAGGACAGATCTATGGACTTTGTTATGGGATTGTGACCCAGTAGAAGATTGATGTTATCTGGATTGCTGGTAACAAATTAATGAAACCGGTACGTTTCATCAGAAGGACGTGGCTAGTGAATGAATTGGCTGAGGAGTATACTAGACAAATAGTGAGACTCTATGGTATACCGAGAACGATCATTCTGATCGAGATAGATGCTTTTACTTTGAGATTTTGGGAAGCAGATTCAAACTGCTTTGGGGACGAGTATGTACCTCACGGCTACACTTCACCCCCTGACAGATGCTCAGTTAGAGAGGATCATCTAGATCTTAAAGATCTATTATAAGTTGTAAGTTGAATGGGAACGTGGATGGTTATATTACCTTCCATTAATGAGTTTATTATATAACAATGAAGGACGTGCATCTTTTTGGGATGGCCCTATGAGGCAATATATATAGACATTGATGTCGTATATCCTTATGCTAGAAGTGATCTAGCAGTAGTAGTGGAATAACACCAGACCAGATTCAGGATTTTATAGTTCAAGTGACGTTGATTGAAGGAAGAATGCTGGATGTACAGAGTCGCCAGATATTATATGTAGACAAGAGGCGTTAACCTCTAAAGTTCAAGCGAAAGTTCATGTCCGGCTGTAAGTATCTCAGCTGCGAGACGTTAGACGTGTTAATATGGAAAGGGAACTGAGTTTCCAATATGATGGTTTATTTGAGATCGACCAGTACGGAGAAGGCAGCATGATGTTTAGCTTTTCCTTTGAGATTAGAGGATATCCACCCAGTGTTTCTTATGTCTCAATTGAGGAAGTATATACCAGACTCGAGACACCTTGTGAGTTACGATGATTTCGTGGTTGAGTCCAACCACACTTTTATTGAGCATTCGATTACATTCTTGGAATGAGATATGAAACGCTTGTATTCGAAAGACATTCCCATATTGAGGATATGATGGTCGAGGTGAAGACCTGAAGAGGCTATGTGAGAGACTGAGGATAGTGCCCTGAGGGACTATCCAGAGTATATGTTAGGACATACCCATTTGTGGGAGCACGAGTATATCTTAGTGCTATCTTGATGAATGTTGTGCTTATGTGTTTATATGCCTTGATATGTTATTCCATGCTAGTTGTGATGTGATTTATGATCTTAGTAGATCTTGATGTGCTAGCGTGATGTATGCTATAGCTGGAGATGATTACTTCCTCCACGCTACCCGAGTATGATCATATTTATAGCTGGAGATGGTTCTTTCCTCCACGCTATTTGAGTGGGATTAGAATTCAGCAGGAGATAGTTCTTTCCTCCATGCTACCTTGATGGACATAGTTCAGTGGAGATGTGATTCCTCCATGCGATATATATGTTTATGGGTTGGCTAGAGACGTATTTCCTCTATGCATGTGATATGTTTTGGCTGGAGATGTGCTTCCTCTATGCCTTGTGATGTGGTATGGCGAGAGACGTGATTCCTCTACGCCTTTGGGTAGCATTATGGCCCTGTTTCCTGGAGTGATGATTCCTCCATGTTTATACTTGAGGTTATAGATTGTTATAGGTTGTGATCTTTTGAACGGAGACGTGATACCTCCGATAGAAAGAGTGAGAGTTATACCTCGGCGTATGGGTCCGAGAGGATTTGGGAATTGTTCAAGTTTCGGGACGAAACTTTTTTTTTAAGGGGTGTGTGATGTAATAGCTATGATTTCCGAATTCTAATTAATGTTGATTAACTTAATCGTTGATAGTAATTGACATATAACTCGCGAATATTTCGCAAGTGATGAGTATGAGTCCCACCGTTATGTTCCTCGCGTAATTTTGGACGTTTGGGGAAATTTTTACTTTTCCCCCCGGGTAATTATTTTTACCCTCCGGTGTTATTTGGAGCATTTGGGAGCTCCAATTAATAAAAAATGCAGTTGAGAGAAATAATCAGGACATCGGATATGTCGTAGATATAAAATAACATGAAGAGGCAAAACGACCAAAAGAGTCGCTATTTCGTTTCTTAACGGCTAAGAAAGACGGCTTAGGAATACACGTTTTCCGAGGCAACTGTGGAATAATTATCCCTACAATATTCCAGATTTAATGTTCCAATCTAGAGAAGTTTGGAGAAAGAGGTTCGACCCGCCTTTGGATCGATTAAAGGATAATTATCGTCTTTGCTAAAGGATAATTATCGTCTTCACTATAAATAGCGGAAAATCCTTTATTAATTCATTTTCTTTCACGTTTCCTCGTAAAAACTCTTATTTCTCTCAACCTTCAAACTCAGATCGACTCTCCGTTTCTAATCCGATTTCAATTCCGTTTGAGTTTCTGGATTCCTCTCTTCATTCTCTTCATATCGGTACCGAGTTTCTGCATTTCCGAGTATATGGAGGGCTGGTCGAGCATATATGTCACCAGGACGGTCCCGTCGCTCAGATTCCGGTGAATTTGATGTTGTCCATGCGTAGCCTGCGTCGCTACGTTTCCGAATCTTCTTTCAGATCGTCAATCGGGTTAGTAACGAATAAGTTATGAATTTATTCGTTTCCGTACTGAGATTTGGCCTAAATTGACTTTAGGCTTGTCAAAATGGATAATTAGAAATTCCATTATGGTCGTTATATTATTCTGGTGATTATGGATAGTTTGTTTGATGAAATCTGATGACAGGTGGGTTTAGAAATTGCCTGCAGGCAAAACGTTATTCTAGCAAAATCTAATTAATTAATTAAAGGTTAATTATTTAAATTAAGATTAGAATTGAGATTGAGGAATGTCGATTAGATACTACCTTGAGATTTGAGGAATTGTGAGTTATGTTGAGATATTGAGGTTTAGTTGGTTGTGAGGCTTATAGATTGAGTATGATCCTTATGGATCCCTTTGGGTCTAGGTGTGACCCCTTTGATGAATAGAGGTTGATATATCTCTTTATGCCTTGTTTATAGGCCGTGTTGTCCCTCCAGTGTAGAGGTGATCGTGGTTGAGTTTGTACGAGGTTGAGGTAAGTCCGTAGGACTTACTTAGCTACCATCCCTATATTGGGTGTTTGCATGAGTGGTGTGTGCTTTATATGTTTGCTATGATAGCATGAGTTGTCGTTTTTATCGGCCTATGTTCTATTGACTGCCCCACTGCGTGGCTGTGATAACCTTTCCCTTTCATCCCGCCGTGGAGTCTGGGAGGTTCTCTGATGTCGGGCCAGACTAGTTTACAGGAAGGGCGCAATCCACTCCCATAGGGTACACGGATTGTGTGACCGATACTCGTATAGCTGGACATTGCACTCAGAGGCGGGGATGTATCGGTCCTCGTGTCACATACTTTCATCTATCTATATATATATACGGTTTTTGAGTGAATGGTCATTATATAAAGATAATAAACGGGTAAATGTGTGATAGCATGTTGATGTGTTTATCTTTCATGATTGTGCTTGTGCTTATGCATTACCTCATATATGTATGCTTAGCTAACGGTTTCATACCGTGTTGTAGATGTTTACAGGTTAGGCGCTACTGGGTGATCTGGCAGGGTGACAGGCCGAGGACTCTCGTACATTAGGTGGTTGGTTTGGGGTTGTTGTGTTTCCCCTCCTACGTGAGGATGATATTTTGTACCTCCTATGTGAGGATGTCGTTTTATATACTCGGCTATGTTGTTGTTTACTTTGGGTCGTACAGTTTATACTGTTTTATGTATTTGTTTTATATCAGTCAGTGCCATGTTGTAAGTTCCAGTGAACTTGTTGTCAGGCTAGGGTCAGGATCCATTATGAGATCCTAGCCCAATGTGACATCCCGAGTCCCGCGGATTTGGGGTGTTACACGAAGGAAAGGTGGCGGAGTCCAACTGTGAGGTTGGCACCGCTGCTGGTGGTCGACGGAGCCGGCGGTGTAATAACCGAAAATTTTAAACTCCGTTTAATACTGATTTCAACCGGATTCCGATCCGCCAACTTTTATCCTTTTAAATAAAAATAAAATGATATTTAATTTCTATCATTTTATGTGACCTTGATTCACATAAAATGATAATTAGGTAACCCGTATAATAAGTCCGTACATTTAAAAAACCGAAGAGCGGTTCCGTGCGAGTAACGATTTATTTTTCAGCCCATCCTCTAACGGGATGAGCGGGCCCAACGGAGTAGGCCCACTAATTAACCCATCTGCCGGCCCACTTACTTAACCCTTCCCTAATTCCCCACTAATGACATTTAACCCAATCTTAACCCTAACCTAATTGAGAGTTGTACGCTCTATTCTTCTACCTCATCTATGAGAGTACCGTATCAGCAACCAACGAATTCGGCGTCAAAGACAACCACAATTGAGCTTGGAAGCACCGCCCATCGGTCCACCAAACGACCCTCTCCGCGCCGGAACTGCTGCATCATCGTTGGCCAGAGAGACGAGGCCGCCAACGCCGTCGGGGTTCCTGCAAGCGATAACGAGACCGAAGGCAAGTACACACCCTCACCTACTCGCCGCCTTGCTTGTCGATCGACTTCCGGGCGATAAAATACATCCTACCGGCCACTATTGGGTGTACCTCTGCTCGGACCTTCACCTCGGCGCTCCAGACGCTGCACCAGACCGGAGGGAGACGGTTGCTCGGCCTGCTGCAGACGGCGTCTCCGGTAAGCTCCGACCCGACTGCCTCCTTTCCCTATTTCGTCCCTAACCTCCTGCAAGTATCTAACCTGTTGATGAACGGGATTGTCGACCCTCCTGTTGACTGGTGCTACACAGGCTCGACAAAGCTCTATTCGGGGCTACTTCGATCGACTTAGGCTACAATTACTTTTCCTGCAGAGGCGTGACCATTGTGCTGGACGGGTGGGTTTTCTTCCTCCGTGCAGTGTAGGTATAAGTATATATATATATATATATTATGCATAAGTATAGTGTAGGTATAAGTATATATATATTATGCATAAGTGCACTGTAGGTATAAGTATATATATATATATATATATATATATATATATATATATATATATATATATATATATATATATATATATATATATATATATATATATATATATATATATATTTGCATAAGTACAGTGTAGGTATAAGTATATATATATTATGCATAAGTGCAGTGTAGGTATAAGTATATATATATATATTTGCATAAGTGCCGTGTAGGCATAAGTATATATATATTATGCATAAGTGCAGTGTAGGTATAAGTATATATATATATATATATATTTGCATAAGTGCCGTGTAGGTATAAGTATATATATATTATGCATAAGTGCCGTGTGTGTGTATATATATATATATATATATATATATATATATAAAAGTGTAGTGTATATATATAAGTATATATAGATGTATAAGTGTAGAGTGGTGAAGATAGGAGCCACTAAGAAGGGTAGGTACTTGGGTAGGAACGTGTGGTATAGTAGACTAGTAGTAACCGGAAAAGGTTAGAGTTTATAGGTAGTTAGTACGACCGGAATATTGTGCACTAGATATGAAGGTTGCGGTGGTTTGTATGGGTGTTCAAATGCTATCGTTGATAACGAGTTCCACTTGTTAGAATATCCTAAGGACTCGTTATGCTAACATAAGCTAAGCTCGTTTAGGTTCTCGGTCTGTTACCTAGAATAATTATGAGGATGTTATCTAAACTTGGGAATGGAATGACGTTGTTCTCTTTAACGAGTATGTTTATGATTTTGACCTTAGACCTAGTAGCTTAGGTGTAAAGGTCGGACCTTAACAACCCTTTTGAAAATTCTAGAACCTTGTTAACTTTATAATCTCTAGTAAACTATCCTTGAGAACCAGATTATGGAAATGGGTTCTAAAAGAAAATATTAGATTTTAATGGTAGACTTTTTGGGAGTTTTCGGGACCAGGGGTAAAATAGTCATTTTACCTTAAGAGGGTTTTTAGTAACTCCTCTTCATGAGATTGTACATCTTAGAAGTTTATAACTTCTAAGAGTGGGATGTGATTCTGATCCACGTGCCTTGTTTGACAGGCGAATGAGTTTACACGGTTGCAGACCGAGTTGAGATTTCAGAGAGTTGTGATTTGATTCAGGTAAGTCCTTGCGACTTACTTAGCTGGTTTCTGGATATTAGTTGAGTGATAATAGTGCTGTGTACCATGTCTATTATAATAACAACTTGTTAGGACGACCGTCGTTATTATGTGTTAAGGCCCAAGTGTTTGTATAACGGGCCGTGACATCACTGCCCAGCTCTGCCAGGAGACTGGGAGGTTCTCTATACCCAGACCATACAGGTACACGGTGAGATGCATCGGATCCACTCCTGATGGGTACACGGGGACGGAGGCGAGGTTTGGGAATCCCTCGTGTCACAAAATAAGTATCATTAGTAAGAGTGAATGACTTAAATGAAGATAATAAATGGATTGTTTGAAAGCATGATGAGTGTTTATGATTTTTTGTGTGTGTGCTATTATTATTCTCCTAATGTTTAGATAACTAGCTAATGGTTGTTTTGTTGTGTTTTTAGAATTACCGCAGGTTAGAGCAGCAACTGAGTGAACCGGAAGTAGTGGTCAGCCGGGTCTCCGTACTCCTTAGAGTGGGGGTTGGGTTATTGCTTGTCGTTCTTTCATCTTGTTAAGACAATTAGTCTTTTCCCTTTGTTTAAGTATTATAGGCTGTTAGACCTTGTTGCATTCATCCGTTAAAAACACATCTTTATGAATTTCAGTTTTTTTTATTTGTGTCTTGTTGCAAGATCCTAGTAATATTGTTGTCAAACTGAGGTCGGGACCCATTGTGAGGTCCTAACCAGTAATATCCCGGGTTCCGAGAATCCGGGGTGTTACAGGCGGAAGGGAAGGTGGCGATGGTCCGAATGCGAGGCTGGCACCGCTATTGGTGGTCGTCGGTGTTGGCGTCGACTGTGCAGAAACGAGAGGGTTGCGGCGTGAGGTTATGCGGTAGAGGAGTGTAGTCGAGAGTGCCGCAGCAGGATTAGGAAAAGGAAATCAGGTTAAGCGTAGGATTGGATTAGGGTTAGGATTAGGGTTAAGGAGGTGGGCCGGCTGAAAGGTCATTGGGCCAGGTGTTGGGCCGGAACCGGCCTGCTCTTTAATTAAGACAAGAGGGCTGAAAGAATACTCGTTCTCCGCCCGAAACCGTTCAAAGTACGGAATTAATTACGGAATTATTTATGAAATTATTTACTGAATTATATAAGTTATCATTTTATGTGAATCCATGTTACATAAAATGATAGAACTTAATATCGTGTTATTTTTATTTAAAAGAATTTAGGTTGGCGGATCGGAAAAGACTAACTGTCTTAACAAAAGGAAAAGAACAACAAAGCAACAACCCAAACCCCCACCCTAAGGAGTACGGAGACCCGGCTGACCACTACTTCCGGATCACTCAGCTGCCGTTTTAACCTGTGGTAGAATCTAAAAACACAACAAAACAACCATTAGCTAGTTATCTAAACATTAGGAGAATAATAATAGCACACACACACATAAAATAATAAACACTCATCATGCTTTCAACAATCCATTTATTTTCTTTATTTAAGTCATTCACTCTAATGATACTTATTTTGTGACACGAGGGATTCCCAAACCTCGCCTCCGCCCCCGTGTACCCATCAGGAGTGGATCCGATGGATCTCACCGTGTACCTGTATGGTCTGGGTATAAAGAACCTCCCAGTCTCCTGGCAGAGCTGGGCAGTGATGTCACGGCCCGTTATACATACACTTGGGCCTTAAAACATAATAACCACGGCCGTCCTAACAAGTTGTTATTTATTATAACACACATTGCACACACACAACCATTATCACCCAACTAATATCAGAAACCAGCTAAGTAAGTCGCAAGGACTTACTTGAATCTAAATCACAACTCTCAAATTCTCAACTCGGTCCGCAGCCGTAGAAACTCAAACGCCTGTCACACAAGGCACGTGGATCAAAAATAAATCCTTAAACTCTTAGAAGATATAAACTCTAAGATGTACAGTCTCATGAAGAGAGATTACGGAAAAAGGCTCTCTTAAGGTAAAAAGACTATTTTACCCCTGGTCCCGAGACTTCCCAAAAAAAATCTATCATTTAGTTCTAATATTCTCCTCTAGGACCTAAGTCCAAAATCGAGTTCTCATAGAAAAATTTAGTAAGGTTTTACAAAAGTTACCCAACATTCTTAGTTTACACAAAAGTCGTCAAGCCTCGACTTTGGGTTCATATACACGGCTTGGATAAGGATATAAAATCCCGAGATAAAATCCTAGATCCTCTATGATATACATACTAAACCTAGGAGTAAAGATCTCTCAAAAATACTTACTCATAACTCTCCCATAATTCTCCGAAGTTGGTATAAAAGCTGAAATTCCCATACTTAGTCTATTTTCCCCTGCTGTAAAAACAGCTCAAGTGCTCTACTTCGGGACCTTATAAAACCTAATCCGACCGTTAACTTTCTCCCAAATTTTAACACAGTAAACTACATAATTCAATCTACAAAATACTAAAAATTCGACGGTGGATTCTCGATCTAAGCTATAGAAATTAGATCCTAAAGTCAACAGGTCGAAGCTGAATTATAAGGTGGGTAGAGGTTCTAATTTCGATTCTCCTTAACAGTATAAGCTTCCCTTATTTTTACCTACAGGTCTCCGGTTCAAAACCCACTGCACCCAAACATACATCAACCATAAAAGACCATCTTAAGATCAAAACCTTCCTGCTGCACATCTAACTTCTCTAAGTCTCGTCTAAGCAACCCTACACTGCTTTCACCTCAAAACTCAGCAACTACCACATATACACTAAACAGCACAAAGGGTACTAAGCTCAGGAGTTGTGATTACTCACCCGTAGCAGTGAAGATCCAGTTTGTTGTCAATCTCCCAATGAAGGGTCCAACGTTGTATAAGACTGCATTCGATCGAAGGAGAGTTGATTACGGATCTATACATGAGGAGGAAAGAGTGGACAGTAGGTGTGCACTTACTCAGTCTTCTGCTTTAGCAGCCTGGCACGCGATCTGCTCCTGGGGACGGTTGAAGACGCGTGCAGTGTATCGGACTCGCTGCGAGGGTGTGTTGTCCTGTGTTCGGCCTGTAGAAGCGATGGAGGCGTCAAGGATGTGTGGTGGTTGTCGATGGCGGACTGTGCAGCCGGTTGAACGATCGAAGGAAAGGTGGCGGAGTCCAACTGTGAGGTTGGCACCGTTGCTGGTGGTCGACGGAGCCAGCGGAAGGGAGGGTGGCGATGGTCCGAATGCGAGGCTGGCACCGCTATTGGTGGTCGTCGGTGTTGGCGTCGACTGTGCAGAAACGAGAGGGCTGCAGCGTGAGGTTATGCGGTAGAGGAGTGTTGTCGAGAGTGCCGCAGCAGGATTAGGAAGCGTAGGATTGGATTAGGGTTAGGATTAGGGTTAAGGAGGTGGGCCGGCTGAAAGGTCATTGAGCCTGGTGTTGGGCCGGAACCGGCCTGCTCTTTAATTAAGACAAGAGGGCTGAAGGAATACTCGTTCTCCGCCCGAAACCGTTCAAAGTACGGAATTAATTACGGAATAATTTATGAAATTATTTACTGAATTATATAAGTTATCATTTTATGTGAATCCATGTTACATAAAATGATAGAATTTAATATAGTGTTATTTTTATTTAAAAGAATATAGGTTGGCGGATCGGAAATCCGGTTTTATCCGGTATTAAACGGAGTTTAAAAATTTCGGATCTATACATGAGGAGGAAAGAGTAGACAGTAGGTCTGCACTTACTCAGTCTTTTGCTTTAGCAGCCTGGCACGCGATCTGCTCCTGGGGACGGTTGAAGACGCGTGCAGTGGATCGGACTGGCGTCGAGGGTGTGTTGTCCTGTGTTCGGCCTGTAACAGCGATGGAGGCGTCAAGGATGTGTGGTGGTGGTCGATGGCGGACTGTGCAGCCGGTCGAACGATCGAAGTGTAATAGCTATGATTTCCGAATTCTAATTAATGTTGATTAACTTAATCGTTGATAGTAATTGACATATAAATCGCGAATATTTCGCAAGTGATGAGTATGAGTCCCACCGTTATGTTCCTTGCGTAATTTTGGACGTTTGGGGAAATTTTTACTTTTTCCCCCGGGTAATTATTTTTACCCTCCGGTGTTATTTGGAGCATTTGGGAGCTCCAATTAATAAAAAATGCAGTTGAGAGAAATAATCAGGACATCGGATATGTCGTAGATATAAAATAACATGAAGAGGCAAAACGACCAAAAGAGTCGCTATTTCGTTTCTTAACGGCTAAGAAAGACGGCTTAGGAATACACGTTTTCCGAGGCAACTGTGGAATAATTATCCCTACAATATTCCAGATTTAATGTTCCAATCTAGAGAAGTTTGGAGAAAGAGGTTCGACCCGCCTTTGGATCGATTAAAGGATAATTATCGTCTTTGCTAAAGGATAATTATCGTCTTCACTATAAATAGCGGAAAATCCTTTATTAATTCATTTTCTTTCACGTTTCCTCGTAAAAACTCTTATTTCTCTCAACCTTCAAACTCAGATCGACTCTCCGTTTCTAATCCGATTTCAATTCCGTTTGAGTTTCTGGATTCCTCTCTTCATTCTCTTCATATCGGTACCGAGTTTCTGCATTTCCGAGTATATGGAGGGCTGGTCGAGCATATATGTCACCAGGACGGTCCCGTCGCTCAGATTCCGGTGAATTTGATGTTGTCCATGCGTAGCCTGCGTCGCTACGTTTCCGAATCTTCTTTCAGATCGTCAATCGGGTTAGTAACGAATAAGTTATGAATTTATTCGTTTCCGTACTGAGATTTGGCCTAACTTGACTTTAGGCTTGTCAAAATGGATAATTAGAAATTCCATTATGGTCGTTATATTATTCTGGTGATTATGGATAGTTTGTTTGATGAAATCTGATGACAGGTGGGTTTAGAAATTGCCTGCAGGCAAAACGTTATTCTAGCAAAATCTAATTAATTAATTAAAGGTTAATTAATTAAATTAAGATTAGAATTGAGATTGAGGAATGTCGATTAGATACTACCTTGAGATTTGAGGAATTGTGAGTTATGTTGAGATATTGAGGTTTAGTTGGTTGTGAGGCTTATAGATTGAGTATGATCCTTATGGATCCCTTTGGGTCTAGGTGTGACCCCTTTGATGAATAGAGGTTGATATATCTCTTTATGCCTTGTTTATAGGCCGTGTTGTCCCTCCAGTGTAGAGGTGATCGTGGTTGAGTTTGTACGAGGTTGAGGTAAGTCCGTAGGACTTACTTAGCTACCATCCCTATATTGGGTGTTTGCATGAGTGGTGTGTGCTTTATATGTTTGCTATGATAGCATGAGTTGTCGTTTTTATCGGCCTATGTTCTATTGACTGCCCCACTGCGTGGCTGTGATAACCTTTCCCTTTCATCCCGCCGTGGAGTCTAGGAGGTTCTCTGATGTCGGGCCAGACTGGTTTACAGGAAGGACGCAATCCACTCTCATAGGGTACACGGATTGTGTGACCGATACTCGTACAGCTGGACATTGCACTCAGAGGCGGGGATGTATCGGTCCTCGTGTCACATACTTTCATCTATCTATATATATATACGGTTTTTGAGTGAATGGTCATTATATAAAGATAATAAATGGGTAAATGTGTGATAGCATGCTGATGTGTTTATCTTTCATGATTGTGCTTGTGCTTATGCATTACCTCATATATGTATGCTTAGCTAACGGTTTCATACCGTGTTGTAGATGTTTACAGGTTAGGCGCTACTGGGTGATCTGGCAGGGTGACAGGCCGAGGACTCTCGTACATTAGGTGGTTGGTTTGGGGTTGTTGTGTTTCCCCTCCTACGTGAGGATGATATTTTGTACCTCCTATGTGAGGATGTCGTTTTATATACTCGGCTATGTTGTTGTTTACTTTGGGTCGTACAGTTTATACTGTTTTATGTATTTGTTTTATATCTGTCAGTGCCATGTTGTAAGTTCCAGTGAACTTGTTGTCAGGCTAGGGTCAGGATCCATTATGAGATCCTAGCCCAATGTGACATCCCGAGTCCCGCGGATTTGGGGTGTTACAGAGTTGGTATCAGAGCCCAGGTTGACAACAATGGCACTTGCTACTTGCAATGAGGTTTGATAGGTAAAATAAACAGAGCCCACATGGGATCTGACGTTTTCAAAGGTTTTGGTTTTAAGTGTGGTTTTGGGATAGAATGTACGAGAAGTCGTCACCTCTGCCATGGATCTCTGCATCGTAGATATGTATATATATCTGTGTGTACTATGGACTATGTGGATGTATTATATACATATCGATACCTATGGCATATATATAGCCTTATAAGATTAGGTGCGTATATCCTACAAATGACTCAGACTAGAGTAGTATCTGTAGTGGGATGAGGTAGGGGCACACCCCTCTTCCTCCAGTGGTGATAAGTAAGGGACCAGTTTCCGCTGTTGTTTTGCCTATGGGAGAGAACGAGTTTGAAGAGGCTGATCGTGTCTCCATGAGTAGATCCGAGTTTCAAGAATATATGTAACAAGTATATGAAGCGGTGATAGCGGGTAGATCCACACCGGATTTACCAACAATTGTGAGATCAACTGAAGCTTCTGGATCCGGAAAGAAGCAATGGACTGAATCAGTTACTCGAGAAGCAAAGATGATGAATGGGGAACCAAGTCCGATATCAGGACAATCTAGTGATCCTTTGGCCATGAAGATGACTGGCAAGGGACTACAGTGTTTTAATTGCGTGGAAGTTGGGACACTGGCGAGTTGTGTGCCCAAAGGCGCCCATCATATGCTTTACGTGTGGTAAAGTAGGGCATAGAGCGATGTTTTGTCGACAGGGCAAGGTATTGCCTTTACAGGTTCCCTTCAAGAGTGAGATCATTCCAGGTGGACGACGAAGGTCGAGTTACCCTTCAGTTACACACGTTGCAAGGATGGGATGATTATGTTTCAGTTGTGGATATCCAGATCATTTGCGTTCTATGTGCCCTTTGGCATTGATAGCTTGTTTCACTTGTCGATGGCGGACTGTGCAGCCGGTTGAACGATCGAAGGAAAGGTGGCGGAGTCCAACTGTGAGGTTGGCACCGCTGCTGGTGGTCGACGGAGCCAGCGGAAGGGAGGGTGGCGATGGTCCGAATGCGAGGCTGGCACCGCTATTGGTGGTCGTCGGTGTTGGCGTCGACTGTGCAGAAACGAGAGGGCTGCAGCGTGAGGTTATGCGGTAGAGGAGTGTTGTCGAGAGTGCCGCAGCAGGATTAGGAAGCGTAGGATTGGATTAGGGTTAGGATTAGGGTTAAGGAGGTGGGCCGGCTGAAAGGTCATTGAGCCTGGTGTTGGGCCGGAACCGGCCTGCTCTTTAATTAAGACAAGAGGGCTGAAAGAATACTCGTTCTCCGCCCGAAACCGTTCAAGGTACGGAATTAATTACGGAATTGTTTATGAAATTATTTACTTTATTATATAAGTTATCATTTTATGTGAATCCATGTTACATAAAATGATAGAATTTAATATCGTGTTATTTTTATTTAAAAGAATATAGGTTGGCGGATCGGAAATCCGGTTTTATCCGGTATTAAACGGAGTTTAAAAATTTCGGTTATTACAATTGGAAATGGAAACCGTAAAGTAATAAGATTCTACAAATCTTCGCCCCATCGTATCAACTGCAACTTCGTCTTGAGAAATCAGAAGGTAGGTTTCGTGATTTCCTATTATGTCAACCAAGAATCGCCTAATCGCCATTGTCGTCTTTTCCGAACTTCGCAATACCTTCGTCTGCCATTTTCGCAACTATAAACATACCCAGATATGTAAATGTCATACATAGAATTCGGATACACATGACATAAAAGACATACGTACATTTATGTAAACATTATGTACACAATTATACATCGATCGTACATACACAATATGTATTATTACACACAACGAAGATGTAGATTAATGCACTTAATATGTACACAATAACACACACCAAGTATGTAACAAATATGTATATATCATACATAGGGTTCAAAACACATACGTACATTACTGTCCCTAAAATGTGTACACAAGTTATCTTCGTCAACATAATATCGCCAATCTGGACAATCGCCATTTCTCCAAAAAATGGCATACATCGTGATTCAAGATTACAACAATATAGTTACATAATTTCAACAACAAAATTACTATTTTCATCATATATGTACACTAACAAGTCAAAAGAAACACAAAATAACAACATAAATTTTGTCCTCCATTAAAGCATCAAAAAGCTTCGAAACACCATAAATTTGACTTTCACCTTACCGATTTACGATAGATGATGCTACAAAAACCTAACAACCGATGCAGTGTACTTCTCCAATGGCCAAAACGTGAACGCGGACAATTGCCCAAACCTAAACGCATAAAAACCCAGAAACCTCCATCTTCTGTTTTCGTTGAAAATGGTGGACTGTATATCGTAAAAAAAAACACAGAAAATAATGTGGGAAGATCGTTGTTTTTAATGCTTCCTAAACAGTTATTATCATTAATTAGCATAATTAATTTTGGAAATAAGTATTTTTTTAATTGGAGGGAGAAAGATCATGAGATCTCTATTTTGTTAATTATTAAATTTTTTCTTTACATATTCAAAGGGCCTAATTTGTTAATTAAAACACAAAACTACCTACTTTGTACACAATGATGCAAAAAGTGCCTACTTAACTATTTAAACCAATAATATTTCCCACATCGACAATCACAAACTTCAACGTACTCTTTATATAAACACGCAGAGATTAGAATGGTTGTCGAGCTCAGTAACGCGGGCTTGTAACTCGACGGGAGGACATTAAGATGGCGGAACTTGATCCTTGATAGTTGGTGGCGGGCGTTAAAGTCCCTCGCACATCAGATGGTGAATATCCCGTTCGCTCCTACTCTGTAGATGGGAATGGTTCACGCAGCACAGGCAAAAAGGGGAGGACAAATACCCTCGATGGGTCGCCTCCTTGTTTGTCGGGGACCGCAACGTGTCACCAACTATCGCCATGGCTAGCCGGATCATTGAACCGTTATTCTTTTGTTCCGTCGATTAGTGTATTCTACTCATCTTTAAAGTTTTATTTCAGGGATTCTACGTTTTATTTCAGGCATTCTTGTTGGGCTAGCGATCAGTGTATTCTACTCATCTTTTAAGTTTTATTTCAGGAATTCTACGTTTTATTTCAGTGATTCTTGTTGGGCTAGCCGGATCATGAACCGTAATTCTTTTGTTCCGTCGATTAGTGTATTCTACTCATCTTTAAAGTTTTATTTCAGGGATTCTTGTTCATGTGCTTGTGTCTTCTAAATGCACTTAGATTGCAATTACTTTAAATACCCATTTACAACCAACAAGTTTTACTCCATCACGCAAATCAATCAAATCCCGAACTTAATTTCGATTAGTCTAAAACCATAGTTAAGATATTTGTAATTTTTGCACAAATTCAAAGAAGTTAACCGATGATTATTATATTTGAAATATATATACATAAATTAACTTATTATTATTATAATATTATATACTTTTGTGTTATAATCTTAATTGAAATATGAGATACACTTGATGTAAGTTTTGTAGATATTAAAAATTATTAAATTTCCATTTTTTTGTATTAATTAATATAGGAATTTTTGTACAAGACATGAAACACTAAGCTAGTGATTTAGTGTAAAATAACATGTATAAATCTATAAAATATGGGTTTGTTTTATTTACCATGATAAAAAGGTAGCTTCTTCTCTAAAAAAAATTGGATTATTTTTTAAGCTTAGAAACTATTAATCAATAATATTGGATATGTTTTTAAAACTTGCTTCATTGGTGATCTTGCATGGTTTAAACTTTTTAGATAGTTATGTGAAGAAAAAAACGCATAGTTTAAGGGTAATATATATGTAATTTATCTTAAAATCTGTTTTGAATGTGCAATATTTTGCCGGTGTAATTGTTTGTTCCGATAAACATGCAGAGAGGTGTTGAAAAGTGGGTGTTAATCAAACAAAAGAGTTGCTTAATTACATCAACTCACAGCGCGCCATTAGGACAGTTTTGGTTTATTAGATACTAACTAGGCCCCTAGGAAATTATCACTAAAAAAAAGATAAATTAAAGAGACCAGTCATAATTATAGGAGGTGGTTTGAGCAGTTACAAAATTTCATTTATTAAAAGTTTCCTTTAATTAAAACATTGGTTATTGGTGTAACACCCTAAATTCTCCGAACTCGGGACATTACTGGTTAGGACCTCACAATGGGTCCTGACCTTAGTTTGACAACAATATTACTAGGATCTTGCAACAAGACACAAATAAGAAAAACCGAAATTCATAAAAATGTATTTCAAAAGGGATGAATGCAACAAAGTCTACCAGCCTATAGAACTCAACAACGGAAAAGAATAATTGTCTTAAAAAAAGGAAAAGAACAACAAAGCAACAACCCAAACCCCCACCCTAAGGAGTACGGAGACCCGGCTGACCACTACTTCCGGATCACTCAACTGCCGTTTTAACCTGTGGTAGAATCTAAAAACACAACAAAATAACCATTAGCTAGTTATCTAAACATTAGGAGAATAATAATAGCACACACACACATAAAATAATAAACACTCATCATGCTTTCAACAATCCATTTATTATCTTTATTTAAGTCATTCACTCTAATGATACTTATTTTGTGACACGAGGGATTCCCAAACCTCGTCTCCGCCCCCGTGTACCCATCAGGAGTGGATCCGATGTATCTCACCGTGTACCTTTATGGTCTGGGTATAGAGAACCTCCCAGTCTCCTGGCAGAGCTGGGTAGTGATGTCACTGCCCGTTATACATACACTTGGGCCTTAAAACATAATAACCACGGCCGTCCTAACAAGTTGTTATTTATTATAACACACATTGCACACACACAACCATTATCACCCAACTAATATCAGAAACCAGCTAAGTAAGTCGCAAGGACTTACTTGAATCTAAATCACAACTCTCAAATTCTCAACTCGGTCCGCAGCCGTAGAAACTCAAACGCCTGTCACACAAGGCACGTGGATCAAAATTACATCCTTAAACTCTTAGAAGATATAAACTCTAAGATGTACACTCTCATGAAGAGAGATTACGGAAAAACGCTCTCTTAAGGTAAAAAGACTATTTTACCCCTGGTCCCGAGACTTCCCAAAAAAAAATCTATCATTTAGTTCTAATATTCTCCTCTAGGACCTAAGTCCACAATCGAGTTCTCATAGAAAAATTTAGTAAGGTTTTATAAAAGTTACCCAACATTCTTAGTTTACACAAAAGTCGTCAAGGCTCGACTTTGGGTTCATATACACGGCTTGGATAAGGATATAAAATCCCGAGATAAAATCCTAGATCCTCTATGATATACATACTAAACCTAGGAGTAAAGATCTCTAAAAAATACTTACTCATAACTCTCCCATAATTCTCCGAAGTTGGTATAAAAGCTGAAATTCCCATACTTAGTCTATTTTCCCCTGCTGTAAAAACAGCTCAAGTGCTCTACTTCGGGACCTTATAAAACCTAATCCGACCGTTAACTTTCTCCCAAATTTTAACACAGTAAACTACATAATTCAATCTACAAAATACTAAAAATTCAACGGTGGATTCACGACCTAAGCTATAGAAATTAGATCCTAAAGTCAACAGGTCGAAGCTGAATTATAAGGTGGGTAGAGGTTCTAATTTCGATTCTCCTTGACAGTATAAGCTACCCTTATTTTTACCTAGAGGTCTCCGGTTCAAAACCCACTGCACCCAAACATACATCAACCATAAAAGACCATCTTAAGATCAAAACCTTCCTGCTGCACATCTAACTTCTCTAAGTCTCGTCTAAGCAACCCTACACTGCTTTCACCTCAAAACTGAGCAACTACCACTTATACACTAAACAGCACAAAGGGTACTAAGCTCAGGAGTTGTGATTACTCACCCGTAGCAGTGAAGATCCAGTTTGCTGTCAATCTCCCCAATGAAGAGTCCAACGTTGTATAAGGCTGCATTCGATCGAAGGAGAGTTGATTACGGATCTATACATGAGGAGGAAATAGTGGACAGTAGGTGTGCACTTACTCAGTCTTCTACTTTAGCAGCCTGGCACGCGATCTGCTCCTGGGGACGGTTGAAGACGCGTGCAGTGGATCGGACTGGCTGCGAGGGTGTGCTGTCCTGTGTTCGGCCTGTAGCAGCGATGGAGGCGTCAAGGATGTGTGGTGGTGGTCGATGGCGGACTGTGCAGCCGGTCGAACGATCGAAGGAAATGTGGCGGAGTCCAACTGTGAGGTTGGCACCGCTGTTGGTGGTCGACGGAGCCGGCGGAAGGGAGGGTGGCGATGGTCCGAATGCGAGGCTGGCACCGCTATTGGTGGTCGTCGGTGTTGGCGTCGACTGTGCAGAAACGAGAGGGCTGCAGCGTGAGGTTATGCGGTAGAGGAGTGTTGTCGAGAGTGCCGCAGCAGGATTAGGAAGCGTAGGATTGGATTAGGGTTAGGATTAGGGTTAAGGAGGTGGGCCGGCTGAAAGGTCATTGGGCCTGGTGTTGGGCCGGAACCGGCCTGCTCTTTAATTAAGACAAGAGGGCTGAAAGAATACTCGTTCTCCGCCCGAAACCGTTCAAAGTACGGAATTAATTACGGAATAATTTATGAAATTATTTACTGAATTATATAAGTTATCATTTTATGTGAATCCATGTTACATAAAATGATAGAATTTAATATAGTGTTATTTTTATTTAAAAGAATATAGGTTGGCGGATCGGAAATCCGGTTTTATCCGGTATTAAACGGAGTTTAAAAATTTCGGTTATTACAATTGGAAAATGGAAACCGTAAAGTAATAAGATTCTACAAAACAATCCCTTCTGAACACCTATCACGAATCGGATCAGGACAAGAGTTGGATTTTAATCTTCGCCCCATCGTATCAACTGCAACTTCGTCCCGAGAAATCAGAAGGTAGGTTTCGTGCTTTCCTATTATGTCAACCAAGAATCGCCTAATCGCCATTGTCGTCCATTCCGAACTTCGCAATACCTTCGTCTACCATTTTCGCAACTATAAACATACCCAGATATGTAAGTGTCATACATAGAAT
This sequence comes from Fagopyrum homotropicum, assembly GCA_033239125.1. Taxonomy (NCBI): domain Eukaryota; kingdom Viridiplantae; phylum Streptophyta; class Magnoliopsida; order Caryophyllales; family Polygonaceae; genus Fagopyrum; species Fagopyrum homotropicum. The sequence continues at coordinate 58,527,927 of BSWB01000008.1, read as the reverse complement.
TCGGATACACATGACATAAAAGACATACGTACATTTATGTAAACATTATGTACACAATTACACATCGATCGTACATACACAATATGTACTATTACACACCACGAAGATGTAGATTAATGCACTTAATATGTACACAATTACACACACCTAATATGTAACAAATATGTATATATCATACATAGGGTTTAAAACACATACGTACATTACTGTCCCTAAAATGTGTACACAAGTTATCTTCGTCAACATAATATCGCCAATCTGGACAATTGCCATTTCTCCAGAAAATGGCATACATCGTGATTCAAGATTACAACAATATAGTTACACAATTTCGACAACAAAATTACTATTTTCGCCATATATGTACACTAACAAGTCAAAAGAAACACAAAATAACAACATAAATTTTGTCCTCCATTAAAGCATCAAAAAGCTTCGAAACACCATAAATTTGACTTTCACCTTACCGATTTACTATAGATGATGCTACAAAAACCTAACAACCGATGAAGTGTACTTCTCCAATGGCCAAAACGTGAACGCAGACAATTGCCCAAACCTGAACGCATAAAAACCCAGAAACCTCCGTCTTTTGTTTTCGTTGAAAATGGTGGACTGTATATCGTAAAAAAAACAGAAAATAATGTGGGAAGATCGTGGCTTTTAATGCTTCCTAAACAGTTATTATCTTTAATTAGTATAATTAATTTTGGAAATAAATATTTTTTAATTGGAGAGAGAAAGATCATGAGATCTCTATTTTGTTAATTATTAAATCTTTTCTTTACATATTCAAATGACCTAGTTTGTTAATTAAAACACAAAACTACCTACTTTGTACACAATGATGCAAAAAGTGCCTACTTAACCATTTAACCCAATAATATTTCCCACATCGACAATCACAAACTTCAACGTACTCTTTATATAAACACGCAGAGATTAGAATGGTTGTCGAGCTCAGTAACGCGGGCTTGTAACTCGACGGGAGGACATTAAGATGGATGAACTTGATCCTTGATAGTTTGTGGCCGGCGTTAAAGTCCCTCGCACAGCAGATGGTGAATATCCCGTTCGCTCCTACTCTGTAGATGGGAATGGTTCACGCAGCACAGGAAAAAAGGGGAGGACAAATACCCTCGATGGGTCGCCTCCTTGTCTGTCGGGGACCGCGACGTGTCACCAACTATCGCCATGGCTAGCCGGATCATTGAACCGTTATTCTTTTGTTCCGTCGATTAGTGTATTCTACTCATCTTTAAAGTTTTATTTTAGGGATTCTACGTTTTATTTCAGGGATTCTTGTTGGGCTAGCGATTAGTGTATTCTACTCATCTTATTAGTTTTATTTCAGGGATTCTTGTTGGGCTAGCTGGATCATGAACCGTAATTCTTTTGTTCCGTCGATTAGTGTATTCTACTCATCTTTAAAGTTTTATTTAAGGGATTCTTGTTGATGTGCTTGTGTCTTCTAAATGCACTTAGATTGCAATTACTTTAAATACCCATTTACAGCCAACAAGTTTTACTCCATCAAGCAAATCAATCAAATCCCGAACTTAATTTCGATTAGTCTAAAACAATAGTTAAGATATTTGTAATTTTTGCACAAATTCAAAGAAGTTAACCGATGATTATTATATTTGAAATATATATACATAAATTAACTTATTATTATTATTATAATATTATATACTTTTGTGTTATAATCTTAATTGAAATATGAAATACACTTGATGTAAGTTTTGTAGATATTAAAAATTATTAAATTTCCTGTAACGCCCCAAATTTTTGGCGCGTTTGCGATATTTATTTTGTTGCGGCTTCTAGCTTAAAATTTTATTTTATTAAAAATATTTTTACGGCGTAAATTAAACTTTATGAGTATATTCTTATATATTTGATTATAAGTTTTCCGTAAATTATTTTACAGAAGATTCGGAAATTTCTTTTTCCGTTCCCAAATATCCCGATCCGAGTGTTTCGATCGAGTTATTTTCTTTTCTGTTTATGTATTTATTGATTTATTTTTTTTCTCTTTCTTCTTTCTTTACTGCTTTGCTTTGGTAGCTGGTGCCGTGTGCCTAGCCCTGCTCTACCCTGCGCCTGGCTTGTGGAACAACCGGCCCTTCGTTACTCTCACACGCTGCTCCTACCCATCACCTATCTCCATTTTTGCCTCATCTCTCACTCACCAGCAACTTTCTTCATCCCTCTCTCACGCAAGAGCCCTCCCAAGACACTCTCTCATCTCACCTCTCTGCACTACCTCGCAAGCAGCACAACCCCTGTAAATTCCCCTCCCCGCCGCCGACTAGACTGCCATCACCGCCTAGGAGTATCCGGCCACCATCGAGCAAGTTGCTTGTTGCTGAGTTCGCCGGAAATCTAACATATTCGTCTATGCACAGCCCGCCTTTTGATTGTCTGGCATGTACGCTCCAACCCGCAGCAAGTGAAGGCACCAACGATTCCCCCTGTTTTGGCAGCCTCGCCCCTACTCTCTTTCGATCTCCTCCCACACAAGCAGCAACCTCAACCTTCGAGCTCCATCTCTCTTTCCCTCTCCTCTCGCAACTCTCACCGGCAGCCTCCCGTACCCATCGTCCCTCTGTCGGTTCGAAAACACCTCAACAACCACCGGAGAATCCCTCTGCTCTGCCCACGCCTTCGCCCTTGACTGCTGGATCGAAGACCACCACCGGCAACCTCTGTTCCCTTGCGAAACCGTCACCCTCTGCTCTTCATCTCTTCCTCGAAGGGACGACCTCCCTCGTCCCTCTCTGCATCACCACCGCCGGGAGCCCTACCTCGCCAACCTTCCGGAGCCCTGCAGCGCCGCCACCGGAGCCTGCCAGTGATGCCGGCCGCCGCTGCTGCTACTTCTCCCTTCCCCAGCAAGCTTGAAAAGGGTTTGAAAAAAAAAAAACCCTTTCCCTTTATTAAATCGGGCCCCCCTCTATTTTGTTATAATTGCAGAATGTACCCATGATTTGTGTTTATTGCAGATTTGACCCACTCTTTTGGAATTTGTAGATTGTGCCCTACTGATTTGAATTATTTACGGATTTGACCAAATTTTATTTTTAGAATATATCCCAAAGTTTATGGAACTTCATGAGTTGCCCACAAAATGTTTTACGAGTTTTAACCTTGGATTTATATACGAGGTTGATCTTATATATATGTATATTACATATTGTGTCCTTGTTGGTTTATTTATGGAACTTGGCGCAATATTTAATTACGTATTATGACCCATATTTTTGGAATGGTTTTATTTGTCCCGGAAAGCGTTTTGCGAGTTTTATCCTTGTTTTAAAAGCGGGACTTTGCTTATATTTTATACCCTCGTTGGATTAATTTCGAGATTATGACTCAAGGGTTCAATGGCGGGTTTTTAGCGTTTGCTTTTGAAAATGAGTTTACCTTAGAATAATATATCTTATATTACGATCAAATTTAGCGTATTAGCTAAATTTGTATAGCTTTGATTTTAGGTCCGGAAGCGCCCCGATAAAGGCCTAACGAGTCTAAGTTCGTCTTCCGTCTTTTGACGTCATGTGAGTACCTTCTCCCCCGAGCTTATGATCTTACTCGATTTAGTTATGTTTAGTAGTATCATGCTAGGATTGAATCTAACATAACTTAAAGTGAATACCAAGTAGTGTTTATGGACCTTAGATGAGTTTTGTGGATTGTGAAATGTTGTAAGGCTTGAGGAGTTGATATTATCTTGTGAGGTTGTTTATAACTTTAAGTTATATGTTGAGCTTGTGAGAATTTAGGGGTTGAGGTTGTATGATGTTGAGGTTGTGGACTAGAACGAGAGTATCCTGGCATGGTTATGGTTTATGATCTTGCGAGATCATTGGGACTAGAAGTCTAAGGACTTCTAGCATGTGAGAGAGATGTTGATTGTGTGCCTTGTTTTGACTAGGCGTTGAGGGCCTTCCTACGGGAAGTTGAGAGCGGTGGTTAGCGGGATTATCTTTGAGACAGGTAAGTCTCCGGACTTACTTAGCTCGTATTCCTTGTATTAGCATTGATGTGTGTTTGGTGGTGTGTGTTTATTCTTTATTGTTTATAACAACTAAACCGGAAATAGGATTACCAACTTTTATATTATTTTGGCCCAAGTGTATGATAACGGGCGGTGACAACTTGCCTAGCTCCCGCGAGAGCTAGGAGGTTCTCGGCGACTATCCCGTGCTGGTAGACGGTCAGATGCATCAGTACCATTCCATGCCGATAAGTAGGGACCGAGGCGAGTTTCGGTGACTCTCGTGTCACAACCTAAGTTGAATTAGAACGGGATATGACCTAATAATAACAAAGATAATAAACCGGATTGATGTGCTTTTATGTATGTTGTATGCTTGTGATGAGATTACTTGTGTATGTGCCTTTCCCATTGATTCTAATGCCTCGAGTATTAGCTAACGGTTTTATACCGATTGTTGTAGATTGCCTTGCAGGTTAGGGATGCGGCCGAGAGATCCGGAAGAGTGGGCAGCCGGGGTTCTGTACATTTTAGGAGTGGGTTTTTGTTAGAGTCGAGTTTGTTTATTTTTCATGTATATTGTATGTCGCGTAGTGGCATTTGGCCATTGGTGTTGCATATCGGCTGAAGTCTTTTTGTTGTATGCTTTCGGGTTTCATTACATTACATAAAAATGTATTTCGGTTTTGGCCTTTATTTGTGTCTTGTTGCAAGATCCGGTGAAATTGTTGTCAAGCTAAGGGTCGGGACCCATTGTGAGGTCCCAACCCGTAGCATCCCGAGTCCCGCGGATTCGGGGTGTTACATTTCCATTTTTTTCTATGAATTAATATAGGAATTTTTGTACAAGGCATGGGACACTAAGCTAGTGATATAGTTTAAAATAACATGTATAAATCTATAAAAATATGGGTTTGTATTAATTACCATGATAAAAAGGTAGCTTCTTCTCTAAAAAAAATTGGATTATTTTTTAAGCTTAGAAACTATTAATCAATAATATTGGATATGTTTTTAATACTTGATTCATTGGTGATCTTGCATGGTTTAAACTTTTTAGATAGTTATGTGAAGAAAAAAACACATAGTTTAAGGGTAATATATGTAATTTATCTTAAAATCTGTTTTGAATGTGCAATATTTAGCCGGTGTAATTGTTTGTTCCGATAAACATGCAGAGAGGTGTTGAAAAGTGGGTGTTAATCAAACAAAAGAGTTGCTTAAATACATCAACGCACAGCGCGCCATTAGGGCAGTTTTGGTTTATTAGATACTAACTAGGCCCCTAGGAAATTATCACTAAAAAAAAAGATAAATTAAAGAGACCAGTCATAATTATAGGAGGTGGTTTGAGCAGTTACAAAATTTCATTTATTAAAAGTTTCCTTTAATTAAAATATTGGTTATTGGTGTAACACCCTGAATTCTCCGAACTCGGGACATTACTGGTTAGGACCTCACAATGGGTCCCGACCTTAGTTTGACAACAATATTACTAGGATCTTGCAACAAGACACAAATGAGAAAAACCGAAATTCATATAAATGTATTTCAAAAGGGATGAATGCAACAAAGTCTACCGGCCTATAGAACTCAACAACGGAAAAGACTAACTGTCTTAACAAAAGGAAAAGAACAACAAAGCAACACCCCAAATCCCCACCCTAAGGAGTACGGAGACCCGGCTGACCACTACTTCCGGATCACTCAACTGCCGTTTTAACGTGCGGTAGAATCTAAAAACACAACAAAACAACCATTAGCTAGTTATCTAAACATTAGGAGAATAATAATAGCACACACACACATAAAATAATAAACACTCATCATGGTTTCAACAATCCATTTATTATCTTTATTTAAGTCATTCACTCTAATGATACTTATTTTGTGACACGAGGGATTCCCAAACCTCGCCTCCGCCCCCGTGTACCCATCAGGAGTGGATACGATGCATCTCACCGTGTACCTGTATGGTCTGGGTATAGAGAACCTCGCAGTCTCCTGGCAGAGCTGAGCAGTGATGTCACGGCCCGTTATACATACACTTGGGCCTTAAAACATAATAACCACGGTCGTCCTAACAAGTTGTTATTTATTATAACACACATTGCACACACACAACCATTATCACCCAACTAATATCTAGAAACCAGCTAAGTAAGTCGCAAGGACTTACTTGAATCTAAATCACAACTCTCAAATTCTCAACTCGGTCCGCAGCCGTAGAAACTCAAACGCCTGTCACACAAGGCACGTGGATCAAAATTACATCCTTAAACTCTTAGAAGATATAAACTCTAAGATGTACAGTCTCATGAAGAGAGATTACGGAAAAAGGCTCTCTTAAGGTAAAAAGACTATTTTACCCCTGGTCCCGAGACTTCTCAAAAAAAAATCTATCATTTAGTTCTAATATTCTCCTCTAGGACCTAAGTCCACAATCGAGTTCTCATAGAAAAATTTAGTAAGGTTTTATAAAAGTTACCCAACATTCTTAGTTTACACAAAAGTCGTCAAGGCTCGACTTTGGGTTCATATACACGGCTTGGATAAGGATATAAAATCCCGAGATAAAATCCTAGATCCTCTATGATATACATACTAAACCTAGGAGTAAAGATCTCTAAAAAATACTTACTCATAACTCTCCCATAATTCTCCGAAGTTGGTATAAAAGCTGAAATTCACATACTTAGTCTATTTTCCCCTGCTGTAAAAACAGCTCAAGTGCTCTACTTCGGGACCTTATAAAATCTAATCCGACCGTTAACTTTCTCCCAAATTTTAACACAGTAAACTACATAATTCAATCTACAAAATACTAAAAATTCAACGGTGGATTCACGACCTAAGCTATAGAAATTAGATCCTAAAGTCAACAGGTCGAAGCTGAATTATAAGGTGGGTAGAGGTTCTAATTTCGATTCTCCTTGACAGTATAAGCTACCCTTATTTTTACCTAGAGGTCTCCGGTTCAAAACCCACTGCACCCAAACATACATCAACCATAAAAGACCATCTTAAGATCAAAACCTTCCTGCTGCACATCTAACTTCTCTAAGTCTCGTCTAAGCAACCCTACACTGCTTTCACCTCAAAACTGAGCAACTACCACTTATACACTAAACAGCACAAAGGGTACTAAGCTCAGGAGTTGTGATTACTCACCCGTAGCAGTGAAGATCCAGTTTGCTGTCAATCTCCCCAATGAAGAGTCCAACGTTGTATAAGGCTGCATTCGATCGAAGGAGAGTTGATTACGGATCTATACATGAGGAGGAAATAGTGGACAGTAGGTGTGCACTTACTCAGTCTTCTACTTTAGCAGCCTGGCACGCGATCTGCTCCTGGGGACGGTTGAAGACGCGTGCAGTGGATCGGACTGGCTGCGAGTGTGTGCTGTCCTGTGTTCGGCCTGTAGCAGCGATGGAGGCGTCAAGGATGTGTGGTGGTGGTCGATGGCGGACTGTGCAGCCGGTCGAACGATCGAAGGAAATGTGGCGGAGTCCAACTGTGAGGTTGGCACCGCTGTTGGTGGTCGACGGAGCCGGCGGAAGGGAGGGTGGCGATGGTCCGAATGCGAGGCTGGCACCGCTATTGGTGGTCGTCGGTGTTGGCGTCGACTGTGCAGAAACGAGAGGGCTGCAGCGTGAGGTTATGCAGTAGAGGAGTGTTGTCGAGAGTGCCGCAGCAGGATTAGGAAAAGGAAATTAGGTTAAGCGTAGGATTGGATTAGGGTTAGGATTAGGGTTAAGGAGGTGGGCCGGCTGAAAGGTCATTGGGCCTGGTGTTGGGCCGGAACCGGCCTGCTCTTTAATTAAGACAAGAGGGCTGAAAGAATACTCGTTCTCCGCCCGAAACCGTTCAAAGTACGGAATTAATTACGGAATTATTTATGAAATTATTTACTGAATTATATAAGTTATCATTTTATGTGAATCCATGTTACATAAAATGATTGAATTTAATATAGTGTTATTTTTATTTAAAAGAATTTAGGTTGGCGGATCGGAAATCCGGTTTTATCCGGTATTAAACGGAGTTTAAAATTTTCGGTTATTACAATTGGAAAATGGAAACCGTAAAGTAATAAGATTCTACAAATCTTCGCCCCATCGTATCAACTGCAACTTCGTCCCGAGAAATCAGAAGGTAGGTTTCGTGCTTTCCTATTATGTCAACCAAGAATCGCCTAATCGCCATTGTGGTCCATTCCGAACTTCGCAATACCTTCGTCTGCCATTTTCGCAACTATAAATATACCCAGATATGTAATTGTCATACATAGAATTCGGATACACATGACATAAAAGACATACGTACATTTATGTAAACATTATGTACACAATTACACATCGATCGTACATACACAATATGTACTATTACACACAACGAAGATGTAGATTAATGCACTTAATATGTACACAATTACACACACCTGATATGTAACAAATATGTATATATCATACATAGGGTTTAAAACACATACGTACATTACTGTCCCTAAAATGTGTACACAAGTTATCTTCGTCAACATAATATCGCCAATCTGGACAATCGCCATTTCTCCAGAAAATGGCATACATCGTGATTCAAGATTACAACAATATAGTTACACAATTTCAACAACAAAATTACTATTTTCATCATATATGTACACTAACAAGTCAAAAGAAACACAAAATAACAATATAATATTTGTCCTCCATTAAAGCATCAAAAAGCTTCGAAACACCATAAATTTGACTTTCACCTTACCGATTTACGATCGATGATGCTACAAAAACCTAACAACCGATGCGTGTACTTCTCCAATGGCCAAAACGTGAACGCGGACAATTGCCCAAACCTGAACGCATAAAAACCTAGAAACCTCCGTCTTCTGTTTTCGTTGAAAATGGTGGACTGTATATCGTAAAAAAAACAGAAAATAATGTGGGAAGATCGTGGCTTTTAATGCTTCCTAAACAGTTATTATCTTTAATTAGCATAATTAATTTTGGAAATAAATATTTTTTAATTAGAGAGAGAAAGATCATGAGATCTCTATTTTGTTAATTATTAAATCTTTTCTTTACATATTCAAAAGACCTAGTTTGTTAATTAAAACACAAAACTACCTACTTTGTACACAATGATGCAAAAAGTGCCTACTTAACCATTTAACCCAATAATATTTCCCACATCGACAATCACAAACTTCAACGTACTCTTTATATAAACACGTAGAGATTAGAATGGTTGTCGAGCTCAGTAACGCGGGCTTGTAACTCAATGGGAGGACATTAAGATGGCGGAACTTGATCCTTGATAGTTGGTGGCCGGCGTTAAAGTCCCTCGCACAGCAGATGGTGAATATCCCGTTCGCTCCTACTCTGTAGATGGGAATGGTTCACGCAGCACAGGCAAAAAGGGGAGGACAAATACCCTCGATGGGTCGCCTCCTTGTCTATCGGGGACCACGACGTGTCACCAACTATCGCCATGGCTAGCCGGATCATTGAACCGTTATTCTTTTGTTCCGTCGATTAGAGTATTCTACTCATCTTTAAAGTTTTATTTAAGGGATTCTACGTTTTATTTCAGGGATTCTTGTTGGGCTAGCGATTAGTGTATTCTACTCATCTTTTAAGTTTTATTTCAGGAATTCTACGTTTTATTTCAGGGATTCTTGTTGGGCTAGCCGGATCATGAACCGTAATTCTTTTGTTCCGTCGATTAGTGTATTCTACTCATCTTTAAAGTTTTATTTAAGGGATTCTTGTTGATGTCCTTGTGTCTTCTAAATGCACTTAGATTGCAATTACTTTAAATACCCATTTACAGCCAACAAGTTTTACTCCATCAAGCAAATCAATCAAATCCCGAACTTAATTTCGATTAGTCAAAAACCATAGTTAAGATATTTGTAATTTTTGCACAAATTCAAAGAAGTTAACCGATGATTATTATATTTGAAATATATATACATAAATTAACTTATTATTATTATAATATTATATACTTTTGTGTTATAATCTTAATTGAAATATGAGATACACTTGATGTAAGTTTTGTAGATATTAAAAATTATTAAATTTCCATTTTTTTGTATTAATTAATATAGGAATTTTTGTACAAGACATGAAACACTAAGCTAGTGATTTAGTGTAAAATAACATGTATAAATCTATAAAAATATGGGTTTGTTTTATTTACCATGATAAAAAGGTAGCTTCTTCTCTAAAAAAAATTGGATTATTTTTTAAGTTTAGAAACTATTAAACAATAATATTGGATATGTTTTTAATACTTGCTTCATTGGTGATCTTGCATGGTTTAAACTTTTTAGATAGTTATGTGAAGAAAAAAACGCATAGTTTAAGGGTAATATATATGTAATTTATCTTAAAATCTGTTTTGAATGTGCAATATTTAGCCGGTGTAATTGTTTGTTCTGATAAACATGCAGAGAGGTGTTGAAAAGTGGGTGTTAATCAAACAAAAGAGTTGCTTAATTACATCAACTCACAACGCGCCATTAGGACAGTTTTGGTTTATTAGATACTAACTAGGCCCCTAGGAAATTATCACTAAAAAAAAGATAAATTAAAGAGACCAGTCATAATTATAGGAGGTGGTTTGAGCAGTTACAAAATTTCATTTATTAAAAGTTTCCTTTAATTAAAATATTGGTTATTGGTGTAACACCCTGAATTCTCCGAACTCGGGACATTACTGGTTAGGACCTCACAATGGGTCCCGACCTTAGTTTGACAACAATATTACTAGGATCTTGCAACAAGACACAAATAAGAAAAACCGAAATTCATAAAAATGTATTTCAAAAGGGATGAATGCAACAAAGTCTACCGGCCTATAGAACTCAACAACGGAAAAGACTAACTGTCTTAACAAAAGGAAAAGAACAACAAAGCAACAACCCAAACCCCCACCCTAAGGAGTACGGAGACCCGGCTGACCACTACTTCCGGATCACTCAGCTGCCGTTTTAACCTGCGGTAGAATCTAAAAACACAACAAAACAACCATTAGCTAGTTATCTAAACATTAGGAGAATAATAATAGCACACACACACATAAAATAATAAACACTCATCATGCTTTCAACAATCCATTTATTATCTTTATTTAAGTCATTCACTCTAATGATACTTATTTTGTGACACGAGGGATTCCCAAACCTCGCCTCCGCCCCCGTGTACCCATCAGGAGTGGATCCGATGCATCTCACCGTGTACCTGTATGGTCTGGGTATAGAGAACCTCGCAGTCTCCTGGCAGAGCTGGGTAGTGATGTCACGGCCCGTTATACATACACTTGGGCCTTAAAACATAATAACCACGGTCGTCCTAACAAGTTGTAATTTATTATAACACACATTGCACACACACAACCATTATCACCCAACTAATATCTAGAAACCAGCTAAATAGGTCGCAAGGACTTACTTGAATCTAAATCACAACTCTCAAATTCTCAACTCGGTCCGCAGCCGTAGAAACTCAAACGCCTGTCACACAAGGCACGTGGATCAAAATTACATCCTTAAACTCTTAGAAGATATAAACTCTAAGATGTACAGTCTCATGAAGAGAGATTACGGAAAAAGGCTCTCTTAAGGTAAAAAGACTATTTTTACCCTGGTCCCGAGACTTCCCAAAAAAAAATCTATCATTTAGTTCTAATATTCTCCTCTAGGACCTAAGTCCACAATCGAGTTCTCATAGAAAAATTTAGTAAGGTTTTATAAAAGTTACCCAACATTCTTAGTTTACACAAAAGTCGTCAAGGCTCGACTTTGGGTTCATATACACGGCTTGGATAAGGATATAAAATCCCGAGATAAAATCCTAGATCCTCTATGATATACATACTAAACCTAGGAGTAAAGATCTCTCAAAAATACTTACTCATAACTCTCCCATAATTTTCCGAAGTTGGTATAAAAGCTGAAATTCCCATACTTAGTCTATTTTCCCCTGCTGTAAAAACAACTCAAGTGCTCTACTTCGGGACCTTATAAAACCTAATCCGACCGTTAACTTTCTCCCAAATTTTAACACAGTAAAATACATAATTCAATCTACAAAATACTAAAAATTCAACGGTGGATTCTCGATCTAAGCTATAGAAATTAGATCCTAAAGTCAACAGGTCGGAGCTGAATTATAAGGTGGGTAGAGGTTCTAATTTCGATTCTCCTTGACAGTATAAGCTTCCCTTATTTTTACCTAGAGGTCTCCGGTTCAAAACCCACTACACCCAAACATACATCAATCATAAAAGACCATCTTAAGATCAAAACCTTCCTGCTGCACATCTAACTTCTATAATTCTCGTCTAAGCAACCCTACACTGCTTTCACCTCAAAACTGAGCAACTACCACATATACACTAAACAGCACAAAGGGTATTAAGCTCAGGAGTTGTGATTACTCACCCGTAGTAGTGAAGATCCAGTTTGCTGTCAATCTCCCCAATGAAGAGTCCAACGTTGTATAAGGCTGCATTCGATCGAAGGAGAGTTGATTACGGATCTATACATGAGGAGGAAATAGTGGACAGTAGGTGTGCACTTACTCAGTCTTCTACTTTAGCAGCCTGGCACGCGATCTGCTCCTGGGGACGGTTGAAGACGCGTGCAGTGGATCGGACTGGCTGCGAGGGTGTGCTGTCCTGTGTTCGGCCTGTAGCAGCGATGGAGGCGTCAAGGATGTGTGGTGGTGGTCGATGGCGGACTGTGCAGCCGGTCGAACGATCGAAGGAAATGTGGCGGAGTCCAACTGTGAGGTTGGCACCGCTGTTGGTGGTCGACGGAGCCGGCGGAAGGGAGGGTGGCGATGGTCCGAATGCGAGGCTGGCACCGCTATTGGTGGTCGTCGGTGTTGGCGTCGACTGTGCAGAAACGAGAGGGCTGCAGCGTGAGGTTATGCAGTAGAGGAGTGTTGTCGAGAGTGCCGCAGCAGGATTAGGAAAAGGAAATTAGGTTAAGCGTAGGATTGGATTAGGGTTAGGATTAGGGTTAAGGAGGTGGGCCGGCTGAAAGGTCATTGGGCCTGGTGTTGGGCCGGAACTGGCCTGCTCTTTAATTAAGACAAGAGGGCTGAAAGAATACTCGTTCTCCGCCCGAAACCGTTCAAAGTACGGAAATAATTACGGAATTATTTATGAAATTATTTACTGAATTATATAAGTTATCATTTTATGTGAATCCATGTTACATAAAATGATTGAATTTAATATAGTGTTATTTTTATTTAAAAGAATTTAGGTTGGCGGATCGGAAATCCGGTTTTATCCGGTATTAAACGGAGTTTAAAATTTTCGGTTATTACAATTGGAAAATGGAAACCGTAAAGTAATAAGATTCTACAAATCTTCGCCCCATCGTATCAACTGCAACTTCGTCCCGAGAAATCAGAAGGTAGGTTTCGTGCTTTCCTATTATGTCAACCAAGAATCGCCTAATCGCCATTGTGGTCCATTCCGAACTTCGCAATACCTTCGTCTGCCATTTTCGCAACTATAAACATACCCAGATATGTAATTGTCATACATAGAATTCGGATACACATGACATAAAAGACATACGTACATTTATGTAAACATTATGTACACAATTACACATCGATCGTACATACACAATATGTACTATTACACACAACGAAGATGTAGATTAATGCACTTAATATGTACACAATTACACACACCTAATATGTAACAAATATGTATATATCATACATAGGGTTTAAAACACATACGTACATTACTATCCCTAAAATGTGTACACAAGTTATCTTCTTCAACATAATATCGCCAATCTGGACAATCGCCATTTCTCCAGAAAATGGCATACATCGTGATTCAAGATTACAACAATATAGTTACACAATTTCAACAACAAAATTACTATTTTCATCATATATGTACACTAACAAGTCAAAAGAAACACAAAATAACAATATAATATTTGTCCTCCATTAAAGCATCAAAAAGCTTCGAAACACCATAAATTTGACTTTCACCTTACCGATTTACGATCGATGATGCTACAAAAACCTAACAACCGATGCAGTGTACTTCTCCAATGGTCAAAACGTGAACGCAGACAATTGCCCAAACCTGAACGCATAAAAACCCAGAAACCTCCGTCTTCTGTTTTCGTTGAAAATGGTGGACTGTATATCGTAAAAAAAACAGAAAATAATGTGGGAAGATCCTGGCTTTTAATGCTTCCTAAACAGTTATTATCTTTAATTAGCATAATTAATTTTGGAAATAAATATTTTTTAATTGGAGAGAGAAAGATCATGAGATCTCTATTTTGTTAATTATTAAATCTTTTCTTTACATATTCAAAGGACCTAGTTTGTTAATTAAAACACAAAACTACCTACCTTGTACACAATGATGCAAAAAGTGCCTACTTAACCATTTAACCCAATAATATTTCCAACATCGACAATCACAAACTTCAACGTACTCTTTATATAAACACGCAGAGATTAGAATGGTTGTCGAGCTCAGTAACGCGGGCTTGTAACTCGACGGGAGGACATTAAGATGGCGGAACTTGATCCTTGATAGTTGGTGGCCGGCGTTAAAGTCCCTCGCACAGCAGATGGTGAATATCCCGTTCGCTCCTACTCTGTAGATGGGAATGGTTCACGCAGCACAGGCAAAAAGGGGAGGACAAATACCCTCGATGGGTCGCCTCCTTGTCTGTCGGGGACCGCGACGTGTCACCAACTATCGCCATGGCTAGCCGGATCATTGAACCGTTATTCTTTTGTTCCGTCGATTAGTGTATTCTACTCATCTTTAAAGTTTTATTTCAGGGATTCTACGTTTTATTTCAGGGATTCTTGTTGGGCTAGCGATTAGTGTATTCTATTCATCTTTTAAGTTTTATTTCAGGAATTCTACGTTTTATTCTAGGGATTCTTGTTGGGCTAGCCGGATCATGAACCGTAATTCTTTTGTTCCGTCGATTAGTGTATTCTACTCATCTTTAAAGTTTTATTTCAGGGATTCTTGTTGATGTGCTTGTGTCTTCTAAATGCACTTAGATTGCAATTACTTTAAATACCCATTTACAGCCAACAAGTTTTACTCCATCAAGCAAATCAATCAAATCCCGAACTTAATTTCGATTAGTCTAAAACCATAGTTAAGATATTTGTAATTTTTGCACAAATTCAAAGAAGTTAACCGATGATTATTATATTTGAAATATATATACATAAATTAACTTATTATTATTATAATATTATATACTTTTGTGTTATAATCTTAATTGAAATATGAGATACACTTGATGTAAGTTTTGTAGATATTAAAAATTATTAAATTTCCATTTTTTTGTATTAATTAATATAGGAATTTTTGTACAAGGCATGGGACACTAAGCTAGTGATTTAGTGTAAAATAACATGTATAAATCTAGAAAAATATGGGTTTGTTTTATTTACCATGATAAAAAGGTAGCTTCTTCTCTAAAAAAAATTGGATTATTTTTTAAGCTTAGAAACTATTAATCAATAATATTGGATATGTTTTTAATACTTGGTTCATTGGTGATCTTGCATGGTTTAAACTTTTTAGATAGTTATGTGAAGAAAAAAACACATAGTTTAAGGGTAATATATGTAATTTATCTTAAAATCTGTTTTGAATGTGCAATATTTAGCCGGTGTAATTGTTTGTTCCGATAAACATGCAGAGAGGTGTTGAAAAGTGGGTGTTAATCAAACAAAAGAGTTGCTTAATTACATCAACGCACAGCGCGCCATTAGGGCAGTTTTTGTTTATTAGATACTAACTAGGCCCCTAGGAAATTATCACTAAAAAAAAAGATAAATTAAAGAGACCAGTCATAATTATAGGAGGTGGTTTGAGCAGTTACAAAATTTCATTTATTAAAAGTTTCCTTTAATTAAAATATTGGTTATTGGTGTAACACCCTGAATTCTCCGAACTCGGGACATTACTGGTTAGGACCTCACAATGGGTCCCGACCTTAGTTTGACAACAATATTACTAGGATCTTGCAACAAGACACAAATGAGAAAAACCGAAATTCATATAAATGTATTTCAAAAGGGATGAATGCAACAAAGTCTACCGGCCTATAGAACTCAACAACGGAAAAGACTAACTGTCTTAACAAAAGGAAAAGAACAACAAAGCAACAACCCAAATCCCCACCCTAAGGAGTACGGAGACCCGGCTGACCATTACTTCCGGATCACTCAACTGCCGTTTTAACGTGCGGTAGAATCTAAAAACACAACAAAACAACCATTAGCTAGTTATCTAAACATTAGGAGAATAATAATAGCACACACACACATAAAATAATAAACAGTCATCATGGTTTCAACAATCCATTTATTATCTTTATTTAAGTCATTCACTCTAATGATACTTATTTTGTGACACGAGGGATTCCCAAACCTCGCCTCCGCCCCCGTGTACCCATCAGGAGTGGATCCGATGCATCTCACCGTGTACCTGTATGGTCTGGGTATAGAGAACCTCGCAGTCTCCTGACAGAGCTGGGCAGTGATGTCACGGCCCGTTATACATACACTTAGGGCTTAAAACATAATAACCACGGTCGTCCTAACAAGTTGTTATTTATTATAACACACATTGCACACACACAACCATTATCACCCAACTAATATCTAGAAACCAGCTAAGTAAGTCGCAAGGACTTACTTGAATCTAAATCACAACTCTCAAATTCTCAACTCGGTCCGCAGCCGTAGAAACTCAAACGCCTGTCACACAAGGCACGTGGATCAAAATTACATCCTTAAACTCTTAGAAGATATAAACTCTAAGATGTACAGTCTCATGAAGAGAGATTACGGAAAAAGGCTCTCTTAAGGTAAAAAGACTATTTTACCCCTGGTCCCGAGACTTCCCAAAAAAAAATCTATCATTTAGTTCTAATATTCTCCTCTAGGACCTAAGTCCACAATCGAGTTCTCATAGAAAAATTTAGTAAGGTTTTATAAAAGTTACCCAACATTCTTAGTTTACACAAAAGTCGTCAAGGCTCGACTTTGGGTTCATATACACGGCTTGGATAAGGATATAAAATCCCGAGATAAAATCCTAGATCCTCTATGATATACATACTAAACCTAGGAGTAAAGATCTCTCAAAAATACTTACTCATAACTCTCCCATAATTCTCCGAAGTTGGTATAAAAGCTGGAATTCCCATACTTAGTCTATTTTCCCCTGCTGTAAAAACAGCTCAAGTGCTCTACTTCGGGACCTTATAAAACCTAATCCGACCGTTAACTTTCTCCCAAATTTTAACACAGTAAACTACATAATTCAATCTACAAAATACTAAAAATTCAACGGTGGATTCTGTAACACCCCGAATCCGCGGGACTCGGGGCGCTACGGGTTGGGACCTCACAATGGGTCCCGACCCTTAGCTTGACAACAATTTCACCGGATCTTGCAACAAGGCACAAATAAAGGCCAAAACCAAATACATTTTATGCAATGCAAAGAAACCCAGAACCAAACAAACCAAAGACTTCAGCCGAGATACAACCGAAAGACCAAATGCCATACACGCGCCATACAATATATAATGAATACAAAACTCAAACACGACTCCAACCAAAACCCAATCCTAAAATGTACGGAACCCCGTCTGCCCACTCTTCCGGATCTCTCGGCCGCATTCCTAACCTGCAAGGCAATCTACAACAATCGGTATAAAACCGTTAGCTAATATTCGAGGCATTAGAATCAAGGTGAAAGGCACAAACACAAGTCAATCATCATAAACACGCAATACACTCTAAGCACACAAGTCCGGTTTATTATCTTATTATTATTAAGTCATATCCCGTTCTAATTCAACTTAGGTTGTGACACGAGAGTCACCGAAACTCGCCTCGGTCCCTACTTACCGGCATGGAATGGTACTGATGCATCCGACCGTCTACCAGCACGGGATAGTCGCCGAGAACCTTCTAGCTCTCGCGGGAGCCAGGCAAGTTGTCACCGCCCGTTATCATACACTTGGGCCAAAATAATATAAAGGTCGGTAATCCTAATTCCGGTTTAGTTGTTATAACAATAAACAATAAACACACACCACCAAACACACATCAATGCTAATAGAAGGAATACGAGCTAAGTAAGTCCGAAGACTTACCTGTACCAAGTCAAGTTCGATCAACAACATCCCTTGACTCCATATGAGTCTAATATCAACTATCTGATCATAGAATGAAACTTGTATCAATAACTTATCCAACGCCTTAGAATTTTTCACTTCTAAGTTAATAACAATTGTCTTAGAGAACACTAAACCATCCTTACTTGATGAAAAGACAATTTTACCCCTAGATCCGAACAACCCTAAAAGTTCTAGAAAGACTCTTAAACTTCTTTTAAACCAATATCTGATATCCAACACTAACAGAAAGGTTTCAATGAGTTTGAAGGCTTTTCCGACTTCCAAGCTCTTTATCCAGACTAAGGTCAACTAACGTTACCATAAAATCTCAAAATTTTCCGAGTAACACCTAAACGTACCAAGTCATGTCAACTCCTAGATTAGATGACCTATAGTCCAAAATATGTATCACTAAAACCAACCGATATAAATATATCATCCTAACAACACACAAGGTTAAAAACAAAAGAACAAGAAAACTCCTTCCAACTACAAGTTACCAAACTCCAATTATAGAATACCAACATAATTCCTCCACATAAGTTCTTACAATACTTTAAGCAACTTGCACCCATGTCTATGCTCAAATACTATAAATGAAGCTAAGATATCTTAGATCATTAATATGACGTTTAACTCATCCTCCTTGCTAGCCCACAATCATCCATCTAATATTTTCATACAACATTCATTTCCATACCAACTCACAACCTTCTTCAACAACTCATACTAGCCATACCATCACAACCACTCGATATATCACCCTTCGGTAAACTGACATTCTTTCTAACTTCAATTAGAGCATACAACGGAAACTTTCAGCAGACCTTCAACATAATTAAATACAAAACATATACATAATATGAATCAGGATTCAAATCGCAATCTTCAAAACGTAACTCGGGATTCTAACACACAGCACAAGAAACTCACACGACGGATGAAGAAGAAGATGTAACGCCCCAAAAATTTGGCACGTTTGCGATATTTTTTTTTTTTTGGATTTTATCAATATTTTAAATAGCCTAACTATTTTTATGGGTATCTATATATACATATATAGATCGATATATTTTATTACCCGTGTTATTGTAGTAAATAATTTACGAGAATGATTTCTATATGGCAAAGTACATGTGTGAGATTTTATTTATTATTTAATCCATATATATATATTTTCCGTATTTTATTTTTGGAATGGTAGGAAAGTTTTCCGGTTTTAAAATCCCATTCCTAATGTTCGAATTCGAGTATATCCTATTAATCTTTATTTCCCTCCTCTTTAAATTCTTTCTTTTTTTCTTTTATTTCTTTAATCTCCCACCTATCTCTCTGGCTGGTGAGCAGACCCAAGACCGACCCTTTACTCCCGACCCCTCGACTGCCGCCTCAAGTTTGCAGCCTTGTGCAGTGACCCCTCGCTTCCCCGACCCGCAGTTGCCTAGCCGACCCTTGCTAGTTGCTACCCCCTTTCTCCACATCTGCCACTCTCTTTCTTTTCACCTTCACTGATTTTTTGCAACCAGAAAGCCCAGCAGCCCTTCACTCTTCCCCTGCTTCTTCCGTTCTTCACCTGTGCAATAAGTCTCTGTATACCACTCTCGACATCAAGCAGTGGCAACCTCCTTCCCGGGAGCCTCGCAAAAGCAACAAAATGCCTCCATCCATTCTCTCTCTGGCTATCTCCTCCTCCCTGCTGCTCCCCTTCATTTTTTTTCTAGATCGATGAAAAGAGAGACGGTTCTCCCTCGAGCCCCTTCTCAGATGATTGCACGCTAGGAAATGGAACAACAGGAGAGAGAGCCCCTGCTATCGGAACCATGGTGGTGAACCCTCGAACGCCACCCCTCCTCGCTAGCCACCACCTTGCTGGGCTCGTGTCCCCCGCTGCAAACCAGGAGCCCTTTTGCAGCCTCATCTGCATTGTTACTGCCGGAGTCAAGTAACAGGGATAGAGGAACCACCGTTGAAGCCGCCGGAGAAGCTGCTCCCTCCGTCTCTGGAGCCACCAACGCCGGAGCCCTAGCCGCCGCCCTTTTGCGCTGTTTTCCCTGCCACCAGCCTCGCCGGCGAGACCCTGCGCATCCAACGCCTTCACCTCCTCTGCTATATCGCAGATCTGCGGTTTACAGAAATTAAAAAATAAGAAGAAGGGGGAAACCCTATTGTTCTTATTGTATCAGCCCCTCAAATTTGGTATTATTACAATTTGTACCCAGTATTTTCCATTTACATATTTGACCCAAGTTTTGAGAAATTTTAAAATATAACCTTGTAGAATTATTTACAGTTTTGGCGCCAGAAATGTATTTGCAGATTATGCCCCATGTTTATATAAGTGTATAAATTGCCCGGAAAGTGTTTTTAAGATTTTAAACTCGGATTTGAGTTACGGGGGTTATTCTTATAGTTTATGTATTCTATATAGTATGCCCAAATTTAGCGTTATGCTAAATTTGTTTAGTTTGGTGTTAGGTTCGGAAGCGCCCCGATAAAGGCCTAACGAGTCCAAGTCGGCATCCGTTGAACGACTTCCGTCTTTCGACGTCGTGTGAGTATTCTTTCCCTTCGATCTAGTTATGTTAAGTTTTAGTATCATCCTAGGTTGGATCTAGCATAACTTAGAGTAAATACCAAGTAGTGGTTATGGACCTTAGGCGAGTGTTTGAGGATTGTGAAATGTTTTATGACTTGAGGTGTTAACGTTATCTTGTGAGGCTTGTGAGGTTTGAGAATTAAAGTATATGGTTGTTGAGTTTATGGGCTAGTATATGCGTATCCTAACATGATGTTGTTATCGTTGCGTCTGTTTGGACTAGGTATGTTTATCCTAGTATGTACTATGGGTTATGATCCTGCGAGATCAAAGGGTCTAGAAGTCTAAGGACTTCTAGCTTCTGTTGAGTGATGTGAGCATGGGGGATTCTAGGATACGGTCCTAGAATGTGAGTCAAACGATCTCGCGTAGATCATTTGTATAGAAGTCTTAGATTTCTTGAGTTGAGCTGGTTTTGATAGATATCTTGTTGTGAGCAGGTTGTATACTTCTTCCCAAGGGAAGCAAGAGCGTTTTGTGAGTTAGCGTTTGGGATGAGGTAAGTCTCCGGACTTACTTAGCTCGTATTCCTTGTATTAGCATTGATGTGTGTTTGGTGGTGTGTGTTTACTCTTATTATTTATAACAACTAAACCGGTAATAGGATCACCGACCTTATATTATTTTGGCCCAAGTGTATGATAACGGGCGGTGACAACTTGCCTGGCTCCCGCGAGAGCTAGGAGGTTCTCGGCGACTATCCCGTGCTGGTAGACGGTCGGATGCATCAGTACCATTCCATGCCGGTAAGTAGGGACCGAGCCGAGTTTCGGTGACTCTCGTGTCACAACCTAAGTTGAATTAGAACGGGATATGACTTAATAATAAAAAGATAATAAACCGGACTTGTGTGCTTTGGTGTATATTGTGTGTTATGTTGATTTACTTGTGTTTGTGCCTTTCACCTTGATCCTAATGCTTCGAATATTAGCTAATGGTTTTATGCCGATTGTTGTAGATTGCCTTGCAGGTTAGGAATGCGGCCGAGAGATCCGGAAGAGTGGGCAGCCGGGGTTCGGTACATTTTAGGATTGGGTTTTGGTTGGAGTCGTGCTTGAGTTTTGTATCCATTATATATATTATATGCCGTGTGTATGGCATTTGGTCTTTCGGTTCTATGTCGGCTGAAGTCTTTGGTTTGTATGGTTTTGGGTTTCATTACATTGCATAAAATGTATTTGGTTTTGGCCTTTAATTGTGCCTTGTTGCAAGATCCGGTGAAATTGTTGTCAAGCTAAGGGTCGGGACCCATTGTGAGGTCCCAACCCGTAGCGCCCCGAGTCCCGCGGATTCGGGGTGTTACAAAAGTGGTATCAGAGCCCTAGGTTGACAACAATGGCACTCGCAATCTTCTAAAGGCCGAATAAGGAATAAACAGAACCCCACGGGTTCTGAGTTTTCGTTTTCCAAATCACATGCATGAGTCGGGGTAGAATGTACAGACCACCACTCCTTCTGCGGATCTCGGCAGCTTAGTTTATTGGACCTTGATTTATATATATATGTATATGTAGATATGGATATGAGGTTTGTAGTTATGCATGATAGAATTGATGTGTTCCTTTGTGATTGTATGTTACATGATGAACTAGATATATGTGTAGTTATATATGTGGACGGTTATATGTTTTGGGACCTTATATTGTGGATGAAATGCTGGATCTATTATATTGGTAGTGATACGGACTTAGGATTTATATAATTATGTATACATATTCTTATTATATATAGTAGTAGCACATGGAGTTATTGGACCTAATGGAAAAGGTGATAGTAGAATATCATCACCTTTAAGGTGACGTTGTTGGCATGAGATAACGTTCATACGAGGAGAAATATGCTCAAGTATCGAGTTGAGTTTTTCGTGCTAACTAATAATATGGCGTTTCTCGGATTCCTTTAAAAGGATGTCGAAGAGGGGGAGTAGAGATGACGTAAACGAAGGACAACCAAGTAAAAGAACACCACGAGGTAACTTAAGAGGAATCAAGATGGAAGCAATACAAGTAAACGGGAGCAACATTAAAGTGTAAAAGTGGTTCTAAAGAAGACATGATTGAATGACAACGAGACCAATAGGGATAACGAACTTAAGTTCCTCAAGAAGACGCGGGGACAACTAAAGATGCGAATCGACGAGGAGATGGGTGCATTCTAACAAGGTTAAAGGCGGTGTTCCATTACGAGAAGTGAAGCTTTCCTTAGACGCTCCTACGCATGGGAGTCGAGATGAGAGGTGTGGATGAACCATTCCTAAAAGATTTAAGAGACCCGTAAGTTAAGCTTACGGAGGTATCAGAGGGTGAAGCGTCTATTTTACGATATCCCAATTGGGTGACTTTCTTCGGATATGTGAGGCTACGAGAAGAATCATGTGGTGAAGGTTCACATAGTTGAATGTCTTTAAGAGGGTCAACCGTTTTTCGTTATGGTGAGAACGCAAAGCAACATCAAGAAGAAGGAAGTGCATATAGATGATGGTTTAAGAAAATGTAAAAGGAAACGAGGAGCTTTAATCGAAAGACTTAAGATACCAACCAATAGGAACGCGGGTGGATGTTAGCTAAGGCTATAATATTTGGGAAGGTGCACTTGTAAGACATAAAGGAAGAGTGGTTAAGTCTATGAAAGAGAGTTATATGAAACAACAAGGCAAAGAAGATATAGTTACCTTATAAAGAAGAGAAAGCATGAAATGAAGAAGGAACTAACGGGTTTAAAGTAGGGTACCCCAAGGAGGGTGACCTTCATAAGAATGGTAACATGAGAAGTGTAGTAGAATAATAAGTCGTTGACTTCGGAGAAGGTCAGATACAAGTTAATCGGTGACAACTGAGAACGCACAGATGTGAGTTGTCTATTGGTGAGTGTGGAGGGGATGAGTAAACAAGATTATGAGCATACAGAGGGATTTGGATGACCTTATGCGATCTTTGTAGGTCATGGAATTGGCATATGGGAGAACGACACGAATTAGAGGTTTTAAAGTTTGACCCCGGTAAAGGGGAAGTAGTGAATCAAGAAGAAGGTAAGGTGTCATGGAGGTGGTACATAAACGGGAGTATATAGAGGATGCAGGGTATGAAATGGATGATATGTTACCGCGGGCAGGAGATAAGTCAAGTTTCTAGACTCACACGGAAGAGACATGGTAGCTGTGGCGTGAACGAGAGGACCTAGATTAGGGCAACGCTGCAAGCTTAGAGTTATGATGTTAGTACCTGGAGGTGTAATGAGTTTGATATTTTAGTGGTTTTGGATGGGGAGTTTCTTCTAGCATTTTCCACGGGGCATACTAGTACGGTTGTGAAGATCGTTCATGGAATACCAAGAGATACATAAGGTGACCAACAAGAGTAAGAGAAGACCGAAGTTTTGAAGTTTGACATCGACATGAGATGTACAAAAAGTATATGAAAGATTGAGGTTAGAATTTCTACGGTCGGATTGACGTTACATAAGGAAATGAAGTAGGTTCTACACCTACTCGATGGAATGGTGCAAGCTTATATATAATGCGAAGAACGGTTCCCACATGATGAGATGTCATAGAAGTAAATAAGATAAGGTAAATTGTTTTGAAGCACGGTTAAGCCGTGTAGTTTGGATCCTTGTGGTGGCTGTTAGCATGAAATATTGTGATATTTTAGGCACGTTTTCTAATCGTATTTGATTCATATTGATAGTCTTTGATTGAGCTTTATGCATATGTGAGCTAGTATTGCCTATATTGTCGATATGGATGTCTACACGAGTTCTATGTTGATTATAGGTGATTTGGAGCTATTTCCGAACGGAATCGAGCAAAGGAGAGTTGAGTTGATATGTCCATAGATCGAAGACACTTTTTGGAAGCAATTTGGAGTCTTAGATTGAGGAATGCACGAATGAAGGCCAAAAACCACGCTCTTACCCTAAATTACGGCCGTGGAAACCAAGTCAGGATTCGATGTTCATTCCAGGGGATATTACGGCCGTGGAACTAACCGTAGTAGTTTCCACGCCCTAAATTACGGTCGTGAAAAGATTCCACGACCGTGATTTTGGCGAATCTTTTCGCCATGTTTCGAAGCCACGATCTTTTGAAGATTGGGCCGGGCCGACATTTTGCCCTGCATTATAAAATAGACGGATGAGGCAAGATTCCGTCACCTCACCTCACCTCACCTCACCTCACCTCGCCTCGCTTACGACCTTTCAGACCTCGCTTACGACCTTTCAAACCTCGCTTACGACCTTTCAAACCTCGCTTACGACCTTTCAACCCTCGCTTAGCGGCAAAACGCAAAAACCCTCATCTTGGAGGTAATTTGGAGATCTCATTGAAGATCAAAGTTCGTATTGAAGAGTTGCTGTTGGTGATCTTCGTGTTTGTGGAAGATCGAAGTTCTTGGAGGATTTTGCAAGAAGATCTCTCTTCTTGTTTAGGTTTGATTCAGAATCGGATTGACATCCCGTTTCTCTTCTTTCCTAAAGATTGTGATTGCTTGGTCCGTTTTGAATCTTTAGATAACACTTGTTCTTGATTGTGATTCTGAGATTCACTTGAAGATTATTGATAGTTCTTGAAAGTTTTCATCTTTTATCTCTTAATTCTTGAATCAATATCAATATGACAGTTATTGGCTAAAAACCCTTAACAATTCTAAGGTGAAGGGTTGATAGTTGTGGCTTAGATGATGATAGATCGATCGTAAACAGATTAGACCCTGAGAGTTAGAGAATTATCGCCGACAACCCTAAATCACGGGCTGTTCTTGAGTTCCACGACCGTGGAATCTCAAGAACTAACCGTGATTTTCCTTAAGTCTACGAGCCTGCTTTTACTTTAATCTAAAGTTAAAGATTTGCTTTAGCTTAGCTTGGACTTGTCTTTTCTAGGTGTTAGTGAAGCCTCAACAACCTCTACCTCGATTGTGAGCCTCAACAACCTCAATCGGATAAGTTAGTCTTGATCTTTAGATTATAAGTTTGGGTATTTGATACTAATCCTTGCCTTTAGAATCTTTCTATGTTGAGCCTCAACAACCTGTATAGGGAGTGTCTTTTAGGTGAATTACATAAGGTTTTTGGAACCTCAACCGTACGATTACCTTACATTAGTATACCCTTGCATATCTCGACTCTGTCTTTATATCATTAGTATATCTTGAATCAATTGCCACAGCTGGATACTTGGATCTTTAGGATTGTTGTTTTCCCGATAATTTGCAAACTCCCATATTCACTTGCTTGATAATCTGCGATCGAGTTCGTTCCACCCAAATCCCTGTGTTCGATACTCTGGAATTCTTGCTAATCTACGTCGATCCGTACACTGCGGGTTCGCTTGCTTGATTCTAGTTTTATAAATTTAAAGCTTATTTGCACACACCTCTAGGGGCGAACAAGTTTTTTGGCGCCGTTGCCGGGGATTTGGCTTCGTCCGAATCCGGTAGCCGGTTGTCAAGCTTGGGAGCTTGCTCTCGTTATTTGATTTTTCTTTGAGTGCATGCGCAGGTCTAGGAACACCAAAGATCTCTTACCTCTTGATCAAGAGCTAGAGAAAACCTTGAGGCAAAAGCGCAAGGAAAGGAAGATGGCTGAAGAAAACGAGCACAATCTTCAAACAAAGTTGGCGGAGAAAGAAGCTCAACTCCGATGGAATGAGACTCTCCTCCAGGATGAGATGGATCGTCATCAAACTCAAGTTAACGGTCTACAAGACATGATCGTCCAAATGAAGATAAAAATGAGCGATCTTGAAGATAAGGTGGGCAAGAAGTCCTCGAGAAGGAGAACAAGGTCTAGAAGAAGAAACCACTCATCCACCGATGATAGTGATTCTTCCATGCCTCCGCTAGAAGAGATTGATCCCACGATCAATATAAATCCTTTCAATCCACAAGGAGCTGCTAACCGCCGCATTCCACCTAGGAACGCGAGGGTCGAACGTGTGGATAATGAGCCGAGAACTCTTGGCCAGCGGATGGATCCGACACAACAACCACGCCGCTTAGGTGTGAATTTTGATGCTGAAGATGTACAAGGGTTTAGCTTTAACCCTCAAGTTATCACTCTTGTTCGCCAAAGTCAGTTTGGCGGTACAAGCACTGAATCTCCACACCAACACTTGCAAAACTTTGAGTGTATGATGGAGACGATGAGACCGAAGAGCGCTACTACCAACAGCTATAAGCTCAAACCTTTCTTTTTCTCCTTGAAAGGGAAAGCGCTATCTTGGTACCAAGCTCTTCCTAGTGAGAAACTAGAAACATGGGAAGACCTCTCCGCAGAGTTTCTCACCAAATTCTTTCCGCCATCCAAAACGGCGGAACTTAGAGGTAAGATTAATGCTTTTTCTATGAGACCTAACGAAAGTTTGTTTCAATCTTGGGAAAGGTTTCAGGATTTGCTCTTGGATTGCCCTCATCATGGCATATCCAAGCTTGCCTTGCTAGAGATTTACTACAAAGGGCTGGATGCGGGAACGCAATTCAACCTCCAATCCCTCTCATGTGGAACGTTCATGGACATGAGAGAAAATGACGCTTGGGACTTCATTGAGAAGCAGGCAAGAGTCATAGAGAAGTATTCCCACCGGAAAGTGGAGGGAAATCGTGTGGAGCAAGGAGCAAAGCTCACACATGAAGCTCAAAATCAGATTTTCTCCCTCAACAATGAGATCAAAGAGTTGAAGGAGACTATCAAGACCAACTTCCCAAAGCAACAAGAGAAGGATGTTGGCTATTTGGGCAACAACAACGGCGGTGATAACACCAACCGCAACAACAATAACCGGAACAATAACCGGAATAACAATTGGAATGGAAACAACAACAACCGGAACAACAACAATTGGAACAACAATCGGGGTTCGAACAACAACAATTGGCGCTCCAATCAACAAAATTCCGGTAACTCCTATCCTTCCAATTCCAATTCACTAACTCCACCCTCTTCTTCCTCTACTCCTTTGAAAAGCCAGGGGCAATCATCAAATGGAGGAAACAATACGGGAAAGGAGAAGCCGGATCCTATGTTGGAAACAATCTTGGGAAAGCTTCAAGGGTTGGAGAACCGCATCATCAAGGTTGATGATCAAATTTCTAAGGTTGACAAAGCTCAAAAGGTTTTGGAATACCAAATGTTCAACCATGCGGAGGAAGTTCCTAGAAATCAAGGGAAACTTCCAGGAAAAACGGAGGACAACCCTAAGGGAAGGGTAATGGCGATTACAACTAGGAGCGGAATGACTACCACCGATCCGCAGCCTACATTCGTTGAAGTCCCCGTAGAGAAGGGCAAGGAAAAGGGGAAGGAGAAGGAAGACGTCTATGTTCCTCCTCCAGCTTTCAAACCTCCCCTACCGTTCCCTCAATCTAGAGCGCGAGCGCGCCTAGATAAACAATTTGGTAAGTTTATAGAACTCATGAGCAAGCTGCATATTAATATACCTTTCATTGATGCCATTGTAGGTATGCCGGCTTATGGCAAGTTCTTGAAGGAGCTCCTCTCTAACAAGAGGAAGCTAGAAGATTTTGGTGAAGTCAAGATGAGTTCGGATTCTTCGGATCTCATCAAGACTATGAAGGAGAAAATGCCCCCAAAGCTGAAAGATCCGGGGTCATTTTGCATTCCCATTGGAGTGGGAGAGGTCACATATGACGCTTTATGTGACTTGGGAGCAAGTGTGAGCATCATACCACTTGCATTGTGCAGGAAGATCGGTTTAGGCGACCCTAAACCGGTGAAGATGACGTTATACATGGCGGATCGATCCATTACTCGCCCCGTCGGCATTGTAGAAGACGTCCCGGTCAAGCTAGGCAAGTTCTTTGTTCCCATTGATTTTGTCGTGCTTGACATTCCTGCGGATAGTCCGGTCCCGATCATACTCGGAAGGCCGTTTCTTGCAACTTCTGGCTGCATGGTCGATTGCAAGAATGGGAAGCTCGCTTTTGATATTGGGGAAGAGAAAGTAGAATTCGTTCTTTCCACTCTAATGAAGGAGCCAATCTTTGATGAGGATATTTACAATGTCCAAGACGAAGAAGGTTTATCTAGGGAAGAGGTAAGTGCAATTCTCTTTAACGATCCTTTGCAAAAGGTTATTACTATGAGTCTAACCGATGTAGGAGAAGAGGAAGAGTGTAAAGAGGAAATTAAAGCCTTAGGAGCACAAGAAGAGATGTATGAAGTGGAGTTTGAGAAACTCCACGAGGAGGCTGGAAATACTCGAATCCACGGTCATACTCTGTATTCCACGACCGTGGATTCCACGACCAAAATCAACCTCCATTCCAGAGGATATTACGGCCGTGGAACTCCAGAGGAGACCGTAATTTTGGCCGTGGAAGATGGTGATCGGCATACTTCTCCAACTTCTTCTAATTCTTCTCCAAACCATCCAACCTCCTTAGAAACTTCTAAGGAAACATCGGAAGCTCCTCAAGGATCATTGGAAGCTCCGAAAGCAATGGAACTCAAACCACTTCCTACTCATCTAAGGTACGCTTTTCTTGGATCTAATTCCACCTTCCCGGTTATCGTTAGTTCCGAATTAAGCATAGATGAACATGAACAGCTCATGATTGTCCTTAGGAAACATAGAAAAGCCATAGGCTATACTATTGAGGACTTAGTAGGAATTAAACCCTCCCTATGCATGCATAAGATACTAATGGAGGAGGACTTTAGAACTTCAAGACAACCTCAAAGGCGGTTGAATCCGACCATGAAGGAGGTTGTCAAGAAGGAAATTCTTAAACTTCTTGATGCAGGTATCATCTATCCTATCTCCGATAGCAAGTGGGTGAGCCCAGTTCAAGTAGTTCCGAAGAAGGGAGGAATGACAGTCATCACCAATAAGAACAACGAACTCATTCCTACCCGAACTGTAACTGGATGGCGAATGTGCATAGACTACCGCAAGCTCAACAATGCAACGCGGAAGGATCACTTTCCATTGCCATTCATCGATCAAATGCTTGAAAGGTTAGCACAACATTCATACTTTTGCTACCTTGACGGCTATAGTGGTTTCTTTCAGATCCCGATACATCCGGATGATCAAGAGAAGACCACATTCACGTGCCCTTGGGGTACGTTCGCTTATAGGAGAATGCCGTTCGGGCTTTGCAACGCCCCAGCCACCTTTCAACGGTGCATGATGGCCATCTTCTCCGAATATGTAGAGGAAATCATGGAAGTCTTCATGGACGACTTCTCCGTTTACGGTTCCTCTTTTAACGATTGTCTTTCTAACCTTTCTCTTGTTTTGCAAAGATGTGAAGACACTAACCTAGTTCTTAATTGGGAGAAGTGTCAATTCATGGTTAAGGAAGGAATCGTGTTAGGTCACTTAGTCTCTAGTAGAGGGATAGAGGTAGACAAAGCTAAAATAGAGACCATAGAGAAACTTCCTCCCCCAATTTCGGTGAAGGGAATAAGAAGTTTCTTAGGACATGCTGGATTTTATAGACGTTTCATTCATGACTTTTCTAAGATATCAAAACCTCTCACTAATCTATTGATGAAGGATGCGGTTTTTGAGTTTTCACAGGAATGTCTAGATGCGTTCAACACCATTCGGCAAGCTCTAATTTCAGCACCCATTATCCAACCCCCGGATTGGACTCTCCCTTTCGAGATTATGTGTGATGCTAGTGACGTAGCCATTGGAGCTGTTCTTGGGCAACGAAAGGAAGGACGAACCCACGCCATATACTATGCTAGCAAGACGCTAGACGAAGCCCAGCTCAACTACGCCACTACGGAAAAAGAGTTTCTAGCCATTGTCTACGCTATTGACAAGTTTCGCTCTTATCTTGTAGGTGCAAAGGTGATTATCTACACGGATCATGCTGCGATCCGGTACCTCCTTGCAAAGAAAGACGCGAAGCCAAGGCTAATTAGATGGATTCTTCTCCTACAAGAATTCGATCTTGAGATCCGCGACAAGAAAGGCTCGGAAAATTCTGTTGCGGATCATTTGAGTCGTCTAACACATCTAGAGGACGACCATTTACCCATTGATGACTCCTTCCCGGACGAACACCTACATATCATAGAGGAGTGCATCAAGGTAATCTCCAAAGGTAACGAACCATGGTTTGCTGACTTCGTTAACTATTTGGTTTGCCAGGAGATACCACCCGGACTGTCATACGCACAAAGGAAGAAGTTCTTCAAGGACGTCCGAGAATACCATTGGAACGAGCCTCTCCTCTTCAAGAGAGGTCCGGATGGCATCATCCGGCGATGTGTGCCGGAAGATGAGATGCAAAGTGTCATCCGTCATTGTCATTCACTACCTTGTGGAGGACACGCTAGTTCGAACAAAACTAGCGCAAAGGTATTGCAATCTGGATTCTATTGGCCTACTTTATTTAAAGATGTGCAATCCTTTGTTTCTTGTTGCGATGCTTGTCAAAGAACAGGCAATATCTCTAGGAGGAACGAGATGCCCCTCAACAACATCCAGGAGGTAGAGATTTTCGACGTTTGGGGAGTCGATTTCATGGGACCATTCCCTTCTTCTTGTGGAAACCAATACATACTATTGGCGGTAGATTACGTCTCCAGATGGGTCGAAGCAATTGCCTCTCCCACAAATGATGCCATGGTGGTGGTCAAGTTCTTCAAAAAGACCATCTTTCCGCGATTCAGGACGCCAAGGACGATCATTAGTGATGGAGGTTCTCACTTCATAGCCCGTCGCTTTGAAGCTCTTCTAACCAAGTATGGGGTTACTCACAAGATCGCCACCCCTTACCATCCACAAACGAGTGGACAAGTTGAGATCTCAAATAGGGAGATCAAGGGAATTCTAGAGAAGACGGTTTCAAGGACTAGGAAGGATTGGTCCTTGAAACTAGATGATGCATTATGGGCATACCGGACTGCATACAAGACTCCCATAAGAACCACACCATACAACCTTGTGTATGGGAAGTCTTGTCATTTGCCGGTAGAGCTAGAGCACAAAGCGTTTTGGGCTATCAAATGGCTGAATTTCGGCATGAAGGAAGCGGGAGAGAAGCGTCTCCTAGACATCAACGAGCTGGATGAACTCCGTTTGAACGCCTATGAAAACGCTAAGATCTACAAGGAAAGAGCAAAGCGTTGGCATGATAAGCATATCATTCCAAAGGACTTCCAAGAAGGAGATCAAGTCCTCCTCTTCAATTCGAGACTTCGCCTCTTTCCAGGTAAGTTAAAATCTCGTTGGACCGGACCTTTTCTAATTAAGCGTATTTTCCCCCATGGTGCAGTTGAAGTATGGGGTGAAGCTAGTGGAAGTTTTAAGGTGAACGGCCAACGACTCAAAAAGTACTCGCCGGAACTCCAAGCTGAGGAGTTTGCACCTACCGCACTCGAATAAGTGCGAGATTGGTCTAGCTACGGACCTTAAACAAAGCGCTTCTTGGGAGGCAACCCAAGGTATTGCATTCTCGTTTTTGTTTTCGATTCATAGATTAGTTTAGAATATAGACGTTTTCGCTTTGTTTTGCCTCGATTTCTTCCGGTATGTTCGTGTTTTTGGTTGTAGGAATGATGGAAAAGGAGAAAGGAGGGATAATATCAAAGAAAAGCGACGAAATTTGGACTTTGAAGCTTTACAGAGGGTTCCACGGTCTAAATCACGGTCGTCATAGCTACAGTGGCCGTAATTCTCAAAAGCCTGTGAAAAATCACCAAAACCACGGGTCCGTACATTTCCACGGCCGTGGAATGCCCCGACAGACCGTGATTTTTGAAATTTTGCCTGCGAGTATAAAAGCCACACTTCGTCACAAAAACACCACTTGTGAGTTTCTTTTTCCTTTGCTTTCTTTTGTTCTTTCTTGTGAACATTAGGGACAATGTTCGCCCTAAGTATGGGGTGGGATGTACTAAATGTTTGTAATAACTCTACTCTATATGTTGCTTCCATTACGAGACTATCATTGCATGTTCATTATATGTTACACGTTTCATTCTTGCATTGCATGAAAAGTGACTTGAAAAACCCATAAAAATTGAAAAATTTTGAAAATTTTGTGCTTCTAATGAATTGAGATGATTTCCATGATAATCACTACTTGTGAATTGAGTTTGATGACAATTGCATGCTTAAAAGGATTGTAAATTGAAAAGAATTTGAATGAATGAATTTTACCTCTTTTGCAAACTTTATAATGTGAAAACGTTACCTAAATCATGTTGAGAGATTGAAGTTGAAATCACATTATAAGTTCCTATACTTCTTGTTGAAATGATTAAGGCAATTCGATACTTTCTTTCTTCTTTCTTTGATCATCTAGCTCCTCATTGAAATATTAGCCTCCCTTACCTATCCGGGAATTTGGAGAAGTGAATGAGAAAAAGACATGTTTGATGTGGGAGGGCCATGAGAGCAATTATTTGCAATCAATCGAATAGAAAGAAATTATAAGTTTGGGGAAGTCAATCATGACGATGAGTAACTCGGCACCATTCACATAGCCGGGTGTTTGTGTCTTGCCAAAGTCGGATTGAGCGATATTCCTAGCGGATTATGGTATGTGCGCTAAGGGTTTGAGGCATCTCTTGCAATTTTGAGAAACGCCAATCTCCTAGGCTTCGGTTCTTGTGCACCTCTATCCATAACTCCAAAAGTAAAGTCGAAAAAGAAGAGAGCAAAGCTCTAAGTGAAGTGTTGCGGAAACCGCAAAAGAAGAAGAAGGTAGTTGTCCACTTTCCCGGATTTATGCACCACTCTCCCTTAAAGTTTTCCCTTCCCTTCCATACTCTAGACCTTTTCTTTGAAAGTCCTTAAGATCAAAAGAATGTTATATGGCTTGGTGATCTAAATTGAAGTTCTTATGATTGATTTTGATAATATTTGAAGGTTATAATGCTTGTTTGGAAGTTAAATTGATTCATGAGTTTTCTTTGCCTTTTACTCTCTAATCAAGTGTGTGAAAGTTTGAAAAACGATTGAAGCAAGGTTTGAGAATGATCTATTCTTTAGAAGTCACTTTCATCCAAAAGAAGGTGCACATATTTCATCCTAACTCTTGTTTAAAACTTTTTGAAAGACCTTGCTTAGGGACAAGCAAGTGCTAAGTATGGGGTTATTTGTTAGCATGAAATATTGTGATATTTTAGGCACGTTTTCTAATCGTATTTGATTCATATTGATAGTCTTTGATTGAGCTTTATGCATATGTGAGCTAGTATTGCCTATATTGTCGATATGGATGTCTACACGAGTTCTATGTTGATTATAGGTGATTTGGAGCTATTTCCGAACGGAATCGAGCAAAGGAGAGTTGAGTTGATATGTCCATAGATCGAAGACACTTTTTGGAAGCAATTTGGAGTCTTAGATTGAGGAATGCACGAATGAAGGCCAAAAACCACGCTCTTACCCTAAATTACGGCCGTGGAAACCAAGTCAGGATTCGATGTTCATTCCAGGGGATATTACGGCCGTGGAACTAACCGTAGTAGTTTCCACGCCCTAAATTACGGTCGTGAAAAGATTCCACGACCGTGATTTTGGCGAATCTTTTCGCCATGTTTCGAAGCCACGATCTTTTGAAGATTGGGCCGGGCCGACATTTTGCCCTGCATTATAAAATAGACGGATGAGGCAAGATTCCGTCACCTCACCTCACCTCACCTCACCTCACCTCGCCTCGCTTACGACCTTTCAGACCTCGCTTACGACCTTTCAAACCTCGCTTACGACCTTTCAAACCTCGCTTACGACCTTTCAACCCTCGCTTAGCGGCAAAACGCAAAAACCCTCATCTTGGAGGTAATTTGGAGATCTCATTGAAGATCAAAGTTCGTATTGAAGAGTTGCTGTTGGTGATCTTCGTGTTTGTGGAAGATCGAAGTTCTTGGAGGATTTTGCAAGAAGATCTCTCTTCTTGTTTAGGTTTGATTCAGAATCGGATTGACATCCCGTTTCTCTTCTTTCCTAAAGATTGTGATTGCTTGGTCCGTTTTGAATCTTTAGATAACACTTGTTCTTGATTGTGATTCTGAGATTCACTTGAAGATTATTGATAGTTCTTGAAAGTTTTCATCTTTTATCTCTTAATTCTTGAATCAATATCAATATGACAGTTATTGGCTAAAAACCCTTAACAATTCTAAGGTGAAGGGTTGATAGTTGTGGCTTAGATGATGATAGATCGATCGTAAACAGATTAGACCCTGAGAGTTAGAGAATTATCGCCGACAACCCTAAATCACGGGCTGTTCTTGAGTTCCACGACCGTGGAATCTCAAGAACTAACCGTGATTTTCCTTAAGTCTACGAGCCTGCTTTTACTTTAATCTAAAGTTAAAGATTTGCTTTAGCTTAG
The DNA here is from genome assembly GCA_033239125.1 of Fagopyrum homotropicum. Lineage (NCBI taxonomy): Eukaryota > Viridiplantae > Streptophyta > Magnoliopsida > Caryophyllales > Polygonaceae > Fagopyrum > Fagopyrum homotropicum. The sequence goes on along the minus strand of BSWB01000008.1, from coordinate 58,492,780 downwards.
CTTGGACTTGTCTTTTCTAGGTGTTAGTGAAGCCTCAACAACCTCTACCTCGATTGTGAGCCTCAACAACCTCAATCGGATAAGTTAGTCTTGATCTTTAGATTATAAGTTTGGGTATTTGATACTAATCCTTGCCTTTAGAATCTTTCTATGTTGAGCCTCAACAACCTGTATAGGGAGTGTCTTTTAGGTGAATTACATAAGGTTTTTGGAACCTCAACCGTACGATTACCTTACATTAGTATACCCTTGCATATCTCGACTCTGTCTTTATATCATTAGTATATCTTGAATCAATTGCCACAGCTGGATACTTGGATCTTTAGGATTGTTGTTTTCCCGATAATTTGCAAACTCCCATATTCACTTGCTTGATAATCTGCGATCGAGTTCGTTCCACCCAAATCCCTGTGTTCGATACTCTGGAATTCTTGCTAATCTACGTCGATCCGTACACTGCGGGTTCGCTTGCTTGATTCTAGTTTTATAAATTTAAAGCTTATTTGCACACACCTCTAGGGGCGAACAGTGGCAATAAGTGAGAAACGTTAGAAGATTTTTACAATCATGTCACCAAAGAGGGAGAATGAAATTAAGTTAAAGGAATATTTAAATAATGCTTCAAGAGTCAGAAGACTCGAGCAACTCCCTCGAGTTCAGGAGATGAAGTATCTTTGAAAGAGGACGGTCGACATTGTAGCTACAGGTAGAACAAAATACGTGTTTAAAGGATGTCACCTCAATAGATCAATTGTGTCATAACCGCTTGTAAAGTGATAAGACAAGATTGTGTCGGTTATTACGATATGTGAGGGAAGAGAAAAGATGGAATTTGAGATATCACGGATTTCAATACATCGGAATATGGATTTTTCCACTGAGGTTGATCTTAGCGCAACTCCGATGTCCAAGGCGCCGTGTAGGATGACACATGTGAACATATATGATTCGAAGAAGCATTTGCTGATCAGTTTCAAGGACTTGTTTATAAAAGTTCATTAGAACCAATGCACTGCCATAGAGAATGTATCTTGAACTCTTGATTTGAAGTTATATGGGAATATATCTTAAACTCTTGATTTGAAGTTGTTATGGAGAACACCAGTTTGCGAAAAGTGAAACGGTTATCTCCGTTTGTACATCGATTACCGTGAGCTGAACAAGATAACAATGAAGAACAAGTATCCCTCACCACGGATAGATGATCTACTCGACTAGTTGTAAGGGTCGGTAGTCTCCTCTAAAATTCATTTAAGGTCTGATTGTCACCAATTGAGAAGTCGAAACTGGGATATTGCAAACACGACATTCCGGAGAGACCATGGCCACTACAAGTTGTAATGATTCCATATGGGCTTACTAATGCCCCGAATAAGATACTTTGTTCTACTCTCGAAGAAGAGAGAGGTTGTATGACAAGTTGTCTCGAGATGGCAACCCCGAAGGATGTGAAAGAAGTTGCAGGCTTTCTTGGATGTGCCGGTCATTCCCGGATTTGCAGAGAGATCCTCCAAAGTAATAACATTAATGACTAACCTACTTTGGAAGACAAAGGAGTTTTGAAAATGGACAAGGGTCATAAGAGTTGTTAAGAGTTAATAAAAGAGTCGTTTGGAAATTGTTTTGACATTGCCTCGAGGTATGATGGATTTGGTGTTTTACAAGTGATTCTTCAAGACAAGGTGTGGGTTAAGTACTGATGTAAAAGTGAGAAGTAACAACATACATGCCTTGTTAGTAAAAGTAGTGGGAAGTAGAGTACTCCCTTCCTTACTTGGAGTGTGCAACAATTATTGAGGAAACGTAACATCAAAGTTGATTTGACAAGAACCCAAGGCCCAAGGTGTTGATGGGAAGATTCGATCCAAGAGAACATAACGTACATGTTGAATTGAGAAAGACCCGAGAAGGGGGTTGAGTTTTCGATATATTAGACCTTTTTGAGATTTTAGCGCGAGTTGAGAAAGTGGTTTACCAGTTGACGTGACCATTGAGAGTAGACGATGTTCACCCGTTGTTCCATGAGTATCAATCGAGAGAGTATATACATGACTCGAGACATACCGTAATCATGATGATCTAGTGGCAAACATGGAACCGATGAGGCTAATTGGAAGAGGAAGTATAATATCTTTAGTTGAGTTTTACGCTGAGCTAGTAGCATCAATAGAATCGACGGGTTAGACCTAGTTCTTCTCTTAGTTGAGTTGTGTGCATATGTGATATTATGTGTAGTAGTGTCCGGTGAGAGAATGTGTTATATGACCTGATATATCTTGCGGTGGTAGTTTGACTAGTTTGTGTATATAGATTAGAAAGTTTCACCCTTCTTAGAGTGGGAGTTCATACCTCGGCCTTGAGGGACCGAGATGTTCCGCGTATGGCTAGTCTGTAGGCCACCTCTCCAACTCTCTCGAAAATCTCAAAAGGTCCGACATATCGGGGACTCAACTTCCCCTTAATGCCGAAATGCCTGACTCCTCTCGTGGGCGACACTCTCAACCACACCTGAGCACCCACTCTAAACTCTAAAGGTCGACGCCTTTTGTCGGCATAGGACTTCTGACGACTCTGGGCTGCTAACATCCGCTCTCGGACTAGGGCAATCCGAGCGATGTCATCCTGTACCTGATCTGGAGCTACTCCATCAACTTTGCTGGGCTCATCCCAACATAATGGTGTATGACATCTCCGCCCGTACAAAGCCTCATAAGGAGCCATCCCAATCGACGCGTGCCAACTATTATTATACGAAAACTCTACTAGTGGAAGATGATCTGGCCATACCTGTCCCCAATCTAGTACACACGCCCGAAGCATGTCCTCTAAGGTCTGAATGGTCCTCTTGGACTGTCCGTCTGTCTGTGGATGATAGGCGGTAGTGAAGTGGAGACTCGTCCCCAAAGCAGTATGTACTTGCTGCCAAAATCTCGAGGTAAAACGTCCATCTCTGTGAGAGACGATAGTCCTCGGTACCCCATGGAGTCTCACAATATGTTTGGTGAACTCCTCAGCCAAACGACTCACCGGCCACGTTTCCTTAATCGGAATGAAACGTGCGGTCTTCGTCAGGCGGTCTACCACTACCCAAATAGCATCAAATCCTCTGCTGTGTATCAAACCAGTGACAAAATCCATAGATATATCCTCCCACTTCCACTGTGGTACTGGAAGTGGGTGGAGCTCTCCTCCAGACCTACGGTGCTCAATCTTGACCTGTTGGCAGGTCGCGCACTGGGCTACATACCGAGTCACATCGGGCTTTAGACCACCCCACCAGAAGGACCGTCTCACATCCTTGTACATCTTACTCGCTCCAGGATGTACTGAGTATGGGGTAGCATGAGCCTCACCTAGTATCCTCTGTCTCAACTCACTGTCTGACGGTACACAAATGTGGTCCTGACGTCTCATCACTCCATCTGCACCAATAGTAAACTGTGGGGCCTCATCTCGAGACATCCTGTCTCGGATCCTGATCAAAGTAGGGCAAGTCTCCTGCTTCTGTCGGATCTCATCCAACAGATCGGGAAGTAACTCCATGGTAGACAACTGACCATCCGTATCGGGAAACTGAACCTCTATCTCCAACCAAGCCAAGTCCCTCTGCAACTGTGGTTGTACTGTCAACCGGGCTATCGCCCTCTCTCTAGGCGTCTTCCGGCTCAAAGCATCAGCTACCACATTCGCCTTTCCGGGGTGGTAAAGGATCTCAAGGTCGAAGTCCTTGATCAACTCTAACCACCGCCTCTGGCGGTTATTCAACTCTCTCTGAGTGAATATGTACTTCAGACTCTTGTGGTCTGTAAAGATCTGACATGTCGCCCCATAGAGATAGTGACGCCAGATCTTTAGAGCATGGACTACTGCAGCCAACTCCAGATCATGTGTGGGGTAGTTCTCCTCATACGTCTTCAACTGTCGAGACGCATAGGCTATGACCTTACCCCTCTGCATCAAAACACACCCCAAGCCCAGCTTGGATGCATCACTGTATACCACAAAGTCATCAATACCCTCAGGCTGTGCTAAAATCGGAGCGGACGTCAATCTCCTCTTCAGCTCCTCAAAACTCTGCTGACACGGCTCCGATCAGACAAACCGAGTGGTCTTCCTCAGAAGACAAGTAAGTGGTCGGGCATCAAAGAGAACCCTTCCACAAACCGGCGGTAGTAACCTGCTAAACCTAAAAAGTTGCGAACCTCCTTAACATTCTTAGGAGGTTGCCAAGAAGATACTGACTCGATCTTCGCCGGATCGACCTTAATACACTCAGCAGTCACCACGTGACCTAAGAAAGCCACCTCTGACATCCAAAACTCACACTTGGATAGCTTAGCATACAGCTGGCTATCCTGTAGAATCTGCAGTACTGTCCTCAAGTGTCCGGCATGCTCCTCTCGACTCCTAGAGTAGACTAGGATGTCGTCAATGAAGACCACTACAAACTGGTCTAAGAAGTCAATGAATATCCCATTCATCAACTCCATGAACACCGCTGGTGCATTAGTGAGCCCGAATGGCATCACTACGAACTCATAATGACCATACCTAGTCCGGAATGCCGTCTTAGGTATGTCCTGATCTCTCACCCTCAACTGGTGGTAACGTGACCTCAAGTCTATCCTCGAGAACACGGACGCTCCATGCAACTGGTCCAACAGATCATCTATGCGTGGCAGTGGATACTTGTTCTTGATGGTTACTTTGTTCAGCTCTCTGTAGTCTATGCACAGCCTCATCGATCCGTTCTTCTTCTTCACAAACAACACTGGCGCACCCCAAGGAGACACACTGGGGCGTATAAAACCCTTCTCTGCTAGCTCCTCTAACTGCTTCTTCAGCTCAAGCAGCTCTATAGGTGCCATACGGTACGGGGCCTTCGAGATAGGTCTCGTGCCCGGCTCCAAGTCAATGCTGAAATCAATGCTCCTCTGTGGGGGTAGCCCTGGCAGGTCGTCACTGAATACCTCTGCAAACTCGCATGCAACAGGTATCTCCTCTATAGTCAGGCTCTTGCTTTCCTTCATGGCATAACACCAGAAGGCTTCGCAACCCTAGGCTATCAGTCTCGCTGCTCTCACTGCACTGATAACTGTACCTGACTTTCCGAGGTCCCAACCTCGGAATATTACCCTACGGCCCTCCTCCGTGGCAACGGTCACTGTCCTCCTACCAATGTCTAAGACTGCTCTGTGTTTCCTCATCCAGTCTATCCCTAAAATGACGTCCTCATGAGCTAAGGGCATGACTAGAAAATTGACTAACCAGTCTCGATCTCCCATGCGAACAGGACATCCAAAGATCTCTCTAGTCCCTCTTACCTTACTCCCATCAGGTAAGCCTATCATAAAAGGTATCCCCTCTACAGTAGCTAAGGACAACCTATCTACGCATGCATCAGATATGAAGGAGTGTGTAGCACCCGTATCAAATAAAACTCGTACAGGTAAGTCATGAATTTGGATCGTACCTGTGGCAGTCGGTGCATCTGGCTGATCAGCATCCCTCAACTCAAACACTCGTGCCTGAGCTCCTCTAGTATCAGCCACACTACCACGTCCTCTGCCCCGACCTGATCCCTGCATAGAACTCTGTGGTGGTGTGTGTCCTGGAGCCCGGTAAGACTGCTGCTGACTAGGAGCTCTGTACTGTTGCTGCTGACTAGGAGTCCGGTACTGTGGCGGTCTCTGTACACTCCCTGATAAGCCTGCAGGAGAAGAACCCTGCTGAGATGGAGCCTTGCCCTGACGGCAGAAGGCAGCTCTATGTCCAATCTTACCGCACTGGAAGCAAGTCACTGCTGGCTTCGTGCAGTTTGATCGGATATGCCCATAGCTATTGCAGTTGTGGCACTGCAAGCCACCAGCTGAAGTCTGACCAGTAGCTGTGTGACTCTGTCGCCCCTGAGTCTGTCCCCGTCCAAAAGCAGCTACTCCTAAACTACCACTAGCATAACCTGTCCTTTGCCGCTTATCCGGCCTGTCTGACTGAGCAGCTCTCCTCGACACTGATCTGTCTCTCTCATAAGCAGATGCTCTATCCTGATAGTCTGACAGAGTCTCACAGCGAAATCCTGCCAGATAGGAACGGGTACTCTCTCTCAATCTCCGTGAAAAGAGATAGACATGCTGCTCCTCAGGAGGTGCAGCTGGTCCAACCAGTGTCAGTTCCTTCTGGAACTTCTTAATGGCAGCAGCGATCGGAATGTCCTCAAATCCAGCCTCAATGAAGTCCTGGAATCTCTCTCTCCTCAACGAAACAGGGTAGTATCTGTCTCTAACAATGCTCCTCATCTGCTCCCAACTAGTGACTCGACTACGCATGGTCCGCCACCAGGAATGAGCATCTCCAGTGAAGCAGGTCTGCACCAAGTCTACCGGCCGATCCTCTGGGCAGCGTATTGCCTCTAACGCAGTCTCTACCTGCCCAATCCAGTGCTCCACCTCCAATCCTATCTCTCCATTATATGAGGGGACCTTCTGAGAGTTGAAAGCCTTCAACCACTCATCTGGCCTCGGTGCTCTAGTCCCAGTAGGCGCTCTATCAGCCACAACTCTCCTCTCAGGTACAGCTGGCACCTGAGGCGCTTCCTGTTTCACCTGGACAGATCTAACCGGTACTGGTGGTACCTGGGTAAGTCTCTCGGTCCTAGCAGCCTCCTCCCTACGCTCAACGTAGGCTCGGTACTCTCTGTACTCAGTCGCTCCAATGGAAACACGTCCTGACTCTGTCGAACGTGCTCTCTGTGCTCCAGACCTAGCAACAGTCTCGTTCCTGACCTCAGGACCAACACTCTCAGCTACTTCCTCCACTCCAGCCTCTGGCATGATCACTGCTGGGGGATCCTCTTGTGGAGCTCGACCTCGACCTCGGGCTAGTGGGGGTCTACCTCCACTGCCGCGTCCTCTAACTGTAGTGGTCCTATCTCCCCTACCTGGTCCAGCTGGAGTGAGAGGTGGACGACCTCTGCCTCGACCAGTAGCTAGCGTAGCTCTAGTACGTGCCATATGCGCAAGAATAATAACTATAATTACTACTAGCTGAAAGTCCAAAAGTCCAACTACAGTAACCTAAAGTCCAACTAAGCATACTGAGATCCGCGGTAGTAGTGGTGGTCAGCCGTACTTTTCTATTCCCAACCAGACTATGCATGCATTTAAAACCAAAAATTTTCTTTTTAAAACTCAGATCCCTTTTCGGGTTCTGCTTAAAACTTATTCGGTCTTTCAGAAGATTTCAAGTGCCATTGTTGCCAACCTAGAGCTCTGATACCATGTTGTAACACCCCGAATTCTCAGAACTCGGAGTATTACTGGTTAGGACCTCACAATGGGTCCCGACCTCAGTTTGACAACAACATTACTAGGATCTTGCAACAAGACACAAATAAAGAAACCGAAATTCATAAAAGCCATGTTTTTAGAGTAATGAATGCAACACTGTCTAGCAGCCTACAGTACTTAAACAAAAGAAAAGAACAACTGTCTTAACCAAAAGAAAGGAAAGACAAAACAACCCCAACCCCGCTCTAAGGAGTACGGAGACCCGGCTGACCACTACTTCCGGATCACTCAGTTGCGGATCTAACCTGCGGTAAGCTTAAAACAACAACAAGAAGAACCGTTAGCTAGTTATCTAAATATTAGCAGAATAATAGCAGCACAAACACTCAGCATGCTTCAAACAAGTCCGTTTTATTATCTTGCTTTAATTTACTCGTTCACTCTAGTGATACTTATTTTGTGACACGAGGGATTCCCAAACCTCGCCTCCGCCCCCGTGTAACCATCAGGAATGGATCCGATGCATCTCACCTTGTACCTGCATGGTCTGGGTATAGAGAACCTCCCAGTCTCTTGTCAGAGCTGGGCAGTGATGTCACGGCCCGTTATACATACACATGGGCCTTAAACGTAAATAATAACAATCGTCCTAGCAAGTTATTATTATTAAATCAAGCAATAGCACACACCACTACTATCACTCAACTAACACTCAGAAACTGGCTAAGTAAGTCGCAAGGACTTACCTGAATCAAAACACTCTACACTCCTCAAAAGTCCGTACTCGTGGTAACTCAAGTGCCTGTCAATGAAGGCATGTGTATCAAAATCACATCTCGCTATCCAACCTCTTGCAAAGGAATTACGGAAAAAAAAACAATCCTCTTATGGTAAAAGACCATTTTACCCGGGTACCTGAAGTGCTCAAAGTTCACCCTTGCGTCCTACTAAATTCCCTTTAGGATTTGTTCTCTATGATTATTATCTCTCTGATAGTTTCCTTATAATTTATAAGTTATGGCTCGTACCGCTTTATTCTTATCTAAATATATATAAATATATATATGGGTATGAACAAACTCTAACTTCCTCTAACTCGTATACTTCCGTAACTACTCGGTATCTATATATATATAGTTACATAAATTCCTTCCTCGTTTCGTACGGATATATGTACTCTTTCGTATATAAAAGTATATATATATATATATATATATATATATATATATATATATCCTATATGTACCTATATATATATATGCTCAGCATCTAACTTGCTCTTTTAACCCTCTGCCCATCCACTCACAAGGTCAGCAGCTATGTGGTACATATATATGTAATTATATACGTACTTATACAGTCCTTTACATTCTTGCTTTCTACACATTCTGCAGCCTACCCATGTATCTACATCCGCTCTCTTATGTGTTGTAGTAAAACCAAAAGTATCTATATACATATTCACATTTACACTACTGTATTTCTTATTTTAGAAGAACTTGAAGTCGGTAGGGTAACGGGGCACAAGTGCATCGGAATGTCAAGGCTGAGGACTTACCGGTGTGACTCGATCGATTGGCTGCAGGCTCGGGTCCTTGTGTTGCGGTCCGTTTGTACCGGATATCTTGTCACTTGAGAGGGCGGCGCCGATCCGGAAACTTGACCGCACAGCAGGGTGTAGCAGCGTCCTGGACTGGCCTGTAGACTGGTTCGAAGGCCTCACTACTGCGCAGTACTGGGTCCTCTTCGGCTGCAAGGGAATGGGCTCGTGCCTGGCTCGCATTACCGGCGAACAGAGGGGCGGTTAGCACCGCTGCTGCGCCCAGCGAAACAGAAGGAGGGAAAAAGGAGGAGGCTTACCTCGTCACGCGTCGGCATGGGAATGGTCCGGCGGAAGGCGGCGATGCACTGGCGGCGGTCTGGGCTGGTGGCGCGGCTACTGACAGCAGGGAGGCGGAGTTATAACCTTCGGACTCGAAACAGAAACGAGAGAGAGAAGACGGAAGGAAGGAGGGAAACAAAATGGCTCATCGTGCTGCTGCAGTCGCCGGCGGACGAAGAAGCTAGGCGAGGGCGGCGCAGGCAAGGTGGCGGCGTCTCCGGTGAGAGCGGAGGAGAGTTTCCGTCGATTGCTGCTGCGGTACGTACGAGAGGGACGAAGGCAGTAGCGCTGCTGTTCCTTTTTTGGTCCAGAAGAGAGACGGCGGAAGGTAGGTAATTAGAGTAGGATTAGGTTAATGTTAAATTAGGGTTAGGGATTAATTAAGTGGGTTGTTAAATGGGCTTGTAATGGCCCACGCCCGGACCGCTATGTGATTATAAATACGGATACGCAACTCGTTATTTGCGTACGGAAAATTATTAAAATACAGAATTAAATTCCGTATTTTATAACTTATTATTTTTCTTATTTTTAACGTACGTAATTTATTTCCAGTCAATTAATTTATCATTTTATGTGAATCTAGGTCACATAAATGATAGAACTAAACTCGTTTTATTCTACTTATTTATTTATTTACGATTGTCGTATCGGACTTTGGAAAATTTTAATTTACCGGAACTTAAAATTTTCGGTTATTACATCAGTGCCCCCTTAAAAGAAGTTTCGTCCCGAAACTTAGATTGTTTCCCTTCCTCACACATTTCCTTCGGTATATTTAGTTTTCTCGACATTTTCGTTTTCTACCAAGCAGCTACTCAGGCATTAACAAACAAGTATCACAAAAAGAAACAGAATCATCAAATCAATATGAAAACCTGAAAGGTCAAACAACACAACATCCGAGTACTAACTCGTCAAACAGAAGTAACCTCTAACCCCGCAAAGAACTCGGGATAGTTACGCCTAATACTCTCCTCAGTCTCCCAAGTGGCCTCATCAGCTCCTCTCCTAGACCACTGGATCCTCAGCATAGGTATCTCCTTGGATCGCAGACGTCTGGTATTGCGTTCCAAGACAGCTACTGGGTACTCTACAAATGTATGGTCAGGCTCAACTATCAGATCCTCATGGCTGATGACGTGTCTCGGATCCGGAATGTACTCTCTCAACTGAGATACATGAAAGACCGGATGGACACTCTCTAGTCTCGGCGGTAGTGCTAGTCTGTAGGCCACCTCTCCAACTCTCTCTAAAATCTCAAAACGTCCGACATATCGGGGACTCAACTTCCCCTTAATGCCGAAACGCCTGACTCCTCTCGTGGGCGACACTCTCAACCACACCTGAGCACCCACTCTAAACTCTAAAGGTCGACGCCTTTTGTCGGCATAGGACTTCTGACGACTCTGGGCTGCTAACATCCGCTCTCGGACTAGGGCAATCCGAGCGATGTCATCCTGTACCTGATCTGGAGCTACTCCATCAACTTTGCTGGGCTCATCCCAACATAATGGTGTACGACATCTCCGCCCGTACAAAGCCTCATAAGGAGCCATCCCAATCGACGCGTGCCAGCTATTATTATACGAAAACTCTACTAGTCGAAGATGATCTGGCCATACCTGTCCCCAATCTAGTACACACGCCCGAAGCATGTCCTCTAAGGTATGAATGGTCCTCTCGGACTGTCCGTCTGTCTGTGGATGATAGGCGGTAGTGAAGTGGAGACTCGTCCCCAAAGCAGTATGTACCTGCTGCCAAAATCTCGAGGTAAAACGTCCATCTCTGTGAGAGACGATAGTCCTCGGTACCCCATGGAGTCTCACAATATGTCTAGTGAACTCCTCAGCCAAACGACTCACCGGCCACGTTTCCTTAATCGGAATGAAACGTGCGGTCTTCGTCAGGCGGTCTACCACTACCCAAATAGCATCAAATCCTTTGCTGAGTCTCAAACCAGTGACAAAATCCATAGATATATCATCCCACTTCCACTGTGGTACTGGAAGTGGGTGGAGCTCTCCTCCAGACCTACGGTGCTCAATCTTGACCTGTTGGCAGGTCGCGCACTGGGCTACATACCGAGTCACATCGGGCTTTAGACCACCCCACCAGAAGGACCGTCTCACATCCTTGTACATCTTACTCGCTCCAGGATGTACTGAGTATGGGGTAGCATGAGCCTCACCTAGTATCCTCTGTCTCAACTCACTGTCTGACGGTACATAAACGCGGTCCTGACGTCTCATCACTCCATCTGCACCAATAGTAAACTGTGGGGCCTCATCTCGAGACATCCTGTCTCGGATCCTGATCAAAGTAGGGCAAGTCTCCTGCTTCTGTCGGATCTCATCCAACAGATCGGGAAGTAACTCCATGGTAGACAATTGACCATCCGTATCGGGAAACTGAACCTCTATCTCCAACCAAGCCAAGTCCCTCTGCAACTGTAGCTGTACTGTCAACCGGGCTATCGCCCTCTCTCTAGGCGTCTTCCGGCTCAAAGCATCAGCTACCACATTCGCCTTTCCGGGGTGGTAAAGGATCTCAAGGTCGAAGTCCTTGATCAACTCTAACCACCGCCTCTGGCGGTTATTCAACTCTCTCTGAGTGAATATGTACTTCAGACTCTTGTGGTCTGTAAAGATCTGACATGTTGCCCCATAGAGATAGTGACGCCAGATCTTTAGAGCATGGACTACTGCAGCCAACTCCAGATCATGTGTGGGGTAGTTCTCCTCATACGTCTTCAACTGTCGAGACGCATAGGCTATGACCTTACCCCTCTGCATCAAAACACACCCCAAGCCCATCTTGGATGCATCACTGTATACCACAAAGTCATCAATACCCTCAGGCTGTGCTAAAATCGGAGCGGACGTCAATCTCCTCTTCAGCTCCTCAAAACTCTGCTGACACGGCTCTGACCAGACAAACCGAGTGGTCTTCCTCAGAAGACAAGTAAGTGGTCGGGCAATCAAAGAGAACCCTTCCACAAACCGGCGGTAGTAACCTGCTAAACCTAAAAAGCTGCGAACCTCCTTAACATTCTTAGGAGGTTGCCAAGAAGATACTGACTCGATCTTCGCCGGATTGACCTTAATAACCTCAGCAGTCACCACGTGACCTAAGAAAGCAACCTCTGACATCCAAAACTCACACTTGGATAGCTTAGCATACAGCTGGCTATCCTGTAGAATCTGCAGTACTGTCCTCAAGTGTCCGGCATGCTCCTCTCGACTCCTAGAGTAGACTAGGATGTCGTCAATGAAGACCACTACAAACTGGTCTAAGAAGTCAATGAATATCCCATTCATCAACTCCATGAACACCGCTGGTGCATTAGTGAGCCCGAATGGCATCACTACGAACTCATAATGACCATACCTAGTCCGGAATGCCGTCTTAGGTATGTCCTGATCTATCACCCACAACTGGTGGTAACCTGACCTCAAGTCTATCCTCGAGAACACGGACGCTCCATGCAACTGGTCCAACAGATCATCTATGCGTGGCAGTGGATACTTGTTCTTGATGGTTACTTTGTTCAGCTCTCTGTAGTCTATGCACAGCCTCATCGATCCGTCCTTCTTTTTCACAAACAACACTGGCGCACCCCAAGGAGACACACTGGGGCGTATAAAACCCTTCTCTGCTAGCTCCTCTAACTGCTTCTTCAGCTCAAGCAGCTCTATAGGTGCCTTACGGTACGGGGCCTTCGAGATAGGTCTCGTGCCCGGCTCCAAGTCAATGCTGAAATTAACGCTCCTCTGTGGGGGTCGCCCTAGCAGGTCGTCACTGAATACCTCTGCAAACTCGCATGCAACAGGTATCTCCTCTATAGTCAGGCTCTTGCTTTCCTTCATGGCATAACATCAGAAGGCTTCGCAACCCTGGGCTATCAGTCTCGCTGCTCTCACTGCACTGATAACTGTACCTGACTTTCCGAGGTCCCAACCTCGGAATATTACCCTACGGCCCTCCTCCGTGGCAACGGTCACTGTCCTCCTACCAATGTCTAAGACTGCTCTGTGTTTCCTCATCCAGTCTATCCCTAAAATGACGTCCTCATGAGCTAAGGGCATGACTAGAAAATTGACTAGCCAGTCTCGATCTCCCATGCGAACAGGACATCCAAAGATCTCTCTAGTCCCTCTTACCTTACTCCCATCAGGTAAGCCTATCATAAAAGGTATCCCCTCTACAGTAGCTAAGGACAACCTATCTACGCATGCATCAGATATGAAGGAGTGTGTAGCACCCGTATCAAATAAAACTCGTACAGGTAAGTCATGAATCTGGATCGTACCTGTGGCAGTCGGTGCATCTGGCTGATCAGCATCCCTCAACTCAAACACTCGTGCCTGAGCTCCTCTAGTATCAGCCACACTACCACGTCCTCTGCCCCGACCTGATCCCTGCATAGAACTCTGTGGTGGTGTGTGTCCTGGAGCCCGGTAAGACTGCTGCTGACTAGGAGCTCTTTACTGCTGCTGCTGACTAGGAGTCCGGTACTGTGGCGGTCTCTGTACACTCCCTGATAAGCCTGCAGGAGAAGAACCCTGCTGAGATGGAGCCTTGCCCTGACGGCAGAAGGCAGCTCTATGTCCAATCTTACCGCACTGGAAGCAAGTCACTGCTGGCTTCGTGCAGTTTGATCGGATATGCCCATAGCTATTGCAGTTGTGGCACTGCAAGCCACCAGCTGAAGTCTGACCAGTAGCTGTATGACTCTGTCGCCCCTGAGTCTGTCCCCGTCCAAAAGCAGCTACTCCTGAACTACCACTAGCATAACCTGTCCTCTGCCGCTTATCCGGCCTGTCTGACTGAGCAGCTCTCCTCGACACTGTTCTGTCTCTCTCATAAGCAGATGCTCTATCCTGATAGTCTGACAGAGTCTCACAGCGAAATCCTGCCAGATAGGAACGGGTACTCTCTCTCAATCTCCGTGAAAAGAGATAGACATGCTGCTCCTCAGGAGGTGCAGGTGGTCCAAGCAGTGTCAGTTCCTTTTGGAACTTCTTAATGGCAGCAGCGATCGGAATGTCCTCAAATCCAGCCTCAATGAAGTCCTGGAATCTCTCTCTCCTCAACGAAACAGGGTAGTATCTGTCTCTAACAATGCTCCTCATCTGCTCCCAACTAGTGACTCGACTACGCATGGTCCGCCACTAGGAATGAGCATCTCCATTGAAGCAGGTCTGCACCAAGTCTACCTGCCGATCCTCTGGGCAGCGTATTGCCTCTAACGCAGTCTCTACCTGCCCAATCCAGTGCTCCACCTCCAATCCTATCTCTCCATTATATGAGGGGACCTTCTGAGAGTTGAAAGCCTTCAACCACTCATCTGGCCTCGGTGCTCTAGTCCCAGTAGGCGCTCTATCAGCCACAACTCTCCTCTCAGTTACAGCTGGCACCTGAGGCGCTTCCTGTTTCACCTGGACAGATCTAACCGGTACTGGTGGTACCTGGATAAGTCTCTCTGTCCTAGCAGCCTCCTCCCTACGCTCAACGTAGGCTCGGTACTCTCTGTACTCAGTCGCTCCAATGGAAACACGTCCTGACTCTGTCGAACGTGCTCTCTGTGCTCCAGACCTAGCAACGGTCTCGTTCCTGACCTCAGGACCAACACTCTCAGCTACTTCCTCCACTCCAGCCTCTGGCATGATCACTGCTGGGGGATCCTCTTGTGGAGCTCGACCTCGACCTCGGGCTAGTGGGGGTCTACCTCCACAGCCGCGTCCTCTAACTGTAGGGGTCCTATCTCCCCTACCTGGTCCAGCTGGAGGGAGAGGTGGACGACCTCTGCCTCGACCAGTAGCTAGCGTAGCTCTAGTACGTGCCATCTGCGCAAGAATAATAACTATAATTACTACTAGCTGAAAGTCCAAAAGTCCAACTACAGTAACCTAAAGTCCAACTAAGCATACTGAGATCCGCGGTAGTAGTGGTGGTCAGCCGTACTTTTCTATTCCCAACCAGACTATGCATGCATTTAAAACCAAAAATTTTCTTTTTAAAACTCAGATCCCTTTTCGGGTTCTGCTTAAAACTTATTCGGTCTTTCAGAAGATTTCAAGTGCCATTGTTGCCAACCTAGAGCTCTGATACCATGTTGTAACACCCCGAATTCTCAAAACTCGGAGTATTACTGGTTAGGACCTCACAATGGGTCCCGACCTCAGTTTGACAACAACATTACTAGGATCTTGCAACAAGACACAAATAAAGAAACCGAAATTCATAAAAGCCATGTTTTTAGAGTAATGAATGCAACACTGTCTAGCAGCCTACAGTACTTAAACAAAAGAAAAGAACAACTGTCTTAACCAAAAGAAAGGAAAGACAAAACAACCCCAACCCCGCTCTAAGGAGTACGGAGACCCGGCTGACCACTACTTCCGGATCACTCAGCTGCGGATCTAACCTGCGGTAAGCCTAAAACAACAACAAGAAGAACCGTTAGCTAGTTATCTAAATATTAGCAGAATAATAGCAGCACAAACACTCAGCATGCTTCAAACAAGTCCGTTTTATTATCTTGCTTTAATTTACTCGTTCACTCTAGTGATACTTATTTTGTGACACGAGGGATTCCCAAACCTCGCCTCCGCCCCCGTGTAACCATCAGGAATGGATCCGATGCATCTCACCTTGTACCTGCATGGTCTGGGTATAGAGAACCTCCCAGTCTCCTGTCAGAGCTGGGCAGTGATGTCACGGCCCGTTATACATACACTTGGGCCTTAAACGTAAATAATAACAGTCGTCCTAGCAAGTTATTATTATTAAATCAAGCAATAGCACACACCACTACTATCACTCAACTAACACTCAAAAACTGGCTAAGTAAGTCGCAAGGACTTACCTGAATCAAAACACTCTACACTCCTCAAAAGTCCGTACTCGTGGTAACTCAAGTGCCTGTCAATGAAGGCATGTGTATCAAAATGACATCTCGCTATCCAACCTCTTGCAAAGGAATTACGGAAAAAAAACAATCCTCTTATGGTAAAAGACCATTTTACCCGGGTACCTGAAGTGCTCAAAGTTCACCCTTGCGTCCTACTAAATTCCCTTTAGGATTTGTTCTCTATGATTATTCTCTCTCTGATAGTTTCCTTATAATTTATAAGTTATGGCTCGTACCGCTTTATTCTTATCTAAATATATATAAATATATATATGGGTATGAACAAACTCTAACTTCCTCTAACTCGTATACTTCCGTAACTACTCGGTATCTATATATATATATATAGTTACATAAATTCCTTCCTCGTTTCGTACGGATATATGTACTCTTTCGTATATAAAAGTATATATATATATATATATATCCTATATGTACCTATATATATATATATATGCTCAGCATCTAACTTGCTCTTTTAACCCTCTGCCCATCCACTCACAAGGTCAGCAGCTATGTGGTACTTATATATATATATACACATCTACAAATCTCTATATATATGTAATTATATACGTACTTATACAGTCCTTTACATTCTTGCTTTCTACACATTCTGCAGCCTACCCATGTATCTACGTCCGCTCTCTTATGTGTTGTAGTAAAACCAAAAGTATCTATATACATATTCACATTTACACTACTGTATTTCTTATTTTAGAAGAACTTGAAGTCGGTAGGGTAACGGGGCACAAGTGCATCGGAATGTCAAGGCTGAGGACTTACCGGTGTGACTCGATCGATTGGCTGCAGGCTCGGGTCCTTGTGTTGCGGTCCGTTTGTACCGGATATCTTGTCACTTGAGAGGGTGGCACCGATCCGGAAACTTGACCGCACAGCAGGGTGTAGCAGCGTCCTGGACTGGCCTGTAGACTGGTTCGAAGGCCTCACTACTGCGCAGTACTGGGTCCTCTTCGGCTGCAAGGGAATGGGCTCGTGCCTGGCTCGCGTTACCGGCGAACAGAGGGGCGGTTAGCACCGCTGCTGCGCCCAACGAAACAGAAGGAGGGAAAAAGGAGGAGGCTTACCTCGTCACGCGTCGGCACGGGAATGGTCTGGCGGAAGGCGGCGATGCACTGGCGGCGGTCTGGGCTGGTGGCGCGGCTACTGACAGCAGGGAGGCGGAGTTATAACCTTCGGACTCGAAACAGAAACGAGAGAGAGAAGACGGAAGGAAGGAGTGAAATAAAATGGCTCACCTGGCTGCTACAGTCGCCGGCGGACGAAGAAGCTATGCGAGGGCGGCGCAGGCAAGGTGGCGGCGTCTCCGGTGAGAGCGGAGGAGAGTTTCCGTCGATTGCTGTTGCGGTACGTACGAGAGGGACGAAGGCAGTAGCGCTGCTGTTCCTTTTTTGGTCCAGAAGAGAGACGGCGGAAGGTAGGTAATTAGAGTAGGATTAGGTTAATGTTAAATTAGGGTTAGGGATTAATTAAGTGGGCTGTTAAATGGGCTTGTAGTGGCCCACGCCCGGTCCGCTATGTGATTATAAATACGGATACGCAACTCGTTATTTGCGTACGGAAAATTATAAAAATACGGAATTAAATTCCGTATTTTATAACTTATTATTTTTCTTATTTTTAACGTACGTAATTTATTTCCGGTCAATTAATTTATCATTTTATGTGAATCTAGGTCACATAAATGATAGAACTAAACTCGTTTTATTCTACTTATTTATTTATTTACGATTGTCGTATCGGACTTTGGAAAATTTTAATTTACCGGAACTTAAAATTTTCGGTTATTACAAACAAGATATAGTTACCTTATAAAGAAGAGGAAGCATGAAATGAAGAAGGAACTAACGGGTTTAAAGTTGGGTACCCCAAGGAGGGTGACCTTCATAAGAATGGTAACATGAGAAGTGTAGTAGAATAATAAGTCGTTGACTTCGGAGAAGGTCAGATACAAGTTAATCGGTGACAACTGAGAACGCACAGATGTGAGTTGTCTATTGGTGAGTGTGGAGGGGATGAGTAAACAAGATTATGAGCATACAGAGGGATTTGGATGACCTTATGCGATCTTTGTAGGTCATGGAATTGGCATATGGGAGAACGACACGAATTAGAGGTTTTAAAGTTTGACCCCGGTAAAGGGGAAGTAGTGAATCAAGAAGAAGGTAAGGTGTCATGGAGGTGGTACATAAACGGGAGTATATAGAGGATGCAGGGTATGAAATGGATGATATGTTACTGCGGACAGGAGATAAGTCAAGTTTCTAGACTCACACGGAAGAGACATGGTAGCTGTGGCGTGAACGAGAGGACCTAGATTAGGGCAACGCTGCAAGCTTAGAGTTATGATGTTAGTACCTGGAGGTGTAATGAGTTTGATATTTTAGTGGTTTTGGATGGGGAGTTTCTTCTAGCATTTTCCACGGGGCATACTAGTACGGTTGTGAAGATCGTTCATGGAATACCAAGAGATACATAAGGTGACCAACAAGAGTAAGAGAAGACCGAAGTTTTGAAGTTTGACTTCGACATGAGATGTACAAAAAGTATATGAAAGATTGAGGTTAGAATTTCTACGGTCGGATTGACGTTACATAAGGAAATGAAGTAGGTTCTACACCTACTCGATGGAATGGTGCAAGCTTATATATAATGCGAAGAACGGTTCCCACATGATGAGATGTCATAGAAGTAAATAAGATAAGGTAAATTGTTTTGAAGCACGGTTAAGCCGTGTAGTTTGGATCCTTGTGGTGGCAATAAGTGAGAAACGTTAGAAGATTTTTACAATCATGTCACCAAAGAGGGAGAATGAAATTAAGTTAAAGGAATACTTAAATAAGGCTTCAAGAGTCAGAAGACTCGAGCAACTCCCTCGAGTTCAGGAGATGAAGTATCTTTGAAAGAGGACGGTCGACATTGTAGCTACAGGTAGAACAAAATACGTGTTTAAAGGATGTCACCTCAATAGATCAATTGTGTCATGACCGCTTGTAAAGTGATAAGACAAGATTGTGTCGGTTATTACGATATGTGAGGGAAGAGAAAAGATGGAATTTGAGATATCACGGATTTCAATACATCGGAATATGGATTTTTCCACTGAGGTTGATCTTAGCGCAACTCCGATGTCCAAGGCGCCGTGTAGGATGACACATGTGAACATATATGATTCGAAGAAGCATTTGCCGATCAGTTTCAAGGACTTGTTTATAAAAGTTCATTAGAACCAATGCACTGCCATAGAGAATGTATCTTGAACTCTTGATTTGAAGTTATATGGGAATATATCTTAAACTCTTGATTTGAAGTTGTTATGGAGAACACCAGTTTGCGAAAAGTGAGACGGTTATCTCCGTTTGTACATCGATTACCGTGAGCTGAACAAGATAACAATGAAGAACAAGTATCCCTCACCACGGATAGATGATCTACTCGACTAGTTGTAAGGGTCGGTAGTCTCCTCTAAAATTCATTTAAGGTCTGATTGTCACCAATTGAGAAGTCGAAACTGGGATATTGCAAACACGACATTCCGGAGAGACCATGGCCACTACAAGTTGTAATGATTCCATATGGGCTTACTAATGCCCCGAATAAGATACTTTGTTCTACTCTCGAAGAAGAGAGAGGTTGTATGACAAGTTGTCTCGAGATGGCAACCCCGAAGGATGTGAAAGAAGTTGCAGGCTTTCTTGGATGTGCCGGTCATTCCCGGATTTGCAGAGAGATCCTCCAAAGTAATAACATTAATGACTAACCTACTTTGGAAGACAAAGGAGTTTTGAAAATGGACAAGGGTCATAAGAGTTGTTAAGAGTTAATAAAAGAGTCGTTTGGAAATTGTTTTGACATTGCCTCGAGGTATGATGGATTTGGTGTTTTACAAGTGATTCTTCAAGACAAGGTGTGGGTTAAGTACTGATGTAAAAGTGAGAAGTAACAACATACATGCCTTGTTAGTAAAAGTAGTGGGAAGTAGAGTACTCCCTTCCTTACTTGGAGTGTGCAACAATTATTGAGGAAACGTAACATCAAAGTTGATTTGACAAGAACCCAAGGCCCAAGGTGTTGATGGGAAGATTCGATCCAAGAGAACATAACGTACATGTTGCATTGAGAAAGACCCGAGAAGGGGGTTGAGTTTTCGATATATTAGACCTTTTTGAGATTTTAGCGCGAGTTGAGAAAGTGGTTTACCAGTTGACGTGACCATTGAGAGTAGAGGATGTTCACCCGGTGTTCCATGAGTATCAATCGAGAGAGTATATACATGACTCGAGACACACCGTAATCATGATGATCTAGTGGCAAACATGGAACCGATGAGGCTAATTGGAAGAGGAAGTATAATATCTTTAGTTGAGTTTTACGCTGAGCAAGTAGCATCAATAGAATCGACGGGTTAGACCTAGTTCTTCTCTTAGTTGAGTTGTGTGCATGTGTGATATTATGTGTAGTAGTGTCCGGTGAGAGAATGTGTTATATGACCTGATATATCTTGCGGTGGTAGTTTGACTAGTTTGTGTATATAGATTAGAAAGTTTCACCCTTCTTAGAGTGGGAGTTCATACCTCGGCCTTGAGGGACCGAGATGTTCCGCGTATGGCAAGTTTCGGGACGAAACTTGTTTTTAGGAGGATCTGATGTAACGCCCCAAAAATTTGGCACGTTTGCGATATTATTTTTTTTTTTTGGATTTTATCAATATTTTAAATAGCCTAACTATTTTTATGGGTATCTATATATACATATATAGATCGATATATTTTATTACCCTTGTTATTGTAGTAAATAATTTACAAGAATGATTTCTATATGGCAAAGTACATGTGTGAGATTTTATTTATTATTTAATCCATATATATATTTTCCGTATTTTATTTTTGGAATGGTAGGAAAGTTTTCCGGTTTTAAAATCCCATTCCTAATGTTCGAATTCGAGTATATCCTATTAATCTTTATTTCCCTCCTCTTTAAATTCTTTCTTTTCTTCTTTTATTTCTTTAATCTCCCACCTATCTCTCTGGCTGGTGAGCAGACCCAGGACCGACCCTTTACTCCCGACCCCTCGACTGCCGCCTCAAGTTTGCAGCCTTGTGCAGTGACCCCTCACTTCCCCGACCCGCAGTTGCCTAGCCGACCCTTGCTAGTTGCTACCCCCTTTCTCCACATCAGCCACTCTCTTCCTTTTCACCTTCACTGATTTTCTGCAACCAGAAAGCCCATCAGCCCTTCACTCTTCCCCTGCTTCTTCCGTTCTTCACATGTGCAATAAGTCTCTGTATACAGCTCTCGACATCAAGCAGTGGCAACCTCCTTCCCGGGAGCCTCGCAAAAGCAACAAAATGCCTCCATCCATTCTCTCTCTGGCTATCTCCTCCTCCCTGCTGCTCCCCTTCATTTTTTTTCTAGATCGATGAAAAGAGAGACGGTTCTCCCTCGAGCCCCTTCTCAGATGATTGCACGCTAGGAAATGGAACAACAGGAGAGAGAGAGAGAGCCCCTGCTATCAGAACCATGGTGGTGAACCCTCGAACGCCACCCCTCCTCGCTAGCCACCACCTTGCTGGGCTCGTGTCCCCCGCTGCAAACCAGGAGCCCTTTTACAGCCACATCTGCATTGTTACTGCCGGAGTCAAGTAACAGGGATAGAGGAACCACCGTTGAAGCCGCCGGAGAAGCTGCTCCCTCCGTCTCTGGAGCCGCCAACGCCGGAGCCCTAGCCGCCGCCCTTTTGCGCTGTTTTCCCTGCCACCAGCCTCGCCGGCGAGACCCTGCGCATCCAACTCCTTCCCCTCCTCTGCTATATCGCAGATCTGCGGTTTACAGAAATTAAAAAATAAGAAGAAGGGGGAAAGCCTATTGTTCTTATTGTATCAGCCCCTCAAATTTGGTATTATTACAATTTGTACCCAGTATTTTCCATTTACATATTTGACCCAAGTTTTGAGAAATTTTAAAATATAACCCTGCAGAATTATTTACAGTTTTGGCGCCAGAAATGTATTTGCAGATTATGCCCCATGTTTATATAAGTGTATAAATTGCCCGGAAAGTGTTTTTAAGATTTTAAACTCGGATTTGAATTACGGGGGTTATTCTTATAGTTTATGTATTCTATATAGTATGCCCAAATTTAGCGTTATGCTAAATTTATTTAGTTTGGTGTTAGGTTCGGAAGCGCCCCGATAAAGGCCTAACGAGTCCAAATCGGCATCCGTTGAACGACTTCCGTCTTTCGACGTCGTGTGAGTATTCTTTCCCTTCGATCTAGTTATGTTAAGTTTTAGTATCATGCTAGGTTGGATCTAGCATAACTTAGAGTAAATACCAAGTAGTGGTTATGGACCTTAGGCGAGTGTTTGAGGATTGTGAAATGTTTTATGACTTGAGGTGTTGACGTTATCTTGTGAGGCTTGTGAGGTTTGAGAATTGGAGTATATGGTTGATAACACGATTTATAACATAGTTTTAGGTGTACATTTAGATAGAATTCTCGCTCATTCATGCATGATCTAGCATTAGTTCAAGACGTTTCGCACCCAATTCACATATTTTGTCGAGATAGACGTCTACACAGACTTGTGCGCGTTTTGTAGGTATTTCGTGAAGTTTAGGAGCTTAAACGATGCGTTTGAGGATCGTTCATTTAGATGGCACACCCTCGGACACACTAGGATACAAGCCAAGGGCTAAGGAGAACTCATGGAGCCTTGCCAACACAAGCCATGCACCAAATCACAGCTTGATGATTCAAAGCGGAGTTTCTGCATAGAATCACGGTTCCCTAACGAACCACGGCCGTGGAAATGACCGTGGATTTTGCCAAATTCTCGTGACAGCTGTGCCACGACTCTCATGGCCAGCTCATGAAGGATTTGTTATAAATGTTGTCCTGCATGGGTTGTTTGAGGCAGCTGGGGTAGTTTGGGAGCAGCTCATCCATTATCCATTTTCTAACAAATATATTCTCAAAAATCAAGAGGTTTTTCTAGGAAGGAAAGTGCCAAAGAGAAGGAGAAGAACTCCATTGAAGAGGAGGAGAAGAACACACCATAGCTTTCTTGTATTTCGGATTTCGTTTTCTAGAGATTGTATGAGTCTTTGAACCTTCTTTTGGAAGGGTTGTAAGTGGTTCTAATTCTAATCTTCAGCTTGGTTTTGAATTAAATTCACTTGTTCATCTCTTTTCCTTCATTATCTTGCAATGGATGATTTGATTCTATGTTTGTTTGTCTCGATTTTTGTCATGAATGTTGTAGGCTGAATTGATGTGGTTCTAGGGTAAGGAAGGGATGGTTATGGCTAGAACTATGATAGGATGAACTTAGATTTACCTTTGGATGACTTTTGCTTATGAACGTAGTTTCTGTTAGAAATCACGGGTAGTTCTTGAAGAACCACGGCCGTGGTTTCGGTAGAACAAACCGTGATTTTCCCTGGTTCGAAGGACCTTGCCTTAGACTTATGGATTGTTGAAACCCTAAGTGTTTGCTGAGTTTAACCTATCCTAGGGTGACCTAGTGTAGTGACTAAGTGTTAGGAGAGACTTACCCGGTAATCCTTGCCCTTAGAATCTAAAATAGCAATCCTTAGGTAGTGGTGAGCCTAAAAAGCCGCCGTTGGATTAGATGTGCTAGGATAGTTGTTTAGGACTTCCCCTTCCAAGACTTACCCGGTAAGGATAGGTTAGATCCTTAATCAACAATCCGGTTTGTGTAGAATTTCTATCCTTAGGTTCTTAGAGACTTACCCGGTAATGAGACCTTAGGTGTGGACTAGTTGAACCATGAGACCTACCCGGTAATTGGTCCTCAATTTAGATACACTTAATCCCAACATATCATAGTTAATCCAAAGAATGATTAGATAACTTGAGTTTTATGCCATAACCGGAATTTCGGACCTCTAGAATCCGTCTTTTATTCCCTTGATCATTACCTTGTCTCATTTGCTCATTTGTGCTGATTTTTAGTTTAGTTTGATTGGTTACTTTGCATGAATTGTGATCTTTGATTGATCACCAAAAAACGACCAAAAACAAATTGTGATTTTCATTTCTCGTTTCCCCCTTCTTCTAACCTTAGACATTCACTAAACTTAATCACAAAACCGAATCAATTTCACCTTAGTCTTTGTGTTCGACCTCGGAATACTATCCATACTACAAACGTCCCGTACACTGTGGGTTTCGCTAGGTAGTTTAGGATTTAGTTCGAGTTTATAAATGTAAAGCTTTTTGTGCTATTTCCTAGCGTAACAATGGTTGTTGAGTTTATGGGCTAGTATATGCGTATCCTAACATGATGTTGTTATCGTTGCGTCTATTTGGACTAGGTATGTTTATCCTAGTATGTACTATGGGTTATGATCCTGCGAGATCAAAGGGTCTAGAAGTCTAAGGACTTCTAGCTTCTGTTGAGTGATGTGAGCATGGGGGATTCTAGGATACGGTCCTAGAATGTGAGTCAAACGATCTCGCGTAGATCATTTGTATAGAAGTCTTAGACTTCTTGAGTTGAGCGGGTTTTGATAGATATCTTGTTGTGAGCAGGTTGTATACTTCTTCCCAAGGGAAGCAAGAGCGTTTTGTGAGTTAGCGTTTGGGATGAGGTAAGTCTCCGGACTTACTTAGCTCGTATTCCTTGTATTAGCATTGATGTGTGTTTGGTGGTGTGTGTTTACTCTTATTATTTATAACAACTAAACCGGTAATAGGATCACCGACCTTATATTATTTTGGCCCAAGTGTATGATAACGGGCGGTGACAACTTGCCTGGCTCCCGCGAGAGCTAGGAGGTTCTCGGCGACTATCCCGTGCTGGTAGACGGTCGGATGCATCAGTACCATTCCATGCCGGTAAGTAGGGACCAAGGCGAGTTTCGGTGACTCTCGTGTCACAACCTAAGTTGAATTAGAACGGGATATGACTTAATAATAAAAAGATAATAAACCGGACTTGTGTGCTTTGGTGTATATTGTGTGTTATGTTGATTTACTTGTGTTTGTGCCTTTCACCTTGATCCTAATGCTTCGAATATTAGCTAATGGTTTTATGCCGATTGTTGTAGATTGCCTTGCAGGTTAGGAATGCGGCCGAGAGATCCGGAAGAGTGGGCAGCCGGGGTTCCGTACATTTTAGGATTGGGTTTTGGTTGGAGTCGTGTTTGAGTTTTGTATCCATTATATATATTATATGCCGTGTGTATGGCATTTGGTCTTTCGGTTCTATGTCGGCTGAAGTCTTTGGTTTGTATGGTTTTGGGTTTCATTACATTGCATAAAATGTATTTGGTTTTGGCCTTTAATTGTGCCTTGTTGCAAGATCCGGTGAAATTGTTGTCAAGCTAAGGGTCGGGACCCATTGTGAGGTCCCAACCCGTAGCGCCCCGAGTCCCGCGGATTCAGGGTGTTACAGAAGACTATTCATGTTCCAGTTAACGGCTCATCACTGGCGGTCGGAGAGGGTGGCGGCAAGGATAGAACTTCGTTCTCGGCGAAGGACGGCCACAACAGCGACGGGCCTGGCTTTTGTCCGAGGTGAAACCGGAGAGGCCTGGCTCGGCCTGAGACGAAGCAAGAAGGAGATGGCCGGTGTTGTGAGGGAGGGAGGAAGTTGCTGTCACTGCAACGAAGACCCAGGAGCCCCAGACGGAGTTCGCGGTGGATGGCGGCTGCAACATCTTCTGCGACGGTCCCTGGAGGCGGAACGGAGCGAGCCCTAGCGCAGTCCTCGTGCAGCCCTAGCGCAGTCCTCGTGCAACCCTAGCGTAGTCCTCGCGCAGCCCTAACGCAGTCCTCGCACAGCCCTCGTGCAGCCCTCACTCGGATGAGATCTGAAGGCTTACTGGAAGAAGGCACAACGGGCGTAGCAGGTGGAACGAGAGGACGGTGCAGGCGGCGTCGAGACATCTCCCTTGGCATCGGACCTGAGGCAACGGTTTGACTCTAGAGGGGACGGTGGCGGCTGCGGTGCAAACTGGAAGCGAGGAGCCTTCCTTTACGTTGGGGGAAGAAACAAGCAGAGGAGAGACGACTTAGAATAGAAGGAAAGAGAAGGAGAAAGAGAGGGTGTGGCTAGGGTTACAATTAGCGTTCCCCTAGCTGCCTATCCTTTGATGAGCCCAGCGGGCCTTTCCTGATGGGCCCAAAGCGAGATTGTCTTGATGGGCCCGTTGGTCTTTCATTTTGACGGAATTTACGATATTAGTATCACCTAAAAGGTGAACCCGGTCGAATTACTGTTAGACTTAAAAAAATAAAAAAATAAAATAAAATAAGTAAAAATTAAAATTAAAATTCCGGACATTACATCTGATCCCCCTGAAAACAAGTTTCGTCCCGAAACTTGCTAAACGTCTAACTCACAGGCATACTACCTCAGTAACAACTCAAAAACCGTAAACGTGAAAAATCTCTACTCAATAACCCAAAACATACTCATATACCATCACAAGGTCTCACAAGGCACCCATACAACACAACACATCAAGATCTACCCCATCACACAACATATTCCCGCTCAGGCACAAAATACCTAAACTCGCGCAAGCACATAAAGTCTAACCCACCGTCCATATCGATGCAACTAGCTCCTTGCAAAACACGACCAAAGATATTATAACATGCCCTCCCGGTAGCCTCATTGGATCCTCGTCTACCACTAGATCATCACGACTAACATCATAACTCGAGTATTGTATATACTCCCATGACTGGTACAATAGAAACATCATAAAACACTCTCCACTCTTGGTGGCAACACCAAACTGTAAACACATCTGACTTGTTCTCATCTCTCAAAAAGGTCCGTAAAACGGAAACTTAATTTCCTTCTCGGGTCTTTCTCTATACATCATTTCCATATGTTTCTTCTTTACTTGTCTCTAACAAAGAAGATCAAATTCCAATTTACATTGTCGTCTTTGGTTCTTGTCAAACAAAATTTCGATGTTATGTTTCCTCAATTCTTGTTGCAAGTTCAAAGTCATGAAGGAAGTGCTTTACTCCACACCGCTTCTACTAACGGGACACATGCCATTATTCTTACATCGTTCCTCAATACTCAATCAAGACCTTATCTCGGAGAATTGCTTGTACACTTAAAACCCATCATTCCTCGAGGAAATTTCAAAACAGTTGTACCAATGAATCTCCTCTTAGCTCTTAACAACTCCATTATCAATCATTGTCCCACTCAAAACCTCATTGTCATCCGGAGTAGGTTAGTCATAGATGGTGTTACTTTGGATAATCCCTCCACTAATCCGGTAATGACCAACACATCCAAGAAACTTGTAACTTTCATCTCTCTCGGGGTTTGCCATCCCGAGACAACTTGTCATACGACTTCTCGCTCTAGTGACTCTAGTTTGTCCAAAATGTCGTATTTGCAATATCTGAGTCTCGAATTCTCAAACGGTGACAATCAAATCTTAGTTAAACTTACAAGAGACTACCGACCCTTACAACTGATCGAGTAGATCTTCCATTCATTGTAAGGGATACTTGTCCTCCATTTTCATCTTGTTCAACTTATGGTAATCGATGTACAAACAAAGATAACCGTCTCTCTTTTGGCAAACTGGTGTTCTCCATAACCACTTCAAATCAAGAGTTTAAGATATTTTCTAATATGAACTTCAAATCAAGAGTTCAAGATAGCATTCGGAGTTCTCCATAGTATTTCACTAAATTTAATGAACTCTTTTCAATAAGTTCTTACCATTGTTCCTTCTCTCGCTTCCACAACTCATGTCTCTTTACAAGTGTCATTCTATACTGTGCCTTGGATATCGGATGTGCGTCAAACTCAACCTTAGTGGCAAAATCCACGTTCCGATGAATTGAATCCGTGATTTTTTTTTTGTATTTCCTCATTTCGTCTCATAACATAAGACCGACACCACCTTGTCTTAACACTTGACATGTAGGCATGGAATTAATGATCTCCCCCGATCTATTGGCGTGACGTCCTTCAAACACGTGTATTGCTCCATCTTTAGCTACAATGTTGACCGTCCTCTTTCAAATATTCATCTTTTCTTGAATTGGAAAGATTTGATTGCGTCTTTTGACTCGTGTTTTTATATAAGTATTCTTTTAACTTAATCCTATTTTCCCTCTTAAATGGTGTGATTGTAAAAATCTTCTAAGATTTTTCACTTATGTGCAACCATAAGGGTCCAATCGGTAGGACTTAACCGCGTTTGAAAACAATTGACCTTATCTTCTTCACTTTCCGCGACATCCCAACATATGGGAAACTCTCCTTGCATTTTACGTAAGCTTGTACTATAAACATCCTTTCTTTAAATAGGCGTAGAACTCACTTCATTTCCTTTTTGCAATGTCAATCCAACAACGGAGGCTCTTAATCTCAAGCTTTCATATACTTCTCGTACATCTCATGTCGACATCGAACTTCAAAACTTCGTTCTTCTCTTACTCTTGTGGGTCACCTTATGCATCTCTTGGGATTCCATGAACAATCTCACAACCGTACTAGTATGCCTTTAGCGAAGTTTCCTAACCACAATCACTGAAAGATCCACTCATAACTCCACTAAACACTCACATCATTATTATAAGCTTGCAGCGTTGCCCTAATCCAGATTCCTCATTTCACATCATAGCCACTATGGTTTCGCCATGCGAGTCACAAAAACATTGATTTAGTTGGGCTCGCGACAACATGACATCCATAACCTTAGAACCAACATATCATACCTCCCCTTATATATTCCCTTTACGCATAATAACCATAGAAGACTCACCTCTCTCTTTTTCCTTCCAGTTTCCTTCACCCTGATCCGTGTCATTCCTCCATATGACAACCCATGACCTAAGAAGGTCACACCAGATTGTTATAATCCCTCTCCACATGGTACGGTACTATCACTTGCTGGAATCGATAATTTCCTACATGATTAAGACATTTGCACTTCCCTTGATATACCTCTTTATTGCCAACATTCAACCACCACGAATATTCCACGTCCTTGTTACCCCTCTTCATGATCCCATAATCTTGTTTACTCTCCCCACCTACATTCGCCAGTATACAACCCACACTTGTGCATTTTTGGTGGTCAACGATTAACTCATTGATGACCCCCTCCAAGATCAACGACTTACCCTCCTACCACACTTTCATTTTACCATACTCATGAAGGTTAACCTCATCGGGGTACACCTTAAACTTCACTAGCTCCTTTTTATTCTACTTCCCACTTTGTTAGCTCCAATTATGCTCCCCTCTTCCTTCCGCTTTTGTAACATAACGATACCTGCCCAGCTATTTCGTGTCATAATACCCACCTTCAAAGGCTTAACCGCTCTTCATGATGTTTTGCAAAAGCACTTCTCAAAAATTGTGACCTTAATTAGCATCCACTCGCGCTCCTCCTGGTCGGTACTTAAGTCTTTCTATCCACACTCCTCGTTTCATCTTTCATTTCCTGAAGATCATCATCCTCACACACTTCCTTCTTCTTGGCGTTTCTTAGCCTTAACATCTTAACGATAACCGGTCAACTCCACGTAAATCCCTACCATTCCCTTCTTCTCATAACTCTAGTGATGTTGACACTTCACTTATTGGTACCTCGTAAGCTTAACTTACGGTATCTTAAATCTTTAGCAAATGGTTCGATCACTTCCCTCATCTCGACTCCAATGCTTAGGAACGCCTAAGGAAAGCGTCACATCTTAATGGAATACCACCATTAACCTCCTTAGAATGTATCCCTCTCCTTCACGATTCACATCTTTAGTTGTTCACGCGTCCTCTTGAGGAACTTAAGTTTGTTATCCCTAATGATCTCGTTGTCTTTCTAATC
Organism: Fagopyrum homotropicum; assembly: GCA_033239125.1. Taxonomy (NCBI): domain Eukaryota; kingdom Viridiplantae; phylum Streptophyta; class Magnoliopsida; order Caryophyllales; family Polygonaceae; genus Fagopyrum; species Fagopyrum homotropicum. The sequence goes on along the minus strand of BSWB01000008.1, from coordinate 58,462,830 downwards.
GTGACTTCTTTGTAACCGCTTCTACACTTTAATGTTGCTCCCTTTTCTTGTATTTCTTCCATCTTGATTCCTCTTAAGTTGTCTCAAGTTTTCTTTTGTTTGGTTGTCCTTCGTGTACGTCATCTCTAGTCCTCGTCTTTGACATCCTTTTAAAGGAATCCGAGAAATGCCATGGTGTTCGTTAACACGAAATGCTAAACTTGATATTTGAGTGTACTGCAGGTATGAACGCTATGCCAAACCAACCACATCGTCTTTAAAGGTGATGATACTACACTTATCATCTTTTCTATTAGGTCCCCTAACTCCATATGCTACTATAATATATAATAAGAATACGTATAAATAATTATATAAATCCTAAGTCCATATCACTACCAATATAATACATCCAACATTTCATCCACAATATAAGGTCCAAAACATATAATCGTTCATATATAAAACCATACACATAAATCATGTCCATCACGCAACTACAATTCACATACAATAATAGTCCAAAAACATCCTAAGTCCACAATACATATCTACATATATACATATATATACATATATATACTAAAAATCCAATAAACTATGTTGTCGAGATCCGAGGAAGGAGTGGTGGTCCGTACATTCTACCCCGACTCATGCATGTGATTTTGAAAACGAAAACTCAGAACCCGTGTGGGTACTGTTTATTCCTCATTTGGCCTTTAGAAGATTGCGAGTGCCATTGTTGTCAACCTAGGGCTCTGATACCACTTTGTAACACCCCAAATCCGCGGGACTCGGGGCGCTACGGGTTGGGACCTCACAATGGGTCCCGACCCTTAGCTTGACAACAATTTCACCGGATCTTGCAACAAGGCACAAATAAAGGCCAAAACAAAATACATTTTATGCAATGCAAAGTAACCCAAAACCAAACAAACCAAAGACTTCAGCCGAGATACAACCGAAAGACCAAATGCCATACACGCGGCATACAATATATAATGAATACAAAACTCAAACACAACTCCAACCAAAACCCAATCCTAAAATGTACGGAACCCCGGTTGCCCACTCTTCCGGATCTCTCGGTCGCATTCCTAACCTGCAAGGCAATCTACAACAATCGGTATAAAACCGTTAGCTAATATTCGAGGCATTAGAATCAAGGTGAAAGGCACAAACACAAGTCAATCATCATAAACACGCAATACACTCTAAGCACACAAGTCCGGTTTATTATCTTATTATTATTAAGTCATATCCCGTTCTAATTCAACTTAGGTTGTGACACGAGAGTCACCGAAACTCGCCTCGGTCCCTACTTACCGGCATGGAATGGTACTGATGCATCCGACCGTCTACCAGCACGGGATAGTCGCCGAGAACCTCCTAGCTCTCGCGGGAGCCAGATAAGTTGTCACCGCCCGTTATCATACACTTGGGCCAAAATAATATAAAGGTCGGTAATCCTAATTCCGGTTTAGTTGTTATAACAATAAACAATAAACACACACCACCAAACACACATCAATGCTAATAGAAGGAATACGAGCTAAGTAAGTCCGGAGACTTACCTGTACTAAGTCAAGTTCGATCAACAACATCCCTTGACTCCATATGAGTCTAATCTCTACTATCTGATCATAGAATGAAACTTGTATCAATAACTTATCCAACGCCTTAGAAGTTTTCACTTCTAAGTTAATAACAATCGTCTTAGAGAACACTAAACCATCCTTACTTGATGAAAAGACAATTTTACCCCTAGATCCGAACAACCCTAAAAGTTCTAGAAAGACTCTTAAACTTCTTTTAAACCAATATCTGATATCCAACACTAACAGAAAGGTTTCACTGAGTTTGAAGGCTTTTCCGACTTCCAAGCTCTTTATCCAGAATAAGGTCAACTAACGTTACCATAAAATCTCAAAATTTTCCGAGTAACACCTAAACGTACCAAGTCATGTCAACTCTTAGATAAGATGACCTAAAGTCCAAAATATGTATCACTAAAACCAACCGATATAAATATATCATCCTAACAACACACAAGGTTAAAAACAAAAGAACAAGAAAACTCCTTCCAACTTCAAGTTACCAAACTCCAATTATAGAATACCAACATAATTCCTCCACATAAGTTCTTACAATACTTTAAGCAACTTGCACCCATGTCTATGCTCAAATACTATAAATGAAGCTAAGATATCTTAGATCATTAATATGACGTTTAACTCATCCTCCTTGCTAGCCCACAATCATCCATCTAATATTTTCATACAACATTCATTTCCATACCAACTCACAACCTTCTTCAACAACTCATACTAGCCATACCATCACAACCACTCGATATATCACCCTTCGGTAAACTGACATTCTTTCTAACTTCAATTAGAGTATACAACGGAAACTTTCAGCAAACCTTCAACATAATTAAATACAAAACATATACATAATATGAATCAGATTCAAATCGCAATCTTCAAAACGTAACTCGGGATTCTAACACACAGCACAAGAAACTCACACGACGGATGAAGAAGAAGACTATTCATGTTCCAGTTAACGGCTCATCACTGGCGGTCGGAGAGGGTGGCGGCAAGGCTAGAACTTCGTTCTCGGCGAAGGACGGCCACAACAGCGACGGGCCTGGCGTTTGTCTGAGGTGAAACCGGAGAGGCCTGGCTCGGCCTGAGACGAAGCAAGAAGGAGATGGCCGGTGTTGTGAGGGAGGGAGGAAGTTGCTGTCACTGCAACGATGACCCAGGAGCCCCAGACAGAGTTCGCGGTGGATGGCGGCTGCAACATCTTTTGCGACGGTCCCTGGAGGCGGAACGGAGCGAGCCCTAGCGCAGTCCTCGTGCAGCCCTAGCGCAGTCCTTGCGCAGCCCTCGTGCATCCCTCACTCGGATGAGATCTGAAGGCTTACTGGAAGAAGGCACAACGGACGTAGCAGGTGGAACGAGAGGACGGTGCAGGCGGCGTCGAGACATCTCCCTTGGCGTCAGACCTGAGGCAACGGTTTGACTCTAGAGGGGACGGTGGTGGCTGCAGTGCAAACTGGAAGCGAGGAGCCTTCCTTTACGTTGGGGGAAGAAACAAGCAGAGGAGAGACGACTTAGAATAGAAGGAAAGAGAAGGAGAAAGATAGGGTGTGGCTAGGGTTAGAATTAGCGTTCCCCTAGCTGCCTCTCCTTTGATGATCCCAGCGGGCCTTTCCTGATGGGCCCAAAGCGATATTGTCTTGATGGGCCCGTTGGTCTTTCATTTTGACGGAATTTACGATATTAGTATCACCTAAAAGGTCAACCCGGTCGAATTACTGTTAGACTTAAAAAAATAAAATAAAAAAAATAAAATAAGTAAAAATTTAAAATTAAAATTCCGGACATTACAGATTCTCGATCTAAGCTATAGAAATTAGATCCTAAAGTCAACAGGTCGAAGCTGAATTATAAGGTGGGTAGAGGTTCTAATTTCGATTCTCCTTGACAGTATAAGCTTCCCTTATTTTTACCTGGAGGTCTCCGGTTCAAAACCCACTGCACCCAAACATACATCAACCATAAAAGACCATCTTAAGATCAAAACCTTCCTGCTGCACATCTAACTTCTCTAAGTCTCGTCTAAGCAACCCTACACTACTTTCACCTCAAAACTCAGCAACTACCACATATACACTAAACAGCACAAAGGGTACTAAGCTCAGGAGTTGTGATTACTCACCCGTAGCAGTGAAGATCCAGTTTGCTGTCAATCTCCCCAATGAAGAGTCCAACGTTGTATAAGGCTGCATTCGATCGAAGGAGAGTTGATTACGGATCTATACATGAGGAGGAAAGAGTGGACAGTAGGTGTGCACTTACTCAGTCTTCTGCTTTAGCAACCTGGCACGCGATCTGCTCCTGGGGACGGTTGAAGACGCGTGTAGTGGATCGGACTGGCTGCGAGGGGGTGCTGTCCTGTGTTCGGCCTGTAGCAACGATGGAGGCGTCAAGGATGTGTGGTGGTGGTCGATGGCGAACTGTGCAGCCGGTCGAACGATCGAAGGAAAGGTGGCGGAGTCCAACTGTGAGGTTGGCACCGCTGTTGGTGGTCGACGGAGCCGGCGGAAGGGAGGGTGACGATGGTCCGAATGCGAGGCTGGCACCGTTATTGGTGGTTATCGGTGTTGGCGTCGACTGTGCAGAAACGAGAGGGCTGCAGCGTGAGGTTATGCGGTAGAGGAGTGTTGTCGAGAGTGCCGCAGCATAATTAGGAAAAGGAAATTAGGTTAAGCGTAGGATTGGATTAGGGTTAGGATTAGGGTTAAGGAGGTGGGCCGGCTGAAAGGTCATTGGGCCTGGTGTTGGGCCGGAACCGGCCTGCTCTTTAATTAAGACAAGAGGGCTGAAAGAATACTCGTTCTCCGCCCGAAACCGTTCAAAGTACGGAATTAATTACGGAATTATTTATGAAATTATTTACTGAATTATATAAGTTATCATTTTATGTGAATCCATGTTACATAAAATGATAGAATTTAATATAGTGTTATTTTTATTTAAAAGCATTTAGGTTGGCGGATCGGAAATCCGGTTTTATCCGGTATTAAACGGAGTTTAAAAATTTCGGTTATTATAATTGGAAAATGGAAACCGTAAAGTAATAAGATTCTACAAATCTTCGCCCCATCGTATCAACTACAACTTCGTCCCGAGAAATCAGAAGGTAGGTTTCGTGCTTTCCTATTATGTCAACCAAGAATCGCCTAATCGCCATTGTCGTCCATTCCGAACTTCGCAATACATTCGTCTGCCATTTTCGCAACTATAAACATACCCAGATATGTAAATGTCATACATAGAATTCGGATACACATGACATAAAAGACATACGTACATTTATGTAAACATTATGTACACAATTACACATCGATCGTACATACACAATATGTACTATTACACACAACGAAGATGTAGATTAATGCACTTAATATGTACACAATTACACACACCTAATATGTAACAAATATGTATATATCATACATAGGGTTTAAAACACATACGTACATTACTATCCCTAAAATGTGTACACAAGTTATCTTCGTCAACATAATATCGCCAATCTGGACAATTGCCATTTCTCCAGAAAATGGCATACATCGTGATTCAAGATTACAACAATATAGTTACACAATTTCAACAACAAAATTACTATTTTCATCATATATGTACACTAACAAGTCAAAAGAAACACAAAATAACAACATAAATTTTGTCTTCCATTAAAGCATCAAAAAGCTTCGAAACACCATAAATTTGACTTTCACCTTACCGATTTACGATAGATGATGCTACAAAAACCTAACAACCGATGCAGTGTACTTCTCCAATGGCCAAAACGTGAACGCAGACAATTGCCCAAACCTGAACGCATAAAAACCCAGAAACTTCCGTCTTTTGTTTTCGTTGAAAATGGTGGACTGTATATCGTAAAAAAAAACAGAAAATAATGTGGGAAGATCGTGGCTTTTAATGCTTCCTAAACAGTTATTATCTTTAATTAGCATAATTAATTTTGGAAATAAATATTTTTTAATTGGAGAGAGAAAGATCATGAGATCTCTATTTTGTTAATTATTAAATTTTTTCTTTACATATTCAAAGGGCCTAGTTTGTTAATTAAAACACAAAACTACCTACTTTGTACACAATGATGCAAAAAGTGCCTACTTAACCATTTAACCCAATAATATTTCCCACATCGACAATCACAAACTTCAACGTACTCTTTATATAAACACGCAGAGATTAGAATGGTTGTCGAGCTCAGTAACGCGGGCTTGTAACTCGACGGGAGGACATTAAGATGGCGGAACTTGATCCTTGATAGTTGGTGGCCGGCGTTAAAGTCCCTCGCACAGCAGATGGTGAATATCCCGTTCGCTCCTACTCTGTAGATGGGAATGGTTCACGCAGCACAGGCAAAAAGGGGAGGACAAATACCCTCGATGGGTCGCCTCCTTGTCTGTCGGGCACCGCGACGTGTCACCAACTATCGCCATGGCTAGCCGGATCATTGAACCGTTATTCTTTTGTTCCGTCGATTAGTGTATTCTACTCATCTTTAAAGTTTTATTTCAGGGATTCTACGTTTTATTTCGGGGATTCTTGTTGGGCTAGCGATTAGTGTATTCTACTCATCTTTTAAGTTTTATTTCAGGGATTCTTGTTGGGCTAGCCGGATCATGAACCGTAATTCTTTTGTTCCGTCGATTAGTGTATTCTACTCATCTTTAAAGTTTTATTTCAGGGATTCTTGTTGATGTGCTTGTGTCTTCTAAATGCACTTAGATTGCATTTACTTTAAATACCCATTTACAGTCAACAAGTTTTACTCCATCACGCAAATCAATCAAATCCCGAACTTAATTTCGATTAGTCTAAAACCATAGTTAAGATATTTGTAATTTTTACACAAATTCAAAGAAGTTAACCGATGATTATTATATTTGAAATATATATACACAAATTAACTTATTATTATTATAATATTATATACTTTTGTGTTATAATCTTAATTGAAATATGAGATACACTTGATGTAAGTTTTGTTGATATTAAAAATTATTAAATTTCCATTTTTTTGTATTAATTAATATAGGAATTTTTGTACAAGGCATGGGACACTAAGCTAGTGATTTAGTGTAAAATAACATGTATAAATCTATAAAAATATGGGTTTGTTTTATTTACCTTGATAAAAAGGTAGCTTCTTCTCTAAAAAAAATTGGATTATTTTTTAAGCTTAGAAACTATTAATCAATAATATTGGATATGTTTTTAATACTTGGTTCATTGGTGATCTTGCATGGTTTAAACTTTTTAGATAGTTATGTGAAGAAAAAAACACATAGTTTAAGGGTAATATATGTAATTTATCTTAAAATCTGTTTTGAATGTGCAATATTTAGCCGGTGTAATTGTTTGTTCCGATAAACATGCAGAGAGGTGTTGAAAAGTGGGTGTTAATCAAACAAAAGAGTTGCTTAATTACATCAACTCACAGCGCGCCATTAGGGTAGTTTTGGTTTATTAGATACTAACTAGGCCCCTAGGAAATTATCACTAAAAAAAAGATAAATTAAAGAGACCAGTCATAATTATAGGAGGTGGTTTGAGTAGTTACATAATTTCATTTAATAAAAGTTTCCTTTAATTAAAATATTGGTTATTGGTGTAACACCCTGAATTCTCCGAACTCGGGACATTACTGTTTAGGACCTCACAATGGGTCATGACCTTAGTTTGACAACAATATTACTAGGATCTTGCAACAAGACACAAATAAGAAAAACCGAAATCATAAAAATGTATTTCAAAAGGGATGAATGCAACAAAGTCTACCGGCCTATAGAACTCAACAACGGAAAAGACTAACTGTCTTAACAAATGGAAAAGAACAACAAAGCAATAACCCAAACCCCCACCCTAAGGAGTACGGAGACCCGGCTGACCACTACTTCCGGATCACTCAGCTGACGTTCTAACCTGCGGTAGAATCTAAAAACACAACAAAACAACCATTAGCTAGTTATCTAAACATTAGGAGAATAATAATAGCACACACACAGATAAAATAATAAACACTCATCATGCTTTCAACAATCCATTTATTATCTTTATTTAAGTCATTCACTCTAATGATACTTATTTTGTGACACGAGGGATTCTCAAACCTCGCCTCCGCCCCCGTGTACCCATCAGGAGTGGATCCGATGCATCTCACCGTGTACATGTATGGTCTGGGTATAGAGAACCTCCTAGTCTACTTGCAGAGCTGGGCAGTGATGTCACGGCCCGTTATACATACACTTGGGCCTTAAAACATAATAACCACGGTCGTCCTAACAAGTTTTTATTTATTATAACACACATTGCACACACACAACCATTATCACCCAACTAATATCTAGAAACCAGCTAAGTAAGTCGCAAGGACTTACCTGAATCAAATCACAACTCTCAAATTCTCAACTCGGTCCGCAACCGTAGAAACTCAAACGCCTGTCACACAAGGCACGTGGATCAAAATTACATCCTTAAACTCTTAGAAGTTATAAACTCTAAGATGTACAGTCTCATGAAGTGAGATTACGGAAAAAGGCTCTCTTAAGGTAAAAAGACTATTTTAACCCTGGTCCCGAGACTTTCAAAAAAAAATCTATCATTTAGTTCTAATATTCTCCTCTAGGACCTAGGTCCACAATCGAGTTCTCATAGAAAAATTTAGTAAGGTTTTATAAAAGTTACCCAACATTCTTAGTTTACACAAAAGTCGTCAAGGCTCGACTTTGGGTTCATATACACGGCTTGGATAAGGATATAAAATCCCGAGATAAAATCCTTGATCCTCTATGATATACATACTAAACCTAGGAGTAAAGATCTCTCAAAAATACTTACTCATAACTCTCCCATAATTCTCCGAAGTTGGTATAAAAGCAGAAATTCCCATACTTAGTCTATTTTCCCCTGCTGTAAAAACAGCTCAAGTGCTCTACTTCGGGACCTTATAAAACCTAATCCGACCGTTAACTTTCTCCCAAATTTTAACACAGTAAACTACATAATTCAATCTACAAAATACTAAAAATTCAACGGTGGATTCTCGATCTAAGCTATAGAAATTAGATCCTAAAGTCAACAGGTCAAAGCTGAATTATAAGGTGGGTAGAGGTTCTAATTTCGATTCTCCTTGACAGTATAAGCTTCCCTTATTTTTACCTAGAGGTCTCCGGTTCAAAACCCACTGCACCCAAACGTACATCAACCATAAAAGACCATCTTAAGATCAAAACCTTCCTGCTGCACATCTAACTTCTCTAAGTCTCGTCTAAGCAACCCTACACTACTTTCACCTCAAAACTCAACAACTACCACATATACACTAAACAGCACAAAGGGTACTAAGCTCGGGAGTTGTGATTACTCACCCGTAGCAGTGAAGATCCAATTTGTTGTCAATCTCCCCAATGAAGAGTCCAACGTTGTATAAGGCTGCATTCGATCGAAGGAGAGTTGATTACGGATCTATACATGAGGAGGAAAGAGTGGACAGTAGGTGTGCACTTACTCAGTCTTCTGCTTTAGCAGCCTGGCACGCGATCTGCTCCTGGGGACGGTTGAAGACGCGTGTAGTGGATCGGACTGGCTGCGAGGGTGTGTTGTCCTGTGTTCGGCCTGTAGCAGCGATGGAGGCGTCAAGGATGTGTGGTGGTGGTCGATGGCGGACTGTGCAGCCGGTCGAACGATCGAAGGAAAGGTGGCGGAGTCCAATTGTGAGGTTGGCACCGCTGCTGGTGGTCGACGAAGCCGGCGGAAGGGAGGGTGGCGATGGTCCGAATGCGAGGCTGGCACCGCTATTGGTGGTCGTCGGTGTTGGCGTCGACTGTGCAGAAACGAGAGGGCTGCGGCGTGAGGTTATGCGGTAAAGGAGTGTTGTCGAGAGTGCCGCAGCAGGATTAGGAAAAGGAAATTAGGTTAAGCGTAGGATTGGATTAGGGTTAGGATTAGGGTTAAGGAGGTGGGCCGGCTGAAAGGTCATTGGGCCTGGTGTTGGGTCGGACCCGGCCTGCTCTTTAATCAAGACAAGAGGGCTGAAAGAATACTCGTTCTCCGCCCGAAACCATTTAAAGTACGGAATTAATTACGGAATTATTTATGAAATTATTACTGAATTATATAAGTTATCATTTTATGTGAATCCAGATACATAAAATGATAGAATTTAATATAGTGTTATTTTTAAAAGAATTTAGGTTGGCGGATCGGAAATCCGGTTTTATCCAGTATTAAACGGAGTTTAAAAATTTCGGTTATTACAATTGGAAAATGGAAACCGTAAAGTAATAAGATTCTACAAATCTTCGCCCCATCGTATCAACTGCAACTTCGTCCCGTGAAATCAGAAGGTAGGTTTCGTGCTTTCCTATTATGTCAACCAAGAATCGCCTAATCGCCATTGTCGTCCATTCCGAACTTCGCAATACCTTCGTCTGCCATTTTCGCAACTATAAACATACCCAGATATGTAAATGTCATACATAGAATTCGGATACACATGACATAAAAGACATACGTACATTTATGTATACATTATGTACACAATTACACATCGATCGTACATACACAATATGTACTATTACACACAACGAAGATGTAGATTAATGCACTTAATATGTACACAATTACCCACACCTAATATGTAACAAATATGTATATATCATACATAGGGTTCAAAACACATACGTACATTACTGTCCCTCAAATGTGTACACAGGTTATCTTCGTCAACATAATATCGTCAATCTGGACAATCGCCATTTCTCCAGAAAATGGCATACATTGTTATTCAAGATTACAACAATATAGTTACACAATTTCAACAACAAAATTACTATTTTCATCATATATGTACACTAACAAGTCAAAAGAAACACAAAATAACAACATAAATTTTTTCCTCTATTAAAGCATCAAAAAGCTTCGAAACACCATAAATTTGACTTTCACCTTACCGATTTACGATAGATGATGCTACAAAAACCTAACAATCGATGCAGTGTACTTCTCCAATGGCCAAAACGTGAACGCAGACAATTGCCCAAACCTGAACGCATAAAAACCCAGAAACCTCCGTCTTCTGTTTTCGTTGAAAATGGTGGACTGTATATCGTAAAAAAAAACACAGAAAATAATGTGGGAAGATCGTGGCTTTTAATGCTTCCTAAATAGTTATTATCTTTAATTAGCATAATTAATTTTGGAAATAAATATTTTTTAATTGGAGAGAGAAAGATCATGAGATCTCTATTTTGTTAATTATTAAATTTTTTCTTTACATATTCAAAGGGCCTAGTTTGTTAATTAAAACACAAAACTACCTACTTTGTACACAATGATGCAAAAAGTGCCTACTTAACCATTTAACCCAATAATATTTCCCACATCGACAATCACAAACTTCAACGTACTCTTTATATAAACACGTAGAGATTAGAATGGCTGTCGAGCTCAGTAACGCGGGCTTGTAACTCGACGGGAGGACATTAAGATGGCGGAACTTGATCCTTGATAGTTGGTCGCCGGCATTAAAGTCCCTCGCACAGCAGATGGTGAATATCCCGTTCACTCCTACTCTGTAGATGGGAATGGTTCACGCAGCACAGGCAAAAAGGGGAGGACAAATACCCTCGATAGGTCGCCTCCTTGTCTGTCGGGGACCGCAACGTGTCACCAACTATCGCCATGGCTAGCCGGATCATTGAACCGCTATTCTTTTGTTCCGTCGATTAGTGTATTCTACTCATCTTTAAAGTTTTATTTCAGGGATTCTACGTTTTATTTCGGGGATTCTTGTTGGGCTAGCGATTAGTGTATTCTACTCATCTTTTAAGTTTTAGTTCAGGGATTCTTGTTGGGCTAGCCGGATCATGAACCGTAATTCTTTTGTTCCGTCGATTAGTGTATTCTACTCATCTTTAAAGTTTTATTTCAGGGATTCTTGTTGATGTGCTTGTGTCTTCTAAATGCACTTAGATTGCAATTACTTTAAATAACCATTTACAGCCAACAAGTTTTACTCCATCACGCAAATCAATCAAATCCCGAACTTAATTTCGATTAGTCTAAAACCATAGTTAAGATATTTGTAATTTTTGCACAAATTCAAAGAAGTTAACCGATGATTATTATATTTGAAATATATATACATAAATTAACTTATTGTTATTATAATATTATATACTTTTGTGTTATAATCTTAATTGAATTATGAGATACACTTGATGTAAGTTTTGTTGATATTAAAAATTATTAAATTTCTATTTTTTTGTATTAATTAATATAGGAATTTTTGTACAAGGCACGGGACACTAAGCTAGTGATTTAGTGTAAAATAACATGTATAAATCTATAAAAATATGGGTTTGTTTTATTTACCATGATAAAAAGGTAGCTTCTTCTCTAAAAAAAATTGGATTATTTTTTAAGCTTAGAAACTATTAATCAATAATATCGGATATGTTTTTAATACTTGGTTCATTGGTGATCTTGCATGGTTTAAACTTTTTCGATAGTTATGTGAAGAAAAAAACACATAGTTTAAGGGTAATATATGTAATTTATCTTAAAATCTGTTTTGAATGTGCAATATTTAGCCGGTGTAATTGTTTGTTCCGATAAACATGCAGAGACGTGTTGAAAAGTGGGTGTTAATCAAACAAAAGAGTTGCTTAATTACATCAACTCACAGCGCGCAATTAGGGCAGTTTTGGTTTATTAGATACTAACTAGGCCCCTAGGAAATTATCACTAAAAAAAAGATAAATTAAAGAGACCAGTCATAATTATAGGAGGTGGTTTGAGCAGTTACATAATTTCATTTATTAAAAGTTTCCTTTAATTAAAATATTGGTTATTGGTGTAACACCCTGAATTCTCCGAACTCGGGACATTACTGGTTAGGACCTCACAATGGGTCATGACCTTAGTTTGACAACAATATTACTAGGATCTTGCAACAAGACACAAATAAGAAAAACCGAAATCATAAAAATGTATTTCAAAAGGGATGAATGCAACAAAGTCTACCGGCCTATAGAACTCAACAACGGAAAAGACTAACTGTCTTAACAAAAGGAAAAGAACAACAAAGCAATAACCCAAACCCCCACCCTAAGGAGTACGGAGACCCGGCTGACCACTACTTCCGGATCACTCAGCTGACGTTCTAACCTGCGGTAGAATCTAAAAACACAACAAAACAACCATTAGCTAGTTATATAAACATTAGGAGAATAATAATAGCACACACACACATAAAATAATAAACACTCATCATGCTTTCAACAATCCATTTATTATCTTTATTTAAGTCATTCACTCTAATGATACTTATTTTGTGACACGAGGGATTCTCAAACCTCGCCTCCGCCCCCGTGTACCCATCAGGAGTGGATCCGATGCATCTCACCGTGTACATGTATGGTCTGGGTATAGAGAACCTCCCAGTCTCCTGGCAGAGTTGGGCAGTGATGTCACGGCCCGTTATACATACACTTGGGCCTTAAAACGTAATAACCACGGTCGTCCTAACAAGTTGTTATTTATTATAACACACATTGCACACACACAACCATTATCACCCAACTAATATCCAGAAACCAGCTAAGTAAGTCGCAAGGACTTACCTGAATCAAATTACAACTCTCAAATTCTCAACTCGGTCCGCAACCGTAGAAACTCAAACGCCTGTCACACAAGGCACGTGGATCAAAATTACATCCTTAAACTCTTAGAAGTTATAAACTCTAAGATGTACAATCTCATGAAGAATGATTACGGAAAAAGGCTCTCTTAAGGTGAAAAGACTATTTTACCCCTGTGTAACGCCCGGATTCGATTCCTCCCATCTTGAGTACTTCTACCGATTATTCTAAGCTATAATTATATTCTTTTCCCTCTAAATGTTTTAAAACGTAAATAATTTTAATTATTTAATTATTTATTCCCGAGTATTAATTTTAGAGTTGGTTATTGTGGTGAGACAATGGGACGGAAAATTCTCGTTTCGAAGATTCTGTTCCGATTGCGGGATTGAGTTAACCGTTTTAAACCTCCCTCTTTATTTTTTTTCTTTTCTTTTTTTTTTTTTCTTTTCCCTTGTGGCTTTACCTTCTCCTGCGCGTGCTGTCTTCCTGGGGAGAGTGAAGAGTCGCTTCCTCGTTATCCCATCCCTGCAATTACAGCCTAGGCCGGCCTTTCCCCTACCTAGCCTGCGCCGACTCCTCGAAAACCCACCTCCCTGTGATGACTACCCCAGCATCCCACCCCTTCTCTCAATCTCTCCCACACTCATTCTCTCAATCCCTCTCTTACGCTGCTCCTTCTCCTCTCGTTGGGAACCGCCGCACAGCATTGCAGTCCGCCGGGTTGTGCAAGGGCTGCTCGAAGCCGCCAAGGGGCTCGCCGGAAGGAGCCGCAGCCGCGCCACCGTCCTCCGCTGAGCCACCGCATCTCCGGCGCTGTAAGGGCCGCTCACTTCTCCCTCTTCTCTTCCTCTCCTTTCTTCTGTATAACAGTCCGCCCTATCCCGTGTAGCAATCGCCGGAGTGGGCCACCGAAGCCGGAGTCTGGGCCGCAGCTCGCCGCCGGAGTCTCACCAGGAGCGCCGGCCCTCTCCTCCCTCCGCCTAGCCGCCGCCGCCAGCCTTGCCCTCTTCTCCGTTTCGTTTCCTGTCGAATAAACAATACAGAAGAGGGGATTTGTTACTTTGTGATTATTACAGTATTGGCCCTCTCTTTGCACCTAATTACTGTTGTGACCCCTTTTGATGTGGAATTGCAGTTTTACCCTATAACTTTGGAAAATGACATTTTATACCCTGCAGTACATTATTAATATTCTTAAACCCTAATTTGGCTAAGCTTTTTGACCCAACTCCTTGACAAATACATTGGTGTCTTAAATGGTTTAAAAACCCGATTGTTGGATAATTTGAAAGTCGGTTTTCAATCAACGGACCAGTTTTGTATGTCTTGCCCGGAATTAGTATTAACAAGTTTGACCCCGGTTTTGGAAACGGAGTTGTTATTGGAAAATATTTTGCGCTAAACCCTCCTTTCAAAATTAGCATTTGAGCTAATTTCGCTTAGTTTTGTCCTTAGGTCCGGAAGCGGTCATTAGAAGCAATCGAACTCGTTCTTGACTCTGTGGACCGTGCTTTACTTCGGATCTCGTGTGAGTACTTCTCCTTCGTTAGTTTAGTCGTGGTAGTTTAACTGATTAGAAGAACTTAGCATAACGTAGAGCAAATGCCATGTAGTGGCCATGAATCATAGGTTTTAGGGTTTGGATTTTGAACTTATGGAATTACCTTATCTACGATCTTAGGATGACCTTTGGGATTACACATGGACCTAGCACGCTAGAGTAGATATCATATTTTACATGTATATAACTAGAAGCCCAAGAACTTCTAGCTTTTAGTTAGTTATTGATGAAGTGCCTCGCTTGGTCAGGCTTAGAGCGTTTTCCTGCGGGAAGTTGAGAGTGGTTTCGAGTTACCTTGAGAGAGGTAAGTCTCCGGACTTACTTAGCCATATTCGCTGTATTAGATTCATTGCGTGCTTGGTGGTGTGTGTTTTATCGCTTTTGTCATAACTTATAAACCGGATAATAGGACTACCGACCTTTTATGTTATATTAGCCCAAGTGTATGATAACGGGCTGTGACATCACTGCCTGGCTCCCCGTGAGAGCTAGGGGGATCTCGGCGACTGGCCCGTGCTGGTTAGACGGTTGGAGGCATCCGACCGTTCCATTGCCGGAAGAAGGGACCGAGGCGAGTTTTGGAGGATTCTCGTGTCACAAACGAAGTTGAACTAGAACGGGATACGACTTAATAAATAAAGATAATAACCGGATTGTTTGTCGAGCATGATTATGTGATGTGTTTATATATGTTTGTGTTTGTGCCTTCACCATGTCTTTAATACTTTGAATATAGCTAACGGTTTAGACCGTTTGTTTAGATGCCCCGCAGGTTAGGGACGTCGCCGAGTGAGGTGGAGGAGTGGACAGCCGATGGTCGTCGTACATTGTAGGACGGGGGCGTTTTTGGGGTTGTTGTGTCGTTATGTTACTTTATGATGGGATTATGGTTGTATACTTTTCGGTTATGTTTTGTGGAGTTTATGTTGTTTTGAGGACTCGGCTGAGTTTCCAAGTTGTACTCTTTACCTTTTTCATCTTGCATACATTAAAACGTTTTCAAGTTTTAAGCCTTTATTTGTGCCATGTTGAAAAGGTCCGGTGAGATTGTTGTCAGGCTAAGGGTCGGGACCCATTGTGTGGTCGCCCGTGGCATCCCGATATCCCGCGGATTCGGGGTGTTACAAAGTGGTATCAGAGCCCTAGGTTGACAACAATGGCACTCGCAACCTTCTAAAGGCCGAATGAGGAATAAACAGAACCCTTCGGGTTCTGACCTTTTGGTTTTAAAAATTCATATGCATGAGTCGGGATTTGAGTTAGAAGGTACGGGACCACCACTCCTCACGCAAACCTCGGCGACATAGATTTCCGGATTTGACGTATGTAAGTATAATTACTTAGCTATCTATATTATGACCTTAGGGTCGATGTTGGACTTGTATGTACTTAGATATGCATGCGACCTTAGGATGCTTGGACTTTATGCCTTGATTGTATTTTTGGATTTATGTACTCTTAAGTTTATAAGTACCCTATTATATATGTAATGCGAGTAATATATATATACCACCTTAATTAAATCAAACCAACACGATACGATATCAGATGGCACGTACGAGAGCTACCGCATACGTGGGACCCGCCAGGGGTAGACCGCCCCTACCTCCTACCGCTCAGAGACGGGGACGAGTAGGGAGACCTCCAGGCACGAGAGGTCGGGGACGTATCCCCATTGCGGATCCACCCGTTGTGGATCCGCCAGCAGCTGAGGAACCCGTCGAGGAGGTTGCAGAGAGCGTTATTCCCGAGGTTGGGGATAGGACAGTTGTGAGGTCCAGGGTGCATAGTTCCACATCTGCTAGGACTGGGGGATCATCTATTGGAGCTACTGTATTTGCAGACTACGTACGCCGAGTAGAGGAGGCATTCAGGACAGGAGCACCACCTCCAGCACCACCAGTGCCGGTACCTCCTGTACCCGCACCTGCACCTGCACCAGCGAGATCGGTCGAGGTCTCACAGAGAGCTACCCAGATCGGAGCCGTACCTGATGTAGTTGCACCGGCGGTAGTAGCACCTGTGCCGGTTGTAGAGATTGCTAGACCCAGAGACGAGCTGAGATCTCCTAGGCCCGATGACTGGTTGAAAGCTTTTAACCAGCAACATGTTCCTTGCTTCGATGGGAAGGTAGGGTTAGAGGTTGAGCACTGGATTGGACACGTGGAGTCTGCACTAGAGGCGATCCGTTGTCCGGAGGAGAGACAGGTGGAGATAGTCCAGACATTATTCAGAGAGGAGGCCCGTTATTGGTGGAGGACTGTTAGAGGAGGTGTGGCTAGGATGGAGCAGCTGCTGAGCCTCGTCAGAGAGACTTTTTGCCCGGATTCACTGAGGAGAGACAGAGTCCAGGACTTCCTAGAGACCGGCTTTGAGGATGTTCCTGTCATGGAGGCGATTAGACGTTTTAGAGCGGAGTTGGCATTGTTGGGGCCCGCTGCACCTCCAGCGGACCAGCATGTCTACCTCTTTTCCAGGAGACTGAGGGAGTCCACCCGTGCCTACTTGGCGGGTTTTCGCTGTGATTCATTGGCAGAGTACCAGGATCGAGCTTCGGCCTATGAGAGAGACCGACCTGGGACGAGGAGGGCAGCACAGTCCGGGGGACCGGACAAGAGACAGAGGTCCGCACCTACAGGAGCCGGAGGACAGGGATGCAGCCAGGCTCCGGGACGTTCGGTACCATAGCGGCCGACATCCGACCGTGGGCCATAGTGCCATGGTTGTGGAGGCTATGGACACATTCGGAGGACTTGCACGAAGCCTCCTGTAGCATGCTTTACTTGTGGTCAGGTGGGCCACCGAGCCGCTTTTTGCCATCAGAGCAGGTCACAGTCTCGGCAGGGTTCTTCGCCTGCTGGGGTAGCAGGAGGTAGTCAGAGGCCTCCACAGTTTCAGCCACAAGGCTCTCAGCAGAGGTTCCAGGGACAGACACGTACTCAGGGTTCAGCCCAGGGACCAGGCCGAGGTAGAGGCCGAGGTGGTGGTACACAGGGGACTAGGGACACCCAGGTTAGAGCGCTGGAGTTGAGGAGTGCCGTAGATCCCGCAGCACCGGCAGCTACAGGTACTATTCAGATCCATGGACTACCGGTCCGAGTTTTGTTTGATACGGGTGCCACACACTCTTTTATTTCCGATGATTGCGTAGCTAGGTTGTCCTTAGTTACGGTAGAGGGGAGACCCTTTGTAGTGGGGTTACCCGACGGGGGTAGGGTTAGTGGTACCCGAGAGGTACGCGGTTGTCCCATACATTTGGGAAACCGAGATTGGTTAGCCGACTTCTATGTCATGCACTTAGTGCATGAAGAAGTCATTTTGGGCGTGGACTGGATGGACCGCCACCGAGCCGTCTTAGACATCAGTCGGAGGACCGTGACAGTTACCACGGAGACGGGACATGAGGTGATTTTCCGAGGTTGGGACCTCGGAAAGACCGGTACAGTCATTAGCGCGGTTCAAGCCGCAAGACTTATCGGACAGGGATGCGAGGCCTTCTGGTGTTATGCCATGAAGGAGGAGGCGGGACCGTCGCTGGAGGAGATTCCCGTAGCATGTGAGTTCGAGGATGTATTTGGAGAGCCACCCGGATTACCACCGCAGAGGAGTGTTGATTTTGCCATTGAGTTGGAGCCCGGCACGAGGCCGATCTCCAAGGCCCCATACCGCATGGCGCCGATCGAGTTGCTAGAGCTGAAGAAGCAGCTCGAGGAGTTAGCAGAGAGGGATTTCATACGCCCGAGCGTGTCCCCTTGGGGTGCACCGGTCCTCTTCGTCAGGAAGAAGGACGGATCTTTGAGACTTTGTATCGATTACCGGGAATTGAACAAAGTCACCATCAAGAACAAGTACCCCCTTCCGCGCATTGATGATTTGCTAGACCAGTTGCAGGGAGCCTCCGTATTTTCGCGCATCGACTTGAGGTCGGGATACCACCAGCTGAGGGTGAGAGAGGAGGACGTGCCGAAGACGGCATTCAGGACGAGATACGGCCACTATGAGTTTGTCGTGATGCCATTCGGGCTCACGAATGCACCTGCCGTCTTCATGGAGTTGATGAACGGAATATTCATCGATTTCTTGGACCAGTTTGTGGTGGTGTTTATAGATGACATTTTAGTCTACTCCCGGAGTAGGGAGGAGCATGAGGGACACCTGAGGACGGTTCTTCGAGTCCTTCAGGATAGAGAGCTTTATGCAAAGCTCTCTAAGTGCGAGTTTTGGATGCCCGAGGTGGCATTTCTGGGTCACATAGTTTCCGCCGAGGGTGTCATGGTTGACCCGGCGAAGATAGAGTCCGTTTCTTCATGGCCGCCTCCTCGGACGGTCAAGGAGGTGCGCAGTTTCTTGGGCTTAGCGGGATATTACCGCCGTTTTGTTGAGGGTTTCTCCGTGATTGCACGACCCCTTACTTCCTTGCTAAGGAAGTCTACCAGGTTCGTCTGGTCCGAGCCTTGTCAGCGCAGCTTTGAGGAGCTGAAGAGGAGGTTGACCTCCGCTCCTGTGTTAGCCCAGCCTGAGGGCATAGAGGACTTTGTTGTATACAGTGACGCCTCCAAGCTAGGCTTGGGGTGTGTTTTGATGCAGAGGGGTAGGGTTATTGCGTACGCTTCACGGCAGCTGAAGCCGTACGAGGAGAATTATCCCACCCATGATCTTGAGCTATCAGCGGTGATTCATGCCCTGAAGATCTGGCGACACTATTTGTACGGAGCCACGTGTCAGATCTTCACAGACCATAAGAGTCTGAAGTATATATTCACTCAGCGGGAATTGAATAACCGCCAGAGGAGATGGTTAGAGCTGATTAAGGACTTCGATTTGGAGATTTTATACCACCCGGGGAAGGCGAACGTGGTCGCCGATGCCCTGAGTAGGAGGACACCTCGAGAGGAGGCTATAGCTCGACTCACGATTCAGCCACAGTTGCAGAGGGATTTGGCGGAGTTAGAGCTAGATATTCAGTTTCCAGACATGGTGGGCCGTCTGTCCGAGTTGGAGGTGTTACCTGATCTGTCTGGAGAGATCCGGCAGAAGCAGGAGGGTTGTCCCGTGTTGGCGAGGATTCGGGACAGGATGGCCAGAGGTGAGGCACCGCAGTTTATCACAGGGGCAGATGGGTTGTTGAGACGCCATGGACGTATTTGTGTACCGTCAGACCCAGAGTTGAGAGAGTGGATCTTGCAGGAGGCACATTCTACTCCTTACTCGGTGCATCCAGGAACGAGTAAGATGTACCAGGATATCAGGAGATCTTATTGGTGGGGCGGGCTTAAGCCCGATGTAGCTAGATATGTGGCCAGATGCGCGACCTGCCAGCAGGTCAAGATCGAGCACCAGAGACCGGGGGGAGAACTCCACCCACTGCCTGTGCCGCAGTGGAAGTGGGAGGACATATCCATGGATTTTGTCACCGGTTTGAGACAGAGTAGGAGCTTTGATGCGATTTGGGTGGTAGTGGATCGGCTGACGAAGACCGCACGCTTCATTCCTATTCGAGAGACGTGGCCGGTGAGTCGTCTAGCTGAGGAGTTTACTCGTCAGATTGTGAGATTGCATGGAGTCCCGAGGACTATCATCTCGGATAGGGATGGACGTTTTACTTCGAGCTTCTGGCAGCAGGTACACGCCGCCAAAGGCTCGAGTCTGCATTTCACCACCGCATATCATCCACAGACCGACGGTCAGTCCGAGCGGACTATTCACACCTTAGAGGACATGTTACGGGCATGTGTGTTGGACTGGGGGAATGTATGGCCAGATCACCTTCCATTGGTGGAGTTCTCGTATAATAACAGTTGGCACGCATCGATTGGGATGTCACCGTATGAGGCCTTGTATGGACGGAGATGTCGTACTCCCTTGTGTTGGGATGAGCCGGGCAGTTCTAGTGTTGTAGCTCCAGCCCAGATACAGGATGACATGGCTAGGGTTGCTTTGATTCGGAAGAGGATGTTGGTTGCGCAGAGCCGTCAGAGATCATATGCAGATAGGAGGCGTAGGCCCCTAGAGTTCAGAGTAGGAGCTCAGGTCTGGTTGAGGGTATCACCGACACGGGGTGTCAGGCGATTTGGCATTAAGGGGAAGTTAAGCCCCCGATATGTCGGCCCCTTTGAGATTTTAGAGAGAGTCGGAGAGGTGGCATATAGGTTAGCGTTACCACCGAGGTTGGAGGGTATTCACCCGGTGTTCCATGTATCTCAATTGAGAGAGTACATACATGACCCGAGGCATGTCATTAGCCACGAGGACCTGGTGGTCGAGCCAGACCATACTTTCGCGGAGCATCCGATTGCGGTTTTGGAGCGTAGTACGAGACGACTTCGGTCGAAGGAGATACCGATGTTGAGAGTGCAGTGGTCGAGGCGAGGAGCCGATGAGGCCACTTGGGAGACGGAGGATAGTATCCGTAGGAACTATCCTGAGTTTTACGCAGGATTAGCCGCATCTACAGGACCGTCGGGTTAGTCCCGAGATCTTGTTTTTGGTTATTCTTATGTGATTTGTGACGTGATGTGTTTCATATGTGTATACCTTGCGTGTCTCGTTGTGTCTAGGCGGATAGACTTTGGATTTGCGGGTAGTGGTTGCCACGTTATAGGGTTCCGAGCGGTTAGCGAGGCGAGGTCGTTTGAGAGTAGCACGTTTAGCAAGTTTCGGGACGAAACTTGTTTTTAGGAGGACCTAATGTAACGCCCGGATTCGATTCCTCCCATCTTGAGTACTTCTACCGATTATTCTAAGCTATAATTATATTCTTTTCCCTCTAAATGTTTTAAAACGTAAATAATTTTAATTATTTAATTATTTATTCCCGAGTATTAATTTTAGAGTTGGTTATTGTGGTGAGACAATGGGACGGAAAATTCTCGTTTCGAAGATTCTGTTCCGATTGCGGGATTGAGTTAACCGTTTTAAACCTCCCTCTTTATTTTTTTTCTTTTCTTTTTTTTTTTTTCTTTTCCCTTGTGGCTTTACCTTCTCCTGCGCGTGCTGTCTTCCTGGGGAGAGTGAAGAGTCGCTTCCTCGTTATCCCATCCCTGCAATTACAGCCTAGGCCGGCCTTTCCCCTACCTAGCCTGCGCCGACTCCTCGAAAACCCACCTCCCTGTGATGACTACCCCAGCATCCCACCCCTTCTCTCAATCTCTCCCACACTCATTCTCTCAATCCCTCTCTTACGCTGCTCCTTCTCCTCTCGTTGGGAACCGCCGCACAGCATTGCAGTCCGCCGGGTTGTGCAAGGGCTGCTCGAAGCCGCCAAGGGGCTCGCCGGAAGGAGCCGCAGCCGCGCCACCGTCCTCCGCTGAGCCACCGCATCTCCGGCGCTGTAAGGGCCGCTCACTTCTCCCTCTTCTCTTCCTCTCCTTTCTTCTGTATAACAGTCCGCCCTATCCCGTGTAGCAATCGCCGGAGTGGGCCACCGAAGCCGGAGTCTGGGCCGCAGCTCGCCGCCGGAGTCTCACCAGGAGCGCCGGCCCTCTCCTCCCTCCGCCTAGCCGCCGCCGCCAGCCTTGCCCTCTTCTCCGTTTCGTTTCCTGTCGAATAAACAATACAGAAGAGGGGATTTGTTACTTTGTGATTATTACAGTATTGGCCCTCTCTTTGCACCTAATTACTGTTGTGACCCCTTTTGATGTGGAATTGCAGTTTTACCCTATAACTTTGGAAAATGACATTTTATACCCTGCAGTACATTATTAATATTCTTAAACCCTAATTTGGCTAAGCTTTTTGACCCAACTCCTTGACAAATACATTGGTGTCTTAAATGGTTTAAAAACCCGATTGTTGGATAATTTGAAAGTCGGTTTTCAATCAACGGACCAGTTTTGTATGTCTTGCCCGGAATTAGTATTAACAAGTTTGACCCCGGTTTTGGAAACGGAGTTGTTATTGGAAAATCTTTTGCGCTAAACCCTCCTTTCAAAATTAGCATTTGAGCTAATTTCGCTTAGTTTTGTCCTTAGGTCCGGAAGCGGTCATTAGAAGCAATCGAACTCGTTCTTGACTCCGTGGACCGTGCTTTACTTCGGATCTCGTGTGAGTACTTCTCCTTCGTTAGTTTAGTCGTGGTAGTTTAACTGATTAGAAGAACTTAGCATAACGTAGAGCAAATGCCATGTAGTGGCCATGAATCATAGGTTTTAGGGTTTGGATTTTGAACTTATGGAATTACCTTATCTACGATCTTAGGATGACCTTTGGGATTACACATGGACCTAGCACGCTAGAGTAGATATCATATTTTACATGTATATAACTAGAAGCCCAAGAACTTCTAGCTTTTAGTTAGTTATTGATGAAGTGCCTCGCTTGGTCAGGCTTAGAGCGTTTTCCTGCGGGAAGTTGAGAGTGGTTTCGAGTTACCTTGAGAGAGGTAAGTCTCCGGACTTACTTAGCCATATTCGCTGTATTAGATTCATTGCGTGCTTGGTGGTGTGTGTTTTATCGCTTTTGTCATAACTTATAAACCGGATAATAGGACTACCGACCTTTTATGTTATATTAGCCCAAGTGTATGATAACGGGCTGTGACATCACTGCCTGGCTCCCCGTGAGAGCTAGGGGGATCTCGGCGACTGGCCCGTGCTGGTTAGACGGTTGGAGGCATCCGACCGTTCCATTGCCGGAAGAAGGGACCGAGGCGAGTTTTGGAGGATTCTCGTGTCACAAACGAAGTTGAACTAGAACGGGATACGACTTAATAAATAAAGATAATAACCGGATTGTTTGTCGAGCATGATTATGTGATGTGTTTATATATGTTTGTGTTTGTGCCTTCACCATGTCTTTAATACTTTGAATATAGCTAACGGTTTAGACCGTTTGTTTAGATGCCCCGCAGGTTAGGGACGTCGCCGAGTGAGGTGGAGGAGTGGACAGCCGATGGTCGCCGTACATTGTAGGACGGGGGCGTTTTTGGGGTTGTTGTGTCGTTATGTTACTTTATGATGGGATTATGGTTGTATACTTTTCGGTTATGTTTTGTGGAGTTTATGTTGTTTTGAGGACTCGGCTGAGTTTCCAAGTTGTACTCTTTACCTTTTTCATCTTGCATACATTAAAACGTTTTCAAGTTTTAAGCCTTTATTTGTGCCATGTTGAAAAGGTCCGGTGAGATTGTTGTCAGGCTAAGGGTCGGGACCCATTGTGTGGTCGCCCGTGGCATCCCGATATCCCGCGGATTCGGGGTGTTACAAAGTGGTATCAGAGCCCTAGGTTGACAACAATGGCACTCGCAACCTTCTAAAGGCCGAATGAGGAATAAACAGAACCCTTCGGGTTCTGACCTTTTGGTTTTAAAAATTCATATGCATGAGTCGGGATTTGAGTTAGAAGGTACGGGACCACCACTCCTCACGCAAACCTCGGCGACATAGATTTCCGGATTTGACGTATGTAAGTATAATTACTTAGCTATCTATATTATGACCTTAGGGTCGATGTTGGACTTGTATGTACTTAGATATGCATGCGACCTTAGGATGCTTGGACTTTATGCCTTGATTGTATTTTTGGATTTATGTACTCTTAAGTTTATAAGTACCCTATTATATATGTAATGCGAGTAATATATATATACCACCTTAATTAAATCAAACCAACACGATACGATATCAGATGGCACGTACGAGAGCTACCGCATACGTGGGACCCGCCAGGGGTAGACCGCCCCTACCTCCTACCGCTCAGAGACGGGGACGAGTAGGGAGACCTCCAGGCACGAGAGGTCGGGGACGTATCCCCATTGCGGATCCACCCGTTGTGGATCCGCCAGCAGCTGAGGAACCCGTCGAGGAGGTTGCAGAGAGCGTTATTCCCGAGGTTGGGGATAGGACAGTTGTGAGGTCCAGGGTGCATAGTTCCACATCTGCTAGGACTGGGGGATCATCTATTGGAGCTACTGTATTTGCAGACTACGTACGCCGAGTAGAGGAGGCATTCAGGACAGGAGCACCACCTCCAGCACCACCAGTGCCGGTACCTCCTGTACCCGCACCTGCACCTGCACCAGCGAGATCGGTCGAGGTCTCACAGAGAGCTACCCAGATCGGAGCCGTACCTGATGTAGTTGCACCGGCGGTAGTAGCACCTGTGCCGGTTGTAGAGATTGCTAGACCCAGAGACGAGCTGAGATCTCCTAGGCCCGATGACTGGTTGAAAGCTTTTAACCAGCAACATGTTCCTTGCTTCGATGGGAAGGTAGGGTTAGAGGTTGAGCACTGGATTGGACACGTGGAGTCTGCACTAGAGGCGATCCGTTGTCCGGAGGAGAGACAGGTGGAGATAGTCCAGACATTATTCAGAGAGGAGGCCCGTTATTGGTGGAGGACTGTTAGAGGAGGTGTGGCTAGGATGGAGCAGCTGCTGAGCCTCGTCAGAGAGACTTTTTGCCCGGATTCACTGAGGAGAGACAGAGTCCAGGACTTCCTAGAGACCGGCTTTGAGGATGTTCCTGTCATGGAGGCGATTAGACGTTTTAGAGCGGAGTTGGCATTGTTGGGGCCCGCTGCACCTCCAGCGGACCAGCATGTCTACCTCTTTTCCAGGAGACTGAGGGAGTCCACCCGTGCCTACTTGGCGGGTTTTCGCTGTGATTCATTGGCAGAGTACCAGGATCGAGCTTCGGCCTATGAGAGAGACCGACCTGGGACGAGGAGGGCAGCACAGTCCGGGGGACCGGACAAGAGACAGAGGTCCGCACCTACAGGAGCCGGAGGACAGGGATGCAGCCAGGCTCCGGGACGTTCGGTACCATAGCGGCCGACATCCGACCGTGGGCCATAGTGCCATGGTTGTGGAGGCTATGGACACATTCGGAGGACTTGCACGAAGCCTCCTGTAGCATGCTTTACTTGTGGTCAGGTGGGCCACCGAGCCGCTTTTTGCCATCAGGGCAGGTCACAGTCTCGGCAGGGTTCTTCGCCTGCTGGGGTAGTAGGAGGTAGTCAGAGGCCTCCACAGTTTCAGCCACAGGGCTCTCAGCAGAGGTTCCAGGGACAGACACGTACTCAGGGTTCAGCCAAGGGACCAGGCCGAGGTAGAGGCCGAGGTGGTGGTACACAGGGGACTAGGGACACCCGGGTTAGAGCGCTGGAGTTGAGGAGTGTCGTAGATCCCGCAGCACCGGCAGCTACAGGTACTATTCAGATCCATGGACTACCGGTCCGTGTTTTGTTTGATACGGGTGCCACACACTCTTTTATTTCCGATGATTGCGTAGCTAGGTTGTCCTTAGTTACGGTAGAGGGGAGACCCTTTGTAGTGGGGTTACCCGACGGGGGTAGGGTTAGTGGTACCCGAGAGGTACGCGGTTGTCCCATACATTTGGGAAACCGAGATTGGTTAGCCGACTTCTATGTCATGCACTTAGTGCATGAAGAAGTCATTTTGGGCGTGGACTGGATGGACCGCCACCGAGCCGTCTTAGACATCAGTCGGAGGACCGTGACAGTTACCACGGAGACGGGACATGAGGTGATTTTCCGAGGTTGGGACCTCGGAAAGACCGGTACAGTCATTAGCGCGGTTCAAGCCGCAAGACTTATCGGACAGGGATGCGAGGCCTTCTGGTGTTATGCCATGAAGGAGGAGGCGGGACCGTCGCTGGAGGAGATTCCCGTAGCATGTGAGTTCGAGGATGTATTTGGAGAGCCACCCGGATTACCACCGCAGAGGAGTGTTGATTTTGCCATTGAGTTGGAGCCCGGCACGAGGCCGATCTCCAAGGCCCCATACCGCATGGCGCCGATCGAGTTGCTAGAGCTGAAGAAGCAGCTCGAGGAGTTAGCAGAGAGGGATTTCATACGCCCGAGCGTGTCCCCTTGGGGTGCACCGGTCCTCTTCGTCAAGAAGAAGGACGGATCTTTGAGACTTTGTATCGATTACCGGGAATTGAACAAAGTCACCATCAAGAACAAGTACCCCCTTTCGCGCATTGATGATTTGCTAGACCAGTTGCAGGGAGCCTCCGTATTTTCGCGCATCGACTTGAGGTCGGGATACCACCAGCTGAGGGTGAGAGAGGAGGACGTGCCGAAGACGGCATTCAGGACGAGATACGGCCACTATGAGTTTGTCGTGATGCCATTCGGGCTCACGAATGCACCTGCCGTCTTCATGGAGTTGATGAACGGAATATTCATCGATTTCTTGGACCAGTTTGTGGTGGTGTTTATAGATGACATCTTAGTCTACTCCCGGAGTAGGGAGGAGCATGAGGGACACCTGAGGACGGTTCTTCGAGTCCTTCAGGATAGAGAGCTTTATGCAAAGCTCTCTAAGTGCGAGTTTTGGATGCCCGAGGTGGCATTTCTGGATCACATAGTTTCCGCCGAGGGTGTCATGGTTGACCCGGCGAAGATAGAGTCCGTTTCTTCATGGCCGCCTCCTCGGACGGTCAAGGAGGTGCGCAGTTTCTTGGGCTTAGCGGGATATTACCGCCGTTTTGTTGAGGGTTTCTCCGTGATTGCACGACCCCTTACTTCCTTGCTAAGGAAGTCTACCAGGTTCGTCTGGTCTGAGCCTTGTCAGCGCAGCTTTGAGGAGCTGAAGAGGAGGTTGACCTCCGCTCCTGTGTTAGCCCAGCCTGAGGGCATAGAGGACTTTGTTGTATACAGTGACGCCTCCAAGCTAGGCTTGGGGTGTGTTTTGATGCAGAGGGGTAGGGTTATTGCGTACGCTTCACGGCAGCTGAAGCCGTACGAGGAGAATTATCCCACCCATGATCTTGAGCTATCAGCGGTGATTCATGCCCTGAAGATCTGGCGACACTATTTGTACGGAGCCACGTGTCAGATCTTCACCGACCATAAGAGTCTGAAGTATATATTCACTCAGCGGGAATTGAATAACCGCCAGAGGAGATGGTTAGAGCTGATTAAGGACTTCGATTTGGAGATTTTATACCACCCGGGGAAGGCGAACGTGGTCGCCGATGCCCTGAGTAGGAGGACACCTCGAGAGGAGGCTATAGCTCGACTCACGATTCAGCCACAGTTGTAGAGGGATTTGGCGGAGTTAGAGCTAGATATTCAGTTTCCAGACATGGTGGGCCGTCTGTCCGAGTTGGAGGTGTTACCTGATCTGTCTGGAGAGATCCGGCAGAAGCAGGAGGGTTGTCCCGTGTTGGCGAGGATTCGGGACAGGATGGCCAGAGGTGAGGCACCGCAGTTTATCACAGGGGCAGATGGGTTGTTGAGACGCCATGGACGTATTTGTGTACCGTCAGACCCAGAGTTGAGAGAGTGGATCTTGCAGGAGGCACATTCTACTCCTTACTCGGTGCATCCAGGAACGAGTAAGATGTACCAGGATATCAGGAGATCTTATTGGTGGGGCGGGCTTAAGCCCGATGTAGCTAGATATGTGGCCAGATGCGCGACCTGCCAGCAGGTCAAGATCGAGCACCAGAGACCGGGGGGAGAACTCCACCCACTGCCTGTGCCGCAGTGGAAGTGGGAGGACATATCCATGGATTTTGTCACCGGTTTGAGACAGAGTAGGAGATTTGATGCGATTTGGGTGGTAGTGGATCGGCTGACGAAGACCGCACGCTTCATTCCTATTCGAGAGACGTGGCCGGTGAGTCGTCTAGCTGAGGAGTTTACTCGTCAGATTGTGAGATTGCATGGAGTCCCGAGGACTATCATCTCGGATAGGGATGGACGTTTTACTTCGAGCTTCTGGCAGCAGGTACACGCCGCCCAAGGCTCGAGTCTGCATTTCACCACCGCATATCATCCACAGACCGACGGTCAGTCCGAGCGGACTATTCACACCTTAGAGGACATGTTACGGGCATGTGTGTTGGACTGGGGGAATGTATGGCCAGATCACCTTCCATTGGTGGAGTTCTCGTATAATAACAGTTGGCACGCATCGATTGGGATGTCACCGTATGAGGCCTTGTATGGACGGAGATGTCGTACTCCCTTGTGTTGGGATGAGCCGGGCAGTTCTAGTGTTGTAGCTCCAGCCCAGATACAGGATGACATGGCTAGGGTTGCTTTGATTCGGGAGAGGATGTTGGTTGCGCAGAGCCGTCAGAGATCATATGCAGATAGGAGGCGTAGGCCCCTAGAGTTCAGAGTAGGAGCTCAGGTCTGGTTGAGGGTATCACCGACACGGGGTGTCAGGCGATTTGGCATTAAGGGGAAGTTAAGCCCCCGATATGTCGGCCCCTTTGAGATTTTAGAGAGAGTCGGAGAGGTGGCATATAGGTTAGCGTTACCACCGAGGTTGGAGGGTATTCACCCGGTGTTCCATGTATCTCAGTTGAGAGAGTACATACATGACCCGAGGCATGTCATTAGCCACGAGGACCTGGTGGTCGAGCCAGACCATACTTTCGCGGAGCATCCGATTGCGGTTTTGGAGCGTAGTACGAGACGACTTCGGTCGAAGGAGATACCGATGTTGAGAGTGCAGTGGTCGAGGCGAGGAGCCGATGAGGCCACTTGGGAGACGGAGGATAGTATCCGTAGGAACTATCCTGAGTTTTACGCAGGATTAGCCGCATCTACAGGACCGTCGGGTTAGTCCCGAGATCTTTTTTTTGGTTATTCTTATGTGATTTGTGACGTGATGTGTTTCATATGTGTATACCTTGCGTGTCTCGTTGTGTCTAGGCGGATAGACTTTGGATTTGCGGGTAGTGGTTGCCACGTTATAGGGTTCCGAGCGGTTAGCGAGGCGAGGTCGTTTGAGAGTAGCACGTTTAGCAAGTTTCGGGACGAAACTTGTTTTTAGGAGGACCTAATGTAACGCCCGGATTCGATTCCTCCCATCTTGAGTACTTCTACCGATTATTCTAAGCTATAATTATATTCTTTTCCCTCTAAATGTTTTAAAACGTAAATAATTTTAATTATTTAATTAGTTATTCCCGAGTATTAATTTTAGAGTTGGTTATTGTGGTGAGACAATGGGACGGAAAATTCTCGTTTCGAAGATTCTGTTCCGATTGCGGGATTGAGTTAACCGTTTTAAACCTCCCTCTTTATTTTTTTCTTTTCTTTTTTTTTTTTCTTTTCCCTTGTGGCTTTACCTTCTCCTGCGCGTGCTGTCTTCCTGGGGAGAGTGAAGAGTCGCTTCCTCGTTATCCCATCCCTGCAATTACAGCCTAGGCCGGCCTTTCCCCTACCTAGCCTGCGCCGACTCCTCGAAAACCCACCTCCCTATGATGACTACCCCAACATCCCACCCCTTCTCTCAATCTCTCCCACACTCATTCTCTCAATCCCTCTCTTACGCTGCTCCTTCTCCTCTCGTTGGGAACCGCCGCACAGCATTGCAGTCCGCCGGGTTGTGCAAGGGCTGCTCGAAGCCGCCAAGGGGCTCGCCGGAAGGAGCCGCAGCCGCGCCACCGTCCTCCGCTGAGCCACCGCATCTCCGGCGCTGTAAGGGCCGCTCACTTCTCCCTCTTCTCTTCCTCTCCTTTCTTCTGTATAACAGTCCGCCCTATCCCGTGTAGCAATCGCCGGAGTGGGCCACCGAAGCCGGAGTCTTGGCCGCAGCTCGCCGCCGGAGTCTCACCAGGAGCGCCGGCCCTCTCCTCCCTCCGCCTAGCCGCCGCCGCCAGCCTTGCCCTCTTCTCCGTTTCGTTTCCTGTCGAATAAACAATACAGAAGAGGGGATTTGTTACTTTGTGATTATTACAGTATTGGCCCTCTCTTTGCACCTAATTACTGTTGTGACCCCTTTTGATGTGGAATTGCAGTTTTACCCTATAACTTTGGAAAATGACATTTTATACCCTGCAGTACATTATTAATATTCTTAAACCCTAATTTGGCTAAGCTTTTTGACCCAACTCCTTGACAAATACATTGGTGTCTTAAATGGTTTAAAAACCCGATTGTTGGATAATTTGAAAGTCGGTTTTCAATCAACGGACCAGTTTTGTATGTCTTGCCCGGAATTAGTATTAACAAGTTTGACCCCGGTTTTGGAAACGGAGTTGTTATTGGAAAATCTTTTGCGCTAAACCCTCCTTTCAAAATTAGCATTTGAGCTAATTTCGCTTAGTTTTGTCCTTAGGTCCGGAAGCGGTCATTAGAAGCAATCGAACTCGTTCTTGACTCCGTGGACCGTGCTTTACTTCGGATCTCGTGTGAGTACTTCTCCTTCGTTAGTTTAGTCGTGGTAGTTTAACTGATTAGAAGAACTTAGCATAACGTAGAGCAAATGCCATGTAGTGGCCATGAATCATAGGTTTTAGGGTTTGGATTTTGAACTTATGGAATTACCTTATCTACGATCTTAGGATGACCTTTGGGATTACACATGGACCTAGCACGCTAGAGTAGATATCATATTTTACATGTATATAACTAGAAGCCCAAGAACTTCTAGCTTTTAGTTAGTTATTGATGAAGTGCCTCGCTTGGTCAGGCTTAGAGCGTTTTCCTGCGGGAAGTTGAGAGTGGTTTCGAGTTACCTTGAGAGAGGTAAGTCTCCGGACTTACTTAGCCATATTCGCTGTATTAGATTCGTTGCGTGCTTGGTGGTGTGTGTTTTATCGCTTTTGTCATAACTTATAAACCGGATAATAGGACTACCGACCTTTTATGTTATATTAGCCCAAGTGTATGATAACGGGTTGTGACATCACTGCCTGGCTCCCCGTGAGAGCTAGGGGGATCTCGGCGACTGGCCCGTGCTGGTTAGACGGTTGGAGGCATCCGACCGTTCCATTGCCGGAAGAAGGGACCGAGGCGAGTTTTGGAGGATTCTCGTGTCACAAACGAAGTTGAACTAGAACGGGATACGACTTAATAAATAAAGATAATAACCGGATTGTTTGTCGAGCATGATTATGTGATGTGTTTATATATGTTTGTGTTTGTGCCTTCACCATGTCTTTAATACTTTGAATATAGCTAACGGTTTAGACCGTTTGTTTAGATGCCCCGCATGTTAGGGACGTCGCCGAGTGAGGTGGAGGAGTGGACAGCCGATGGTCGCCGTACATTGTAGGACGGGGGCGTTTTTGGGGTTGTTGTGTCGTTATGTTACTTTATGATGGGATTATGGTTGTATACTTTTCGGTTATGTTTTGTGGAGTTTATGTTGTTTTGAGGACTCGGCTGAGTTTCCAAGTTGTACTCTTTACCTTTTTCATCTTGCATACATTAAAACGTTTTCAAGTTTTAAGCCTTTATTTGTGCCATGTTGAAAAGGTCCGGTGAGATTGTTGTCAGGCTAAGGGTCGGGACCCATTGTGTGGTCGCCCGTGGCATCCCGATATCCCGCGGATTCGGGGTGTTACACCCTGGTCCAGAGACTTCCCAAAAAAAAATCTATCATTTAGTTCTAATATTCTCCTCTAGGACCTAGGTCCACAATCGAGTTCTCATAGAAAAATTTAGTAAGGTTTTATAAAAGTTACCCAACATTCTTAGTTTACACAAAAGTCGTCAAGGCTCGACTTTGGGTTCATATACACGGCTTGGATAAGGATATAAAATCCCGAGATAAAATCCTAGATCCTCTATGATATACATACTAAACCTAGGAGTAAAGATCTCTCAAAAATACTTACTCATAACTCTCCCATAATTCTCCGAAGTTGGTATAAAAGCTGAAATTCTCATACTTAGTCTATTTTCCCTGCTGTAAAAACAGCTCAAGTGCTCTACTTTGGGACCTTATAAAACCTAATCCGACCGTTAACTTTCTCCCAAATTTTAACACAGTAAACTACATAATTCAATCTACAAAATACTAAAAATTCAACGGTGGATTCTCGATCTAAGCTATAGAAATTAGATCCTAAAGTCAACAGGTCGAAGCTGAATTATAAGGTGGGTAGTGGTTCTAATTTCGATTCTCCTTGACAGTATAAGCTTCCCTTATTTTTACCTAGAGGTCTCCGGTTCAAAACCCACTGCACCCAAACATACATCAACCATAAAAGACCATCTTAAGATCAAAACCTTCCTGCTGCACATCTAACTTCTCTAAGTCTCGTCTAAGCAACCCTACACTGCTTTCACCTCAAAACTCAGCAACTACAATATATACACTAAACAGCACAAAGGGTACTAAGCTCAGGAGTTGTGATTACTCACCCGTAGCAGTGAAGATCCAATTTGCTGTCAATCTCCCCAATGAAGAGTCCAACTTTGTATAAGGCTGCATTCGATCGAAGGATAGTTGATTACGGATCTATACATGAGGAGGAAAGAGTGGACAGTAGGTGTGCACTTACTCAGTCTTCTGCTTTAGCAGCCTGGCACGCGATCTGCTCCTGGGGACGGTTGAAGACGCGTGTAGTGGATCGGATTGGCTGCGAGGGTGTGCTGTTCTGTGTTCGGCCTGTAGTAGCGATGGAGGCGTCAAGGATGTGTGGTGGTGGTCGATGGCGGACTGTGCAGCCGGTCGAACGATCGAAGGAAAGGTGGCAGAGTCCAAAAGGGATGAATGCAACAAAGTCTACCAGCCTATAGAACTCAACAACGGAAAAGACTAACTGTCTTAACAAAAGGAAAAGAACAACAAAGCAACAACCCAAACGCCCACCCTAAGGAGTACGGAGACCCGGCAGACCACTACTTCCGGATCAATCAGCTGCCGTTTTAACTTGCGGTAGAATCTAAAAACACAACAAAACAACCATTAGCTAGTTATCTAAACATTAGGAGAATAATAATAGCACACACACACATAAAATAATAAACACTCATCATGCTTTCAACAAACCATTTATTATCTTTATTTAAGTCATTCACTCTAATGATACTTATTTTGTGACACGAGGGATTCTCAAACCTCGCCTCCGCCCCCGTGTACCCATCAGGAGTGGATCCGATGCATCTCACCGTGTACATGTATGGTCTGGGTATAGAGAACCTCCCAGTCTCCTTGCAGAGCTGGGCAGTGATGTCACGGCCCGTTATACATACACTTGGGCCTTAAAACATAATAACCACGGTCGTCCTAACAAGTTGTTATTTATTATAACACACATTGCACACACACAACCATTATCACCCAACTAATATCTAGAAACCAGCTAAGTAAGTCGCAAGGACTTACCTGAATCAAATCACAACTCTCAAATTCTCAACTCGGTCCGCAACCGTAGAAACTCAAACGCCTGTCACACAAGGCACGTGGATCAACATTACATCCTTAAACTCTGAGATGTACAGTCTCATGAAGAGAGATTACGGAAAAAGGCTCTCTTAAGGTAAAAAGACTATTTTAACCCTGGTCCCGAGACTTCCCAAAAAAAATCTATCATTTAGTTCTAATATTCTCCTCTAGGACCTAGGTCCACAATCGAGTTCTCATAGAAAAATTTAGTAAGGTTTTATAAAAGTTACCCAACATTCTTAGTTTACACAAAAGTCGTCAAGGCTCGACTTTGGGTTCATATACACGGCTTGGATAAGGATATAAAATCCCGAGATAAAATCCTAGATCCTCTATGATATACATACTAAACCTAGGAGTAAAGATCTCTCAAAAATACTTACTAATAACTCTCCCATAATTCTCCGAAGTTGGTATAAAAGCTGAAATTCCCATACTTAGTCTATTTTCCCCTGCTGTAAAAACAGCTCAAGTGCTCTACTTCGGGACCTTATAAAACCTAATCCGACCGTTAACTTTCTCCCAAATTTTAACACAGTAAACTACATAATTCAATCTACAAAATACTAAAAATTCAACGGTGGATTCTCGATCTAAGCTATAGAAATTAGATCCTAAAGTCAACAGGTCAAAGCTGAATTATAAGGTGGGTAGAGGTTCTAATTTCGATTCTCCTTGACAGTATAAGCTTCCCTTATTTTTACCTAGAGGTCTCCGGTTCAAAACCCACTGCACCCAAACATACATCAACCATAAAAGACCATCTTAAGATCAAAACCTTCCTGCTGCACATCTAACTTCTCTAAGTCTCGTCTAAGCAACCCTACACTGCTTTCACCTCAAAACTCAACAACTACCACATATACACTAAACAGCACAAAGGGTACTAAGCTCAGGAGTTGTGATTACTCACCCGTAGCAGTGAAGATCCAATTTGCTGTCAATCTCCCCAATGAAGAGTCCAACGTTGTATAAGGCTGCATTCTATCGAAGGAGAGTTGATTACGGATCTGTACATGAGGAGGAAAGAGTGGACAGTAGGTGTGCACTTACTCAGTCTTCTGCTTTAGCAGCCTGGCACGCGATCTGCTCCTGGGGACGGTTTAAGACGCGTGTAGTGGATCGGACTGGCTGCGAGGGTGTGTTGTCCTGTGTTCGGCCTGTAGCAGCGATGGAGGCGTCAAGGATGTGTGGTGGTGGTCGATGGGGGACTGTGCAGCCGGTCGAACGATCGAAGGAAAGGTGGTGGAGTCCAACTGTGAGGTTGGCAGCGCTGCTGGTGGTCGACGGAGCCGGCGGAAGGGAGGGTGGCGATGGTCCGAATGCGAGGCTGACACCGCTATTGGTGGTCGTCGGTGTTGGCGTCGACTGTGCAGAAACGAGAGGGCTGCGGCGTGAGGTTATGCGGTAGAGGAGTGTTGTCGAGAGTGCCGCAGCAGGATTAGGAAAAGGAAATTAGGTTAAGCGTAGGATTGGATTAGGGTTAAGGAGGTGGGCCGGCTGAAAGGTCATTGGGCCTCGTGTTGGGCCGGAACCGGCCTGCTCTTTAATTAAGACAAGAGGGCTGAAAGAATACTCGTTCTCCGCCCGAAACCGTTCAAAGTACGGAATTAATTACGGAATTATTTATGAAATTATTTACTGAATTATATAAGTTATCATTTTATGTGAATCCATGTTACATAAAATGATAGAATTTAATATCGTGTTATTTTTATTTAAAAGAATTTAGGTTGGCGGATCGGAAATCCGGTTTTATCCGGTATTAAACGGAGTTTAAAATTTTCGGTTATTACAATTTGAAAATGGAAACCGTAAAGTAATAAGATTCTACAAATCTTCGCCCCATCGTATCAACTGCAACTTCGTCCCGAGAAATTAGAAGGTAGGTTTCGTGCTTTCCTATTATGTCAACCAAGAATCGCCTAATCGCCATTGTCGTCCATTCCGAACTTCGCAATAACTTCGTCTGCCATTTTCGCAACTATAAACATACCCAGATATGTAAATGTCATACATAGAATTCGGATACACATGACATAAAAGACATACGTAAATTTATGTAAACATTATGTACACAATTACACATCGATCGTACATACACAATATGTACTATTACACACAACGAAGATGTAGATTAATGCACTTAATATGTACACAATTACACACACCTAATATGTAACAAATATGTATATATCATACATAGGGTTCAAAACACATACGTACATTACTGTCCCTAAAATGTGTACACAAGTTATCTTCGTCAACATAATATCGCCAATCTGGACAATCGCCATTTCTCCAGAAAATGGCATACATCGTGATTCAAGATTACAACAATATAGTTACACAATTTCAACAACAAAATTACTATTTTCATAATATATGTACACTAACAAGTCAAAAGAAACACAAAATAACAACATAAATTTTGTCCTCCATTAAAGCATCAAAAAGCTTCGAAACACCATAAATTTGACTTTCACCTTACCGATTTACGATAGATGATGCTACAAAAACCTAACAACCGATGCAGTGTACTTCTCCAATGGCCAAAACGTGAACGCAGACAATTGCCCAAACCTGAACGCATAAAAACCCAGAAACCTCCGTCTTCTGTTTTCGTTGAAAATGTTGGACTGTATATCGTAAAAAAAAACAGAAAATAATGTGGGAAGATCGTGGCATTTAATGCTTCCTAAACAGTTATTATCTTTAATTAGCATAATTAATTTTGGAAATAAATATTTTTTAATTGGAGAGAGGAAGATCATGAGATCTCTATTTTGTTAATTATTAAATCTTTTCTTTACATATTCAAAGGACCTAGTTTGTTAATTAAAACACAAAACTACCTACTTTGTACACAATGATGCAAAAAGTGCCTACTTAACCATTTAACCCAATAATATTTCTCACATCGACAATCATAAACTTCAACGTACTCTTTATATAAACACGCAGAGATTAGAATGGTTGTCGAGCTCAGTAACGCGGGCTTGTAACTCGACGGGAGGACATTAAGATGGCGGAACTTGATCCTTGATAGTTGGTCGCTGTAACACCCCAAGTTTCGAAACTCGGGGAGCTACTGGTTAGGACCTCACAATGGGTCCCGACCTTGGTTTAACAACAATTTTACTAGGATCTTACAACAAGGCACAAATGTATTTAAAACAATTTCTAAAACATAATGTTTTTAATGGTATGAACGTACACATGTGACAGCCTTACAAGCATATATAAAGATACATAATATGCATGACGTATGGAAGACTCCCCCGTCCCCATCTAATGAGTACGTGGACCCGGCTGACCATCCGTTCCGGATCTCTCTGCAACTGTCTATCTCTACAAATCTACAACACGGATAAACCGTTAGCTAACAATCCAAATATAAGCAGAATAACAATAGCACAAACACTCCCAGAAAAAATTATAAACAAACATCATGCTGGCACTCAACCGTTTAGTATCTATTATTTAGGTGATTCATCTTATTCAATTTTACAGTTGTGGCACGAGAGCTATTAACAGTTCTCGCCTCCGTTCCTTATCCAACTGGGTGTAGGTCTAGCTGACCTCCGCCGGTAGCATCACTACAAACCGAGTATGGACTAGTCCCTAAAGAAACCCCCAGCGCCCGCAAGCTAACTGACCAGAATGCCACCGCCCGTTACTCTTACGCCAAGTATAGGTCGGTAAATATCTATCACAACCTATATTCTAAACATCTCAATCACACACCACTATCATCATTCATGCTCATATTTAGAAGTCAGCTAAGTAAGCCAAAAGGACTTACCTGAGTCAAGTCGCAACTCTCTTAATCTCAACTCGGTATGTAACCGTAGGAACTCAATTGCCTGTTATACAAGACAAGGGAATCAATAATGTATCCCACTTTCTTAGAAGTCTCCAACTTCTAGGATATAAAAATCGATCAACAAGAGATTACCAAGATACCCTTATACAGGTAAATGACCATTTTACCCCTGGTCCCGAAACTTCTAAAAACTCGGAATATGTACTTAAATTATAATTTGAGGCTAACTAACCATATTCTACTATCTAGGATGATTTTAGGTAACAACTAGACAAACTACTCATTTTCTATTTCCCGAAAAGTCACTAAAGTCCAATTACAGCTTCAAATATAAAATTCGAATAATCTTATAAAAATTCCGAAATAATTCCCTAGGTCATCTATGATATCCTATCTACTCGTAGGAGAAAGAATTTTTTAAAACTGTTAAAGCATCACTTCTACAAAAAAAATTCTAAAGTTGGTTACAACACCTAACGAACAACACACTGTCTTAACTTTGAAAAATCATAACTCCTAAACTACTCGCTGGATTTATCCCAAATTTTGATATGTTCTAATATAAAATCTTATCTATAATATATCCAAAATTTAGCTGCAAAGGAGATTAAAATCCTATTTAAAACTATCTCCCAAAACCGAATTTCAGCACAACAGAAAAACTGCTTACAACTCAATCTTGGAAAAATCATAAATCCCAAACTACTTGCTGGATGCCTCTCAAATTTTAATATGTTCTACAACAATATGTCAACTATATCATATCAAAAATTCAAGCCCAACGGAGATCAAGAGCTTATTCAAAACCATCTCACAAAACAACATCACTTGCTGTTTTCCCCAACACTCAGCACATATAAAAAAACTGCATGAGGAGTCCACTTTGCAATGTCATAACTCTCAAACCGTAACTCTGATTTTTCCCAAATTTTAGTATGATCTACTATATGCTACTGACTACATCATATCCAAAATTCAGCAACAAATGAGGAGTATAACTTACTCAAATCTTGACCCGAAGTTGACTGTTTTCCAATTCCGAAAACTCAGAAAAACGCATGAATCTGAACAGCTCTTCTAAATATTTAACTCTATTCACACACACCCTAGGTTCAAAACAAAATGACAGCAACACACCACCCTTCTCTAAATTCATATCTTATATACTAACTTTGGAACCAACTACCTACCGGATTATGACTTGAAATCAAACAGTCTATTCTCCTCTGCACTATTACGACATTAACAGGAGAGCACAAAGGGGGACTCACCAACAGTAGGCTGAAGATGGTCCAGGTTTACAGGGTTGGGCGTAGTAGAGGAGTCCTGGACCGGAGGCTCGTACGCTGGCTCGACCGTACTCACTACAGGTGTACCACTCGTCCTGGCTCGTCACTGCAGGGCTTAGAGAGAGGCAAGACTGCCGGTTATCACATGAAACAGAAGGGGAAGCAGGGAAGAAGAAGAAGAGGGAAAGGAGGCAGCCGCCTCACCTACTGCAGCGACAACGAAGGCGGTGGCGATCGGGGCTCTCGCTCTGCGGTGGTCCGACATTGGCAGCCTGGTCTCGTTGTGCAACCGAAGGTCGTCAGAGGTGGTTCACTGTCTCAGGAGGAAGGGAGGGGAAATACCGATACTCACCTGGCCGACTCAGTAGCAGCGGATCCCGACGTCGAGGATGAGGCGGCGTGTCGGCACCACTGGAGTCCGGCCGGATGCAGTCACGTGTGGGAGGTCCGGTGGTGGTTCTGTATATGCTTTGGGTGGGGCAGTGGGAGTCGTCGTTTCAGCGTACGGTAGATTAGGGAAAATGCTAGATTAGGTTAAGAAATAACTGAGGAAATTAGGGTAAGGTTTGGGCCGGCTGACTAGTACTTGTGGGCCTTGTAACGCCCCAATTTTTTGGCGCGTTGCGTTATTTATTTTTTTCGGATCTTATCGCTATTTTAAATAGCTTACACATTTTTTTTTTTACGAGTTTATATATATGATTAATTCATATCTTTTTTTTTCCGTATATTATCCGTCGGAAAAGTTTGAAAATTTATTCGATCCGAAAATTTCATTACGGTTTTTCCTAATCGAGTTACTTTATTTTATTTTTTTTATTTTTATTATTTATTCGGTTTACATTTGTTCCGTGATTTTTATTTTCGGAAAGTTGAAAATTTTCTGATACGGAAATTCCATTCCGAGCGCTTTTTGGATCGATTGTATGTTTTGTTAAGTTCTCTTTTATTTCCTCTTTCTTTATTTTTTTTCTTTCTCTTTTCCTTTCTTAATTCTGTTCTCTCTCCTCTCCCGGGTGTGACCTTTAACAGCTGTCGCCTGACTCGCCTACCGACCCCTCGCTCGCCTCCCCGACTCTTGGGTTCCTTCACCACCGCCCACTAGGTCTGTAGCCACTGATCCCTCCCTCTTCCACCTTCTTTCCCTGTCTTCACTGGATCTTCCTCACCTCCTCAGCCTCAGTCAAGCGCTTCCTCTCCCTTTGTTATTCACCTCCCCTACTTTCTTCCTCCTCTGTAACTAGGAGACACACTGAGCCCTCCCCTTGCCTTGCTGGAAACAACCAGAGCCGCTGCCAGCTCTTTCCTCTATCGCTTCGAAGTGTTGCCGGAACCTTGGGAGTCACCATCACCACCGCTAGAACCGGATCTCACCCTTCGTTGAAACTGCTGCCGGGGAACCGCCTCTTCTATCCCCTCTGCAATGCCTCCAACAGGATTTCCGTCGACGCCAGGAGGAAGGAGTCGCCTCCCCCCCCGCCTTCCGTCTTGAGCCACCGGAGTCACCGGCTTAGTGCTTCCGCCGCTACCTTCTTCCCCATTTCTTCTTTGCATACCTCTGCGCAACCTCCTTTGCTCCAGTGAGTTTTGCCGGGTTGAGAGAGACGCCACCTCCACTGTGCCGCCAGGAACGACGCCGGTAAAGGGTGCTCCTCCTTGCCCAACCTTCGCCTACCCTGTCGGCCGCCGAACCCTCGCTCCGGAGCCCCTGCGCGTCTTGCCTCTCGCTGCCGCCGCTTCTTCCTTTCCCAGACAAAGAAGAACGATCTTCTGGGTTTAAAACCCTTGTTATTATTTTCAATCGGCCCCCCCTATTTTGGTATAATTATAGATTGTGCCCACTGCTTTGAATTTGCAATAATGACCCTAATTTTTAGAAGTTGCATTTATGCCCTCTGTAGAAAATTTATTTACATATATTGAACCGGTTTTATAAATTATCAATTATGCCCTTGTTGGATTAAATTCGGATTATGACCCAAAAGATTTTAATTGTGGTTTATGACCAAGTTCCTATGTTCGTATAAATTGCCGGAAAATGTATTGTGGGTTTTTAATCTTGGCTTCTGAAAACGAGTTTTACCTCAAATTAATATATCGTATATATATATTACTATCAAATTTAGCGTATGAGCTAAATTTGTTTAGCTTTGGATTTAGGTACGGAAGCGCCCCGATAAAGGCCATCGAATCCAATCTCGACGTACGTAGATCATCTTCAACCTTGGATCGTGTGTGAGTACCTTCTTCCTCGATCTAGTTATGTTTAGTGGTAGAATCATGCTAGGTTGGATCTAGCATAACTTAGGGCAAATGCCAAGTAGTGGCTTGGAACCTTTAGGTGAGTGTTTGAGGTTATTGATGTTCTATGACATGTGGTTTGTTGATCTTGAGTTGGTATACAGTTGTGAGCCTCGTGGTTGATCTTGTGAGACTTGAGATGGTATTTATATGTTGGTTGAGACTGCAGAGTTTAAGATGAGAGTATCCTAGCACATAGAGCTATAGTTGAGATCTCGTGAGTTTTTGAGGGCTAGGAGTGTATCCTAGATTATGAGAGTGTATGACCTAATACAATGATATAGAACTAGAAGTCTAAGGACTTCTAGCTTGTGAGTAGTTGTTGATTATCGTGCCTTGTCTTGAACAGGCTTTGATTATATTCCTTCGGAGAGTGTTATCGGTTTCGGTTAGCTTTGAGACGAGGTAAGTCCTCGGACTTACTTAGCCGCTTCTATGCCTTATTTGGATGTATATGGTGGTGTGTGTTTACCGCTTTTAAGCATGAAAATGGATTAGGATTTACTTGACCTTATTTATTGGCCCATTGTTACTACTATTATTATCGGGCGGTGACATCACCGCTCAGTTTCCCGAGGGAGACTGGGGGGATCTCTGCGACCAGGCCATACACGGTATACGGGCGGGCTTCTTCATCACTCCCTCAGGGTATACGGGTTGGGCGCCGCCACACTCCTGTTGGTTACACGGGGACAGAGGCGAGAGTTATAAGACTCTCGTGTCACACTTGAACGAATGAATTAGATATGGAATAACCTAAAAAGATAATAAGTAACGGATGTGTATGTTTATGAGCATGTTGTGTGTTTGTGTTCCTATGTGTGTTTGTGCCATATTATTCTTATAATGCATAGAATGTGAGCTAACGGTTTTATACCGATTGTTGTAGTTGATGTGCAGGTTAGGATGTGGCCGAGTGATCCGGAGGAGTGGGCAGCCGGGGTTCCGTACATCTTAGGTTGTTTTGGGTTTTGGAGTCCTTGTGTTGTTGTTATTATATATTATGTTGGTGTTGTTGTAAGGACGGCTGAAGTCTTTCCTTTCTTTTATTTTCGGGTTTCATAACATTGCATAAAAATGTATTTCGGTTTTGACCTTTATTTGTGCCTTGTTGCAAGATCCGGTGAAATTGTTGTCAGGCTAAGGGTCGAGACCCATTGTGTGGTCTCCGCCCGTAGCATCCCGAGTCCCGCGGATTCGGGGTGTTACAAAAGTGGTATCAGAGCCCTAGGTTGACAACAATGGCACTCGCAATCTTCGAAAGGCCGAATAAAAATAAACTGAACCCTCAAGGGTTCTGAGTTTTAAAGAAATGAATTTCGTTTTCAAATCATGTGCATGAGTCAGTTGGGGTAGAATGTACGGGACCACCACTTCCTCCGCGGATCTCGGCGACGTAGTTATTGATTATTATTATTATTATATTATGTATATATATATGTGTATATATGTAGATATGTATAGGTGGACTTAGGATATATTGGACTATACTTGTATGTTGAAGTGTAAATTGTTTATGGACTGGTTATGCTTATAGTAGTAACATGACGTTTATATTTATATATATATATATAAACATATGGTATGCTAATATCGTATTAGTGATAGTGGACCTTATAGCTAAGATGATAGAAAGCTATCATCGCCCCTTGGACAACGCCTTTTGGCTTAGGATTGTATACATACGAAGATGAGTATGCTCCAGTTATCGAGTTGAGCATCAATTTTACGCAAACACCCCAGTGATTTCCCGGACTCCTTTAAGAGGAAGTCAAAGAAGAAGATTAGAGATGGCGTAACGAAGGACAAACAAGTGGAAGAGAACCTCAAGTCAACTTAAGCGAAACCAAGATGGAGACTATAGCAATATAAAAACGACATGAAGACATGAGAGTGGTATCAAGGAAACAATGAAGGAGCATCAATGAGGCTACTAGAGACAATGAAATTAAAGTTTTTATTCCAAGTACGGTGCCGATGAACTGAAGGTGTGAGTCAAGTAGAGAGGACTACATTCCCGCTCGAGGATAAATGTGGCGTTCTAAGTAAGACAAGTTTTCCATAGGTGCTCCTAAGCATGAGAGTCAAGATGAAAAGACCTTGGGAAACATTTATGAGAACCGTAAGTTAAGCTTACGGAGATACCAGAGGGTGAAGTGACGATCTTTGCGAGATCCTAAGCGGGGATTTATTCTGAAATGTGAGAGTTACGAGGAGGATCACAGGGTGAAAATTCACATAGTGGAATTACCGTGAGATTCAATCGATTTCTGTCATTGTGATGAGACTGAGCAACGCTAAGAAGGAGGAAGTGTGTGAGGATGATGATCTTCAGAAGATGAAAGAAGAAACAAGAAGCTAGATCGAAGAAATTAAGTTATCAACCAAGAAGGATGCGAGTGGAGGCTAATTAATGTCTGAATATTCGAGGAGTGCATTTGCA
This sequence comes from Fagopyrum homotropicum, assembly GCA_033239125.1. Taxonomy (NCBI): domain Eukaryota; kingdom Viridiplantae; phylum Streptophyta; class Magnoliopsida; order Caryophyllales; family Polygonaceae; genus Fagopyrum; species Fagopyrum homotropicum. The sequence goes on along the minus strand of BSWB01000008.1, from coordinate 58,419,069 downwards.
AAATATTATGAAGCGCGGTTAAGCCTACATAGGTGGGACATATGAGACGAGAGAGTTGGGTAGGTATGGTTATCTTACAGAAGTGGAAGGAAAAGAGGAACGTAGAAAGTGCTAGCGGAGTTGAAGTAGAGTAAATGAGCTAGTGAAGTTAAGACAAAGCACCCTGAAAGGGTATCCTTTCAGGAGTATGTTAGCATGAAGTATGGTAGGAGGATAAGTCGTTAACTTCGGAAAATGTCAGATACAAGTTAATAAGTGACAATTGAGAACGCACAAGTGCGGGTTGTCTATTGATGTGTGTAGATGGGAAGAGTAAACAAGGCTATGGGAACACGTAGGATCGGGAACAAGAGCTTGGAGTATTCACGGTGGATCAATGTCAATAGTAAGGAGATACATCCATGGACGCGCAATTGTCTTAAATCAAATAATGTTGAACGAGTTCAAGCAAGTAGTTATAAAAAGACCTTCGAGGAGGAGATTGTAACGATCTTACGCAACCTTCTTAGGTCATGGGATTGACATATGGAGGAACGCCACGAGTTACAACTTTTAAGGTTTGATCATGGTAAGGGGAGCTAGTGGAGCAACTGTAAGATGAGACTTCCTTTGTAGTTGTACATAGAATACCGAGAAATACATAAGGTGACCAACAATAGTAAGGGAAGACTGAAGTTTTGAAGTTTGAAGTCGATATGAGATGTACAAGGAGTACAGGAAAGATTGAGGTTAGAACCTCTACGGTCGATTGGACGTTACATAAGAAAAGGGAGTAAGTTTTACACCTACTCGAAGGAATGATGCAAGCTTTGGTAAAATACGAAGAAGGTAATACTAATATATTATAAAGCATGATTAAGTCATGCAGTTAGGAACTTCTTCACACAAGTGTGAAACCTTAAAAAGATTATTAGAGCAAGTCTCCCGAGTTCCGGGGATGAAGGATCTATGAAAGAGGACGGTGAACATTGCAACTAAAGAAGTATTAAACGACGTGTGCGATGGACGTCACCTCAATAGATCGGGGTGGACCACTTGACAGATGTTAAGACAAGATTGTGTCGATATCTTACGATATGTGATGGAAGAAGAAAAGCTGGAACACGAGATAGAACGGATTCCAATGCATCGGGGGGAGTATTTACCATTAAGATGATTTGAAGTTCACGTTGAAATATATTTTGAATCCTTGATTTGAAGTTATTATAGAGGACACTAGTCTGCGAAGAGAGCGACGACTATCTCCGTTTGTACATTGATTACTATAAGTTGAGTCAAATAACAATGAAGAACAAGTTTCCCTTACCACGGATAGATGACCTACTCGAGCAGTTGCAAGGGTCGGTAGTTCCTTCTAAGATTAACTAAGGTCCGATTGTCACCAATTGAGAATTCGAGACTGGATAGTGCAAATACGGCCTCCTGGACAAACCATGGACATTACGAGTTGTAGTGATTCCTAATGGTCTACTCTCGAAGAAGAGAGAAGTCGTACGACAAGTTTTGTCAGGATGGCAACCCCGAAGGATGTGAAAGAAGTTACAAGTTTTCTTGGTCATGCCGGTCATCACCGGATTTATGGAGAGATTCTCCAAGTAACAACATCTATGGATAACCTACTTTGGATGACATTGAAGTATTGCGTAAGACGAAAATTGGCAACGGAGTTGTTGAGGATTAAGAGGAGATTCATACGTGTCTCGTTAGTAGATGTAGTGTTAAGTAAATTACTTCCTTCATTACTTAGAACTTGCGACAAGAATTGGGGAAGCGTAACACCAAAGTTTCGGTTTGACAAGAACCAAAGCCAGCGGTATAAATTGGAAGTTCGACTGCCTTTGTTAGAGACAAGCAAAGAAGAAACATGATGGAATTGATGTATTGAGAAAGACCCGAGAATGAAGTTGAGTTCCGATATATCGAATCTTTTTGAGATCTTAGCGCGAGTCAGGGAAGTGACTTACAAGTTTGCATTAGTAGAGAGTGTTCACCCGGTGTTTCATGAGTAGAAATCGGGAGAGTACATATATGACTTAAGACATGTTGTCAGTTATGAGGACCTAGTGGCAGACGAAGAACCAATGAGGCTAATAGGAAGTCGGAGGATATTATCTTTCGTTGAGTTGTACGCTGAGCTAGTAGCGTTGATAAATCGAAGGGTTGGACCTAGTTCTTTCCTTAGTTATGTGCATGTGAGATGTTATATGTAGTTGTGTCATGGGTAGGAATGTGATATAGGACCTGATATACCTTGCGGTGGTAGTTTGAATGGTTTGTATGTATAGTTTAGAAGGTTTAAGCCTTCTTAGTTTGAGAGTTCTTACCTCGGCCTTAGGGACCGAGAAGCTCAATGCATAGCAAGTTTCGGGACGAAACTTGTTTTTAGGGGGATCTGATGTAACGCCCCAATTTTTTGGCGCGTTGCGTTATTTATTTTTTTCGGATCTTATCGCTATTTTAAATAGCTTACATTTTTTTTTTTACGAGTTTATATATATGATTAATTCATATCTTTTTTTTTTCCGTATATTATCCGTCGGAAAAGTTTGAAAATTTATTCGATCCGAAAATTTCATTACGGTTTTTCCTAATCGAGTTACTTTATTTTATTTTTTTTATTTTTATTATTTATTCGGTTTACATTTGTTCCGTGATTTTTATTTTTGGAAAGTTGAAAATTTTCTGATACGGAAATTCCATTCCGAGCGCTTTTTGGATCGATTGTATGTTTTGTTAAGTTCTCTTTTATTTCCTCTTTCTTTATTTTTTTTCTTTCTCTTTTCCTTTCTTAATTTTGTTCTCTCTCCTCTCCCGGGTGTGACCTTTAACAGCTGTCGCCTGACTCGCCTACCGACCCCTCGCTCGCCTCCCCGACTCTTGGGTTCCTTCACCACCGCCCACTAGGTCTGTAGCAACTGATCCCTCCCTCTTCCCCCTTCTTTCCCTGTCTTCACTGGATCTTCCTCACCTCCTCAGCCTCAGTCAAGCGCTTCCTCTCCCTTTGTTATTCACCTCCCCTACTTTCTTCCTCCTCTGTAACTAGGAGACACATTGAGCCCTCCCCTTGCCTTGCTGGAAACAACCAGAGCCGCTGCCAGCTCTTTCCTCTATCGCTTCGAAGTGTTGCCGGAACCCTGGGAGTCACCATCACCACCGCTAGAACCGGATCTCACCCTTCGTTGAAACTGCTGCCGGGGAACCGCCTCTTCTATCCCCTCTGCAATGCCTCCAACAGGATCTCCGTCGACGCCAGGAGGAAGGAGTCGCCTCCCCCCCTTGCCTTCCGTCTTGAGCCACCGGAGTCACCGGCTTAGTGCTTCCGCCGCTACCTTCTTCCCCATTTCTTCTTTGCATACCTCTGCGCAACCTCCTTTGCTCCAGTGAGTTTTGCCGGGTTGAGAGAGACGCCACCTCCACTGTGCCGCCAGGAACGACGCCGGTAAAGGGTGCTCCTCCTTGCCCAACCTTCGCCTACCCTGTCGGCCGCCGAACCCTCGCTCCGGAGCCCCTGCGCGTCTTGCCTCTCGCTGCCGCCGCTTCTTCCTTTCCCAGACAAAGAAGAACGATCTTCTGGGTTTAAAACCCTTGTTATTATTTTCAATCGGCCCCCCCTATTTTGGTATAATTATAGATTGTGCCCACTGCTTTGAATTTGCAATAATGACCCTAATTTTTAGAAGTTGCATTTATGCCCTCTGCAGAAAATTTATTTACATATATTGAACCGGTTTTATAAATTATCAATTATGCCCTTGTTGGATTAAATTCGGATTATGACCCAAAAGATTTTAATTGTGGTTTATGACCAAGTTCCTATGTTCGTATAAATTGCCGGAAAATGTATTGTGGGTTTTTAATCTTGGCTTCTGAAAACGAGTTTTACCTCAAATTAATATATCGTATATATATTACTATCAAATTTAGCGTATGAGCTAAATTTGTTTAGCTTTGGATTTAGGTACGGAAGCGCCCCGATAAAGGCCATCGAATCCAATCTCGACGTACGTAGATCATCTTCAACCTTGGATCGTGTGTGAGTACCTTCTTCCTCGATCTAGTTATGTTTAGTGGTAGAATCATGCTAGGTTGGATCTAGCATAACTTAGGGCAAATGCCAAGTAGTGGCTTGGAACCTTTAGGTGAGTGTTTGAGGTTATTGATGTTCTATGACATGTGGTTTGTTGATCTTTAGTTGGTATACAGTTGTGAGCCTCGTGGTTGATCTTGTGAGACTTGAGATGGTATTTATATGTTGGTTGAGACTGCAGAGTTTAAGATGAGAGTATCCTAGCACATAGAGCTATAGTTGAGATCTCGTGAGTTTTTGAGGGCTAGGAGTGTATCCTAGATTATGAGAGTGTATGACCTAATACGATGATATAGAACTAGAAGTCTAAGGACTTCTAGCTTGTGAGTAGTTGTTGATTATCGTGCCTTGTCTTGAACAGGCTTTGATTATATTCCTTCGGAGAGTGTTATCGGTTTCGGTTAGCTTTGAGACGAGGTAAGTCCTCGGACTTACTTAGCCGCTTCTATGCCTTATTTGGATGTATATGGTGGTGTGTGTTTACCGCTTTTAAGCATGAAAATGGATTAGGATTTACTTGACCTTATTTATTGGCCCATTGTTACTACTATTATTATCGGGCGGTGACATCACCGCTCAGTTTCCCGAGGGAGACTGGGGGGATCTCTGCGACCAGGCCATACACGGTATACGGGCGGGCTTCTTCATCACTCCCTCAGGGTATACGGGTTGGGCGCCGCCACACTCCTGTTGGTTACACGGGGACAGAGGCGAGAGTTATAAGACTCTCGTGTCACACTTGAACGAATGAATTAGATATGGAATAACCTAAAAAGATAATAAGTAACGGATGTGTATGTTTATGAGCATGTTGTGTGTTTGTGTTCCTATGTGTGTTTGTGCCATATTATTCTTATAATGCATAGAATGTGAGCTAACGGTTTTATACCGATTGTTGTAGTTGATGTGCAGGTTAGGATGTGGCCGAGTGATCCGGAGGAGTGGGCAGCCGGGGTTCCGTACATCTTAGGTTGTTTTGGGTTTTGGAGTCCTTGTGTTGTTGTTATTATATATTATGTTGGTGTTGTTGTAAGGACGGCTGAAGTCTTTCCTTTCTTTTATTTTCGGGTTTCATAACATTGCATAAAAATGTATTTCGGTTTTGACCTTTATTTGTGCCTTGTTGCAAGATCCGGTGAAATTGTTGTCAGGCTAAGGGTCGAGACCCATTGTGAGGTCTCCGCCCGTAGCATCCCGAGTCCCGCGGATTCGGGGTGTTACAGGCCTACTCCGATGGGCCGCTCATCCTGTTAGAGGATGGGCTGAAAAGTGAGTCGTTACTCGTACGAAACCGCTCTTCGAGTTTTAAATTATACGTAATTCTATTCGTTTACATTTTTATCATTGTATGTGAATTAAGGTCACATAAAATGATAGAATTCACTATTGTTTTATTTTTATATATTTATTTATTTTATTTTATTTTATTTTATTTTATTTTAATAAGGGTTGGGGGATCGGAATCCGGTTTGATCGGGTATTAAACGGAGTTTAAATTTTTTGGGTATTACATTAGTGCCCCCTTAAAATAAGTTTCGTCCCGAAACTTAAAAGAAGACAACATAATGTCGGAAAGTCATAATCGGTCAAGTTCTGATTTGTTTCGGAAATAGTTGGGAGAAAATTTCCGGATATTATATCAATCCCCCCTTAACAATAAGTTTCGTCCCGAAACTTAGGGTAAGACAATCCTGATCGGTTTTTAAGGCACTAAACGGGTGTATCTGATCACTCCACAAAAGTCTCATCGTTTCCACATCCAAGTATCCCGCACATCAAGGTTATCAAAATCACACATCACTGACTAAGCACTCAATCATGAAATAAACAAGTAGTCAAACAATATCACACATACAAGGTCAAACCCTAACTAGTCACTCCCAAGGTTGCAACTATCGCTACATAGGTCTTTGAAAGGTTACGTCTCTTATTATCCCACATATCTTAGGTAGCCTTATCAGCTTTTCCTAAAACCACTAAATCTTAAATCTTTTCAGGTACTTAGATCACAAGCATCTGCTACCACGTTCTAGAGTGGTTACCGGGTATCTCACCGATATCATCCGGCTCAACTGTCTGATCTTCTAATCTGATGACCTAACTCATGTCTGGTATGTATTTCTCCAACTGAAAATCTCAAACTCAGTTCCCAGACTTAGTCTCCGTGGAAAACTGAAGCTGCACTCTCCAATAGGGTGAGGAATATTAGTCCATTAGTCACTTTTAAACCGCTTTAAAACTTCCAATGGTTGCCTTACACAACTCACTTCCAGATCCTTTGATGACCCTACGAAAAATAATTTATTCAACTTCCTTCCCTTCGTTATGACCACTTGCTTCCAGCCTGCTGAAAAGGTTCTGACTACACACTCAAGACAAAGGTCTTAGACATCCACCAACACTTACCAAGTACCCAATACTCTTCGCAGCACGACCTACTTGGTCTTGTCTTTTAATATTACCTAGTCGTCTTATTCCTCCGGTAAGGAATCGTCACCTTTACTCTTTTCTGGTCTACACTCGGGGTAACTAAGAATCAAATCTAATGGTCATCTTCTCTGTTCACTTGGCATTATTATATTATTTACAAATCTCTCATATATCGTTTGCTCAAACTTAGGTTTATCACGCATTTTCCAAGATCTTAAGTGACCTAGAATACGTCCGGAATGACGGTATTAGACACAAAGTGATCTCATATCACCGGTATTTGTTAATAACTACTCAATAAATGTTAACATACCATCATCAATGCACCTTTTATCCACCATTGTTACCATCCCGATAGTATTCCTCTGACTCAAAACGCAACTAAGCTCTGTTCCGACATAACATTACACATAAAATCTACTCCGAGATTATACTTTCTTTAAGCACTGTTACTAGGTTGCAAGTATGCTCCTGTCGCTTCTCTTTCTTATGTATCTTCGACTCAAGATGGCAATTACTCACTTGGAGCTTTCTAGTGCAGGACATGCACAATACTTTTATTACCTCCTTAATTTTTTTTTGAAAAAAATCGACCAATTTTTTGCCGACTTTTCTGCCCGATTTTTTCGTCGGCCCGATTTTTCCTGAGGGGGTCGATCTCTGGGTCGATTTTTCTTTCTGTTGTCAAAAATCGACTTGTTCTGAAGCCTAAATCGACCGATCTTCTTTTGGGTAGTCGATTTCTTGCCTTTTGTTCCTTGAAAACGTCCTTAGGCACATTTGTATTGCCTTTTTCCATCAATTCCTCAAGATTATACCTAGTTCCTGCGATCCATGACACAAACAAACCGAGAGCGCATCGAGAAAAACAAAAACAAAGCAAACTACACTAAACTATCCTAAGAAAAAGAAAATGAAAACATGAATGCATTACCTTGGGTTGCCTCCCAAGAAGCGCTTTGTTTAAGGTCGTTAGCTGGACCTATCTCCATAGATGATTCAATGCACCTTGAACATCTTGGATTGCTCATCAAACTCATCATAAAATTCCTCAAAAAAGATTCCGGTTCCTAATTTTACTGGCAAATGGTAAGATCTCCCACGTACAGGCTTGTACGATTTGATTCTCACCGAGATTCTCCTAGCTTTCCTATGCTCTAATGGGACATTATTCAGCCATGCGTCCCATCCTTTCCTGGATCGAGAAATCAGTTTCTCGAGAATCCTCCTAGCTTCCCCATCTCCAGATTAGGGATGATGTATGGTCTTCGTCATGTCAATGACCCCATACTTGAATAAGAAATACTTATTGGCATTAGAGTTGAAGCGCTTGCCAAATTTACTCCTTGTAGTCCAAGGAGCATCTACCTCTAGCAAAGTCAATGGAGGTTTCATCTTCACCTTAGGAGGTTCTTTTGGAAGAGACCTCCAACTCTCCGGTGCATTCCTGAAAAAATTAGAAATTTTAATAGCAATCTCAAAATAAGTAAGAAAATGTACCTTGTAAAGTTCATCAAGGCTTGGGACAAGTTTCATGTTGGGATGATGATCCACACATGAAATATCTCCCAACTCAGCTGGATCCTCTTCAACCTTGGCCACAGTTTCAGTGATTTGGCCAAGGTTCTCCACTTCTTCCTCTTCTTCAATGAGGACTTCAAGAGGGGTTTCAAGCTCAATAGGAGGAAGGTTTAAGACTTGGAATTCTTCCTCGCAAGATAAATGATTTTCCAAGGATTTTTGAGCTTCAGAAATAGCCTTCATTTTGTCTTCCATCTTGTCCAACACTTTTAACATCTTTTCCAGCATCGTCTATGTCCCATCCTCGGATGGTTGTTGTGGAGGCTGCACTTGAAGAGGTTGCTCATAAAAGTTATGAGGGGGATTGAGCTCATCCCAATAGGCAAGCTCATCCTCAATAACTTCATCTCTTTCTCTTTCATTGTCGAACCAATGAAAGGCGTATTTCTCTTCCACGTATTCATAATGGTCCGCCCTAGCACCTTGCCATGAAACCATGCTGGATCAAATGCAGGTTTATAGCTACATGCAGCCATTGGTGAACCTGAAAACTCAAAAACTCATACCGAAAAGATTAAAATCAAAAACAAAAGCTCCCAAGCCAGACAACCGAAAACCGAAATTGGTCTAGACCAAATCTCCGGCAACGGCGCCAAAAACTTGTTCGCCCAAAAAGTGTGTGCAAATAAGTTTTAAATTTATAAAACTAGAATAAAAGCAAGCGAACCCGCAGTGTACGGATCGGCGTAGTTAAGCAAGTATTCCAGAGTATCGAACTCAGGGATTTGGGGGATCAAATTCAGTTCACAAATTATCGAGCAATGAAAATAGAAGCTTTTGCAAATATTGGGGAAAACAGCAACCCTAAAGATCCGGATGTCAAATTGTGGCAATCGATTCAAGATATACTATAGATATAAGGACAGAGTTGAGGTTTGCAAAGGTATACTAAGGTAAGGTAATGTACGGAGAAGTTCCAAAACCCTATATGTCTAACCCAAAGACTCTCTCTATAAAGGTTGTTGAGGCTGCAATATAGAAACGATCTAAGGACAAGAATTGATCTCAAATACCCAAACTTGTAACCCAATGATCAAAACTAACTCAACCGATTAAGGTTGCGACACTCGAAATCGAAGTAGAGGTTGTTGAGGCTTCACTACTACCTAGAAAAGGGCAAACCTAGACTAGATTAAAGCTAATCTTTAACCTTGGATAAAAGTAAAAGCAAAATTCGTAAATTGGGGTAAATCACGGCTAGATCTTAAGAATCACGGCCGTGGAAACCTAAGAACAGGCCGTGATTTAGGGTGTCGACGATATTTCTCGCACTCTCAAGGTCCAATCAAATTACGATCGATCTATCATTATCTAAGCCACAATTATTAACCCTTCACCTTAGAATTGCTAAAGGTTTTAAGCCAATAACCATCATCATCAATTCAATAATCAAGTTTAAAGAGAAAATGGACGAAAACCTCAAAAACTCAATGACTATCAAATAACCAATCTCAAATCCAATAACAAATGTTTGTATTGAATGAATGCAGAAAAAAGGAATAGAAATCCTCACAACAATCTTAAGGAACAATGAAGAACAGGGTGTCAATCCGTCTCCAAAGATAAACCCTAAGATAATCTCGAAGTACACAATCTCCAAAATGCCTCCTTCTCCGAATCTTCCCTGTACGCAATAAAATCTTCAAGCCTCCCTCTCTTTGGGGATCCAAATCCTAGGGTTGTCACCGTCCGCCTTTCAATGTTGAAGGCTCCCCAATATATGTAGGGATAAATCCAGGGTTTTAAAGGTAAAACCCTAGAAATCTGGGCTGAAAAGAAGTCGAGTGCGCTGGTATCAGAAGATACTCTGGGCCGCGTCATAAGGTATCAGAAAATACTTTGGCGCATCAGACGATATCAGAGAATACTTTGGGCCGCGTCCGAAAGTATCAGAAAATACTTTGGGCCGCGTCCGAAGGTATCAGAAAATACTTTGGCGCGTCAGACGGTATCAGAAGATACTTTGGCGCGTTCTAAATTCCTTTTATGCTCCTTTTTGTCCCGCTTCAAGGCTTAATCCTTAAATGTGCCATTTTTGCTCCATAATTCGCCAAATTACCTACAAATGCAATAAAACTCTGTGTAGACCTCTATTCTTGCAAAGTAGGTGAATATAACCATAAATGCCATGAATGTATGTCTATGCATGCAAAATAAAGGGAAAATCTATATAAATACATGCCTAAAATTAGGTCATAATTCATGTCATCAGTACCAGTCTCCTTCTATTACCTCTATATGCACCTAAGTTTCCGTTCAACATTTTGAGTAACTCCACCTAACCTATCTCACGTTCCTTCTAACTAGAATGCATTTCCCGAACTATCACCATCTTAAACTCGACACGGCATCCCTCAACACCCTTGAGCTTCTTGCTCTATGGGTTAGGACTCACCAGGCTTCCGCTGCGCTACTCTGATTATATTGTTGTTTCCCGTAATCATAAGGACGTGTTCTGTCAGTCCAAAATGATTAACCGGGTGAAGTACCAAGTATTTTCCTTACTTTGTCTTCTTGAATAAAATCCTGATTGGAAAACAACCATCTTCCGTTTACTTTCTTAATTCTTTTTGACACGGATCCAAACTACTAGACTCGACCGGAGTTTGATCTTCACCAGCCAAGAAGTAACCTCAAACACGATTCTCTATACCCTTAGTTGTCTAAGGAGATTGTTGTTGCATACTTGAGGAAATCATTCCAGGCGTCGGTAAAAATACCTCGAAAATCCACATTCCCAAATATCTCTTCTTAACGGCACATAAATCATCAATACCAGCAACATTTGCACATCCTCCATGGATATTGGTTAGTCTATAGTTGACTCACCTCGATATCTCGTACTCGCTCTTCTCGTACCTCTATTGGCATAAAATTTCTGGTAAGTAACAACTACTCGGTTAATCCTTTTTCCCCTTCTTTAGTTCGTTCTATCTTCCCCACTTCCTTCCCCTTAGGGCCAACTCTCTTTCTCGAGTCCCCTAGGTCATTCTCACATGCTCCTTCCTTACCGTTGTTTATACTATCGCTTTGTTGAACTCCATTGACTCTACTACCGGCCCTTTATTCTTTTTAATATTGGCGTCGTGATTCCTTTCAACTTCTTATACCTCTGACGAGGTCAAAACTTCTCTACACTTGTGAGGTCTATCTTCACTCTTACACTCAATTGCAGGTCTTCATTCCTTGCACCTCTTAGTCACTGTAACGCCCCGTTTATTGGGCGCGTTTTGATATTTATATTCCTACTTCTATCGATATTTTATTAGATTAAATAATCTATTAAAAGTATTTTACGACGAAAAATATATTTCCCGTGTATAATTATTGTTTTGGATACGTCGCGTATATCCGTATGTTTTATTTCCGGAAAAGTCGAGAAAGTTTTTCCGATTCGAAAATTCTAATTAGGCGTTTCTTATCGAGGTTTTCTATTTGTTCCTTTTTCTTTTCTTTTAAAATTCCCTTTCTTTATTGCCTTGTCATTTCCGCTCAGCTATGAGCTTAGGCTGCTTAGCCCAACCTCCCTACACGTTACATGCCTGCTCTTATGTTCTACCCGACCCTCCTTTGCCTCGCTTCTCTTCACGCAGCCAAGTAGCCACACCTCCCTCATTCATCCTCTTAACCTTCTCTACTGCAGCTCCTCCTCTACCTTACCTTCTCTCCTTCACTCAACCTTCTCCCGGAGCTTCTCTTCTGCAACGGCGAGCAAGAACCGCTCCCGAGACCTCCTTCAGCAACCATCGGTTTCTCTACACCACTGCTGAGCCGAACCGGTTGCACCCAAGCCCGTACAACATCCTCCTCTCCCTTCCGCGGAGCTTGGACCGCCTCTATGCCGCCTCTCCCTTCCTCCGCCTTGCCAGCTGCCCTTGCGTCGCCCTTGCTGGAGTCCTAGCCGCCGCCAGTGCAACCGCCTTCCTCCGTCTGCACAGCCACCGGCTGCTCCTATTTTTCCTCTGTTCTGTGCGTGGTTGCGAGGTTGAAGATGCAACCTGTTTACACTAAAATCGGGCCCCTGTGTATTTGATTATCTGTGCCGCCTTCCTTCGCCGGAGGAGCTCTTGCCGCCACCTCCCCTGCGCCATCACCTCGCCTTGCCGGAGCTTCCTGGGATTTTCCCAAGCCTCTGCCCCTCACATCCCATTCTCCTTCTGCGCTTGTTCGAGGTAGAAGAAGGGCTTTTTACACATTTTCAATCGGGACCCCTTACATTTGGTGTAATTGCAAAAGTCAACCCATATTATGTATTTACATTTACTGGCCTTGGTTTTTGGAAATTTGCAAACATAACCCTGCTGGACTTAATTACAGTTTTGGACCAAAGTTTTATTTTTTTTAAAATGGCCCAAGTTTCTAGAGTTGTATTATTTGCTCCGGAAAATGTGTTAGCGGTTGTTAACCATGGATTTTAATCACGGGGATATTCTTATATTTATATACACTACATATAATGCCTTTTGTTGGATTATTTTCGGAATATGGCCCAAGGATTTAATTTGTGCTTTATAACCCAAATTTCTAAAATTGTATAAATTCTCGGAAAGTACTTTTACGAGATTTTGATGTGGCTTTTGAAAAAGAGTTTTCTTTAGATTTATATTATACATTCCGTTCAAATTTAGCATATGAACTAAACTTGCTTAGTTTCGGTGTAAGGTTTGGAAGCGTCCCGATAAAGGCCTAACGAGTTCAAGTCGACATACGTTGAACGACTTCTGTCTTTTGGCGTCGCGTGAGTACCCTTTCCCTCGATCTAGTTATTTTTAGTAGTAGTATCATGTTAAGTTGGACCTAGCATAACTTAGAGTTAATGCCAAGTAGTGGCTTTGAACCTTAGGTGAGTTTTGAGGATTCGATAATGTTTGATGGTTTGATCTTGGGAGAATCATTAGGCTTGAGATGTTGGTATTATCTTGTGAGGTTGTTTATGGCTTTAAGTTGTATGTTGAGCTTGTGCGAATTTTGGGGTTGATGTTGTATGATTGTTGAGGTTGTGGATTAGAAAGAGAGTATCCCAGTGGTGTTGTGAGTTATGATATTCGAGATCCGAAGGTTTAGGAGTCTTAGGACTTCTAGCTTTTGTCGAGTGTGATGTGAGCACGAGAGATTCTAGGATGCGGTCCTAGAATTGAGAGTCAAATCGTCTTGCGTAGATCATTTGTATAGAAGTCTAAGACTTCTATTATGAGTGGGTTGTTGTTGATCTAGTTATGTTCTTGTGAGCAGGTTTTGGGCTTCCTCCCTAAGGAAGTGAGAGTGTTGTGAGTTGAGCGTGGTGACGAGGTAAGTCTCCGGACTTACTTAGCTCGTATTCCTTGTATTAGCATTGATGTGTGTTTGGTGGTGTGTGTTTATTCCTTATCGTTTATAACAACTAAACTAGTAATAGGACCACCGACCTTATATTATTTTGGCCCAAGTGTATGATAACGGGCGGTGACATCATCTGCCTAGCTCTTGCGAGAGTCTAGGAGGTTCTTGGCGACTAGCCCGTGCTGGTTAGACGGTCGGAGGCATCCGCACCGTTCCACGCCGGTAAGTAGGGACCGAGGCGGGACCACGGTGGTCTCGTGTCACAAAACTAAGTTGAATTAGAACGGGATATGACTTAATAATAAAAAGATAATAAACCGGAATTGTGTGTTTTGAGAATGTTGTGTGTTTATGATGATTTACTTGTGTTTGTGCCTTTCCCATTACTTCTAATGCTTCGAATATGAGCTAACGGTTTTATACCGATTGTTGTATATTGCCTTGCAGGTTAGGAATGCGGCCGAGAGATCCGGAAGAGTGGGCAGCCGGGGTTCCGTACATTATAGGAGTGGGTTTTGGTTGGAGTCGGGTTGTGTTTATTCTTCGTTTATTATGTTCGTATGCCGCGTGTATGGCGTTTTGGTCTTTGGTGTTGTTTATCGGCTGAATTGTTTTGTTGTATTCTTTCGGGTTTTTCTTTTCAGTGCATAAAAATATATTTCAGTTTTGGCCTTTATTTGTGCCTTGTTGTAAGATCCGGTGAAATTGTTGTCAAGCTAAGGGTCGGGACCCATTGTGAGGTCCCAACCCGTAGTGCCCCAAGTCCCGCGGATTCGGGGTGTTACAAAAGTGGTATCAGAGCCCTAGGTAGACAACAATGGCACTCGCAATCTTCTAAAGGCCGAATAAGGAATAAACAGAACCCCACGGGTTCTGAGTTTTCGTTTTCAAAATCACATGCATGAGTCGGGGTAGAATGTACGGACCACCACTTCTTCCGCAGATCTCGGCAGCTTAGCTTATTAGATTTTGATATGTATACATATGTATATATAAATATGATAGATATGGATATGAGGTTTCTATTTATGCATGATAAAATTGATGTGTATCTTTGTGGTTGTATGTTGCATGATGGACATGATTTATGTTTATAGTTGTATATGTGAACGATTATGTGTTTTGTACCTTGTATTGTTGTAATGGAATGCCGAATGCGTGATATTAGTAGTAATATGGACTTATGACTTATATAGTTATGTATACGTATTCCTATTATATATAGTAGCATATGGAGATATAGGACTTTTTAGTTGAGATGCTATTATGATATCATCGCCCTTGGACGACGTCATTTTACATAGGATAGTGTATATACGAGGACAAATATGCTAAGTATCAAGTTGAGAGTTACTTTCGGGCGAACACCTTGGAGTTCTTGTACTCCTTTAAGAGGATGTCGAAGAGGAGGTGCAGAGATGACATAACCAAAGGACGAACAAGTGGAAGGAAAATTTGCGGCAACTTAAGAGAAATCGAGATGAAGACCATACAAGAAAAAGGAGTAACATTAATGTGTGGAAGTGGTTCCAAAGAAGCCATGATTGAACGACAACAAGACCAATAAGAAAAACGAACTTAAGTTCTTCAAGAAGACGCGTGGACAACTAAAGGTGTGAAACGAGAAGGAGAGGGATACATTCTAACAAGGTTAAAGGTAGTATTCCATTAAGATGTGAAGCTTCCACATACACTCCTAAGCATTGGAGTCAAGATGAGAAGAGTGATCGGACCATTTGCGAAAGATTTAAGATACTATAAGTTAAGCTTACGAGGTACCCATAAGTGGAGCGTCAACATTACTAGAGTTATGAGAAGAAGGGCATGGTGAGGATTCACGTGGAGTTGACCGGTTTCCGTTATGACGATAAGGATAAGAAACGCCGAAAATGAGGAATTGCGTAAAAATGATAATCCCAAGAAGATGAAAGACGAAACAAGGAGCTTTGATCAAAAGACTTAAGATACCAACCAAGTGAAACACGAACGGACGCTATCTAAGGCTATAATATTTGGGAAGGTGCTCTTGAAAGACATCAAGGAAGAATGGTTAAGTCTATGAAAGGGAGTTATATGAAACAACAAGGTCAAGAAGATATAGTTACCTTATAAAGAAGAGGAAGCATGGAATGAAGAAAGAACTAACGGAGTTTAAGGTAAAGTACCCCGAGGAGGGTAGCCTTCATGAGAATGGTAAAATGAGAAGTGTAGTAGAATATAAGTTGTTGACTTCGGAGAAGGTCAAATACAAGTTAAGCGGTGACAACTAAGAACGCACAGGTGCGAGTTGTCTATTGATGAGTGTAGAAGGGATGAGTAAACAAGATTATGGGATCATGAAGAGGGGTAACAAGGACGTGGAATATTCGTGGTGGTTGAATGTCGGCAATAAAGAGGTATATCAAGGGAAGTGCAAATGATCTAATCATGTAGCAAATTATCGATTCCAGCAAGTGATAGTAACGTACCGTGTGCTGAGGGATTGTAACGAACTAGTGCGACTTTCTTAGGTCATGGAATCGACATAGGGGGAAACGACACGGATAAGAACTGTTAAGGTTTGATAAGAGTTAAGGGGATAGAGGAGCAAGAGGAAGTGAGGCTTTTCTATAAGTTGATGTACGTAAATGGAAATACATAGGATGCATGATATGTTTGTGGTAATGAAATGGAGGGTATGTTTTCGCGGGCAAAAGATGAGATAGATGTTTCAAACTCTCATGGAAGAGGCATGGTAGCTATGAGTGAAAGAGAGGACCTAGATTAGGGCAACACTGCAAGCTTAGAGTTTATGATGTTAATGCTTGAGAAGTAATGAGTGGATCTTTCAGTGATTGTGGTTGGAGAGATTGGCCTAACGTTCTCCACGGAGCATACTGGTACGGTTGTGAAGTTGTTCATGGAATACAAAGAGATGAAAAAGGTGACCAACAAGAGAAAGAGAGGACTAAAGTTTTGAAGTTTGATGTTATTATGAGATGTGCAAGAAGTACACAAAAGATTGAAGTTAGAGCCTTTATAGTTGGTTTGAAGTCGCATAAGGAAATGAAGTGTAAGGTTCTACGCCTACTTGAGGAAAGAATGTTTGTGGTGAGAGCTGATGTAGAATACGAGGAGTTCCTCCCATATGTTGGGATGTTAGAAGAAGCGAAGAAGATTGAATCGATTTGTTATATGACATGTTTGAGTCTTGTAGTTAAGACCTTTGTGACTGAACACATGCGCGAGATCAAAAGAAGTTACTATCGCCATTCCTTTGAAGTGAGAAGATGGATTAAGCTAAAGTATTGCTTAACCAAGGCTTCAAGAGTCGGAAAATTTGAGCAAGTCCCTTGAGTTCAGGAGATGAAGTATCTTTGAAAGAGGACAGTCGATATTGTAGCTACAAATGAAACAATATACGTGCTCAAAGAACGTCTCCTCAATAGATCAGGGTAGATCAATTGTGTCATGAGCACTTGTAAAGTGATAAGACAAGATTATGTCGGTTATTACAATATGTGAAGAGAAGAGAAAAGATGAAACCTGAGATGTCACGAATTCCAATACGTCAGAATGTGGAATTTTCCACTAAGGTCGAACTTGATTTAATTCCGATGTCTAAGGCGCCGTATGGAATAACACTTGTGTAGAGACATGAGTTTTGGAAGCAAGTGAAGGAGCAATTGCAAGAACTTAGTGATGAGATCTCATTAGAACCAATGCACTGCCATAGAAAACACGAGATGTGATCTCGAACTTCTGATTTGAAGTTCATATTAGAATATATCTTAAACTCTTGAATTGAAGTTGTTGTGGAGAACACCGGTTTGCGAGAAGAGAGAAAGTTATCTCCGTTTGAACATCGATTATCGTGAGCTGAACAAGATAACAATGAAGAGCATGTATCCCTTACCACGTATATATGATCTACTCGACCGGTTGCAAGGGTCGCCAGTCTCTTCTAAAATTTATTTAAGGTCTAATTGGCACCAATTCAGAATTCAAGACGGAGATAATGCAAATACGGCATTCCGGACAACCCATGGTAACTACGAGTTGTAGTGATTCTATATGGTGTTACTAATGCCTAGATAAGATATTTTGGTCTACTCTCAAAGAAGAGAGAAACTGTATGACAAGTTGTCTCGGGATGGCAACCCGGTAGGTTGTAAAAGAAGTTGCAAGCTTTCTTGGATGTACCGGTCATTCCCGGATTTGTGGAGAGATCCTCCAAAGTAATAACATCAATGGCAAACCTACTTTGGAAGACAAAGGAGTTTTGAAAATGGACAAGGGTCATAAGAGTTGTTAAGAGTTAATAAAAGAGTCGTTGGGCAATTGTTTTGACATTACCTTGAGGTATTATGGGTTTGAAAGGGACTAGTGATTCTTCAAGACAAGGTCTTGACCGAGTATTGAGGAACGATGTGAAGGTGATAACATACGCGTCTCGTTAGTAGAAGCAGTATGAATGAAAGTACTTCCTTCATCACTTAGAACTTGCAACAAGAATTTAAGAAACATAATTAAAATGGTGCATTGAGAAAGACCCGAGAAAGAAGTTAAGTTCCGATGTGTCGGACCTCTGTGAGATGCTAGCACGAGTTGGGGAAGTGGTTTACCGGTTAGCGTGGCCACCAAGAGTAGAGAGTGTTCACCCGGTGTTTCATATGTATCAGTCGAGTGGGTACATGCATGATTCGAGACGTGTGGAGAGTCATAATGATCTAGTGGCAGTCGAGGAACCATTATGGCTAATAGGAAGATGGAAGATAGTATCTTTAGGGGATTTCTACGTCGAGCTAGTAGCTTCGATAGAATCGACGGGTTAGACCTAGTTCTTCCCTTAAGTGAGTTGTGTATATATATGTGATGCTATATGTGGTTTTGTGCCCCGTGTGGGAATGTGTTTTATTACCGGCTTTATATATTGCGTTGGTGGTGTGAGCAGTTCGTGTATATAGATTAGAGGGTCTAGCCTACTTTGTTTGAGAGTTTATACCTCGGCCTTAGGGACCGAGAAGTTCGACGCATATCAAGTTTCGGGACGAAACTTGTTTTTAGGGGGATTAGATGTAACGCCCCGTTTATTGGGCGCGTTTTGATATTTATATTCCTACTTCTATCGATATTTTATTAGATTAAATAATCTATTAAAAGTATTTTACAACGAAAAATATATTTCCCGTGTATAATTATATTTTTGGATACGTCGCGTATATCCGTATGTTTTATTTCCGGAAAAGTCGAGAAAGTTTTTCCGATTCGAAAATTCCGATTAGGCGTTTCTTATCGAGGTTTTCTATTTGTTCCTTTTTCTTTTCTTTTAAAATTCCCTTTCTTTATTGCCTTGTCATTTCCGCTCAGCTATGAGCTTAGGTTGCTTAGCCCAACCTCCCTACATGTTACATGCCTGCTCTTATGTTCTACCCGACCCTCCTTTGCCTCGCTTCTCTTCACGCAGCCAAGTAGCCACACCTCCCTCATTCATCCTCTTAACCTTCTCTACTGCAGCTCCTCCTCTACCTTACCTTCTCTCCTTCACTCAACCTTCTCCCGGAGCTTCTCTTCTGCAACGGCGAGCAAGAACCGCTCCCGAGACCTCCTTCAGCAACCATCGGTTTCTCTACACCACTGCTGAGCCGAACCGGTTGCACCCAAGCCCGTACAACATCCTCCTCTCCCTTCCGCGGAGCTTGGACCGCCTCTATGCCGCCTCTCCCTTCCTCCGCCTTGCCAGCTGCCCTTGCGTCGCCCTTGCTGGAGTCCTAGCCGCCGCCAGTGCAACCGCCTTCCTCCGTCTGCACAGCCACCGGCTGCTCCTATTTTTCCTCTGTTCTGTGCGTGGTTGCGAGGTTGAAGATGCAACCTGTTTACACTAAAATCGGGCCCCTGTGTATTTGATTATCTGTGCCACCTTCCTTCGCCGGAGGAGCTCTTGCCGCCACCTCCCCTGCGCCATCACCTCGCCTTGCCGGAGCTTCCTGGGATTTTCCCTAGCCTCCGCCCATCACATCCCATTCTCCTTCTGCGCTTGTTCGAGGTAGAAGAAGGGCTTTTTACACATTTTCAATCGGGACCCCTTACATTTGGTGTAATTACAAAAGTCAACCCATATTATGTATTTACATTTACTGGCCTTGGTTTTTGGAAATTTGCAAACATAACCCTGCTGGACTTAATTACAGTTTTGGACCAAAGTTTTATTTTTTTAAAAATGGCCCAAGTTTCTAGAGTTGTATTATTTACTCCGGAAAATGTGTTAGCGGTTGTTAACCATGGATTTTAATCACGGGGATATTCTTATATTTATATACACTACATATAATGCCTTTTGTTGGATTATTTTCGGAATATGGCCCAAGGATTTAATTTGTGGTTTATAACCCAAATTTCTAAAATTGTATAAATTCTCGGAAAGTACTTTTACGAGATTTTGATGTGGCTTTTGAAAAAGAGTTTTCTTTAGATTGATATTATACATTCCGTTCAAGTTTAGCATATGAACTAAACTTGCTTAGTTTCGGTGTAAGGTTTGGAAGCGTCCCGATAAAGGCCTAACGAGTTCAAGTCGACATCCGTTGAACGACTTCTGTTTTTTGGCGTCGCGTGAGTACCCTTTCCCTCGATCTAGTTATTTTTAGTAGTAGTATCATGTTAAGTTGGACCTAGCATAACTTAGAGTTAATGCCAAGTAGTGGCTTTGAACCTTAGGTGAGTTTTGAGCATTCGATGATGTTTGATGGTTTGATCTTGGGAGAATCATTAGGCTTGAGATGTTGGTATTATCTTGTGAGGTTGTTTATGGCTTTAAGTTGTATGTTGAGCTTGTGAGAATTTTGGGGTTGATGTTGTATGATTGTTGAGGTTGTGGATTAGAAAGAGAGTATCCTAGTGGTGTTGTGTGTTATGATATTGTGAGATCCGAAGGTTTAGGAGTCTTAGGAATTCTAGCTTTTGTCGAGTGTGATGTGAGCACGAGAGATTCTAGGATGTGGTCCTAGAATTGAGAGTCAAATGGTCTTGTGTAGATCATTTGTATAGAAGTCTAAGACTTCTATTATGAGTGGGTTGTTGTTGATCTAGTTATGTTCTTGTGAGCAGGTTTTGGGCTTCCTCCCTAAGGAAGCGAGAGTGTTGTGAGTTGAGCGTGGTGACGAGGTAAGTCTTCGGACTTACTTAGCTCGTATTCCTTGTATTAGCATTGATGTGTGTTTGGTGGTGTGTGTTTATTCCTTATCGTTTATAACAACTAAACCGGTAATAGGACCACCGACCTTATATTATTTTGGCCCAAGTGTATGATAACGGGCGGTGACATCATCTGCCTAGCTCTTGCGAGAGTCTAGGAGGTTCTTGGCGACTAGCCCGTGCTGGTTAGACGATCG
This sequence comes from Fagopyrum homotropicum, assembly GCA_033239125.1. Taxonomy (NCBI): domain Eukaryota; kingdom Viridiplantae; phylum Streptophyta; class Magnoliopsida; order Caryophyllales; family Polygonaceae; genus Fagopyrum; species Fagopyrum homotropicum. The sequence continues at coordinate 58,398,282 of BSWB01000008.1, read as the reverse complement.
GAGGCATCCGCACCGTTCCACGCCGGTAAGTAGGGACCGAGGCGGGACCACGGTGGTCTCGTGTCACAAAACTAAGTTGAATTAGAACGGGATATGACTTAATAATAAACCGGAATTGTGTGTTTTGAGAATGTTGTGTGTTTATAATGATTTACTTGTGTTTGTGCCTTTCCCATTACTTCTAATGCTTCGAATATGAGCTAACGGTTTTATACCGATTGTTGTAGATTGCCTTGCAGGTTAGGAATGCGGCCGAGAGATCCGGAAGAGTGGGCAGCCGGGGTTCCGTACATTATAGGAGTGGGTTTTGGTTGGAGTCGGGTTGTGTTTTATTCTTCGTTTATTATGTTCGTATGCCGCGTGTATGGCGTTTTGGTCTTTGGTGTTGTTTATCGGCTGAATTGTTTTGTTGTATTCTTTCGGGTTTTTCTTTTCAGTGCATAAAAATATATTTCGGTTTTGGCCTTTATTTGTGCCTTGTTGTTAGATCCGGTGAAATTGTTGTCAAGCTAAGGGTCGGGACCCATTGTGAGGTCCCAACCTGTAGTGCCCCGAGTCCCGCAGATTCGAGGTGTTACAGTCAAAAGGGTTTCTTCCGTAAATATCGGAAGAGAATCATCGTTCTCCCTTGTATGGAATGCTACGCACATTCTGTCTTGACTGACATAGACCCTAATCAAAAGTGTATACTTCTTACTCCTCTAGTTCTTCTTGTACCAGCCATCGGTACTAGCTGTGACATGTACCTTTTTCCTAGCCAATAGGTATTAAATCACTCACACAGTTTCCTTGGTCTCAAATGACATAAGGGGGTTATTCCGGGCCGTCTCGTCTTTCTTCTTAAGTTCTTAATTAGGGTTCTTGGCTCGAACTCACTCCATGTTATTATTAAGGGTACTAGCACACGTATCAATTTAGCTTCACATCTGTCGTCGTTGATCTCTTGGAGGGTCCTCCAAATATCTATGAAATTCTTTCATAAGTCTATGGTTGTCCTCCTTATCTGCTAACCAGTTACCACTAGTTGACCCGCACGTTTTATGTCTCAGTTATTACCAACTAGTCGGTAGTTGACCTTCAATAAGATCACGGACTTAATGTTCTTCTATCTCTTTTGAAGTTTGATACCCTTGGTGAAAATCTATCTCCTCCAGTTTCTTTGTTAATATCCTTTTAGCTCCTTCTATAGTCTGCACCTCTCTTGTTTTCTTATGAGATCATTATACTCTTCTGAGTCCAGTCATAGCCTTCATCTGTCGTGAATGAGTTTATCAGGTCTTCATGAATCTTCTTACGTTGTCCATTGTTTACTTGCAGTTCTCCGATATGAGCGTCAATGTTGGTAACTTAACTTTTAGGTGAATGATAAGTTATTGAGGACTATCTCTAGTCCAACAAAATTACTTTCCCACATTATTCCCCTTGATTGGTGTGTTTTGATCCTGCTACTTTTATAGACGTTCGTTGTCTCAGTTTTAGACTTCTAGTTTCTTTGATACTTATGTCGGAGTTTCATTCAAAATTCTCGTATCCTTGAAGGATTCCACATGCTTCCATGGTTACAGAATTTATTTCTCGTCATTAGACTCACTCTCTATCTTTGTACCTTTTAATTTCTCACAACCGGGTCAACACTCTATCTTCTTTGTACTCTCATGCCCATGCTTGCTTATGGCGGCGTCCGCCTTGATTGTAACGTCCTTTACTCCGCAATTCTTGTTGTACTCCGTTATATATGATTCTTGTTTTTCCATTATTATCCCCATTCTACGCTCTTGTCGTCTCTTGCATAGTTCTTCTAATTCATCTCTCGGCTTCATACGACAAAGTCCCTTGCGCGACTTCCAATTCCTTCTATGTGAGCTGACTCGGGATTTTCTTTCTCATCGGATTGTACTTGTGGTGAAAATTATCTCACCATCTTTACTTCCTTGCCCACCCGTTCACCGGATGATTTAAAGGGTCGCCAGGACGCCCACCAGAGTATAATACTCAATCCTAGGTTTGAATCCATTGTCTCGTGTTGAAAATTCTTCAAGTCCGCTATGGATTTATCATGAGGTGATAATCGCTTCATGATATCACATCTAAAATATCCTTTAGGATGCTAACATGCTACACATATACATATGTATAATCATACATTAAAACATATAACTATAAGTGTATATACTAACTCACCTAACATTCCAAGTTACAGAGATCCACGGTGAACGATGGTGGCCCGACGTACTACTAACCCAACAACCCGACTATGCACGTGTGTAAAAACAGAAATCCGTTTTGAAAATCTTAGACCCCTTTCGGGTTCCAGTTATTTTATACATTCGGTCTTTCAGAAGATTTCAAGTGCCATTGTTGCCAACCTGGCTCTGATACCATGTTGTAACACCCCAAGTTTCGAAACTCGGGGAGCTACTGGTTAGGACCTCACAATGGGTCCCGACCTTGGTTTAACAACAACTTTACTAGGATCTTACAACAAGGCACAAATGTATTTAAAACAATTTCTAAAACATAATGTTTTTAATGGTATGAACGTACACATGTGACAGCCTTACAAGCATATATAAAGAAACATAACATGCATGACGTATGGAAGACTCCCCCGTCCCCATCTAATGAGTACGTGGACCCGGCTGACCATCCGTTCCGGATCTCTCTGCAACTGTCTATCTCTACAGATCTACAACACGGATAAACCGTTAGCTAACAATCCAAATATAAGCAGAATAACAATAGCACAAACACACGCAGAAAAAATTATAAACAAACATCATGCTGGCACTCAACCGTTTACTATCTATTATTTAGGTGATTCATCTTATTCAAATTTACAGTTGTGGCACGAGAGCTATTAACAGTTCTCGCCTCCGTTCCTTATCCAACTGGGTGTAGGTCTAGCTGACCTCCGCCGGTAGCATCACTACAAACCGAGTATGGACTAGTCCCTAAAGAAACCCCCAGCGCCCGCAAGCTAACTGAGCAGAATGCCACCGCCCGTTACTCTTAGGCCAAGTATAGGTCGGTAAATATCTATCACAACCTATAATTCTAAACATCTCAATCACACACCACTATCATCATTCATGCTCATATTTAGAAGTCAGCTAAGTAAGCCCAAAGGACTTACCTGAGTCAAGTCGCAACTCTCTTAATCTCAACTCGGTATGTAACCGTAGGAACTCAATTGCCTGTTATACAAGATAAGGGAATCAATAATGTATCCCACTTTCTTAGAAGTCTCCAACTTCTAGGATATAAAAATCGATCAACAAGAGATTACCAAGATACCCTTATACAGGTAAATGACCATTTTACCCCTGGTCCCGAAACTTCTAAAAACTCGGAATATGTACTTAAATTATAATTTGAGGCTAACTAACCATATTCTACTATCTAGGATGATTTTAGGTAACAACTAGACAAACTACTCATTTTCTATTTCCCGAAAAGCCACTAAAGTCCAATTACAGCTTCAAATATAAAATTCAAATAATCTTATAAAAATTCCGAAATAATTCCCTAGGTCATTTATGATATCCTATCTACTCGTAGGAGAAAGAATTTCTTAAAACTGTTAAAGCATCACTTCTACAAAAAAAAATTCTAAAGTTGGTTACAACACCTAACGAACAACACACTGTCTTAACTTTGAAAAATCATAACTCCTAAACTACTCGCTGGATTTATCCCAAATTTTGATATGTTCTAATATAAAATCTTATCTATAATATATCCAAAATTTAGCTGCAAAGGAGATCAAAATCCTATTTAAAACTATCTCCCAAAACCGAATTTCAGCACAACAGAAAAACTGCTTACGACTCAGTCTTGGAAAAATCATAAATCCCAAACTACTTTCTGGATGCCTCTCAAATTTTAATATGTTCTACAACAATATGTCAAATATATCATATCCAAAATTCAAGTGCAACGGAGATCAAGAGCTTATTCAAAACCATCTCACAAAACAACATCACTTGCTGTTTTCCCCAACACTCAGCACATATAAAAAAACTGCATGAGGAGTCCACTTTGCAACGTCATAACTCTCAAACCGTAACTCCGATTCTTTCCAAATTTTAGTATGATCTACTATATGCTACTGACTACAACATATCCAAAATTCAGCAACAAATGCGGAGTATAACTTACTCAAATCTTGACCCGAAGTTGACTGTTTTCCAATTCCGAAAACTCAGAAAAACGCATGAATCTGAACAGCTCTTCTAAATATTTAACTCTATTCTCACACACCCTAGGTTCAAAACAAAATGACAGCTACACACCACCCTTCTCTAAATTCATATCTTATATACTAACTTTGGAACCAACTACCTACCGGATTATGACTTCAAATCAAACAGTCTATTCTCCTCTGCACTATTACGACATTAACAGGAGAGCACAAAGGGGGACTCACCAATAGTAGGCTGAAGATGGTCCAGGTTTACAGGGTTGGGCTTAGTAGAGGAGTCCTGGACCGGAGGCTCGTACGCTGGCTCGACCGTACTCACTACAGGTGTACCACTTGTCCTGGCTCGTCACTGCAAGGCTTAGAGAGAGGCAAGACTGCCGGTTATCACATGAAACAGAAGGGGAAGCGGGGAAGAAGAAGAAGAAGAGGGAAAGGAGGCAGCCGCCTCACCTACTGTAGTGACAACGAAGGCGGTGGCGATCAGGGCTCTCGCTCTGCGGTGGTCCGACATTGGCAGCCTGGTCTCGTTGTGCAACAGAAGGTCGTCAGAGGTGGTTCACTGTCTTAGGAGGAAGGGAGGGGAAATACCGATACTCACCTGGCCGACTCAGTAGCAGCGGATCCCGACGTCGAGGATGAGGCGGCGTGTAGGCACCACTGGAGTCCGGCCGGATGCAGTCACGTGCGGGAGGTCCGGTGGTGGTTCTGTATATGCTTTGGGTGGGGCAGTGGGAGTCGTCGTTTCAGCGTACGGTAGATTAGGGAAAATGCTAGATTAGGTTAAGAAATAATTAAGGAGGAAATTAGGGTAAGGTTTGGGCCGGTTGACTAGTACTTGTGGGCCTACTCCGATGGGCCGCTCATCCCGTTAGAGGATGGGCTGAAAAGTGAGTCGTTACTCGTACGAAACCGCTCTTCGAGTTTTAAATTATACGTAATTCTATTCGTTTACATTTTTATCATTGTATGTGAATTAAGGTCACACAAAATGATAGAATTCACTATTGTTTTATTTTTATATATTTATTTATTTATTTTTATTTTATTTTATTTTATTTTAATAAGGGTTGGCGGATCGGAATCCGGTTTGATCGGGTATTGAACGGAGTTTAAATTTTTCGGGTATTACAGTCGCCGGCGTTAAAGTGCCTCGCACAGCAGATGGTGAATATCCCGTTCGCTCCTACTATGTAGATGGGAATGGTTCACGCAGCACAGGCAAAAAGGGGAGGACAAATACCCTCGATGGGTCGCCTCCTTGTCTGTCGGGGACCGCGACGTGTCACCAACTATCGCCATGGCTAGCCGGATCATTGAACCGTTATTCTTTTGTTCCGTCGATTAGTGTATTCTACTCATCTTTAAAGTTTTATTTCAGGGATTCTACGTTTTATTTCAGGGATTCTTGTTGGGCTAGCGATTAGTGTATTCTACTCATCTTTTAAGTTTTATTTCAGGAATTCTACGTTTTATTTCAGGGATTCTTGTTGGGCTAGCCGGATCATGAACCGTAATTCTTTTGTTCCGTCGATTAGTGTATTCTACTCATCTTTAAAGTTTTATTTCAGGGATTCTTGTTGATGTGCTTGTGTCTTCTAAATGCACTTAGATTGCAATTACTTTAAATACCCATTTACAGCCAACAAGTTTTACTCCATCACGCAAATCAATCAAATCCCGAACTTAATTTCGATTAGTCTAAAACCATAGTTAAGATATTTGTAATTTTTGCACAAATTCAAAGAAGTTAACCGATGATTATTATATTTGAAATATATATACATAAATTAACTTATTATTATTATTATAACATTATATACTTTTGTGTTATAATCTTAATTGAAATATGAGATACACTTGATGTAAGTTTTGTAGATATTAAAAATTATTAAATTTCCATTTTTTTGTATTAATTAATATAGGAATTTTTGTACAAGGCATGGAACAATAAGCTAGTGATTTAGTGTAAAATAACATGTATAAATCTATAAAAATATGGGTTTGTTTTATTTACCATGATAAAAAGATAGCTTCTTCTCTAAATAAAATTGGATTATTTTTTAAGCTTAGAAACTATTAATCAATAATATTGGATATGTTTTTAATACTTGGTTCATTGGTGATCTTGCATGGTTTAAACTTTTTAGATAGTTATGTGAAGAAAAAAACACATAGTTTAAGGTAATATATGTAATTTATCTTAAAATCTGTTTTGAATGTGCAATATTTCGCCGGTGTAATTGTTTGTTCCGATAAACATGCAGAGAGGTGTTGAAAAGTGGTTGTTAATCAAACAAAAGAGTTGCTTAATTACATCAACTCACAGAGCGCCATTAGGGTAGTTTTGGCTTATTAGATACTAACTAGGCCCCTAGGAAATTATCACTAAAAAAAAAGATAAATTAAAGAGACCAGTCATAATTATAAGAGGTGGTTTGAGCAGTTACAAAATTTCATTTATTAAAAGTTTCCTTTAATTAAAATATTGGTTGTTGGTGTAACACCCTGAATTCTCCGAACTCGGGACATTACTGGTTAGGACCTCACAATGGGTCCCGACCTTAGTTTGACAACAATATTACTAGGATCTTGCAACAAGACACAAATAAAAAAAACCGAAATTCATAAAAATGTATTTCAAAAGGGATGAATGCAACAAAGTCTACCAGCCTATAGAACTCAACAACGGAAAAGACTAACTGTCTTAACAAAAGGAAAAGAACAACAAAGCAACAACCCAAACCCCCACCCTAAGGAGTACGGAGACCCGGCTGACCACTACTTCCGGATCACTCAGCTGCCGTTTTAACCTGCGGTAGAATCTAAAAATACAACAAAACAACCATTAGCTAGTTATCTAAACATTAGGAGAATAATAATAGCACACACACACATAAAATAATAAACACTCATCATGCTTTCAACAATCCATTTATTATCTTTATTTAAGTCATTCACTCTAATGATACTTATTTTGTGACACGAGGGATTTCCAAACCTCGCCTCCGCCCCCGTGTACCCATCAGGAGTGGATCCGATGCATCTCACCGTGTACCTGTATGGTTTGGGTATAGAGAACCTCCCAGTCTCCTGGCAGAGCTGGGCAGTGATGTCACGGCCCGATATACATACACTTGGGCCTTAAAACATAATAACCACGGTCCTCCTAACAAGTTGTTATTTATTATAACACACATTGCACACACACAACCATTATCACCCAACTAATATCCAGAAACCACCTAAGTAAGTCGCAAGGACTTACTTGAATCTAAATCACAACTCTCAAATTCTCAACTCGGTCTGCAGCCGTAGAAACTCAAACGCCTGTCACACAAGGCATGTGGATCAAAATTACATCCTTAAACTCTTAGAAGATATAAACTCTAAGATGTACAGTCTCATGAAGAGAGATTACGGAAAAAGGCTCTCTTAAGGTAAAAAGACTATTTTACCCCTGGTCCCGAGACTTCCCAAAAAAAATCTATCATTTAGTTCTAATATTCTCCTGTAGGACCTAAGTCCACAATCGAGTTCTCATAGAAAAATTTAGTAAGGTTTTATAAAAGTTACCCAACATTCTTAGTTCACACAAAAGTCGTCAACGCTCGACTTTGGGTTCATATACACGGCTTGGATAAGGATATAAAATCCCGAGATAAAATCCTAGATCCTCTATGATATACATCTATTATACTTACTAAAACAGAGCACGGGTTGATGACGTGGCGCGCTGTGGACGCAGGATTTTTTAAATTGAGCTCCCATAATTAAAGCCAATAAATCTTTATTTTTTACACTAACTTTTAAACCATAAAATCTTTTATTATTAATATAATAATTTTATAGAAACCAAATCAATTTTTTAATAATAAAAAAAAATTAATCGAATTAGCTTTAACAATCAAATCACCTTAACAACCAAATCATTTTTTTAATAAATAAATATTTATAAAAATATATTAAAAGATATTGCGATTTTGATTTCCCTTTTAATTATATTTTCGGTTAGGATTTTTATTCGACGGATTTTTTTCCGAACGTTCCATCAGATTTTTCCATGGTTCGCTTAGAACTTTTATGTTTTACAAATTTGTCGAACAAAATTTATTTTTTTGAAACTACAATTTTACGTTATGTGTGAGTTTTAATTAAATTGATTTTGAATTGAATTTTATTTTCGTAATGTTCCATCAGATTTTAAGCGAACAATTATTTTTTGATAAAATCCATCAAAATTTACGTTGTTTTTTTTTTTGAAAAATACCTATAAATATATAATAAATTTTTACATGCTTTCATTGGATTTTTTTGATAGTTTTTTAAATAAAAAACTTCCATTTAATCAACAAAATTGATTTCCATTTTGACGGTAAATTGATTTCCATTGTTGTTATATCTTTTTATTATGGATTTTAATTAAATTGGTTTCGATTTCATTTCCATTTTAGTTATATTTTCTGTTAGGATTTTTATTCGAACGAATTTTTTTTCTGAACTTTCCATGTGATTTTTTTCATGGTTCCCTTAGAACTTTTTATGTTTTACAAATTTGTCGAAAAAAATTTATTTTTTTGGAACTAAAAATTTTACGTTATGGGCGAGTCTATATCTACTACTAGAGCAGTATACATGACAGTTTACGTGGTACGTTGTGAGAGTAGTATTTTGAAATGGAGCTCCCACAATTTTTTTTAAAATTGTATAATTAACAATCGTTTTTCTATTGTTTCATCCCTTGATTTGATTTTTAACCGTAACCCCGAGTATCTGATCTATTTTCAATTTATTAAAAAAAAATTGACGTGTACACCTTTTTTTATGTTAATTTTATTTATTTATTGATTTTCTTCCACCCATCAGCAAATAAGTTATTTTTAGATAATAGTTATATGACTTTGAAGTTAATTTTGAAATAAATTAAATTTTTTTAAAACTTTTTTAGCTTGTAGATATAGACCGCGTTATATTAATTAAATTTTTGTTTAATTATGTTAAGTTTCTTAGCTTGTAGATGAAATAAATCTTTTGTAATTTTAATAATTAAAAATAAAATTAACTAATTAACTAATAGATTTATAGTCGAAAAATAATTAATTAAAAAAAAAAATTTAATACACCAATAAGCATTATAATCCAAAAAAAAAAAGAGTTGTTAAATACAAAAAAAATTGTAAAATTAAATTGTTACCCATTGACCAAGAAAAAATCCTCAAACTCATTACATAATCAGAAAAAAAAACAAAAATGTTGTTATATATATATATAATAATATTATTATTCTATTAAGTATGTCCATAGTATAATCTCATTTAGTAAATTTATCCTTAATAAAGTAATGTTGGTAAGTCGATTAGATTAGAGAAGTATACAAAACAAAAGCACGTAAAAAAACCAATTTCACAATATTCTTTCTCATTTTTTTCAAAACCCGCACAAGGTGCGGGTATTATACTAGTACTAAACCTAAGAGTAAAGATCTCTCAAAAATACTTACTCATAACTCTCCCATAATTTTCCGAAGTTGGTATAAAAGCTGAAATTCCCATACTTAGTCTATTTTCCCCTGCTGTAAAAACAGCTCAAGTGCTCTACTTCGGGACCTTATAAAACCTAATCCGACCGTTAACTTTCTCCCAAATTTTAACACAGTAAACTACATAATTCAATCTACAAAATACTAAAAATTCAACGGTGGATTCTCGATCTAAGCTATAGAAATTAGATCCTAAAGTCAACAGGTCGAAGCTGAATTATAAGGTGGGTAGAGGTTCTAATTTCGATTCTGTAACACCCATTTTTTTAGGCGCGTTTTCGATCGTTCTTTTCCCCGACTTCGATCGATAATTGACTAGCTTGTATGTTTTTTTTTTTTTAAAAGTGCTTTACGTCGTATCTAGATTCTTTTTCAAGTATAAATTCGATTTATAATGATTTCTGTAAAATCAAATTACGGAAATGTTTCGTAAATTTTCCGATTCGGAAATCCCGTTCTAAACACTTTGGGATCGGATTCTTTCTTACTCTCCTTTGTTTGTTTTATATTCTTTTGTTTTTTTTTCGGTTTTGATTTTCTCCTTCCCGCTTCCCTTCCCAATGAAGAGACATGACCCTACCTTTTCTGTTTCGGACTCCTCGCTCCTTAGCCCTGCAGGTTCCTAGCCAAACCTATGATGTTCTCTACCCCCTTTCTCCACCTCTACAGCTCTCTTGGCACTCACTCAGCACATCTTCCCTCACCTCACTCTCGTTCTTGCTATCGCTCTCAGACTCAGCCCTCGCCTCTCCTTTCCGGCCAAGTATCCCTCTGTCTCTCACCTCGAGCCACCAGGGACGAGCCGTCTACAATGCTTCCCCCCACCTCTCCTTTTTTTTGTCGTTGGCCAGCTACTGCCGGCATCGGGAAGCCAAGACAAAGGAGGCCATCCCTAGCGCAACCCTAGCTGTCGGAGCAAGCCGGCCCCCTTTCAATTTCTTCATCTCCCTGCAGGTTCGAAAACACCCCAGTACCGCCCCGAGAACCGCTGTCGACCGCCGGAAACTTCCTCTGCGACCTGCACACCGTCGGAGGGAGTCCATCGCTGCTCCAACTACCTCGCCGGACTGAGAGAGCCATCTGTCTCCACGCTCCGCCGCCAGGAACGACGCCGGAAGCCTGCCTCGCCTGCCCTAACGCCGGAGTCTGGAGTCGTTGTTGGACATGTCTCTCCTCTGTCTTGCCGTCCCCTGCTGCTTGGACTCCGGCGGACTCGAGCCACCCACCTCCATGCTTTGCCGCAAAGAACGGCGCCGGAGGAGCCGTCTTGTGCTGCGCTGTCGGAGCCAGCCTCTGCAGAAGCCATTGGCCACCAGCAAGCCTCCGGAGAGCCCTGATTGCGTTCTTCTCTCAACCGACAGTAAAGGGTTCTAAACCCTATTTGCCAAATTCCAATCGGGACCCCCTCTTTTGGTATAATTGCTGAATGTACCCATGATTTGTGTTTATTGCAGATTTGACCCACTCTTCTGGAATTTGTAGATTGTGCCTACTGATTTGAATTAATTACAAATTTGGCCCAGGTTTTATTTACGGAATATATCCCAAGTTTATGGAACTTCATGAGTTGCCTAGAAAATGTTTTTACGGACTTTCAACCAAAGTTTTATAACGGATTTTATTCTTATAGTTTATAATTGTTATATTATCACCCATGTGTATATAACGGTATAATTTATCCCGGAAAGTATTTAAGCGGTTTTAATCTTGGTTTTGAAAACGGGTTTTACCTTAGATTTTATGTAAGTTATATTTTCCGTTCAAGTTTAGCGTATGAGCTAAACTTGCTTAGTTTTGGTATTAGGTTTGGAAGCGACCCGATAAAGGCCTAACGAGTCCATATCGACATCCATAGATCGTCTTCCGTCTTTGGACGTCACGTGAGTACCCTCTCCCCCGAGTTTATGATCTTACTCGATTTAGTTATGTTTAGTATTATTATCATGCTAGGTTGAATCTAGCATAACTTAGAGTTAATACCAAGTAGTGGTTATGGACCTTAAGTGAGTTTTGTTGATTGTGAAATGTTGTAAGACTTGAGGAGTTGCACTTGTGAGGTTGTTTATGGCTTTAAGTTGTATGTTGAGCTTGTGAGAATTTAAGGGTTGAGGTTGTGGACTAGAACGAGAGTATCCTAGTTGTGTTGTGAGTTATGATCTTGCGAGATCCGAGGGTTTAGAAGTCTTAGGACTTCTAACTTGTGTTGAGTGTGATGTGAGCATGAGGGATTCTAGGATGCGGTCCTAGAATTGAGAGTCAAATGGTCTTGCGTAGATCATTTGTATAGAAGTCTAAGACTTCTATTGTGAGTGGGTTGTTGTTGATATAGTTATCTTCTTGTGAGCAGGTTATGGGATTCCTCCCTATGGAAGCGAGAGTGTTGTGAGTTGAGTGTGGTGACGAGGTAAGTCTCCGGACTTACTTAGCTCGTATTCTTTGTATTAGCATTATTGTGTGTTGGGTGGTGTGTGTTTATTATTTTACTGTTTATAACAACTAAACCGGAAATAGGATTACCGACCTTTATATTATTTGGCCCAAGTGTATGATAACGGGCGGTGACATCACTGCCTGGCTCCCCGTGAGAGCTAGGGGGATCTCGGCGACTGGCCCGTGCTGGTTAGACGGTCGGAGGCATCCGACCGTTCCATTGCCGGAAGAAGGGACCGAGGCGAGTTTCGGAGGATTCTCGTGTCACAAAAGAAGTTGAACTAGAACGGGATATGACTTAATAAATAAAGATAATAAACCGGATTTGTGTGCTTTGAGTATGTTGTGCGACTATGTTGAATTAATTGTGTTTGTGCCTTTCCCTTTAATTCTAATGCTTCGAATGTGAGCTAACGGTTTTATACCGAATGTTGTAGTTTTCCTTGCAGGTTAGGCATGCTCCGAGAGATCCAGAAGGGTGGGCAGCCGGGGTCCGTACATTTTAGGAAGGGTTTTGAGTTGGGGTTGTCTTGTGTTTTGGTCTTTTGGTTATTACGTTTCGTGTGCCGCTTGTTTGGCGTTTGGTTGAAGTTATACCTCGGCTGAAGTTGTTGTTGCATTCTTTCGGGTTTCTTATCATTTGCATTAAAATTGATTTACGATTTTTCCTTTATTTGTGCCATGTTGGAAAGGTCCGGTGAAATTGTTGTCAAGCTAAGGGTCGGGACCCATTGTGAGGTCTCGCCCGTAGCATCCCGATATCCCGCGGATTCGGGGTGTTACAAAAGTGGTATCAGAGCCCTAGGTTGACAACAATGGCACTCGCAATCTTCTAAAGGCTGGATAGAGGTATAAACAGAACCCATACGGGTTCTAACTTTTCATTTTCAAAATCACATGCATGAGTCGGGGTAGAATGTACGAACCACCACTCCTTCCGCGGATCTCGGCAGCTTAGTTTATTGGACTTGATATGTATATGTATTTATGTATATATGTATATATGTATATTATATGAGGTTTGTAGTTATGCATGATAGAATTGATGTGTATCTTTGTGATTGTATGTTGCATGATGAACTGGATATATGTTTATAGTTATATATGTGGACGGCTATATGTTTTGGGACCTTATATTGTGGATGAAATGTTGGATGTATTATATTGGTAGTGATATGGACGTAGGATTTATATAGTTATGTATACGTATTCTTATTATATATAGTAGTAGCATATGGAGTTACGGGACCTAATAGAAAAGATGATAAGTATAGTATCATCACCTTTAAAGACAATGTGGTTGGCTTGAGATAGCGTTCATATGTGGAGGAGTACACTCAATTATCGAGTTGAGCATTTCGTGTTAACAAACACCATGCCGTTCTCGGATTCCTTTAAAAGGATGTCGAAGAGGAGGATTAGAGATGACATAAACAAAGGACAAACGAGTAGAAAGAAGAACTCGAGACGACTTAAGAGAATCAAGATGGAAGCAATACAAGAAAAGGAAGCAACATTAAAGTGTAGAAGTGGTTATAAAGAAACCGGGATTGAACGACAACGTGACCAATAGATATAACGAGTATAAATTCTTCGAGAAGACACGTGGACAACTAAAGATGCGAATCGAGGAGAAGATGGGTATATTCTAACAAGGTTGAAGGTGACTTTCCATTAAGATGTGAAGTTTTCTTTAGACGCTCCTAGGCATGATAGTCGAGATGAGAGGTGTGGATGAACCAATCACCAAAAGATTTAAGAGACTTGTAAGATAAGCTTACGGAGGTAGCAGAAGGTGAAGCGTCTATTTTACGAGATTCCAAGTGGGTGACTTTCTTCGTATATGTGAGTCTACGAGAAGAATCATGTGGTGAAGGTTCACATAGTAGAATGTCTTTAAGAGGGTCAACCGTTTTCTGTTATGATGATAAGGTTAAGAAACACCAAAAAGGGGGAAGTGTGTATAAATGATGATCCCAAGAAGATGAAAGACGAAACGAGGAGCTTTGATCGAGAGACTTAAGATACCGACCAAGAGGAACGCGAGTGGATGCTAGCTAGGGCTATAATATTTGGGAACGTGCTCTTGGAAGACATCAAGGAAGAATGATTAAGTCTATGAAAGGGAGTTATATGATATAACAAGACAAAGAAGATATAGTTACCTTATAAAGAAGAGGAAGCATGGAATGAAGAAATAACTAACGGAGTTTAAGGTAAAGTACCCCAAGGAGGGTAGCCTTCATGAGTATGGTAGCATGAACGTATGGTAGGAGGGCAAGTCGTTGATCTTGGAGAGGGTCATTAATGAGTTAATCAGTGACCACCGAGAATGCGCAGGTGCGAATTGTATACTGGTGACTGTAGGTAGGGAGAGTAATCCAGGATGTGGGATCATGAAGAAGGGTAAACAAACTTGTAATATTCGTAGTGGTCGAATGTCAGCAATAAAGAGGTATATCAAAGGAAGTGCAAGTATCCTAATCAGGTAACAAATTATCGATTCCAGTAAGTGCTAGTAACATATCGTGTGGGGAGGGATTGTAGCGATCTGGTAGGACCTTCTTAGGTCATGGGGGTTGTTATATGGAGAAATGGCACGGATCAAGGTAAAGCAGCTTGGAAGGACGAAGAAGAAGATGAGTCTTCTATAGTTGTTTGTGCGGAAAGGGGTATATAAGGGGAGGTATGATATGTTTGTTCTAAGGTTATGGATGTCATGTTTTCACGAGCCAAGCTAAGTCAAGGCTCTTGTGACTCGTATGGCGAAGCCATAGTGGCTATAACATGAAAACAAGGACTCTGGATTAGGGCAATGCTGCAAGCTTAGGGTTATGATGTTAGTGCTGGGTGGAGTTATGAGTTAGATACTTCAGCGATATTGGTAGGGGGATATTAGCCTAGCGTTCTTCACAAGGCATACCGGTACGGTTGTGAAGTTGTTTTTGGAATACCAAGAGATGTATAAGGTGACCATCAAGAGTAAGAGAAGATCGAAGTTTTGAAATTTGATGTCGACAAGAGATGTACAAAAAGTATACGGAAGATTGAGGTTAGAACCTCTACCGTCGGGTTGACTTTACAAAAGGAAAGTGAAGTATAATTTCTACACCTACTTGAAGAAAGGATGTCTATGGCGAGAGCTTATGTAGAATGCGAAGAGCTCCTTCCATATGTTGGGATGTCGCGGAAAGTGAAGAAGATAAGGTCAATTGTTTTGAAACACGGTTAAGTCTTGCAGATTGGACCCTTATGGTTGCACATAAGTGAGAAACCTTAGAGGATTTTTACAATCATGTCATCAAAGAGGGAAAATGATATTAAGTTAAAAGAATACTTAAAGAAGACCACAAGAGTCAGAAGATGCAAGCAAATCTTTCCAATTCAAGAAAAGACGAATGTTTAGAAGGAGACGATCAACATTGTAGCTACAGATGGAACAATACACGTGTTTTAAGGATGTTCCCCCAACAGATCGGGGTAAACCATTAGTATCATGACCACCTGTCAAATTTTAAGACAAGGGTGTGTAGGTCCTACGTTATGTGGCAAAAGAGGAAAAGACGAAAACCGAGATATCACGGATTCCAATATGTCAGAATGTGGATTTTTCCACTAAGGTCGAGCTTGATTCAATCCCGATATCTAAGGTGCCGTATGGAATGACACTTGTGCAGAGACATGCGTTGTGAAAACAAGTGAAGGAGCTAGTGCAAGAACTTATTGATAAGATTTCACTAGAAATTAGTGAAATGCTATGGGAAACTCCGAATGTTATCTTGAGCTCTTGATTTGAATATCATGTTTAATTATATCGTGAACTCTTGATTGAAGTTATTATGTGAACACCAGAATTGTTGTGAAAAAAAAAAAAAAAAAAAAAAAAAAAAAAAAAATTTCTCTCCATTTGAACATCGATTACCGTGAATCGAACAAGATAATGGTGAAAGACAAGTACTCCTTACAACGAATGGATGATCTACTCGATCGGTTGCAAGGGTCGGTAGTCTCTTCTAAGATTAAGTTAAGATTTGATTGTAACCGTTTGAGAATTCGAGACTTAGATATTGCAAATACGGCATTTTGGACCAACCAGAGCCACTAGAGAGAGAAGTTGTATGACAAGTTGTCTCGGGATGGCAAACCCCGAGAGATATAGAAAGAATTACAAGTCATCTTAGATGTGTTGAGCTTACCAGATATGTGATAGGAGAAGTTGTGTAACACCTTTTATGGTAAACTACTCCGGATGACGATGAAGTATTGAATGGGACGAAGAAGTTACAGTAGAGTTGCGGAGAGTTAAGAGGAGATTCATTGGTGCAACTCTTTTGATTTATTTTGAGGTTTTATGAGTTTGAAGTGGACAAGTGATTCTTCAAGACAAGGTCTTGATCGAGTATTGAGAAGTGAGGTAAAGGTAATAACATAAGTGTCTCGTTAGTAGAAGTAGTGTGAAGTAAAGTACTTCCTTCATTACTTGGAACTTGCAACAAGGATTGAGGAAACGTAATATCAAAGTTCGGTTTGACAAGAACTAAAGCCAACGGTGTAAATTGGAAGTTTGATCTTCTTTGTTAGAGACAAGCAAAGAGAGACACAATGGAAGTGAAAGACCAGAGTAGGAAGTTGAGTTTCCGATATGGCGGACCTTTTTGAGATCTTAGCGCGAGTTGGAAAAGTGTCTTATAAGTTGGTGTTGCCCCCAATAGTAGAGGGTGTTCACCCGGTGTTTTATGTGTATCAATAGAGAGAGTACATACATGACTCGAGACATGTTGTCAGTCATGAGGATCTCGTGGTAGACGAGGAACCAATGGGGCTACCAAGAAGACGGAGGATAGTATCTTTAGTTGAGTTTTTACGTTGAGTTAGTAGTATCGATAGAATCGATGGGTTAGACCTAGTTCTTCACTTAGTAGAGTTGTGTATATGTGTGATGTTATATGTGGTTTTGTGCCCTGTGCGGGAGTGTGCTATATGACTTGACATATCTTGCGATGGTAGTTCGAGTAGTTGTAGTATATAGATTAGAAGGTTTCAGCCTTCTTAGTTTGAGAGTTCCTTGGTCTTAGGTACCGAGAAGTTCGACGCATAGCAAGTTTCGGGACGAAACTTGTTTTTAGGGGGATCTGATGTAACACCCATTTTTTTAGGCGCGTTTTCGATCGTTCTTTTCCCCGACTTCGATCGATAATTGACTAGCTTGTATGTTTTTTTTTTTTAAAAGTGCTTTACGTCGTATCTAGATTCTTTTTCAAGTATAAATTCGATTTATAATGATTTCTGTAAAATCAAATTACGGAAATGTTTCGTAAATTTTCCGATTCGGAAATCCCGTTCTAAACACTTTGGGATCGGATTCTTTCTTACTCTCCTTTGTTTGTTTTATATTCTTTTGTTTTTTTTTCGGTTTTGATTTTCTCCTTCCCGCTTCCCTTCCCAATGAAGAGACATGACCCTACCTTTTCTGTTTCGGACTCCTCGCTCCTTAGCCCTGCAGGTTCCTAGCCAAACCTATGATGTTCTCTACCCCCTTTCTCCACCTCTACAGCTCTCTTGGCACTCACTCAGCACATCTTCCCTCACCTCACTCTCGTTCTTGCTATCGCTCTCAGACTCAGCCCTCGCCTCTCCTTTCCGGCCAAGTATCCCTCTGTCTCTCACCTCGAGCCACCAGGGACGAGCCGTCTACAATGCTTCCCCCCACCTCTCCTTTTTTTTGTCGTTGGCCAGCTACTGCCGGCATCGGGAAGCCAAGACAAAGGAGGCCATCCCTAGCGCAACCCTAGCTGTCGGAGCAAGCCGGCCCCCTTTCAATTTCTTCATCTCCCTGCAGGTTCGAAAACACCCCAGTACCGCCCCGAGAACCGCTGTCGACCGCCGGAAACTTCCTCTGCGACCTGCACACCGTCGGAGGGAGTCCATCGCTGCTCCAACTACCTCGCCGGACTGAGAGAGCCATCTGTCTCCACGCTCCGCCGCCAGGAACGACGCCGGAAGCCTGCCTCGCCTGCCCTAACGCCGGAGTCTGGAGTCGTTGTTGGACATGTCTCTCCTCTGTCTTGCCGTCCCCTGCTGCTTGGACTCCGGCGGACTCGAGCCACCCACCTCCATGCTTTGCCGCAAAGAACGGCGCCGGAGGAGCCGTCTTGTGCTGCGCTGTCGGAGCCAGCCTCTGCAGAAGCCATTGGCCACCAGCAAGCCTCCGGAGAGCCCTGATTGCGTTCTTCTCTCAACCGACAGTAAAGGGTTCTAAACCCTATTTGCCAAATTCCAATCGGGACCCCCTCTTTTGGTATAATTGCTGAATGTACCCATGATTTGTGTTTATTGCAGATTTGACCCACTCTTCTGGAATTTGTAGATTGTGCCTACTGATTTGAATTAATTACAAATTTGGCCCAGGTTTTATTTACGGAATATATCCCAAGTTTATGGAACTTCATGAGTTGCCTAGAAAATGTTTTTACGGACTTTCAACCAAAGTTTTATAACGGATTTTATTCTTATAGTTTATAATTGTTATATTATCACCCATGTGTATATAATGGTATAATTTATCCCGGAAAGTATTTAAGCGGTTTTAATCTTGGTTTTGAAAACGGGTTTTACCTTAGATTTTATGTAAGTTATATTTTCCGTTCAAGTTTAGCGTATGAGCTAAACTTGCTTAGTTTTGGTATTAGGTTTGGAAGCGACCCGATAAAGGCCTAACGAGTCCATATCGACATCCATAGATCGTCTTCCGTCTTTGGACGTCACGTGAGTACCCTCTCCCCCGAGTTTATGATCTTACTCGATTTAGTTATGTTTAGTATTATTATCATGCTAGGTTGAATCTAGCATAACTTAGAGTTAATACCAAGTAGTGGTTATGGACCTTAAGTGAGTTTTGTTGATTGTGAAATGTTGTAAGACTTGAGGAGTTGCACTTGTGAGGTTGTTTATGGCTTTAAGTTGTATGTTGAGCTTGTGAGAATTTAAGGGTTGAGGTTGTGGACTAGAACGAGAGTATCCTAGTTGTGTTGTGAGTTATGATCTTGCGAGATCCGAGGGTTTAGAAGTCTTAGGACTTCTAACTTGTGTTGAGTGTGATGTGAGCATGAGGGATTCTAGGATGCGGTCCTAGAATTGAGAGTCAAATGGTCTTGCGTAGATCATTTGTATAGAAGTCTAAGACTTCTATTGTGAGTGGATTGTTGTTGATATAGTTATCTTCTTGTGAGCAGGTTATGGGATTCCTCCCTATGGAAGCGAGAGTGTTGTGAGTTGAGTGTGGTGACGAGGTAAGTCTCCGGACTTACTTAGCTCGTATTCTTTGTATTAGCATTATTGTGTGTTGGGTGGTGTGTGTTTATTATTTTACTGTTTATAACAACTAAACCGGAAATAGGATTACCGACCTTTATATTATTTGGCCCAAGTGTATGATAACGGGCGGTGACATCACTGCCTGGCTCCCCGTGAGAGCTAGGGGGATCTCGGCGACTGGCCCGTGCTGGTTAGACGGTCGGAGGCATCCGACCGTTCCATTGCCGGAAGAAGGGACCGAGGCGAGTTTCGGAGGATTCTCGTGTCACAAAAGAAGTTGAACTAGAACGGGATATGACTTAATAAATAAAGATAATAAACCGGATTTGTGTGCTTTGAGTATGTTGTGCGACTATGTTGAATTAATTGTGTTTGTGCCTTTCCCTTTAATTCTAATGCTTCGAATGTGAGCTAACGGTTTTATACCGAATGTTGTAGTTTTCCTTGCAGGTTAGGCATGCTCCGAGAGATCCAGAAGGGTGGGCAGCCGGGGTCCGTACATTTTAGGAAGGGTTTTGAGTTGGGGTTGTCTTGTGTTTTGGTCTTTTGGTTATTACGTTTCGTGTGCCGCTTGTTTGGCGTTTGGTTGAAGTTATACCTCGGCTGAAGTTGTTGTTGCATTCTTTCGGGTTTCTTATCATTTGCATTAAAATTGATTTACGATTTTTCCTTTATTTGTGCCATGTTGGAAAGGTCCGGTGAAATTGTTGTCAAGCTAAGGGTCGGGACCCATTGTGAGGTCTCGCCCGTAGCATCCCGATATCCCGCGGATTCGGGGTGTTACAGATTCTCCTTGACAGTATAAGCTTCCCTTATTTTTACCTAGAGGTCTCCGGTTAAAAACCCACTGCACCCAAACATACATCAACCATAAAAGACCATCTTAAGATCAAAACCTTCCTGCTGCACATCTAACTTCTCTAAGTCTCGTCTAAGCAACCCTACACTGCTTTCACCTCAAAACTCAACAACTACCACATATACACTAAACAACACAAAGGGTACTAAGCTCAGGAGTTGTGATTACTCACCCGTAGCAGTGAAGATCCAGTTTGTTGTCAATCTCCCCAATGAAGAGTCCAACGTTGTATAAGGCTGCATTCGATCGAAGGAGAGTTGATTACGGATCTATACATGAGGAGGAAAGAGTGGACAGTAGGTGTGCACTTACTCAGTCTTCTGCTTTCGCAGCCTGGCACGCGATCTGCTCTTGGGGACGGTTGAAGACGCGTGCAGTGGATCGGACTGGCTGCGAGGGTGTGTTGTCCTGTGTTCGGCCTGTAGCAGCGATGGAGGCTTCAAGGATGTGTGGTGGTGGTTGATGGCGGACTGTGCAGCCGGTCGAACGATCGAAGGAAAGGTGGCGGAGTCCAACTGTGAGGTTGGCACCGCTGCTGGTGGTCGACGGAGCCGGCGGAAGGGAGGGTGGCGATGGTCCGAATGCGAGGCTGGCACCGCTATTGGTGGTCGTCGGTGTTGGCGTCGACTGTGCAGAAACGAGAGGGCTGCAGCGTGAGGTTATGCGGTAGAGGAGTGTTGTCGAGAGTGCCGCAGCAGGATTAGGAAAAGGAAATTAGGTTAAGCGTAGGATTGGATTAGGGTTAGGATTACGGTTAAGGAGGTGGGCCGGCTGAAAGGTCATTGGGCCTGGTGTTGGGCCGGAACCGGCCTACTCTTTAATTAAGACAAGAGGGCTGAAAGAATACTCGTTCTCCGCCCGAAACCGTTTAAAGTACGGAATTAATTACGGAATTATTTATGAAATTATTTACTGAATTATATAAGTTATCATTTTATGTGAATCCATGTTACATAAAATGATAGTATTTAATATAGTGTTATTTTTATTTAAAAGAATTCAGGTTGGCGGATCGGAAATCCGGTTTTATCCGGTATTAAACGGAGTTTAAAAATTTCGGTTATTACAATTGGAAAATGGAAACCGTAAAGTAATAAGATTCTACAAATCTTCGCCCCATCGTATCAACTGCAACTTCGTCCCGTGAAATTAGAAGTGTAACACCCCGAATCCGCGGGACTCGGGATGTCACATTGGGCTAGGATCTCACAATGGATCCTGACCCTAGCCTGACAACAAGTTCACTGGACCATACAACATGGCACTGACAGATATAAAACAAATACATAAAACAGTATAAACTGTACGACCCAAAGTAAACAACAACATAGCCGAGTATATAAAACGACTTCCTCACATAGGAGGTACAAAAGATCATCCTCACACAGGAGGGGAAACACAACAACCCCAAACCAACCACCTAATGTACGAGAGTCCTCGGCCTGTCACCCTGTCAGATCACCCAGTAGCACCTAACCTGTAAACATCTACAACACGGTATGAAACCGTTAGCTAACCATACATATATGAGGTAATGCATAAGCACAAGCACAATCATGAAAGATAAACACATCAGCATGCTATCACACATTTACCCATTTATTATCTTTATATAATAACCATTCACTCAAAAACCGTATATAT
Source organism: Fagopyrum homotropicum (assembly GCA_033239125.1). Lineage (NCBI taxonomy): Eukaryota > Viridiplantae > Streptophyta > Magnoliopsida > Caryophyllales > Polygonaceae > Fagopyrum > Fagopyrum homotropicum. The sequence continues at coordinate 58,376,298 of BSWB01000008.1, read as the reverse complement.
ATAGATAGATGAAAGTATGTGACACGAGGACCGATACATCCCCGCCTCTGAGTACAATGTCCAGCTGTACGAGTATCGGTCACACAATCCGTGTACCCTATGGGAGTGGATTGCGCCCTTCCTGTAAACCAGTCTGGCCTGGCATCAGAGAACCTCCCAGACTCCACGGCGGGATGAAAGGGAAAGGTTATCACAGCCACGCAGTGGGGCAGTCAATAGAACATAGGTCGATAAAAACGACAACTCATGATATCATAGCAAACATATAAATCACACACCACTCATGCAAACACCCAATATAGGGATGGTAGCTAAGTAAGTCCTACGGACTTACCTCAACCTCGTACAAACTCAACCACGATCACCTCTACACTGGAGGGACAACACGGCCTATAAACAAGGCATAAAGAGATATATCAACCTCTATTCATCAAAGGGGTCACACCTAGACCCAAAGGGATCCATAAGGATCATACTCAATCTATGAGCCTCACAACCAACTAAACCTCAATATCTCAACATAGCTCACAATTCCTCAAATCTCAAGGTAGTATCTAATCAACATTCCTCAATCTCAATTTTAATCCTAATTTAATTAATTAACCTTTAATTAATTAATTAGATTTCGCCCGAATAACGTTTTGCCCGCAGGCAATTTCTAAACCCCCTGTCATCAGATTTCATCAAAGAAACAACCCATAATCACCAGAATAATATAACGACCATAAAGGAATTTCTAATTGTCCTATTTGACAAGCCTAAACTCAATTTAGGCCAAATCGCAGTACGGAAAACGAATAAATTCATAACTTATTCGTTACTAACCCGATTGACGATCTGAAAGAAGATTCGGAATCACAACGACGCAGGCTACGCATGGACAGCATCAAATTCATCGGAATCTGAGCGACGGAACCGTCCTGGTGACATATATGCTCGACCCGCCCTCCATATACTCGGAAATGCAGAAACTCGGTACCGTTGTGAAGAGAATGAAGAGAGGAATCTAGAAACTCAAACGGAATTGAAATCGGATTAGAAACGGAGAGTAGATCTGAGTTTGAAGGTTGAGAGAAATCAGAGCTTTTACGAGAAAACGTGAAAGGAAATGAATTAATAAAGGATTTTCCGCTATTTATAGTGAAGACGATAATTATCCTTTATTAAAGTCGATAATTATCCTTTAACCGATCCAAACGCGGGTCGAACCTCTTTCTCCAAACTTCTCGAGATTGGAACATTAAATCTGGAATATTGTAGGGATAATTATTACACAACTGCCTCGGAAAACGTGTATTCCTAAGCCGTCTTTCTTAGCCGTTAAGAAACGAAATAGCGACTCTTTTGGCCGTTTTGCCTCTCCATGTTATTTCATATCTAAGACATATCCGATGTCCTGATCATTTCTCTCAACTGCATTTTTATTAATTGGAGCTCCCAAATGCTCCAAATAACACCGGAGGGTAAAAATAATTACCCGGGGGAAAAAGTAAAAATTTCCTCAAACGTCCAAAATTACGCGAGGAACATAACGGTGGGACTCATACTCATCACTTGGGAAATCTTCGCAAGTTATATGTCAATTACTATCAACGATTAAGTTAATCAACATTAATTAGAATTCGAAAATCCTAGCTATTACAAGAAGGTAGGTTTCGTGCTTTCCTATTATGTCAACCAAGAATCGCCTAATCGCCATTGTCGTCCATTCCGAACTTCGCAATACCTTCGTCTGCCATTTTCGCAACTATAAACATACCCATATATGTAAATGTCATACATAGAATTCGGATACACATGACATAAAAGAAATACGTACATTTATGTAACAAATATGTATATATCATACATAGGGTTCAAAACACATACGTACATTACTGTCCCTAAAATGTGTACACAAGTTATCTTCGTCAACATAATATCGCCAATCTGGACAATCGCCATTTCTCCAGAAAATGGCATACATCGTGATTCAAGATTACAACAATATAGTTACACAATTTCAACAACAAAATTATTATTTTCATAATATATGTACACTAACAAGTCAAAAGAAACACAAAATAACAACATAAATTTTGTCCTCCATTAAAGCATCAAAGAGCTTCGAAACACCATAAATTTGACTTTCACCTTACCGATTTACGATAGATGATGCTATAAAAACCTAACAACCGATGCAGTGTACTTCTCCAATGGCCAAAACGTGAACGCAGACAATTGCCCAAACCTGAACGCATAAAAACCCAAAAACCTCCGTCTTCCGTTTTCGTTGAAAATGGTGGACTGTATATCGTAAAAAAAACAGAAAATAATATGGGAAGATCGTGGCTTTTAATGCTTCCTAAACAGTTATTATCTTTAATTAGCATAATTAATTTTGGAAATAAATATTTTTTAATTGGAGAGAGAAAGATCATGAGATCTCTATTTTATTAATTATTAAATCTTTTCTTTACATATTCAAAGGACCTAGTTTGTTAATTAAAACACAAAACTACCTACTTTGTACACAATGATGCAAAAAGTGCCTACTTAACCATTTAACCCAACAATATTTCCCACATCGACAATCACAAACTTCAACGTACTCTTTATATAAACACGCAGAGATTAGAATGGTTGTCGAGCTCAGTAACGCGGGCTTGTAACTCGACGGGAGGACATTAAGATGGCGGAACTTGATCCTTGATAGTTGGTCGCCGGCGTTAAAGTCCCTCGCACAGCAGATGGTGAATATCCCGTTCGCTCCTACTCTGTAGATGGGAATGGTTCACGCAGCACAGGCAAAAAGGGGAGGACAAATACCCTCGATGGGTCGCCTCCTTGTCTGTCGGGGACCGCGACGTGTCACCAACTATCGCCATGGCTAGCCGGATCATTGAACCGTTATTCTTTTGTTCCGTCGATTAGTGTATTCTACTCATCTTTAAAGTTTTATTTCAGGGATTCTACGTTTTATTTCAGGGATTCTTGTTGGGCTAGCGATTAGTGTATTCTACTCATCTTTTAAGTTTTATTTCAGGAATTCTACGTTTTATTTCAGGGATTCTTGTTGGGCTAGCCAGATCATGAACCGTAATTCTTTTGTTCCGTCGATTAGTGTATTCTACTCATCTTTAAAGATTTCAGGGATTCTTGTTGATGTCCTTGTGTCTTCTAAATGCACTTAGATTGCAATTACTTTAAATACCTATTTACAGCCAACAAGTTTTACTCCATCACGCAAATCAATCAAATCCCGAACTTAATTTCGATTAGTCTAAAACCATAGTTAAGATATTTGTAATTTTTGCACAAATTCAAAGAAGTTAACCGATGATTATTATATTAGAAATATATATACACAAATTAACTTATTATTATTATAATATTATATACTTTTGTGTTATAATCTTAATTGAAATATGAGATACACTTGATGTAAGTTTTGTAGATATTAAAAATTATTAAATTTCCATTTTTTTGTATTAATTAATATAGGAATTTTTGTACAAGGCATGGGACACTAAGCTAGTGATTTAGTGTAAAATAACATGTATAAATCTATAAAAATATGGGTTTGTTTTATTTACCATGATAAAAAGGTAGCTTCTTCTCTAAAAAAAATTGGATTAATTTTTAAGCTTAGAAACTATTAATCAATAATATTGGATATGTTTTTAATACTTGGTTCATTGGTGATCTTGCATGGTTTAAACTTTTTAGATAATTATGTGAAGAAAAAAACACATAGTTTAAGGGTAATATATGTAATTTATCTTAAAATCTGTTTTGAATGTGCAATATTTAGCCGGTGTAATTGTTTGTTCCGATAAACATGCAGAGAGGTGTTGAAAAGTGGGTGTTAATCAAATAAAAGAGTTGCTTAATTACATCAACTCACAGCGCGCCATTAGGGCAGTTTTGGTTTATTAGATACTAACTAGACCCCTAGGAAATTATCACTGGAAAAAAAGATAAATTAAAGAAACCAGTCATAATTATAGGAGGTGGTTTGAGCAGTTACAAAATTTCATTTATTAAAAGTTTCCTTTAATTAAAATATTGGTTATTGGTGTAACACCCTGAATTCTCCGAACTCGGGACATTACTGGTTAGGACCTCACAATGGGTCCTGACCTTAGTTTGACAACAATATTACTAGGATCTTGCAACAAGACACAAATAAGAACAACCGAAATTCATAAAAATGTATTTCAAAAGGGATGAATGCAACAAAATCTACCATCCTATAGAACTCAACAACGGAAAAGACTAACTGTCTTAACAAAAGGAAAAGAACAACAAAGCAACAACCCAAACCCCCACCCTAAGGATTACGGAGACCCGGCTGACCACTACTTCCGGATCACTCAGCTGCCGTTCTAACCTGCGGTAGAATCTAAAAACACAACAAAACAACCATTAGCTAGTTATCTAAACATTAGGAGAATAATAATAGCACACACACACATAAAATAATAAACACTCATCATGCTTTCAACAATCCATTTATTATCTTTATTTAAGTCATTCACTCTAATGATACTTATTTTGTGACACGAGGGATTCCCAAACCTCGCCTCCGCCCCGTGTACCCATCAGGAGTGGCTCCGATGCATCTCACCGTGTACCTGTATGGTCTGGGTATAGAGAACCTCATAGTCTCCTGGCAGAGCTGGACAGTGATGTCACGGCCCGTTATACATACACTTGGGCCTTAAAACATAATAACCACGGTCGTCCTAACAAGTTGTTATTTATTATAACACACATTGCACACACACAACCATTATCACCCAACTAATATCCAGAAACCAGCTAAGTAAGTCGCAAGGACTTACCTGAATCAAATCAGAACTCTCAAATTCTCAACTCGGTCCGCAACCATAGAAACTCAAACGCCTGTCACACAAGGCACGTGGATCAAAATTACATCCTTAAACTCTTAGAAGTTATAAACTCTAAGATGTACAGTCTCATGAAGAGAGATTACGGAAAAAGGCTCTCTTAAGGTAAAAAGACTATTTTACCTCTGGTCCGGAGACTTCCCAAAAAAAAAAATCTATCATTTAGTTCTAATATTCTCCTCTAGGACCTAAGTCCACAATCGAGTTCTCATAGAAAAATTTAGTAAGGTTTTATAAAAGTTACCCAACATTCTTAGTTTACACAAAATTCGTCAAGGCTCGACTTTGGGTTCATATACACGGCTTGGATAAGGATATAAAATCCCGAGATAAAATCCTAGATCCTCTATGATATACATACTAAACCTAGGAGTAAAGATCTCTCAAAAATACTTACTCATAACTCTCCCATAATTCTCCGAAGTTGGTATAAAAGCTGAAATTCCCATACTTAGTCTATTTTCCCTTGTTGTAAAAACAGCTCAAGTGCTCTACTTCGGGACCTTATAAAACCTAATCCGACCGTTACCTTTCTCCCAAATTTTAACACAGTAAACTACATAATTCAATCTACAAAATACTAAAAATTCAACGGTGGATTCTCGATCTAAGCTATAGAAATTAGATCCTAAAGTCAACAGGTCGAAGCTGAATTATAAGGTGGGTAGAGGTTCTAATTTCGATTCTCCTTGACAGTATAAGCTTCCCTTATTTTTACCTAGAGGTCTCCGGTTCAAAACCCACTGCACCCAAACATACATCAACCATAAAAGACCATCTTAAGATCAAAACCTTCCTGCTGCACATCTGTAACACCCCGAATCCGCGGGACTCGGGATGCTACGGGTTGGGACCTCCCAATGGGTCCCGACCCTTAGTCTGACAATAATTTCACCGGATCTTTCAACATGGCACAAATAAAGGCAAAAACGAAATTCCTTTTAATGCAAATGATAAGAAACCCAAAGGAAAACAATAAAAGACTTCAGCCGATAAACAACACCAAAGACCAAAACGCCATACACGCGGCATACCAACATAATAAACATAGCATAAAACACAACCCGACTCTAACCAAAACCCACTCCTAAAATGTACGGAACCCCGGCTGCCCACTCTTCCGGATCTCTCGGCCGCATTCCTAACCTGCAAGGCAATCTACAACAATCGGTATAAAACCGTTAGCTAATATTCGAAGCATTAGAATTAAAGGGAAAGGCACAAACACAATTAATTCAACATAGTCACACAACATACTCAAAGCACACAAATCCGGTTTATTATCTTTATTTATTAAGTCATATCCCGTTCTAGTTCAACTTCTTTTGTGACACGAGAATCCTCCGAAACTCGCCTCGGTCCCTTCTTCCGGCAATGGAACGGTCGGATGCCTCCGACCGTCTAACCAGCACGGGCCAGTCGCCGAGATCCCCCTAGCTCTCACGGGGAGCCAGGCAGTGATGTCACCGCCCGTTATCATACACTTGGGCCAAATAATATAAAGGTCGGTAATCCTAGTTCCGGTTTAGTTGTTATAAACAATAAAATAATAAACACACACCACCCAACACACAATAATGCTAATACAAGGAATACGAGCTAAGTAAGTCCGGAGACTTACCTCATCCCAAAGATAATCCCGCTATATCCCGCTCTCAAATTCCCGTAGGAAGACACTCAACGCCTGGTCAAAACAAGGCACACAATCAACATCTCTCTCACATACTAGAAGTCCTTAGACTTCTAGTCCCAATGATCTCACAGGATCATAAACCATAACCATGATAGGATAACGACTCCTAATCCTCACAATCTCACAAGGTCATAACCATCACAACACGTGCTAGGATACTCTCGTCCTAGTCACCACAATCTCAACAAATATATAACCATAATCTCAATCTACATAAGCTCACAAGATCAACCAAACACTCAACGCCTTAGAAACCTCACAAGATAATAATACCTCAAGCTTTAGAACGATAATAAATCCTCAAAACTCACCTAAGGTTCAAGGCCACTACTTGGCATTCACTCTAAGTTATGCTAGATCCATCCTAGCATGATACTAAAACTTAACATAACTAGATCGAGGGAAAAGAATACTCACACGACGTCAAAAGACGGAAGTCGTTCAACGGATGTCGACTTGGACTCGTTAGGCCTTTATCGGGGCGCTTCCGAACCTAGCACCAAACTAAACAAATTTAGCTTATAAGCTAAATTTGAACGGAATATATAACTTATATAAAATCTAAGGTAAAACTCGTTTCCAAAACCAAGGTTAAAAACCGCTTAAATATTTTCCGGGACAAATTATACAGTTATATACACGTAGGTCATAATATATAACAAATATAAACCATAAGATTAAAACCCGTTATAAAGCTTTGGTTGAAAGTCCGTAAAAACATTTTCCGGGCAACCCATGAAATTCCATAAACTTGGGATATATTCCGTAAATAAAACCTTGGGCCAAAATCTATAAATAATTTCTGTGAGGGCATAATTGCAAAAAGCATAAACCTGGCCCATATACTGAAAATGAGAAACATGGGTAAATATTGTAATTACATATAAACAGAGGGGCCCTAGTGCAAAAACCCAAAAGGGTTTCTTTCTTTCCGCTTGGACAAAACGCAAGGCTGGGAAGGGAATGCAGCAACAGCACCGGCGGCATGGCGTTCCAGAGGTGGCAAGGAAGGTTCGGAAAGGCGCAAACGCTGGCGGCTCTCCCGGTGGTGGGGAGCATAGGCGGAGCACCGGCGAGGAGAAGACGGGGCAGAGCTCCATTGACAGGTCCGGTTCGAGGTAGGGAGAAACAGGGAGAAGACTCGATCGATGTGCCTGGTTCCAAAGGTCTTCTTCCCCGGTGCTGTCGATGGCGGTTTCTCCGGCTAGTTCAGGGCGGCGGCAATGGCTCCCTTCTCTGGTCGATCGAAGGTGGCGGCACGCCCTGTTCAGCGGTTCGACAGCGGCCCCATAAATGGAGGGCTCGAGGAGATGAGAAGCAGACGAGGGAGAAGGTGAGATGAAGGGGTTGCAGAAGGTTATTAGCTGAGGGTGAGACTACTGTAAGTCTTAGAGAAAGAGAGTATAGAGGGAGTTGAGTGTGAATAGCCCATAGAGAGGGATGATGGGAGATGTGGAGGGGCTGCTTCACAGGAGAGGCCGGCTTGGGCTGCACAAGTTGTCGGGATTGTACTGAGACCAAGGGGTCGGGTGCACAGCGTTGCATCTCATCACAGCAGAAGAGAGAGACAAAAGAGAGGAGTATAAAAAGGGAATAGAATAAAGAAGGAAAAGAAAAATAAAAATAATGAAATGGAGAACTAAAACATACTCGATTGAAAATAATCGGAATGGAAGTTTTGGATTGGAAACTTTTCCGAACTTTTCCGAAAATGTAGCACGGATACACGAGAACTTATTAAAAATATAAATATACTCGGGAAAGGCACTTTATGCCGTAAAATACTTTTAACAAATATATATATATATATATATATGTATATATATATATATATATATATATATATATATATATATATATATATATATATATATATATATATAAGCCATTAAATATCGATAAAAGCCGCAAGAATAATAAATAAATAAAAATTGAAAAGCGCCTAAAATTGGGGCGTTACAATAGATCCCTCTAAAAACAAGTTTCGTCCCGAAACTTGCTATGCGTCGAACTTCTCGGTCCCTAAGGCCGAGGTATGAACTCTCAAACTAAGAAGACTTAAACCTTCTAATCTATGTCAATGAACTACTCAAACTACCACCGCATGATATATTAGGTTATAAAACACATACCCGCACAGGTCACAACTACATATAATATCACACATACACATAACACAACTAAGAGAAGAACTAGGTCTAACCCATTGATTTTATCGAAGCTACTATCTCGGCGTAAATTCAACAAAAGATATAATCGTCCGTCTTCCAGTTAGCTCATCGGTTCCTCATCTGCCAATAGATCCTCATAATTGGAAAGACATGACACACCGGTAAACATTCTATACTCTCGGCGGCCACGCCAACCGGGAAACCACTTTCCTAACTCGCGCTAAGATCTCACAATGGTTTCGATATATCGAAAACTTAACTTCCTTCTCGGGTCTTTCTAAATGTAGCATTTCCATTATTTTCCTTTCGATAACTCTAACAAAGAAGATCGAACTCCCAATTTACACTGTTGGCTTGGATTCTCGTCAACCAAACTTTGATGTTATGTTTCCCCAAATCTTGTTGCAATTTCAAGTAACAAAGGAAGTACTTTACTCCATACTGCTTCTACTAACACGACACGTAGGCTATTACTTTTATATCACTCCTCGCTACTCGATCAAGACCTTGTCTTGAACACTCATTTGCCCACCTCAAACCCATAATACCTCAAGGTAAATCAAAACAGTCGCACCAATCAATCTCCTTCTTAACTCTCCAAAACTCAATTGTCCATTTCCGTCTCATTCAATACTTCATTGTCATCCGGAGTAGATTACCATAAAAGGTGTTACACAACTTCTCTCTTCACATATCTGGTAAAACTCAACACATTTAAGATAACTTGTAACTCCTTCCATATCTCTCGGGGTTTGCCATCCCGAGACAACTTGTCATACGACTTCTTTCTCGTAGTGACTCTGGTTGGTCCAAAATGCCGTACTTGCAGTATCTGAGTCTCGCATTTTCAAACGGTGACAATCAAATCTTAACTTAATCTTAGAAGAGACTACCGACCCTTATAGCTGATCGAGTAGGTCATTTGTCCGTGGTGAGGGGTACTTGTTCTTCATTGTTATCTTGTTCCGCTCATTGTAATCAATGTACAAACGAAAATAACCGTCTCTCTTTTCGCAAACTGGTGTTCTCCATAACAACTGCAAATCAAGAGTTTAAGATAATGTCGGGTGTTCTCCATGGCATTTCACTAATTCTAAGGAAATCTTATCACTAAGTTCTTGCAATAGTTCCTTCACTTGCTTCCACAACTCATGTCTCTACACAAGTGTTATTCCATACGGCGCCTTAGACATCGGAATTAAGTCAAGCTCGACCTTAGTGGAAAAATCCACATTCATATGTATTGGAATCCGTGATATCTCAAGTTTTCGTTTCCCTTCTGTCGTCCTATAACATAAGACCGACACAACCTTGTCTTAAAACTTGACAGGGGGTCATGATACTAATGATCTACCCGATTTGTTTGGGTGACATCCTTTAAACACATGTATTGTAATATCTTTAGCTAAAAATTTTACCGTGCTCTTTCAAAGATCCTTCATTTCTTGAACTTGAGAGACTTGCTCGAGTCTTCTGACTCTTGTAGCCTTATTTAAGTATTCCTTTAACTTAATTTCATTCTCTCACTTTGATGACATGATTGTAAAAATCTTCTAAGGTTTCTCACTTATGTGCAACCATAAGGGTCCAATCGGCAGGACTTAACCGTGTTTCAAAACAATTGACCTTATCTTCTTCACTTTCCGCGACATCCCATCATATGGGAGGATTTCTTCGTATTCTACATAAGCTTTCACCATAAACATCCTTTCTTCAAGTAGGTGTAGAAATTTATACTTCATTTTCTTATGTAACGTCAACCGACCGTAGAGGCTCCAACCTCAATCTTTCATGTACTTCTTGTACACCTCATATCGACAACAAACTTCAAAACTTCGGTCTTCTCTTACTCTCGTTGGCCACCTAATGTACCTCTTGTATCCATGCACCGCTTCACAACCGTACTTGTATACCTTCAGGCAAAATTCCCAACCATAATCACAAAAAGATCCACTCATTACTCCACCAATCACTAACATCGTAATTCCAAGCTTGAAGCGTTGACTTAATATAGGTCCTCCCTTTCACGCCATAGCCACCATGTCTCTTCCGTGTGAGTTTGATGCCTCACTCTCATCTTTTGCTCGCGTAAACATACCCTTCATTTCATTAGAATGAACATATTGTGCATCCTCTTATTATACTCCCGTCTACGCACCACAAACAATGAAAATATCACCTTCCTCTTGATCTACGAGTTGCCTTTACCATGACCAAACCATAAAACTTCTAATCCAGGTTGATCTCCCATATGCTGTTCCCATGACCTAAGAAGGTCGTAAAGGGTCATCTTTAACCTTCCCTAGGAGGTTTATAACAACTACTTGCTCAAACTCATTCCACCTTATTTGATTTAAGACAAAGGCACTTCCGTTGACGTACTCATAGAAAAAAAATCTATCATTTAGTTCTAATATTCTCCTCTAGGACCTAAGTCCACAATCGAGTTCTCATAGAAAAAATTAGTAAGGTTTTATAAAAGTTACCCAACATTCTTAGTTTACACAAAATTCGTCAAGGCTCGACTTTGGGTTCATATACACGGCTTGGATAAGGATATAAAATCCCGAGATAAAATCCTAGATCCTCTATGATATACATACTAAACCTAGGAGTAAAGATCTCTCAAAAATACTTACTCATAACTCTCCCATAATTCTCCGAAGTTGGTATAAAAGCTGAAATTCCCATACTTAGTCTATTTTCCCTTGTTGTAAAAACAGCTCAAGTGCTCTACTTCGGGACCTTATAAAACCTAATCCGACCGTTACCTTTCTCCCAAATTTTAACACAGTAAACTACATAATTCAATCTACAAAATACTAAAAATTCAACGGTGGATTCTCGATCTAAGCTATAGAAACTAGATCCTAAAGTCAACAGGTCGAAGCTGAATTATAAGGTGGGTAGAGGTTCTAATTTCGATTCTCCTTGACAGTATAAGCTTCCCTTATTTTTACCTAGAGGTCTCCGGTTCAAAACCCACTGCACCCAAACATACATCAACCATAAAAGACCATCTTAAGATCAAAACCTTCCTGCTGCACATCTGTAACACCCCGAATCCGCGGGACTCGGGATGCTACGGGTTGGGACCTCCCAATGGGACCCGACCCTTAGCCTGACAAAATTTCACCGGATCTTTCAACATGGAACAAATAAAGGCAAAAACGAAATTCCTTTTAATGCAAATGATAAGAAACCCAAAGGAAAACAACAAAAGACTTCAGCCGATAAACAACACCAAAGACCAAAACGCCATACACGCGGCATACCAACATAATAAACATAGCATAAAACACAACCCGACTCTAACCAAAACCCACTCCTAAAATGTACGGAACCCCGGCTGCCCACTCTTCCGGATCTCTCGGCCGCATTCCTAACCTGCAAGGCAATCTACAACAATCGGTATAAAACCGTTAGCTAATATTCGAAGCATTAGAATTAAAGGGAAAGGCACAAACACAATTAATTCAACATAGTCACACAACATACTCAAAGCACACAAATCCGGTTTATTATCTTTATTTATTAAGTCATATCCCGTTCTAGTTCAACTTCTTTTGTGACACGAGAATCCTCCGAAACTCGCCTCGGTCCCTTCTTCCGGCAATGGAACGGTCGGATGCCTCCGACCGTCTAACCAGCACGGGCCAGTCGCCGAGATTCCCCTAGCTCTCACGGGGAGCCAGGCAGTGATGTCACCGCCCGTTATCATACACTTGGGCCAAATAATATAAAGGTCGGTAATCCTAGTTCCGGTTTAGTTGTTATAAACAATAAAATAATAAACACACACCACCCAACACACAATAATGCTAATACAAGGAATACGAGCTAAGTAAGTCCGGAGACTTACCTCATCCCAAAGATAATCCCGCTATATCCCGCTCTCAAATTCCCGTAGGAAGACACTCAACGTCTGGTCAAAACAAGGCACACAATCAACATCTCTCTCACATACTAGAAGTCCTTAGACTTCTAGTCCCAATGATCTCGCAGGATCATAAACCATAACCATGATAGGATAACGACTCCTAATCCTCACAATCTCACAAGGTCATAACCATCACAACACGTGCTAGGATACTCTCATCCTAGTCACCACAATCTCAACAAATAAATAACCATAATCTCAATCTACATAAGCTCACAAGATCAACCAAACACTCAACGCCATAGAAACCTCACAAGATAATAATACCTCAAGCTTTAGAACGATAATAAATCCTCAAAACTCACCTAAGGTTCAAGGCCACTACTTGGCATTCACTCTAAGTTATGCTAGATCCATCCTAGCATGATACTAAAACTTAACATAACTAGATCGAGGGAAAAGAATACTCACACGACGTCAAAAGACGGAAGTCGTTCAACGGATGTCGACTTGGACTCGTTAGGCCTTTATCGGGGCGCTTCCGAACCTAGCACCAAACTAAACAAATTTAGCTTATAAGCTAAATTTGAACGGAATATATAACTTATATAAAATCTAAGGTAAAACTCGTTTCCAAAACCAAGGTTAAAAACCGCTTAAATATTTTCCGGGACAAATTATACAATTATATACACGTAGGTCATAATATATAACAAATATAAACCATAAGATTAAAACCCGTTATAAAGCTTTGGTTGAAACTCCGTAAAAACATTTTCCGGGCAACCCATGAAATTCCATAAACTTGGGATATATTCCGTAAATAAAACCTTGGGCCAAAATCTGTAAATAATTTTTGTGAGGGCATAATTGCAAAAAGCATAAACCTGGCCTATATACTGAAAATGAGAAACATGGGTAAATATTGTAATTACATATAAACAGAGGGGCCCTCGTGCAAAAACCCAAAAGGGTTTCTTTCTTTCCGCTTGGACAAAACGCAAGGCTGGGAAGGGAATGCAGCAACAGCACCGGCGGTGTAATAACCGAAAATTTTAAGTTCAGGTAAATTGAAATTAACCAAAGTCCGACGCGACAATCGTAAATAAATAAATAAGTAAAATAAAAAGAGTTTAGTTCTATCATTTTATGTGACCTAGATTCACATAAAATGATAAATTAAATGACCGGAAATAATTTAAGTACGATAAAATAAGAATAATAATAATAAGTTATAAAACACGGAATTTAATTCCGTATTTTTATAATTTTCCGCACGCAAATAACGAGTTTCGTATACGTATTTTTCGTCACATAGCGGACCGGGTGTGGGCCACTACAAAGCCCATTTAGCAGCCCACTTAATTAATTCCTAACCCTAATTAAAAATTAACCTAATCCTAATCCTAATCTAACCTGCCGCTTACCTCTCCTACCGTATCTTCTATACGCTGCAAATCTCCCAGCTTTCCTTCACTCTCGCAAGACAGAAGACCAGCGCCGCACCACTGCCGCCTTCCACCGGAGCGCCGCCACGTGCCTGCGCCGCGCCGTCCCTGCTCGCCGCCAACCACCACCTAGGTAGGCAGCCTCGACCCATCTCTTCTCCCTCTTCTCCGTTCGATTGCCGTATCGAACTGACCCCTCATCACCTCGACTGCAGCCTCATCGCCGGAACGCCAGTGAGCCTCCGTCGCCGCTGCTGCTAACCACCTCGCAAGCACCAGAACCACCACCGAGCCCTGCTGCTCCCTCCGGCGACCCCTGCTGCGTTGAACCAGCCCTGCACCGAGAAGAACGAACCAGGAACCACCGGCCTTGTCGACTACCCTGGGGCGCCCAGCCGTTGCGAGTTCCACCCGAGAGCCGCCGCACCGCTGCACCACCCTCACTTACCCTACTGCACTCAGGAGGAGCCGCTGCCACTGCCTCTTCAGTCCGCAACAGTGCAGCACCGCTGCCCGGTTCGATCTGCAGCAGCACCGCGCGCCGTCGCCTCGGTCATCTCCGCAGTGGTCAGCTGACACCAGGAAGGACACCGGACTGCAGCCCGGTAAGAGCCTCCTCCGTCCTTCTCCTCCTTTTCCAACGTATATAAGATTGTGATTGGAACGTGTATAAGACTGTAAATGGAACATGTATAGACTGTGAATGAAAGTGTATACGTATATTTTATTTGAGATGGAAAACATATATAAATTAAATTGAATACATATATAAACCATAGATTGGAGGTGGTACGGGTATGCAATACGGTAGGTTAGTAAGAGTAGGTGAGAAGTTATATAAGAGTGGTGAATGCCGAGTATACAAATATACGTAAACATATATTATAAGAAAATAAAAGTATACCTAAGTGAAGTAAAGTTATACATGTGGATCGATATATATATATAAATCTACTCAAACGAACGGGAGTTGCGAAAATGTCATGTATATAGCTATATATATATATATATATATATATATAAATACCGAATGGTTACGGTTTTAATATGAAATGGAAGTAAAGGTTAAAGTATGTACCTAGGTATACATACGTTTAGAAAAGTAAAGTAATAATAGGGAAGTAAGGAGGGATTTTGGTCATTTGAAGAGTTTTAGAGTGTAACTTATAACTGGTGTAACTATCAAGGGGAATTGATAGTTATCTAAATTAAACTTCGAGAAATTACGATACCAAGGGTAAAATGGTCTTTTACCATAAGAGAGCTTTTTCCGTAATTCCTTCGCATGAGGTTGGACGTCGAGATGTGATTCTGATACACATGCCTTATTTGACAGGCGTTTGAGTTACCACGAGTACGGACTGTTTGAGACGCGTTAGAGAGTATTTTGACTCAGGTAAGTCCTTGCGACTTACTTAGCCAGTTTCTGAGTGTTAGTTGAATGATAGTAGTGGTGTGTGCTATTGCGTGATTTAATAATAATAACTTGCTAGGACGACTGTTATTATTATGTTTAAGGCCCAAGTGTATGTATAACGGGCCGTGACATCACTGCCCAGCTCTGACAGGAGACTGGGAGGTTCTCTATACCCAGACCATGCATGTACAAGGTGAGATGCATCGGATCCATTCCTGATGGTTACACGGGGGCGGAGGCGAGGTTTGGGAATCCCTCGTGTCACAAAATAAGTATCACTAGAGTGAACGAGTAAATCAAAGCAAGATAATAAAACGGACTTGTTTGAAAGCATGCTGAGTGTTTATGTTTATCTGAGTGTGTTTGTGCTGCTATTATTCTGCTAATATTTAGATAACTAGCTAACGGTTCTTCTTGTTGTTGTTTTAGACTTACCGCAGGTTAGATCAGCAGTTGAGTGATCCGGAAGTAGTGGTCATCCGGGTCTCCGTACTCCTTAGAACGGGGTTGGGGTTGTTTTGTCTTTCCTTTCTTTTGGTTAAGACAGTTGTTCTTTTCTTTTGTTTAAGTACGTTAGGCTGCTAGACAGTGTTGCATTCATTACTCTAAAAACATGGTTTTTATGAATTTCGGTTTCTTTATTTGTGTCTTGTTGCAAGATCCTAGTAATGTTGTTGTCAAACAGAGGTCGGGACCCATTGTGAAGCCCTAACCAGTAATACTCCGAGTTCTGAGAATTCGGGGTGTTACAACATGGTATCAGAGCTCTAGGTTGGCAACAATGACACTTGAAATCTTCTGAAAGACCGAATAAGTTTTAAACAAAACCCGAAAAGGGGTCAGAGTTTTAAAAAAAAAAAAAAAAAATTTTTTGGTTTAAATGCATGCATAGTCTGGTTGGGAATAGAAAAGTACGGCTGACCACCACTACTACCGCGGATCTCAGTATGCTTAGTTGGACTTTAGGTTTTACTGTAGTTGGACTTTTAGCTTGTTTATAAGGATATGTTATATGGATAGGTATATGCCGAAGATTAGTAGAATTTATAGTTACAATACGCCCTTAATGGAGATAACAGTTTGAGATCCTCATTCAGTTGACACCCCTAAGTTTTTGAAGAGTGTCAACGTGAGGATTAGTATGTACATCTTATGTGCATTAGGGTAGACGAACGTCGGACGACTCCTTCGAGCTTTTTGAGGAACTTCGAGACGGAAAGGTGAAGACTGTAACGCCCAAAATTTTGGCGCGTTTTAATATTTATTTTTACGGCTTTTAACGATATTTTATTAGCTTAAATATTTTTTTTTAAAAGGTATTTTTATGGCGTAAAGTATTTATTCTCGAGTATATTTATATTTGGTCAGCTTCGTATACCCGTATTTTAAAATTCGGAAAATTTTCCGATTTGGAAATCTCGTTCCGAATACTTTGATAGAATTGTTGCTTACGTTTTATTATTATTTTACTTTCTCTTTTCTTTTTAATCTTTCTTTTCTCTGACCTGTTACCTATACTCGCTTCTCGAGTCGACCTCTCGATGCCTTCACCTCACAGCAGCCTTGCTATCTGCTCACTCTACATTGCACGCCACATCTAGTCTCTCCATCCCTCCCGTACACGCTGAGAATTTGTTGGACAGTGAGTGGCGCCTCCTAAGCCACTGAAATCCCCTTTGCCTCTGTTCTCCTTCGTTTTCCCTGAGCAAGAAGAGCCCCAACCTCTCCCCATTCGTTTTGAGCAGCCTCATCACACCCATCTCACCTTTCTTGCTTCCCTTCTCGATCTCCAGCCTCACTCTATCTCGAACCCTCATCTTTCGGACACTCAACCTCGCAGCCCCCTCTCCCTCAACTCTCAATCTCACCCTCTCTGTTTTCCTTCCTTTCTCACACCGCCGGAGAGCTGTCGGAGCAGTCAACCATCAAACACGTCGGAAAGGATTCACTGCTGCCTCCAACAGCCACATCGGGCGAAGTCTGTCGCCGAAGAAGCCCGATCTCGCCGATGTTGCCCTAGTCCCGTCGAGGAGATCCATCCGGAAGCCCTGCTTTTGCTTCACCTGTTGGAGCCGCCCTAGGGTTGTCTCATATCCGTCTGCAGCCACCGGAGGTAGCCCACTGGACCGCCGGAGTCTATGCAGCCAAGCGCCCCTGCAACCTCATCTCTCTCGTTACTCACCACCGGGGATTTGTTCGAACTCCCCTGCACATCCCTCCCTTGTTCCAATGAACTCCGCCGAACTGTAGAGTCACCCCCGCCGTTGCCACGCCACCAGAGGGACACCCTTCGCCCTGCCTCGTCGGAGCCACACCGCAGTGCATCTGGTCTTCCTCCCGCTACGCCGCCGCTCCCTCAGCCTTTTTCCCCTCTACCTGCATGTGGTTTCAAGGGTGAAGAAACCCTTTATATATATTAAAATCCGGCCCCCCCTATTTTATTGTAATTGCAAATGGTACCCTTACTTCGTATTTACATTTATCACCCACAGTTTTGATTTTCACAATTATGCCCTCACTTATTAATTACAGATTTTGGCCTGATTTCTTATTTAAAGTTTATGACCCAACTTTTATGATTTAACTATTGTGCCCTTTGTTGGATATATTTCGGAATTATGGCCCGAAGATTTAATTGTGGATATGACCATGTTTCTAAAATTGTATAAATTGCCCGGAAATTGTTTTTAAGATTTTAAACTCGGATTTGAATTACGAGGGTTATTCTTATAGTTTATATATTATATGTAGTATATCCAAATTTAGCGTTATGCTAAATTTGTTTAGTTTGGTTCTAGGTTCGGAAGCGCCTCGGTAAAGGTCTAACGAGTCCAAGTCGACATCCGTTGAACGACTTCCGTCTTTTGACGTCGTGTGAGTATTCTTTCCCCTCGATCTAGTTATGTTTAGTATTAGTATCATGCTAGGTTGGATAATCTAGCATAACTTAGAGTGAATACCAAGTAGTGGTTTGGACCTTAGATGAGTTTTGTGGATTGTGAAATGTTGTAAGACTTGAGGGGTTGATATTATCTTGTGAGGTTGTTTATGGATTTAAGTTGTATGTTGAGCTTGTGAGAAATTAGGAGTTGAGGTTGTATGATTGTGGAGGTTGTGGACTAGAACGAGAGTATCCTAGTGGTGTTGAGAGTTATGATCTTGCGAGATCCGAGGGTTTAGAAGTCTTAGGACTTCTAGCTTTTGTTGAGTGTGATGTGAGCATGAGGGATTCTAGGATGCGGTCCTAGAATTGAGAGTCAAATGGTCTTGCGTAGATCATTTGTATAGAAGTCTAAGACTTCTATTGTGAGTGAGTTATTGTTGTTATAGTTATCTTCTTGTGAGCAGGTTATGGGCTTCCACCCTAAGGAAGCGAGAGTGTTGTGAGTTGAGTGTGGTGACGAGGTAAGTCTCCGGACTTACTTAGCTCGTATTCCTTGTATTAGCATTGATGTGTGTTTGGTGGTGTGTTTATTGTTTATTGTTTATTGTTATAATAACTAAACCGGAATTAGGATTACCGACCTTTATATTATTTTGGCCCAAGTGTATGATAACGGACGGTGACAACTTGCCTAGCTCCCGCGAGAGCTAGGAGGTTCTCGGCGACTATCCCGTGCTGGTAGACGGTCGGATGCATCAGCACCATTCCATGCCGGTAAGTAGGGACCGAGGCGAGTTTCGGTGACTCTCGTGTCACAACCTAAGTTGAATTAGAACGGGATACGACTTAATAATAATAAAGATAATAAACCGGATTTGTGTGATTTTATGTATGTTGTATGCTTGTGATGAGATTACTTGTGTATGTGCCTTTCCCATTAATTCTAATGCTTCGAATATGAGCTAACGGTTTATACCGATTGTTGTAGATTGCCTTGCAGGTTAGGAATGCGGCCGAGAGATCCGGAAGAGTGGGCAGCCGGGGTTCCGTACATTTTAGGATTGGGTTTTGGTTGGAGTCGGGTTGTGTTTTATTCTTCGTTTATTATGTTGGTATGCCGTGTGTATGGCGTTTTGGTCTTTTGGTTGTATCTCGGCTGAAGTCTTTGGTTTGTATGGTTTTGGGTTTCTTTGCATTGCATAAAATGTATTTGGTTTTGGCCTTTATTTGTGCCTTGTTGCAAGATCCGGTGAAATTGTTGTCAAGCTAAGGGTCGGGACCCATTGTGAGGTCCCAACCCGTAGCATCCCGAGTCCCGCGGATTCGGGGTGTTACAAAAGTGGTATCAGAGCCCTAGGTTGACAACAATGGCACTCGCAATCTTCTAAAGGCCGAATAAGGAATAAACAGAACCCCACGGGTTCTGAGTTTTCGTTTTCAAAATCACATGCATGAGTCGGGGTAGAATGTACGGACCACCACTCCTTCCGCGGATCTCGGCAGCTTAGTTTATTGGATTTCGATATATATACGTATATATGTAGATATCTATAGTATATGAGGTTTGTAGTTATGCATGATGGAATTGATGTGTATCTTTGTGATTGTAATTTGCATGATGAAATGAATATATGTGTGTAGTTATATATGTGGACTATTATACATGTTAGACCTTGTTTTGTTGTAATGAATTACCGGATGTGTTATATTAGTAGTTATGTGGACATAGGACATATATAGGCTAATATAGGGACTCTTATTATATAGTAGCATATAGATACACGAGACCTTATAGTTAGGATGATAGTATGTTATCAACGCCCGTAGACGACGTTGATGGCTTGCGATAACATTCGTAAGTGGAAGAGTACGCTCAAGTATCGAGTTGAACATTTCGTGCTAACGAACATCAAAGAGGTTATTGGATTCCCCTAAAAGGATGTCGAAGAGGAGTAGTGATGACGTAAACGAAGGACAAAAAAAAAAGTAGAAAGAAGAACTCGAGACGATTAAAGAGAGATCGAGATGGAGAAATACAAATAAAGAGAGCAACGTTAAGGTAGATAAGTGGTTATAAAGAAACCGGGATTGTACGACAACGAGACCAATAGTGAAAACAAACTTAAGTTCTTCTAGAAGACGCGTGGACAACTAGAGATACGAATTGAGAAGGAGATGGATACATTATAGCAAGGTTAAAAGTGGTGTTCTACTAAGAGGTGAAGTTTTCTTTTGGCGCTCCTAAGCATTTGAGTCAAGATGGGAAGAGGGATCGAACCATTTGCTAAAGAGTTAAGATACCGTAAGTTAAGCTTACGAGGTACCAATAAGTGAAGTGTTAACATTACTAGAGATATGAGAAGAAGGGCAGGGTGGGGATTCGCGTGGAGTTGACCGGTTTCTATTATGATGATAAGGCTAAGAAACGCCAAGAAGGATGAAGTTTGTATAAATGATGATCCCAAGATGATGAAAGAAGAAACAAGGAACTTTTATTGAAGGACTTAAGATACCAACCAAGAGAAATGCGAGAGGATAATGACTAACATTAGAGATGTTGAGAATACACATTTACAAGATATCACGAGAGAAAAATTAAGCCTGTGTAAGCGGGGCGTGTGAAACAACAAGGCCAAGAAGATATAGTTATCTTATAAAGAAAAGGAAGCGTGGAATGAAGAAAGAACTAACGGAGTTTAAGGTAAAGTACCTCGAGGAGGGTATCCTTCAAGAGTATGGTAACATGAGAAGTGTAGTAGAATAATAAGTCGTTGACTTCGGAGAAGGTTAGATACAAGTCAATCAGTGACAACTGAGAACGCACATGTGCGGGTTCTCTATTGGTGAGTGTAGAGGGGATGAGTAAACAAGACTACATGCATATAGAGGATCGACAACAAGACCTTAAAGTATTCGCGGTGGATCAATGTCAATGGTAAGGAAGTACGTCAATGGAAATGCATTTGTCTTAAATAAAATAATGTTGAATGAGTTCAAGCAAGTAGTTGTTACAAACCTACTAGGGGAGGATGGATATGACCCTTTGCGACCTTCTTAGGTCATGAGAACGGCATATGGGAGAACGACCCGGATTAGAAGTTTTAAGGTTTGATCATGGAAAAGGGAGCTATTAGATCAAGAGGAAGGTGAGGTTTTCATTGTTTGTGGTGCGTAGACGGGAGTATTATAAGAGGATGCATAGTATGTTCGTTCTAATGAAATGGATGGTATGTTTTCGCGAGCAAAATCCAAGTCAGATGTTTCAGACTCACACGGGAGAGCCATGGTGGCTATAACGTGAAAGAGAGGACCTAGATAAGGGCAACATTGCAAGCTTAGAGTTTATGATGTTAGTGTTTAGTGAAGTAGTGAGTGGATCTTTCAGTGATTGTGGTTGGGGGAAATTCCCCTAGCGCTCTCCATGAGGTGTACTAGTACGGTTGTGAAGATTGTTCATGGAATACCAAGAGACGCTTAAGGTGACTAGCAAGAGTAAGAGAAGACCGAAGTTTTGAAGTTGTCGCTATGAGATGTACAAGAAAAACATGAAAGATTGAGGTTAGAGCCTCCACGGTCAGATTGACGTTACATAAGAAAATGAAGTAGGTTCTACACCTACTTGAATAAAGGATGGCTATGGTGAAAGCTTATGTAGAATACGAAGAGCTCCTCCCATATGTTGGGACGTTGCATAAAGTGAAGAAGATAAGGTCATATGTTTTGAAGCACGGTTAAGTCCAGCAGATTGGACCCTTATGCTTGCACAAAAGTGAGAAACCTTAGAAGATTATTACAATCATTCCATCAAAGAGGGAATATGAGATTAAGTTAAGAGAATACTTAAATAAGGCCACAAGAGTTAGAAGACTCGAACAAAATTTTCCAATTCAAGAAAAGACGAGTCTTTGAAAGAAAACGGTACTGTTATAACCGGAGAAAGAGCAATTCACATGTTTAAAGGATGTTGCCTCAACAGATTGGGGTAGATCATTAGTATCACGACCACTTGTAAAGTGATAAGACCAAATTGTGTCGGTTATTACGATATGTGACGGGAAGAGAAAAGATGAAACCTGAGGTATCACGGATTCCAATACGTCAAAATGTGGATTTTTCCACTAAGGTCGAGCTCGACTCAATTCCGATATCTAAGGCGCCGTATGGAATGACACTCATGAAGATTCATGAGTTGGGGAAGCAAGTGAAGGAGCAATTGTAAGAACTTATTGATAAGAGTCCATTAGAATAAGTGAAACGTTATAGAGAACTCCGAATGCTATCTTGAACTCTTGATTTGAAGTGCACGTTAGAATATATCTAGAACTCTTAATTTGAAGTTTATGTTTGGATATATCTCGAATTCTTGATTTGAAGTTATTATAGAGGACATCAGTTCGCGAATAGAGAGACGGTTATCTCCGTTTGTACATCGATTACCGTGAGCTGAATAAGATAACAATGAAGAACAAGTATCCCTCACCACGGATAGACCATCTACTCGACCGGTTGCAAGGGTCGGTAGTCTCTTCTAAGAATGATTTGGTTTGCCACCAATTGAGGATTCGAGATTGGGATATTGCAAATACGACATTCCGGACAAACTATAGTCACTACAAGTTGTAGTGATTCCATATGGGCTTACTAATGCCCCGGATAAGATATTTTGCTCTACTCTTAAAAGAAGAGAAAAGTCATATGACTAGCTGTCTCGGGATGACAAATCCCGAGAGATATGAAAGGAGTTACTAGTTATTTTAGATGTGCTGAGCTTTACCAGATATGTGAAGAGAGAAGTGGTGTAGCACCTTTTATGGTAACCTACTCTGGATGACAATAAAGTATTGAATGAGACGGAAATGGACAATAGAGTCGTGGAGAGTTAAGAAGGAGATTCATTTTGATTACCTTGAGGTATTTGGGGTTTGAGGTGTACAAGCGATTGTTCAAGATAAGGTCTTGATCGAGTAGTGAGGAGCGATGTAAAAGGAATAGCCTACGTGTCGTGTTAGTAGAAGTAGTATGGAGTAAAGTACTTCCTTTGTTACTTGGAATTGCAACAAGAATCGAGGAAACATAACGTCAAAGTTTGGTTTGACAAGAACCAAAGCTAGTAGTGTAAATTAGAAATTCGATCTTCTTTGGTAGAGAAATCAAAGGGAAAATAATGGATATGTTGCATTGAGAGAGACCCGAGAAGGAAGTTGAGTTCCAATATATCGACCTTTTTGAGATCTTAGCGCGAGTTGGTAAAGTGGTTTACCGGTTGGCACGGCCGCCGAGAGTAGAGAGTGTTCACCAGGTGTTCCATGTGTATCAATCGAGAGAGTACATACAACACTCGAGACATGTTATCAGTCATGATGATCTAGTGGCAAACGAAGAACCAATGAGGCTAACTGAATGACGGAGGATAGTATAGCATCGATAGAATCGACGGGTTAGACATAGTTCTTTCTTTGGTTGAGTTATGTGCATGTGTGATGTATATGTAGTTTGTGCCATGTGCTGAAATGTACTTTATGACATGATATATCTTGTAGTGGTAGTTTGAAGGGATGATGTGTTTAGGTTAGAAGGCTTCTTAGTTTGGAGAGTTCATACATCGGCCTTAGGGACCGAGAAGTTCGACGTATAGCAAGTTTCGGGACGAAACTTGTTTTTAGGAGAGTCTGTTGTAACGCCCAAAATTTTGGCGCGTTTTAATATTTATTTTTACGGCTTTTAACGATATTTTATTAGCTTAAATATTTTTTTTAAAAGGTATTTTTATGGCGTAAAGTATTTATTCTCGAGTATATTTATATTTGGTCAGCTTCGTATACCCGTATTTTAAAATTCGGAAAATTTTCCGATTTGGAAATCTCGTTCCGAATACTTTGATAGAATTGTTGCTTACGTTTTATTATTATTTTACTTTCTCTTTTCTTTTTAATCTTTCTTTTCTCTGACCTGTTACCTATACTCGCTTCTCGAGTCGACCTCTCGATGCCTTCACCTCACAGCAGCCTTGCTATCTGCTCACTCTACATTGCACGCCACATCTAGTCTCTCCATCCCTCCCGTACACGCTGAGAATTTGTTGGACAGTGAGTGGCGCCTCCTAAGCCACTGAAATCCCCTTTGCCTCTGTTCTCCTTCGTTTTCCCTGAGCAAGAAGAGCCCCAACCTCTCCCCATTCGTTTTGAGCAGCCTCATCACACCCATCTCACCTTTCTTGCTTCCCTTCTCGATCTCCAGCCTCACTCTATCTCGAACCCTCATCTTTCGGACACTCAACCTCGCAGCCCCCTCTCCCTCAACTCTCAATCTCACCCTCTTTGTTTTCCTCCCTTTCTCACACCGCCGGAGAGCTGTCGGAGCAGTCAACCATCAAACACGTCGGAAAGGATTCACTGCTGCCTCCAACAGCCACATCGGGCGAAGTCTGTCGCCGAAGAAGCCCGATCTCGCCGATGTTGCCCTAGTCCCGTCGAGGAGATCCATCCGGAAGCCCTGCTTTTGCTTCACCTGTTGGAGCCGCCCTAGGGTTGCCTCGCATCCGTCTGCAGCCACCGGAGGTAGCCCACTGGACCGCCGGAGTCTGCGCAGCCAAGCGCCCCTGCAACCTCATCTCTCTCGTTACTCACCACCGGGGATTTGTTCGAACTCCCCTGCACATCCCTCCCTTGTTCCAATGAACTCCGCCGAACTGTAGAGTCACCCCCGCCGTTGCCACGCCACCAGAGGGACACCCTTCGCCCTGCCTCGTCGGAGCCACACCGCAGTGCATCTGGTCTTCCTCCCGCTACGCCGCCGCTCCCTCAGCCTGCGTGTGGTTTCAAGGGTGAAGAAACCCTTTATATATATTAAAATCCGGCCCCCCTATTTTATTGTAATTGCAAATGGTACCCTTACTTCGTATTTACATTTATCACCCACAGTTTTGATTTTCACAATTATGCCCTCACTTATTAATTACAGATTTTGGCCTGATTTCTTATTTAAAGTTTATGACCCAACTTTTATGATTTAACTATTGTGCCCTTTGTTGGATATATTTCGGATTTATGGCCCGAAGATTTAATTGTGGATTATGACCATGTTTCTAAAATTGTATAAATTGCCCGGAAAGTGTTTTTAAGATTTTAAACTCGGATTTGAATTACGAGGGTTATTCTTATAGTTTATATATTATATGTAGTATATCCAAATTTAGCGTTATGCTAAATGTGTTTAGTTTGGTTCTAGGTTCGGAAGCGCCTCGGTAAAGATCTAACGAGTCCAAGTCGACATCCGTTGAACGACTTCCGTCTTTTGACGTCGTGTGAGTATTCTTTCCCCTCGATCTAGTTATGTTTAGTATTAGTATCATGCTAGGTTGGATAATCTAGCATAACTTAGAGTGAATACCAAGTAGTGGTTTGGACCTTAGATGAGTTTTGTGGATTGTGAAATGTTGTAAGACTTGAGGGGTTGATATTATCTTGTGAGGTTGTTTATGGATTTAAGTTGTATGTTGAGCTTGTGAGAAATTAGGAGTTGAGGTTGTATGATTGTGGAGGTTGTGGACTAGAACGAGAGTATCCTAGTGGTGTTGAGAGTTATGATCTTGCAAGATCCGAGGGTTTAGAAGTCTTAGGACTTCTAGCTTTTGTTGAGTGTGATGTGAGCATGAGGGATTCTAGGATGCGGTCCTAGAATTGAGAGTCAAATGGTCTTGCGTAGATCATTTGTATACAAGTCTAAGACTTCTATTGTGAGTGAGTTATTGTTGTTATAGTTATCTTCTTGTGAGTAGGTTATGGGCTTCCACCCTAAGGAAGCGAGAGTGTTGTGAGTTGAGTGTGGTGACGAGGTAAGTCTCCGGACTTACTTAGCTCGTATTCCTTGTATTAGCATTGATGTGTGTTTGGTGGTGTGTTTATTGTTTATTGTTTATTGTTATAACAACTAAACCGGAATTAGGATTACCGACCTTTATATTATTTTGGCCCAAGTGTATGATAACGGGCGGTGACAACTTGCCTAGCTCCCGCGAGAGCTAGGAGGTTCTCGGCGACTATCCCGTGCTGGTAGACGGTCGGATGCATCAGCACCATTCCATGCCGGTAAGTAGGGACCGAGGCGAGTTTCGGTGACTCTCGTGTCACAACCTAAGTTGAATTAGAACGGGATACGACTTAATAATAATAAAGATAATAAACCGGATTTGTGTGATTTTATGTATGTTGTATGCTTGTGATGAGATTACTTGTGTATGTGCCTTTCCCATTAATTCTAATGCTTCGAATATGAGCTAACGGTTTATACCGATTGTTGTAGATTGCCTTGCAGGTTAGGAATGCGGCCGAGAGATCCGGAAGAGTGGGCAGCCGGGGTTCCGTACATTTTAGGATTGGGTTTTGGTTGGAGTCGGGTTGTGTTTTATTCTTCGTTTATTATGTTGGTATGCCGTGTGTATGGCGTTTTGGTCTTTTGGTTGTATCTCGGCTGAAGTCTTTGGTTTGTATGGTTTTGGGTTTCTTTGCATTGCATAAAATGTATTTGGTTTTGGCCTTTATTTGTGCCTTGTTGCAAGATCCGGTGAAATTGTTGTCAAGCTAAGGGTCGGGACCCATTGTGAGGTCCCAACCCGTAGCATCCCGAGTCCCGCGGATTCGGGGTGTTACAAAGACTCAAAGACAACACCAAGTACGATGACAAGAAGAGAATCCTGAATCAACTCAACGGGATCAAATGAAGGATATACAAGAGAGTAGTTCCGGAGAAGCAAGTGATGATCGCCAACTAGAGAATTGAGAAAGACAACGGAGAGCCTCTTTCAAATTGTGTAAAGTGACTTCACAAACAAAGAGGATGACGTCAAAAATTTGCCATGGACATGAAAGTCAAAAGGAAGATATAGTAACGATCAAGAAAAGGGACATAAAATTTAAGCTCCCTGACAGACTAGGAAGTGAAGGTTGATGCCAAAAGCAAGGCGAAATATGATCACTCTCAACAAGCTAATTGCCACCACAATCCAGATTGATAACCGAGACAGTCAAAAGTATGGAAGTCAACACGAGATACATTATCCATCCAAATAGAAAGAATTAAAGAGCTGCAATTTGGAAGCTTACGCATGGCCAAAAAAGGAAAGGTAGATTTCATCAACGTAGAAGTGGAGTGATCTCGTAGAACACAGGAGAATTCTGACATAGACCGGGATACAACAATAACCAGCTTCTGTAAAGGCAGCATTACAAGCAACACCCAAGGAAAAAGAGTGTGTGAGAAGAGTATTGGTGAACCCGAGGGACCCCAATAACTTTTCATTCAAAAGGAATTTAAGCTAACAACACTACAAGTTCATAATAGAGAACCGCAAATAGACGATAACTCAGGTAAAAGAATCACGGAGATGTACCTACAAGTTACCCTAGAAGGATTGAAAAGTCTGTTGATGGAAGAAGAATGATACAACTGGACTCGTAAGAGTATAACAATCTTACAAAAGTGTAGATTGTAGGAGGAGCTAAAGAAGAATAAACAAAGAGACTGAGGGAGATATATTTCACCAAGTATATCAAGCCTCAAAAGAGATGGAAGAAAAGTAAGTCCATGATGTTGTAGAAGGTCAACTACATCCTACTTGGACAACTTAAAAGTTACATGTGCGGGTTAACTAGTGATGGTTAGTTAACCGATAAGAAGAATAACCACAAGGTTATAAAAGAATTTTATCGACATCTAGTGAATTTCTTTCGGAGATCCACGACGAAAATGGTGAAGTTAAATCAATACAAGTACTAGTATCCTGGATGGTAACGTTAGATGAGTCCATTCTGATAACTCTAATAAAGAAATTTAAGAGCAGCTCTTGACGGTCGGTAATGACCCTTGATGATAGTAATGGTGAAAAAGGGAATTGTTGGGAGTAGTTACTTACTACTGACTACGAAAGATACATATCAGAGTTAGAATGAAGGGATCCCTGTAAGAAGAACTAGAAGACTAAGAGGAAGTAGATGATTGGAAACATGTCCTATGTCATAGCATCCCACACCAGTAAGACTGATGGTGCTCCTTCGAGAAAAAGTAGGGTCAGACTGTCTAGATTGACAGGGAAAACCCTTGTGATTTAAGATGTGACACGGAATAATTGGAAATTCCGAGGCGGCACGAACATAAGGAGTATACTGTAAAGCCTTGGTGAAATGTATGGTCGAGTTGTGAGGTGATTGCAGATAGAATCTACAGGTCGACTAAAACAGACATGAGAAGGAGTAAAAGTGAAAGACTAAAAGTTGTTATATAGATCCGGTATCACACCAATAAGATGGTTACTGAAAGGACTAAAGACTGTTATTTAAGGAGAAATGGAGGTACTCCATGGAAAATTCAGCTGGACTGATGACCTAAGAGTTGATGAAAGTAATACGACTAACCAACGCAGTTGTAAAGTGTGTACGAGAAAAACTCAAAGGGATTTAACTATCTTACGGGGTGTAAATGTCAAAGAAGGTAAAGCGACATGAGTATAAGGAAGACATAATAAATGTGATGCGAGAAATTTGATTGGTGGGAAAATCATATGCATCTAATGTGTTGTATACAAATGGTACCATTGGATGTTTAATAACAATCATACCAACGGACTGATGACACTATGATGAATTTAGAGTAAACCAAGTGTATAACTTATCCAGCGAGAAGGAAAATCATGTATCAAAATTGCGGGTTATGATAAATTTTAAATAAAGTTTTGAGATGAGGATGTCCTTAGGAAATCTATGCAGAGTACAAAGCAACTGAAGTTCCAACACAGAATGGGTAGTAATGATCAACAAACAGTTAGAGACCGATGCAGAGGGGTAAGGTCATATCCTATGCGTCTCGACAATTGAAGACGTATGAGGAGAACTACCCCACACATGATCTAGAGTTGGCTGCAGTAGTCCATGCTCTTAAGATCTGGCGTCATTATCTTTATGGAGCGACATGTCAGATCTTTACAGACCATAACAGTCTGAAGTACATATTCACTCAGAGAGAGTTGAATAACCGCCAGAGGTGGTGGTTAGAGTTGATCAAGGACTTCGACCTTGAGATCCTTTACCACCCCGGAAAGGCGAATGTGGTAGCTGATGCTTTGAGCCGGAAGACGCCTAGAGAGAGGGCGATAGCCCGGTTGACAGTACAGCCACAGTTGCAGAGGGACTTGGCTTGGTTGGAGATAGAGATTCAGTTCCCCAATACTGATAGTCAGTTGTCTACCATGGAGTTACTTCTTGATCTGTTGGATGAGATCCGACAGAAGCAGGAGACCTGCCCTACTTTGATCAGGATCCGAGACAAGATGTCTCGAGATGAGGCCCCATAGTTTACTATTGGTGCAGATGGAGTGATGAGACGTCAGGACCGTGTTTGTGTGCCGTTAGACAGTGAGTTGAGACAGAGGATACTAGGTGAGGCTCATACTACCCCATACTCAGTACATCCTGGAGCAAGTAAGATGTACAAGGATGTGGGACGGTCCTTCTGGTGGAGTGGTTTGAATCCCGATGTGACTCGGTATGTAGCTCAGTGCGCGACCTGCCAGCAGGTCAAGATTGAGCAAAGTAGGTCTGGAGGAGAGCTCCACCCACTCCCAGTACCACAGTGGAAGTGGGAGGATATATCTATGGATTTCGTCACAGGTTTGAGACTCAGCAGAGGATTTGACGCTATTTGGGTAGTGGTAGACCGTCTGACGAAGACCGCACGTTTCATTCCGATTAAGGAAACGTGGCCGGTGAGTCGTCTGGCTGAGGAGTTCACCAGACACATTGTGAGACTCCATGGAGTACCGAAGACTATCGTCTCTGACAGGGATGGACGTTTTACCTCGAGATTTTGGTAGCAGGTACATACTACTTTGGGGACGAGTCTCCACTTTACTACCGCCTACCACCCATAGACAGACAGACAGTCTGAGAGGACCATTCAGACCTTAGAGGATATGCTTCGGGCGTGTGTACTAGTTTGGGGACAGGTATGGCCAGATCATCTTCCACTGGTAGAGTTTTCGTATAATAATAGCTGGCACGCGTCTATTAGGATGGCTCCTTATGAGGCTTTGTACGAGATGAGATGTCGTACACCATTATGTTGGGATGAGCCCAGCCGAGTTGATGGAGTAGCTCCAGAGCAGATACAGGATGACATCGCTCGGATTGCCCTAGTCCGAGAGCGAATGTTAGCAGCTCAGAGTCGTCAGAAGTCCTACGCCGACAAAAGGCGTCGACCTTTGGAGTTTAGAGTGGGTGCTCAGGTGTGGTTGAGAGTGTCACCTACGAGAGGAGTCAGGCGTTTCGGCATTAAGGGGAAGCTGAGTCCCCGCTATGTCGGACCTTTTGAGATCTTAGAGAGAGTTGGAGAGGTGGCCTACAGACTAGCACTACCGCCGAGACTAGAGAGTGTCCACCCGGTCTTTCATATATCTCAGTTGAGAGAGTACATTCCGGATCCGAGACACGTCATCAGCCATGAGGATCTGACAGTTGAGCCTGACCATACATTTGTAGAGTACCCAGTGGCTGTCTTGGAACGCAGTACCAGACGTCTGCGATCCAAGGAGATACCTATGCTGAGGATCCAGTGGTCTAGGAGAGGAGCCGATGAGGCCACTTGGGAGACTGAGGAGAGTATTAGACGTAACTATCCCGAGTTCTTTGCGGGGTTAGAGGTTACTTCTGTTTGACGAGTTAGTACTCGGATGTGGTGTTGTTTGACCTTTCAGGTTTTCATATTGTTTTGAGTGTTTTTATTTTGTGATACTTGTTTGTTGATGCCTGAGTAGCTGCATGGTAGAAAACGGAATGTCGAGAAAACTAAATATACCGAAAGAAATGTGCGAGTAAGGGGAAACAATCTAAGTTCCGTGTTTTATAACTTATTATTATTATTCTTATTTTATCGTACTTAAATTATTTCCGGTCATTTAATTTATCATTTTATGTGAATCTAGGTCACATAAAATGATAGAACTAAACTCTTTTTATTTTACTTATTTATTTATTTACGATTGTCGCGTCGGACTTTGGTTAATTTCAATTTACCGGAACTTAAAATTTTCGGAAAGGCGCAAACGCTGGCGGCTCAAACGCTGGCGGCTCTCCCGGTGGTGGGGAGCATAGGCGGAGCTCCGGCGAGGAGAAGACGGGGCAGAGCTCCATTGACAGGTCCGGTTCGAGATAGGGGGAAACAGGGAGAAGACTCGATCGATGTGCCTGGTTCCAAAGGTCTTCTTCCCAGGTGTTGTCGATGGCGGTTTCTCCGGCTGGTTCAGGGCGGCGGCAATGGCTCCCTTCTCCGGTCGATCGAAGGTGGCGGCACGCCCTGTTCAGCGGTTCGACAGAGGCCCCATAAATGGAGGGCTCGAGGAGATGAGAAGCAGACGAGGGAGAAGGTGAGATGAAGGGGCTGCAGAAGGTTATTAGCTGAGGGTGAGTCTACTGTAAGTCTTAGAGAAAGAGAGTATAGAGGGAGTTGAGTGTGAATAGCCCATAGAGAGGGATGATGGGAGATGTGGAGGGGCTGCTTCACAGGAGAGGCCAGCTTGGGCTGCACAAGTTGTCGGGATTGTACTGAGACCAAGGGGTCGGGTGCACAGCGTTGCATCTCATCACAGCAACAGAGAGAGACAAAAGAGAGGAGTATAAAAAGGGAATAGAATAAAGAAGGAAAAGAAAAATAAAAATAATGAAATGGAGAACTAAAACATACTCGATTGAAAATAATCGGAATGGAAGTTTTGGATCGGAAACTTTTCCGAACTTTTCCGAAAATGTAGCACGGAAACACGAGAACTTATTAAAAATATAAATATACTCGGGAAAGGCACTTTATGCCGTAAAATACTTTTAACAAATATATATATATATATATATATATATATATATATATATATATATATATATATAAGCCATTAAATATCGATAAAAGCCGCAAGAATAATAAATAAATAAAAATGCAAAAGCGCCTAAAATTGGGGCGTTACAACATCTAACTTCTCTAAGTCTCGTCTAAGCATCCCTACACTGCTTTCACCTCAAAACTCAGCAACTACCACATATACACTAAACAGCACAAAGGGTACTAAGCTCAGGAGTTGTGATTACTCACCCGTAGCAGTGAAGATCCAGTTTGCTGTCAATCTACCCAATGAAGAGTCCAATGTTGTATAAGGCTGCATTCGATCGAAGGAGAGTTGATTACGGATCAATACATGAGGAGGAAAGAGTGGACAGTACGTGTGCACTTACACAGTCTTCTGCTTTAGCAGCCTGACACGCGATCTGCTCCTGGGGACGGTTGAAGACGCGTGTAGTGGATCGGACTGGCTACGCGGGGGTGCTGTCCTGTGTTCTGCCTGTAGCAGCGATGGAGGCGTCAAGGATGTGTGGTGGTGGTCGATGGCGGACTATGCTGCCGGTCGAACGATCGAAGGAAAGGTGGCGGAGTCCAACTGTGAGGTTGGCACCGCTGCTGGTGGTCGACGGTGCCGGCGGAAGGGAGGGTGGCGATGGTCCGAATGCGAGGCTGGCACCGCTATTGGTGGTCGTCGGTGTTGGCGTCGACTGTGCAGAAACGAGAGGGCTGCGGCGTGAGTTTATGCGGTAGAGGAGTGTTGTCGAGAGTGCCGCAGCAGGATTAGGAAAAGGAAATTAGGTTAAGCGTAGGATTGGATTACGGTTAGGATTAGGGTTAAGGAGGTGGGCCGGCTGAAAGGTCATTGGGCCTGGTGTTGGGTCGGAACCGGCCTGCTCTTTAATTAAGACAAGAGGGCTGAAAGAATACTCGTTCTCCGCCCGAAACCGTACAAAGTACGGAATTAATTATGGAATTATTTATGAAATTATTTACTGAATTATATAAGTTATCATTTTATGTGAATCCATGTTACATAAAATGATAGAATTTAATATAGTGTTATTTTTATTTAAAAGACTTTAGGTTGGCGGATCGGAAATCCTGTTTTATCCGGTATTAAACGGAGTTTAAAAATTTCGGTTATTAGAATTGGAAAATGGAAACCGTAAAGTAATAAGATTCTACAAATCTTCGCCCCATCGTATCAACTGCAACTTCGTCCCGAGAAATCAGAAGGTAGGTTTCGTGCTTTCCTATTATGTCAACCAAGAATCGCCTAATCGCCATTGTCGTCCATTCCGAACTTCGCAATACCTTCGTCTGCCATTTTCGCAACTATAAACATACCCAGATATGTAAATGCCATACATAGAATTTGGATACATATGACATAAAAGATATACGTACATTTATGTAAACATTATGTACACAATTACACATCGATCGTACATACACAATATGTACTATTACACACAACGAAGATGTAGATTAATGCACTTAATATGTACACAATTACACACACCTAATATGTAACAAATATGTATATATCATACATAGGGTTTAAAACACATACGTACATTACTGTCCCTAAAATGTGTACACAAGTTATCTTCGTCAACATAATATCGCCAATCTGGACAATCGCCATTTCTCCAGAAAATGGCATACATCGTGATTCAAGATTACAACAATATAGTTACACAATTTCAACAACAAAATTACTATTTTCATCATATATGTACACTAACAAGTCAAAAGAAACACAAAATAACAACATAAATTTTATCCTCCATTAAAGCATCAAAAAGCTTCGAAACACCATAAATTTGACTTTCACCTTACCGATTTACGATAGATGATGCTACAAAAACCTAACAACCGATGCAGTGTACTTCTCCAATGGCCAAAACGTGAACGCAGACAATTGCCCAAACCTGAACGCATAAAAACCCAGAAACCTCCGTCTTCTGTTTTCGTTGAAAATGGTGGACTGTATATCGTAAAAAAAACAGAAAATAATGTGGGAAGATCGTGGCTTTTAATGCTTCCTAAACAGTTATTATCTTTAATTAGCATAATTAATTTTGGAAATAAATATTTTTTAATTGGAGAGAGAAAGATCATGAGATCTCTATTTTGTTAATTATTAAATCTTTTCTCTACATATTCAAAGGACCTAGTTTGTTAATTAAAACACAAGACTACCTACTTTGTACACAATGATGCAAAAAGTGTCTACTTAACCATTTAACCCAATAATATTTCCCACATCGACAATCACAAACTTCAACGTACTCTTTATATAAACACGCAGAGATTAGAATTGTTGTCGAGCTCAGTAACGCGGGCTTGTAACTCGACGGGAGGACATTAAGATGGCGGAACTTGATCCTTGATAGTTGGTCTCCGGCGTTAAAGTCCCTCGCACAGCAGATGGTGAATATCCCGTTCGCTCCTACTCTGTAGATGGGAATGGTTCACGCAGCATAGGCAAAAAGGGGAGGACAAATACCCTCGATGGGTCGCCTCCTTGTCTGTCGGGGACCGCGACGTGTCACCAACTATCGCCATGGCTAGCCGGATCATTGAACCATTATTCTTTTGTTCCGTCGATTAGTGTGTTCTACTCATCTTTAAAGTTTTATTTCAGGGATTCTACGTTTTATTTCAGGGATTCTTGTTGGGCTAGCGATTAGTGTATTCTACTCATCTTTTAAGTTTTATTTCAGGAATTCTACGTTTTATTTCAGGGATTCTTGTTGGGCTAGCCGGATCATGATCCGTAATTCTTTTGTTCCGTCGATTAGTGTATTCTACTCATCTTTAAAGTTTTATTTCAGGGATTCTTGTTGATGTGCTTGTGTCTTCTAAATGCACTTAGATTGCAATTACTTTAAATACCCATTTACAGCCAACGAGTTTTACTCCATCACGCAAATCAATCAAATCCCGAACTTAATTTCGATTAGTCTAAAACCATAGTTAAGATATTTGTAATTTTTGCACAAATTCAAAGAAGTTAACCGATGATTATTATATTTAAAATATATATACATAAATTAACTTATTATTATTATTATAATATTATATACTTTTGTGTTATAATCTTAATTGAAATATGAGATACACTTGATGTAAGTTTTGTAGATATTAAAAATTATTAAATTTCCATTTTTTTGTATTAATTAATATAGGAATTTTTGTACAAGGCATGGGACACTAAGCTAGTGATTTAGTGTAAAATAACATGTATAAATCTATAAAAATATGGGTTTGTTTTATTTACCATGATAAAAAGGTAGCTTCTTCTCTAAAAAAAATTGGATTATTTTTTAAGCTTAGAAACTATTATTCAATAATATTGGATATGTTTTTAATACTTGGTTCATTGGTGATCTTGCATGGTTTAAACCTTTTAGATAGTTATGTGAAGAAAAAAACACATAGTTTAAGGGTAATATATGTAATTTATCTTAAAATCGGTTTTGAATGTGCAATATTTAGCCGGTGTAATTGTTTGTTCCGATAAACATGCAGAGAGGTGTTGAAAAGTGGGTGTTAATCAAACAAAAGAGTTGCTTAATTACATCAACTCACAACGCACCATTAGGGCAGTTTTGGTTTATTAGTGTAACACCCCCAATTTCTCGGAACTCGGGGAGCTACTGGTTAGGACCTCACAATGGGTCCCGACCTTGGTTTAACAACAACATTACTTGGATCTTACAACAAGGCACAAATGTATTTAAAACAATTTCTAAAACATAATATTTTTAATGGTATAAACGTACACATGTGACAGCCTTACAAACATATATAAAGATACATAACATGCATGACGTATGGAAGACTCCCCCGTCCCCATCTAATGAGTACGTGGACCCGGCTGACCATCCGTTCCGGATCTCTCTGCAACTGCCTATCTCTATAGATCTACAACACGGATAAACCGTTAGCTAACTATCCAAATATAAGCAAAAATGATAACAACACAAACACAAGCAGAAACAAAATAAACAAACATCATGCTGGCACTCAACCGTTTATTATCTATTATTTAAGTGATTCACATTTGTAACACCCCGAATCCGCGGGACTCGGGGCGCCACGGGTTGAGACCTCACAATGGGTCCCAACCCTTAGCTTGACAACAATTTCACCGGATCTTGCAACAAGGCACAAATATAGGCCAAAACCGAAATACATTTTATGCAATGTAAGAAAACCCAAAAGAAAACAAACAACGGACTTCAGCCGAAAACAACTACAAAGACCAAACGCCATACATGCGGCATACAATAATACAATATACAAAACTCCAAACGTGACTCCAAACAAAACCCTTCCTAAAATGTACGGACCCCGGCTGCCCACCCTTCCGGATCTCTCGGAGCATGCCTAACCTGCAAGGCAAACTACAACATTCGGTATAAAACCGTTAGCTCACATTCGAAGCATTAGAATTAAAGGGAAAGGCACAAACACAATTAATTCAACATAGTCACACAACATACTCAAACACACAAATCCGGTTTATTATCTTTATTTATTAAGTCATATCCCGTTCTAGTTCAACTTCTTTTGTGACACGAGAATCCTCCGAAACTCGCCTCGGTCCCTTCTTCCGGCAATGGAACGGTCGGATGCCTCCGACCGTCTAACCAGCACGGGCCAGTCGCCGAGATCCCCTAGCTCTCACGGGGAGCCAGACAGTGATGTCACCGCCCGTTATCATACACTTGGGCCAAATAATATAAATGTCGGTAATCCTATTTCCGGTTTAGTTGTTATAAACAGTAAAATAATAAACACACACCACCCAACACACAATAATGCTAATACAAAGAATACGAGCTAAGTAAGTCCGAAGACTTACCTCGTCATCACACTCAACTCACAACACTCTCGCTTCCTTAGGGAGGAAGCCCATAACCTGCTCACAAGAATATAACTATATCAACAACAATCCACTCACAATAGAAGTCTTAGACTTCTATACAAATGATCTACGCAAGACCATTTGACTCTCAATTCTAGGACCGCATCCTAGAATCCCTCATGCTCACATCACACTCAACAAAAGCTAGAAGTCCTAAGACTTCTAAACCCTCGGATCTCGCAAGATCATAACTCACAACACCACTAGGAAACTCTCGTTCTAGTCCACAACCTCAACAATCATACAACCTAAACCCCTAAATTCTCACAACTCAACCCACACTTAAAGCCATAATCAACCTCACAAGATTATATCAACTCCTCAAGCTTAGAATCAACATCAATTCATCAAATAATATCAAATCCTCAAAACTCACCTAAGGTTCAAGGCCACTACTTGGCATTCTCACTAGATTATGCTAGATCCAACCTAGCATGATACTAATACTAAACATAACAATATCGAGGAAGGAGGTACTCACACGACGTCAAAAGACAAATGACGAACTTGGACTCGTTAGGTCTTTATCGGGGCGCTTCCGGACCTAAAACGAAAGCTAAATAAATTTAGCTAAACGCTAAATTTGAAAGGAATATTTAACGCATAAAATATTCTAATGAAAACTCGTTTTCAATACCAAGGTTAAAACTCGTAAAAACATTTTCCGGGAACAAATACAATTATATAAACATAGGTCAAAATCCGCAATTAAATCTCCAGGCCATTAATATGGAACTCAAGAAACTTAGGCCATTTTTCGAAAATAAACTTTAGGCCAAATCTCTAATTTATTTGCAAGGGCAAATCTGCACATTTCCAAAACATAGGGCCAAAACTATAATTATATAAAACAACAGGGCATATTTGATACATTCCAAAAATATGGATAGATTATGCAAAAACAAAATATGGGCCAGTTTTGTAATTAACCAAAATAAGAGGGAGGCCCGCTGGATAAGAATGAGGGTTTCATTTCACCATTTGAGGGAGCTGTCACGCGAAAAGGAAGGCAAGGCTGGCAGTGGCACTGGCGGCCATTCCATCTCCGGCTACGACGAGGCGGCGAAGGCAGGGTGGGGCCACTCCGGCGCGACAGTGGGGATGCAGGTTGCAGTCCGGCGAGTACACAAGAGCAGAGGAGGGCTGCGCAGAGGATCCGGCGGCGGTGCAGAGAGGGCGGCTCCGGCTATTCGAAGACGACAACACCTCCTGGGTCTTCAATTGGCGGCGACAGATAGCGAAGGGAGGGAAGAAGGCGGCTCTAGAGGTGGTTTCAACAAGGCGGCCAGATGAGAGGTGGTGGTCGCCAATGGCGAGGGCCCTTCGGTGGGATCGACGTCAGCAGGGCTCACTGGGGCAGGGTTGCGCAGAGAAGAAAGGATCGGAGGCGGCAATACGCACCGGTGCGAGGCTCGACAGGGCTGGTGGTGTGGCTCCTTTTTTTTATTCCGGTGGCAGGCTCGACAAGGGCTCCGATTGCGAGATGGAGGCGAAGCAGTCACGAGGAGGTTGAGATTTGCAGGTTGTGGTGGTTGCTGTTGAGCTTACAGAAGGGAGATGAAGTTGGGTGAGGTGAGCGGGGAGAGAAAGGATGCAGGGGAGCCATTGGTTGCTTACATGGGGAGAAGGGAGGGTAATGGAGAGGAGGGAGTCAGGCTAGGCTGCAACAGTCATAGGCGGTGCTGCACAGATCGAGAGGTCAGGGAAGTGAAGGGTCAAAGAGGAAGAAAAAGAAAAAAAAGAAAGAAAGTAAAGGGAAAGTAGAAATAAAAATAAAAAAAATAATTAATTAAACATGACATCGGGGATTAAATAAACTCGATCGAAACACTCGGATCGGGATTTTCAAATCTGAAAACTCTTCCGACTTTTCCGAAAATTAAAAAGACGGATACACGTAAATGTATCAAAAATATAAAAATACTTGGAAAACATATTTTACGTCTTAAAATACTTTTAATAAAATATTCAATCTAATAAAATATCGATAAAAAATAATAAAAACAAAACTCGAAATCGCGCCAAAATTTTGGAGCGTTACATTAGATCCTCCTAAAAACAAGTTTCGTCCCGAAACTTGCAATTCGTCAAACTTCTCGATTCGTAAGGCCGAGGTATGACTTTCACACTAAGAAGGCTAAGACTTTCTAATCTACACGTAAACTACTTGAACTACCACTACAAGATATATCAAAACATATAGCACATTCCCGCACGGGGAAAAACTACATATAACTTCACACATGCCCATAACTCAACCAAGAGAAGAAGTGGTCTAACCCAACGATTCTATCGATGCTACTAGATCCGCGTAAAACCCAACCAAATATGCTACCATTTGTCTCCTAAGTAGCCTCATCGGCTCTACACGACGCCACTAACTCATTAAGACCGCAAAGCTTCTCGAGTCATAACTGTACTTCATAGATTGATACACATGAAACACCGGGTGAACCCCCTCTACTCTTGGCGGCAACGCCAACTTATAAGACACTTTTCCAACTCGCGCTAGGATCTCAAAAAGGTCAAAATATCGGAACTCAGCTTCCTTCTCGGTTTCGATGCAACATCTCCATTATTTTCCCTTTTATTTCTCTATCAAAGAAGATCGAACTTCCAATTTTACACTGTTGGCTTTCGTTCTTGTCAAACCAAACTTCAAGTTTCCATTTCATCAATTCTTGTTGCAAGCTCTAAGGAATGAAGAAAGTACTTAACTTGACATTGCTTCGATTAACATGACACGTATGCTATTACTTTTACATCGTTCCTCAATACCCAATCAAGACCATGTCTTGGAGAATCACTTGTACCCTTCAAACCCATCATACCTAAAGGCAGTTTCAAAACAGTTGCACCAGTGAATCTCCTTTTAACTCTCAAGAATTCTATTGTCAATCTTTGTCCTACTCACTACTTCATTGCCATCCGGAGTAGGTTAGCATAGGTGGTGTTGCTTTGGAAAAATCTCTCCACAAATCCGGTAGTGGCCAACACATCTAAGCAAACTTGTAACTTCTTCCCCATCCTTCGGGGTTTGCCATCCCGAGCCAACTGTCATACTACTTCTCTCTTCTTCGAGAGTAGACCAAAATATCTTATACGGGACATTAGTAAGCCCAATGACATCACGACAGGCTCATGGTGCCCATACCTTGTACGGAATGTCGTATTTGCAATATCCTGATCCCGAACTCTCAATTGGTGACAATCAGACCTTAAATAAATTTTAGAAGAGACTGTCAACCCTTGCAACCGGTCGCGTAGATCATCTATCTGTAGTGAGGGATACTCGTTATTCATTGTTACCTTGTTCGGCTAACGGTAATTTATGTACAAGTGGAGATAATCGTCTCTCTTTTCGCAAACTGGTGTTCTCCATAACCACTTCAAATCAAGAGTTTAAGATATATTCTAATATGAACTTCAAATCAGGATTTCAAGATAGCATTCGGAGTTCTCCATAACATTTTACTAAATCTAATGAAATCTTATCACTAAGTTCTTGCAATTCCTCCTTCACTTGCTTCCACAACTCAGGTCTCTGCACAAGTGTTATTCTATACGGTGCCTTGGACATCAGAGTTAAATCAAGCTCGACCTTAGTGAAAAATTCCACATTCTGACGTATTGAAATACGTGATATCTAAGGTTTTATCTTTTCTCATCCCGTCACGTATCGAATAACCGAACAATCTTGTCCTAACCCTTTATAGTTGATCATGGTACTAATGGTCTATCCCGATCTGTTGGGGCGACGTCCTTCAAATACGTGCATTGCTCCATCTTTAGCTACAATGTTTACCTTCCTCTTTCAAAGATCCTTCATCTCTTGAACTCGAGAGGCTTGATCGAGTCTTCTGACTGTTGTAGCCTTATTTAATTATTCATTTAACTTAATTTCATCTTCCCTCTTTGATGACATGATTCTAAAAATCTTCTAAGGTTTCCCACTTATGTGCTACCATAAGGATCCAACCTACATGACTAAACCATGCTTCAAAACAATTGACCTTATCTTCTTTACTTCTATGACATCCCAACATGTGGGAACCGTTCTTCGTATAATATATAAAATTGCACCATTCCTTCGAGTAGGTGTAGAACCTAAATTATTTTCTTATGTAACGTCAATCCGACCGTAGAGACTCTAACCTCAATTATTCATGTACTTCTTGTACATATCACATCGACATCAAACTTCAAAACTTCTATCTTCTCCTACTCTTGTTGGTCACCTTATACATCCCTTGGTACACAACCGTACCGGTATGCCTTGTGAAGAACGCTAGGCTAATATGCCACCTACCAACATCACTGAAGTGTCCAACTCATAACTCCACCCACACTAACTTCATAACTCTAAGCTTGTAATGTTGCCCTAATCTAGGTCCTCTCTTTCACGCCATAGCCATCATGTCTCTTCCGTGTGAGTCTAGAAACTTGACTTATCTCTTGCCCGCGGTAACATATCATCCATTTCATACCCTACATCCTCTATATACTCCCGTTTACGTACTACTTCCATGACACCTTACCTTCTTCTTGATTCCATGCTTCCTCTTTTACCGTGGTCAAACTTTAAAACCTCTAATTCGTGTCGTTCTCCCATATGCCAATTCCATGACCTACAAAGGTCGCATAAGGTCATCCAAATCCCTCTGTATGCCCATAATCATGTTTACTCATCCCCTCTTCACTCACCAATAGACAACCTGCACACGTGAGTTCTTGGTTGTCACCAATTAACTTATAACTGACCTTCTCCCATGTCAATGACTTACCATTCTTCTTACCCTCCATGTTACCATTCTCTTGAAAGCTACCCTCCTCGAGGTACTCTACCTTAAACTCTGTTAGTTCTTTCCCCGTTCCATGCTTTCTTTCTATTCCATAAGGTAACCATACTCTTCTAGGTCTCGCACGCCGTATACCTCACCTCCATAAGCTTAACCACTCTTCCTTGATGTCTTTCAAGTGCACCTTTCCAATTATTATCGCCTTAGCTAACATCCACCCGCGTTCCTATTGGTTGATATCTTAAGTCTTTCGATCAAAGCTTCTTGTTTCCTCTTTCATCTTCTCCAACCATCATATATATGCACTTCCTTCTTTTTGGCGTTTTTTTTAGTCTTGTCGTTATAATGGAACCCGGTCAACTCCACTTGAATTCCCACCATGCCCGTCTTCACATAACTCTCGTAATGTCGACGCTTCACTTGTTGGTACCTCGTAAGCTTAACTTACGGTATCTTAAACCTTTCAAAATTTTCTTTTGATCACACTTCTCATTTCGACTCCCGTGCTTAGGAGTGTCTAAGCAACTTCCCTTAATTGGATCGCCACTTTTGTAATTCTATCCACTTAATCAACGTCCTCCGTTTATCGGCACGACAATTGGAATGCCCCCTTAAGTTGCTACCTCTAGTTTGCTTCATTGTTGTTCAATCGTTGCTTCTTTGGACCCACTCCCACATCTTCATGCTATTTCCTTTACTTGTATAGTTTCCCTCTCGGTTTCGCTCAAGTTGACTCAAAGTTCGCTTTCATTTGTTCGTCCTTCGGTTACGTTGTCTCAAATCTTCCTCTTCGGCATTCTTTTAAAGGAATCCGAGAACGTCATGGTATTCGTTAACACGAACTGCTCAACTCGATATTTGAGTGTACTACTCCACATATGAACGTTATTTCAAGCCAACCACGTCGTCTTTAAAGGTGATGATACTATACTTATCATCTTTTCTATTAGGTCCCGTACTATCTACTACTATATATAATAAGAATTCACATAAACGACTATATAGGTCCTATGTCCATATCACTACTAATATAACCCATCCAGAAAT
Source organism: Fagopyrum homotropicum (assembly GCA_033239125.1). NCBI lineage: Eukaryota > Viridiplantae > Streptophyta > Magnoliopsida > Caryophyllales > Polygonaceae > Fagopyrum > Fagopyrum homotropicum. Next base: position 58,333,253 of record BSWB01000008.1, on the reverse strand, counting down.
CCATTACAACAATACAAGGTCCAAAAGCTAATAAGATCCTATCATACCACATATATAAGCATATATATATATATAAGGTCATGCCACTACTATATATAACAAGTCTAAAGCATATATTATAGTCCACATATATACTATACATATAATCACATTCATCATGCAACTACAATCCACATATACTACTATATAATATATACATATATATACATATCAAAATCCCATAAACTAAGCTGCCGAGATCTGCGGAAGGAGTGGTGGTCCGTACATTCTACCCCGACTCATGCATGTGATTTTGAAAACGAAAACTCAGAACCCATGGGGTTCTGTTTATTCCTTATTCGGGCTTTAGAAGATTGCGAGTGCCATTGTTGTCAACCTAGGGCTCTGATACCACTTTTGTAACACCCCGAATCCGCGGGACTCGGGGCGCCACGGGTTGAGACCTCACAATGGGTCCCGACCCTTAACTTGACAACAATTTCACCGGATCTTGCAACAAGGCACAAATATAGGCCAAAACCGAAATACATTTTATGCAATGTAAGAAAACCCAAAAGAAAACAAACAACGGACTTCAGCCGAAAACAACTACAAAGACCAAACGCCATACATGCGGCATACAATAATACAATATACAAAACTCCAAACGTGACTCCAAACAAAACCCTTCCTAAAATGTACGGACCCCGGCTGCCCACCCTTCCGGATCTCTCGGAGCATGCCTAACCTGCAAGGCAAACTACAACATTCGGTATAAAACCGTTAACTCACATTCGAAGCATTAGAATTAAAGGGAAAGGCACAAACACAATTAATTAAACATAGTCACACAACATACTCAAACACACAAATCCGGTTTATTATCTTTATTTATTAAGTCATATCCCGTTCTAGTTCAACTTCTTTTGTGACACGAGAATCCTCCGAAACTCGCCTCGGTCCCTTCTTCCGGCAATGGAACGGTCGGATGCCTCCGACCGTCTAACCAGCACGGGCCAGTCGCCGAGATCCCCCTAGCTCTCACGGGGAGCCAGGCAGTGATGTCACCGCCCCTTATCATACACTTGGGCCGAATAATATAAATGTCGGTAATCCTATTTCCGGTTTAGTTGTTATAAACAGTAAAATAATAAACACACACCACCCAACACACAATAATGTTAATACAAAGAATACGAGCTAAGTAAGTCCGAAGACTTACCTCGTCATCACACTCAACTCACAACACTCTCGCTTCCTTAGGGAGGAAGCCCATAACCTGCTCACAAGAATATAACTATATCAACAACAATCCACTCACAATAGAAGTCTTAGACTTCTATACAAATGATCTACGCAAGACCATTTGACTCTCAATTCTAGGACCGCATCCTATAATCCCTCATGCTCACATCACACTCAACAAAAGCTAGAAGTCCTAAGACTTCTAAACTCTCGGATCTCGCAAGATCATAACTCACAACACCACTAGGAAACTCTCGTTCTAGTCCACAACCTCAACAATCATACAACCTAAACCCCTAAATTCTCACAACTCAACCCACACTTAAAGCCATAATCAACCTCACAAGATTATATCAACTCCTCAAGCTTAGAATCAACATCAATTCATCAAACAATATCAAATCCTCGAAACTCACCTAAGGTTCAAGGCCACTACTTGGCATTTTCCGGGAACAAATACAATTATATAAACATAGGTCAAAATCCGCAATTAAATCTCCAGGCCATTAATATGGAACTCAAGAAACTTAGGCCATTTTTCGAAAATAAACTTTAGGCCAAATCTCTAATTTATTTGCAAGGGCAAATCTGCACATTTCCAAAACATAGGGCCAAAACCATAATTATATAAAACAACAGGGCATATTTGATACATTCCAAAAATATGGATAGATTATGCAAAAACAAAATATGGGCCAGTTTTGTAATTAACCAAAATAAGAGGGAGGCCCGCTGGATAAGAATGAGGGTTTCATTTCACCATTTGAGGGAGCTGTCACGCGAAAAGGAAGGCAAGGCTGGCAGTGGCACTGGCGGCCATTCCATCTCCGGCTACGACGAGGCGGCGAAGGCAGGGTGGGGCCACTCCGGCGCGACAATGGGGATGCAGGTTGCAGTCCGGCGAGTACACAAGAGCAGAGGAGGGCTGCACAGAGGATCCGGCGGCGGTGCAGAGAGGGCGGCTCCGGCTATTCGAAGACGACAACACCTCCTGGGTCTTCAATTGGCGGCGACAAATAGCGAAGGGAGGGAAGAAGGCGGCTCTAGAGGTGGTTTCAACAAGGCGGCCAGATGAGAGGTGGTGGTCGCCAGTGGCGAGGGCCCTTCGGTGGGATCGACGGCAGCAGGGCTCACTGGGGCAGGGTTGCGCAGGAGAAGAAAGGATCGGAGGCGGCAAAACGCACCGGTGCGAGGCTCGACAGGGCTGGTGGTGTGGCTCCTTTTTTTTATTCCGGTGGCAGGCTCGACAAGGGCTCCGATTGCGAGATGGAGGCGAAGCAGTCACGAGGAGGTTGAGATTTGCAGGTTGTGGTGGTTGCTGTTGAGCTTACAGAAGGGAGATGAAGTTGGGTGAGGTGAGCGGGGAGAGAAAGGATGCAGGGGAGCCATTGGTTGCTTACTTGGGGAGAAGGGAGGGTAATGGAGAGGAGGGAGTCAGGCTAGGCTGCAACAGTCATAGGCGGTGCTGCACAGATCGAGAGGTCGGGGAAGTGAAGGGTCAAAGAGGAAGAAAAAAAAAAAAAGAAAGAAAGTAAAGGGAAAGTAGAAATAAAAATAAAAAAAATAATTAATTAAACATGACATCGGGGATTAAATAAACACGATCGAAACACTCGGATCGGGATTTTCAAATCTGAAAACTCTTCCGACTTTTCCGAAAATTAAAAAGACGGATACACGTAAATGTATCAAAAATATAAAAATACTTGGAAAACATATTTTACGTCTTAAAATACTTTTAATAAAATATTCAATCTAATAAAATATCGATAAAAAATAATAAAAACAAAACTCGAAATCGCGCCAAAATTTTGGAGCGTTACACACATTATTCAATTTAAGTTGTGGCACGAGAATTATTATTAGTTCTCGCCTCCGTTCCTTATCTAACTGGTGTAGGTCTAGCTGACTTCCACTGGTAGCATCACTACAAACCACGTATGGACTAGTCCCGAAAGAAACCCCCAGCGCCCGCAAGCTACTGAGCAGAATGCCACCGCCCGTTACTCTTAGGCCAAAATATAGGTCGGTAATTATATATCACAACCTATCTCCATAAACATTTCAATCACACACCACCATCATCATTTATACTCATATTTAGAAGTCAGCTAAGTAAGCCCAAAGGACTTACCTGAATCAAACATAATCTCGTTATCTCGACTCGGTCTGTAACCGTAGGAACTCAACCGCCTGTTATAAAAGGCAAGTGGATCAATAATATATCCCACTTAATTGGAAGTCTCTGACTTCTAAGATACTTAACTCTATCATCAGCTAAATTACCAAAATACCCTTATACGGATAAATGACTATTTTACCCCTGGTCCCGAAACTTTATAAAATTCCATAACAAAGTTCCAAACTATTCTTTGGAACTCAAAACCACACTTCAACTCTCAAAGGAAAGTTTTGCTAAAGATTTAGAAGAGTTAACTACATTCTTGAATTTCATAAAAGTCGTCAAGGTCCGACTTTGGCTTAGGATATGAGAACCGAATAAAAATATAAAAAGTCTAACAAAAATTTTATGCTATGCACTCTATCCATAGTATCCAGAATTTCCCAAAAATACATAATAATCACTTCTATACAAATTCTCAAAGTCGGTTCCAAAACCAGAAATTTTATACTTAACCAATTTCTGAAGGTTTTTGCAAACTGTCCAACTAGCCTACTTTGGGCTCTTATGGATCCAAATCCGACCGTTGGATCGGTCTCAAAATTTAACACGTTAAACTACATATATCCACCTACAACATATCAAAAATTCAACGGTGGATAATCGATCTAAGATATAAAAACTAGACCCTAAATTCAGCAGGTCGAAGCTGAAAAAAAACAAAGTATGCAGGAGGTCTAACTTCGATCCTCCCTGCCAACACTCCCTGCCATTCAGCTTATTCAGAGGTTGCCATTTAAAAACCTGGGAGCAGCCAAACAAAATATTTCTACACTAAGAACACATGATCACAGGTTCGAAACTCAAAAGCTGCAATCGTTCTTGACTATAATCTTCAACCTTGTGTGCAAAGAGGAAGGAGGCTACGCTTACCAGCAGGCCTGTAGACGGTGATGGAGGAGGAAACAAGGCTCGAACACTCCTGTTGTCCTGGTCCGAATCTTCCCCAGGGAGGCCGATGATTCCTTGTCGTAGCAACCAATGGTTGATGGTTCTCTGTGCAATCTATGTTCTACCGGTTTTGCCTCTACTGGAAGTCGACGACAAGAGATTGAAAGGAGTGCTGTCCAAGATGCACTGATCAGAAGAAGGGGAAGAGAAAGAGAGGGACAGAGAGATAGAAGTATCACCTTGTTGGAAGGGTAAGCAGCGTCATGTGAACTGCTGGGGAACGAGGCCATTGTTACTGCCTCTGTCGGGGATGGAGGACACGGTCTTGGAGGCTAGCAACGCCCATGGCGCTGGTGTGAGAAAGAGGGTGAGAGGTAGGAGAGGTGTAGGAGCCTTGACTCTCCGATCGAGTAGGAGGGAAGAGAGGCTACGGTTGCCATTGTGGGGATATAGAAGAGGTGGGTTCCATCAATCTGCGTGGACACGAGAACCGGAGGTGAGGCCTGGCGTCGCTGCTAGGGTGGTTCTCGTGCGTGACACCAGGAGAAAGGAGAGGGATGGTTTGCCCGTCTACTGCAGAAGGAAGGTGTGAAAGAGGGGAGGGAAAAACGTCACCTGGTGGTGTGTAGAAGGAAGGAGATCTGGCTGCAAAACGGGAAAGGATATTGGTTAGCAGCAACGTGAGAGGGGAAGGGTATCATTTGTGAGGCGGAAGGGGGCGATGAATGTTACACCCCGAATCCGCGGGACTCGGGGCGCTACGGGTTGGGACCTTACAATGGGTCCCGACCCTTAGCTTGACAACAATTTCACCGGATCTTGCAACAAGGAACAAATAAAGGCCAAAACCAAATACATTTTATGCGATGCAATGAAACCCAAAACCATACAAACCAAAGACTTCAGCCGAGATAGAACCAAAAGACCAAATGCCATACACACGGCACACAATAAATAATGAATACAAAACTCAAACACGACTCCAACCAAAACCCAATCCTAAAATGTACGGAACCCCGGCTGCCCACTCTTCCGGATCTCTCAGCGCATTCCTAACCTGCAAGGCAATCTACAACAATCGGTATAAAACCGTTAGCTAATATTCGAAGCATTAGAATCAAGGTGAAAGGCACAAACACAAGTAAATCAACATAACACACAATATACTCAAAGCACACAAATCCGGTTTATTATCTTTATTTATTAAGTCATATCCCGTTCTAGTTCAACTTCTTTTGTGACACGAGAATCCTCCGAAACTCGCCTCGGTCCCTTCTTCCGGAAATGGAACGGTCGGATGCCTCCGACCGTCTAACCAGCACGGGCCAGTCGCCGAGATCCCCCTAGCTCTCACGGGGAGCCAGGCAGTGATGTCACCGCCCGTTATCATACACTTGGGCCAAATAATATAAAGGTCGGTAATCCTATTTCCGGTTTAGTTGTTATAAATAATAAAGAATAAACACACACCACCAAACACACATCAATGCTAATACAAGGAATACAAGCTAAGTAAGTCCGGAGACTTACCTCGTCACCACACTCAACTCACAAACTCTCGCTTCCTTAGGGAGGAAGCCCATAACCTGCTCATAAGAAGATAACTATATCAACAACAACCCACTCACAATAGAAGTCTTAGACCTCTATACAAATGATCTACGCAAGACCATTTGACTCTCAATTCTAGGACCACATCCTAGAATTCCTCATGCTCACATCACACTCAACACAAGCTAGAAGTCCTAAGACTTCTAAACCCTCGGATCTCGCAAGGTCATAACTCACATCGCAACTAGAATAAGCCAACCTAAACTCCAAAATCGCACAACATCATACAAACCCACCTCGAGCCTCAAAACGCTCACAAGATCAACCATATAACTTTAAGTCTTATAACAACCTCACAAGATAACCAACACCTCAAGCTTAGAATCAACATCGATCCAACAAACAATATCAAATCCTCGAAACTCACCTAAGGTTAAAAGCCACTACTTGGCATTCACTCTAAGTTATGTTATATCCAACCTAGCATGATACTACTAAACATAACTAGATCGAGGAAAGGAATACTCACACAACGTCAAAAGACGGAAGTCGATCTATGGATGTCGAGATTGGAATCGTTGGCCTTTAACGGGGCGCTTCCGGTCCTAACACCAAAGCTAAACAAATTTAGCTTATATGCTAAATTTGAACGGAATATATATAACTTATGTAAAATCTAAGGTAAAACTCGTGTTCAAAACCAAGGCTAAAACCGCTTAAAAACTTTTTGGGATAATTTATACAATTTTAGAACTTGGTCATAATCCGCCAATAAACCTTCTAGCCATTAATCCGAAATAAATCCAACAAGGGAATAATTGATAGTTGATAATATATATAATTATGAAATAAACTCTTATTTAAATTCCAAGGTTAAAACACGTAAAAACATTTTCTGGGCAAATTATACAATTTCCGCATATGGATCTTATTCCATAAATAAATCCTCGTGCATTTTCTGAAAATTATCTCAATAGGGGCATAAAACCAAATTCCAGAAACTTGAGCCATTTTTCCAAAAACTAAATTTGCAGGGGTAAATTCACATAACTCAGAAACATGGGCCAAAACTGCAAATATCAAAACAGTGGGTCAAAAATCCAATTATACCAAAACTTGGGGGGCCGAATTAAATAGGATAAAATATCCTTCTTCAACCTTCAAACCTACGCAGAAGGTTAAGCGGAAGATGAGGCCGGCGGCGGCGGGAGGGAGGAAGGCCGGCAGCGTCGGCGGCGACCGGGCGGCAGCAAGGGCAGCCCAATTCCGGCGGGTAGCGGCGGACAAAGAAGAAGGAGGGCAGCCACTGGTGAGGGCTAGGGCAAACTGAGGTAGTCGGACTTCGATGGCCTCCGGCAGGGCGAGGGCAGGCCTCCTGGTGGCAAGCGAGGCAAGCGGGACAGATGCTCCGATGGTGGTGGCGAGGCAGGAAGGCGCTGGCGGTCCTATCGACAGGCTTCCGGTGATAGATGCAACAAGGAGGGGGATTGGGTGAGGCACGCAGGAGACAGAAGGGGATGGAGGACGCGGTAGTGGAGATGCGGTGGGTCCGATAGCTTCCTCCACTAGCTGCCAACGGGTGCACAGGGGAATGAACCGGTTGGCCTCTCCGGTAAGGCAGCATGGCTTGCCTGGTGCAACAAGGGGAGAGTGAGGGAGGGGTTGCTGAGTGTGTGCAGAAGGAGGAGTAAAAGGTTCCGTGAGGGAAAGGGGAAAAGCAACAGTGAAAGGTCGGATAGGGTGCAGGCTAGAAGGGGGGCTAGGAGGCTGACCTTTCGGTCTCACGGGTAATAGCATAAAAAAAAAACTCGATCATAAGAGTTCGGAACGGAATTATCGGATCGGAGAACTTTCCGACCCTTTTCCGAAAATTAAAAAGACGGATACACATAAACGTATCCAAAAATATAAAAAATACTTGGGAACATATTTTACGTCTTAAAATACTTTTAGTAAAATATTTAATCTACTAAAATATCGATAGAAGTCGGAAAGAAAATAAAAAAATAAAAACGAAAACGCGCCAAAAATTTAGGGCGTTACATTAGATTCCCCTAAAAACAAGTTTCGTCCCGAAACTTGCTATGTGTCGAACTCCTCGGTCCTTAAGGCCGAGGTATGAACTCTCAAGCTAAGAAGGCTTAAACCTTCTAGTCTATACACACAAACTACTCGAACTACCACCGCAAGATATACCGGGTCATAAAACACATTCTCTCACAGGCACAAACTACAAATAATATCATCCAAGCACGTCACACAACTAAGGGAAGAACTAGATCTAACCCATCGATTCTATCGGAGCTTCTAACTCAGCGTAAACTCAACAAAAGATATAATCGTCCGTCTTCCATTTAGCCTCATCGGTTCCTTGTATGGTAATAGATCCTCATAATTTGAAACGCATGAAATATCGGGTGAACACCCTCTACTCTCGGCGGCCACGCCAACGGGCAAACCACTTTTCTAACTCGCGCTAAGATCTCACAATGGTTCCGATATATCGAAAACTTAACTTCCTTCTCGGGTCTTTCTAAATGCAGCATTTTCATTATTTTCCTTTCGATTTCTCTAACAAAGAAGATCGAAATCCCTATTTACACCGTTGGCTTGGATTCTTGTCAAACCAAACTTTGATGTTATGTTTCCCTAATTCTTGTTGCAATTCCAAGTAAGGAAGGTAGTACTCTACTTCCCACTACTTCTAATAACAAGACAAGTATGTTGTTACTTCTCACCTTACATAAGTACTTAACCCAAACTTTGTCTTGAAGAATTACTTGTTAAACGTCAAATCCATCATACCTCGAGGCAATGTCAAAACAATTGCCCAACGACTCTTTTATTAACTCTTAACAACTCTTATGACCCTTGTCCATTTTCAAAACTCCTTTGTAGGTTAGCCATTGATGCTATTACTTTGGAGGATCTCTACACAAATCCGGGAATGACCGCCCATCCAAGAAAGCCTGCAACTTCTTTCACATCCTTCGGGGTTGCCATCCCGAGACAACTTGTCATACAACTTCTCTCTTCTTCGAGAGTAGACCAAAGCATCTTATTCGGGACATTAGTAAGCCCATATGTAATCATTACAACTTGTAGTGGTCATGGTTTGTCTAGAATGCCGTATTTGCAATATCCTAGTCTCGGATTCTCAATTGGTGACAATCTGACCTTAAATCATGCTTAGTAGAGACTACCGACCCTTGCAACTGATTGAGTAGATCATCTATACGCGGGAAGGGGTACTTGTTCTTCATTGTAATCTTGTTTAGCTCACTGTAATCAATGGACAACGGAGATAACCATCTCTCTTCTCTCAAACTGGTGTTCTTCATAACAACTTCAAATCAAGAGTTTAAGATAACTTTCAAAGTTCTACATAACAGTGCATTGGTTCTAATGGACCTGTATTAACAAGCTTTTGCAATTGGCCATTCAAATGCTTCTTCGACTCACGCACCTTCACAAGTGTCATCCTATATGGTGCCTTGGACATCGGAGTTGCGCCAAGATCAACCTTAGTGGCAAAATCCACATTCCGATATATTGGAATCCGTGATATCTCGGTTTTCGTCTTTTTTCTCTTTCGTCACATAGCGTAACCGAAACCACCTTTTCTTAATACTTTGTAGTTGATCATGGTACTAATGGTCTACCCCGATCTGTTGGGGTGACGTCCTCCAAACACGTGTATTGCTCCATCTTTAGCTACAATGTTTACCTTCCTCTTTCAGAGATTCTTTATCTCTTGAACTCGAGAGACTTGCTCGAGTCTTTTGACTCTTGTAGCCTTATTTAAGTATTCCTTTAACTTAATCGCATTCTCCCTCTTTAATGACATGATTGTAAAAATCTTCTAAGGTTTCTCACTTATGTGCATCCATAAGGGTCCAAACTGTAGGACTTAACTATGCTTTAAAACGATTGACCTTATCTTCTTTGCATTACATGACATTCCAATATATGAGAGGAGCTCTTCGTATTGTACATAAGCTTTCACCATAGACATCCTTTCTTCCAGTAGGTGTTGAACTTACTTCATTTTCTTATGCAATTGTCAACCGGCCGTAAAGGTTCTAACCTCAATCTTTCATGTACTTCTTGTACACCCCATATCGACAACAACTTCAAAACTTCGGTCCTCTCTTACTCTTGTTGTTCACCTTAAGCATCTCTTGGTATTCCATGAACAATCTTCACAACCGTACTAGTATGCTCCGTGGAGAAACGCTAGGCAAAATTTCTCTAACCACAATCATTGAAAGATCCACTCATTGCTTCACCAAGCACTAACATCCTAAACTCTAAGCTTGTAGCGTTGCCCTAACCTAGGTCCTCCCTTTCACGCCATAGACACTATGGCTTCTCCATGCGAGTCACAAAAACCTTGACTTAGTTGTTCTCGCGAAAACATGACATCTATAACCTTAGAACAAACATATCATGCCTCCCCTTATATATTCTCCCTTTATGCACAATAACCATAGAAGACTCACCTTTCTCTTCATCTTTCCAGTCCCTTTTACCCTGATCCTTGTCGTTCCTCTAAATAAAGAACCCATGACCTACAAAGGTCACATCAGATCGTTACAATCCCTCCCCACAAGGTACGCTACCAACACTTGCTAAAAACAATAAATTTGCTACATGATTAAGATTTTTGCACTTCCCTTGATATACCACTTTACTGCCGACATTCAACCACCACGAATATTCCACGTTCTTGCTCCCTTTCTTCATGATCCCAAATCCTGGGTTACTCCTCCCATCTACAGTCACCAGTACACAACCCACACATGTACATTCTCGATGGTCACCGATTAACACATTAATGACCCTTTCCAGGATCAACGACTTACCATTCTACTACACTTTCCATGTTACCATTTTCATGAAGGCTACCCTCATTGGGGTAGTCTACCTTGAACTCCGTTAGTCCCCTCTTCATTCTACGCTTCCTTTCCTTACAAGGTAACCATATCTTCTTGGCTTTGTTGTTTCGTATAACTCCCTTTCATAGGCTTAACCATTATTCCATGTTGTCCTTCAAGTACACCTTCCCAAATATTATAGCCCTAGCAAGCATCCACTCGCGTTCCTCTTGGTTGGTATCTTAAGTCTCTCGATCAAAGCTCTTCGTTTCGTCTTTCATCTTCTTGGGTCATCATTTATACCCACTTCCTCCTTCTTGGCATTTCTTAATCTTATCATCATAATGGAAATCGGTCAACTCCACGTGAATCTCCACCATGCCCTTCTTTTCATAGCTCTAGTAATGTTGACATTTCACTTATTGGTACCGCATAAGTTTAACTTACGGTATCTTAATCTTTCGCCAATGACTCGTTCACTCTTTCTCATCTTGACTCCAATGCTTAGGAGCTTCTAAGGAAAGTTTCACATCTTAATTGAATATCACCTTTAACCTTGTGAGAATGTATCCCTCTCCTCCTCGATTCGCATCTTTAGTTGTCCACGCGTCTTCTTGAAGAACTTATGTTTGTTATCCCTATTGGTCTCGTTGTCTTTCTAATCGTGACTTCTTTGTAACCACTTCCACACCTTTGTGTTACTCTTTTTCTTGTATGTTCCGCATCTCAATTTCTCTTAAGTTGTCACGAGTTTTCCTTTACTTGGTTGTCATTCGTTTACGTCATCTCTAATCCTCCGCTGCGACATCCTCTTAAAGGAGTACAAGAACTCCAAGGTGTTCGTCCGAACGAAGCTCTCAACTCGATACTTAAGTATATTCGTCCTCGTATAAACACTATCTTATGCTAAACAACGTCGTCCAAGGGCGATGATATCATACAATCATCTTTTCTATTAGGTCCCATAACTCCATATACTACTACTATATATAATAAGAATACGTATAGATAACTATATAAGTCCTAACTCCATATCACTACTAATATAATACATCCAACATTTCATCCACAATATAAGGTCCCATAACATATAACCATCCACATATATAACTATACACATATATCCACTTCATCATGCAACTTACAATCACAAAGATACACATCAATTCCATCAAGCATAACTACAAATCTCATATCCATATCTATATATACATATATATATATATATATATATATATATATATATATATATATATATATCAAAATCAAATAAACTAAGCTGCCGAGATCCACGGAAGGAGTGGTGGTCCGTACATTCTACCCCGACTCATGCATGTGATTTTAAAAACGAAAACTCAGAACCCGTGGGGTTCTGTTTATTCCTTATTCGGCCTTTAGAAGATTGCGAGTGCCATTGTTGTCAACCTAGGGCTCTGATACCACTTTTGTAACACCCCGAATCCGCGGGACTCGGGGCGCTACGGGTTGGGACCTTACAATGGGTCCCGACCCTTAGCTTGACAACAATTTCACCGGATCTTGCAACAAGGCACAAATAAAGGCCAAAACCAAATACATTTTATGCGATGCAATGAAACCCAAAACCATACAAACCAAAGACTTCAGCCGAGATAGAACCAAAAGACCAAATGCCATACACACGGCACACAATAAATAATGAATACAAAACTCAAACACGACTCCAACCAAAACCCAATCCTAAAATGTACGGAACCCCGGCTGCCCACTCTTCCGGATCTCTCAGCGCATTCCTAACCTGCAAGGCAATCTATAACAATCGGTATAAAACCGTTAGCTAATATTCGAAGCATTAGAATCAAGGTGAAAGGCACAAACACAAGTAAATCAACATAACACACAATATACTCAAAGCACACAAATCCGGTTTATTATCTTTATTTATTAAGTCATATCCCGTTCTAGTTCAACTTCTTTTGTGACACGAGAATCCTCCGAAACTCGTCTCGGTCCCTTCTTCCGGCAATGGAACGGTCGGATGCCTCCGACCGTCTAACCAGCACGGGCCAGTCGCCGAGATCCCCCTAGCTCTCACGGGGAGCCAGGCAGTGATGTCACCGCCCGTTATCATACACTTGGGCCAAATAATATAAAGGTCGGTAATCCTATTTCCGGTTTAGTTGTTATAAATAATAAAGAATAAACACACACCACCAAACACACATCAATGCTAATACAAGGAATACAAGCTAAGTAAGTCCGGAGACTTACCTCGTCACCACACTCAACTCACAACACTCTCGCTTCCTTAGGGAGGAAGCCCATAACCTGCTCATAAGAAGATAACTATATCAACAACAACCCACTCACAATAGAAGTCTTAGACCTCTATACAAATGATCTACGCAAGACCATTTGACTCTCAATTCTAGGACCGCATCCTAGAATTCCTCATGCTCACATCACACTCTACACAAGCTAGAAGTCCTAAGACTTCTAAACCCTCGGATCTCGCAAGGTCTTAACTCACATCGCAACTAGAATAAGCCAACCTAAACTCCAAAATCGCACAACATCATACAAACCCACCTCGAGCCTCAAAACGCTCACAAGATCAACCATATAACTTTAAGTCTTATAACAACCTCACAAGATAACCAACACCTCAAGCTTAGAATCAACATCGATCCAACAAACAATATCAAATCCTCGAAACTCACCTAAGGTTAAAAGCCACTACTTGGCATTCACTCTAAGTTATGTTATATCCAACCTAGCATGATACTACTAAACATAACTAGATCGAGGAAAGGAATACTCACACAACGTCAAAAGACGGAAGTCGATCTATGGATGTCGAGATTGGAATCGTTGGCCTTTAACGGGGCGCTTCCGGTCCTAACACCAAAGCTAAACAAATTTAGCTTATATGCTAAATTTGAACGGAATATATATAACTTATGTAAAATCTAAGGTAAAACTCGTGTTCAAAACCAAGGCTAAAACCGCTTAAAAACTTTTTGGGATAATTTATACAATTTTAGAACTTGGTCATAATCCGCCAATAAACCTTCTAGCCATTAATCCGAAATAAATCCAACAAGGGAATAATTGATAATTGATAATATATATATAATTATGAAATAAACTCTTATTTAAATTCCAAGGTTAAAACACGTAAAAACATTTTCTGGGCAAATTATACAATTTCCGCATATGGATCTTATTCCATAAATAAATCCTCGTGCATTTTCTGAAAATTATCTCAATAGGGGCATAAAACCAAATTCCGGAAACTTGAGCCATTTTTCCAAAAACTAAATCTGCAGGGGTAAATTCACATATCTCAGAAACATGGGCCAAAACTGCAAATATCAAAACAGTGGGTCAAAAATCCAATTATACCAAAACTTGGGGGGCCGAATTAAATAGGATAAAATATCCTTCTTCAACCTTCAAACCTACGCAGAAGGTTAAGCGGAAGATGAGGCCGGCGGCGGCGGGAGGGAGGAAGGCCGGCAGCATCGGCGGCGACCGGGCGGCAGCATGGGCAGCCCAATTCCGGCGGCAGCGGCGGACAAAGAAGAAGGAGGGCAGCCACTAGTGAGGGCTAGGGCAAACTGAGGTAGTCGGACTTCGATGGCCTCCGGCAGGGTGAGGGCAGGCCTCCTGGTGGCAAGCGAGGCAAGCGGGACAGATGCTCCGATGGTGGTGGCGAGGCAGGAAGGCGCTGGCGGTCCTACCGACAGGCTTCCGGTGATAGATGCAACAAGGAGGGGGATTGGGTGAGGCACGCAGGAGACAAAAGGGGATGGAGGACGCGGTAGTGGAGATGCGGTGGGTCCGATAGCTTCCTCCACTGGCTGCCAACAGGTGCACAGGGGAGAGAACCGGTTGGCCTCTCCGGTAAGGCAGCATGGCTTGCCTGGTGCAACAAGGGGAGAGTGAGGGAGGGGTTGCTGAGTGTGTGCAGAAGGAGGAGTAAAAGGTTCCGTGAGGGAAAGGGGAAAAGCAACAGTGAAAGGTCGGATAGGGTGCAGGCTAGAAGGGGGGCTAGGAGGCTGACCTTTCGGTCTCACGGGTAATAGCATAAAAAAAAAAACTCGATCATAAGAGTTCGGAACGGAATTATCGGATCGGAGAACTTTCCGACCCTTTTCCGAAAATTAAAAAGACGGATACACATAAACGTATCCAAAAATATAAAAATACTTGGGAACATATTTTACGTCTTAAAATACTTTTAATAAAATATTTAATCTACTAAAATATCGATAGAAGTCGGAAAGAAAATAAAAAAATAAAAACGGAAACGCGCCAAAAATTTGGGGCGTTACAATGAACCTGGACGTGAAGATCAACCATGTGAACACCGCCGTTTGTTCTCCCAGACGCAGAAGGTGCGTGATTCTCTCTTCAATGCGTGAGACGTGGGAGATAGGAGGGAGAGATGTCGTTACTTTCTTGCTGGGCTGAGCGTCTCACCAGTTTACGGCTGAAGGGCTGGGCTTGCTTCTTGGGCTGGCGTGAAGCAAGGCTGGAGCAGTGGCAAGAAACAAAACTGGGCTGAACTAAGGTAGGCAAAAGAGTGGTGTAGTTTTGTCAAAACTTGTCACAACCTTGTCAAAACGTGTCGTGGCTTCGTCAAGCCCATGCATGACCTTGTCATGATCTCGTCATGGTCTCGTCAAATCTCGTCATGGTCTCGTCTTGATCTCGTCAAAAGGACGTCATGATTTTGTCAAGGACATGTCATGATATAAACTAGGGTTTGATAGATTAGGGTTTGATATAAAAATCTTATCATTTTATGTGAAGCGAGATTACATAAAATGATAAAATTTGAGATATTGTGTCCGACTAGGTAGGCATATAAGGGTCAACGGATCGAAATCCGGTTTGCTACGGAATTAAATGATATGAAAAATTCCGGATATTACATCAGTACCCCCTTAAAATAAGTTTCGTCCCGAAACTTAAAAGAAGACTCGTAACATTTGAGGTCATACAAAAGAACTAAAGCGCCGGAAAGAGGTCACAACGGTCGAGTTCTAATTTGCTTCCGAAATAGCCGAAAGAAATATTTCTGGTATTACATCAATCCCCTCTTAGAAAAATTTCGCCCCGAACTTAAAGTACGCCAGCCGGACGGTCCGCTCTCAAGGTACGAATCTAATGTATCAACTTGTTATCGCACAAGAGTTATCGTTTCCACATATAAGTATCTCGCATCTCACGGTCGTCAATAACACACATCCTGACTAAGCACTCAAGCATGAAATAAACAAGCAGTCAGACAATATAACACAGATATAGGGTCATGCCCTAATTCGTCGTTCCCTAGATTACAACTATCTTCACAAAGGTCTCTGAAAGGTTATGTCTCATACTATCCATAGTATTCTTGGTAGCCCCGTCGGTTTTTTTTTTTAAACCACTAACTCTGAAATCTTTTCATGTACAGACCTCACAAGTGCCTACTACCACGTTCTAGTGTGGTAACTAGATATCTTACCGGTATCATCCAGCTTCATTGCCCGATTCTCTAAGCCGATGTCCTAACTTTTGTCTGGTAAGTATACCTCTAACTGAATCCGTAAAACTAGGGTTACACTCTCCAATAGGGTGAGGATTACTAGTCCATCAATCACTTATAAACCACTTTATAGCCTCAAGTGGTCACATTTTGCAACTCACCTCCAGGTCCTTTGATGACCGTACAGAAAATAACCTAGTCAACTTTCTTCCCTTCGTTATGTTTACTTGACTATACACTCATGCCAAAGGTCTCGGACCTCCTCCAGCACTTCACCAAGTGCCTAATGCTCCTTGTATCACGACTCACTTGTCTTTTAACATGATTCCGTCATCTTATTCCTTAGGTAAGGAATCATTCCTTTACCCTTTTCCGGTCTAGTAGTGGAGACACAATCTAGTGGTCATCATCTATATTCACTTGGCATTATTATAATATTTATGGATATCTAATATATTGTTAGCTCAACCTTAGGCTCCTCACGTATTTTTCAAGGTCTTGAGTGACATACAATATGTCCGGAATGACGGTATTAGATACAAGGTGATCTCACATCAGCGTTATTTAATCACACCACTCCATAGTTGTTAGCACTGCACTGTGTCCTATAATATCCCTCTTACTCAAAGCACAACTCGACTCCGTTCCGATATAAAATTCTCCTTATACTCCACTCTTGAGATTATGTTTTCTATATGTACGTATACTGGTTTGTAAGTACACTCCCGTGGCTTCCTTTTCTTATATGTCTTTCGATTCAGATTGATAATTACTCACCTTGAGCTTGTTAGTGCAGGCCCTACACAATACCTTTATTACATCGTTACTCCCTTTTTCGTTCCATCAAGAAACTCATTCTAAAGTAATCTGTTAGGTATTAAGTTCCAAATTGACTTGTTGCAGACATGTGACGAGGTCGGCATGCTTCACTTGGATCTATAATGGGTACCACTCTCTTTCTATACTTTTGTATGCACATCCTTTCTCGTCTATCTAGATAGTGATACAGTTCCTTTACAAAATTTCCTGTCACTCCACGTAGCCTATTTTGCGTTCCTTCCAAACGAAATGCAATTCACCAGTTATCATCGTCTTAAACTTGACAAGTCATTTTCTATATTCTCGAATTTCTTGTTCTGTGGTTTAGGACCCATCACGCTTCCGCAGTGCTACTTTGATAGTTATATTGCCACCCGTTAATCATAAGGACATTTTCCGTTTGTCCAAAATGATTGACTCCAACACTCCTCTCAATTACACCATAAGTCCTATCCGGATGAAGTACCCGATACCCTCCCTTCTTGTCTGAAGGAACTAAGATAACGGTTGGAATACGACCCCTTCCGTTTACCTTTGGAAGTCTCCTAACACGCATCCAAACTCTTTGACTCACCCGGAGTTGATCTTAACTAGCCAAAAGAAATCTCTAACACAATTCTCTTCATGCCCTTAGTTAATCGAAGAAAGGTGTCATTACCTACTTGAGGTAATCCTCCAAGGCGTCGGTAAGGCAAATCCATAAATCAACAATCACAAATATCTTTTCTTAACGGCACATAACTCCTCAATATCAAAAGAAACACTTGCACGTCCTCCGTTGACGTTAGTCAGTCTATAGTTGCCTTATTTCAATATCATGAACTCTCTCTTTTCATGCTCTACTGACATAAATTTGGTAAGCCTCAACTACTCGGTTAATCATTTCCCTTCGTTAATTCGTTATATCTTTCCCACTTCCATTTCCTTAGGCCAACTCTATTTCTTGAGTTCCCTAGGTCATCCTCTCATGTTCCTTCCTTAGTGTTGTTTATAATATTGTTCCGTTGGACTCTATTGATTCTCCTACCGGCCTACTACTCTTTTTGATACTGGCGTCGTGATTCCTCACCACTTCTTATCTCTCTAACGAGGTTAAAACTCCTCTAACCTTGTAGGGTTCTATCTTCGGTCTTACTCTCAATTATAGGTCTTCATTCCGTGCATCTCTTAGTCACAAAGGTTTCTTCCGCAATTATCGTAGGAGGATCATCATTTTCCCTTGTATGAAATGTTATGCACCCTCTGTCCTGTCTGACATAGAACCTTATCAGAGTTTATACTTCTTACTCCTCTAGTTCTCTTTTTATAATCCATCTGTACTAGTTGTGATATGTATCTTTTTCCTAGCCGGTAAGTAGTAAATCCCTTACACAATTCCCTTGGTCTCAAAACACATAAGGGGTCATTCCTGGTCATCTAGTCTTTCTTCTTAAGTTCTTAATTAGAGCTACTGACGCATCTCCTTATCTGCCAACCAGTTACTACTAGTTGACTTGCACGTGTTATGACTCCGTTATTACCAACTAGTCTTTAGTTGACCTTCCATAAGATCACGGACTTATTATTCTTCTATTTCTTTTGAAGTTTGATACGCTTGGTGAAATCTATCTCTCCCAATTTCTTTGTTAATACTCCTTCAGCTCCTTCCAAAGTTGCATTTCTCTTATTCTCTTATGGAATCACTATATTCTTCTGAGTCTACTCCAAACATTCATCTGCCGTCAATGAGTTTATTAAGTCTTCCACATTAACTTGTAAGCGTGTCTTCGCGATTCTTCTTACTTTGTCCATCATCTGTTTACGGTTCTCTGATACGATCGTTTGTGTTGGTAACTTAAATTCCGGTTGGGTGAGGGGTCATGGTGGACACTTAAGTCTGCCTAGCTAGGTCATACTCATTCATTCTTCTCCCTTCGTTAGCGTTGTTTTGTAACATTTCCCTTATGGAAATCTGTTGTCTCAATCATAGACTTCTACTCTATTTGATACTTGCGTCTTGATTTCTTTTAAATTATCATAACTATGAAGAAGTCCACCTGTCCCCATGGTTATAACTTTTAGTTTTCATCTTTAAATTTGATTGTAAAATGTCCGTCTTTGTACTCCTTTAGTCCTTCATATTTAGGTCAACACCTAACATTCTCTGGAATCCCATGCCCATACTTGGCTATGACGGCATCCACCTTGGTTGTAGTGTCATTTAACCCGTCAATTGTAATTGTATTTCACCCTGTTTAATTTGTGTTCTGGTATTATCTTCTTTGCTCTATGTTCTTATCAGTCCTTACATGCATCTTGGAGTTTCATCTATCGTCTTCATACTGTCTAGTTGACTCGGGGATTCCTTTCCCATCGGACGGTACTTGTGGTGAAAATTGTCTCCACATCTGTACTTCTTTGTCCACTCGATCTTCGGATGATTTATATGGTCACAAGGACGCCCACCAGAGTATAACACTCAATCCTTGGTCTAAATCCATTATCTTGTGTTGAAAACTCTTCAAGTCCGTTACCGATTTATCATGAGGCGATAAGCGATTCATGATATCATAACTAAAGGATATAAGGTATCCTTTAGGATACTAACATGCTAAACATACACATTTATATAATCATACATTAAAACATATCAATATAAGTCTATATACGAACTCACTTATCGTTCCAAGTTGCAGAGATCCACGGAGAACGATGCTGGTCCGATGTACTACTAACCCAACAACCCGACTATGCACGTGTGTAAAAACAGAAATCCGTTTTGAAAATCTTAGACCCCTTTCGGGTTCTGGTTATTTTATACATTCGGTCTTTTAGAAGATTTCAAGTGCCATTGTTGCCAACCCAGAGCTCTGATACCATGTTGTAACACCCCCAATTTCTCAGAACTCGGGGAGCTACTGGTTAGGACCTCACAATGGGTCCCGACCTTGGTTTAACAACAACATTACTTGGATCTTACAACAAGGCACAAATGTATTTAAAACAATTTCTAAAACATAATATTTTTAATGGTATAAACGTACACATGTGACAGCCTTACAAACATATATAAAGATACATAACATGCATGACGTATGGAAGACTCCCCCGTCCCCATCTAATGAGTACGTGGACCCGGCTGACCATCCGTTCCGGATCTCTCTGCAACTGTCTATCTCTACAGATCTACAACACGGATAAACCGTTAGCTAACTATCCAAATATAAGCAAAAATGATAACAGCACAAACACAAGCAGAAACAAAATAAACAAACATCATGCTGGCACTCAACCGTTTATTATCTATTATTTAAGTGATTCACATTATTCAATTTAAGTTGTGGCACGAGAATTATTATTAGTTCTCGCCTCCGTTCCTTATCCAACTGGTGTAGGTCTAGCTGACTTCCACTGGTAGCATCACTACAAACCACGTATGTACTAGTCCCGAAAGAAACCCCCAGCGCCCGCAAGCTACTGAGCAGAATGCCACCGCCCGTTACTCTTAGGCCAAAATATAGGTCGGTAATTATATATCACAACCTATCTCCATAAACATTTCAATCACACACCACCATCATCATTTATACTCATATTTAGAAGTCAGCTAAGTAAGCCCAAAGGACTTACCTGAATCAAACATAATCTCGTTATCTCGACTCGGTCTGTAACCGTAGGAACTCAACCGCCTGTTATAAAAGACAAGTGGATCAATAATATATCCCACTTAATTGGAAGTCTCTGACTTCTAAGATACTTAACTCTATCATCAGCTAAATTACCAAAATACCCTTATACGGATAAATGACTGTTTTACCCCTAGTCCCGAAACTTTATAAAATTCCATAACAAAGTTCCAAACTATTCTTTGGAACTCAAAACCACACTTCAACTCTCAAAGGAAAGTTTTGCTAAAGATTTAGAAGAGTTAACTACATTCTTGAATTTCATAAAAGTCGTCAAGGTCCGACTTTGGCTTAGGATATGAGAACCGAATAAAAATATAAAAAGTCTAACAAAAATCTCTAAGTCTTTTATGCTATGCACTCTATCCATAGTATCCAGAATTTCCCAAAAATACATAATAATCACTTCTACACAAATTCTCAAAGTCGGTTCCAAAACCAGAAATTTTATACTTAAACCAATTTCTGAAGGTTTTCGCAAACTGTCCAACTAGCCTACTTTGGGCTCTTATGGATCCAAATCCGACCGTTGGATCGGTCTCAAAATTTAACACATTAAACTACATATATCCACCTACAACATATCAAAAATTCAACGGTGGATAATCGATCTAAGATATTAAAACTAGACCCTAAATTCAGCAGGTCGAAGGTGAAAAAAAACAAAGTATGCAGGAGGTCTCAACTTCGATCCTCCCTGCCAACACTCCCTGCCATTCAGCTTATTCAGAGGTTGCCATTTCGAAACCTGGGAGCAGCCAAACAAAATATTTCTACACTAAGAACACATGATCACAGGTTCGAAACTCAAAAGCTGCAATCGTTCTTGACTATAATCTTCAACCTTGTGTGCAAAGAGGAAGGAGGCTACGCTTACCAGCAGGCCTGTAGACGGTGATGGAGGAGGAAACAAGGCTCGAACACCCCTGTTGTCCTGGTCCGAATCTTCCCCAGGGAGGCCGATGATTCCTTGTCGTAGCAACCAATGGTTGATGGTTCTCTGTGCAATCTATGTTCTACCGGTTTTGCCTCTGCTGGAAGTCAACGACAAGAGATTGAAAGGAGTGCTGTCCAAGATGCACTGATAATAAGAAGGGGAAGAGAAAGAGAGGGACAGAGAGATAGAAGTATCACCTTGTTGGAAGGGTAAGCAGCGTCATGTGAACTGCTTGGGAGCGAGGCCATTGTTACTGCCTCTGTCGGGGATGGAGGACACGTTCTTGGAGGCTAGCAACGCCCATGGCGCTGGTGTGAGAAAGAGGGTGAGAGGTAGGAGAGGTGTAGGAGCCTTGACTCTCCGATCGAGTAGGAGGGAAGAGAGGCTACGGTTGCCATTGCGGGGATATAGAAGAGGTGGGTTCCATCAATCTGCGTGGACACGAGAACCGGAGGTGAGGCCTGGCGTCGCTGCTAGGGTGGTTCTCGTGCGTGACACCAGGAGAAAGGAGAGGGATGGTTTGCCCGTCTACTGCAGAAGGAAGGTGTGAAAGAGGGGAGGGAAAAACGTCACCTGGTGGTGTGTAGAAGGAAGGAGATCTGGCTGCAAAACGGGAAAGGATATTGGTTAGCAGCAAGGTGAGAGGGGAAGGGTATCATTTGTGAGGCGGAAGGGGGCGATGAACCTGGACGTGAAGATCAACCATGTGAACACCGCCGTTTGTTCTCCCGGACGCAGAAGGTGCGTGATTCTCTCTTCAATGCGTGAGACGTGGGAGATAGGAGGGAGAGATGTCGTTACTTTCCTGCTGGGCTGAGCGTCTCACCAGTTTACGGCTGAAGGGCTGGGCTTGCTTCTTGGGCTGGCGTGAAGCAAGGCTGGAGCAGTGGCAAGAAACAAAACTGGGTTGAACTAAGGTAGGCAAAAGAGTGGTGTAGTTTTGTCAAAACTTGTCACAACCTTGTCAAAACGTGTCGTGGCTTCGTCAAGCCCATGCATGACCTTGTCATGATCTCGTCATGGTCTCGTCAAATCTCGTCATGGTCTCGTCTTGATCTCGTCAAAAGGACGTCATGATTTTGTCAAGGAAATGTCATGATATAAACTAGGGTTTGATAGATTAGGGTTTGATATAAAAATCTTATCATTTTATGTGAAGCGAGATTACATAAAATGATAAAATTTGAGATATTGTGTCCGACTAGGTAGGCATATAAGGGTCAACGGATCGAAATCCGGTTTGCTACGGAATTAAATGATATGAAAAATTCCGGATATTACAATTAGATACTAACTAGGCCCCTAGGAAATTATTACTAAAAAAAAGATAAATTAAAGAGACCAGTCATAATTATAGGAGGTGGTTTGAGCAGTTACAAAATTTCATTTATTAAAAGTTTCCTTTAATTAAAATATTGGTTATTGGTGTAACACCCTGAATTCTCCGAACTCGGGACATTACTGGTTAGGACCTCACAATGGGTCCTGACCTTAGTTTGACAACAATATTACTAGGATCTTGCAACAAGACACAAATAAGAAAAACCGAAATTCATAAAAATGTATTTCAAAAGGGATGAATGCAACAAAGTCTACCAGCCTATAGTACTCAACAACGGAAAAAACTAACTGTCTTAACAAAAGGAAAAGAACAACAAAGCAACAACCCAAACCCCCACCCTAAGGAGTACGGAGACCCGGCTGACCACTACTTCCGGATCACTCAGCTGCCGTTCTAACCTGCGGTAGAATCTAAAAACACAACAAAACAACCATTAGCTAGTTATCTAAACATTAGGAGAATAATAATAGCACACACACACATAAAATAATAAACACTCATCATGCTTTCAACAATCCATTTATTATCTTTATTTAAGTCATTCACTCTAATGATACTTATTTTGTGACACGAGGGATTCTCAAACCTCGCCTCCGCCCCCGTGTACCCATCAGGAGTGGATCCGATGCATCTCACCGTGTACCTGTATGGTCTGGGTAAAGAGAACCTCCCAGTCTCCTGGTAGAGCTAGGCAGTGATGTCACGACCCGTTATATATACACTTGGGCCTTAAAACATAATAACCACGGTCGTCCTAACAAGTTGTTGTTTATTATAACACACATTGCACACACACAACCATTATCACCCAACTAATATCCAGAAACCAGCTAAGTAAGTCGCAAGGACTTACTTGAATCAAATCACAACTCTCAAATTCTCAACTCGGTCCGCAACCGTAGAAACTCAAACGCCTGTCACACAAGGAACGTGGATCAAAATTACATCCTTAAACTCTTAGAAGTTATAAACTCTAAGATGTACAGTCTCATGAAGAGAGATTACGGAAAAAGGCTCTCTTAAGGTAAAAAGACTATTTTACCCCTGGTCCCGAGACTTCCCAAAAAATAATCTATCATTTAGTTCTAATATTCTCCTCTAGGACCTAAGTCCACAATCGAGTTCTCATAGAAAAATTTAGTAAGGTTTTATAAAAGTTACCCAACATTCTTAGTTTACACAAAAGTCGTCAAGGCTCGACTTTGGGTTCATATACACGGCTTGGATAAGGATATAAAATCCCGAGATAAAATCCTAGATCCTCTATGATATACATACTAAACCTAGGAGTAAAGATCTCTCAAAAATACTTACTCATAACTCTCCCATAATTCTCCGAAGTTGGTATAAAAGCTGAAATTCCCACACTTAGTCTATTTTCCCCTGTTGTAAAAACAGCTCAAGTGCTCTACTTCGGGACCTTATAAAACCTAATCCGACCGTTAACTTTCTCCCAAATTTTAACACAGTAAACTACATAATTCAATCTACAAAATACTAAAAATTCAACGGTGGATTCTCGATCTAAGCTATAGAAATTAGATCCTAAAGTCAACAGGTCGAAGCTGAATTATAAGGTGGGTAGAGGTTCTAATTTCGATTCTCCTTGACAGTATAAGCTTCCCTTATTTTTACCTAGAGGTCTCCGGTTCAAAACCCACTGCACCCAAACATACATCAACCATAAAAGACCATCTTAAGATCAAAACCTTCCTGCTGCACATCTAACTTCTCTAAGTCTCGTGTAAGCAACCCTACACTACTTTCATCTCAAAACTCAGCAACTACCACATATACACTAAATAGCACAAAGGGTACTAAGCTCAGGAGTTGTGATTACTCACCCGTAGCAGTGAAGATCTAGTTTGCTGTCAATCTCCCCATTGAAGAGTCCAACGTTGTATAAGGCTGCATTCGATCGAAGGAGAGTTGATTACGGATCTATACATGAGGAGGAAAGAGTGGACAGTAGGTTCTCAATTACTCAGTCTTCTGCTTTAGCAGCCTGGCACGCGATCTGCTCCTAGGGACGGTTGAAGACGCGTGCAGTGGATCGGACTAGCTGCGAGGGTGTGCTGTCCTGTGTTCGGCCTGTAGTAGCGATGGAGGCGTCAAGGATGAGTGGTGGTGGTCGATGGCGGACTGTGCAGCCGGTCGAATGATCGAAGGAAATGTGGCGGAGTCCATCTGTGAAGTTGGCACCGCTGTTGGTGGTCGACGGAGCCGGCGGAAGGGAGGGTGGCGATGGTCCGAATGCGAGGCTGGCACCGCTATTGGTGGTTGTCGGTGTTGGCGTCGACTGTGCAGAAACGAGAGGGCTGTAGCATGAGGTTATGCAGTAGAGGAGTGTTGTCGAGAGTGCCGCTGCAGGATTAGGAAAAGGAAATTAGGTTAAGCGTACGATTGGATTAGGGTTAGGATTAGGGTTAAGGAGGTGGGCCGGCTGAAAGGTCATTGGGCCTGGTGTTGGGCCGGAACCGGCATGCTCTTTAATTAAGACAAGAGGGCTGAAAGAATACTCGTTCTCCGCCCGAAACTGTTCAAAGTACGGAATTAATTACGGAATTATTTATGAAATTATTTACTGAATTATATAAGTTATCATTTTATGTGAATCCATGTTACATAAAATGATAGAATTTAATATAGTGTTATTTTTATTTAAAAGAATTTAGGTTGGCGGATCGGAAATCCGGTTTTATCCGGTATTAAACGGAGTTTAAAAATTTCGGTTATTACAATTGGAAAATGGAAACCGTAAAGTAATAAGATTCTACAAATCTTCGCCCCATCGTATCAACTGCAACTTCGTCCCGAGAAATCAGAAGGTAGGTTTCGTGCTTTCCTATTATGTCAACCAAGAATCGCCTAATCG
Source organism: Fagopyrum homotropicum (assembly GCA_033239125.1). Taxonomy (NCBI): domain Eukaryota; kingdom Viridiplantae; phylum Streptophyta; class Magnoliopsida; order Caryophyllales; family Polygonaceae; genus Fagopyrum; species Fagopyrum homotropicum. The sequence continues at coordinate 58,307,375 of BSWB01000008.1, read as the reverse complement.
CCATTGTCGTCCATTCCGAACTTTGCAATACCTTCGTCTGCCATTTTTGCAACTATAAACATACCCAGATATGTATTTGTCATACATAGAATTCGGATACACATGACATAAAAGACATACGTACATTTATGTAAACATTATGTACACAATTACACATCGATCGTACATACACAATATGTACTATTACACACAACGAAGATGTAGATTAATGCACTTAATATGTACACAATTACACACAACTAATATGTAACAAATATGTATATATCATACATAGGGTTTAAAACACATACGTACATTATTGTCCCTAAAATGTGTACACAAGTTATCTTCGTCAACATAATATCTCCAATCTGGACAATCGCCATTTCTCCAGAAAATGGCATACATCGTGATTCAAGATACAACAATATAGTTACACAATTTCAACAACAAAATTACTATTTTCATCATATATGTACACTAACAAGTCAAAAGAAACACAAAATAACAACATAAATTTTGTCCTCCATTAAAGCATCAAAAAGCTTCGAAACACCATAAATTTGACTTTCACCTTACCGATTTACGATAGATGATGCTACAAAAACCTAACAACCGATGCAGTGTACTTCTCCAATGGCCAAAACGTGAACGCAGACAATTGTCCAAACCTGAACGCATAAAAACCCAGAAACCTCCGTCTTCTGTTTTCGTTGAAAATGGTGGACTGTATATCGTAAAAAACACAGAAAATAATGTGAGAAGATCGTGGCTTTTAATGCTTCCTAAACAGTTATTATCTTTAATTAGCATAATTAATTTTGGAAATAAATATTTTTTAATTGGAGAGAGAAAGATCATGAGATCTCTATTTTGTTAATTATTAAATCTTTTCTTTACATATTAAAAGGACCTAGTTTGTTAATTAAAACACAAAACTACCTACTTTGTACACAATGATGCAAAAAGTGCCTACTTAACCATTTAACCCAATAATATTTCCCACATCGACAATCACAAACTTCAACGTACTCTTTATATAAACACGCAGAGATTAGAATGGTTGTCGAGCTCAGTAACGCGGGCTTGTAACTCGACGGGAGGACATTAAGATGGCGGAACTTGATCCTTGATAGTTGGTGGCCGGCGTTAAAGTCCCTCGCACAGCAGATGGTGAATATCCCGTTCGCTCCTACTCTGTAGATGGGAATGGTTCACGCAGCACAGGCAAAAAGGGGAGGACAAATACCCTCGATGGGTCGCCTCCTTGTCTGTCGGGGACCGCGACGTGTCACCAACTATCGCCATGGCTAGCCGGATCATTGAACCGTTATTCTTTTGTTCCGTCGATTAGTGTATTCTACTCAACTTTAAAGTTTTATTTCAGGGATTCTACTTTTTATTTCAGGGATTCTTGTTGGGCTAGCGATTAGTGTATTCTACTCATCTTTTAAGTTTTATTTCAGGAATTCTACGTTTTATTTCAGGGATTCTTGTTGGGCTAGCCGGATCATGAACCGTAATTCTTTTGTTACGTCGATTAGTGTATTCTACTCATCTTTAAAGTTTTATTTCAGGGATTCTTGTTGATGTGCTTGTGTCTTCTAAATGCACTTAGATTGCAATTACTTTAAATACCCATTTACAGCCAACAAGTTTTACTCCATCAAGCAAATCAATCAAATCCCGAACTTAATTTCGATTAGTCTAAAACCATAGTTAAGATATTTGTAATTTTTGCACAAATTCAAAGAAGTTAACCGATGATTATTATATTTGAAATATATATACATAAGTTAACTTATTAATATTATAATATGATATACTTTTGTGTTATAATCTTAATTGAAATATGAGATACACTTGATGTAAGTTTTGTAGATATTAAAAATTATTAAAGTTCCATTTTTTTGTATTAATTAATATAGGAATTTTTGTACAAGGAATGGGACACTAAGCTAGTGATTTAGTGTAAAATAACATGTATAAATCTATAAAAATATGGGTTTGTATTATTTACCATGATAAAAAGGTAGCTTCTTCTCTAAAAAAAATTGGATTATTTTTTAAGCTTAGAAACTATTAATCAATAATATTGGATATGTTTTTAATACTTGGTTCATTGGTGATCTTGCATGGTTTAAACTTTTTAGATAGTTATGTGAAGAAAAAAACACATAGTTTAAGGGTAATATATGTAATTTATCTTAAAATCTGTTTTGAATGTGCAATATTTAGCCGGTGTAATTGTTTGTTCCGATAAACATGCAGACAGGTGTTGAAAAGTGGGTGTTAATCAAACAAAAGAGTTGCTTAATTACATCAACGCACAGCGCGCCATTAGGGCAGTTTTGGTTTATTAGATACTAACTAGGCCCCTAGGAAATTATCACTAAAAAAAAAGATAAATTAAAGAGACCAGTCATAATTATAGGAGGTGGTTTGAGCAGTTACAAAATTTCATTTATTGAAAGTTTCCTTTAATTAAAATATTGGTTATTGGTGTAACACCCTGAATTCTCCGAACTCGGGACATTACTGGTTAGGACCTCACAATGGGTCCCGACCTTAGTTTGACAACAATATTACTAGGATCTTGCAACAAGACACAAATAAGAAAAACCGAAATTCATAAAAATGTATTTCAAAAGGGATGAATGCAACAAAGTCTACCGGCCTATAGAACTCAACAACGGAAAAGACTAACTCTCTTAACAAAAGGAAAAGAACAACAAAGCAACAACCCAAACCCCCACCCTAAGGAGTACGGAGACCCGACTGACCACTACTTCCAGATCACTCAGCTGCCGTTTTAACCTGCGGTAGAATCTAAAAACACAACAAAACAACCATTAGCTAGTTATCTAAACATTAGGAGAATAATAATAGCACACACACACATAAAATAATAAACACTCATCATGCTTTCAACAATCCATTTATTATCTTTATTTAAGTCATTCACTCTAATGATACTTATTTTGTGACACGAGGGATTCTCAAACCTCGCCTCTGCCCCCGTGTACCCATCAGGAGTGGATCCGATGCATCTCACCGTGTACCTGTATGGTCTGGTTAAAGAGAACCTCCCAGTCTCCTGGTAGAGCTGGGCAGTGATGTCACGACCCGTTATACATACACTTGGGCCTTAAAACATAATAACCACGGTCGTCCTAACAAGTTGTTATTTATTATAACACACATTGCACACACACAACCATTATCACCCAACTAATATCCAGAAACCAGCTAAGTAAGTCGCAAGGACTTACTTGAATCAAATCACAACTCTCAAATTCTCAACTCGGTCCGCAACCGTAGAAACTCAAACGCCTGTCACACAAGGCACGTGGATCAAAATTACATCCTTAAACTCTTAGAAGTTATAAACTCTAAGATGTACAGTCTCATGAAGAGAGATTACGGAAAAAGGCTCTCTTAAGGTAAAAAGACTATTTTACCCCTGGTCCCGAGACTTCCCAAAAAAAAATCTATCATTTAGTTCTAATATTCTCCTCTAGGACCTAAGTCCACAATCGAGTTCTCATAGAAAAATTTAGTAAGGTTTTATAAAAGTTACCCAACATTCTTAGTTTACACAAAAGTCGTCAAGGCTCGACTTTGGGTTCATATACACGGCTTGGATAAGGATATAAAATCCCGAGATAAAATCCTAGATCCTCTATGATATACATACTAAACCTAGGAGTAAAGATCTCTCAAAAATACTTACTCATAACTCTCCCATAATTCTCCGAAGTTGGTATAAAAGCTGAAATTCCCACACTTAGTCTATTTTCCCCTGTTGTAAAAACAGCTCAAGTGCTCTACTTCGGGACCTTAAAAAACCTAATCCGACCGTTAACTTTCTCCCAAATTTTAACACAGTAAACTACATAATTCAATCTACAAAATACTAAAAATTCAACGGTGGATTCTCGATCTAAGCTATAGAAATTAGATCCTAAAGTCAACAGGTCGAAGCTGAATTATAAGGTGGGTAGAGGTTCTAATTTCGATTCTCCTTGACAGTATAAGCTTCCCTTATTTTTACCTAGAGGTCTCCGGTTCAAAACCCACTGCACCCAAACATACATCAACCATAAAAGACCATCTTAAGATCAAAACCTTCGTGCTGCACATCTAACTTCTCTAAGTCTCGTGTAAGCAACCCTACACTGCTTTCACCTCAAAACTCAGCAACTACCACATATACACTAAACAGCACAAAGGGTACTAAGCTCAGGAGTTGTGATTACTCACCCGTAGCAGTGAAGATCTAGTTTGCTGTCAATCTCCCCAATGAAGAGTCCAACGTTGTATAAGGCTGCATTCGATCGAAGGAGAGTTGATTACGGATCTATACATGAGGAGGAAAGAGTGGACAGTAGGTTTTCACTTACTCAGTCTTCTGCTTTAGCAGCCTGGCACGCGATCTGCTCCTGGGGACGGTTGAAGACGCGTGCAGTGGATCGGACTGGCTGCGAGGGTGTGCTGTCCTGTGTTCGGCGTGTAGCAGCGATGGAGGCGTCAAGGATGTGTGGTGGTGGTCGATGGCGGACTGTGCAGCCGGTCGAACGATCGAAGGAAATGTGGCGGAGTCCAACTATGAGGTTGGCACCGCTGTTGGTGGTCGACGGAGCCGGCGGAAGGGAGGGTGGCGATGGTCCGAATGCGAGGCTGGCACCGCTATTGGTGGTCGTCGGTGTTGGCGTCGACTGTGCAGAAACAAGAGGGCTGTAGCGTGAGGTTATGCAGTAGAGGAGTGTTGTCGAGAGTGTCGCAGCAGGATTAGGAAAAGGAAATTAGGTTAAGCGTAGGATTGGATTAGGGTTAGGATTAGGGTTAAGGAGGTGGGCCGGCTGAAAGGTCATTGGGCCTGGTGTTGGGCCGGAACCGGCATGCTCTTTAATTAAGACAAGAGGGCTGAAATAATACTCGTTCTCCGCCCGAAACCGTTCAAAGTACGGAATTAATTACAGAATTATTTATCAAATTATTTACTGAATTATATAAGTTATCATTTTATGTGAATCCATGTTACATAAAATGATAGAATTTAATATAATGTTATTTTTATTTAAAAGAATTTAGGTTGGCGGATCGGAAATCCGGTTTTATCCGGTATTAAACAGAGTTTAAAATTTTCGGTTATTACAATTGGAAAATGGAAACCGTAAAGTAATAAGATTCTACAAATCTTCGCCCCATCGTATCAACTGCAACTTCGTCCCGAGAAATCAGAAGGTAGGTTTCGTGCTTTCCTATTATGTCAACCAAGAATCGCCTAATCGCCATTGTCGTCCATTCCGAACTTTGCAATACCTTCGTCTGCCATTTTTGCAACTATAAACATACCCAGATATGTATTTGTCATACATAGAATTCGGATACACATGACATAAAAGACATACGTACATTTATGTAAACATTATGTACACAATTACACATCGATCGTACATACACAATATGTACTATTACATACAACGAAGATGTAGATTAATGCACTTAATATGTACACAATTACACACAACTAATATGTAACAAATATGTATATATCATACATAGGGTTTAAAACACATACGTACATTATTGTCCCTAAAATGTGTACACAAGTTATCTTCGTCAACATAATATCTCCAATCTGGACAATCGCCATTTCTCCAGAAAATGGCATACATCGTGATTCAAGATACAACAATATAGTTACACAATTTCAACAACAAAATTACTATTTTCATCATATATGTACACTAACAAGTCAAAAGAAACACAAAATAACAACATAAATTTTGTCCTCCATTAAAGCATCAAAAAGCTTCGAAACACCATAAATTTGACTTTCACCTTACCGATTTACGATAGATGATGCTACAAAAACCTAACAACCGATGCAGTGTACTTCTCCAATGGCCAAAACGTGAACGCAGACAATTGTCCAAACCTGAACGCATAAAAACCCAGAAACCTCCGTCTTCTGTTTTCGTTGAAAATGGTGGACTGTATATCGTAAAAAACACAGAAAATAATGTGAGAAGATCGTGGCTTTTAATGCTTCCTAAACAGTTATTATCTTTAATTAGCATAATTAATTTTGGAAATAAATATTTTTTAATTGGAGAGAGAAAGATCATGAGATCTCTATTTTGTTAATTATTAAATCTTTTCTTTACATATTAAAAGGACCTAGTTTGTTAATTAAAACACAAAACTACCTACTTTGTACACAATGATGCAAAAAGTGCCTACTTAACCATTTAACCCAATAATATTTCCCACATCGACAATCACAAACTTCAACGTACTCTTTATATAAACACGCAGAGATTAGAATGGTTGTCGAGCTCAGTAACGCGGGCTTGTAACTCGACGGGAGGACATTAAGATGGCGGAACTTGATCCTTGATAGTTGGTGGCCGGCGTTAAAGTCCCTCGCACAGCAGATGGTGAATATCCCGTTCGCTCCTACTCTGTAGATGGGAATGGTTCACGCAGCACAGGCAAAAAGGGGAGGACAAATACCCTCGATGGGTCGCCTCCTTGTCTGTCGGGGACCGCGACGTGTCACCAACTATCGCCATGGCTAGCCGGATCATTGAACCGTTATTCTTTTGTTCCGTCGATTAGTGTATTCTACTCAACTTTAAAGTTTTATTTCAGGGATTCTACTTTTTATTTCAGGGATTCTTGTTGGGCTAGCGATTAGTGTATTCTACTCATCTTTTAAGTTTTATTTCAGGAATTCTACGTTTTATTTCAGGGATTCTTGTTGGGCTAGCCGGATCATGAACCGTAATTCTTTTGTTACGTCGATTAGTGTATTCTACTCATCTTTAAAGTTTTATTTCAGGGATTCTTGTTGATGTGCTTGTGTCTTCTAAATGCACTTAGATTGCAATTACTTTAAATACCCATTTACAGCCAACAAGTTTTACTCCATCAAGCAAATCAATCAAATCCCGAACTTAATTTCGATTAGTCTAAAACCATAGTTAAGATATTTGTAATTTTTGCACAAATTCAAAGAAGTTAACCGATGATTATTATATTTGAAATATATATACATAAGTTAACTTATTAATATTATAATATGATATACTTTTGTGTTATAATCTTAATTGAAATATGAGATACACTTGATGTAAGTTTTGTAGATATTAAAAATTATTAAAGTTCCATTTTTTTGTATTAATTAATATAGGAATTTTTGTACAAGGAATGGGACACTAAGCTAGTGATTTAGTGTAAAATAACATGTATAAATCTATAAAAATATGGGTTTGTATTATTTACCATGATAAAAAGGTAGCTTCTTCTCTAAAAAAAATTGGATTATTTTTTAAGCTTAGAAACTATTAATCAATAATATTGGATATGTTTTTAATACTTGGTTCATTGGTGATCTTGCATGGTTTAAACTTTTTAGATAGTTATGTGAAGAAAAAAACACATAGTTTAAGGGTAATATATGTAATTTATCTTAAAATCTGTTTTGAATGTGCAATATTTAGCCGGTGTAATTGTTTGTTCCGATAAACATGCAGACAGGTGTTGAAAAGTGGGTGTTAATCAAACAAAAGAGTTGCTTAATTACATCAACGCACAGCGCGCCATTAGGGCAGTTTTGGTTTATTAGATACTAACTAGGCCCCTAGGAAATTATCACTAAAAAAAAAGATAAATTAAAGAGACCAGTCATAATTATAGGAGGTGGTTTGAGCAGTTACAAAATTTCATTTATTGAAAGTTTCCTTTAATTAAAATATTGGTTATTGGTGTAACACCCTGAATTCTCCGAACTCGGGACATTACTGGTTAGGACCTCACAATGGGTCCCGACCTTAGTTTGACAACAATATTACTAGGATCTTGCAACAAGACACAAATAAGAAAAACCGAAATTCATAAAAATGTATTTCAAAAGGGATGAATGCAACAAAGTCTACCGGCCTATAGAACTCAACAACGGAAAAGACTAACTCTCTTAACAAAAGGAAAAGAACAACAAAGCAACAACCCAAACCCCCACCCTAAGGAGTACGGAGACCCGACTGACCACTACTTCCAGATCACTCAGCTGCCGTTTTAACCTGCGGTAGAATCTAAAAACACAACAAAACAACCATTAGCTAGTTATCTAAACATTAGGAGAATAATAATAGCACACACACACATAAAATAATAAACACTCATCATGCTTTCAACAATCCATTTATTATCTTTATTTAAGTCATTCACTCTAATGATACTTATTTTGTGACACGAGGGATTCTCAAACCTCGCCTCTGCCCCCGTGTACCCATCAGGAGTGGATCCGATGCATCTCACCGTGTACCTGTATGGTCTGGTTAAAGAGAACCTCCCAGTCTCCTGGTAGAGCTGGGCAGTGATGTCACGACCCGTTATACATACACTTGGGCCTTAAAACATAATAACCACGGTCGTCCTAACAAGTTGTTATTTATTATAACACACATTGCACACACACAACCATTATCACCCAACTAATATCCAGAAACCAGCTAAGTAAGTCGCAAGGACTTACTTGAATCAAATCACAACTCTCAAATTCTCAACTCGGTCCGCAACCGTAGAAACTCAAACGCCTGTCACACAAGGCACGTGGATCAAAATTACATCCTTAAACTCTTAGAAGTTATAAACTCTAAGATGTACAGTCTCATGAAGAGAGATTACGGAAAAAGGCTCTCTTAAGGTAAAAAGACTATTTTACCCCTGGTCCCGAGACTTCCCAAAAAAAAATCTATCATTTAGTTCTAATATTCTCCTCTAGGACCTAAGTCCACAATCGAGTTCTCATAGAAAAATTTAGTAAGGTTTTATAAAAGTTACCCAACATTCTTAGTTTACACAAAAGTCGTCAAGGCTCGACTTTGGGTTCATATACACGGCTTGGATAAGGATATAAAATCCCGAGATAAAATCCTAGATCCTCTATGATATACATACTAAACCTAGGAGTAAAGATCTCTCAAAAATACTTACTCATAACTCTCCCATAATTCTCCGAAGTTGGTATAAAAGCTGAAATTCCCACACTTAGTCTATTTTCCCCTGTTGTAAAAACAGCTCAAGTGCTCTACTTCGGGACCTTAAAAAACCTAATCCGACCGTTAACTTTCTCCCAAATTTTAACACAGTAAACTACATAATTCAATCTACAAAATACTAAAAATTCAACGGTGGATTCTCGATCTAAGCTATAGAAATTAGATCCTAAAGTCAACAGGTCGAAGCTGAATTATAAGGTGGGTAGAGGTTCTAATTTCGATTCTCCTTGACAGTATAAGCTTCCCTTATTTTTACCTAGAGGTCTCCGGTTCAAAACCCACTGCACCCAAACATACATCAACCATAAAAGACCATCTTAAGATCAAAACCTTCGTGCTGCACATCTAACTTCTCTAAGTCTCGTGTAAGCAACCCTACACTGCTTTCACCTCAAAACTCAGCAACTACCACATATACACTAAACAGCACAAAGGGTACTAAGCTCAGGAGTTGTGATTACTCACCCGTAGCAGTGAAGATCTAGTTTGCTGTCAATCTCCCCAATGAAGAGTCCAACGTTGTATAAGGCTGCATTCGATCGAAGGAGAGTTGATTACGGATCTATACATGAGGAGGAAAGAGTGGACAGTAGGTTTTCACTTACTCAGTCTTCTGCTTTAGCAGCCTGGCACGCGATCTGCTCCTGGGGACGGTTGAAGACGCGTGCAGTGGATCGGACTGGCTGCGAGGGTGTGCTGTCCTGTGTTCGGCGTGTAGCAGCGATGGAGGCGTCAAGGATGTGTGGTGGTGGTCGATGGCGGACTGTGCAGCCGGTCGAACGATCGAAGGAAATGTGGCGGAGTCCAACTATGAGGTTGGCACCGCTGTTGGTGGTCGACGGAGCCGGCGGAAGGGAGGGTGGCGATGGTCCGAATGCGAGGCTGGCACCGCTATTGGTGGTCGTCGGTGTTGGCGTCGACTGTGCAGAAACAAGAGGGCTGTAGCGTGAGGTTATGCAGTAGAGGAGTGTTGTCGAGAGTGTCGCAGCAGGATTAGGAAAAGGAAATTAGGTTAAGCGTAGGATTGGATTAGGGTTAGGATTAGGGTTAAGGAGGTGGGCCGGCTGAAAGGTCATTGGGCCTGGTGTTGGGCCGGAACCGGCATGCTCTTTAATTAAGACAAGAGGGCTGAAATAATACTCGTTCTCCGCCCGAAACCGTTCAAAGTACGGAATTAATTACGGAATTATTTATCAAATTATTTACTGAATTATATAAGTTATCATTTTATGTGAATCCATGTTACATAAAATGATAGAATTTAATATAATGTTATTTTTATTTAAAAGAATTTAGGTTGGCAGATCGGAAATCCGGTTTTATCCGGTATTAAACAGAGTTTAAAATTTTCGGTTATTACAATTGGAAAATGGAAACCGTAAAGTAATAAGATTCTACAAATCTTCGCCCCATCGTATCAACTGCAACTTCGTCCCGAGAAATCAGAAGGTAGGTTTCGTGCTTTCCTATTATGTCAACCAAGAATCGCCTAATCGCCATTGTGGTCCATTCCGAACTTCGCAATACCTTCGTCTGCCATTTTCGCAACTATAAACATACCCATATATGTAATTGTCATACATAGAATTCGGATACACATGACATAAAAGACATACGTACATTTATGTAAACATTATGTACACAATTACACATCGATCGTACATACACAATATGTACTATTACACACAACGAAGATGTAGATTAATGCACTTAATATGTACACAATTACACACACCTAATATGTAACAAATATGTATATATCATACATAGGGTTTAAAACACATACGTACATTATTGTCCCTAAAATGTGTACACAAGTTATCTTCGTCAACATAATATCGCCAATCTGGACAATCGCCATTTCTCCAGAAAATGGCATACATCGTGATTCAAGATTACAACAATATAGTTACACAATTTCAACAACAAAATTACTATTTTCATCATATATGTACACTAACAAGTCAAAAGAAACACAAAATAACAACATAAATTTTGTCCTCCATTAAAGCATCAAAAAGCTTCGAAACACCATAAATTTGACTTTCACCTTACCGATTTACGATAGATGATGCTACAAAAACCTAACAACCGATGCAGTGTACTTCTCCAATGGCCAAAACGTGAACGCAGACATTTGCCCAAACCTGAACGCATAAAAACCCAGAAACCTCCGTCTTCTGTTTTCGTTGAAAATGGTGGACTGTATATCGTAAAAAAAATAGAAAATAATGTGACAAGATCGTGGCTTTTAATGCTTCCTAAACAGTTATTATCTTTAATTAGCATAATTAATTTTGGAAATAAATATTTTTTAATTGGAGAGAGAAAGATCATGAGATCTCTATTTTGTTAATTATTAAATCTTTTCTTTACATATTCAAAGGACCTAGTTTATTAATTAAAACACAAAACTACCTACTTTGTACACAATGATGCAAAAAGTGCCTACTTAACCATTTCACCCAATAATATTTCCCACATCGACAATCACAAACTTCAACGTACTCTTTATATAAACACGCAGAGATTAGAATGGTTGTCGAGCTCAGTAACGCGGGCTTGTAACTCGACGGGAGGACATTAAGATGGCGGAACTTGATCCTTGATTGTTGGTCGCCGGCGTTAAAGTCCCTCGCACAGCAGATGGTGAATATCCCGTTCGCTCCTACTCTGTAGATGGGAATGGTTCACGCAGCACAGGCAAAAAGGGGAGGACAAATACCCTCGATGGGTCGCCTCCTTGTCTGTCGGGGACCGCGACGTGTCACCAACTATCGCCATGGCTAGCAGGATCATTGAACCGTTATTCTTTTGTTCCGTCGATTAGTGTATTCTACTCATCTTTAAAGTTTTATTTCAGGGATTCTACGTTTTATTTCAGGGATTCTTGTTGGGCTAGCGATTAGTGTATTCTACTCATCTTTTAAGTTTTATTTCAGGAATTCTATGTTTTATTTCAGGGATTCTTATTGGGCTAGCCGGATCATGAACCGTAATTCTTTTGTTCCGTCGATTAGTGTATTCTACTCATCTTTAAAGTTTTATTTCAGGGATTCTTGTTGATGCGCTTGTGTCTTCTAAATGCACTTATATTGCAATTACTTTAAATACCCATTTACAGCCAACAAGTTCTACTCCATCACGCAAATCAATCAAATCCCGAACTTAATTTCGATTAGTCTAACACCATAGTTAAGATATTTGTAATTTTTGCACAAATTCAAAGAAGTTAACCGATGATTATTATATTTGAAATATATATACATAAATTAACTTATTATTATTATAAAATTATATACTTTTGTGTTATAATCTTAATTGAAATATGAGATACACTTGATGTAAGTTTTGTAGATATTAAAAATTTTTAAATTTCCATATTTTTGTATTAATTAATATAGGAATTTTTGTACAAGGCATGGGACACTAAGCTAGTGATTTAGTGTAAAATAACATGTATAAATCTATAAAAATATGGGTTTGTTTTATTTACCATGATAAAAAGGTAGCTTCTTCTCTAAAAAAAATTGGATTATTTTTTAAGCTTAGAAACTATTAATCAATAATATTGGATATGTTTTTAATACTTGGTTCATTGGTGATATATGTAATTTATCTTAAAATCTGTTTTGAATGTGCAATATTTAGCCGGTGTAATTGTTTGTAATATATCTTAGAAACTATTAATCAATAATATTGGATATGTAATTTATCTTAGAAACTATTAATCAATAATATTGGATATGTTTTTAATATGGGTTTGTAATATATGTAATTTATCTTAAAATCTGTTTTGAATGTGCAATATTTAGCCGGTGTAATTGTTTGTTCCGATAAATATGCAGAGAGGTGTTGAAAAGTGGGTGTTAATCAAACAAAAGAGTTGCTTAATTACATCAACTCACAGCGCACCATTAGGGCAGTTTTGGTTTATTAGATACTAACTAGGCCCCTAGGAAATTATCACTAAAAAAAAAGATAAATTAAAGAGACCAGTCATAATTATAGGAGGTGGTTTGAGCAGTTACAAAATTTCATTTATTAAAAGTTTCCTTTAATTAAAATATTGGTTATTGGTGTAACACCCTGAATTCTCCGAACTCGGGACATTACTGGTTAGGACCTCACAATGGGTCCCGACCTTAGTTTGACAACAATATTACTAGGATCATGCAACAAGAAACAAATAAGAAAAACCGAAATTCATAAAAATGTATTTCAAAAGGGATGAATGCAACAAAGTCTACCGGCCTATAGAACTCAACAACGGAAAAGACTAACTGTCTTAACAAAACGAAAAGAACAACAAACCAACAACCCAAACCCCCACCCTAAGGAGTACGGAGACCCGGCTGACCACTACTTCCGGATCACTCAGCTGCCGTTTTAACCTGCGGTACAATCTAAAAACACAACAAAACAACCATTAGCTAGTTATCTAAACATTAGGAGAATAATAATAGCACACACACACACATAAAATAATAAACACTCATCATGCTTTCAACAATCCATTTATTATCTTTATTTAAGTCATTCTCTCTAATTATACTTATTTTGTGACACGAGGGATTCCCAAACCTCGCCTCCGCCCCCGTATACCCATCAGGAGTGGATCCGATGCATCTCACCGTGTACCTGTATGGTCTGGGTATAGAGAACCTCGCAGTCTCTTGGCAGAGTTGGGCAGTGATGTCACGGCCCGTTATACATACACTTGGGCCTTAAAACATAATAACCACGGTCGTCCTAACAAGTTGTTATTTATTATAACACACATTGCACACACACAACCATTATCACCCAACTAATATCCAAAAACCAGCTAAGTAAGTCGCAAGGACTTACTTGAATCTAAATCACAACTCTCAAATTCTCAACTTGGTCCGCAGCCGTAGAAACTCAAACGCCTGTCACACAAGGCACGTGGATCAAAATTACATCCTTAAACTCTTAGAAGATATAAACTCTAAGATGTACAGTCTCATGAAGAGAGATTACGGAAAAAGGCTCTCTTAAGGTAAAAAGAATATTTTACCCCTGGTCCCGAGACTTCCCAAAAAAAAATCTATCATTTAGTTCTAATATTCTCCTCTAGGACCTAAGTCCACAATCGAGTTCTCATAGAAAGACCAAATGCCATACACGCGGCATACAATATATAATGAATACAAAACTCAAACACGACTCCAACCAAAACCCAATCCTAAAATGTACGGAACCCCGGCTGCCCACTCTTCCGGATCTCTCGGCTGCATTCCTAACCTGCAAGGCAATCTACAACAATCGGTATAAAACCGTTAGCTAATATTCGAGGCATTAGAATCAAGGTGAAAGGCACAAACACAAGTCAATCATCATAAACACGCAATACACTCTAAGCACACAAGTCCGGTTTATTATCTTATTATTATTAAGTCATATCCCGTTCTAATTCAACTTAGGTTGTGACACGAGAGTCACCGAAACTCGCCTCGGTCCCTACTTACCGGCATGGAATGGGACTGATGCATCCGACCGTCTACCAGCACGGGATAGTCGCCGAGAACCTCCTAGCTCTCGCGGGAGCCAGGCAAGTTGTCACCGCCCGTTATCATACACTTGGGCCAAAATAATATAAAGGTCGGTAATCCTAATTCCGGTTTAGTTGTTATAACAATAAACAATAAATACACACCACCAAACACACATCAATGCTAATAGAAGGAATACGAGCTAAGTAAGTCCGGAGACTTACCTGTACCAAGTCATGTTCGATCAACAACATCCCTTGACTCCATATGAGTCTAATCTCAACTATCTGATCATAGAATGAAACTTGTATCAATAACTTATCCAACGCCTTAGAAGTTTTCACTTCTAAGTTAATAACAATCGTCTTAGAGAACACTAAACCATCCTTACTTGATGAAAAGACAATTTTACCCCTAGATCCGAACAACCCTAAAAGTTCTAGAAAGACTCTTAAACTTCTTTTAAACCAATATCTGATATCCAACACTAACAGAAAGGTTTCACTGAGTTTGAAGGCTTTTCCGACTTCCAAGCTCTTTATCCAGACTAAGGTCAACTAACATTACCATAAAATCTCAAAATTTTCCGAGTAACACCTAAACGTACCAAGTCATGTCAACTCCTAGATAAGATGACCTAAAGTCCAAAATATGTATCACTAAAACCAACCGATATAAATATATCATCCTAACAACACACAAGGTTAAAAACAAAAGAACAAGAAAACTCCTTCCAACTACAAGTTACCAAACTCCAATTATAGAATACCAACATAATTCCTCCACATAAGTTCTTACAATACTTTAAGCAACTTGCACCCATGTCTATGCTCAAATACTATAAATGAAGCTAAGATATCTTAGATCATTAATATGACGTTTAACTCATCCTCCTTGCTAGCCCACAATCATCCATCTAATATTTTCATACAACATTCATTTCCATACCAACCCACAACCTTCTTCAACAACTCATACTAGCCATACCATCACAACCACTCGATATATCACCCTTCGGTAAACTGACATTCTTTCTAACTTTAATTAGAGCATACAACAGAAACTTTCAGCAGACCTTCAACATAATTAAATACAAAACATATACATAATATGAATCAGATTCAAATCGCAATCTTCAAAACGTAACTCGGGATTCTAAAACACAGCACAAGAAACGCACACGACGGATGAAGAAGAAGACTATTCATGTTCCAGTTAACGGCTCATCACTGGCGGTCGGAGAGGGTGGCGGCAAGGCTAGAATTTCGTTCTCGGCGAAGGACGGCCACAACAGCGACGGGCCTGGCGTTTGTCTGAGGTGAAACCGGAGAGGCCTGGCTCGGCCTGAGACGAAGCAAGAAGGAGATGGCCGGTGTTGTGAGGGAGGGAGGAAGTTGTTGTCACTGCAACGAAGACCCAGGAGCCCCAAACGGAGTTCGCGGTGGATGGCGGCTGCAACATCTTCTACGACGGTCCCTGGAGGCGGAACGGAGCGAGCCCTAGCGCAGTCCTCGTGCAGCCCTAGCGCAGTCCTCGTGCAGCCCTAGCGCAGTCCTCACGCAGCCCTAGCGCAGTCCTCGCACAGCCCTCGTGCAGCCCTCACTCGGATGAGATCTGAAGGCTTACTGGAAGAAGGCACAACGGACGTAGCAGGTGGATCGAGAGGACGGTGCAGGCGGCGTCGAGACATCTCCCTTGGCGTCGGACCTGAGGCAACGGTTTGACTCTAGAGGGGACGGTGGTGGTTGCGGTGCAAACTGGAAGCGAGGAGCCTTCCTTTACGTTGGGGGAAGAAACAAGCAGAGGAGAGACGACTTAGAATAGAAGGAAAGAGAAGGAGAAAGAGAGGGTGTGGCTAGGGTTACAATTAGCGTTCCCCTAGCTGCCTCTGCTTTGATGAGCCCAGCGGGCCTTTCCTGATGGGCCCAAAGCGAGATTGTCTTGATGGGCCCATTGGTCTTTCATTTTGACGGAATTTACGATATTAGTATCACCTAAAAGGTCAACCCGGTCGAATTACTGTTAGACTTAAAAAAATAAAATAAAAAAATAAAATAAGTAAAAATTTAAAATTAAAATTCCGGACATTACAGATTCTCGATCTAAGCTATAGAAATTAGATCCTAAAGTCAACAGGTCGAAGCTGAATTATAAGGTGGGTAGAGGTTCTAATTTCGATTCTCCTTGACAGTATAAGCTTCCCTTATTTTTACCTAGAGGTCTCCGGTTCAAAACCCACTGCACCCAAACATACATCAACCATAAAAGACCATCTTAAGATCAAAACCTTCCTGCTGCACATCTAACTTCTCTAAGTCTCGTCTAAGCAACCCTACACTGCTTTCACCTCAAAACTCAGCAACTACCACATATACACTAAACAACACAAAGGGTACTAAGCTCAGGAGTTGTGATTACTCACCCGTAGCAGTGAAGATCCAGTTTGCTGTCAATCTCCCCAATGAAGAGTCCAACGTTGTATAAGGCTGCATTCGATCAAAGGAGAGTTGATTACGGATCTATACATGAAGAGGAAAGAGTGGACAGTAGGTGTGCACTTACTCAGTCTTCTGCTTTAGCAGCCTGGCACGCGATCTGCTCCTGGGGACGGTTGAAGATGCGTGCAGTGGATTGGACTGGCTGCGAGGGGGTGTTGTCCTGTGTTCGGCCTGTAGCAGCGATGGAGGCGTCAAGGATGTGTGGTGGTGGTCGATGGCGGACTGTGCAGCCGGTCGAACGATCGAAGGAAAGGTGGTGGAGTCCAACTGTGAGGTTGGCACCGCTGTTGGTGGTCGACGGAGCCGGCGGAAGGGAGGGTGGCGATGGTCCGAATGCGAGGCTGGCACCGCTATTGGTGGTCGTCGGTGTTGGCGTCGACTGTGCAGAAACGAGAGGGCTGCAGCGTGAGGTTATGCGGTAGAGGAGTGTTGGATTAGGGTTAGGATTAGGGTTAAGGAGGTGGGCCGGCTGAAAGGTCATTGGGCCTGGTGTTGGGCCGGATCTGGCCTGCTCTTTAATTAAGACAAGAGGGTTGAAAGAATACTCGTTCTCCGCCTGAAACCGTTCAAAGTACGGAATTATTTATGAAATTATTTACTGAATTATATAAGTTATCATTTTATGTGAATCCATGTTACATAAAATGATAGAATTTAATATAGTGTTATTTTTATTTAAAAGAATTTAGTTTGGCGGATCGGAAATCCGGTTTTATCCGGTATTAAACGGAGTTTAAAATTTTCGGTTATTACAATTAGAAAATGGAAACCGTAAAGTAATAAGATTCTACAAATCTTCGCCCCATCGTATCAACTGCAACTTCGTCCCGAGAAATCAGAAGGTAGGTTTCGTGCTTTCCTATTATGTCAACCAAGAATCGCCTAATCGCCATTGTCGTCCATTCCGAACTTCGCAATACCTTCGTCTGCCATTTTCGCAACTATAAACATACCCAGATATGTAAATGTCATACATAGAATTCGGATGCACATGACATAAAAGACATACGTACATTTATGTAAACATTATGTACACAATTACACATCGATCGTACATACTTAATATGTACTATTACACACAACGAAGATGTAGATTAATGCACTTAATATGTACACAATTACCCACACCTAATATGTCACAAATATGTATATATCATACATAGGGTTTAAAACACATACGTACATTACTGTCCCTAAAATGTGTACACAAGTTATCTTCGTCAACATAATATCGCCAATCTGGACAATCGCCATTTCTCCAGAAAATGGCATACATCGTGATTCAAGATTACAACAATATAGTTACACAATTTCAACAACAAAATTACTATTTTCATCATATATGTACACTAACAAGTCAAAAGAAACACAAAATAACAACATAAATTTTGTCTTCCATTAAAGCATCAAAAAGCTTCGAAACACCATAAATTTGACTTTCACCTTACCGATTTACGATAGATGATGCTACAAAAACCTAACAACCAATGCAGTGTACTTCTCCAATGGCCAAAACGTGAACGTAGACAATTGCCCAAACCTGAACGCATAAAAACCCTGAAACCTCCGTCTTCTGTTTTCGTTGAAAATGGTGGACTGTATATCGTAAAAAAAACAGAAAATAATGTTGGAAGAACGTGGCTTTTAATGCTTCCTAAACAGTTATTATCTTTAATTGGCATAATTAATTTTGGAAATAAATATTTTTTAATTGGAGAGAGAAAGATCATGAGATCTCTATTTTGTTAATTATTAAATCTTTTCTTTACATATTCAAAGGACCTAGTTTGTTAATTAAAAAACAAAACTACCTACTGTGTATACAATGATGAAAAAGTGCCTACTTAACCATTTAACCCAATAATATTTCCCACATCGACAATCACAAACTTCAACGTACTCTTTATATAAACACACAGAGATTAGAATGGTTGTCGAGCTCAGTAACGCGGGCTTGTAACTCGACGGGAGTGTAACACCCCGAATCCGCGGGACTCGGGATGCCACATTGGGCTAGGATCTCACAATGGATCCTGACCCTAGCCTGACAACAATTTCACTAGACCTTACAACATGGCACTGACAGATATAAAACAAATACATAAAACAATATAAACTGTACGACCCAAAGTAAACAACAACATAGCCGAGTATATAAAACGACATCCTCACATAGGAGGTACAAAAGATCATCCTCACGCCGGAGGGGAAACACAACAACCCCAAACCAACCACCTAATGTACGAGAGTCCTCGGCCTATCACCCTGCCAGATCACCCAGTAGCGCCTAACCTGTAAACATCTACAACACGGTATGAAACCGTTAGCTAACCATACATATATGAGGTAATGCATAAGCACAAGCACAATCATGAAAGATAAACACATCAGCATGCTATCACACATTTACCCATTTATTATCTTTAAATAATAACAATTCACTCAAAAACCGTATATATATATATATATATATATATATATATATATATATATATATATATATATATATATATATATATATAGATAGATGAAAGTATGTGACACGAGGACCGATACATCCTCGCCTCTGAGTGCAATGTCCAGCTGTACGAGTATCGGTCACACAATCCGTGTACCTTATGGGAGTGGATTGTGCCCTTCATGTAAACCAGTCTGGCCCGACAACAGAGAACCTCCCGAACTCCACGGTGGGATGAAAGGTAAAGGTTATCACAACCACACAGTGGGGCAGTCAATAGAACATAGGTCGATAAAACCGACAACTCATGCTATCATAGCAAACATATAAAGCACACACCACTCATGCAAACACCCAATATAGGGATGGTAGCTAAGTAAGTCCTATGGACTTACCTCAACCTCGTACTCAGCTCAACCACAACAACCTCCAATCCTGAGAGAGGGCACTGCCTAATAACAAGGCATAAAGATATATCAAACTCTATTCATCAAAGGGGTCACACCTAGACCCAAAGGGATCCATGAGGATCATACTCAATCTATAAGCCTCACAACCAACTAAACCTCAATATCTCAACATAACTCACAATTCCTCAAATCTCAAGGTAGTATCTAATCGACATTCCTCAATCTCAATTCTAATCCTAATTTAATTAATTAACCTTTAATTAATTAATTAGATTTCGCCAGAATAACGTTTTGCCCGCAAGCAATTTCTAAACCCACCTGTCATCAGATTTCATCAAACAAACTATCCATAATCACCAGAATAATATAACGACCATAATGGAGTTTCTAATTATCCATTTTGACAAGCCTAAAGTCAATTTAGGCCAAATCGCAGTACGGAAAACGAATAAATTCATAACTTATTCGTTACTAACCCGATTGACGATCTGAAAGAAGATTCGGAATCACAGCGACGCAGGCTACGCATGGACGACATCAAATTCACCGGAATCTGAGCGACGGAACCGTCCTGGTGACATATATGCTCGACCAGCCCTCCATATACTCGGAAATGCAGAAACTCGGTACCGATATGAAGAGAATGAAGAGAGGAATCCAGAAACTCAAACGGAATTGAAATCGGATTAGAAACGGAGAGTAGATCTGAGTTTGAAAGTTGAGAGAAATCAGAGCTTTTACGAGGAAACGTGAAAGAAAATGAATTAATATAGGATTTTCCGCTATTTATAGTGAAGACGATAATTATCCTTTAGTAAAGTCGATAATTATCCATTAACCGATCAAAAGGCGGGTCGAACCTCTTTCTCCAAACTTCTCGAGATTGGAACATCAAATCTGGAATATTGTAGGGATAATTATTCCACAACTGCCTCGGAAAACGTGTATTCCTAAGCCGTCTTTCTTAGCCGTTAAGAAACGAAATAGCGACTCTTTTGGCCGTTTTGCCTCTCCATGTTATTTCATATCTAGGACATATCCGATGTCTTGATCATTTCTCTCAACTGCATTTTTATTAATTGGAGCTCCCAAATGCTCCAAATAACACCGGAGGGTAAAAATAATTACCCGGGGGAAAAAGTAAAAATTTCCCCAAATGTCCAAAATTACGCCAGGAACATAACGGTGGAACTCTTACTCATCACTTGCGAAGTCTTCACGAGTTATATGTCAATTACTATCAACGATTAAGTTAATCAACATTAGTTAGAGTTCGGAAATCCTAGCTATTACATCACACATCCCTTAAAAAAAAGTTTTGTCCCGAAACTTGAACGATTCCCAAATCCTCTCGGACCCATACGCCGAGGTATAACTCTCACTCTTTCTATCGGAGGTATCACATCTCCGTTCAAAAGATCACAACCTATAACAATCTATAACCTCAAGTATAAACATGGAGGAATCATCACTCCAGGAAACAGGGTCATAACGCTACCCAAAGGCGTAGAGGAATCACGTCTCTCGCCATACCACATCACAAGGCATAGAGGAAGCACATCTCTAGCCAAAGCATATCACATGCATAGAGGAAATACGTCTCTAGCCAACCCATAAACATATATATCGCATGGAGGAATCACATCTCCACTAAACTATGTCCATCAAGGTAGTATGGAGGAAAGAACCATCTCCAGCTGAATCCTAATCCCACTCAAATAGCATGGAGGAAAGAATCATCTCCAACTATAAATATAATCATACTCGGGTAGTGTGGAGGAAGTAATCATCTCCAGCTATAACATACATCACACTAGCACATCAAGATCTACTAAAATCATAAATCATATCACAGCTAGCATGGAATAACACATCAAGGCATATAAGCACATAAGCACAACATTCATCAAGATATCACTAAGATCTACTCGTGCTCCCACAAATGGGTATGTCCCAACATATACTCTGGATAGTTCCTCAGGACACTATCCTCAGTCTCTCACATAGCCTCTTCAGGTCTTCATCTCGACAATAGTATCCTCAATATGGGAATGTCTTTCAAATGCAAGCGTTTCATATCTCATTCCAAGAATGTAATCGAATGCTCAACAAAAGTGTGGTTGAACTCAACCACCAAATCATCGTAACTCACATGGTGTCTCAAATCAGGTATATACTTCCTCAAATGAGACATATGAAACACTAGGTGAATATCCTCTAATCTTAGAGGCAAAGCTAAACATCATGATGCCTTCTCCGTACTGGTCGATCTCAAATAAACCATCATATTGGAAACTCAGTTCCCTTTCCATATTAACACGTCTAACGTCTCGCAGCTGAGATACTTACAGCCGGACATGAACTTTCGCTTGAACTTTAGAGGTTAAAGCCTCTTGTCTACATATAATATCTAGCGACTCTGTACAGCCAGCATTCTTCGTTCAATCAACGTTACTTGAACTATAAAGTTCTGAGTCTGGTCAGATGTTATTCCACTTCTACTACTAGATCACTTCTAGCATAAGGATATACGACATCTATGTCTATATATTGACTCATAGGGTCATCCCAAAAAGATGCACGTCCTTCATTGTTATATAATAAAATCAGTAATGGAAGGTAATATAACCATCCACGTTTCCCATTCAACTTACAACTTATAATAGATCTTTAAGATCTAGATGATCCTCTCTAACTGACCATCTGTCAGGGGGGTGAAGTGTAGTCATGAGGTACAAACTCATCCCCAAAGCAGTCTGAATCTACTGCCCAAAATCTCAAATTAAAAACATCCATCTCAATCAGAAATGATCGTTCTCGGTATACCATGGAGTCTCACTATCTGTCTAGTGTACTCCTCAGCCAATTCATTCACTAGCCACGTCCTTCTGATAGAAATGAAACATGCCGGTTTCATTAATTTGTTACCAACAATCCAGATAACAGAAATCTTCTACTGGGTAACAATCCCATAAAAAAAGTCCATAGAGATGTCCTCCCAAATTCTACTATTGCACTGGTAGTGGGTGGGGCTTATCTCTAGATCAAAAATACTCTATCTGGACCTGTTGACAGGTCACACACTGTATCACAAATCTGGTTATATCGGCTTCATACAATATAATCGTCTCATCTCGTGGTACATCTTACTCGTACCTGAATGTACTGAATAAGGAGTACAGTGGGTATACCGTAATATTCTCTGTCTCCATCTACATCAGCAGGTACACAAAAGCGGTCATGACTCTTCATCAGTCCATCTACTCCCCTGGAGAACTATATTGCCTCAGTACGAGACATCCTTTCTCTAAACCTTGTTAAGGTCGGGCAGGTCTCCTGCTTCTGTTGGACCTCATCAAACACACCGGCTATAACCTCTGAGGTATAACTGGGTATCCTCATCAAGAAATTGATTGTCCAACTCTACCCAAGCTAGATCTCTCTGAAACTGAGGCTGAACTATCAGTCTCACTATCATCTTCTCTTGGAGCGTCTTTCCATTCAAGTTATCGGCGACAACGTTCAACTTCTCTGAATGATATGGAATCTTCAAGTCAAAGTCTTGATCAACTTAAGCTCTTAACACTGACAGTTATTAAACCCCTTGTTGCATAAAATATACTTCAGATTTCTATGATCTATAGAAATCTAACATGAAGATCACACCGGTACGGTCTTCTCAAAAGACTCGCAAATGAATACGTAATCATATAAAATCCTTCCTCAAAGCATTGGTAGCAATCGGTTGAGCCGAGAAAACTCTGTATTCCTTAATGTTCATCAGTATCTCCCTTAGTCCCATGTTACAACATACTTAATTCTCTCCAGGTCAACCATGATCCCACTTAAACTTAGAGAGCGTAGAATACAACCCTCTATCTCTCGAAATCTGCAGAACGGTCCTCAGACGATCGGTCTACTATTCTCTGCTATGAGAGTATACCGACATGTCATCAATGAAGTCCACCGCCAACTAATCAAGGAAGTCGATGAAGATACTTTTCATCAACTCCATAAAAACTACTAAAACATTCGTCAACCCAAATGACATCACTACAAATTCGTAGTGTCCATAACGGGTATGAGATGCTATCTCATACACATGATGCTCTCTCATTCATGACTAGGGATATCTTGAGCACAAAGGAATCCTGAAAACACAATTTCTTCTTGAAGCTAATTCATCAGGTCGTCAATACGGAACATGGAACCTACTAGGGTAAAAGAAGCCCGTTTCAGTCAACTTTTCAAGTTATCAATACAATATCTCAACAAGCACCATATAGTGTGGCTTTCCCATTCAATCTTGTATCATACTTCAACTCGATAACAATGTCCACACTCCGCTGAGGTGGCAACTAGACGGTTCAGTAACACGTCTATAAACTCATAAACAGCTGGAATACCTTCCAATGTTGGACTATCTTGCTCCTTCATGGTATAACACTAGAAGGCGTCACATCCTTGTGCTATCAGCTCGCTGCTCGTACAGTCCTGATGACAAACCCGTCTTAAAAGGTCTTAACCTCATAAGACCTCTATTTAACTCAACTCAGTAAAGACTATAATAGTCTTACTATTAAAAGCTAACACCACATGATATCTATTCATCCAAACCATACACATAATGACTTCCTCATGCACCTACGACATGACAAAGAAGTCTGCAACCATACACCGGTCACTAAAATAAGGGAACAAACACGCATCTCACGGGTATCTCAGTCCCAAAAAAATTAATCCTGTAAAGGAAAATCCACCTTCTACTATATACGAAAATTCAACCATTAACGCATGCATCGAAAGACATGACGTGCATAGCACTCATAATAAACAAAACTCCACTAGGTAAACCATTAACGAGAATGGTACCTGTAACAGCTAACTCCCGTAGCTCCACTACATATCATCACTTGATCTCGGATCTATGCTCCTCAAGTATCACTGAGGTCCTCACTATAGCCTCCACTTCCACTCTTTCAACACCGGAAAGAGGAAGGTTTTGCTGGGAAGAAACACTACCTTGCTGATAGAAAGGGGCCAGATGGCCTAGTTCACCATATATGAAACAAGCTATCGGTGCCAAAGGGCACTCAGAATGCAAATGATCTGGATAGCCACCATAGTAACATAATTGTCTCATTCTTGCAACCTGTGCAACTGAAGGGTAACTCGACCTTCGTCGTCCACCTGGAATGATCTCACTCTTGAAGGGAACCTGTAAAGACAATGCCTTGCCCTGTCGACAAAACTTCGCTCTATGCCCTGCTTTACCACACGTAAAGCATATGATGGGCGTTTTTGGGCACACAGCTCACCAGTGTCCCAACTTCCACGCAATTAAAACACTATAGTTCATTGTCAGTCATCATCATGGCCAAAGGATCACTAGATTGTCCTGATATCGGACTTGATTCCCCATTCATCATCTTTGCTTCTCCAGTAACTGATTCAGTCCATTGCTTCTTTCCGGATCCAAAAGCTTCAGTTGATCTCACAATTGTTGGTAAATCCGGTGTGGATCAACCCGCTATCACCGCCTCATATACTTGCTGCATATACTCTGGAAACTCGGATCTACTAATGGAGACACGATCAGCCTCTTCAAACTCGTTCTCTGCCATAGGCGAAACAACAACGGAAACTGGTCCCTTACTTATCACCACTAGAGGAAGAGGGGTGTTCCCCTACCTCATCCCACTACAGATACTACTCTAGTCTGAGTCATCTGTAGGATATACGCACCTAATCTTATAAGGCTATATATATGCCATAGGTATCAATATATATATAATACATCCACATAATCCATAGTACACACATATATATATACATATCTACGCTGCAGAGATCCATGGCAGAGGTGACGACTTCTCGTACATTCTATCCCAAAACCACACTTAAAACCAAAACCTTTGAAAACGTCAGATCCCATGTGGGCTCTGTTTATTTTACCTATCAAACCTCATTCCAGGTAGCAAGTGCCATTGTTGTCAACCTGGGCTCTGATACCAACTCTGTAACACCCCGAATCCACGGGACTCAGGATGCCACATTGGGCTAGGATCTCACAATGGATCCTGACCCTACCCTGACAACAATTTCACTAGACCTTACAACATGGCACTGACAGATATAAAACAAATACATAAAACAACCTAAAGTAAACAACAACATAGCCGAGTATATAAAACGACATCCTCACATAGGAGGTACAAAAGATCATCCTCACGCCGGAGGGGAAACACAACAACCCCAAACCAACCACCTAATGTACGAGAGTCATCGGCCTGTCACCCTGCCAGATCACCCAGTAGCGCCTAACCTGTAAACATCTACAACACGGTATGAAACCGTTAGTTAACCATACATATATGAGGTAATGCATAAGCACAAGCACAATCATGAAAGATAAACACATCAGCATGCTATCACACATTTACCCATTTATTATCTTTAAATAATAACCATTCACTCAAAAACCGTATATATATATATATATAGATAGATGAAAGTATGTGACACGAGGACCGATACATCCTCGCCTCTGAGTGCAATGTCCAGCTGTACGAGTATCGGTCACACAATCCGTGTACCTTATGGGAGTGGATTGTTCCCTTCTTGTAAACCAGTCTGGCCCGACAACAGAGAACCTCCCGGACTCCACGGCGGGATGAAAGGGAAAGGTTATCACAGCCACGCAGTGGGGCAGTCAATAGAACATAGGTCGATCAAAATGACAACTCATGCTATCATAGCAAACATATAAAGCACACACCACTCATGCAAACACCCTATATAGGGATGGTAGCTAAGTAAGTCCTATGGACTTACCTCAACCTCGTACTCAGCTCAACCACAACAACCTCCAATCCTGAGAGAGGGCACTGCCTAATAACAAGGCATAAAGATATATCAAACTCTATTCATCAAAGGGGTCACACCTAGACCCAAAGGGATCCATGAGGATCATACTCAATCTATAAGCCTCACAACCAACTAAACCTCAATATCTCAACATAACTCACAATTCCTCAAATCTCAAGGTAGTATCTAATCGACATTACTCAATCTCAATTCTAATCCTAATTTAATTAATTAACCTTTAATTAATTAATTAGATTTCGCCAGAATAACGTTTTGCCCGCAGGCAATTTCTAAACCCACCTGTCATCAGATTTCATCAAACAAACTATCCATAATCACCAGAATAATATAACGACCATAATGGAGTTTCTAATTATCCATTTTGACAAGCCTAATGTCAATTTAGGCCAAATCGCAGTACGGAAAACGAATAAATTCATTACTTATTCGTTACTAACCCGATTAATGATCTGAAAGAAGATTCGGAATCACAGCGACGCAGGCTACACATGGACGACATCAAATTCACCGGAATCTGAGCGACGGAACCGTCCTGGTGACATATATGCTCGACCAGCACTCCATATACTCGGAAATGCAGAAACTCGGTACCGATATGAAGAGAATGAAGAGAGGAATCCAGAAACTCAAACGGAATTGAAATCGGATTAGAAACGGAGAGTAGATCTGAGTTTGAAGGTTGAGAGAAATCAGAGCTTTTACGAGGAAACGTGAAAGGAAATGAATTAATAAAGGATTTTCCGCTATTTATAGTGAAGACGATAATTATCCTTTAGTAAAGTCGATAATTATCCATTAACCGATCAAAAGGCGGGTCGAACCTCTTTCTCCAAACTTCTCGAGATTGGAACATCAAATCTGGAATATTGTAGGGATAATTATTCCACAACTGCCTCGGAAAACGTGTACTCCTAAGCCGTCTTTCTTAGCCGTTAAGAAACGAAATAGCGACTCTTTTGGCCGTTTTGCCTCTCCATGTTATTTCATATCTAGGACATATCCGATGTCCTGATAATTTCTCTCAACTGCATTTTTATTAATTGGAGCTCCCAAATGCTCCAAATAACACCGGAGGGTAAAAATAATTACCCGAGGGAAAAAGTAAAAATTTCCCCAAACGTCCAAAATTACGCCAGGAACATAACGGTGGAACTCTTACTCATCACTTGCGAAGTCTTCGCGAGTTATATGTCAATTACTATCAACGATTAAGTTAATCAACATTAGTTAGAGTTCGGAAATCCTAGCTATTACAGGGAGGACATTAAGATGGCGGAACTTGATCCTTGATAGTTGGTCGCCGGCGTTAAAGTCCCTCGCACAGCAGATGGTGAATATCCCGTTCGCTCCTACTATGAAGATGGGAATGGTTCACGCAGCACAGGCAAAAAGGGGAGGACAAATACCCTCGATGGGTCGCCTCCTTGTCTGTCGGGGACCGCGACGTGTCACCAACTATCGCCATGGCTAGCCGGATCATTGAACCGTTATTCTTTTGTTCCGTCGATTAGTGTATTCTACTCAACTTTAAAGTTTTATTTCAGGGATTCTACTTTTTATTTCAGGGATTCTTGTTGGGCTAGCGATTAGTGTATTCTACTCATCTTTTAAGTTTTATTTCAGGAATTCTACGTTTTATTTCAGGGATTCTTGTTGGGCTAGCCGGATCATGAACCGTAATTCTTTTGTTCCGTCGATTAGTGTATTCTACTCATCTTTAAAGTTTTATTTCAGGGATTCTTGTTGATGTGCTTGTGTCTTCTAAATGCACTTAGATTGCAATTACTTTAAATACCCATTTACAGCCAACAAGTTTTACTCCATCAAGCAAAACAATCAAATCCCGAACTTAATTTCGATTAGTCTAAAACCATAGTTAAGATATTTGTAATTTTTGCACAAATTCAAAGAAGTTAACCGATGATTATTATATTTGAAATATATATACATAAGTTAACTTATTAATATTATAATATGATATACTTTTGTGTTATAATCTTAATTGAAATATGAGATACACTTGATGTAAGTTTTGTAGATATTAAAAATTATTAAAGTTCCATTTTTTTGTATTAATTAATATAGGAAATTTTGTACAAGAAATGGGACACTAAGCTAGTGATTTAGTGTAAAATAACATGTATAAATCTATAAAAATATGGGTTTGTATTATTTACCATGATAAAAAGGTAGCTTCTTCTCTAAAAAAAATTGGATTATTTTTTAAGCTTAGAAACTATTAATCAATAATATTGGATAAGTTTTTAATACTTGGTTCATTGGTGATCTTGCATGGTTTAAACTTTTTAGATAGTTATGTGAAGAAAAAAACACATAGTTTAAGGGTAATATATGTAATTTATCTTAAAATCTGTTTTGAATGTGCAATATTTAGCCGGTGTAATTGTTTGTTCCGATAAACATGCAGACAGGTGTTGAAAAGTGGGTGTTAATCAAACAAAAGAGTTGCTTAATTACATCAACGCACAGCGCGCCATTAGGGCAGTTTTGGTTTATTAGATACTAACTAGGCCCCTAGGAAATTATCACTAAAAAAAAAGATAAATTAAAGAGACCAGTCATAATTATAGGAGGTGGTTTGAGCAGTTACAAAATTTCATTTATTGAAAGTTTCCTTTAATTAAAATATTGGTTATTGGTGTAACACCCTGAATTCTCCGAACTCGGGACATTACTGGTTAGGACCTCACAATGGGTCCCGACCTTAGTTTGACAACAATATTACTAGGATCTTGCAACAAGACACAAATAAGAAAAACCGAAATTCATAAAAATGTATTTCAAAAGGGATGAATGCAACAAAGTCTACCGGCCTATAGAACTCAACAACGGAAAAGACTAACTCTCTTAACAAAAGGAAAAGAACAACAAAGCAACAACCCAAACCCCCACCCTAAGGAGTACGGAGACCCGGCTGACCACTACTTCCGGATCACTCAGCTGCCGTTTTAACCTGCGGTAGAATCTAAAAACACAACAAAACAACCATTAGCTAGTTATCTAAACATTAGGAGAATAATAATAGCACACACACACATAAAATAATAAACACTCATCATGCTTTCAACAATCCATTTATTATCTTTATTTAAGTCATTCACTCTAATGATACTTATTTTGTGACACGAGGGATTCCCAAACCTCGCCTCCGCCCCCGTGTACCCATCAAGAGTGGATCCGGTGCATCTCACCGTGTACCTGTATGGTCTGGGTATAGAGAACCTCGCAGTCTCCTGGCAGAGCTGGGCAGTGATGTCACGGCCCGTTATACATACACTTGGGCCTTAAAACATAATAACCACGGTCGTCCTAACAAGTTGTTATTTATTATAACACACATTGCACACACACAACCATTATCACCCAACTAATATCCAGAAACCAGCTAAGTAAGTCGCAAGGACTTACTTGAATCTAAATCACAACTCTCAAATTCTCAACTCGGTCCGCAGCCGTAGAAACTCAAACGCCTGTCACACAAGGCACGTGGATCAAAATTACATCCTTAAACTCTTAGAAGTTATAAACTCTAAGATGTACAGTCTCATGAAGAGAGATTACGGAAAAAGGCTCTCTTAAGGTAAAAAGACTATTTTACCCCTAGTCGTGAGACTTCCCCAAAAAAAATCTATCATTTAGTTCTAATATTCTCCTCTAGGACCTAAGTCCACAATCGAGTTCTCATAGAAAAATTTAGTAAGGTTTTATAAAAGTTACCCAACATTCTTAGTTTACACAAAAGTCGTCAAGACTCGACTTTGGGTTCATATACACGGCTTGGATAAGGATATAAAATCCCGAGATAAAATCCTAGATCCTCTATGATATACATACTAAACCTAGGAGTAAAGATCTCTCAAAAATACTTACTCATAACTCTCCCATAATTCTCCGAAGTTGGTATAAAAGCTGAAATTCCCATACTTAGTCTATTTTCCCCTGCTGTAAAAACAGCTCAAGTGCTCTACTTCGGGACCTTATAAAACCTAATCCGACCGTTAACTTTCTCCCAAATTTTAACACAGTAAACTACATAATTCAATCTACAAAATACTAAAAATTCAACGGTGGATTCTCGATCGAAGCTATAGAAATTAGATCCTAAAGTCAACAGGTCGAAGCTGAATTATAAGGTGGGTAGAGGTTCTAATTTCGATTCTCCTTGACAGTATAAGCTTCCCTTATTTTTACCTAGAGGTCTCCGGTTCAAAACCCACTGCACCCAAACATACATCAACCATAAAAGACCATCTTAAGATCAAAACCTTCCTGCTGCACATCTAACTTCTCTAAATCTCGTCTAAGCAACCCTACACTGCTTTCACCTCAAAACTCAGCAATTACCACATATACACTAAACAGCACAAAGGGTACTAAGCTCAGGAGTTGTGATTACTCACCCGTAGCAGTGAAGATCCAATTTGCTGTCAATCTCCCCAATGAAGAGTCCAACGTTGTATAAGGCTGCATTCGATCGAAGGAGAGTTGATTACGGATCTATACATAAGGAGGAAAGAGTGGACAGTAGGTGTGCACTTACTCAGTCTTCTGCTTTAGCAGCCTGGCACGCGATCTGCTCCTGGGGACGGTTGAAGACGCGTGTAGTGGATCGGACTGGCTGCGAGGGTGTGCTGTCCTGTGTTCGGCCTGTAGCAGCGATGGAGGCGTCAAGGATGTGTGGTGGTGGTCGATGGCGGACTGTGCAGCCCGTCGAACGATCGAAGGAAAGGTGGCGGAGTCCAATTGTGAGGTTGGCACCGCTGCTGGTGGTCGACGGAGCCGGCGGAAGGGAGGGTGGCGATGGTCCGAATGCGAGGCTGGCACCGCTATTGGTGGTCGTCGGTGTTGGCGTCGACTGTGCAGAAACGAGAGGGCTGCGGCGTGAGGTTACGCGGTAGAGGAGTGTTGTCGAGAGTGCCGCAGCAGGATTAGGAAAAGGAAATTAGGTTAAGCGTAGGATTGGATTAGGGTTAGGATTAGGGTTAAGGAGGTGGGCCGGCTGAAAGGTCATTGGGCCTGGTGTTGGGTCGGAACCGGCCTGCTCTTTAATTAAGACAAGAGGGCTGAAAGAATACTCGTTCTCCGCCCAAAACCGTTCAAAGTACGGAATTAATTACAGAATTATTTATGAAATTATTACTGAATTATATAAGTTATCATTTTATGTGAATCCAGGTTACATAAAATGATAGAATTTAATATAGTGTTATTTTTATTTAAAGGAATTTAGGTTGGCGGATCGGAAATCCGGTTTTATCCGGTATTAAACGGAGTTTAAAAATTTCGGTTATTACAATTGGAAAATGGAAACCGTAAAGTAATAAGATTCTACAAATCTTCGCTCCATCGTATCAACTGCAACTTCGTCCCGTGAAATCAGAAGGTAGGTTTCGTGCTTTCCTATTATGTCAACCAATAATCGCCTAATCGCCATTGTCGTCCATTCCGAACTTCGCAATACCTTCGTCTGCCATTTTTGCAACTATAAACATACCCAGATATGTAAATGTCATACATAGAATTCGGATACACATGACATAAAAGACATACGTACATTTATGTAAACATTATGTACACAATTACACATCGATCGTACATACACAATATGTACTATTACACACAACGAAGATGTAGATTAATGCACTTAATATGTACACAATTACCCACACCTAATATGTAACAAATATTTATATATCATACATAGGGTTCAAAACACATACGTACATTACTGTCCCTAAAATGTGTACACACGTTATCTTCGTCAACATAATATCGCCAATTTGGACAATCGCCATTTCTCCAGAAAATGGCATACATCGTGATTCAAGATTACAACAATATAGTTACACAATTTCAACAAAAAAATTACTATTTTCATCATATATGTACACTAACAAGTCAAAAGAAACACAAAATAACAACATAAATTTTTTCCTCCATTAAAGCATCAAAAAGCATCGAAACACCATAAATTTGACTTTCACCTTACCGATTTACGATAGATGATGCTACAAAAACCTAACAACCGATGCAAGTGTACTTCTCCAATGGCCAAAACGTGAACGCAGACAATTGCCCAAACCTGAACGCATAAAAACCAAGAAACCTCCGTCTTTTGTTTTCGTTGAAAATGGTGGACTGTATATCGTAAAAAAAACACAGAAAATAATGTGGGAAGATCGTGGCTTTTAATGCTTCCTAAACAGTTATTATCTTTAATTAGCATAATTAATTTTGGAAATAAATATTTTTTAATTGGAGAGAGAAAGATCATGAGATCTCTATTTTGTTAATTATTAAATTTTTTCTTTACATATTCAAAGGGCCTAGTTTGTTAATTAAAACACAAAACTACCTACTTTGTACACAATGATGCAAAAAGTGCCTACTTAACCATTTAACCCAATAATATTTCCCACATCGACAATCACAAACTTCAACGTACTCTTTATATAAACACGCAGAGATTAGAATGGTTGTCGAGCTCAGTAACGCGGGCTTGTAACTCGACGGGAGGACATTAAGATGGCGGAACTTGATCCTTGGTAGTTGGCCGCCGGCGTTAAAGTCCCTCGCACAGCAGATGGTGAATATCCCGTTCGCTCCTACTCTGTAGATGGGAATTGTAACGTCCGGTTTCGACTTTTCCCCTCTCGCGTACTTCTATCGATATTTTATTAGGTTAAATATTTTATTTAAAGTATTTTTACGACTTAAAAATAGCTTTCCGAGTACATTGATAATTTTTTTTGGTTAACTTTCGGAAAGGTTCGGAAAATCTTTCCAACTCGGAAATTTCCGTTCCGGTATTCCACCGAGTTTATGTTATATTACTTTATTTTATCATTTTTTTTATTTATTTATTATTCTTCCCGTTGAAGATTGCCTCCTGCCACCCGGCCACGTTGACCCTTGGCTCGCCTTCTCCTACCTAAATAGCTCCTTGTTGCTGTGCACATCTACTCCCTAGCCGACTCATCATTTCACACTATGCAGCTACCCTGCCCATCTACCTGTTTCCCCTCTGCCACACTCAATCAAACAGACATACACACATCTCACCAACACTCTCCTCATTCACCTCAACTCAACACTCCATCTCTCCCTCAGTCTTTCAACCTCTCAGCCTTCCCTCTGTTTTCACCAGCAACCACACTCCTCCCTATCACTCTTTATGCAGCAGAGGCATCGACTCTCATTCAAGCACCCATCGATTGCTCCCCTCTGCTCGATCAACATCTCTCCCTCGCTGAAGCTGATCGAAGTCGCCGGAGAGTTGTCGATCCATCGTCGGAGACCTATGCAACACCACATGCATCTCCTTTTTGTTTGCTCCTCAACGCAGAGCCCCTTTTCCCCTCCCTTGTGACAGGTGAACGAACAGCAGCAAGACTACCTTCTTCACCCTTCAATTACAGGCAGCATTGGCAAGCAGCAGAGGAGCCTCCACACTGCCTTCTACCGCGCCAGGACTGCAACGCCTCGCCGGAGAGCGGCCCTTGCCGCCTCGCTCTCGCCCTTGCCTGGGCCGGAGACAGAAGGCCGATTCGGGCTGCCTCTGTTGCCGCCGACTGGGCCGCCTCCTCCTCCCTTCTTCCAACTTCCGTCGCGCTAGAGCGCCTCTCGCCGTCGACCCTGCAACCCCTTCGAGCCGCCAGGAAAGCCCTCCCCATGGCCGGCCTGCACAAGACCTGGCGGAGCCGCCTTCCTCCCGGCCGGATCCCTAGCCGCTGGAGTGCTGCCTTCCCACCGCCGCCAATGCAGCCCTTTCCCATCCTTACGCTGTTGTTCCTGCGCGTAAATGAAAACCCTTTTGGGTTATTAAAATTGCCCCCCTGATTTTGGTATAATTACAAGATATACCCAATGTTTTGTTATTATAGTTTTGACCCATATTTATGGATTGTTTCATTTATGCCCTCTGCAGAAAATTAATTACACGTATTGACCCGGTTTTACAAATTATCAATTTTGCCCTTGTTGGATTAATTTCGGATTATGACCCTAAAGATTTTAATTGTGGTTTATGACCAAGTTCATATGTTCGTATAAATTGCCCGGAAAATGTATTGGGGGTTTTTAATGTTGGCTTTTGAAAATGAGTTTTACCTCAAATTAGTTATATAGTATATATTACTATCAAATTTAGCGTACAAGCTAAATTTCCTTAACTTTTGTTTAGGTCCGGAAGCGGCCGTTATAGACCAACGAATCCAATCTCGACGTCCGTAGATCATCTTCAACCTCGGATTGTGTGTGAGTACCTTCTTCCTCGATCTAGTTATGTTTAGTGGTAGAATCATGCTAGGTTGGATTTAGCATAACTTAGGGTAAATGCCAAGTAGTGGCTTGAAACTTTAGGTGAGGATTTGAGGATGGTTTGAACGTTCTAAGGATTAAGGTCTGTATGTTATCATGTGAGTTTTGTTGAGATTGTGGAGTTAGGATGTAAGTATTCTAGCATGTGGCTATAGTTGAGATCTCGTGAATTTATGAGGGCTAGGAGTGTATTCTAGATTATGAGAGTGTATGACCTAGTAAGATGATATAGGACTAGAAGTCTAAGGACTTCTACCTTGTGAGTAGTTGTTGATTATCGTGCCTTGTCTTGTACAGGCTTTGGTTATATTCCTTCGGAGAGTGATATCGGTTTCGTATAACTTTGAGACGAGGTAAGTCCTCGGACTTACTTAGCCGCTTCTATGCCTTATTTGGATGTATATGGTGGTGTGTGTTTACCGCTTTTAAGCATGAAAATGGATTAGGATTTACTTGACCTTATTTATTGGCCCATCGTTACTACTATTATTATTATCGGGCGGTGACATCACCGCTCAGTTTCCCGAGGGAGACTGGGGGGATCTCTGCGACCAGGCCATACACGGTATACGGGCGGGCTTCTTCATCACTCCCTCAGGGTATACGGGTTGGGCGCCGCCACACTCCTGTTGGTTACACGGGGACAGAGGCGAGAGTTATAACACTCTCGTGTCACACTTGAACGAATGGATTAGATCTGGAATAACCTAAAAAGGTAATAAATAACGGATGTGTATGTTTATGAGCATTTTGTGTGTTTGTGTTCCTATGTGTGTTTGTGCCATATCATTCTTATAATGCCTAGAATGTGAGCTAACGGTTTTATACCGATTGTTGTAGTTGATGTGCAGGATAGGATGTGGCCGAGTGATCCGGAGGAGTGGGCAGCCGGGGTTCCGTACATCTTAGGTTGAGTTGGGTTTGGAGTCCTTGTGTTGTTGTTATTATATATTATGTTGATGTTGTTGTAAGGACGGCTGAAGTCTTTCCTTTCTTTTATTTTCGGGTTTCATAACATTGCATAAAAATGTATTTCGGTTTTGGCCTTTATTTGTGCCTTGTTGCAAGATCCGGTGAAATTGTTGTCAGGCTAAGGGTCGGGACCCATTGTGAGGCCCAACCCGTAGCATCCCGAGTCCCGCGGATTCGGGGTGTTACAAAAGTGGTATCAGAGCCAGGTTGACAACAATGGCACTCGCAATCTTCTAAAGGCCGAATAAAAATAAAAAGAACCCTCAAGGGTTCTGAGTTTTAAAGAAATGAGTTTCGTTTTCAAATCATGTGCATGAGTCAGTTGGGGTAGTATGTACGGGACCACCACTTCCTCCGCGGATCTCGGCGACGTAGTTATTGATTATTATATTATGTATATATATGTGTATATATGTAGTTATGTATATGTGGACTTAGGATGTTTTGGACTATACTTGTATGTTGAATTGTAAATTGTGTATGGACTAGTTATATTATAGCAGTAGCATTGCTTTTATATCGTATTATATATATAAACATATGGTATGCTGATATCATATTAGTGATAGTGGACCTTATAGCTAAGATGATAAAAAGCTATCATCGCCCATTTGGACAACGCCTTTTGGCTTAGGATAATATATATACAAAGAAGAGTATGCTCAAGTTATTGAGTTGAGCATCAAGTTTACGCAAATACCCCGGTGATTTCCCGTACTCCTTTAAGAGGACATCGAAGAAGAAGACTAGGGAGGATGTCACCAAAGGACAAACAAATATAAGAGAACCTCGTGTCGACTTAGCGAATCCAAGATGGAGACTATACCAATACAAAAGCGACATAAAGACATGAGAGTAGTATCAGGGAAACAAGGAAGGAGCATCAACGAGGCAACTAGAGACAAAGAACTTAAAGTTTTTCCATGTACGGTGCCAATGAACTGAAGGTGCAAATCAAGTAGAGAGGACTACATTCTCGCTCGAGGATAAATGTGGCGTTCTAAGTGAGACGAGTTTTCAATAGGCGCTCCTAAGCATGAGAGTCAAGATGAAAAGACCTTGGGAAAGATTATGAGAACCATAAGTTAAGCTTACGGAGGTACCAGAGGGTGAAGTGATGATCTTTGTGAGATCCTAAGCGGGCAACTTATTTAGACATATGAGAGTTACGAGGAGGAACACATGGTGAAAGTTCGCATAATAGAATTACCTTGTGGAGTCAACCGTTTTCCGTCACTGTGATGCGACTAAGCAACGCTAAGAAGGAGGAAGTGTGTGTGGATGATGATCTTCAGAAGTTGAAAGAGGAAACAAGGAGCTGGATCGAAGAACTTAAGTTATCAACCAAGGATGCGAGGGGAGGCTTATTAATGTCAGAATATTTGAGGAGTGCAATTGTAGAGCATTATGAAGAGCAGTTAATCCTATAAAGGTGGGACATATGAGACGAGAGAGTTGGGTAGGTATGGTTATCTTACAGAAACGGAAGGAAGAGAGGAGCGTATAAAGAGCCAACGGAGTTGAAGCAGAGTAAAATGAACTATTGAAGCTAAGGCAAGTACCCCAAGAGGGTATCATTTCAGGAGTATGGTAGCATGAAAGTATGGTAGGAGGGTAAGTCGTTAACTTCGGAAAAGGTCAGATACAAATTAATCGGTGACAACTAAGAACGCACAAGTGCGGGTTGTCTATTGATGTGTGTAGATGGGAAGAGTAAACAGGACTATGGGAACATATTAGATCGGGAACAAGAGCTTGGAGTATACGCAAGTGGATCAATTTCAATAGTAAGGAGGTACAACAATGGACGCGCATTTGTCTTAAATCAAATAATGTCGAATGAGTTCAAGCAAGTAGATATAACAAGACCTCCGAGGAGGAGATGGTAACGATCTTACACGACCTTCTTAGGTCATGGGATTGACATATGGAGATACGCCACGGGTTACAACTTTTAAGGTTTGATCATGGTAAGAGGAGCTAGTGGGTCAAACGTAAGATCAGACTTCCTTTGTAGTTGTACATAGAATGCCGAGAAATATATAAGGTGACCAACAATAGTCAAGGAAGACTGAAGTTTTGAAGTTAAAGTCGATGTGAGATGTACAAGAAGTACATGAAAGATTGAGGTTAGAACCTCTACGGTCGATTGGATGTTACATAAGAAAAGGGAGTAAGTTCTACACCTACTCGAAGGAATGATGCAAGCTTTGGTAGAATATGAAGACGGTAACACTAATATATTATAAGGCGTGATTAAGTCCTGCAGTTAGGACCTTCATGACTTCACATAAGTGTGAAACCTTATAAAGATTATTAGAGCAAGTCTCCCGAGTTGTGGAGATGAAGGATCTTTGAAAGAGGACGATGAACATTGCAACTAAAGAAGTATTAAACCATGTGTTCGATGGACGTCACCTCAACAGATCAGGGTGGACAATTTGACCACTGTTAAGACAAGATTGTGACGATATCTTACGATATGTTATGGGAGAGGAAAAGCTGGAACCCGAGATAGAACGAATTCCAAAGCATCGGGAGGCGAATTTACCACTAAGAAGATTTGAAGTTCCCGTTGGGATATAATCTTGAATTCTTGATTTGAAGTTATTATAGAGGACACCAGTCTGCGGAGAGAGACACATATATCTCCGTTTGTACATTGATTACTATAAGTTGAGCAAGATGACAATGAATGACACGTATCCCTTACAATGAATAGGGAACCTACTCGATCAGTTGCAAGGGTCGGTAGTTTCTTCTAAAATTAACTAAGATTTGATTGTCACCGTTTGAGAATTCGAGACTCGGATATTGCAAATACGGCATTCCGGACAACTATGGTCACTATGAGTTTTAGTGATTCCATATGAGATCACTAATGCCTGGATAAGATATTTGGATCTACTCTAAAAGAAGAGAAAAAAAAAAATTGTATGACAAGTTGTGTCGGGATGTCAATCCCGAAGGATGTGAAGAAGTTACAAGTTTTCTTGGTCATGCCGGTCATTACCGGATATGTGGAGATATCCTCCAAAGTAACACCATTTATGGTCAACCCACTTCGGAAGACAAAGAAGTTTAAGTGGAAGAAAATTGACAATAGAGGTGTTGAGAGTTAAGAAGAGATTCATTGGTGCTACTGTTTTGAAATGGTCTCGAGGTATTATGGGTTTGAAGTGTACAAGTGATTCTTCAAGACCAGGTCTTGATCGAGTACTGAGGAGCAGTGTAAAAGTAATAGCATACGTGTCTTGTTACTAGAAGTAGTACGGAGTAAAGTAATTCCTTCGCTACTTGGAATTTCAACAAGAATTGAGGAAACATAACATCAAAGTTTGGTTTGACAAAAAACCAAAGAGAAGCAAAATAGGTTGAAGCTGAATTATAAGGTGGGTAGAGGTTCTAATTTCGATTCTCCTTGACAGTATAAGCTTCCCTTATTTTTACCTAGAGGTCTCCGGTTCAAAACCCA
Organism: Fagopyrum homotropicum; assembly: GCA_033239125.1. NCBI lineage: Eukaryota > Viridiplantae > Streptophyta > Magnoliopsida > Caryophyllales > Polygonaceae > Fagopyrum > Fagopyrum homotropicum. The sequence continues at coordinate 58,267,768 of BSWB01000008.1, read as the reverse complement.
CTGCACCCAAACATACATCAACCATAAAAGACCATCTTAAGATCAAAACCTTCCTGCTGCACATCTAACTTCTCTAAGTCTCGTCTAAGCAACCCTACACTGCTTTCACCTCAAAACTCAACAACTACCACATATACACTAAACATCACAAAGGGAACTAAGCTCAGGAGTTCTGATTACTCACCCGTAGCAGTGAAGATCCAGTTTGCTGTCAATCTCCCCAATGAAGAGTCCAACGTTGTATAAGGCTGCATTCGATCGAAGGAGAGTTGATTACGGATCTGTACATGAGGAGGAAAGAGTGGACAGTAGGTGTGCACTTACTCAGTCTTCTGCTTTAGCAGCCTGGCACGCGATCTGCTCCTGGGGACGGTTGAAGACGCGTGTAGTGGATCGGACTGGCTGCGAGGGTGTGTTGTCCTGTGTTCGGCCTGTAGCAGCGATGGAGGCGTCAAGGATGTGTGGTGGTGGTCGATGGAGGACTGTGCAGCCGGTCGAACGATCGAAGGAAAGGTGGTGGAGTCCAACTGTGAGGTTGGCAGCGCTGCTGGTGGTCGACGGAGCCGGCGGAATGGAGGGTGGCGATGGTCCGAATGCGAGGCTGACACCGCTATTGGTGGTCGTCGGTGTTGGCGTCGACTGTGCAGAAACGAGAGGACTGCGGCGTGAGGTTATGCGGTAGAGGAGTGTTGTCGAGAGTGCCGCAGCAGGATTAGGAAAAGGAAATTAGGTTAAGCGTAGGATTGGATTAGGGTTAGGATTAGGGTTAAGGAGGTGGGCCGGATGAAAGGTCATTGGGCCTGGTGTTGGGCCGGAACCGGCCTGCTCTTTAATTAAGACAAGAGGGCTGAAAGAATACTCGTTCTCCGCCCGAAACCGTTCAAAGTACGGAATTAATTACGGAATTATTTATGAAATTATTTACTGAATTATATAAGTTATCATTTTATGTGAATCCATGTTACATAAAATGATAGAATTTAATATCGTGTTATTTTTATTTAAAAGAATTTAGGTTGGCGGATCGGAAATCCGGTTTTATCCGGTATTAAACGGAGTTTAAAAATTTCGGTTATTACAATTGGAAAATGGAAACCGTAAAGTAATAAGATTCTACAAATCTTCGCCCCATCGTATCAACTGCAACTTCGTCCCGAGAAATCAGAAGGTAGGTTTCGTGCTTTCCTATTATGTCAACCAAGAATCGCCTAATCGTCATTGTCGTCCATTCCGAACTTCGCAATACCTTCGTCTGCCATTTTCGCAACTATAAACATACCCAGATATGTAAATGTCATACATAGAATTCGGATACACATGACATAAAAGACATACGTACATTTATGTAAACATTATGTACACAATTACACATCGATCGTACATACACAATATGTACTATTACACACAACGAAGATGTAGATTAATGCACTTAATATGTACAGAATTACACACACCTAATATGTAACAAATATGTATATATCATACATAGGGTTCAAAACACATACGTACATTACTGTCCCTAAAATGTGTACACAAGTTATCTTCGTCAACATAATATCGCCAATATGGACAATCGCCATTTCTCCAGAAAATGGCATACATCGTGATTCAAGATTACAACAATATAGTTACACAATTTCAACAACAAAATTACTATTTTCATCATATATGTACACTAACATGTCAAAAGAAACACAAAATAACAACATAAATTTTTTCCTCCATTAAAGCATCAAAAAGCTTCGAAACACCATAAATTTGACTTTCACCTTACCGATTTACGGTAGATGATGCTACAAAAACCTAACAACCGATGCAGTGTACTTCTCCAATGGCCAAAACGTGAACGCGGACAATTTCCCAAACCTGAACGCATAAAAACCCAGAAACCTCCGTCTTCTGTTTTCGTTGAAAATGGTGGACTGTATATCGTAAAAAAACAGAAAATAATGTGGGAAGATCGTGGCTTTTAATGCTTCCTAAACAGTTATTATCTTTAATTAGCATAATTAATTTTGGAAATAAATATTTTTTAATTGGAGAGAGAAAGATCATGAGATCTCTATTTTGTTAATTATTAAATCTTTTCTTTACATATTCAAAGGACCTAGTTTGTTAATTAAAACACAAAAACTACCTACTTTGTACACAATGATGCAAAAAGTGCCTACTTAACCATTTAACCCAATAATATTTCCCACATCGACAATCACAAACTTCAACGTACTCTTTATATAAACACGCAGAGATTAAAATGGTTGTCGAGCTCAGTAACGCGGGCTTGTAACTCGACGGGAGGACATTAAGATGGCGGAACTTGATCCTTGATAGTTGGTCGCTGTAACACCCCAAGTTTCGAAACTCGGGGAGCTACTGGTTAGGACCTCACAATGGGTCCCGACCTTGGTTTAACAACAACTTTACTAGGATCTTACAACAAGGCACAAATGTTTTAAAAACAATTTCTAAAACATAATGTTTTTAATGGTATGAACGTACACATGTGACAGCCTTACAAGCATATATAAAGATACATAACATGCATGACGTATGGAAGACTCCCCCGTCCCCATCTAATGAGTACGTGGACCCGGCTGACCATCCGTTCCGGATCTCTCTGCAACTGTCTATCTCTACAGATCTACAACACGGATAAACCGTTAGCTAACAATCCAAATATAAGCAGAATAACAATAGCATAAACACACGCAGAAAAAATTATAAACAAACATCATGTTGGCACTCAACCGTTTATTATCTATTATTTAGGTGATTCATCTTATTCAAATTTACAGTTGTGGCACGAGAGCTATTAACAGTTCTCGCCTCCGTTCCTTATCCAACTGGGTGTAGGTCTAGCTGACCTCCGCCGGTAGCATCACTACAAACCGAGTATGGACTAGTCCCTAAAGAAACCCCCAGCGCCCGCAAGCTAACTGAGCAAAATGCCACCGCCCGTTACTCTTAGGCCAAGTATAGGTCGGTAAATATCTATCACAACCTATAATTCTAAACATCTCAATCACACACCACTATCATCATTCATGCTCATATTTAGAAGTCAGCTAAGTAAGCCCAAAGGACTTACCTGAGTCAAGTCGCAACTCTCTTAATCTCAACTCGGTATGTAACCGTAGGAACTCAATAGCCTGTTATACAAGACAAGGGAATCAATAATGTATCCCACTTTCTTAGAAGTCTCCAACTTCTAGGATATAAAAATCGATCAACAAGAGATTACCAAGATACCCTTATACAGGTAAATGACCATTTTACCCCTGGTCCCGAAACTTCTAAAAACTCGGAATATGTACTTAAATTATAATTTGAGGCTAACTAACCATATTCTACTATCTAGGATGATTTTAGGTAACAACTAGACAAACTACTCATTTTCTATTTCCCGAAAAGTCACTAAAGTCCAATTACAGCTTCAAATATAAAATTCGAATAATCTTATAAAAATTCCGAAATAATTCCCTAGGTCATCTATGATATCCTATCTACTCGTAGGAGAAAGAATTTCTTAAAACTGTTAAAGCATCACTTCTACAAAAAAAATTCTAAAGTTGGTTACAACACCTAACGAACAACACACTGTCTTAACTTTGAAAAATCATAACTCCTAAACTACTCGCTGGATTTATCCCAAATTTTGATATGTTCTAATATAAAATCTTATCTATAATATATCCAAAATTTAGCTGCAAAGGAGATCAAAATCCTATTTAAAACTATCTCCCAAAACCGAATTTCAGCACAACAGAAAAACTACTTACGACTCAATCTTGGACAAATCATAAATCCCAAACTACTTGCTGGATGCCTCTCAAATTTTAATATGTTCTACAACAAAATGTCAACTACATCATATCCAAAATTGAAGCCCAACGGAGATCAAGAGCTTATTCAAAACCATCTCACAAAACAACATCACTTGCGGTTTTCCCCAACACTCAGCACATATAAAAAAACTGCATGAGGAGTCCACTTTGCAACGTCATAACTCTCAAACCGTAACTCCGATTCTTCCCAAATTTTAGTATGATCTACTATATGCTACTGACTACAACATATCCAAAATTCAGCAACAAATGAGGAGTATAACTTACTCAAATCTTGACCCGAAGTTGACTGTTTTCCAATTCCGAAAACTCAGAAAACGCATGAATCTGAACAGCTCTTCTAAATATTTAACTCTATTCTCACACACCCTAGGTTCAAAACAAAATGACAGCAACACACCACCCTTCTCTAAATTCATATCTTATATACTAACTTTGGAACCAACTACCTACCGGATTATGACTTGAAATCAAACAGTCTATTCTCCTCTGCACTATTACGACATTAACAGGAGAGCACAAAGGGGGACTCACCAACAGTAGGCTGAAGATGGTCCAGGTTTACAGGGTTGGGCGTAGTAGAGGAGTCCGGGACCGGAGGCTCGTACGCTGGCTCGACCGTACTCACTACAGGTGTACCACTCGTCCTGGCTCGTCACTGCAGGGCTTAGAGAGAGGCAAGACTGCCGGTTATCACATGAAACAGAAGGGGAAGCAGGGAAGAAGAAGAAGAAGAGGGAAAGGAGGCAGCCGCCTCACCTACTGCAGCGACAACGAAGGAGGTGGCGATCGGGGCTCTCGCTCCGCGGTGGTCCGACATTGGCAGCCTGGTCTCGCTGTGCAACAGATGGTCGTCAGAGGTGGTTCACTGTCTCAAGAGGAAGGGAGGGGAAATACCGATACTCACCTGGCCGACTCAGTAGCAGCGGATCCCGACGTCGAGGATGAGGCGGCGTGTCGGCACCACTGGAGTCCGGCCGGATGCAGTCACGTGCGGGAGGTCCGGTGGTGGTTCTGTATATGCTTTGGGTGGGGCAGTGGGAGTCGTCGTTTCAGCGTACGGTAGATTAGGGAAAATGCTAGATTAGGTTAATAAATAATTAAGGAGGAAATTAGGGTAAGGTTTGGGCCGGCTGACTAGTACTTGTGGGCCTACTCCGATGGGCCGCTCATCCCGTTAGAGGATGGGCTGAAAAGTGAGTCGTTACTCGTACGAAACCGCTCTTCGAGTTTTAAATTATACGTAATTCTATTCGATTACATTTTTATCATTGTATGTGAATTAAGGTCACATAAAATGATAGAATTCAGTATTGTTTTATTTTTATATATTTATTTATTTATTTTTATTTTATTTTATTTTATTTTATTTTAATAAGGGTTGCGGATCGGAATCCGGTTTGATCGGGTATTAAACGGAGTTTAAATTTTTCGGGTATTACATGAGTGCCCCCTTAAAATAAGTTTCATCCCGAAACTTAAAAGAAGACAACATAATGTCGGAAAGTCATAATCGGTCAAGTTCTGATTTGTTTCGGAAATAGTTGGGAGAAAATTTCCGGATATTATATCAATCCCCCCTTAACAATAAGTTTCATCCCGAAACTTAGGGTAAGACAATCCTGATCGGTCTTTAAGGCACTAAACGGGTGTATCTGATCACTCCACAAAAGTCTCATCATTTCCACATCCAAGTATCCCGCACATCAAGGTTATCAAAAGCACACATCACTGACTAAGCACTCAATCATGAAATAAACAAGTAGTCAAACAATATCACACATACAAGGTCAAACCCTAACTAGTCACTCCCAAGGTTGCAACTATCGCTACATAGGTCTTTGAAAGGTTACGTCTCTTATTATCCCACATATCTTAGGTAGCCTTATCAGCTTTTCCTAAAACCACTAAATCTTAAATCTTTTCAGGTACTTAGATCACAAGCATCTGCTACCACGTTCTAGAGTGGTTACCGGGTATCTCACCGATATCATCCGGCTCAACTGTCTGATCTTCTAATCTGATGACCTAACTCGTGTCTGGTATGTATTTCTCCAACTGAAAATCTCAAACTCAGTTCCCAGACTTAGTCTCCGTGGAAAACTGAAGCTGCACTCTCCAATAGGGTGAGGAATATTAGTCCATTAGTCACTTTTAAACCGCTTTAAAACTTCCAATGGTTGCCTTACACAACTCACTTCCAGATCCTTTGATGACCCTACGAAAAATAATTTATTCAACTTCCTTCCCTTCGTTATGACCACTTGCTTCCAGCCTGCTGAAAAGGTTCTGACTACACACTCAAGACAAAGGTCTTAGACATCCACCAACACTTACCAAGTACCGAATACTCTTCGCAGCACGACCCACTTGGTCTTGTCTTTTAATATTACTCAGTCGTCTTATTCCTCCGGTAAGGAATCGTCACCTTTACTCTTTTCTGGTCTACACTCGGGGCAACTAAGAATCAAATCTAATGGTCATCTTCTCTGTTCACTTGGCATTATTATATTATTTATAAATCTCTCATATATCGTTTGCTCAAACTTAGGTTTATCACGCATTTTCCAAGATCTTAAGTGATCTAGAATACGTCCGGAATGACGGTATTAGACACAAAGTGATCTCATATCACCGTTTTTGTTAATAACTACTCAATAAATGTTAACATACCATCATCAATGTGCCTTTTATCCACCATTGTTACCAGCCCGATAGTATTCCTCTGACTCAAAACGCAACTAAGCTCTGTTCTGACATAACATTACACAAAATCTACTCCGAGATTATGCTTTCTTTAAGCACTGTTACTAGGTTGCAAGTATGCTCCTGTCGCTTCTCTTTCTTATGTATCTTCGACTCAAGATGGCAATTACTCACTTGGAGCTTTCTAGTGCATGACATGCACAATACTTTTATTACCTCCTTAATTCTTTCTTAATCCATCCCGAAAACTCACTCCAGAGTATTCCATTAGTATGAAATTCCAAAACTACTTGTCTGGCAACCTGTAGCAAAGCAGTCACTCTTCACTCGGATCCGTAATAGGGTACCAGTCTCCTTCTATTACCTCTATATGCACCTAAGTTTCCGTTCAACATTTTGAGTAACTCCACCTAACCTATCTCACGTTCCTTCTAACTAGAATGCATTTCCCGAACTATCACCATCTTAAACTCGACACGACATCCCTTAACACCCTTGAGCTTCTTGCTCTGTGGGTTAGGACTCACCAGGCTTCCGCTGCGCTACTCTGATTATTTTGTTGTTTCCCGTAATCATAAGGACGTGTTCTGTCAGTCCAAAATGATTAACCGGGTGAAGTACCAAGTATTTTCCTTACTTTGTCTTCTTGAATAAAATCCTGATTGGAAAACAACCATCTTCCGTTTACTTTCTTAATTCTTTTTGACACGGATCCAAACTACTAGACTCGACCGGAGTTTGATCTTCACCAGCCAAGAAGTAACCTCTAACACGATTCTCTATACCCTTAGTTGTCTAAGGAGATTGTTGTTGCATACTTGAGGAAATCATTCCAGGCGTCGGTAAAACTACCTCGAAAATCCACATTCCCAAATATCTCTTCTTAACGGCACATAAATCATCAATACCAGCAACATTTGCACATCCTCCATGGATATTGGTTAGTCTATAGTTGACTCACCTCGATATCTCGTACTCGCTCTTCTCGTACCTCTATTGGCATAAAATTTCTGGTAAGTAACAACTACTCGGTTAATCCTTTTTCCCCTTCTTTAGTTCGTTCTATCTTCCCCACTTCCTTCCCCTTAGGGCCAACTCTCTTTCTCGAGTCCCCTAGGTCATTCTCACATGCTCCTTCCTTACCGTTGTTTATACTATCGCTTTGTTGAACTCCATTGACTCTACTACCGGCCCTTTATTCTTTTTAATATTGGCGTCGTGATTCCTTTCAACTTCTTATACCTCTGACGAGGTCAAAACTTCTCTACACTTGTGAGGTCTATCTTCGCTCTTACACTCAATTGCAGGTCTTCATTCCTTGCACCTCTTAGTCACTGTAACGCCCCGTTTATTGGGCGCGTTTTGATATTTATATTCCTACTTCTATCGATATTTTATTAGATTAAATAATCTATTAAAAGTATTTTACGACGAAAAATATATTTCCCGTGTATAATTATTTTTTTGGATACGTCGCGTATATCCGTATGTTTTATTTCCGGAAAAGTCGAGAAAGTTTTTCCGATTCGAAAATTCTAATTAGGCGTTTCTTATCGAGGTTTTCTATTTGTTCCTTTTTCTTTTCTTTTAAAATTCCCTTTCTTTATTGCCTTGTCATTTCCGCTCAGCTATGAGCTTAGGCTGCTTAGCCCAACCTCCCTACACGTTACATGCCTGCTCTTATGTTCTACCCGACCCTCCTTTGCCTCGCTTCTCTTCACACAGCCAAGTAGCCACACCTCCCTCATTCATCCTCTTAACCTTCTCTACTGCAGCTCCTCCTCTACCTTACCTTCTCTCCTTCACTCAACCTTCTCCCGGAGCTTCTCTTCTGCAACGGCGAGCAAGAACCGCTCCCGAGACCTCCTTCAGCAACCATCGGTTTCTCTACACCACTGCTGAGCCGAACCGGTTGCACCCAAGCCCGTACAACATCCTCCTCTCCCTTCCGCGGAGCTTGGACCGCCTCTATGCCGCCTCTCCCTTCCTCCGCCTTGCCAGCTGCCCTTGCATCGCCCTTGCTGGAGTCCTAGCCGCCGCCAGTGCAACCGCCTTCCTCCGTCTGCACAGCCACCGGCTGCTCCTATTTTTCCTCTGTTCTGTGCGTGGTTGCGAGGTTAAAGATGCAACCTGTTTACACTAAAATCGGGCCCCTGTGTATTTGATTATCTGTGCCGCCTTCCTTCGCCGGAGGAGCTCTTGCCGCCACCTCCCCTGCGCCATCACCTCGCCTTGCCGGAGCTTCCTGGGATTTTCCCTAGCCGCCGCCCCTCACATCCCATTCTCCTTCTACGCTTGTTCGAGGTAGAAGAAGGGCTTTTTACACATTTTCAATCGGGACCCCTTACATTTGGTGTAATTGCAAAAGTCAACCCATATTATGTATTTACATTTACTGGCCTTGGTTTTTGGAAATTTGCAAACATAACCCTGTTGGACTTAATTACAGTTTTGGACCAAAGTTTTATTTTTTTAAAAATGGCCCAAGTTTCTAGAGTTGTATTATTTGCTCCGGAAAATGTGTTAGCGGTTGTTAACCATGGATTTTAATCACGGGGATATTCTTATATTTATATACACTAAATCTAATGCCTATTGTTGGATTATTTTTGGAATATGGCCCAAGGATTTAATTTGTGGTTTATAACCCAAATTTCTAAAATTGTATAAATTCTCGGAAAGTACTTTTACGAGATTTTGATGTGGCTTTTGAAAAAGAGTTTTCTTTAGATTTATATTATACATTCCGTTCAAGTTTAGCATATGAACTAAACTTGCTTAGTTTCGGTGTAAGGTTTGGAAGCGTCCCGATAAAGGCCTAACGAGTTCAAGTCGACATCCGTTGAACGACTTCTGTCTTTTGACGTCGCGTGAGTACCCTTTCCCTCGATCTAGTTATTTTTAGTAGTAGTATCATGTTAAGTTGGACCTAGCATAACTTAGAGTTAATGCCAAGTAGTGGCTTTGAACCTTAGGTGAGTTTTGAGGATTCGATGATGTTTGATGGTTTGATCTTGGGAGAATCATTAGGCTTCAGATGTTGGTATTATCTTGTGAGGTTGTTTATGGCTTTAAGTTGTATGTTGAGCTTGTGAGATTTTTGGGGTTGATGTTGTATGATTGTTGAGGTTGTGGATTAGAAAGAGAGTATCCTAGTGGTGTTGTGAGTTATGATATTGCGAGATCCGAAGGTTTAGGAGTCTTAGGACTTCTAGCTTTTGTCGAGTGTGATGTGAGCACGAGAGATTCTAGGATGCGGTCCTAGAATTGAAAGTCAAATGGTCTTGCGTAGATCATTTGTATAGAAGTCTAAGACTTCTATTATGAGTGGGTTGTTGTTGATCTAGTTATGTTCTTGTGAGCAGGTTTTGGGCTTCCTCCCTAAGGAAGCGAGAGTGTTGTGAGTTGAGCGTGGTGACGAGGTAAGTCTTCGGACTTACTTAGCTCGTATTCCTTGTATTAGCATTGATGTGTGTTTGGTGGTGTGTGTTTATTCCTTATCGTTTATAACAACTAAACCGGTAATAGGACCATCGACCTTATATTATTTTGGCCCAAGTGTATGATAACGGGCGGTGACATCATCTGCCTAGCTCTTGTGAGAGTCTAGGAGGTTCTTGGCGACTAGCCCGTGCTGGTTAGACGGTCGGAGGCATCCGCACCGTTCCACGCCGGTAAGTAGGGACCGAGGCGGGACCACGGTGGTCTCGTGTCACAAAACTAAGTTGAATTAGAATGGGATATGACTTAATAATAAAAAGATAATAAACCGGAATTGTGTGTTTTGAGAATGTTGTGTGTTTATGATGATTTACTTGTGTATGTGCCTTTCCCATTACTTCTAATGCTTCGAATATGAGCTAACGGTTTTATACCGATTGTTGTAGATTGCCTTGCAGGTTAGGAATGCGGCCGAGAGATCCGGAAGAGTGGGCAGCCGGGGTTCCGTACATTATAGGAGTGGGTTTTGGTTGGAGTCGGGTTGTGTTTTATTCTTCGTTTATTATGTTCGTATGCCGCGTGTATGGCGTTTTGGTCTTTGGTGTTGTTTATCGGCTGAATTGTTTTGTTGTATTCTTTCGGGTTTTTCTTTTTAGTGCATAAAAATATATTTCGGTTTTGGCCTTTATTTGTGCCTTGTTGTAAGATTCGGTGAAATTGTTGTCAAGCTAAGGGTCGGGACCCATTGTGAGGTCCCAACCCGTAGTGCCCCGATATAACGCCCAAAATTTTGGTACGTTTGGAATATTTAATTTTTCCGACTTCTATCGATTTTGTTTTTATAAAAGGAAGTATTTTTCGACGCAAAATGGATTTCCCGAGTATATTTATATTTTCGGCTTACTTTCGAAAAAAAAATATCGGAAGGTTGTTCCGATTAGTAAATCTCGTTCACGTTTGAAAACGAGTTTACTGTTTTATTAATCCTTTTTCAGCTTCAATTTCCTTTCTTTTTTCTTATTATCTCTTTCTCTCTCTCCTTGCTGGCTGATGAGCAGCACCTTGACCCCTCATTCTTCTGATTCCCATATGTTCTTTTGCCTCTCTCACGCAAACCTCCCATCCATCACCCTCACACTCTCTCAGTACTCTCTTTCTTTGAGACTCACACGGTAGCCTTCACCCTCTCTTCATCTAATGAGATACTGCTCCCCTGCGACTCACCCTTCGAACATCACCTGGCTGCAAAATCTTGAGCCGTCGAAAAGAGCAGCCTAGACGCCGGAGGAGGGCCAGCGGCCGTCCCACCCCATTCCCTTTGTCTCGCCGGGAACCACGTTGTGCTTTTCCCCTCTACAACGCCACCTTTTGTTATCCTTCAGCCCCATCTGTTTTCCCTCTATTTCTCTCAGCCTTCTCTCCTCCCCACTTTCTCTTCCTCCTTTCACCGGTGGAGCTTGAACCACGCCGGGGACCTCCATTCCTTCTTGCAACCACCACCGGAACCAATCTGCACCTCTTCGGCCTGCCGTCTTCGTTCACCTCTTCGACCCTTGCATCTCCCCAGATCTGCCGTGTCTCCTCTACAGCCCGACAACCATCGCCACCACCATTTGAGCTACCGTCTCCCCGCCCGGAATCGAAGCCCAATGATGGAGGAGTTCCAGCCGGCCTACCCTCACCTTCTGGAGCACTGCCACCGTCGAAGCCTCCGGGGCCATGTTTCCTCCACCAAGCAGCAGCCGCCGCCTGCGTGGTTGAGCCTCGCCGGAGCGTCTCTCCTCTATCCCTGCCGCCGCCTGCTTGACTTCCCCAAGGAGATGGTAACGGGTTCAAAGAAATAAACCCTTTTGTGTAATCCCAGGAGCCCCCCTAAGTTTGGATGTATTTACAATATTATACCTATGTTTTGTAATTCCACATTTTACCCAGATATCTGGAATCTTACAATTTTACCCGTGCTGAAAATATTTACATATTTTGGTCATATTTTATTTACAGTTTATGACCCAACTTTTATGATTTAACTATTGTGCCCTTTGTTGGATTTAATAAGGATTTATGGCCCGAAGATTTAATTGCGGATCATGACCAAGTTTCTAAAATTGTATAAATTGCCCGGAAAATGTTTTTAAGATTTCAAACTCGGTTTTGACTTACGGGGGATTATTCTTATAGTTTGTATATATTATGTAGTATGCCCAAATTTAGCGTATAAGCTAAAGTTGCTTAGCTTTGGTGTTAGGTCCGGAAGCGCCCCGATAAAGGCCAACGATTCCAAACTAGAGAGCCGTAGATCGACTTCCGTCTTTTGACGTTGTGTGAGTATTATTCTTCCTTAATCTAGTTATGTTTGATAGTAGTATCATGCTAGGTTGGATCTAGCATAACTTAATGAGAATACCAAGTAGTGGTTTTGACCTTAGGTGAGTTTTGTGGATTGTCGATTGTTGTAAGGCTGGAGGAGTTGATATTATCTTGTGAGGTTGTTTATGGCTTTAAGTTGTATGTTGAACTTGGGAGAAATTAGGAGTTGAGGTTGTTTGATTGTTGAGGTTGTGGAGACTAGGACGAGAGTATCCTAGCATGTGTTGTGTTGGTTATGACCTTGTGAGATCGTGAGGATTAGGAGTCGTTATCCTATCTTGGTTATGGTTTATGATCTTGCGAGATCATTGAGACTAGAAGTCTAAGAACTTCTAGCATGTGAAAGAGATGTTGATTGTGTGCCTTGTTTTGACCAGGCGTTGAGTGCTTTCCTACGGGAAGTTGAGAGTGGTGGTTAGCGGGATTATCTTTGGGGACGAGGTAAGTCTTCGGACTTACTTAGCTCGTATTCTTTGTATTAGCATTATTGTGTGTTGGGTGGTGTGTGTTTATTATTTTACTGTTTATAACAACCAAACCGGAAATAGGATTACCGACCTTTATATTATTTGGCCCAAGTGTATGATAACGGGCGGTGACATCACTACCTGGCTCCCCGTGAGAGCTAGGGGGATCTCGGCGACTGGCCCGTGCTGGTTAGACGGTCGGAGGCATCCGACCGTTCCATTGCCGGAAGAAGGGACCGAGGCGAGTTTCGGAGGATTCTCGTGTCACAAAAGAAGTTGAACTAGAACGGGATATGACTTAATAAATAAAGATAATAAACCGGATTTGTGTGCTTTTAGTACGTTGTGTGACTATGTTGAATTAATTGTGTTTGTGCCTTTCCCTTTAATTCTAATGCTTCGAATGTGAGCTAACGGTTTTATACCGAATGTTGTAGTTTTCCTTGCAGGTTAGGCATGCTCCGAGAGATCCGGAAGGGTGGGCAGCCGGGGTCCGCACATTTTAGGAAGGGTTTTGTTTGGAGTCATGTTTGGAGTTTGGTATATTGTATTATTGTATGCCGCATGTATGGCGTCTGGTCTTTGTAGTTGTTTTCGGCTGAAGTCCGTTATTTGTTTTCTTTTGGGTTTTCTTACATTGCATAAAATGTATTTCGGTTTTGGCCTATATTTGTGCCTTGTTGCAAGATCCGGTGAAATTGTTGTCAAGCTAAGGGTCGGGACCCATTGTGAGGTCTCGCCCGTAGCGCCCCGATATCCCGCGGATTCGGGGTGTTACACCCGAGTCCCGCAGATTCGGGGTGTTACAGTCACAAGGGTTTCTTCCGTAAATATCGGAAGAGAATCATCGTTCTCCCTTGTATGGAATGCTACGCACATTCTGTCTTGACTGACATAGACCCTAATCAAAAGTGTATACTTCTTACTCCTCTAGTTCTTCTTGTACCAGCCATCGGTACTAGCTGTGACATGTACCTTTTTCCTAGCCAATAGGTAGTAAATCACTCACACAGTTTCCTTGGTCTCAAATGACATAAGGGGGTTATTCCGGGCCGTCTCGTCTTTCTTCTTAAGTTCTTAATTAGGGTTCTTGGCTCGAACTCACTCCATGTTATTATTAAGGGTACTAGCACGCGTATCAATTTAGCTTCACATCTGTCGTCGTTGATCTCTTGGAGGGTCCTCCAAATATCTATGAAATTCTTTCATAAGTCTATGGTTGTCCTCCTTATCTGCTAACCAGTTACCACTAGTTGACCCGCACGTTTTATGTCTCAGTTATTACCAACTAGTCGGTAGTTGACCTTCAATAAGATCACGGACTTAATGTTCTTCTATCTCTTTTGAAGTTTGATACCCTTGGTGAAAATCTATCTCCTCCAGTTTCTTTGTTAATATCCTTTTAGCTCCTTCTATAGTCTGAACCTCTCTTGTTTTCTTATGAGATCATTATACTCTTCTGAGTCCAGTCATAGCCTTCATCTGTCGTGAATGAGTTTATCAGGTCTTCATGAATCTTCTTACGTTGTCCATTGTTTGCTTGCAGTTCTCCGATATGAGCGTCAATGTTGGTAACTTAACTTTTAGGTGAATGATAAGTTATTGGGGACTATCTCTAGTCCAACAAAATTACTTTCCCACATTATTCCCCTTGATTGGTGTGTTTTGATCCTGCTACTTTTATAGACGTTCGTTGTCTCAGTTTTAGACTTCTAGTTTCTTTGATACTTATGTCGGAGTTTCATTCAAAATTCTCGTATCCTTGAAGGATTCCACATGCTTCCATGGTTACAGAATTTATTTCTCGTCATTAGACTCACTCTCTATCTTTGTACCTTTTAATTTCTCACAACCGGGTCAACACTCTATCTTCTTTGTACTCTCATGCGCATGCTTGCTTATGGCGGCGTCCGCCTTGATTGTAACGTCCTTTACTCCGCAATTCTTGTTGTACTATGTTATATATGATTCTTGTTTTTCCATTATTATCCCCATTCTACGCTCTTGTCGTCTCTTGCATAGTTCTTCTAATTCATCTCTCGGCTTCATACGACAAAGTCCCTTGCGCGACTTCCAATTCCTTCTATGTGAGCTGACTCGGGATTTTCTTTCTCATCGGATTGTACTTGTGGTGAAAATTATCTCACCATCTTTACTTCCTTGCCCACCCGTTCACCGGATGATTTAAAGGGTCGCCAGGACGCCCACCAGAGTATAATACTCAATCCTAGGTTTGAATCCATTGTCTCATGTTAAAAATTCTTCAAGTCCGCTATGGATTTATCATGAGGCGATAATCGCTTCATGATATCACAACTAAAAGATCTAAAATATCCCTTAGGATACTAACATGCTACACATATACATATGTATAATCATACATTAAAACATATAACTATAAGTGTATATACTAACTCACCTAACATTCCAAGTTACAGAGATCCACGGTGAACGATGGTGGCCCGACGTACTACTAACCCAACAACCCGACTATGCACGTGTGTAAAAACAGAAATCCGTTTTGAAAATCTTAGACCCCTTTCGGGTTCTAGTTATTTTATACATTCGGTCTTTCAGAAGATTTCAAGTGCCATTGTTGCCAACCTGGCTTTGATACCATGTTGTAACACCCCAAGTTTCGAAACTCGGGGAGCTACTGGTTAGGACCTCACAATGGGTCCCGACCTTGGTTTAACAACAACTTTACTAGGATCTTACAACAAGGCACAAATGTATTTAAAACAATTTCTAAAACATAATGTTTTTAATGGTATGAACGTACACATGTGACAGCCTTACAAGCATATATAAAGATACATAACATGCATGACGTATGGAAGACTCCCCCGTCCCCATCTAATGAGTACGTGGACCCGGCTGACCATCCGTTCCGGATCTCTCTGCAACTGTCTATCTCTACAGATCTACAACACGGATAAACCGTTAGCTAACAATCCAAATATAAGCAGAATAACAATAGCATAAACACACGCAGCAAAAATTATAAACAAACATCATGTTGGCACTCACCCGTTTATTATCTATTATTTAGGTGATTCATCTTATTCAAATTTACAGTTGTGGCACGAGAGCTATTAACAGTTCTCGCCTCCGTTCCTTATCCAACTGGGTGTAGGTCTAGCTGACCTCCGCCGGTAGCATCACTACAAACCGAGTATGGACTAGTCCCTAAAGAAACCCCCAGCGCCCGCAAGCTAACTGAGCAGAATGCCACCGCCCGTTACTCTTAGGCCAAGTATAGGTCGGTAAATATCTATCACAACCTATAATTCTAAACATCTCAATCACACACCACTATCATCATTCATGCTCATATTTAGAAGTCAGCTAAGTAAGGCCAAAGGACTTACCTGAGTCAAGTCGCAACTCTCTTAATCTCAACTCGGTATGTAACCGTAGGAACTCAATTGCCTGTTATACAAGACAAGGGAATCAATAATGTATCCCACTTTCTTAGAAGTCTCCAACTTCTAGGATATAAAAATCGATCAACAAGAGATTACCAAGATACCCTTATACAGGTAAATGACCATTTTATCCCTGGTCCCAAAACTTCTAAAAACTCGGAATATGTACTTAAATTATAATTTGAGGCTAACTAACCATATTCTACTATCTAGGATGATTTTAGGTAACAACTAGACAAACTACTCATTTTCTATTTCCCGAAAAGTCACTAAAGTCCAATTACAGCTTCAAATATAAAATTTGAATAATCTTATAAAAATTCCGAAATAATTCCCTAGGTCATCTATGATATCCTATCTACTCGTATGATAAAGAATTTTTTAAAACTGTTAAAGCATCACTTCTACAAAAAAAAATTCTAAAGTTGGTTACAACACCTAACGAACAACACACTGTCTTAACTTTGAAAAATCATAACTCCTAAACTACTGGCTGGATTTATCCCAAATTTTGATATGTTCTAATATAAAATCTTATCTATAATATATCCAAAATTTAGCTGCAAAGGAGATCAAAATACTATTTAAAACTATCTCCCAAAACCGAATTTCAGCACAACAGAAAAACTGCTTACGACTCAATCTTGGAAAAATCATAAATCCCAAACTACTTGCTGGATGCCTCTCAAATTTTAATATGTTCTACAACAATATGTCATAACTCTCAAACCATCTCACAAAACAACATCACTTGTTGTTTTCCCCAACACTCAGCACATATAAAAAAACTGCATGAGGAGTCCACTTTGCAACGTCATAACTCTCAAACCGTAACTCCGATTCTTCCCAAATTTTAGTATGATCTACTATATGCTACTGACTACAACATATCCAAAATTCAGCAACAAATGAGGAGTATAACTTACTCAAATCTTGACCCGAAGTTGACTGTTTTCCAATTCCAAGAACTCAGAAAAACGCATGAATCTGAACAGCTCTTCTAAATATTTAATTCTATTCTCACACACCCTAGGTTCAAAACAAAATGACAGCTACACACCACCCTTCTCTAAATTCATATCTTATATACTAACTTTGGAACCAACTACCTACCGGATTATGACTTGAAATCAAACAGTCTATTCTCCTCTGCACTATTACGACATTAACAGGAGAGCACAAAGGGGGACTCACCAACAGTAGGCTGAAGATGGTCCAGGTTTACAGGGTTGGGCGTAGTAGAGGAGTCCGGGACCGGAGGCTCGTACGCTGGCTCGACCGTACTCACTACAGGTGTACCACTCGTCCTGGCTCGTCACTGCAGGGCTTAGAGAGAGGCAAGACTGCCGGTTATCACATGAAACAGAAGGGGAAGCAGGGAAGAAGAAGAAGAGGGAAAGGAGGCAGCCGCCTCACCTACTGCAGCGACAACGAAGGCGGTGGCGATCGGGGCTCTCGCTCTGCGGTGGTCCGACATTGGCAGCCTGGTCTCGTTGTGCAACAAAAGGTCGTCAGAGGTGGTTCACTGTCTCAGGAGGAAGGGAGGGGAAATACCGATACTCACCTGGCCGACTCAGTAGCAGCGGATCCCGACGTCGAGGATGAGGCGGCGTGTCGGCACCACTGGAGCCCGGCCGGATGCAGTCACGTGCGGGAGGTCCGGTGGTGGTTCTATATATGCTTTGGGTGGGGCAGTGGGAGTCGTCGTTTCAGCGTACGGTAGATTAGGGAAAATGCTAGATTAGGTTAAGAAATAATTAAGGAGGAAATTAGGGTAAGGTTTGGGCCGGCTGACTAGTACTTGTGGGCCTACTCCGATGGGCCGCTCATCCCGTTAGAGGATGGGCTGAAAAGTGAGTCGTTACTCGTACGAAACCGCTCTTCGAGTTTAAAATTATACGTAATTCTATTCGTTTACATTTTTATCATTGTATGTGAATTAAGGTCACATAAAATGATAGAATTCACTATTGTTTTATTTTTATATATTTATTTATTTATTTTTATTTTATTTTATTTTATTTTATTTTATTTTATTTTAATAAGCGTTGGCGGATCGGAATCCGGTTTGATCGGGTATTAAACGGAGTTTAAATTTTTCGGGTATTACAGTCGCCGGCGTTAAAGTCCCTCGCACAGCAGATGGTGAATATCCCGTTCGCTCCTACTATGTAGATGGGAATGGTTCACGCAGCACAGGCAAAAAGGGGAGGACAAATACCCTCGATGGGTCGCCTCCTTGTCTGTCGGGGACCGCGACGTGTCACCAACTATCGCCATGGCTAGCCGGATCATTGAACCGTTATTCTTTTGTTCCGTCGATTAGTGTATTCTACTCATCTTTAAAGTTTTATTTCAGGGATTCTACGTTTTATTTCAGGGATTCTTGTTGGGCTAGCGATTAGTGTATTCTACTCATCTTTTAAGTTTTATTTAAGGAATTCTACGTTTTATTTCAGGGATTCTTGTTGGGCTAGCCGGATCATGAACCGTAATTCTTTTGTTCCGTCGATTAGTGTATTCTACTCATCTTTAAAGTTTTATTTCAGGGATTCTTGTTGATGTGCTTGTGTCTTCTAAATGCACTTAGATTGCAATTACTTTAAATACCCATTTACAGCCAACAAGTTTTACTCCATCACGCAAATCAATCAAATCCCGAACTTAATTTCGATTAGTCTAAAACCATAGTTAAGATATTTGTAATTTTTGCACAAATTCAAAGAAGTTAACCGATGATTATTATATTTGAAATATATACATAAATTAACTTATTATTATTAATTGAAATATGAGATACACTTGATGTAAGTTTTGTAGATATTAAAAATTATTAAATTTCCATTTTTTTGTATTAATTAATATAGGAATTTTTGTACAAGGCATGGGACACTAAGCTAGTGATTTAGTGTAAAATAACATGTATAAATCTATAAAAATATGGGTTTGTTTTATTTACCATGATAAAAAGGTAGCTTCTTCTCTAAAAAAAATTGGATTATTTTTTAAGCTTAGAAACTATTAATCAATAATATTGGATATGTTTTTAATACTTGGTTCATTGGTGATCTTGCATGGTTTAAACTTTTTAGATAGTTATGTGAAGAAAAAAACACATAGTTTAAGGGTAATATATGTAATTTATCTTAAAATATGTTTTGAATGTGCAATATTTAGCCGGTGTAATTGTTTGTTCCGATAAACATGCAGAGAGGTGTTGAAAAGTGGTTGTTAATCAAACAAAAGAGTTGCTTAATTACATCAACTCACAGAGCGCCATTAGGGTAGTTTTGGTTTATTAGATACTAACTAGGCCCCTAGGAAATTACCACTAAAAAAAAGATAAATTAAAGAGACCAGTCATAATTATAGGAGGTGGTTTGAGTAGTTACAAAATTTCATTTATTAAAAGTTTCCTTTAATTAAAATATTGGTTATTGGTGTAACACCCTGAATTCTCCGAACTCGAGACATTACTGGTTAGGACCTCACAGTGGGTCCCGATCTTAGTTTGACAACAATATTACTAGGATCTTGCAACAAGACACAAATAAAAAAAACCGAAATTCATAAAAATGGATTTCAAAAGGGATGAATGCAACAAAGTCTACCAGCCTATAGAACTCAACAACGGAAAAGACTAACTGTCTTAACAAAAGGAAAAGAACAACAAAGCAACAACCCAAACCCCCACCCTAAGGAGTACGGAGACCCGGCTGACCACTACTTCCGGATCACTCAGCTGCCGTTTTAACCTGCGGTAGAATCTAAAAACACAACAAAACAACCATTAGCTAGTTATCTAAACATTAGGAGAATAATAATAGCACACACACACATAAAATAATAAACACTCATCATGCTTTCAACAATCCATTTATTATCTTTATTTAAGTCATTCACTCTAATGATACTTATTTTGTGACACGAGGGATTTCCAAACCTCGCCTCCGCCCCCGTGTTCCCATCAGGAGTGGATCCGATGCATCTCACCGTGTACCTGTATGGTTTGGGTATAGACAACCTCCCAGTCTCCTGGCAGAGCTGGGCAGTGATGTCACGGCCCGTTATACATACACTTGGGCCTTAAAACATAATAACCACGGTCGTCCTAACAAGTTGTTATTTATTATAACACACATTGCACACACACAACCATTATCACCCAACTAATATCCAGAAACCAGCTAAGTAAGTCGCAAGGACTTACTTGAATCTAAATCACAACTCTCAAATTCTCAACTCGGTCCGCAGCCGTAGAAACTCAAACGCCTGTCACACAAGGCATGTGGATCAAAATTACATCCTTAAACTCTTAGAAGATATAAACTCTAAGATGTACAGTCTCATGAAGAGAGATTACGGAAAAAGGCTCTCTTAAGGTAAAAAGTGTAACGCCCCAATTTTAGGCGCGTTTGCATTTATAATTCTTGCGGCTTTTATCGATATTTAATGGCGCATATATATATATATATATATATATATATATATATATATATATATATATATTAATAAAAGTATTTTACGACGTGAAATATCTTCCCGGAGTATATTTATATTTTTTGATACATTCGCATACATTTATATTATGATCTTCGGAAAAGTTCGGAACGTTTTTCCCGATTCGCATGCGGATATTCCTTATCGAGTTATTCATTTATTTATTTATATTTTATTTTCTTTCTTTTCTCTATTTCTTCTTTGGTTGATGAGCTGCACCCCGACCCCTCGATTATACCGCCTCCTTCCCAGTCTCTTTCCCTCTCTCACGTAACCTCTCTCTCACGTTACCCTCTCTCTCTCTCTCACCCGCCCCTCTTCTCCCTATGCTTCTCTCCCTCTGTCCTATCTCAAACTTGAGGAGCAAGCGCTCCAACTGCTCCCATTGTCGTCGCCTGGATTTGCAACCACCAACACCACCACTCTCGCAGATCCACATCGACCCTCGTCGGGACTGGAATAAGCTATCCTCATCTCACCAAAACCGCCTTCTCTGTTTCCCTTGTTGTCGGAGACGCAGACGACATTGCAGCCACCTGGGAGAAACATCACCCCTCCGGAAACTACCTTGTCGCCACCACCAACGCACCGCCGGAGAGGCTCTCTCCATTCTCTTCCTTCACTTCCACCGGGAATCCATGCTGCCTTACCATCTCCCCCTTCGAGCCAACCGGAGAGAGCATTGCTACCGCCTCACTCCGCCTCTGCAGATAGCCCCGCCTGACTGTGGAGCGCCATGCCTTGCCGCCGCCATTCGCTACTCCTCCTACCCTTTGTCCCTCCTCTACAGCCACCAGGTGGGAGCAACAGACACCGGAACTCCCCTTGTGTTGGGCCGCTAGACGACGCCGGAGCTCCTCCCTTGCAACGTCACCGTGCCGACCTTGTCGAAGCCCACCGGAGCTGGAGTCGCCGCCCTGTGCACTCCCATCCTGCAGCCATGGAAAGAGGGTTAAGAAACCCTATTAGATATTCACGGCGGGCCCCCTTCATTTGTGGTTAATTACAAGTGACCCAGTAATTTATATTTACATCTTTGACACAGGTTTGAGAAATTTGAAAATATATCCTGCAGAATTATTTACAGTTTTGGCCCCAAAAATTTATTTGCAAATTATGCCCATGTTTATATAAGTGTATAAATTACCCCGGAAAATGTGTGAGCGGGTTTTAACTTTTGATTTTAATTGCGAGGATATTCTTGTAAAATCCGGAATTTTTATTCCGTCTATTTCCGTTATAAAATAGATCTCGATCAGTTGACCCATATCCGTCTGCTTAGTTAGACATATTATTATAAGATTTATTATTTTATGTAGATTCATTCACATAAAATGATAAAATCTTTTAAGTAGTTTATCATTTTATGTAGCTTACTTCCGCATAAAATGATAGAATTCTTAACCGATCTTAAACTATAACAAACTCCATATCCGTCTAGTCCGTATATTTATGTGTCGGGATCTTGTCCGGCCAGAAACTCGCTAATTTAAGGAGCCCAGCCGCAGCCCAGCGTTGCCAGCTCTAGTTCAGCCCAGTCGGCCACTGCCTTGCTTGTCCAGCATCTGCTCTAGCCCAGTTCCTCTTCCAGCCCACTGCTTGCTTGTCCAGCTCCAGCTCTGCAGCCAGATTCTGCAGCCCAGAAGCCCACTGCGTGGCCTTGTCCAACGCCAGCAGCCAAGCAGCCAACGTACCAGCCCAGCTCCGCCCAGCTGCTTCGCGCGTCCAGCCCAACAGGAGGAAGAGCAGCTGGCCGCCACATCTGACGCAGTCTTGAAGACTCCTCCGCTGAAAGACGTTACAGAGAGTAACTGCTCAATTAATGCAGACAATCAAGGCTCCACAAATCTCGCTCTCTCTCCTTTGCTGCGTTATCTCCTTCCTTTCTGCGTTTCCTTTTCTTTCTGCACATCTCTCGAACACTTACCTTGCAAGCTGTACAGATCCCTCCTCCGACGTCTTCTTCAAACCAATTCACATCTCTCGCTCAGCACGGGGCTGAACCAGGACGTCCTCGAATTCGACCACTACCCAACGAACGTCTCGCCTCTGTAGCCGAGAGAAAGTGGCGACTGCACCCAGGGACGGACGTCACGCTCCTACCATCACCAGGTGAGTTCGGACCCTCCTTCTTCTTCCTTCTGTTACTCCCTTACTGGCAAGGTTGCAGTGACTTATCACCCTCCTTTCTGTGAAGAACGAAGTCCCAACGGTTACAGCAGTGAGATCGACCAACACTTACAGATTAGTGGTGCAGATCGGAACCAACAACGAATTACCCTTTTAGCTGCAACCCGGTAAGAGCCTATACTTGGTTTAAAATAGGTTCCTGATTAGTATTGATGGGAAGGTTATTGTATAAGCTTATGTATGCATACCAATTCCGTAATGTTAGGTTGATGAGCTGCTGTAATTCGGCCTTGGACATAGAAGATAGTAATAGGTAGCTGCTGAGTTTTATAAATAAAATAATAGGAATAAGGGGCTGCTGTAAAATTTAATTTTATGCCTTGAGCTTTTAAGTTATAAACTGCCATCTTGCCGACCAATGTTTGAGCGTTTGGATGAAGATCCACCGTTGAATTTTGGATATGTTGTAGACGGATATATGTAGTTTAGCATATTAAAATTTGGGAAGAAATGAACGGTCGGATTAGAAGTTATAAGCTCCCGAAGTTAGGTAGTTGAGCAGTTTTGGTAAACCTAGATTTTTGGTAAGTATGGGAATAATAAGTGTAGTAGTCAACTTTGTGAATTTTTATAGGAATAATGGCTGAACAGTTTGGAGGAATTCTTTCTCCTAAGGTTAGATAGAACCTCATAGATGATCTAGAGATTTAATTCGGAATTATTATAAGCTGTTACGAATTTTATATTTAGAACCGAAGTTAGACCGTTACGATCTTCCGGAAAATAGAAACATAGGAAAAATGTCAGTTTGGAACCAAACAAAATTTTAGGAGTTAGAATATGAATTTAGAACCTCAAATAGGAGTTTAGACATGAATTTTAGAATTTCGGGAATTGCGGGACCAAGGGTAAAATGGTCATTTTACCTAAATTAATACTGTAACTAGATATGTCTTAATACATTATTCAATCTTAGAAGTCTTAGACTTCTAACTACGTGAGAGTGTGCTAATGCACCTATCGCCTTTGGCAGGCAACTGAGTTGCTACAGTTTACAGAGCGAGTGGGTTACGAAGAGTCGAGCTTTATATCAGGTAAGTCCTATGGGCTTACATAGCTGACTTCTAAATATGAGCATGAATGATGATAGTGGTGTGTGATTGAAATGTTTAGAGAGATAGGTTGTGATATATATATTTACCGACCTGTATTTTGGCCTAAGAGTAACGGGCGGTGGCATTCTTCTCAGTAGCTTGCGAGCGTTGGGGGTTTCTGTAGGGACTAGTCCATACTTGGTTTGTAGTGATGCTACCGGCGGAGGTCAGCTAGACCTACACCAGTTGGATAAGGAACGGAGGCGAGAACTAATTCTCGTGCCACAACTGTAAATTGAACAAGATGAATCACTTAAATAATAGATAATAAACGGTTGAGTGCCAGCATGATGTTTGTCCATTTTTGTTTCTGCTTGTGTTTGTGCTGTTATCATTTTGCTTATATTTGGATAGTTAGCTAAATGTTGATATGTTGTTTAGATTTGCCACAGGTTAGAGCAGATGCCGAGTGATCCAGATGGTAGTGGTCAGCCGGGGTGTCGTACTTTAGGATGTTTTACAGTTTCTTTATTTGTGGGATTTACAGTTAGACTTTGTCTCTTGTCGTTCTTTCCGTACTTTGTTACCTTACGTTTTCCGGCTGTTAGTTGATCTGGTCACATTCATACATTGTTAAGAACTATTTTATGATTTCTGGTTTTCCTTATCGGTGCCTTGTTGTAAGATCATGTTAAGTTGTTGTCAAACTAAGGTCGGGACCCACTGTGCGGTCCTAACCAGTAACTCCCTAAGTTGTAAAATTTGGGGTGTTACAATTCTTATATTTATTTATACTATATTTTATGCCCTTGTGGGCTTAACTTCAAGCCTAGTTACGGATTCCTAACGTTGGATTCTGGAAATGAGTTTTACCTTAGATTTATACATATTATATATTATGATCAAATTTAGCGTATTAGCTAAATTTGCTTAGCTTTGTTTTTAGGTCCGGAAGCGCCCCGATAAAGGCCTAAAGAGTCCAAGTTCGATATCCGTCTTTTGACGTCATGTGAGTTACCTTCTCCCTCGATCTAGTTATGTTTAGCATTAGTATCATGCTAGGTTGGATCTAGCATAAATTAGTGGAAATGCCAAGTAGTGGCTTTGGACCTTAGGTGAGTGTTTGAGGATTTTTGAAATGTCTTAAGACTCGAGGTGTTGATGTTATCTTGTGAGGATTGTAGGGCGTTGAGTGTTTGGTTGATCTTGTGAGCTTATGAGGATTGAGATTATGGTTGTATGATCTTGTTGAGATTATGGAGACTAGAACGAGAGTATCCTAGCCTGTTTTGTGATGGTTATGACCTGGTGAGATCGGGATGACTAGGAGTTTGTTATCCTAGCATATTTGTGGTTTATGGTCTTGCGAGATCATTGGGACTGGAAGTCTAAGAACTTCTAGCTTACGAGAGAGTTGTTGATCGTGTGCCTTGTTTTGACCAGGCATTGAGTGCCTTCCTACGGGAAGTTGAGAGCAGTGGTTATCGGGTTTACCTATGGGACGAGGTAAGTCTCCGGACTTACTTAGCTCGTATTCTTTGTATTAGCATTGATGTGTGCTTGGTGGTGTGTGATTATTCTTTATTGTTTATAACAACTAAACCGGTAATAGGACCACCGACCTTATATTATTTTGGCCCAAGTGTATGATAACGGGCGGTGACATCAACTGCCTAGCTCTTGCAAGATTCTAGGACGTTCTTGGCGACTAGCCCGTGCTGGTTAGATGGTCGGACGCATCCGCACCATTCCATGCCGGTAAGTAGGGACCGAGGCGGGACCACGGTGGTCTCGTGTCACAAAACTAAGTTGAATTAGAGCGGGATATGACTTAATAATAAAAAGATAATAAACCGGAACTGTGTGCTTTGAGAATGTTGTGTGTTTATGATTATTTACTTGTGTTTGTGCCTTTCCCATTGATTCTAATGCTTCGAATATGAGCTAACGGTTTTATACCGTCTGTTGTAGATTGCATTGCAGGTTAGGATTGCGCCCGAGAGATCTGGAAGAGTAGGCAGCCGGGGTCCGTACATTTTAGGATTTGGTTTTAGGTGGAGTCCTTTGTTGTATTCTTTCGGGTTGTATTTTCGGCTGAAGTCCTTTGTTGTATTCTTTCGGGTTTTTCTTTTCATTGCATAAAAATGTATTTCGGTTTTGGCCTTTATTTGTGCCTTGTTGCAAGATCCGGTGAAATTGTTGTCAAGCTAAGGGTCGGGACCCATTGTGAGGTCCCAACCCGTAGCGCCCTGAGTCCCGCGGATTCGGGGTGTTACAAAAGTGGTATCAGAGCCCTAGGTTGACAACAATGGCACTCGCAATCTTCAAAAGGCCGAATAAGGAATAAACAGAACCCCACGGGTTCTGATTTTTCGTTTTCAAAATCACATGCATGAGTCGGGGTAGAATGTACGGACCACTACTCCTTCCGCAGATCTCGGCAGCTTAGCTTATTAGATTTTGATATGTATATATATGTATATATAGATATGGGTATGAGGTTTGTAGTTATGCATGATAGAATTGATGTGTATCTTTTTTATTGTAGTTGCATGTTGGACTTGATATATATGTATTATTATATGTGGACTATAGTGCGTTTTAGACCTTGTTTTGTTGTTATGGATTTCTGGATGTGATATATTAGTAGTAATGTGAACATATGACTTACACATATAGTTATATATACATACACATATGGTATGCTAGTATTTTATATTAGTAGTAGTGGACTTTAGTTAAGATGATAGGAAGCTATCGTCGTCGTTGGACAAACGCCTTTTGGGATTAGGATAACATATATACGATGATGAGTATGCTCAAGTATCGAGTTGAACATTTTGTGCTAATGAACACCATGGCGATTATTGGATTCCTCTAAAAAGATGTCGAAGAGGAGTAGAGATGACGTAAACGAAGGACAACCAAGTGAAAGAAAATTCGGGACGACTTAAGAGAAATCAAGATGGGAGCAATACAAGAAAAGGAAGCAATATTAAAGTGTAGAAGTGGTTCTAAAGAGGCCATAATCGAACAACGACGATACCAAGGGAGAGAACGAACTTAAGTTTTTCAAGAAGACGCGTGGACAACTATAGATGTGAATCGAGGAGGAGATGGGTACATTCTAGCAAAGATAAAAGTGGAGTTCCAATTAAGGCAAGTGTCCCATAGGCACTCCTAAGCGTGAAATTTAATATGAGAAGTGTGGTCGGACCAATTACGAAAGATTAGAGCGACAGTAAGTTAAGCATACAAAGGGACCAGAAAGTGAAGTGTCGATCGTACGAGATTCTAAGCGGGTGACTTATTTAAACTTACGAGAGTTATGAGAAGAATGACGTGGTGGGATTCACAAAGTAGAATTTCCTTAGTGGAGTTAACCGGTTTCCGTTATAATGACGAGGCTGAGAAACGCCAAGAAGGAGGAAGTGTGTATAAATGTTGATCCCAAGAAGATGAAAGACGAAACAAGGAGCTTTGATCGAAAGACTTAGGATACCGACCAAGATGAACGCGAGTGGATGCTAGCTAGGGCTATAATATTTGGGTAGGTGCTTTTGAAAGACATCAAAGAAGAATGATTAAGTCTATGAAAGGGAGTCATAGAAATAGCAAGGCAAAGAAGATATAGTTACCTTATAAAGAAGAGGAAGCATGGAACCGGGAAAGAACTAATGGAGTTTAAGGTAAAGTACCCCGAGGAGGGTAGCCTTCATGAGAATAGTAACACGAGAAGTGTAGTAGAATAATAAGTCGTTGACTTTGGATAAGGTCAAATACAAGTCAATCGGTGACAACTGAGAACACACAGGTGCGGGTTGTCTATTGATAAGTGTTGAGGGGATGAGGAAACAAGACTATGGGAATATAGAGGATCGACAACAAGAGATTAGAGTATTCGTGGTGGATCAATGTTAACGTTAAGGAAGTTTACCAACGGTAACAAATTTGTCTTAAATCAAATAATGTGGAACGAGTTCAAGCAAGTAGCTGTTACTGACCTCTTAGGGGAGGATGGAGATGACCCTTTGCGATCTTCTTAGGTCATGAGGACGGCATTTGGAGAACGACCGAATAGAAGGTTTGATCATGGTAAAGGGAACTAGTAGCTCAAGAGGTAGGTGAGATTTTCATTGGTTGTGGTGCGTAGAAGGGAGTATAATAAGAGGACACATAGTATGTTTGTCTAATGAAATGGATGGTATGTTTTCATGAGCAAAATTTGAGTCAGATGTTTCAAACTCACACGGAAGAGCCACGGTGGCTATGACGTGAAAGAGAGGATCTAGATTAGCGCAACACTTCAAGCTTAGAGTTTGTGATGCTAATGCTTGGGAAGTAATGAGTGGATCTTTCAGTGATTATGGTTGGAGAGATTGGCCAAGCGTTCTCCACGGAGCATACTGGTACGGTTGTGAAATTGTTCATGGAATACCGATAGATGAATAAGGTGACCACCAAGAGTAAGAGAACACCGAAGTTTTGAACTATGTTGTCGATATGAGGTGTACAAGAAGTACATGAAAGATTGAGGTTAGAGCCTCTACGGTCGGTTTGATGTTACATAAGGAAATGAAGTAGTTTCTACACCTACTCGAAGGAATGGTGCAAGCTTATATATAATGCGAAGAACAGTTCCCACATGATGGGATGCCATAGAAGTAAAGAAGATAAGGTCAATTGTTTTCAAGCACGGTTAAGCCGTGTAGTTTGGATCCTTATGGTGGCAATAAGGGTTAAACCTTAGAAGATTTTTACAATCATGTCATCAAAGGGGAAGATGGAATTGAGTTAAAAGAATACTTATATAAGAACACAAGAATAAGAAGACACAAGCAAATCTTTCCAATTCAAGAAAAGACGAATATTTGAAAGAGCGCGGTCAACATTGTAGCTAAAAATGGAGCAATACACGTGTTGAAAGACGTCACCCCAACAGATTGGGGGAGATCAGTAATACCATGACTACCTGTCAAGTGTTAAGACAAGGTTGTGTCGGTCTTATGTTATGAGACGAAATAAGGAAAGACAAAAACCGAGATATCACGGATTCCAATACGTTAGAATGTGGATTTTTCCACTAAGGTCAAGCTTGACTCAATTCTGATATCTAAGGCGCCGTGTGGAATTGCGCTTGTGAAGAGACATGAGTTGTGGAAGCAAGTGAAGGAGCAATAACAAGAACTTGAACTATATCTTAAACTCTCGATTTGAAGTTGTTATGGAGAACACTAGTTACGAAAAGAGAAGCGGTTATTCCCGTCTGTATATCGATTTCAATGAACCAAACAAGATGGCAATAAAGGACAAGTATCCCTTACAACGAATGGATGATCTACTCGATCAGTTGCAAGGGCTGGTAGTCTCTTATAAGATTAAGTTAAGAACTTGATTGTCACCGTTTGAGAATTCGAGACGGAGATATTGCAAGTACGGCATTCCGGACCAACCAGGTTCACCCCCAATTGTAGTCACTCCATATGGGCTTACCGATGCCGGATGAGATATTTTGGGTCTACTCTTGAGAAAGATAGAAGTATGTCAAGTTGTCTCGGGACGGCAAACCCCAAAAGATGTGAAAGAAGTTACCAGTTTTCTTAGATGTACTAAGCCTTACCAAATCTGCGAAGAGAGAAGTTGTATAACACCAATTATGGTAACCCACTCCGGATGACAATGAAGTATGGAATGAGACGAAGAATTGACAATAGAGTTGCTGAGAGTTAAGAGGGGATTCATTGGTGCAATTGGTTTGGTTTACCTTGAGGTATTATGAGTTTGAAGTGTACAATTGATTCTTCAAGACAAGTTCTTGATTGAGTATTGCGGAGCAGTGTAAAAGTAATAGCATACTGTTAGCATGAAATGTTGTGATATTTTAGGCACGTTTTCTAAACGTATTTGATTCATATTGATAGTCTTTGATTAAACTTTGTGCATATGAGAGCTAGTATTACCTATATTGTCGATATGGATGTCTACACTAGTTCTATGTTGATTATAGGTGATTTGGAGCTATTTCCGAACGGAAACGAGCAAAGGAGAGTTGAGTTGATATGTCCATAGATTGAGGACACTCTTTGGAAGCAATTTGGAGTCTTAGATTGAGGAATGCACGAGTTAGGGAAGAATCACGTTCTTGCCCTAAATTACGCCCTAAAACACGGCCGTACCACAAACCACGTTCAGAATTACGGCCGTGGATTCAGAGTCAAAATTCGATGTTCATTCCAGGGGATTCTACGGCCGTGGAACAAACCGTAATTGTTTCCACGCCCTAAATTACGGTCGTGGAATCTTCCACGACCGTGATCTTGGCGAATCTTTTCGCCATGTTTCGAAGCCATGATCTTTTGAAGATTGGGCCGGGCCGACACTTTGCCCTGCATTATAAAAAGACGGATGAAGCAAGATTCCGTCACCTCGCTTACGACCTTTTCAACCCTCGCTTAGCGGCAAACGTACGCTTACAATCCACGTTTAGCAACGCACAAACCCTCATCTTGGTGGTAATTTGGAGATCTCATTGAAGATCAAAGTTCGTATTGGAGAGTTGCTGTTTGTGATCTTCGTGTTTGTGGAAGATCGAAGTTCTTGGAGGGTTTTGCAAGAAGATCCCTCTTCTTGCTTAGGTTTGATTTAGGATCGGATTGACATCCCGTTTCTTTTCTTTCCTAAGATTGTGATTGTTTACTCCGTTTTGAATCTTTTGATAAACACTTGTTCTTGGCTGTGATTCTGAGATTCATTTGAAGATTATTGATAGTTCTTGAAAGTTCCCATCTTTTATCTTTTAATTCTTGAATTGATATCAATATGACTGTTATTGGCTAAAAACCCTTAACAATTCTAAGGTGAAGGGTTGATAGTTGTGGCATAGGTGATGATAGATCGATCGCAAACAGATTAGACCCTGAGAGTTAGAGAATTGTCGCCGACAACCCTAAATTACGGCCTGTTCTTGAGTCCACGGCCGTGGAACCTCAAGAACTAACCGTGATTTCCCTCAAATCTACGAACCTGTTTTTACTTTAATCTAAAGTTAAAGATTTGCTTTAACTTAGTTTAGACTTGTCTTTTCTAGGTGGTAGTGAAGCCTCAACAACCTCTACCTCGATTGTGAGCCTCAACAACCTCAATCGGATAAGTTAGTCTTGATCTTTAGATTATAAGTTTGGGTATTTGATACTAATCCTCGTCTTTAGAACCTTATCTATATTGAGCCTCAACAACCTGTATAGGGAGTGTCTTTTAGGTGAGTTACATAAGGTTTTCGGAACCTCAACCGTACGATTACCTTACATTAGTATACCTTTGCATATCTCAACTCTGTCTTTATATCATTAAGTATATCTTGAATCGATTGCCACAGCTGGATACTTGGATCTTTAGGATTGTTGTTTTCCCAATATCTGCAAAATTCCCATATTTACCTGCTTGATAACTTGCAATTGAATTCGCTCCACCCAAATCCCTGTGTTCGATAATCTGGAATTCTTGCTTAACTACGTCGATCCGTACACTGCGGGTTCGCTTGCTTGATTCTAGTTTTATAAATTTAAAGCTTATTTGCACACACCTCTAGGGGCGAACAAGTTTTTGGCGCCGTTGCCGGGGATTTGGCTTCGTCCGAATCCGGTAGCCGGTTGTCAAGCTTGGGAGCTTGCTCTCGTTATTTGATTTTTCTTTGAGTGCATGCGCAGGTCTAGGAACACCGAAGATCTCTTACCTCTTGATCAAGAGCTAGAGAAAACCTTGAGGCAAAAGCGCAAGGAAAAGAGGATGGCTGAAGAGAACGAACGCGATCTTCAAACGGAGTTGGCGGAGAAGGAAGCTCAACTCCGATGGAATGAGACTCTCCGCCAGGATGAGATGGATCGTCATCAATCTCAAGTCAACGGTCTACAAGACATGATCGTCCAAATGAGGATAAAGATGAGCGACCTTGAAGATAAGGTGGGCAAGAAGTCCTCGAGAAGGAGATCAAGGTCTAGAAGGAGAAACCACTCATCCGCCGATGATAGTGATTCTTCCATGCCACCGTTAGAAGAGATTGATCCCACGATCAATATAAATCCTTTCAATCCACAAGGAGCTGCTAATCGTCGCATTCCACCTAGGAATGCGAGGGTCGAACGTGTGGATAATGAGCCGAGAACTCTTGGCCAGCGAATGGATCCAACACAACAACCACGCCGCTTGGGTGTGAATTTTGATGCTGAAGATGTACAAGGGTTTAGCTTCAACCCTCAAGTTATCACTCTTGTTCGCCAAAGTCAGTTTGGCGGTACAAGCGCTGAATCTCCACACCAACACTTGCAAAACTTTGAGTGTATGATGGAGACGATGAGACCGAAGAGCGCTACTACCAACAGCTACAAGCTTAAACCTTTCTTTTTCTCCTTGAAAGGGAAAGCGTTATCTTGGTATCAAGCTCTTCCTAATGGGAAACTAGACACGTGGGAAGACCTTTCCGCAGAGTTTCTCACCAAATTCTTTCCGCCTTCCAAAACAGCGGAACTTAGAGGTAAGATTAATGCTTTTTCTATGAGACCTAACGAAAGTTTGTTTCAATCTTGGGAAAGGTTTCAGGATTTGCTCTTGGATTGCCCTCATCATGGCATATCCAAGCTTGCCTTGCTGGAGATTTACTACAAGGGGCTGGATGCGGGAACGCAATTCAACCTCCAATCCCTCTCATGTGGAACGTTCATGGACATGAGAGAAGATGACGCTTGGGACTTCATTGAGAAGCAAGCAAGAGTCATAGAGAAGTATTCCCACCGGAAAGTGGAGGGAAATTGTGTGGAGCAAGGAGCAAAGCTCACACATGAAGCTCAAAATCAGATTTTCTCCCTCAACAATGAGATCAAAGAGTTGAAGGAGACTATCAAGACCAACTTCCCAAAGCAACAAGAGAAGGATGTTGGCTATTTGGGCAACAACAACGGCGGTGATAACACCAACCGCAACAACAATAACCGGAACAATAACCGGAATAGCAATTGGAATGGAAACAACAACAACCGGAACAACAACAATTGGAACAACAATCGGGGTTCAAACAACAACAATTGGCGCTCCAATCAACAAAATTCCGGTAACTCCTATCCTTCCAATTCCAATCCGCTAACTCCACCCTCCTCTTCCTCTACTCCTTTGAAAAGCCAGGGGCAATCATCTAATGGAGAAAACAATACGGGAAAGGAGAAGCCGGATCCCATGTTGGAAACGATCTTGGGAAAGCTTCAAGGGATGGAGAACCGCCTCATTAAGGTTGATGATCGAGTTTCTAAGATTGACAAAGCTCAAAAGGTTTTAGAAAACCAAATGTTCGATCATGCGGAGGAAGTTCCTAGAAATCAAGGGAAACTTCCAGGAAAGACGGAGGACAACCCTAAGGGAAGGGTAATGGCGATTACAACTAGGAGCGGAGTGACTACCACCGATCCGCAGCCTACGTTCGTTGAAGTCCCCGTAGAGAAGGACAAAGAAAAGGGGAAGGAGAAGGAAGACGTCTATGTTCCTCCTCCAGCTTTCAAACCACCCCTACCGTTCCCTCAATCTAGAGCGCGAGCGCGCCTAGATAAACAATTTGGTAAGTTTATAGAACTCATGAGCAAGCTGCATATTAATATACCTTTCATTGATGCTATTGTAGGTATGCCGGCTTATGGCAAGTTCTTGAAGGAGCTTCTCTCTAACAAGAGGAAGCTAGAAGATTTCGGTGAAGTCAAGATGAGTTCGGATTCTTCGGATCTCATCAAGACTATGAAGGAGAAAATGCCCCCAAAGCTGAAAGATCCGGGGTCATTTTGCATTCCCATTGGAGTGGGAGAGGTCACATATGACGCTTTATGTGACTTGGGAGCAAGTGTGAGCATCATACCACTTGCATTGTGCAGGAAAATCGGTTTAGGCGACCCTAAACCGGTGAAGATGACGTTATACATGGCGGATCGATCCATTACTTGTCCCGTCGGCATTGTAGAAGACGTCCCGGTCAAGCTAGGCAAGTTCTTTGTCCCCATTGATTTTGTCGTACTTGACATTCCTGCAGATAGTCCGGTCCCGATCATACTCGGAAGGCCGTTTCTTGCAACTTCCGGCTGCATGGTCGATTGCAAGAATGGGAGACTCGCTTTTGATATTGGGGAAGAGAAAGTAGAGTTCGTTCTTTCCACTCTAGTGAAGGAGCCAATCTTTGATGAGGATATTTACAATGTCCAAGACGAAGAAGGTTTATCTAGGGAGGAGGTAAGTGCGATTCTCTTTAACGATCCTTTACAAAAGGTTATTACTATGAGTCTAACCGATGTAGGAGAAGAAGAAGAGTGCAAAGAGGAAATTAAAGCCTTAGGAGCACAAGAAGAGATGCATGAAGTGGAGTTTGAGAAACTCCACGATGAGGCTGAGAATACTAGAATCCACGGTCATACTCTGTATTCCACGACCGTGGATTCCACGACCAAAATCAACCTCCATTCCAGAGGATATTACGGCCGTGGAACACCAGAGGAAACCGTAATTTTGACCGTGGAAGAGGGCGATCGGCATACTTCTTCAACTTCTTCTAATTCTTCTCCAAACCATTCAACATCCTTAGAAACTTCTAAGGAAACATCGGAAGCTCCTCAAGGATCATTGGAAGCTCCGAAAGCAATGGAACTCAAACCACTTCCTACTCATCTAAGGTACGCTTTTCTTGGATCTAATTCCACCTTCCCGGTTATCGTTAGTTCCGAATTAAGCATAGATGAACACGAACAGCTCATGATTGTCCTTAGGAAACATAGAAAAGCCATAGGCTACACTATTGAGGACTTAGTAGGAATTAAACCCTCCCTATGCATGCATAAGATACTAATGGAGGAGGACTTTAGAACTTCAAGACAACCTCAAAGGCGGTTGAACCCGACCATGAAGGAGGTTGTCAAGAAGGAAATTCTTAAACTTCTTGATGCAGGTATCATCTATCCTATCTCCGATAGCAAGTGGGTGAGCCCAGTTCAAGTAGTTCCGAAGAAGGGAGGAATGACGGTCATCACCAATAAGAACAACGAACTCATTCCTACCCGAACCGTAACTGGATGGCGAATGTGTATAGACTACCGCAAGCTCAACAATGCAACGCGGAAGGATCACTTTCCATTGCCATTCATCGATCAGATGCTTGAAAGGTTAGCACAACATTCATACTTTTGCTACCTTGACGGTTATAGTGGCTTCTTTCAGATTCCGATACATCCGGATGATCAAGAGAAGACCACATTCACGTGCCCTTGGGGTACGTTCGCTTATAGGAGAATGCCGTTCGGGCTTTGCAATGCCCCAGCCACCTTTCAACGGTGCATGATGGCCATCTTCTCCGAATATGTAGAGGAAATCATGGAAGTCTTCATGGACGACTTCTCCGTTTACGGTTCCTCTTTTAACGATTGTCTTTCTAACCTTTCTCTTGTTTTGCAAAGATGTGAAGACACTAACCTAGTTCTTAATTGGGAGAAGTGTCAATTCATGGTTAAGGAAGGAATCGTGTTAGGTCACTTAGTCTCTAGTAGAGGGATAGAGGTAGACAAGGCTAAGATAGAGACCATAGAGAAACTTCCTCCCCCAATTTCGGTGAAGGGAGTAAGAAGTTTCCTAGGACATGTTGGATTCTATAGACGTTTCATTCAGGACTTTTCTAAGATATCAAAACCTCTCACTAATCTATTGATGAAAGATGCGGTTTTTGAGTTTTCGCAGGAATGTTTGGACGCATTTAACACCATTCGGCAAGCTCTAATTTCAGCACCTATCATCCAACCTCCGGATTGGACTCTTCCCTTCGAGATTATGTGCGATGCTAGTGACGTAGCCATTGGAGCTGTTCTTGGGCAACGAAAGGAAGGACGAACCCACGCCATATACTACGCTAGCAAGACGCTAGACGAAGCCCAGCTCAACTACGCCACTACGGAAAAAGAGTTTCTAGCCATTGTCTACGCTATTGACAAGTTTCGCTCTTATCTTGTAGGTGCAAAGGTGATTGTCTACACGGATCATGCTGCGATCCGATACCTCCTTGCAAAGAAAGATGCGAAGCCAAGGCTGATTAGATGGATTCTTCTCCTACAAGAATTCGATCTTGAGATCCGCGACAAGAAAGGCTCAGAAAATTCTGTTGCGGATCATTTGAGTCGTCTAACACATCTAGAGGACGACCATTTACCCATTGATGACTCCTTTCCGGATGAACACCTACATATCATAGAGGAGTGTATCAAGGTAGTCTCCAAAGGTAACGAACCATGGTTTGCTGATTTTGTTAACTATTTGGTTTGCCAGGAGATACCACCCGGACTGTCATACGCGCAAAGGAAGAAGTTCTTCAAGGACGTCCGGGAATACCATTGGAACGAGCCTCTCCTCTTTAAGAGAGGTCCGGATGGCATCATCCGGCGATGTGTGCCGGAAGATGAGATGCA
Source organism: Fagopyrum homotropicum (assembly GCA_033239125.1). Classification (NCBI taxonomy): domain Eukaryota; kingdom Viridiplantae; phylum Streptophyta; class Magnoliopsida; order Caryophyllales; family Polygonaceae; genus Fagopyrum; species Fagopyrum homotropicum. The sequence continues at coordinate 58,231,317 of BSWB01000008.1, read as the reverse complement.
AAGTGTCATCCGCCATTGTCATTCACTACCTTGTGGAGGACACGCTAGTTCTAATAAAACTAGCGCAAAGGTATTGCAATCTGGATTCTATTGGCCTACTTTATTTAAAGATGTGCAATCCTTTGTTTCTTGTTGCGATGCTTGTCAAAGAACAGGCAATATCTCTAGAAGGAACGAGATGCCCCTCAACAACATCCAAGAGGTGGAGATTTTCGACGTTTGGGGAGTCGATTTCATGGGACCATTCCCTTCTTCTTGTGGAAACCAATACATATTATTGGCGGTAGACTACGTTTCTAGATGGGTAGAAGCAATTGCCTCTCCCACAAATGATGCCATGGTGGTGGTTAAGTTCTTCAACAAGACCATCTTTCCGCGATTCGGGACACCAAGGACGATCATTAGTGATGGGGGTTCTCACTTCATAGCCCGTCGCTTTGAAGCTCTTCTAACCAAGTATGGGGTTACTCACAAGATCGCCACTCCTTACCATCCACAAACGAGTGGACAAGTCGAGATCTCAAATAGGGAGATCAAAGGAATTCTAGAGAAGACGGTTTCAAGGACTAGGAAGGATTGGTCCTTGAAACTAGATGACGCATTATGGGCATACCGGACCGCATACAAGACTCCCATAGGAACCACACCATACAACCTTGTGTATGGGAAGTCTTGTCATTTGCCGGTAGAGCTAGAGCACAAAGTGTTTTGGGCTATCAAATGGCTGAATTTCGGCATGAAGGAAGCGGGAGAGAAGCGTCTCCTAGACATCAACAAGCTGGATGAACTCCGTTTGAACGCCTATGAAAACGCTAAGATCTACAAGGAAAGAGCAAAGCGTTGGCATGATAAGCATATCATTCCAAAGGACTTCAAGGAAGGAGATCAAGTTCTCCTCTTCAATTCGAGACTTCGCCTCTTTCCAGGTAAGTTAAAATCTCGTTGGACTGGACCTTTTCTAATTAAGCGTATTTTCCCCCATGGTGCAGTTGAAGTATAGGGTGAAGCTAGTGGAAGTTTTAAGGTGAACGGCCAATGACTCAAGAAGTACTCGCCGGAACTCCAAGCTGAGGAGTTTGCACCTACCGCACTCGAATAAGTGCGAGATTGGTCTAGCTACGGACCTTAAACAAAGCGCTTCTTGGGAGGCAACCCAAGGTATTGCATTCTCGTTTTTTCTTCGATTCATAGATTAGTTTAGAATAGACGTTTTCACTTTATTTTGCCTCGATTTCTTCCGGTATGTTCGTGTTTTTGGTTGTAGGATCGATGGAAAAGGAGAAAGGAGGGATAATGTCGAAGAGAAGTGACGAAATTTGGACTTTGAAGCTTTACAGAAGGTTCCACGGTCTAAATTACGGTCGTCATAGCTACAGTGGCCGTAATTCTCAAAAGCCTGTGAAAAATCACCAAAACCACGGGTCCGTACATTTCCACGGCCGTGGAATGCCCCGACAGACCGTGATTTTTGAAATTTTGCCTGCGAGTATAAAAGCCACACTTCATCACAAAACCACCACAATTCTTCCCCCAATTCCACGACCTAAATACCGAAAACCCGCAGCCTCTCCCAATTCTTCATTCTCTAATCGTTTTCAACGATTCTTCGCTCTAAACTGCAGCAAATCCAACCACGAACAAGATCCAAGCAACAAATCGAGTGGAAATCGATCAACAAACGCGCATTTTGGATTTTTCAATCCGAAAAAGAGGTTATTTCTTTCTCTTCGATTCTCGCGGATTTGGTTCGTTTTTGCCATAGATTTTTAGGAAGAACTGACAAAGATTGGAAGGAATTAGATTAGGACTGCTTGTTGTGGTGATATTTGGTGAATTTGCTGAGATTCACGAGATTCTGTGACGAATCACGGTCTCTGGAGGTTCCACGGCCGTGGTTTCTATAGAACAGACCGTGATTTTTGCTGAAAATGGATTTCGTAAGGAGAGTGTCGGGAAGGATTAAGGAAAAGAAAGGGGAGCAAAATAAGAAAAGGAATGGCAACCCCTCCACCTCTAGGGCACCACCACCCCCATCTCCCTCACCACCATCCTCACCTTCACCTCCATCTTCACCCCCTCACCCTAGCATCCCAACCATACACGAAAACCACCTAGCTGCATTTGAAAGGATAGAAAAGAGGGCAGTGATTGGCCCTAGGTACTTGTTGTTGGAGGATCTACATCCTCTCAACATAGTAGATGACCTTACATGGCTCTTGGATAGAGCCGGATTGCTTGTCTTCACGAACATTCGTGAAGACGCTTACGAGGAGATTACCCGAGAGGTTGTGACGTCCTTTGAGCACAGCCCAGTAGATAGGACCGTCTCCTTCCGTCTTATGGATCGAGACTACCACTTGAGCATTGTTGAGTTCGGGACCATTTTCGGGTTCCATGAGACCTACAACGGTCGACTTCCTAGAGGCGTTTCCGCCAAGGACTTTTGGGCGGAAGTGGCCATGATTTATGCCGACGAGGACCGTTGGCAACCAGCTGATACCAAGGCTAGATTGATGTACCATCTAGCCTTGAAGATAGCTCACCGTGTTCTTTCGGAGTGTCTCTTTCCTAGGACGGAGACGCCCCAAAAGATCAAGACGGATGAGCTATTCCTTCTTTACGCCATGCTTTATGGATGCCGCGCAGATTGTGCTACTCTTTTGGCGGCGACGATGAGTAAACTCAAGAACAAATCGAAGGGGAACATTGGATATGGTGGGATAGTGACCCACATAGCTAGGAGCTTTGGTGTAGATTTTTCAGCTTGCACCCGCATACCCGCCGTACCTCTAGGATTACATGCATTCATGGTTAGGGGACTCATCTTCCCCACACATAGAGGTCCGCCTTATGCGGGCATGCCCTGGGAGAGTAGGACAGGCAGGAGTATTGAGTGGCTGCCAGAGTATTCCATTGTGGCGGGACGCCACAATTGGAAGGAGACGTTCGCTGCGATGCATGCGAACAGTCTTGTAGCTCCCCCTTTTGTCCCACCACCGGTTGAGGATGAGGAGGACATGGGAGAGCAGTACGAGAGTGGTGGAGGAGCGGAGCAGGAGTTCGGCACGTTTCCGGATCAGCCGGATGCGGTCCCGGATGTACCTAGGCGCTCTCCACGTCCAGCTAGAGCTTCAGGCTCGTCATCTCGCCGCGCCAGCGTGAGTGAGAGGCCCACGTGGATGACTACACCTCCCACTTGGTACAGCACACCTCCTCCTTGGTCCACGACGCAGCCAGCAGCACCACCGCCACCACCAGCACCAGCACCAGCCGATGCCCCCACATGGTATGATCACGCCCCGGGATGGTATGAGAGGATGCCGGATTGGGCTACCGGACTTTCAGAGAGAGTCGGAGCATTAGAGATCCGGGCGGATGCTAGAGACGGACGCTTAGACGACCTTGACCACATGATGAGGGACGTCTACCGCCAGCAGTTTGGGCGGTTCTATGATCCGAGTTTCTCTCCATTCCCACCTCCACCGGCGCCGCAGTGATTGATGACCGGACCGCTCGTTTTTAGACATTCCCGCCACCACTTGTGAGTTTCTTTTTCTTTTCTTTCTTTTGTTCTTTCTTGTGAACATTAGGGACAATGTTCGTCCTAAGTATGGGGTGGGATGTACTAAATGTTTGTAATAACTCTACTCTATATGTTGCTTTCATTCCGAGACTATCATTGCATGTTCATTATATGTTACACGTTTCATTCTTGCATTGCATGAAAAAGAACTTTAAAAACCCATAAAAATTGGAAAATTTTGAAAATTTGGTGCTTCTAATGAATTGAGATGATTTCCATGATAATCACTACTTGCGAATTGAGTTTGATAACAATTGCATGCTTAAAAGGATTGTAATTCGAAAAGAAATTGAATGAATGAATTCTACCTCTTTTGCAAGTTTTATAATGTGAAAACGTTACCTAAATCATGTTGAGAGATTGAAGTTGAAATCACATTATAAGTTCCTATACTTCTTGTTGAAATGATTAAGGCAATTCGATACTTTCTTTCCTCTTTCTTTGATCATCTAACTCCTCATTGAAATATTAGCCTCCTTTACCCATCTGGGAACTTGGAAAAGTGAAAGAGAAAAAGGCATGTTTGATGTGGGAGGGCCATGAGAGCAATTATTTGCAATCAATTGAATAGAAAGAAATTATAGGTTTGGGGAAGTCAATCATGACGATGAGTAACTCGGCACCATTCACATAGCCGGGTGTTTGTGTCTTGCCAAAGTCGGATTGAGCGATATTCCTAGCGGATTATGGTATGTGCGCTAAGGGTTTGAGGCATCTCTTACAATTTTGAGAAACGCCAATCTCCTAGGCTTCGGTTTTTGTGCACCTCTATCCATAACTCCAAAAGTAAAGTCGAAAAATGAAAAGAAGAGAGCGAAGCTCTAAGTGAAGTGTTGCGGAAACCGCAAAAGAAGAAGAAGGTAGTTGTCCACTTTCCCGGATTTATGCACCACTCTCCCTTAAAGTTTTCCCTTCCCTTCCATACTCTAGACCTTTTCTTTGAAAGTCCTTAAGATCAAAAGAATGTTATAGGACTTGATGATCTAAATTGAAGTTCTTATAATTGATTTTGATAATATTTGAAGGTTATAATACTTGTTTGGAAGTTAAATTTATTCATGAGTTTTCTTTGCCTTTTACTCTCTAATTAAGTGTGTGAAAGTTTGAAAAACGATTGAAGCAAGGTTTGAGAATGATCTATTCTTTAGAAGTCACATTCATCCAAAAGAAGGTACACATATTTCATCCTAACTCTTGTTTAAAGCTTTTTGAAAGACCTTGCTTAGGGACAAGCAAGTGTTAAGTATGGGGTTATTTGTTAGCATGAAATGTTGTGATACTTTAGGCACGTTTTCTAAACGTATTTGATTCATATTGATAGTCTTTGATTAAACTTTGTGCATATGAGAGCTAGTATTACCTATATTGTCGATATGGATGTCTACACTAGTTCTATGTTGATTATAGGTGATTTGGAGCTATTTCCGAACGGAAACGAGCAAAGGAGAGTTGAGTTGATATGTCCATAGATTGAGGACACTCTTTGGAAGCAATTTGGAGTCTTAGATTGAGGAATGCACGAGTTAGGGAAGAATCACGTTCTTGCCCTAAATTACGCCCTAAAACACGGCCGTACCACAAACCACGTTCAGAATTACGGCCGTGGATTCAGAGTCAAAATTCGATGTTCATTCCAGGGGATTCTACGGCCGTGGAACAAACCGTAATTGTTTCCACGCCCTAAATTACGGTCGTGGAATCTTCCACGACCGTGATCTTGGCGAATCTTTTCGCCATGTTTCGAAGCCATGATCTTTTGAAGATTGGGCCGGGCCGACACTTTGCCCTGCATTATAAAAAGACGGATGAAGCAAGATTCCGTCACCTCGCTTACGACCTTTTCAACCCTCGCTTAGCGGCAAACGTACGCTTACAATCCACGTTTAGCAACGCACAAACCCTCATCTTGGAGGTAATTTGGAGATCTAATTGAAGATCAAAGTTCGTATTGGAGAGTTGCTGTTTGTGATCTTCGTGTTTGTGGAAGATCGAAGTTCTTGGAGGGTTTTGCAAGAAGATCCCTCTTCTTGCTTAGGTTTGATTTAGGATCGGATTGACATCCCGTTTCTTTTCTTTCCTAAGATTGTGATTGTTTACTCCGTTTTGAATCTTTTGATAAACACTTGTTCTTGGCTGTGATTCTGAGATTCATTTGAAGATTATTGATAGTTCTTGAAAGTTCCCATCTTTTATCTTTTAATTCTTGAATTGATATCAATATGACTGTTATTGGCTAAAAACCCTTAACAATTCTAAGGTGAAGGGTTGATAGTTGTGGCATAGGTGATGATAGATCGATCGCAAACAGATTAGACCCTGAGAGTTAGAGAATTGTCGCCGACAACCCTAAATTACGGCCTGTTCTTGAGTCCACGGCCGTGGAACCTCAAGAACTAACCGTGATTTCCCTCAAATCTACGAACCTGTTTTTACTTTAATCTAAAGTTAAAGATTTGCTTTAACTTAGTTTAGACTTGTCTTTTCTAGGTGGTAGTGAAGCCTCAACAACCTCTACCTCGATTGTGAGCCTCAACAACCTCAATCGGATAAGTTAGTCTTGATCTTTAGATTATAAGTTTGGGTATTTGATACTAATCCTCGTCTTTAGAACCTTATCTATATTGAGCCTCAACAACCTGTATAGGGAGTGTCTTTTAGGTGAGTTACATAAGGTTTTCGGAACCTCAACCGTACGATTACCTTACATTAGTATACCTTTGCATATCTCAACTCTGTCTTTATATCATTAAGTATATCTTGAATCGATTGCCACAGCTGGATACTTGGATCTTTAGGATTGTTGTTTTCCCAATATCTGCAAAATTCCCATATTTACCTGCTTGATAACTTGCAATTGAATTCGCTCCACCCAAATCCCTGTGTTCGATACTCTGGAATTCTTGCTTAACTACGTCGATCCGTACACTGCGGGTTCGCTTGCTTGATTCTAGTTTTATAAATTTAAAGCTTATTTGCACACACCTCTAGGGGCGAACACATACGTGTTTGGTTAATAGAAGTAGTATGGAGTAAAGTGCTCCCTTCGATACTTGGAGTTTTAACAAGAATTGAGGAAACATAATATCAAAGTTTGGTTTGACAAGAACCAAAGCCAACAGAGTAAATTGGAAGTTTGATCTTCTTTGTTAGACAAATCGAAAGGAAAATAATGGAAATGCTGCATTGAGAAAGACCCGAGAAGGAAGTTGAGTTCTGATATATCGACCTTTTTGAGATCTTAGCACGAGTTGGATAAGTGTTTTATAAGTTGGTGTTGCCACCAAGAGTAGAGAATGTTCACCCAATATTTCATGTGTATCAATAGAGAGAGTACATACATGACTCGAGACACGTTGTCAGTCATGATAATCTAGTGGTAAATGAGGAACCGATGAGGCTAACTGGAAGACATAGGACAATATCTTTGGTTGAGTTTAACGCTGAGCTAGTGGCATCGACAGAATCGACAGGTTAGACCTTGTTCTTTCCTAGGTTGAGTTACGAGAATGTGTGATGTTATTTGTAGTTTGTGTCATGTGCGGAAATGTGCTATATAACCTAATATATCATGCGGTGGTAGTTTGAGTAGTGTGTATATAGATTAGATGGCTTCAACCTTCTTAGAGTGGGAGTTCTTGCCTCGACCTTAGGGACCGAGAAGTTCGACGCATAGCAAGTTTCGGGACGAAACTTGTTTTTAGGGGGATCTGATGTAACGCCCCAATTTTAGGCGCGTTTGCATTTATAATTCTTGCGGCTTTTATCGATATTTAATGGCGCATATATATATATATATATATATATATATATATATATATATATATATATATATATATATATATATATATATATATATATTTTATTAAAAGTATTTTACGACGTGAAATATCTTCCCGGAGTATATTTATATTTTTTGATACATTCACATACATTTATATTATGATCTTCGGAAAAGTTCGGAACGTTTTTCCCGATTCGCATACGGATATTCCTTATCGAGTTATTCATTTATTCATTTATATTTTATTTTCTTTCTTTTCGTTTCTTTCTTCTTTCTTTTCTCTATTTCTTCTTTGGTTGATGAGCTGCACCCCGACCCCTCGATTATACCGCCTCCTTCCCAGTCTCTTTCCCTCTCTCACGTAACCTCTCTCTCTCACGTTACCCTCTCTCTCTCTCTCACCCGCCCATCTTCTCCCTATGCTTCTCTCCCTCTGTCCTATCTCAGACTTGAGGAGCAAGCGCTCCAACTGCTCCCATTGTCGTCGCCTAGATTTGCAACCACCAACACCACCACTCTTGCAGATCCACATCGAGCCTCGTCGGGACTGGAAGAAGGTATCCTCATCTCACCAAAACCGCCTTCTCTGTTTCCCTTGTTGTCGGAGACGCAGACGACATTGCAGCCACCTGGGAGAGACATCACCCCTCCGGAAACTACCTTGTCGCCACCACCAACGCACCGCCGGAGAGGCTCTCTTCATTCTCTTCCTTCACTTCCACCGGGAAGCCATGCTGCCTTACCATCTCCCCCTTCGAGCCAACCGGAGAGAGCATTGCTACCGCCTCACTCCGTCTCAGCAGATAGCCCCGCCTGACTGTGGGACGAGGTAAGTCTCCGGACTTACTTAGCTCGTATTCCTTGTATTAGCATTGATGTGTGCTTGGTGGTGTGTGATTATTCTTTATTGTTTATAACAACTAAACCGGTAATAGGACCACCGACCTTATATTAATTTGGCCCAAGTGTATGATAACGGGCGGTGACATCATTTGCCTAGCTCTTGCGAGAGTCTAGGAGGTTCTTGGCGACTAGCCCGTGCTGGTTAGACGGTCGGAGGCATCCGCACCATTCCATGCCGGTAAGTAGGGACCGAGGCGGGACCACGGTTGTCTCGTGTCACCAAACTAAGTTGAATTAGAGTGGGATATGACTTAATAATAAAAAGATAATAAACCGGAACTGTGTGCTTTGAGAATGTTGTGTGTTTATGATGATTTACTTGTGTTTGTGCCTTTCCCATTGATTCTAATGCTTCGAATATGAGCTAACGGTTTTATACCGTCTGTTGTAGACTGCATTGTAGGTTAGGATTGCGGCCGAGAGATCTGGAAGAGTAGGCAGCCGGGGTCGGTACATTTTAGGATTTGGTTTTGGGTGGAGTCGAGTTTGAGTATTGTATTTATTGTATGTTGTATGGCGTTTAGTCTTTGGGGTTGTATTTTCGGCTGAAGTCCTTTGTTGTATTCTTTCGGGTTTTTATTTTCATTGCATAAAAATGTATTTCGGTTTTGGCCTTTATTTGTGCCTTGTTGCAAGATCCGGTGAAATTGTTGTCAAGCTAAGGGTCGGGACCCATTGTGAGGTCCCAACCCGTAGCGCCCTGAGTCCCGCGGATTCGGGGTGTTACAAAAAGACTATTTTACCCCTGGTCCCGAGACTTCCCAAAAAAAAATCTATCATTTAGTTCTAATATTCTCCTCTAGGACCTAAGTCCACAATCGAGTTCTCATAGAAAAATTTAGTAAGGTTTTATAAAAGTTACCCAACATTCTTAGTTTACACAAAAGTCGTCAAGCCTCGACTTTGGGTTCACATACACGGCTTGGATAAGGATATAAAATCCCGAGATAAAATCCTAGATCCTCTATGATATACATACTAAACCTAAGAGTAAAGATCTCTCAAAAATACTTACTCATAACTCTCCCATAATTCTCCGAAGTTGGTATAAAAGCTGAAATTCCCATACTTAGTCTATTTTCCCCTGTTGTAAAAACAGCTCAAGTGCTCTACTTCGGGACCTTATAAAACGTAATCCGACCGTTAACTTTCTCCCAAATTTTAGCACAGTAAACTACATAATTCAATCTACAAAATACTAAAAATTCAACGGTTGATTCTAGATCTAAGCTATAGAAATTAGATACTAAAGTCAACAGGTCGAAGCTGAATTATAATGTGGGTAGAGGTTCTAATTTCGATTCTCCTTGACAGTATAAGCTTCCCTTATTTTTACCTAGAGGTCTCCGGTTAAAAACCCACTGCACCCAAACATACATCAACCATAAAAGACCATCTTAAGATCAAAACCTTCCTACTGCACATCTAACTTCTCTAAGTCTCGTCTAAGCAACCCTACACTGCTTTCACCTCAAAACTCAGCAACTACCACATATACACTAAACAACACAAAGGGTACTAAGCTCAGGAGTTGTGATTACTCACCCATAGCAGTGAAGATCCAGTTTGTTGTCAATCTCCCCAATGAAGAGTCCAACGTTGTATAAGGCTGCATTCGATCGAAGGAGAGTTGATTACGGATCTATACATGAGGAGGAAAGAGTGGACAGTAGGTGTGCACTTACTCAGTCTTCTGCTTTCGCAGCTTGGCACGCGATCTGCTCCTGGGGACGGTTGAAGACGCGTGTAGTGGATCGGACTGGCTGCGAGGGTGTGTTGTCCTGTGTTCGGCCTGTAGCAGCGATGGAGGCGTCAAGGATGTGTGGTGGTGGTCGATGGCGGACTGTGCAGCCGGTCGAACGATCGAAGGAAAGGTGGCGGAGTCCAACTGTGAGGTTGGCACCGCTGCTGGTGGTCGACGGAGCCGGCGGAAGGGAGGGTGGCGATGGTCCGAATGCGAGGCTGGCACCGCTATTGGTGGTCGTCGGTGTTGGCGTCGACTGTGCAGAAACGAGAGGGCTGCAGCGTGAGGTTATGCGGTAGAGGAGTGTTGTCGAGAGTGCCGCAGCAGGATTAGGAAAAGGAAATTAGGTTAAGCGTAGGATTGGATTAGGGTTAGGATTAGGGTTAAGGAGGTGGGCCGGCTGAAAGGTCATTGGGCCTGGTGTTGGGCCGGAACCGGCCTGCTCTTTAATTAAGACAAGAGGGCTGAAAGAATACTCGTTCTCCGCCCGAAACCGTTCAAAGTACAAAATTAATTACAAAATTATTTATGAAATTATTTACTGAATTATATAAGTTATCATTTTATGTGAATCCATGTTATATAAAATGATAGAATTTAATATCGTGTTATTTTTATTTAAAAGAATTTAGGTTGGCGGATCGGAAATCCGGTTTTATCCGGTATTAAACGGAGTTTAAAAATTTCGGTTATTACAATTGGAAAATGGAAACCGTAAAGTAATAAGATTCTACAAATCTTCGCCCCATCGTATCAACTGCAACTTCGTCCCGTGAAATCAGAAGGTAGGTTTCGTGCTTTCCTATTATGTCAACCAAGAATCGCCTAATCGCCATTGTCGTCCATTCCGAACTTCGCAATACCTTCGTCTGCCATTTTCGCAACTATAAACATACCCATATATGTAAATGTCATACATAGAATTCGGATACACATGACATAAAAGACATACGTACATTTATGTAAACATTATGTACACAATTACACATCGATCGTACATACACAATATGTACTATTACACACAACGAAGATGTAGATTAATGCACTTAATATGTACACAATTACACACACCTAATATGTAACAAATATGTATATATCATACATAGGGTTCAAAACACATACGTACATTACTGTCCCTAAAATGTGTACACAAGTTATCTTCGTCAACATAATATCGCCAATCTGGTCAATCGCCATTTCTCCAGAAAATGGCATACAACGTGATTCAAGATTACAACAATATAGTTACACAATTTCAACAACAAAATTATTATTTTCATAATATATGTACACTAACAAGTCAAAAGAAACACAAAATAACAACATAAATTTTGTCCTCCATTAAAGCATCAAAAAGCTTCGAAACACCATAAATTTGACTTTCACCTTACCGATTTACGATAGATGATGCTACAAAAACCTAACAACCGATGCAGTGTACTTCTCCAATGGCCAAAACGTGAACGCAGACAATTGCCCAAACCTGAACGCATAAAAACCCAGAAACCTCCGTCTTCCGTTTTCGTTGAAAATGGTGGACTGTATATCGTAAAAAAAACAGAAAATAATGTGCGAAGATCGTGGCTTTTAATGCTTACTAAACAGTTATTATCTTTAATTAGCATAATTAATTTTGGAAATAAATATTTTTTAATTGGAGAGAGAAAGATCATGAGATCTCTATTTTATTAATTATTAAATCTTTTCTTTACATATTCAAAGAACCTAGTTTGTTAATTAAAACACAAAACTACCTACTTTGTACACAATGATGCAAAAAGTGCCTACTTAACCATTTAACCCAACAATATTTCCCACATCGACAATCACAAACTTCAACGTACTCTTTATATAAACACGCAGAGATTAGAATGGTTGTCGAGCTCAGTAACGCGGGCTTGTAACTCGACGGGAGGACATTTAGATGGCGGAACTTGATCCTTGATAGTTGCTCGCCGGCGTTAAAGTCCCTCGCACAGCAGATGGTGAATATCCCGTTCGCTCCTACTCTGTAGATGGGAATGGTTCACGCAACACAGGCAAAAAGGGGAGGACAAATACCCTCGATGGGTCGCCTCCTTGTCTGTCGGGGACCGCGACGTGTCACCGACTATCGCCATGGCTAGCCGGATCATTGAACCGTTATTCTTTTGTTCCGTCGATTAGTGTATTCTACTCATCTTTAAAGTTTTATTTCAGGGATTCTACGTTTTATTTCAGGGATTCTTGTTGGGCTAGCGATTAGTGTATTCTACTCATCTTTTAAGTTTTATTTTAGGAATTCTACGTTTTATTTCAGGGATTCTTGTTGGGCTAGCCGGATCATGAACCGTAATTCTTTTGTTCCGTCGATTAGTGTATTCTACTCATCTTTAAAGATTTCAGGGATTCTTATTGATGTGCTTGTGTCTTCTAAACGCACTTAGATTGCAATTACTTTAAATACCCATTTACAGCCAACAAGTTTTACTCCATCACGCAAATCAATCAAATCCCGAACTTAATTTCGATTAGTCTAAAACCATAGTTAAGATATTTGTAATTTTTGCACAAATTCAAAGAAGTTAACCGATGATTATTATATTAGAAATATATATACACAAATTAACTTATTATTATTATAATATTATATACTTTTGTGTTATAATCTTAATTGAAATATGAGATACACTTGATGTAAGTTTTGTAGATATTAAAAATTATTAAATTTCCATTTTTTTGTATTAATTAATATAGGAATTTTTGTACAAGGCATGGGACACTAAGCTAGTGATTTAGTGTAAAATAACATGTATAAATCTATAAAAATATGGGTTTGTTTTATTTACCATGATAAAAAGGTAGCTTCTTCTCTAAAAAAATTGGATTAATTTTTAAGCTTAGAAACTATTAATCAATAATATTGGATATGTTTTTAATACTTGGTTCATTGGTGATCTTGCATGGTTTAAACTTTTTAGATAGTTATGTGAAGAAAAAAACACATAGTTTAAGGGTAATATATGTAATTTATCTTAAAATCTGTTTTGAATGTGCAATATTTAGCCGGTGTAATTGTTTGTTCCGATAAACATGTAGAGAGGTGTTGAAAAGTGGGTGATAATCAAACAAAAGAGTTGCTTAATTACATCAACTCACAGCGCGCCATTAGGGTAGTTTTGGTTTATTAGATACTAACTAGGCCCCTAGGAAATTATCACTGGAAAAAAAGATAAATTAAAGAGACCAGTCATAATTATAGAAGGTGGTTTGAGCAGTTACAAAATTTCATTTATTGAAAGTTTCCTTTAATTAAAATATTGGTTATTGGTGTAACACCTTGAATTCTCCGAACTCGGGACATTACTGGTTAGGACCTCACAATGGGTCCTGACCTTAGTTTGACAACAATATTACTAGGATCTTGCAACAAGACACAAATAAGAAAAACCGAAATTCATAAAAATGTATTTCAAAAGGGATGAATGCAACAACATCTACCAGCCTATAGAACTCAACAACGGAAAAGACTAATTGTCTTAACAAAAGGAAAAGAACAACAAAGCAACAACCCAAACCCCCACCCTAAGGATTACGGAGACCCGGCTGACCACTACTTCCGGATCACTCAGCTGCCGTTCTAACCTGCGGTAGAATCTAAAAACACAACAAAACAACCATTAGCTAGTTATCTAAACATTAGGAGAATAATAATAGCACACACACATAAAGTAATAAACATTCATCATGCTTTCAACAATCCATTTATTATCTTTATTTAAGTCATTCACTCTAATGATACTTATTTTATGACACGAGGGATTCTCAAACCTCGCCTCCGCCCCCGTGTACCCATCAGGAGTGGATCCGATGCATCTCACCGTGTACCTGTATGGTCTGGGTATAGAGAACCTCCCAGTCTCCTGGCAGAGCTGGGCAGTGATGTCACGGCCCGTTATACATACACTTGGGCCTTAAAACATAATAACCACGGTCGTCCTAACAAGTTGTTATTTATTATAACACACATTGCACACACACAACCATTATCACCCAACTAATATCCAGAAACTAGCTAAGTAAGTCGCAAGGACTTACTTGAATCAAATCACAACTCTCAAATTCTCAACTCGGTCCCCAACCATAGAAACTCAAACGCCTGTCACACAAGGCACGTGGATCAAAATTACATCCTTAAACTCTTAGAAGTTATAAACTCTAAGATGTACAGTCTCATGAAGAGAGATTACGGAAAAAGGCTCTCTTAAGGTAAAAAGACTATTTTACCCCTGGTCCCGAGACTTCCCAAAAAAAAATCTATCATTTAGTTCTAATATTCTCCTCTAGGACCTAAGTCCACAATTGAGTTTTCATAGAAAAATTTAGTAAGGTTTTATAAAAGTTACCCAACATTCTTAGTTTGCACAAAAGTCGTCAAGGCTCGACTTTGGGTTCATATACACGGCTTGTATAAGGATATAAAATCCCGAGATAAAATCCTAGATCCTCTATGATATACATACTAAACCTAGGAGTAAAGATCTCTCAAAAATACTTACTCATAACTCTCCCATAATTCTCCGAAGTTGATATAAAAGCTGAAATTCCCATACTTAGTCTATTTTCCCCTGTTGTAAAAACAGCTCAAGTGCTCTACTACGGGACCTTATAAATGTAACACCCCGATTCCGCGGGACTCGGGATGCTACGGGTTGGAACCTCACAATGGGTCCCGACCCTTAGCCTGACAACAATTTCACTGGATCTTACAACAAGACACAAATAAAGGCAAAACCGAAATTCATTTTAATGCAATGATATGATCCCCAAAAGAAAACAATGAAAGACTTCAGCCGAGATACAACGCTAAAGGCAACCGCCATACACGCGACATACATAATACCCTAAATAATACATAAAAACAACCCCCAAAACCCATCCTAAAATGTACGGACCCCGGCTGCCCACTCTTCCGGATCTCTCGGCCGCGCCCCTAACCTGCAAGGCAACTACGAAAATATCGGTACAAAACCGTTAGCTAGCATTCAAGGCATTAGAATCATGGTATTGGCACACACACACATAACGCATCATAAACACACAACATGTTCCAAAACACACAATCCGGTTTATTATCTTTTTATTATTAGGTCATATCCCGTTCTAATTCAACTTCTTTTGTGACACGAGAATCTTAAAGATCTCGCCCTTGTCCCCTTTCACCATACGGGTTTGTACTTGATGCGGATCAGCATCACCCGATGGGCTGGTCGCAAGGCACCTCCCAGTCATCCCCATTTTGGACTGGACAAGCGGTCACCGCCCGTTATCATACACTTGGGCCAAATATAAACATATAAAGTCGGTGGTCCTATTACCGGTTTAAATGTTATAACATAAACAATAAACACACACATAAACAATAAACACACACCACCAAACACGCATTGAAACTAATATAGAGAATACGAGCTAAGTAAGTCCGAAGACTTACCTCGTCCCAAAGATAATCCCGCTAACCACCGCTCTCAACTTCCCTTAGGAAGACACTCAACGCCTGGTCAAAACAAGGCACACAATCAACATCTCTCTCACATGCTAGAAGTCCTTAGACTTCTAGTCCCAATGATCTCGCAAGATCATAAACCATAACCATGATAGGATACGACTCCTAATCCTCACGATATCACAAGGTCATAACCATCACAACACATGCTAGGATACTCTCGTCCTAGTCTCCACAATCTCACAAGATCATACAACCATAATCTCAATCCTCATAAGCTCACAAGATCAACTCAAACACTCAACGTCTCACAACAATCGACAATCCTCAAAACTCACCTAAGGTCCAAACCACTACTTGGTATTCACTCTAAGTTATGCTAGATTATCCAACCTAGCATGATACTAATACTAAACATAACTAAATCGAGGGAAAGGATACTCACATGACGTCAAAAGACGGAAATCAATCAACGGATGTCGACTTGGACTTGTTAGGTCTTTATCGGGACGCTTCTGAACCTAACATCAAAACTATACAAATTTAGCTTATACGCTAAATTTGAACATACTACACAGTATATATATAAACTATAAGAATATCCCCCGTAATTCAAATCCGAGTTTAAAAACCGCTAACTCATTTTCCGGGGCAAATAATATCATTCGAAAAATATGGGTCATAATACGTAATTAAATATTTGGGCCAAATTCCATAAATAAACCGACAAGGACACAATACGTAATATATATAAATATAAGATCAAACTCGTATATAAAATCCAAGATTGAAACTCATAAAAACATTTTCTAGGCAAATATAACAATATCATAAAGCTTGAGTTATTTTCCATAATTAAAACTTTGGTCCCCTTTTGTAATTATTTCAGCAGAGGGCAGATCTGCAATTCAAAAATTAGGGTCAAATCTGCAATATAAAATATAGGGTACAAACTGTAATTTCACCAAATATAAGGGTCTCGATGGCAATTAACCCACAAGGGTTTTCTTTTTTCTTTGAAACCAAACGCAAGGCTGGGGAAGAGATGAACAGAGACGGCGGCAAGATCTGTGAGGCAGCGGCGTAGGTGGGGCTCCGGCTGGGCAAGGTTGCTGGTGTCTACGGCGTTAAATCCTCCGGCATCGGCTCGGTCCAGAGGAAGACGGAGGTGGCACGCCGTTGCAAATTTATGCTCGCTATTGAGGACGCAGGGGAGAGCTTTCGGATCCGACCGTTTCTGGTGGTGCATAAGCAGGGATTGGTGGCTCGGAGGAGACCGAGGTGGAGCAGGCGCTGCTGGGGCTTGCCAATCGACAACATTGGCAGCAGAGGTGGCGTAAATCCGGGCTATTAGACCGATTAGCCGGTAGAAAAAAAAAGAATGGAGGTGCAGGGGCGTAGGATGGGGCGACAGAGGGCGGAGAAGGTGGTGAGGGCTCCGGCGAGGCGAAGCTCCAGTCCAGTGTTGCAACAGTCCTGGTTTGCGGAGGAAGGAGATCGAGAGAGGGATGGAATGCACGGCTGTTCCATCATCACTGGGGTAGTAGGGAGAGAGATGAGAGCCAAGCAGAGGAAGGGTGAGGCGGTGAGGCTTGCGTGAGAGTAGGAGAGGGACAGAGGTGACGAGGGGTCGGGGTGGTGAACCGAAGGGTCGGGTTACAGGTTACAGGCTACAGGTTACTCAGACGGGGCAGTAGAGTCGAGGGGTCAGGGTGCGAGAAAGAAAGAGATATATACTAGATTTAAATATACCAAATCCGAAAACTTTTTGAACTTTTCCGTAAAATTATTATGCAAAAAAATATATAAATCAAATATATGTAAATATACTTGTAAAAGTATGATTGCCGATATAGAAATCGTTCTCGTAAAATTTGTACGAGATTAAAATAATAATTTAAAACGGATTATATATGAATATGAAATATATATACTCGAAAAATTTAATTTACGACGTAATAGTACTCATAAAAATTATTTAAGCTAATAAAGTATCGATAGAAGTAGGAAAATAAAATTTTAAAACGCACCTAAAAATGGGGCGTTACATTAGATCCTCCTAAAAACAAGTTTCGTCCCGAAACTTGCTATGCGTTGAACTTCTCGATCCCTAAGGCCGAGATATGAACTCAAACTAAGAAGATTAAAACCTTCTAATCTATACACACAATCTACTCGAACTACCACCGCAAGATATATCAGGTCACATAACACACTCCCGCACATGACACAACTACACATATCATCACACATACACATAACTCAACTAAGGGAAGAACTAGGTTTAACCCGTCGATTCTATTGGTGTTAATAGTTCCGCGTAAAACTTAACCAAAGATATTATCTTCCGTCTTCCTATTAATCTCATTGGTTCCTTGACTGCCACTAGATCATCATGACCGACCACACATCTCGAATCATGCATGTACTCTCTTGACTGATACACATGAAACCCCAGGTGAACACTCTCTACTCTTGGCGGCAACATCAACTTATAAGACACTTCTCCAGCTTGCGTTAAGATCTCATAAAGTTCGCTATACCGGAACTAAACTTCCTTCTCGGGTCTTTCTCAATGTAGCATTTCCATTATTTTCCCTTTGATTTCTCTATCAGAGAATATCGAACTTCCAATCTACATTGTTGCCTTTGGTTCTTGTCAAACCAAACTTTGATGTTATGTTTCCTCAATTCTTGTGGCACTTCCAAGTAGTGAAGTACTTTACCTCACACTGCTTCTACTAACGAGACACGTATGCTATTACTTTTACTTCGTTTCTCAATACTCAATCAAGACCCTGCCTTGGAGAATCACTTGTACACTTCAAATCCATCATACCTCGAGGCAATTTCAAAACAGCTACACCAATGAATCTCCTCTTAACTATCAACAACTCCATTGTCAATATTCTTCCCACTCTAACTTCTTTGTCTTCCGAAGTAGGTTATCCATAGATGGTGTTACTCCGAGAATCTCTCCACAAATCCGGTAATGACCAACACGTCTAAGAAAACTTCTTATTCGAGAGTAGACCAAAATATCTTGTCTGGGGCATCAGAAAGTCCATGTGGAGTAACTACCACTTGTAGTGACCTTGGCTGGTCCCAAGGTGCCGTGTTGGCAATATCCAGTCTCGAATTCTCAAACGACGACAATCCAATCTTACTTAATCTTAGAAGAGACTACCGACCCTTGCAACCGGTCGAGTAGATCCGCTATCTGTGGTGAGGGATACTTAGTTCTTCATTGTTATCTTGTTCGGCTAACGGTAATTCATGTACAAGCGGAGATAATCGTCTCTCTATTCGCAAACTAGTATTCTCCATAACAACTTCAAATCAAGAGTTCAAGATAACGTCTGGCATTTTCTATGGCAGTGCATTGGTTTAAATGAACCTTTATCCACAAGTCCTTGCAACTGGTTGTTCAAATGCTTCTTCCACTCACGTATCTTCACAGGTGTCATATGTAGAGTGTCTTGGATATCGGAGTCGAGCCAAACTCAACCTTAGTGGCAACACATTCCAATGTATTGGAATCCGTGATATCTCAAATTCCATCTTTTCTCTTCCCGTCCCATATCATAATAACCGGCACTATCTTGTCTTATCACTTCACAAGTGGTCACGACACAATTGATCTACCTCGATCTATTGAGGGGTGATGTCCTTTAAACACGTGTATTGTTCCATCATTAGCTACAAGGTTTACCGTCCTCTTTCAAAGATCCTTCATCTCTTGAACTCGAGAGACTTGCTCGAGTCTTCTGACTCTTGTATCCTTATTTAAGTATTCTTTTATCTTAATCTCATTTTCCCCCTTTGATGACACGATTGTAAAAATCTTCTATGGTTTCTCACTTATGTGCAACCTTAAGGGTCCAAACTGCAGGACTCAACCGTGCTTCGAAACAATTGATCTTATCTTCTTCGCTTTCCATGACATTCCAACGTATGGAAGGAGCTCTTCGTCTTCTACATAAGCTTTCACCATAGACATCCTTTCTTCAAGTAGGCGTAGAAATTATACTTTATTTTCTTATGTAACGTCAAACCGACCGTAGTGGTTCTAACCTCCACCTTTCATGTACTCCTTATACATCTCATATCGACAACAACTTCAAAAACTTCGATCTTCTCTTACTCTTGTTGGTTACCTTATGCATCTCTCGATATTCCCTAAATAACTTCACAACCGTACCTGTATCCCCGTGGAAAACGCTAGAAGAAATTACCCATCCAGAACCATTGAAATATCCAACTCATTACTTCTCAAGTGCTAGCGTCATAAGCTCTAAGCTTGCGGTGTTACTATAATCCAGGTTCCCCGTCTCACTCCATCCCTACCATGGCTTCTCCGTAGGAGTCAAGAAAACTTTGACTCAACTTTTGCTCGCGAAAACATAACATCCCTATCATTAGTACCAACATATCATGCATCCTATTTATGTATTCCCCCTTTTTCCGTACAACAACCATAAAAGCCTCACTTTCCTCCCGCTCATCTATTCTCTTCACTCTTATCAAACCTTAACAGTTCTTATACGTGTCGTGTCCCCCTTATGCCGATCCCATGAACAAAGAAAGTCGTACGGGTTCGTTACAATCCCCTCCCTAGGAGGTCTGTTACATTTACTTGATTAAAACGTTTATGCTTCAGTTAATACACCTCCTATCATTGCATTCAACCTTCACGAATGTTCTCCTTCTTAATGATCTCACATCATGGGTTACTCTTCCTTCCCACCGTCACCAGTATATAAGCCGCACCTGTGCACCCTCCTTGATCACCGATCAACTCATTGAAGACCCTCTCTAAGGTCAACGACTTACCCTCCTACCATACTTCCATGTTATCATACTCCTGAAGGATACTCTCTCTGGGTACTCAGTCTTAAACTTCACTAGCTCATTTTACTCCACTTCCCACTCCGTTAGCTCCTATTAAGCTCCCCTATTCCTTCCGTTTTTTTTTTAAGATAACTATACCTCCCCAACTCTTTCGTGTCATATGACCCAATTTCATAAGCTTAACTAATCTTCATAGTATCTTGTAAATGCATCTTCCCCACACCTCTATCGTAGTAACCACTCTCTCTTCTCTTGGTTGGTAACTTGAGTCTTTCAATCCAAACTCCTTGTTTCACCTTTCATCTTCTGAAGATCATTATCTACCCACACTTCCTCCTTCTTGGCGTTTCTTAGTCTTATCATTATAACGGAAACCAGTCAACTCCACGTGAAACCCCACCATGCCCTTCTTTTCATTACTCTAGTAATGTTTTAACTTTACTTTTTGGTACCTCGTAAGCTTAACTTACGGTATTTTAAATCCTTCTCACATGTTTCGTTCACTTCTCTCATCTTAACTCCAATGCTTAGAAACGTCTAAGGAAAGCTTTGCATCTTAATGGAACACCACCTTAACCTTGCTAGAACGTACTCATCTCCTTCTCGATTTACCTCTTTAGTTGTCCACGCTTCTTCTCGAAGAACTTAAGTTTGTGCTCTCCCATGGTCTCGTCGTCGTTCGATCATGGCCCCGTTGGAACCGCTTCTACACTTTAATGTTGCTCTCTTTGCTTGTATTGCTCCATCTCCACCTCTCTTTATTCGTCTCGAGTTCTTCTTTCTACTTGTTCGTCCTTCGTTATTGTCATCTCTACTCCTCCTCTTTGACATCCTCTTAAAGGAGTACAAGAACTCCAACGTGTTCGCCCGAACGTAGCTCTCAACTCGATACTTGAGCATATTCGTCCTCGTATGTACACTATCCTATGTAAAATGACGTCGTCCAAGGATGATAAATCATACTATCATCTTAACTAAAAGGTCCCATAACTTCATATGCCTACTGTATATAATAAGAATACTTATACATAACTATATAAGTCTTAAGTCCATATCACTACCAATATAATACATCCAACATTTTATCCACAATATAAGGTCCCAAAACATATAACCGTCCACATATATAACTATACACATATATTCAGTTCATCATGCAACATACAATCACAAAGATACACATCAATTCTATCATGCATAACTACAAGGCTCATATCCATATCTATATATATATATACATATACATATCAAGATCTAATAAACTAAGCTGCCGAGATCCGCGGAAGGAGTGGTGGTCCGTACATTCTACCCCGACTCATGAATGTGATTTTGAAAACGAAAACTCAAAACCCGTGGGGTTTTGTTTATTCCTTATTCGGCCTTTAGAAGATTGCGAGTGCCATTGTTGTCAACCTAGGGCTCTGATACCACTTTTGTAACACCCCGATTCCGCGGAACTCGGGATGCTACGGGTTGGAACCTCACAATGGGTCCCGACCCTTAGCCTGACAACAATTTCACTGAATCTTACAACAAGACACAAATAAAGGCAAAACCGAAATTCATTTTAATGCAATGATATGATCCCCAAAAGAAAACAATGAAAGACTTCAGCCGAGATACAACGCTAAAGGCAACCGCCATACACGCGACATACATAATACCCTAAATAATACATAAAAACAACCCCCAAAACCCATCCTAAAATGTACGGACCCCGGCTGCCCACTCTTCCGGATCTCTCGGCCGCGCCCCTAACCTGCAAGGCAACTACAACAATATCGGTATAAAACCGTTAGCTAGCGTTCAAGGCATTAGAATCATGGTATTGGCACACACACACATAACGCATCATAAACACACAACATATTTCAAAACACACAATCCAGTTTATTATCTTTTTATTATTAGGTCATATCCCGTTCTAATTCAACTTCTTTTGTGACACGAGAATCTTAAAGATCTCGCCCTTGTCCCCTTTCACCATACGGGTTTGTACTTGATGCGGATCAGCATCACCCGATGGGCTGGTCGCAAGGCACCTCCCAGTCATCCCCATTTTGGACTGGACAAGCGGTCACCGCCCGTTATCATACACTTGGGCCAAATATAAACATATAAAGTCGGTGGTCCTATTACCGGTTTAAATGTTATAATATAAGCAATAAACACACACATAAACAATAAACACACACCACCAAACACGCATTGAAACTAATACAGAGAATACGAGCTAAGTAAGTCCGAAGACTTACCTCGTCCCAAAGATAATCCCGCTAACCACCGCTCTCAACTTCCCGTAGGAAGACACTCAACGCCTGGTCAAAACAAGGCACACAATCAACATCTCTCTCACATTCTAGAAGTCCTTAGACTTCTAGTCCCAATGATCTCGCAAGATCATAAACCATAACCATGATAGGATACGACTCCTAATCCTCACGATATCACAAGGTCATAACCATCACAACACATGCTAGGATACTCTCGTCCTAGTCTCCACAATCTCACAAGATCATACAACCATAATCTCAATCCTCATAAGCTCACAAGTTCAACTCAAACACTCAACGTCTCACAACAATCGACAATCCTCAAAACTCACCTAAGGTCCAAACCACTACTTGGTATTCACTCTAAGTTATGCTAGATTATCCAACCTAGCATGATACTAATACTAAACATAACTAAATCGAGGGAAAGGATACTCACATGACGTCAAAAGACGGAAATCAATCAACGGATGTCGACTTGGACTTGTTAGGTCTTTATCGGGACGCTTCTGAACCTAACATCAAAACTATACAAATTTAGCTTATACGCTAAATTTGAACATACTACACAGTATATATATAAACTATAAGAATATCCCCCGTAATTCAAATCCGAGTTTAAAAACCGCTAACTCATTTTCCGGGGCAAACAATATCATTCGAAAAATATGGGTCATAATACGTAATTAAATATTTGGGCCAAATTCCATAAATAAACCGACAAGGACACAATACATAATATATATAAATATAAGATCAAACTCGTATATAAAATCCAAGATTGAAACTCATAAAAACATTTTCTGGGCAAATATAACAATATCATAAAGCTTGAGTTATTTTCCATAATTAAAACTTTGGTCCCCTTTTGTAATTATTTCAGCAGACGGCAGATCTGCAATTTCAAAAATTAGGGTCAAATCTGCAATATAAAATATAGGGTACAAACTGTAATTTCACCAAATATAAGGGGGCTCGATGGCAATTAACCCACAAGGGTTTTCTTCTTTCTTTGAAACCAAACGCAGGGCTGGGGAAGAGATGAACAGAGACGGCGGCAAGATCTGTGAGGCAGCGGCGTAGGTGGGGCTCCGGCTGGGCAAGGTTGCTGGTGTCTGCGGCGTTAAATCCTCCGGCATCGGCTCGGTCCAGAGGAAGACGGAGGTGGCACGCCGTTGCAAATTTATGCTCGCTATTGAGGACGCAGGGGAGAGCTTTCGGATCCGGCCGTTTCTGGTGGTGCATAAGCAGGGATTGGTGGCTCGGAGGAGACCGAGGTGGAGCAGGCGCTGCTGGGGCTTGCCAATCGACAACATTGGCAGCAGAGGTGGCGTAAATCCGGGCTATTAGAACGATTAGCCGGTAGAAAAAAAAAGAATGGAGGTGCAGGGGTGTAGGATGGGGCGACAGAGGGCGGAGAAGGTGGTGAGGGCTCCGGCGAGGCGAAGCTCCAGTCCAGTGTCGTAACACCCCGAATCCGCGGGACTCGGGATGCTACGGGTTGGAACCTCACAATGGGTCCCGACCCTTAGCCTGACAACAATTTCACCGGATCTTGCAACATGGCACAAATAAAGGCTCAAAAGCTCAAAAACGTTTATAGTGCAAATGATAAGAAACCCGAAAGAACACAACAACAAACTTCAGCCGAGATACAACTCGAAACCACAATGCCAAACACGCGGCACACAAAATGCAAACCAAAGGACAAACATAACTCGACTCCAACTCATAAACCCTTCCTAAAATGTACGGACCCCGGCTGTCCACCCTTCCGGATCTCTCGGCCGCATTCCTAACCTGCAAGGCAATCTACAACATTCGGTATAAAACCGTTAGCTTATATTCGAGGCATTAGAATTAACGGGAAAGGCACAAACACAATCAAAACATCATAAACACACAACATAATCAAAGGCACACCAATCCGGTTTATTATCTTTATTATGATTAAGTCATATCCCGTTCTAATTCAACTTAGATTTGTGACACGAGACCACTGTGGTCCCGCCTCGGTCCCTATTTCCGGCATGGAATGGTACGGATGCCTCCGACCGTCTAACCAGCACGGCTAGTCGCCGAGAACCTCCTAGACTCTCGCAAGAGCTAGGCAGATGATGTCACCGCCCGTTATCATACACTTGGGCCAAAATAATATAAAGGTCGGTAATCCTATTTCCGGTTCCGTTGCATAAACAGTAAACACACACCACCCAACACACATCAATGCTAATACAAAGAATACGAGCTAAGTAAGTCCGGAGACTTACCTCGTCACCACACTCAACTCACGACACTCTCGCTTCCTTAGGGAGGAAGCCCATAACCTGCTCACAAGAAGATAACTATATCAACAACACTCTCACAATAGAAGTCTAAGACTTCTACACAAATGGTCAAAGCAAGACCATTTGACTCTCAATTCTAGGACCGCATCCTAGAATCCCTCATGCTCACATCACACTCAACAGAAGCTAGAAGTCCTAAGACTTCTAAGCCCTCGGATCTCGCAAGATCATCACTCACAACGCCACTAGGATAAGCCAAACCTAAACTCCAAAATCCCATAAGATCATACAACCCCACCTCGAGCCTCAAAACGCTCACAAGATCAACCATATCACTTAAAGGCTTATAACAACATCACAAGATAACCAACACCTCAAGTTTAGAATCAACATCAATCCATCAAACAATATTAAATCCCCGAAACTCACCTAAGGTCCAAACCACTACTTGGTATTAACTCTAAGTTATGCTAGATCCATCCTAACATGATACTAAAACTTAACATAACTAGATCGAGGAAAAGAATACTCACATGAGCTCGAAGGCGGAAGATAGCCTACGAATGTCGAGATGGATTTGTTGGCCTTAAACGGGGCGCTTCCGAACCTAGCATCAAACTAAACAAATTTAGCATAACGCTAAATTTGGACATACTACATAGTATAGATAAACTATAAGAACGACCCCCGTAATTCAAATCCGAGATTAAAAATCTCAAAAACACTTTGCGGGCAATTTATGCAATTTTAGAAACTTGGTCATAATCCGCAAATAAATCTTCGGGCCATAAATCCGAAATAAATCCAACAAAGGAAATAATTGATAATGTATATATAAATATGAAATGAACTCGTATTTAAAATCCAAGGTTAAAACCCGCAAAGATATTTTCTGGGCAAATTATACGATTTCCGAGTATGGGGCATATTCTGTAATTAATTTCCTGCAGGGGCAAAAATGAAAGCTTCCAAAAAATGTGGGTCCAAACCGCCATAAAATATGGGCACAATTTGTAATATAAACAAAAGAGAGGGGGCCGAACATAAATAGCCCTAAAAGGCTCTTCTTCAACCTTTCAGAACACGCAGGCAGGAGGGATATGAAGAGGCGGCGGCGGCTAGGGCAGATCTCAGGGAATCCGGCAAGGCGAGGCTCAGGCGGCTCCTCTGGTGGCCGGAGTGGACCTGTGCGAGACTGGGGCGAGATTGGATGCGAATCAAAGGGTGCAGGCGAGAGATGAAGAGATTGGAGTAACGAGAAGGGCTGCTGAGGGCGGGGTCCAGGCCAGGCGCTCCTCCGGCAGCGAGGCGAGGCAAGTAGAGCTGTTGGCGGTCCCGACGAGCGAGGCTAAAGTGGAGCGTTTTTCCGTCCAGTTTGCAGCAGTCTTGGCTCTTCTAATTCGAGATCTTCCCTGGTGTGGACAAGGGAAACAAAGAAGATTCAGGTTGGGTAGCGAGAGAGACTGGGTGGTCCGATAAGCATAGAGAGGACGGCGATTGACAGAGGAGGTAAGAGCTTGAGGGTGTGCAGCGTGCAGATGATACGAGGGAGCAGCAGGGGTAGAGGATAGACGACTATCATCTCCGGTGTGTCAACTTGCTTGCGGGAGCTGAACGAGAAGACGAGGATGGAGAGATGGGCAGGTCGAGTATAGAGAGGTGAGGGGTTGGGCTTGGGGCTGTGTGAGAGTAGAGAGGCAAAGGAGGGTTGGGTAGGAAGGAACACATGAGTAGGTAAGCTGTAGCGTGCAGGGAGGACTGCAGTGCAGAGGCATGATAGTTGCTCAGGGGCTAGAGCAGCATAGCCTGCGGGGCTGGGGTAGAACACGCAACAGCAATATTCTCATGAAGGAAAAAGAAGAAAAAGGAAAGAGTAAAGAGTGAACTCGATCAACAAGCATTCGGAATGGGATTTCCGAATCGGAAAACTTCCGAAATTTTCCGTAAAATAAAATACCAAAAGTTTATGTATATATAAATATAAAATATATAAACTCAAAAATTTAATTTACACCGTGAAAATACTCGAATAAATATTTAGGCTATCAAAAAAGCAATACTATACGGAAAAAAATAATTTGGGGCGTTACATCAGATCCCCCTAAAAACAAGTTTCGTCCCGAAACTTGCCACACGCCAAACTTCTCGGTCCCTAAGGCCGAGGTGTAAACTCACAACTAGGAAGGCTTAGACCTTTTAATCTATATACACAAACTGCTCTAACTACCACCGCAAGATATATCACGTCATACAACACATTCCCGCACCGGGCACAAACTACACATAATAT
This sequence comes from Fagopyrum homotropicum, assembly GCA_033239125.1. Lineage (NCBI taxonomy): Eukaryota > Viridiplantae > Streptophyta > Magnoliopsida > Caryophyllales > Polygonaceae > Fagopyrum > Fagopyrum homotropicum. Next base: position 58,204,119 of record BSWB01000008.1, on the reverse strand, counting down.
CACACATGCACATAACTCAACTAAGGGAAAAACTAGGTCTAACTCGTCCATTCTATCGATGCTACTAGCTCAGCCTAAAACTCAACAAAAGATATTATTCTCCATCTTCTAGTTAGCCTCATCGGTTCCTCATCTGCCACTAGATAATCATGACTGACGACATGTCTCGAAGTCATGTATGCACTCTCTCGATTGATACACATGAAACACCAGATGGCAACGCCAACTTGCAAGTCACTTCTCCAACTCGCGTTTGATCTCAACAAGGTCCGATATATCGGAAACTCAACTTCCTACTCGGATCTTTCTCAATGCAATATTGCCATTATGTTTCTCTTTGATCGTCTCTAACAAAGAATGACGAGCTTCCGATTCACACAGTTGGTTTTGGTTCTCGTCAACCCAAATTTTAATGTTATGTTTTCTTCAATTCTCGTTGTAAGTTCCATGTAATGAAGCAAGTAATTTACTTCACACCGTTCCTACTAGCGCGACATGTATGCTATTATTTTTACATCGTTCCTCAATACTCAATCAAGACTTTGTCTTGGAGAATCTCTTGTATACTTCAAACTCATCATACCTCGAGGCCATTTCAAAACGGTTTCACCAAGGAATCTCCTCCTAACTCACAACAACTCTATTGTCAATTCTTCGTCTCATTCAATACTTCATCGTCATCCGTAGTAGGTTACCGTAAAAGGTGTTACACAACTTCTCCCTTCACATATCTGGTAAAGCTCAGCTCATCCAAGAAACTTGTAACCTCTTTCACATCCTTCGGGGTTGCCATCCCGAGACAACTTGTCATACAACTTCTCTTTTCTTCAAGAGTAGACCAAAATATCTTGTCCGGGGCATAGTAAGCCCATATGGAATCACTACACCTTGTAGTGACCATGGTTTGTCCGGAAAGCCGTATTTGCAACATCCTAGTTTCGAATCCTCAATTGGTGGCAATCTGGCCTTAAATCAATTTTAGAAAAGACTACTGACCCTTGCAACTGATCGAGTAGATCTTCCATTCATTGTAAGGGATACTTGTCTTTCATTGTCATCTTGTTCAACTTACGGTAATCAATGTACAAACAGAGATAACCGTCTCTCATTTCGCAAACTGGTGTTCCCCATAACATCTTCAAATCAAGAGTTCCAGATATACTTCTAATCATGAACTTCAAATCAAGAGTTCAAGATATACTTCCAACATGAACTTCAAATCAACTTAATGGTGAAATCCACCTTCCGATGCATTGTAATCCTTTCTATCTCGGGTCACATCTTTTCTCTACCCATCTCATATCGTGATGACCGACACAACCTGGTCCTAACGCTTGACAAGTGGTCCACCCTGATCTGTTGAGGTGACGTCCTTCAACTCTTTTGTTGCTCCTTCTATAGCTATTATATCCTTCATCCACAGAACTCGAGAGACTTGCTCTAATTTTCCGACTCTTGAAGCCTTAGTTAAGCAATAACTCAGCTTAATTCCTCTTCTTGCACATGTGTTCAATCACAAAGGTCTTAACTACAAGACTCGATCATACCTTATAACAACTCGATACAATCTTCTTTGCTTTCTATGACATCCCAACATATGGGAGGAGCTCCTTGTATTCTACATAAGCTCTCACCATAGACATCCTCTCTTCAATTAGGCGTAGAAATTTACACTTCATTTTCTTATGTAATGTCAAACAACCGCAGAGGCTCTTACCTCGATCTTTCATACACTTCTTGTACATCTCAAATCAACATCGAACTTCAAAACTTTAGTTTTCTCTTTCTCTTGTTGGTCCCCTTAAGAATCTCTTGGTATTCCATAAATAATCTTCACGACCGTACTAGTATGCCCTTAGGTGAAATTTCTCCAACCATCATCACTGAAAGATCCACTTATTACGTCACCAAGCGCTAACATCCTAAACTATAAGCTTGCAGCGTTGCCCTAATCTAGGTCTTCCCTTTCACACCATAACCACCATGGTTCATCAGTGTGAGCTTTGAAGCATCTGACTCGGCTTTTGCTCGCGAAAACATATCATCCATTTCATTAGAACGAACATACTATGCATCCTCTTATTATACTCCCGTCTATGCACCACGAACAGTGGAACCTCACCTTCCTCTTGATCTACTAGTTCCCTTTACCATGATCAAACCTTAAAACTTATAATCCAAGTCGATCTCCCATATCCCGTCTTCATGACCTAAGAAGTTCACAAAGGGTCATCTTCATCCTCCCCAAGGAGGTATGTAACAACTATTTGCTTGAACTCCTTCAACATTATTTTATTAAGAAAAATGTACTTCCGTTGATGTACTTCCTTACCATTGACATTGATCCACCACGAATACTCTAAGATCTTGTTGCCGATCCTTTATTTTCCCATAGTCTTGTTTACTCATCCCCTCTACACTCATCAATGGACAATCCGCACTTGTGCGTTCTCAGTTGTCACCGATTAACTTGTATTTGATCGTCTCAGAAGTCAATGACTTACCGTCTACTACACTTTCTATGTTACCATTCTCATGAAGGCTATCCTCCTCGAGGTACTCTACCTTAAACTTCTTTAGTTCCTTCTTCATCCCATGCTTCCTCTTCTTCATAATGTAAGCATATTTTCTTGGCCTTGTAGTTTCGTATAACTCCCTTCCATAGGCTTAACCATTATTCCATGTTGTCCTTCAAGTAAACCTTCACCAAAATTCTAGCCTCATATATCGTCCGTTCATGTTTCTCCTGATTAGTATCTCAAGTCTCTCCATCAATAGAAGCTTCTTGTTGCCTCTCTCATCCTCTCGGGATCAACATATACTCACACTTCTTTCTTCTTTGCATCACTTAGCCTTATCGTCATAACGGAAGCCGGTCAACTCCACGTGAAACCCCACCATGCCCTTCTTCTCCTAACTACTTTGATGTTAACACTTCACTTATTGGTACCTCGTAAGCTTAACTTACGGCATCTTAAATCTTTCGCAAGAGGTTCGATCACTCTTCTCATCTTAACTCCAATGCTTAGGAGCGTTTGAAGAAAATTTCACATCTTAATGTAATACCACTTCTACCCTTGCTAGTAGGGACTTCTCTTCCTCTCGATACGCGTCTTTGCTTTATCGTCACGCCACTTGGAAGAATCTTATGTTCTTTGTGTGTAGTTGCTTCATTCACGCTCCACCATTGTTTCCTCAGAATCGCTATCATGTCTTCATGTCGCTTCCCTATTTGTATAACTTCCATCTTGATTTCTCTTAAGTTGTCTCGAGTTTTCCTTTCACTTGTTCGTCCGTCGATTATGTCTTCTCGAATCTTTCTCTTCGACATCCTTTTAAAGGAATCCGATATTGTCACGGTGTTTGTTAGCACGAAATGCTCAACTCGATACTTGAGCGTATTCCTCCACGTATGAACGCTATCCTAATCCAACGACGTCGTCTTAACGATGATGATATCTTACTATCATCTTTTCTATAAGGTCCTATATCTCCATATGCTACTATAGATAATAAGAATATAGTATAAGGCTATATAGTCTTATGTCCATATTACCACTCACATAACACATCCGGCAATCCATTACAAAAAAAAAACAAGGTCCAAACATGTATTATAGTCCACATATATTCACTATACATATAAATCAAGTCATCATGCAACTACAATCCACATATATTATACATACCTACATATCTACATATATATATACAAATCCAATAAACTAAGCTGCCGAGATCCGCGGAAGAAGTGGTGGTCCGTACATTCTACCCCGACTCATGCATGTGATTTTGAAAACAAAAAGTCAGAACCCGTGTGGGTTCTGTTTATTCCTCATTCGGCCTTTAGAAGATTGCGAGTGCCATTGTTGTCAACCTAGGGCTCTGATACCACTTTGTAACACCCCGAATCCGCGGGACTCGGGATGCTACGGGTTGGAACCTCACAATGGGTCCCGACCCTTAGCCTGACAACAATTTCACCGGATCTTGCAACATGGCACAAATAAAGGCTCAAAAGCTCAAAAACGTTTATAGTGCAAATGATAAGAAACCCGAAAGAACGCAACAACAAACTTCAGCCGAGATACAACTCGAAACCACAATGCCAAACACGCGGCACACAAAATGCAAACCAAAGGACAAACATAACTCGACTCCAACTCATAAACCCTTCCTAAAATGTACGGACCCCGGCTGTCCACCCTTCCGGATCTCTCGGCCGCATTCCTAACCTGCAAGGCAATCTACAACATTCGGTATAAAACCGTTAGCTTATATTCGAGGCATTAGAATTAACGGGAAAGGCACAAACACAATCAAAACATCATAAACACACAACATAATCAAAGGCACACCAATCCGGTTTATTATCTTTATTATGATTAAGTCATATCCCGTTCTAATTCAACTTAGATTTGTGACACGAGACCACTGTGGTCCCGCCTCGGTCCCTATTTCCGGCATGGAATGGTACGGATGCCTCCGACCGTCTAACCAGCACGGCTAGTCGCCGAGAACCTCCTAGACTCTCGCAAGAGCTAGGCAGATGATGTCACCGCCCGTTATCATACACTTGGGCCAAAATAATATAAAGGTCGGTAATCCTATTTCCGGTTCCGTTGCATAAACAGTAAACACACACCACCCAACACACATCAATGCTAATACAAAGAATACGAGCTAAGTAAGTCCGGAGACTTACCTCGTCACCACACTCAACTCACGACACTCTCGCTTCCTTAGGGAGGAAGCCCATAACCTGCTCACAAGAAGATAACTATATCAACAACACTCTCACAATAGAAGTCTAAGACTTCTACACAAATGGTCAAAGCAAGACCATTTGACTCTCAATTCTAGGACCGCATCCTAGAATCCCTCATGCTCACATCACACTCAACAGAAGCTAGAAGTCCTAAGACTTCTAAGCCCTCGGATCTCGCAAGATCATCACTCACAACGCCACTAGGATAAGCCAAACCTAAACTCCAAAATCCCATAAGATCATACAACCCCACCTCGAGCCTCAAAACGCTCACAAGATCAACCATATCACTTAAAGGCTTATAACAACATCACAAGATAACCAACACCTCAAGTTTAGAATCAACATCAATCCATCAAACAATATTAAATCCCCGAAACTCACCTAAGGTCCAAACCACTACTTGGTATTAACTCTAAGTTATGCTAGATCCATCCTAACATGATACTAAAACTTAACATAACTAGATCGAGGAAAAGAATACTCACATGAGCTCGAAGGCGGAAGATAGCCTACGAATGTCGAGATGGATTTGTTGGCCTTAAACGGGGCGCTTCCGAACCTAGCATCAAACTAAACAAATTTAGCATAACGCTAAATTTGGACATACTACATAGTATAGATAAACTATAAGAACGACCCCCGTAATTCAAATCCGAGATTAAAAATCTCAAAAACACTTTGCGGGCAATTTATGCAATTTTAGAAACTTGGTCATAATCCGCAAATAAATCTTCGGGCCATAAATCCGAAATAAATCCAACAAAGGAAATAATTGATAATGTATATATAAATATGAAATGAACTCGTATTTAAAATCCAAGGTTAAAACCCGCAAAGATATTTTCTGGGCAAATTATACGATTTCCGAGTATGGGGCATATTCTGTAATTAATTTCCTGCAGGGGCAAAAATGAAAGCTTCCAAAAAATGTGGGTCCAAACCGCCATTGTAAAATATGGGCACAATTTGTAATATAAACAAAAGAGAGGGGGCCGAACATAAATAGCCCTAAAAGGCTCTTCTTCAACCTTTCAGAACACGCAGGCAGGAGGGATATGAAGAGGCGGCGGCGGCTAGGGCAGATCTCAGGGAATCCGGCAAGGCGAGGCTCAGGCGGCTCCTCTGGTGGCCGGAGTGGACCTGTGCGAGACTGGGGCGAGATTGGATGCGAAACAAAGGGTGCAGGCGAGAGATGAAGAGATTGGAGTAACGAGAAGGGCTGTTGAGGGCGGGGTCCAGGCCAGGCGCTCCTCCGGCAGCGAGGCGAGGCAAGTAGAGCTGTTGGCGGTCCCGACGAGCGAGGCTAAAGTGGAGCGTTTTTCCGTCCAGTTTGCAGCAGTCTTGGCTCTTCTAATTCGAGATCTTCCCTGGTGTGGACAAGGGAAACAAAGAAGATTCAGGTTGGGTAGCGAGAGAGACTGGGTGGTCCGATAAGCATAGAGAGGACGGCGATTGACAGAGGAGGTGAGAGCTTGAGGGTGTGCAGCGTGCAGATGATACGAGGGAGCAGCAGGGGTAGAGGATAGACGACTATCATCTCCGGTGTGTCAACTTGCTTGCGGGAGCTGAACGAGAAGACGAGGATGGAGAGATGGGCAGGTCGAGTATAGAGAGGTGAGGGGTTGGGCTTGGGGCTGTGTGAGAGTAGAGAGGCAAAGGAGGGTTGGGTAGGAAGGAACACATGAGTAGGTAAGCTGTAGCGTGCAGGGAGGACTGCAGTGCAGAGGCATGATAGTTGCTCAGGGGCTAGAGCAGCATAGCCTGCGGGGCTGGGGTAGAACACGCAACAGCAATATTCTCATGAAGGAAAAAGAAGAAAAAGGAAAGAATAAAGAGTGAACTCGATCAACAAGCATTCGGAATGGGATTTCCGAATCGGAAAACTTCCGAAATTTTCCGTAAAATAAAATACCAAAAGTTTATGTATATATAAATATAAAATATATAAACTCAAAAATTTAATTTACACCGTGAAAATACTCGAATAAATATTTAGGCTATCAAAAAAGCAATACTATACGGAAAAAAATAATTTGGGGCGTTACAAGTGTTGCAGCAGTCCTGGTTTGCGGAGGAAGGAGATCGAGAGAGGGATGGAATGCACGGCTGTTCCATCATCACTGGGGTAGTAGGGAGAGAGATGAGAGCCAAGCAGAGGAAGGGTGAGGCAGTGAGGCTTGCGTGAGAGTAGGAGAGGGACAGAGGTGACGAGGGGTCGGGGTGGTGAACCGAAGGGTCTGGTTACAGGTTACAGGTTAGAGGTTACTCAGACGGGGCAGCAGAGTCGAGGGGTCAGGGTGCGAGAAAGAAAGAGATATATACTAGATTTAAATATACCGAATCCGAAAACTTTTCGAACTTTTCCGTAAAATTATTATGCAAAAAAAATATATAAATCAAATATATGTAAATATACTTGTAAAAGTATGATTGCCGATATAGAAATCGTTCTCGTAAAATTTGTACGAGATTAAAATAATAATTTAAAACGGATTATATATGAATATGAAATATACTGATACATACATATATACTCGTAAAATTTAATTTACGACGTAATAGTACTCATAAAAATTATTTAAGCTAATAAAGTATCGATAGAAGTAGGAAAATAAAATTTTAAAACGCGCCTAAAAATGGGGCGTTACAATAAAACCTAATCCGTTAACTTTCTCCCAAATTTTAACACAGTAAACTACATAATTCAATCTACAAAATACTAAAAATTCAACGGTGGATTCTCGATCTAAGCTATAGAAATTAGATCCTAAAGTCAACAGGTCGAAGCTGAATTATAAGGTGGGTAGAGGTTCTAATTTCGATTCTCCTTGACAGTATAAGCTTCCCTTATTTTTACCTGGAGGTCTCCGGTTCAAAACCCACCGCACCCAAACATACATCAACCATAAAAGACCATCTTAAGATCAAAACCTTCCTGCTGCACATCTAACTTCTCTAAGTCTCGTCTAAGCAACCCTACACTGCTTTCACCTCAAAACTCAGCAACTACCACATATACACTAAACAGCACAAAGGGTACTAAGCTCAGGAGTTGTGATTACTCACCCGTAGCAATGAAGATCCAGTTTGTTGTCAATCTCCCCAATGAAGAGTCCAACGTTGTATAAGGCTGCATTCGATCGAAGGAGAGTTGATTACGGATCTATACATGAGGAGGAAAGAGTGGACAGTAGGTGTGCACTTACTCAGTCTTCTGCTTTAGCAGCCTGGCACACGATCTGCTCCTGGGGACGGTTGAAGACGCGTGTAGTAGATCGGACTGGCTGCGAGGGTGTGTTGTCCTGTGTTCGGCCTGTAGCAGCGATGGAGGCGTCAAGGATGTGTGGTGGTGGTCGATGGCGGACTGTGCAGCCGGTCGAACGATCGAAGGCAAGGTGGCGGAGTACAACTGTGAGGTTGGCACCGCTGCTGGTGGTCGACGGAGCCGGCGGAAGGGAGGGTGGCGATGGTCCGAATGCGAGGCTGGCACCGCTATTGGTGGTCGTCGGTGTTGGCGTCGACTGTGCAGAAACGAGAGGGCTGCGGCGTGAGGTTATGCGGTAGAGGAGTGTTGTCGAGAGTGCCGCAGCAGGATTAGGAAAAGGAAATTAGGTTAAGCGTAGGATTGGATTAGGGTTAGGATTAGGGTTAAGGAGGTGGGCCGGCTGAAAGGTCATTGGGCCTGGTGTTGGGCCGGAACCGGCCTGCTCTTTAATTAAGACAAGAGGGCTGAAAGAATACTCGTTCTCCGCCCGAAACCGTTCAAAGTACGGAATTAATTACGGAATTATTTATGAAATTATTTACTGAATTATATAAGTTATCATTTTATGTGAATCCATGTTACATAAAATGATAGAATTTAATATAGTGCTATTTTTATTTAAAAGAATTTAGGTTGGCAGATCGGAAATCCGGTTTTATCCGGTATTAAACGGAGTTTAAAAATTTCGGTTATTACAATTGGAAAATGGAAACCGTACTGTAATAAGATTCTACAAATCTTCGCCCCATCGTATCAACTGTAACTTCGTCCCAAGAAATCAGAAGGTAGGTTTCGTGCTTTCCTATTATGTCAACCAAGAATCGCCTAATCGTCACTGTCGTCCATTCCGAACTTCGCAATACCTTCGTCTGCCATTTTCGCAACTATAAACATACCCAGATATGTAAATGTCATACATAGAATTCGGATACACATGACATAAAAGACATACGTACATTTATGTAAACATTATGTACACAATTACACATCGATCGTACATACACAATATGTACTATTACACACAACGAAGATGTAGATTAATGCACTTAATATGTACACAATTACACACACCTAATATGTAACAAATATGTATATATCATACATAGGGTTCAAAACACATACGTACATTACTGTGCCTAAAATGTGTACACAAGTTATCTTCGTCAACATAATATCGCCAATCTGGACAATCGCCATTTCTCCAGAAATCGGCATACATCGTGATTCAAGATTACAACAATATAGTTACACAATTTCAACAACAAAATTACTATTTTCATCATATATGTACACTAACAAGTCAAAAGAAACACAAAATAACAACATAAATTTTGTCCTCCATTAAAGCATCAAAAAGCTTCGAAACACCATAAATTTGACTTTAACCTTACCGATTTACGATCGATGATGCTACAAAAACCTAACAACCGATGCAGTGTACTTCTCCAATGGCCAAAACGTGAACGCAGACAATTGCCCAAACCTGAACGCATAAAAACCCAGAAACCTCCGTCTTTTGTTTTCGTTGAAAATGGTGGACTGTATATCGTAAAAAAAACAGAAAATAATGTTGGAAGATCGTGGCTTTTAATGCTTCCTAAACAGTTATTATCTTTAATTAGCATAATAAATTTTGGAAATAAATATTTTTTAATTGGAGAGAGAAAGATCATGAGATCTCTATTTTGTTAATTATTAAATCTTTTCTTTACATATTCAAAGGACCTAGTTTGTTAATTAAAACACAAAACTACCTACTTTGTACACAATGATGAAAAAGTGCCTACTTAACCATTTAACCCAATAATATTTCCCACATCGACAATCACAAACTTCAACGTACTCTTTATATAAACACGCAGAGATTAGAATGGTTGTCGAGCTCAGTAACGCGGGCTTGTAACTCGACGGGAGGACATTAAGATGGCGGAACTTGATCCTTGATAGTTGGTCGCCGGCGTTAAAGTCCCTCGCACAGCAGATGGTGAATATCCCGTTCGCTCCTACTCTGTAGATGGGAATGGTTCACGCAGCACAGGCAAAAAGGGGAGGACAAATACCCTCGATGGGTCGCCTCCTTGTCTGTCGGGGACCGCGACGTGTCACCAACTATCGCCATGGCTAGCCGGATCATTGAACCGTTATTCTTTTGTTCCGTCGATTAGTGTATTCTACTCATCGTTAAAGTTTTATTTCAGGGATTCTACGTTTTATTTCAGGGATTCTTGTTGGGCTAGCGATTAGTGTATTCTACTCATCTTTTAAGTTTTATTTCAGGAATTCTACGTTTTATTTCAGGGATTCTTGTTGGGCTAGCCGGATCATGAACCGTAATTCTTTTGTTCCGTCGATTAGAGTATTCTACTCATCTTTAAAGTTTTATTTCAGGGATTCTTGTTGATGTGCTTGTGTCTTCTAAATGCACTTAGATGCAATGTAATATCCGAAATTTTTATTTCGTTTAATTCCGTAGCAAACCGGATTTCGATCCGTTGATCCCTATTTGTCTATCTAGTTGAACACAATATCTCAAAATTTTATCATTTTATGTAATCTCACTTCACATAAAATGATAAGATTTTTATAGCAAACCCTAACCCATCAAACCCTATTTTTATATATTGACATGTTTTTGACAAAGTCGTGACGCCCTTTTTACGAGTTATGACGAGATCATGACAAGATCATGACAAAGCCACGACATGTGTTGACGAGGTCTTGACGATACATGACAATACTTCAGCCCACCTCCTTACTTCCTGGATATTACAACCTTGTGTTCCCAGCAGCCCATCAACCCTTCCCTACACGCTGGCCCAATGATGAAGTCCAGTGAAGCCCGTCAGGAAGCCAACAAGAGAGCCTCTCTTCTTCAACACGTATAGGCCGAATCATCCTTCTTTCTACAGCTCCGGTTTTACAGCTCCTCCTTCCTTATTTGACGTCCAGATGCACGCTGCAAATCACCGCAGCCTATCCCCTCAATCCCGCAGATTCTGGCACTTTCCTTCTACAGATCACCTAACAGACGCTTACGGGAATCGCACCCCACTCCATCCGGCTTCGAGAACCCTAGCCACTGCATCTCATCCGTCCTACACACTGTTTCCGTCCAGCCCTAGATCTACACAGTCGGACCATCCTCCAACTCTTGGGACGCAAAGTCGGACCTTCAAGCCTTCTACTACAGCAGCGCCGACGTCTCCCAAGCCTGCAGAAGCGATAGCAGGGCCCCTTTCAGCCTTGCTGCAGCGCCGACGTCTCCCAAGCCTGCAGAAGCGGTAGCAGGGCCCCTTTCAGCCTTGCTGCAGCTCCAACGTTGACTAACCTCTCCTCTTCCTTCTCCTCACCAGCCCAGTTGCGCCACAGACATTAACACCAGGGGAAGTCTTCACCGCTCTACAGTTCGATCTCGTTGTCCTCCTCATGTTATGAACCTTGTAAATGCGTAAGACTCCCTCCTTCTTCCTTACTTTACTTGAGTCATATGTGTGCTTATAGCTGATGCCAAACCATCTAGGAGTCCATATAATTCAGCCAAAGGAACAGCTACAAGGAGCTGTTACATCTCTCAGTTTTCCGACATTGACGAACCGTCAACTTCAAGTATAGATCTGGGTAAGCTAGACTCTTCCTTTGCTCCTGGTTTTTGGATATGTTGTTGTCGGTATTGCAGTGTTGAACATACTGAAATTTGAGCCTATTCTGAGTTATACTTTAGGAGATAAGATTTTATCAAGTTGGCTTCTCATGCAGTTTTCTAAGTGTGCTGAGTTTGAGGAAAGTTGCTTGAGATGCAGTTTTGTGGAATAAATTTGGAGGGGTTATTGACTTCTGATAGACTTGAATTTTGGATATGATATAGTTGACATATTGTTGTAGAACATATTAAAATTTGAGAGGAATCCAGCGAGTGGTTTGGGATTTATGATTTTTCAAAGAGTGAATCGTAAGCAGTTTTTCTGTTGTGCTGAAATTCGGTTTTGTGAGATAGTTTTTAATAGGATTTTGATCTCCTTTGCGGCTGAATTTTGGATATATTATAGATAAGATTTTATAAAAGAACATATCAAAATTTGGGATAAATCCAACGAGTAGTGTAGGAGTTATGATTTTTCAAAGTTAAGACAGTTTTCTGTTTGTGAAGTGTTGTAACCAACTTTAGAAATTTTTGTAGAAGTGATGGTTGAACAGTTTTAAGAAATTCTTGCTCCTAGGAGTAGATGAGATATCATAGATGACCTAGGGAATTATTTCGGAATTTTTATAAGATTATTCGAATTTTATATTTGAAGCTGTAATTGGACTTTAGTGACTTTTCGAGAAATAGAAAATGGGTGGTTTTTCTAATTGTTACCTAAAATCATCCTAGGGAGTAGAATATGGTTAGTTAGTCTCAAATAAGAGTTTAAACATAAATTATGAAATTTTTAGAAGTTTCGGGACCAGGGGTAAAATGGTCATTTACCTGTATAAGGGTATTTTGGTAATCTCTTGTTGATCGATTTTTATATCTTAGAAGTTAAAATCTTCTAAGAAAGTGGGATACATTATTGATTCCCTTGTCTTGTATAATAGGCAATTGAGTTCCTACGGTTACATACCGAGTTGAGATTAAGAGAGTTGCGACTTGACTCAGGTAAGTCCTTTGGGCTTACTTAGCTGACTTCTAGATATGAGTGTGGATAATGATGGTGGTGTGTGAATGAGATGTTTATAGTTATATTTTAGCAGTAAATATCTACCGACCTATACTTTGGCCTAAGAGTAACGGGCGGTGGCATTCTGCTCAGTTAGCTTGAGGGCGCTGGGGGTTTCTTTAGGGACTAGTCCACACTCGGTTTGTAGTGATGCTACCGGCGGAGGTAAGCTAGACCTACACCCAGTTGGATAAGGAACGGAGGCGAGAACTCTTAAGATCTCTCGTGCCACAACTGAAAAATGGAATAAGGTGACTCACTAAATGAACAGATAATAACCGGTTTGTGTGCCAGCATGATGATTGTTTTATGTTATCTTGAGTGTGTTTGTGCTATCCTTATTCTGCTTATATTTTTGGATTGTTAGTTAACGGTTTATCCGTGTTGTAGATTTGTAGAGATAGACAGTTGCAGAGTGATCCGGAACGGATGGTCAGCCGGGTCCACGTACTCATTAGATGGGGACGGGGGAGTCTCCCTTACAGCTTGCATGTTATGTATATGTTTATGTTTTGTAAGGCTGTCACATGTGTACATTCATACAATAAGACTATTATGTTTCGAAATTGTTTTAAGTACATTTGTGCCTTGTTGTAAGATCCAAGTAATGTTGTTGTTAAACCAAGGTCGGGACCCATTGTGAGGTCCTAACCAGTAGCTCCCCGAGTTCCGAGAATTTGGGGTGTTACATGCAATTACTTTAAATACCCATTTAGAGCCAACAAGTTTTACTCCATCACGCAAATCAATCAAATCCCGAACTTAATTTCGATTAGTCTAAAACCATAGTTAAGATATTTGTAATTTGTGCACAAATTCAAGGCAGTTAACCGATGATTATTATATTTGAAATATATATACACAAATTAACTTATTATTATTATAATATTATATACTTTTGTGCTATAATCTTAATTGAAATATGAGATACACTTGATGTAAGTTTTGTAGATATTAAAAATTATTAAATTTCCATTTTTTTGTATTAATTAATATAGGAATTTTTGTACAAGGCATGGGACACTAAGCTAGTGATTTAGTGTAAAATAACATGTATAAATCTATAAAAATATGGGTTTGTTTTATTTACCATGATAAAAAGGTAGCTTCTTCTCTAAAAAAAATTGGATTATTTTTTAAGCTTAGAAACTATTAATCAATAATATTGGATAAGTTTTTAATACTTGGTTCATTAGTGATCTTGTTTTGTGAAGAAAAAAACACATAGTTTAAGGGTAATATATGTAATTTATCTTAAAATCTATTTTGAATGTGCAATATTTAGCCGGTGTAATTGTTTGTTCCGATAAACATGCAGAGAGGTGTTGAAAAGTGGGTGTTAATCAAACAAAAGAGTTGCTTAATTACATCAACTCACAGCGTGCCATTAGGGCAGTTTTGGTTTATTAGATACTAACTAGGCCCTTAGGAAATTGTCACTAAAAAAAAGATAAATTAAAGAGACCAGTCATAATTATAGGAGGTGGTTTGAGCAGTTACAAAATTTCATTTATTAAAAGTTTCCTTTAATTAAAATATTGGTTATTGGTGTAACACCCTGAATTCTTCGAACTCGGGACATTACTCGTTAGGACCTCACAATGGGTCCCGACCTTAGTTTGACAACAATATTACTAGGATCTTGCAACAAGACACAAATAAGAAAAACCGAAATTTATAAAAATGTATTTCAAAAGGGATGAATGCAACAAAGTCTACCAGCCTATAGAACTCAACAACGGAAAAGACTAACTGTCTTAACAAAAGGAAAAGAACAACAAAGCAACAACCCAAACCCCCACCCTAAGGAGTACGGAGACCCGGCTGACCACTACTTTCGGATCACTCAGCTGCCGTTTTAACCTGCGGTAGAATCTAAAAACACAACAAAACAACCATTAGCTAGTTATCTAAACATTAGGAGAATAATAATAGCACACACACACATAAAATAATAAACACTCATCATGCTTTCAACAATCCATTTATTATCTTTATTTAAGTCATTCACTCTAATGATACTTATTTTGTGACACGAGGGATTCCCAAACCTCGTCTCCGCCCCCGTGTACCCATCAGGAGTGGATCCGATTGTAATATCCGGAATTTTTATTCCGTCTATTCCGTAGCCTACCAGTTTCCGATCCCTCGACTTCACATAAAATAATAAGTTTAGCCCCAAACCCTAATTTAGAACGACTTCACATAAAATAATAAGTTTAGCCCCAAACCCTAATTTAGAATATGACTCGTCGTTGACAAGTCTGTGACGAAGCTATGAAAAGGCCCAGACACGTCTGTGACGAAGCTGTGACAAGGCCTGGACAAGTCTGTGACGAAGTTGTGACAAGGCCAGACAAGGCTGTGACGAGTCTGTGACAAGCCCAGACAGGCTGTTGACAGCCCAGGTTGCCAGCGCCCAGCGCCAGCCCAGCCTGCCCAACAGTAACTTGCCCAGCGCCCAGAAGCTTGCCAGCAGCTTGCCCAGCCCAGCAGCGCCCAGCTTCACTCAGCCTAGCAGCGCCATCTTGCCCAGCCCATGACAACAGCAAGGAGGGAGTGCTGGCCTGCTCGCTGAACCCGGAACTCCAGCCCACTGTAACCTCGTTCTGGCCCAGTAAAGCAGCAACCCGCAGCCTTCTTCAGCCCAACTACATGAGGAGACATAAACAACTGTTACCGAATTACTTCCCTTCTCTGTAACCGCCTATCTCCCAGCGTATCTCCACAAATCTCGCTCTCTCCTCTTCTGCGTTATTTCCTTCCTATTCTGCGTTTATTTTCTTTCTACAAATCTCTCGAACACTATCCTACAAGCTGTCCATATTCACGCCAGCACACACCTTCTTCCCTTCATTCGTTGATAGACTTTCAGCATCGTCTTCCTCCCTTCCGAGACTCTATCAACAGGCGAGGATAGCACTGAACCACAGGACGCCAACCTTCTGCATACAAGGTCAGAGTAGCCAAACGAAGGGAGCTCTTCTCATCGCAGCAACTGGAACGACTTCAACCCGGAGAAACACTGTAAAGCGCAGCAAGGTAGGCCTTTTCCTTTCCTTACGCCTCTTTCTTCTAGCTTGACATACATCTCTCACACCATCCTTCTCTATGCCGGACGACTGCCCTTTTGTGCAGAGGAGACGAATTATAGTCGTTTTGGAACAGCAGAAGACCGAGCCAAGTCTAATCTCAATCCGGTATTAGACCCCTTCCCCTTGCTCCTGTTTCTGTTTTAAATGCAACGTGGATATAGAATGTAGAGTTTGTTTCATAGGACTTGATCTGAGCTTGTGAGTGCAGTAGGTTTCGAATGCATGACCTGTAGACAAATTAATTAGTGGGTGCTGCTGACAGAGGGAATCGAAAGGGAGAAACAATGAACTGTTGGATATATATTTTTGTTTGCTTCAGTTTTGAAGTTAGAAACGGACAATCTTGGAAACCAATGTTAGAGAGTTTGAATGATGATCCACCGTTGAAATTTTAATAGGTGATAGGTAGATATATGTAGTTTACTATATTAAAATTTGAGAAGAAATGAACGGTCGGATTAGAAGTTATAAGCTTCCAAAGTAGGATAGTTAAGCAGTTTTTGTAAACATTAGAATTTTGCCTAAGTATAGAAATTGTAAGTGGAGTAGCCAACTTTGAGAATTTTTATAAAAATAATGGATGAACAGTTTTGAGAAATTCTTGCTCCTAAGGGTAGATGGAACATCATAGATGATCTAGAGAATTATTTCGGAATTTTTATAAGCTTTTACGAATTTTATATTTGAAACCGAAGTTGGACCTTTACGATCTTTCGGAAAATAGGAAAATAGGAAAAGTGCCAGTTTGTAACCAAACTAAACTTTAGGAGTTAGAATAGGACTGTAGGGTCTCAAATAGGAGTTTAGACATGAATTTCGGAAAATTTGGAAGTTTCGGGACTAAGGGTAAAATGGTCATTTTTCCATAAATTAGAGCTGTAATTAGTTATGTCCTATTACGATCTTCTATCTTAGAAGTCTTAGACTTCTAATTACGTTGGAGTGTGCTAATGCACTTATCTCCTTTGGCAGGCAACTGAGTTGCTACAGTTTACAGAGCGAGTTTGGTTTACAGAGAGTTGAGATTTATAACAGGTAAGTCCTTTGAGCTTACTTAGCTGACTTCTGAATATGAGCATGAATGATGATAGTGGTGTGTGATTGAAATGTTTAGAGTTATAGGTTGTGATAGATATTTACCGACCTATACTTGGCCTAAGAGTAACGGGCGGTGGCATTCTGCTCAGGTAGCTTGCGGGCGCTGAGGGTTTCTTTAGGGACTAGTCCACACTCGGTTTGTAATGATGCTACCGGCGGAGGTAAGCTAGACCTACACCTAGTTGGATAAGGAACGGAGGCGAAAACTCTTAAGAGTTCTCGTGCCACAACTGTAAAATTGAATAAGATGAATCACCTAAATAATAGATAATAAACGGTTGGGTGCCAGCATGATGTTTGTTTATCATTTTTCTGCGTGTGTTTGTGCTGTTGTTATTCTACTTATATTTGGATAGTTAGCTAACGGTTGTTATGTTGTGTAGACTTACCACAGGTTAGAGCAGATGTCGAGTTATCCGGATGGTAGTGGTCAGCCGGGGTGTCGTACTTTTAGGATGTGATGCAGTTTCATTATTTGTGGGATTTCCAGTTAGACCTTAGTTCTTTCCTTTCGATTCGTACCTTGTTATCTTGTTTTCCGGCTGTTGGTTGTTCTAGTCACATTCATACATTGTTAAGACTTAATTTATGATTTCCGGTTTTTCCTTATCTGTGCCTTGTTGTAAGATCTTGTTAAGTTGTTGTCAAACTAAGGTCGGGACCCACTTTGCGGTCCTAACCAGTAACTCCCCGAGTTGTAAAATTTGGGGTGTTACAACATGGTATCAGAGCTCTAGGTTGGCAACAATGACACTTGAAATCTTCAAAAAAGGTCATATAAGTAAATAAGCAGAACCCGAAAGGGGTCTGACTTTCAAAAGGAATTTTGGTTTTAAAATACATGCATTGTCGGGTTGGGATAGAAAGTACGGATGACCACCACTACCTCCGCGGATCTCGGTATTCTTAGTATTATTGTTATAGACTTTTACTGCTTATGATAGATTAGTTAGATCATAACTGTAGTTGTTACCGTTCGTGCAGATGGCACGTACTAGGGCTACACCAGCGACTGGCCGAGGTAGGGGTCGTCCCCCCTTCCCCCAGTCAGACAAGATCGAGCTGATAGCACCCCTGCTGTTAGAGGGCGTGGTCGTGGGGGTAGACCTCCACTAGGGAGAGGTCGAGCACGAGTTCCTCGAGAGGATCCACCTGCAGCAAGCATACCAGAGGCTGCTGTGGAAGAGGTAGCTGAGAGTGTAGGCCCCGAGGTCAGGCATGAGACCGCCGCTAGGTCTGGAGCGCAGGGAGCACGTTCGACTGAGTCAGGACGTGTTTCTATTGGAGCATCTGAGTATAGGGAGTACCGAGCATACGTCGAGCGTATGGAGGAGGCTGCGAGAGTTGAGAGGCTTACCAAGGTACCACCAGTGGTACCGGCTAGGTCAGCTCAGGTGACACAGGGAGTGTCTCAGGTGCCGGCTGTACCTGAGAGGAGAGCTAATGTTGATAGAGCGCCTGCTGGGTCTAGAGCACCGAGACCGGATGAGTGGTTGAAGGCTTTCAACTCTCAGAAGGTTCCCTCATTCAGTGGAGAAATAGGGCTAGAGGTGGAGCACTGGATAGGGAAGATAGAGACTGCTTTAAAGGCAATACGTTGCCCCGAGGATCGACAGGTGGATTTGGTGCAGACCTGTTTCACAGATGATCCTCATTCATGGTGGCGTACCATTCGTAGCCGAGTCACCAGTTGGGAGCAGATGAGGAACATTGTTAGGGACAGGTACTGTCCTGTCTCGCTGAGGAGGGAGAGATTCCAGGATTTCATTGAGGCGGGATTTGAGGATATCCCGATTGCTGCAGCCATAAAGAAGTTTCAGAAAGAGTTGACCTTACTTGGACCAGCTGCACCTCCAGAAGAGCAGCATGTTTACCTTTTCTCCAGGAGATTGAGAGAGAGTACCCGATCATATCTGGCTGGATTCCGCTGTGAGACTTTGTCTGACTATCAGGATAGGGCCTCTACTTATGAGAGAGATAGGCCAGCTTCGAGGAAAGCAGTTCAGTCTAGTGGGCCGGATAAGCGGTAGAGGACAGGACATGCTGGTAGCAGTGCAGCAGTAGCAGGTTATGGTCAAGGACAGACTCAGGGGAGGTCCAGCTACCACTCTACAGTTCAGACTCCCAGTAGAGATCGACAGTGCTTTAACTGTGGTAGCCGCGATCACATTAAGACAGATTGCCAGAGACCACCTACCACTTGCTTCACTTGTGGGAAGCCGGGACACAGAGCTACTTTCTGCCGTCAGGGTAGGGCCCCTTCACAGCAGGGATCTTCTCCTGCAGGTGCTGAGAAGAGTGTACAGAGACCTCCTCAGTACCGAGCTCCGAGTCAGCAGCAGCAACAGTACCGGGCTCCAGGACATCCTGCTTCATATAGTACGGCAGAGGGATCAGGTCGTGGCAGGGGACGTGGTAGTACCACTGACACCAGAGGAGGACCATCGAGAGTGTTCGAGCTGAGGAGCACCGAGCAGCCTACAGAACCTGCGACCACAGGTACTATTTGGATCCATGACTTACTTGTGCGAGTTTTATTTGATACGGGTGCTACGCACTCCTTTATATCAGATGCATGCGTAGATAGGTTATCCTTAGCTACAATAGAGAGTGTACCTTTTGTGGTTGGGTTACCAGATGGGGGTAAGGTTAGAGGATCCCGAGAGATTTATGACTGCCCTATTCATCTGGGAGGCCGGATTTGGTTAGTAAATTTTCTAGTCATGCCCTTAGCACATGAGGACGTGATATTGGGGATAGATTGGATGACTAGACATGGAGCAGTCTTAGATATTGGTATGAGAATTGTGACTGTCGCCACTGAGGAGGGTCAGAGAGTGATATTCCGAGATTGGGACCTCGGAAAGTCCGGCACAGTTATCAGCGCAGTGAGAGCAGCCAGATTGATAGCACAGGGTTGCGAGGCCTTTTGGTGTTATGCCATGAAGGAGCGCAAGAGCCTGACAGTAGAGGAGATACCGGTTGCATACGAGTTTGCAGAGGTATTCAGTGACGACTTACCAGGGCTACCTCCACAGAGGAGTGTTGATTTTAGCATTGAGTTAGAGCCAGGCACGAGACCGATCTCGAAGGCCCCGTACTGCATGGCCCCGATAGAGCTGCTTGAGCTGAAGAAGCAGTTAGAGGAGTTAGCAGAGAAGGGCTTCATACACCCTAGTGTTTCTCCCTGGGGCGCACCTGTATTATTTGTGAGGAAGAAGGATTGATCGATGAGGCTATGTATTGACTACCGTGAGTTGAACAAGGTCACCATCAAGAATAAGTATCCACTACCTCACATAGATGATCTGCTGGACCAGCTGCATGGAGCGTCAATGTTCTCGAGGATAGATTTGAGATCGGGTTATCACCAGTTGAGAGTGAGACTCTAGTACAAATACCCCCCCTAGACCCCGGTTATTTTGTACATGGAAACCCGGTTAAGGAAGCGTGGTTAACGGGAGCGAGGTCCGACAGTTCGCACCCCGGTAAATGTCACCGTGTTAAAATTTTCGGACCCCGGTTTTTTAATAACCGGGGTAAAAGTCGGACCCCGGTTATTTTAAAATAACCGGGGTAAAAGTCGGACCCCGGTTATTTTAAAATAACCGGGGTAAAAGTGGGACCCCGGTTATTTTAAAATAACCGGGGTCCAACTTGTATTTTTTTTTAAAAAAAAAATACCGATTTCGGACCACGGTTATTTTAAATAACCGGGGTCCCAATTCTAATTTTTTTAAAAAAAAAAAACACCACGGTTCTTTAAAGAACCGTGGCTGCATGATATTGCTGCAATTTTAAATAGCACCTGGATCCGATAATCTCACAATCGATCCAAATCTGGATCGAAACACTATTAATAATCTAAATGACCCTCTTATTCTATATAATAGCCATATAGATACTATACATGATCTAATAACAACATGATCTCAACATCAACAGCTACATGTATTCAGTTGTTTGCAACCACAAGTGTTCTTTCCCAGTTGGACTACACACAGGTGACACAACAAACAGCAATCACATAATCGAAAAAACAAAATGTAGATATCCAAACCCTTACATGTAAAGCTCTGACCAAAAGGGGCCTATCATTGAGAATTTCCTTGAAAACTTATGAGCCTTACTAAGCTGACCCGTTATCTCGTAACAAAAAGCCCTCAAGAGGTGCCACTCCTCTTTTCCCGTTCTTGTTCTGATAAACTAATAAGCTCTCCTGTGCTTATAGCATTGATTCCTTCCATATGGACTCAACTGTGGAGAATGCCCAACAACTTCATACTATATTAGGAATCCCCCTAGAAGAACAAGAAAGGGATAAAGTTGTGTGAACAATAGTAGACATAAAATAGAGTATGGAACTATCAAGATAAACTTCTGGAATAAGAGAAACATTAACGTAGCTAATGCGAGAGTGCATGATTATATATTGGATGGGTAACAATTTATGAGTGCATGACTAAATACATGACCGCGTCTTACGTACCTGTAACATCAATCAAAACATGGTTCATGCTAGATGAGTTCCTGCATCACAAAGGCAGGTTTAATAAGTGTTTTATCTTTCCCAATGTTTTCATCCACAAATTGGAGGGAGTGTAGGAGAAAGCATACATCTCAGAGGGGCTGTCATTGATCTCGGAATCATTAAGCCAATGAACAAGCCAGTCTTCAGCTTGATCAAGGCACTCTAACTCTAGACCAGAGGAATACGAGTGTTTTGATATACATCACAATTCACAATCATTGCATATGAATTCTTGTGTTTTCAAGTGACATATTACAGTTAAGTCATATATCAAGATTAAGTAAACAAACAAACCTTGAAATTGTGCTTCCCAGTTTGCTACTGCCAAAGCTTCTTCAGGATTATCAATCGTTTCCTGTCAATTGACCAAGAATTACAATTAAATATTACTTTATGCCGTAAGGAAGTTTCAAATTCAAGCTTAAAGAATGAAGAATACTCATAGAGCACTTAAGATTAAACCAACCAGGCCAACAACACTTGCAACACTAAAATAAAAGGTGTTGAAGAAGTTGTAACTCCAAACCTTCTCCAGCTTTGTGAATTGCATCGCTGGCAAATATACCTGTGGATTTTGGTATAACTAGTTGATCTTTCATTTTTATTCATATTCTTCTTGTGAATTGCATTGCTGGCATATAAAACTATGGCATTTTTAAAGTTGTCTATGAAGCCATGTCGAAAGACACATAAACATCAAAACAGGAAAACCCTATGAAAATGACTCATAATTCTGAACTAAATATCAACTACTTATACCAAAATCCATAATTCTAAACAAACATACCACCTCATAATTCTGAACTAAATAACTCATAATTCTAAACAAACATACCTACCTATTCAATAACCCTATGAAAATGACACATGAGTATCAAAACAGGAAAACCAAAATCCAACACACCCAATGAAACAGTTCAACATCAATGACAGCTGAAAATGGGAAAATGAAGATAAAAATAATTTGAGCTAATATAGTCAATCACTTGGTTTGTACCAGTTGCTGCAACAAATTAATTAAGAAAAATAGAAAAGTTAAGCTAGTAAAAGAGGAAGTAGTACCAAATGATCAAGAAGAAGAGTTGGGATTGTAAAAGTGAGAACAACAACTTCTAGTTTCCCATAGCAGAGGCCTGTAAGACCCATTATTGTATCAGTTAACTCACACATTCTGATAAATAATGTAGGTAGAAATGAAACTTCTGAACAAAGGAAGTGATCAAGTAGAATATAAAGACAACCTTTCAGTCTCATACACCTCAAAATCACTCCACGGTGAAAAGCAAAAACAGAAGTTGATAGCTCATTGCCATAACTATTACACTGATAATAAATTAATGATACAGGCTCAAGCCCAAAGTAAAAAAATAAATAATCAACAAGACAGCAACTGAAAGAGGTAATGCAAAGAAAGTCTAAATACCATAGCTAAAGCCTAAAGCTAATAAGAAAGCAATCAAGACATACAGTCATTTATTGTCAAAGAAATGTTTTCATCTTACATTAAAGCAAACAAAAGCTAGGATGGTCACAAACGCAATTGTTGAGGTTAACTTCTATGTCGAATACTGCTAAAAGTTGGATAGGGTCAGACTAGGGCGCAGGCAGATGACTGAAATGACCCCAAACCGTACAAAATGGTCACCTATTTGGGAAATTGTTATCATCCTTGTATCGATATGTTAACTTCATGGCTGAACTTAGTAGTTGGTTTGGTTGACATTTTAATGTCCTAAAAATGAGTTGTATTCTTGTCATCTATATATATATATATATATATATATATGAGAAAACAACATAATGAAAATAGACCACTGTCACAAAATATGACATGCCAGTTCTTGTGCTTGACAGTATGCGTCTTTAAGCATAATAAATCATATTAAGTGTTTAAGTTTAATAATGGATACTCATAGATGAGGATGGACTATGATATGATATAGATCTCATTCAAGATACATTCAAAATTCCATTTACAATGGTAGCAACTATAATAGTTATATAAAGTTACAATATATTAATTACCCATTTGTTTGAAAACGAATTTACAATAATATTCAAATTATTAGTATGAAAACTACTGTACTTTCAAGATTAAAGTAATGGTACAAAACTAAATTATACATTCAAGATATCCACTGTTAATATAAGGACGTTTAAGCAATTAAGCATATGATCTAATCCCATGATGTCCTGTAACATAAAATACTAAATTATTATATTTAATAACCTGATGCTCAATGCCCATTCTCACAAAAGTGTCATCTAGAGTAATAAAATCGGATAAAGATACAGATGAGTTATTCAAAAGTTTAAAGCTCATTGCAATGTATGTCTAGAAGCATGAACAAGATTGAAGTTGAAACAGCTTAGTCAATCAAACAGAATCCAAAGTTGAGGAAGCTGAAACACATCAACTAGTCCAGCAACAAGTCCAACAATTCACTTAGTCAATCAAACCGAATTTGAACTCAATAAACACATCAAATTTGAAAAGATGGCAGTCTTGACACAAACCTGGGTTGTGCTTAATTACAACCATTGCATCTTTGTAAGGTTTTCAATGGAAGGAGATATTGAACCTGTTAAGTAATTCTGAACCAAATTCCTGCAACAAATGAAGACATTTAGAAAGAGAAAAAGAAAAGCCCTAGTTGCTTTCATGGAGGAAATAAGTCACTGTGTTATATCTTACAGATTGGTGAAGTAAGTCAAGTTCCAGAGCGCATCAGGGACTTCAACTACAAGATCCAAAGAGGAAACCTTCCTATATACAAAAAATGAAAGAAAGAAAGAATGAATTAAGCTCACTGTTTTAGGATATACAAGATGGAACAATCGAATCACTCAGCGCAGGAGAGGATGAGCATACAGTACAGAGCAGTGATGTGGCAGGTGGAGTTACTCTTGAAGGAACAATCGCTTAGATGAAGGGATTGTAGGTGCATGTGTCGTCTATGGTGATCGAATCGCTCAGCGCCACAACATAGCTTCGGGATTGAGAGGTTAGGGCTAACGATTGAGAGACCGGTGCATCGATACGCGCTGTTGTTTCCGAATACGCTCAAAACGACGCCGCTGGATTACAATCTTTTACCACGGTTATTAATAAAGTGGGGTCCGAGATCAAAATATCACCCCGGTTACTAATATAACCGGGGTCCGAAATTTTAATACCCCGGTTAAATTATATAACCGGGGTCTAAAACTTTTTAAAAAAAATTAAAATCAATTCTCCTCGGTTATACATAAAAACCGTGGTCCGAAATTACCTATTATCACGGTTTTTTCAAACCGCTCCAACACAACCGAGGTGTAGGGGGGGTATTTGTACTAGTGAGAGACCAGGACATACCTAAGACGGCATTCCGGACTAGGTATGGCCACTATGAGTTTGTAGTGATGCCATTCGGGCTCACTAATGCGCCAGCAGTATTTATGGAGTTGATGAATGGGATTTTCATCGACTTCTTAGACCAGTTTGTAGTGGTCTTCATTGACGACATTCTAGTTTACTCTAGAAGTCGAGAGGAGCATGCCGGACACTTGAGGACAGTATTACAGATTCTACAAGATAGCCAGCTATATGCTAAGCTATCCAAGTGTGAGTTCTGGATGTTAGAGGTGGCTTTCCTAGGCCATGTAGTGACTGATGAGGGGATTAAGGTCGACCCGGCGAAGATTGAGTCAGTGTCTTCTTGGCAACCTCCGAAGAATGTTAAGGAGGTTCGCAACTTCCTTGGATTGGCAGGTTATTACCGTCGGTTTGTGGAAGGGTTTTCCCTGATCGCCCGACCACTTACTTGTCTCCTGAGGAAGACTACTCGGTTCGTCTGGTCTGAGCCGTGTCAGCAGAGCTTTGAGGAGCTGAAGAGGAGACTGACGTCTGCTCCGATCTTAGCACAGCCAGAGGGTACAGAGGATTTTGTAGTGTATAGTGACGCATCTAAGCTGGGCTTGGGGTGTGTCTTGATGCAGAGGGGTAAGGTCATAGCGTATGCGTCTCGACAGCTGAAGACGTATGAGGAGAACTATCCCACCCATGACCTGGAGTTAGCTGCGGTAGTACATGCTCTTAAAATCTGGCGTCATTATCTCTATGGAGCGACCTGTCAGATCTTTACAGACCATAAGAGTCTGAAGTACATATTCACTCAGCGGGAGTTGAATAACCGCCAGAGGCGGTGGCTAGAGTTGATCAAGGATTTCGACCTTGAGATTCTCTACCACCTCGGGAAGGCGAATGTAGTTGCTGACGCTTTGAGTCGGAAGACGCCTCGGGAGAAGGCGATAGCCCGGTTGACAGTACAACCACAGTTACAGAGAGACTTAGCTTGGTTGGAGGTAGAAATCTAGTTCCCCGATACAGCTCATCAGTTAGCCACCTTAGAGTTACTTCCGGACCTGTTGGGTGAGATCCGACAGAAGCAGGAGACCTGCCCGACTTTGACCCGGATCCGAGACCGGATGTCACGAGATGAGGCACCTCAATTCACTATTGGTGCCGATGGAGTGATGAGACGGCAGGATCGTATCTGTGTGCCATCAGACAGTGAGTTGAGACAGAGGATACTAGGTGAGGCTCATGCTACCCCTTACTCCGTACATCCAGGAGCGAGTAAGATGTATAAGGACGTGAGACGTTCCTTCTGGTGGGGTGGTTTGAAGCCTGATGTGGCCCGATATGTAGCCTAGTGTGCGACCTGTCAGCAGGTCAAGATTGAGCATCGTAGGTCCGGAGGAGAGCTCCACCCACTTCCAGTACCACATTGAAAGTGGGAGGATATATCTATGGATTTTGTTACAGGGTTGAGGCTCAGCAGAGGTTTTGATGCCATTTGGGTAGTGGTAGACCGTCTGACGAAGACCGCACGTTTCATTCCGATTAGGGAAACGTGGCCGGTAAGTCGTCTAGCTGAGGAGTTCACCAGACACATTGTGAGACTCCATGGAGTACCGAGGACTATCGTCTCCGACAGGGATGGACGTTTTACCTCGAGATTTTGGCAGCAGGTACATACTGCTCTGGGGACGAGTCTCCACTTTACCACTGCCTATCACCCATAGACAGACGGTCAGTCTGAAAGGACCATTCAGACCTTAGAGGACATGTTGCGGGCATGTGTGCTAGATTGGGGACAGGTACGGCCATATCATCTCCCACTTGTAGAGTTTTCATATAATAACAGCTGGCACGCGTCTATTGGGATGGCACCTTATGAGGCTTTGTACGGGCGGAGATGTCGTACACCGTTGTGTTGGGATGAGCCTAGCAAGGCTGATGGGGTAGTACCAGACCAGATACAGGATGACATCGCCCGGATTGCCTTAGTCCGGGAGAGGATGTTAGCAGCTCAGAGTCGTCAGAAGTCCTACGCCGACAAAAGGCGTCGACCTTTGGAGTTTAGAGTAGGTGCACAGGTGTGGTTGAGAGTGTCACCTACGAGAGGAGTTAGACGTTTCGGCATTAAGGGGAAGCTGAGACCCAAATATGTCGGTCCATTTGAGATCTTAGAGAGAGTTGGAGAGGTTGCCT
This sequence comes from Fagopyrum homotropicum, assembly GCA_033239125.1. Lineage (NCBI taxonomy): Eukaryota > Viridiplantae > Streptophyta > Magnoliopsida > Caryophyllales > Polygonaceae > Fagopyrum > Fagopyrum homotropicum. Next base: position 58,177,123 of record BSWB01000008.1, on the reverse strand, counting down.
ACCAATTAGCACTGCCACCGAGATTGGAAGGAGTCCACCCAGTTTTTCATGTATCTCAGCTAAGAGAGTATATACCGGATCCTAGACACGTCATCAGTCATGAGGATCTGATAGTCGAGCCAGACCACACTTTTGTGGAGTACCCAGTAGCCGTCCTAGAGCGTAGTACTAGGCGCCTGCGTTCTGAGGAGATACCGATGTTGAGGATCCAGTGGTCTACACGAGGAGTTGATGAGGCTACCTGGGAGACAGAGGAGAGTATTAGACGTAACTATCCTGAGTTCTTTGCGGAGTTAGCCGCTACCGCAGTACCGACGGGTTAGTACTTAGACGATACCTTATATGATTTCTGTGATTATATGTTTAAATGAGTGCTATGGTTTACACGATAATGTTGTGAGTAGTTTGCATGCTGAAAATATTTTTTTAAAAAACGAGATTAAAAATTTGAGTGAGGCCAGAAAATATTTTTGAGAAGGAGAATGTTTCGGGTAGATACTTTATTCTAAGTTTCGGGACGAAACTTATTTTAAGGGGGTACTGATGTAATATCCGGAATTTTTATTCCGTCTATTCCGTAGCCTACCAGTTTCCGATCCCTCGACTTCACATAAAATAATAAGTTTAGCCCCAAACCCTAATTTAGAACGACTTCACATAAAATAATAAGTTTAGCCCCAAACCCTAATTTAGAACAACTTCACATAAAATAATAAGTTTAGCCCCAAACCCTAATTTAGAATATGACTCGTCGTTGACAAGTCTGTGACGAAGCTGTGACAAGGCCCAGACAAGTCTGTGACGAAGCTGTGACAAGGCCTGGACAAGTTTGTGACGAAGCTGTGACAAGGCCAGACAAGGCTGTGACGAGTCTGTGACAAGCCCAGACAGGCTGTTGACAGCCCAGGTTGCCAGCGCTCCGCCCCAGCCCAGCCTGCCCAGCAGCAGCTTGCCCAGCGCCCAGAAGCTTGCCAGCAGCTTGCCCAGCCCAGCAGCGCCCAGCTTCACTAAGCCTAGCAGCGCCATCTTGCCCAGCCCATGACAACAGCAAGGAGGGAGTGCTGGCCTGCTCGCTGAACCCGGAACTCCAGCCCACTGTAACCTCGTTCTGGCCCAGTAAAGCAGCAACCTGCAGCCTTCTTCAGCCCAGCTACATGAGGAGACATAAACAGTTGTTACCGAATTACTTCCCTTCTTTGTAACCGCCTATCTCCCAGCGTATCTCCACAAATCTCGCTCTCTCCTCTTCTACGTTATTTCCTTCCTATTCTGCGTTTATTTTCTTTCTGCAAATCTCTCGAACACTGTCCTACAAGCTGTCCAGATTCACGCCAGCACACACCTTCTTCCCTAAATTCGTTGATAGACTTTCAGCATCGTCTTCCTCCCTTCCGAGACTCTATCAACAGGCGAGGATAGCACTGAACAACAGGACGCCAACCTTCTGCATACAAGGTCCAGAGTAGCCAAACGAAGGGAGCTCTTCTCGTCGCAGCAACTAGAATGACTTCAACCCGGAGAAACACTGTAAAGCGCAGCAAGGTAGGCCTTTTCCTTTCCTTACGCCTCTTCCTTCTAGCTTGACATACATCTGTCACACCATCCTTCTCTATGCCGGACGATTGCCCTTTTGTGCAGAGGAGACGAACTAGAGTCGTTTTGGAACAGCAGAAGACCGAGCCAAGTCTAATCTCAGTCCGGTATTAGACCCCTTCCCCTTGCTCCTGTTTCTATTTTAAATGCAACGTGGATATAGAATGTAGAGTTTGTTTCATAGGACTTGATCTGAGCTTGTGAGTGCAGTAGGTTTCGAACGCATGACCTGTAGACAAATTAATTAGTGGGTGCTGCTGACAGAGGGAATCGAAAGGGAGAAACAATGAACTGTTAGATATATATTTTTGTTTGCTTCAGTTTTGAAGTTAGAAACGGACAATCTTGGAAACCAATGTTAGAGAGTTTGAATGATGATCCACCGTTGAAATTTTAACAGGTGATAGGTAGATATATGTAGTTTACTATATTAAAATTTGAGAAGAAAATGAACGGTCGGATTAGATGTTATAAGCTTCCAAATTAGGATAGTTAAGCAGTTTTTGTAAACATTAGAATTTTGGCTAAGTATAGAAATTGTAAGTGGAGTAGCCAACTTTGAGAATTTTTATAAAAATAATGGATGAACAGTTTTGAGAAATTCTTGCTCCTAAGGGTAGATGGAACATCGTATATGATCTAGAGAATTATTTTGGAATTTTTATCAGCTTTTACGAATTTTATATTTGAAACCGAAGTTGGACCTTTACGATCTTTCGGAAAATAGGAAAATAGGAAAAGTGCCAGTTTGTAACCAAACTAAACTTTAGGAGTTAGAATAGGACTGTAGGGTCTCAAATAGGAGTTTAGACATGAATTTCGGAAAATTTGGAAGTTTCGGGATTAAGGGTAAAATGGTCATTTTTCCATAAATTAGAGATGTAATTAGTTATGTCCTATTACGATCTTCTATCTTAGAAGTCTTAGACTTCTAATTACGTTGGAGTGTGCTAATGCACTTATCTCCTTTGGCAGGCAACTGAGTTGCTACAGTTTACAGAGCGAGTTTGGTTTACAGAGAGTCGAGATTTATAACATGTAAGTCCTTTGGGCTTACTTAGGTGACTTCTAAATATGAGCATGAATGATGATAGGGGTGTGTGATTGAAATGTTTAGAGTTATAGGTTGTGATAGATATTTACCGACCTATACTTGGCCTAAGAGTAACGGGTGGTGGCATTCTGCTCAGTTAGCTTGCGGGCGCTGAGGGTTTCTCTAGGGACTAGTCCACACTCGGTTTGCAGTGATGCTACTGGCGGAGATAAGCTAGACCTACACCCAGTTGGATAAGGAACGGAGGCGACAACTCTTAAGAGTTCTCGTGCCACAACTGTAAAATTGAATAAGATGAATCACCTAAATAATAGATAATAAACGGTTGGGTGCCAGCATGATGTTTGTTTATCATTTTTCTGCGGATGGTAGTGGTCAGCCGGGGTGTCGTACTTTTAGGATGTGATGCAGTTTCATTATTTGTGGGATTTCCAGTTAGACCTTAGTTCTTTCCTTTCGATTCGTACCTTGTTATCTTGTTTTCCGGCTGTTGGTTGTTCTGGTCACATTCATACATTGTTAAGACTTAATTTATGATTTCCGGTTTTTCCTTATCTGTGCCTTGTTGTAAGATCTTGTTAAGTTGTTGTCAAACTAAGGTCGGGACCCACTTTGCGGTCCTAACCAGTAACTCCCCGAGTTGTAAAATTTGGGGTGTTACACCGATGCATCTTACCTTGTACCTGTATGGTCTGGGTATAGAGAACCTCCCAGTCTCCTAGCAGAGCTGGGCAGTGATGTCACGGCCCGTTATACATACACTTGGGCCTTAAAACATAATAACCACGGTCGTCCTAACAAGTTGTTATTTATTATAACACACATTGCACACACACAACCATTATCACCCAACTAATATCCAGAAACCAGCTAAGTAAGTCGCAAGGACTTACCTGAATCAAATCACAACTCTCAAATTCTCAACTCGGTCCGCAACTGTAGAAACTCAAACGCCTGTCACACAAGGCACGTGGACCAAAATTACATCCTTAAACTCTTAGAAGTTATAAACTCTAAGATGTACAGTCTCATGAAGAGAGATTACGGAAAAAGGCTCTATTAAGGTAAAAAGACTATTTTACCTCTGGCCCCGAGACTTCCCAAAAAAAAATCTATCATTTAGTTCTAATATTCTCCTCTACGACCTAAGTCCACAATCGAGTTCTCATAGAAAAATTTAGTAAGGTTTTATAAAAGTTACCCAACATTCTTAATTTACACAAAAGTCGTCAAGGCTCGACTTTGGGTTCATATACACGGCTTGGATAAGGATATAAAATCCCGAGATAAAATCCTAGATCCTTTATGATATACATACTAAACCTAGGAGTAAAGATCTCTCAAAAATACTTACTCATAACTCTCCCATAATTCTCCGAAGTTGGTATAAAAGCTGAAATTCCCATACTTAGTCTATTTTCCCATGCTGTAAAAACAGCTCAAGTGCTCTACTTCGAGACCTTATAAAACCTAATCCGACCGGTAACTTTCTCCCAAGTTTTAACACAGTAAACTACATAATTCAATCTACAAAATACTAAAAATTCAACGGTGGATTCTCGATCTAAGCTATAGAAATTAGATCCTAAAGTCAACAGGTCGAAGCTGAATTATAAGGTGGGTAGAGGTTCTAATTTCGATTCTCCTTGACAGTATAAGCTTCCCTTATTTTTACCTAGAGGTCTCCGGTTCAAAACCCACTGCAGCCAAACATACATCAACCATAAAAGACCATCTTAAGATCAAAACCTTCCTGCTGCACATCTAACTTCTCTAAGTCTCGTCTAAGCAACCCTACACTGCTTTCACCTCAAAACTCAGCAACTACCACATATACACTAAACAGCACAAAGGGTACTAAGCTCAGGAGTTGTGATTACTCACCCGTAGCAGTGAAGATCCAGTTTGCTGTCACCGCTATTGGTGGTCGTCGGTGTTGGCGTCGACTGTGCAGAAACGAGAGGGCTGCGGCGTGAGGTTATGCGGTAGAGGAGTGTTGTCGAGAGTGCCGCAGCAGGATTAGGAAAAGGAAATTAGGTTAAGCGTAGGATTGGATTAGGGTTAGGATTAGGGTTAAGGAGGTGGGCCGGCTGAAAGGTCATTGGGCCTGGTGTTGGGCCGGAACCGGCCTGCTCTTTAATTAAGACAAGAGGGCTGAAAGAATACTCGTTCTCCGCCCGAAACCGTTCAAAGTACGGAATTAATTACGGAATTATTTATGAAATTATTTACTGAATTATATAAGTTATCATTTTATGTGAATCCATGTTACATAAAATGATAGAATTTAATATCGTGTTATTTTTGTTTAAAAGAATTTAGGTTGGCGGATCGGAAATCCGGTTTTATCCGGTATTAAACGGAGTTTAAAAATTTCGGTTATTACAATTGGAAAATGGAAACCGTAAAGTAATAAGATTCTACAAATCTTCGCCCCATCGTATCAACTGCAACTTCGTCCCTAGAAATCAGAAGTTAGGTTTCGTGCTTTCCTATTATGTCAACCAAGAATCGCCTAATCGCCATTGTCGTCCATTCCGAACTTCGCAATACCTTCGTCTGCCATTTTCGCAACTATAAACATACCCAGATATGTAAATGTCATACATAGAATTCGGATACACATGACATAAAAGACATACGTACATTTATGTAAACATTATGTACACAATTACACATCGATCGTACATACACAATATGTACTATTACACACAACGAAGATGTAGATTAATGCACTTAATATGTACACAATTACACACACCTAATATGTAACAAATATGTATATATCATACATAGGGTTCAAAACACATACGTACATTACTGTCCCTAAAATGTGTACACAAGTTATCTTCGTCAACATAATATCGCCAATCTAGACAATCGCCATTTCTCCGGAAAATGGCATACATCGTGATTCAAGATTACAATAATATAGTTACACAATTTCAACAACAAAATTACTATTTTCATCATATATGTACACTAACAAGTCAAAAGAAACACAAAATAACAACATAAATTTTGTCCTCCATTAAAGCATCAAAAAGCTTCGAAACACCATAAATTTGACTTTCACCTTACCGATTTACGATAGATGATGCTACAAAAACCTAACAACCGATGCAGTGTACTTCTCCAATGGCCAAAACGTGAACGCAGACAATTGCCCAAACCTGAACGCATAAAAACCCAGAAACCTCCGTCTTCTGTTTTCGTTAAAAATGGTGGACTGTATACCGTAAAAAAAACAAAAAATAATGTGGGAAGATCGTGGCTTTTAATGCTTCCTAAACAGTTATTATCTTTAACTAGCATAATTAATTTTAGAAATAAGTATTTTTTAATTGGAGAGAGAAAGATCATGAGATCTCTATTTTGTTAATTATTAAATCTTTTCTTTACATATTCAAAGGACCTAGTTTGTTAATTAAAACACAAAACTACCTACTTTGTACACAATGATGCAAAAAGTGCCTACTTAACCATTTAACCCAATAATATTTCCCACATCAACAATCACAAACTTCAACGTACTCTTTATATAAACACGCAGAGATTAGAATGGTTGTCGAGCTCACTAACGCGGGCTTGTAACTCGACGGGAGGACATTAAGATGGCGGAACTTGATCCTTGATAGTTGGTCGCCGGCGTTAAAGTCCCTCGCACAGCAGATGGTGAATATCCCGTTCGCTCCTACTTTGTAGATGGGAATGGTTCACGCAGTACAGGCAAAAAGGGGAGGACAAATACCCTCGATGGGTCGCCTCCTTGTCTGTCGGGGACCGCGACGTGTCACCAACTATCGCCATGGCTAGCCGGATCTTTGAACCGTTATTCTTTTGTTCCGTCGATTAGTGTATTCTACTCATCCTTAAAGTTTTGTTTCAGGGATTCTATGTTTTATTTCAGGGATTCTTGTTGGGCTAGCGATTAGTGTATTCTACTCATCTTTTAAGTTTTATTTCAGGAATTCTACGTTTTATTTCAGGGATTCTTGTTGGGCTAGCCGGATCATGAACCGTAATTCTTTTGTTCCGTCGATTAGTGTATTCTACTCATCTTTAAAGATTTATTTCAGGGATTCTTGTTGATGTGCTTGTGTCTTCTAAATGCACTTAGATTGCAATTACTTTAAATACCCATTTAGAGCCAACAAGTTTTACTCCATCACGCAAATCAATCAAATCCCGAACTTAATTTCGATTAATCTAAAACCATAGTTAAGATATTTGTAATTTTTGCACAAATTCAAAGAAGTTAACCGATGATTATTATATTTGAAATATATATACATAAATTAACTTATTATTATTATAATATTATATACTTTTGTGTTATAATCTTAATTGAAATATGAGATACACTTGATGTAAGTTTTGTAGATATTAAAAATTATTAAATTTCCATTTTTTTGTATTAATTAATATAGGAATTTTTGTACAAGGCATGGGACACTAAGCTAGTGATTTAGTGTAAAATAACATGTATAAATCTATAAAAATATGGGTTTGTTTTATTTACCATGATAAAAAGGTAGCTTCTTCTCTAAAAAAAATTGGATTATTTTTTAAGCTTAGAAACTATTAATCAATAATATTGGATATGTTTTTAATACTTGGTTCATTGGTGATCTTGCATGGTTTAAACTTTTTAGATAGTTATGTGAAGAAAAAAACACATAGTTTAAGGGTAATATATGTAATTTATCTTAAAATATGTTTTGAATGTGCAATATTTAGCCGGTGTAATTGTTTGTTCCGATAAACATGTAGAGAGGTGTTGAAAAGTGGGTGTTAATCAAACAAAAGAGTTGCTTAATTACATCAACTCACAGCGCGCCATTAGGGCAGTTTTGGTTTATTAGATACTAACTTGTCCCCTAGGAAATTGTCACTAAAAAAAAGATAAATTAAAGAGACTAGTCATAATTATAGGAGGTGGTTTGAGCAGTTACAAAATTTCATTTATTAAAAGTTTCCTTTAATTAAAATATTGGTTATTGGTGTAACACCCTGAATTCTCCGAACTCGGGACATTACTGGTTAGGATCTCACAATGGGTCCCGACCATAGTTTGACAACAATATTACTAGGATCTTGCAACAAGACACAAATAAGAAAAACCGAAATTCATAAAAATGTATTTCAAAAGGGATGAATGCAACAAAGTCTACCAGCCTATAGAATTCAACAACGGAAAAGACTAACTGTCTTAACAAATGGAAAAGAACAACAAAACAACAACCCAAACCCCCACCCTAAGGAGTACGGAGACTCGGCTGACCACTACTTTCGGATCACTCAGCTGCCGTTTTAACCTGCGGTAGAATCTAAAAACACAACAAAACAACCATTAGCTAGTTATCTAAACATTAGGAGAATAATAATAGCACACACACACATAAAATAATAAACACTCATCATGCTTTCAACAATCCATTTATTATCTTTATTTAAGTCATTCACTCTAATGATACTTATTTTGTGACACGAGGGATTCCCAACCCTCGCCCCCGCCCCCGTGTACCCATAAGGAGTGGATCCGATGCATCTCACCGTGTACCTGTATGGTCTGGGTATAGAGAACCTCCCAGTCTCCTGGCAGAGCTGGGCTGTGATGTCACGGCCCGTTATACATACACTTGGGCCTTAAAACATAATAACCACGGTCGTCCTAACAAGTTGTTATTTATTATAACACACATTGCACACACACAACCATTATCACCCAACTAATATCTAGAAACCAGCTAAGTAAGTCGCAAGGACTTACCTGAATCAAATCACAACTCTCAAATTCTCAACTCGGTCCGCAACCGTAGAAACTCAAACGCCTGTCACAGAAGGCACGTGGATCAAAATTACATCCTTAAACTCTTAGAAGTTATAAACTCTAAGATGTACAATCTCATGAAGAGAGATTACGGAAAAAGGCTCTCTTAAGGTAAAAAGACTATTTTACCCCTGGTCCCGAGACTTCCCAAAAAAAAATCTATCATTTAGTTCTAATATTCTCCTCTAGGACCTAAGTCCATAATCGAGTTCTCATAGAAAAATTTAGTAAGGTTTTATAAAAGTTACCCAACATTCTTAGTTTACACAAAAGTCGTCAAGGCTCGACTTTGGGTTCGTATACACGGCTTGGATAAGGATATAAAATCCCGAGATAAAATCCTAGATCCTCTATGATATACATACTAAACCTAGGAGTAAAGATCTCTCAAAAATACTTACTCATAACTCTCCCATAATTCTCCGAAGTTGGTATAAAAGCTGAAATTCCCATACTTAGTCTATTTTCCCCTGCTGTAAAAACAGCTCAAGTGCTCTACTTCGGGACCTTATAAAACCTAATCCGACCGTTAACTTTCTCTCAAATTTTAACACAGTAAACTAAATAATTCAATCTACAAAATACTAAATATTCAACGGTGGATTCTCGATCTAAGATATAGAAATTAGATCCTAAAGTCAACAGGTCGAAGCTGAATTATAAGGTGGGTAGAGGTTCTAATTTCGATTCTCCTTGACAGTATAAGCTTCCCTTAATTTTACCTAGAGGTCTCCGGTTCAAAACCCACTGCACCCAAACATACATCAACCATAAAAGACCATCTTAAGATCAAAACCTTCCTGCTGCACATCTAACTTCTCTAAGTCTCGTCTAAGCAACCCTATTCTGCTTTCACCTAAAAACTCAGCAACTACCACATATACACTAAACAGCACAAAGGGTACTAAGCTCAGGAGTTGTGATTACTCACCCGTAGCAGTGAAGATCCAGTTTGTTGTCAATCTCCCCAATGAAGAGTCCAACGTTGTATAAGGCTGCATTCGATCGAAGGAGAGTTGATTACGGATCTATACATGAGGAGGAAAGAGTGGACAGTAGGTGTGCACTTACTCAGTCTTCTGCTTTAGCAGCCTGGTACGCGATCTGCTCCTGGGGACGGTTGAAGACGCGTGTAGTGGATCGGACTGGCTGCGAGGGTGTGCTGTCTTGTGTTCGGCCTGTAGCAGCGATGGAGGCGTCAAGGATGTGTGGTGGTGGTCGATGGGGGACTGTGCAGCCGGTCGAACGATCGAAGGAAAGGTGGCGGAGTCCAACTGTGAGGTTGGCACCGCTGCTGGTGGTTGACGGAGCCGGCGGAAGGGAGGGTGGCGATGGTCCGAATGCGAGGCTGGCACCGCTATTGGTGGTCGTCGGTGTTGGCGTCGACTGTGCATAAACGAGAGGGCTGCGGCGTGAGGTTATGCGGTAGAGGAGTGTTGTCGAGAGTGCCGCAGCAGGATTAGGAAAAGGAAATTAGGTTAAGCGTAGGATTGAATTAGGGTTAGGATTAGGGTTAAGGAGGTGGGCCGGCTGAAAGGTCATTGGGCCTGGTGTTGGGCCGGAACCGGCCTGCTCTTTAATTAAAACAAGAGGGCTGAAAGAATACTCGTTCTCCGCCCGAAACTGTTCAAAGTACGGAATTAATTACGGAATTATTTACTGAATTATATAAGTTATCATTTTATGTGAATCCATGTTACATAAAATGATAGAATTTAATATCGTGTTATTTTTATTTAAAAGAATTTAGGTTGGCGGATCGGAAATCCGGTTTTATCCGGTATTAAACGGAGTTTAAAAATTTCGGTTATTACATCAGTTCCCTCTTAAAAGAAGTTTCGTCCTGAAACTTAGAATAATGTAACTAATCATCCAACTTTCTTTGTAAATCTTGGTTTCATAAAATTTCTGTTTTCTACCATGCAACTACTCAATCATCATACACAGACACACATCACATAAAACATAATCACTCAATCCAATATAGAAACATGAAAAGTCAAACAATAGTAGCATCCAAGTACTAACTCGTCGGTACAGAAGTAGCGGCTAATTCCGCAAGGTACTCTGGGTAACCATTTCTAATGCTCTCCTGCGTTTTCTAAGTAGGCTCAGTGATTCCTCGTCTAGACCACTAGAACTCTATAAAAGCATGAACCGGCTAAATTTTCTGATCTTCATAGTTGATGCCGTGTCTCGGATTCGGTAGGTACTCTCTCAACGGTTTGGTTTTCTAAACTTACTTCTAGCTCTTTTGATGACTCTGCCAAACCAAAACTTATCCTTCCATTGGGTCCACTTGATTCTGAACTAATGATCTTAAACTTCCGTCGGCACTTTACTAAGTGCCTAATGCTCTTTATAATTCAAACCACCTGGCCCGGTTTTGTCAATGTGACCTAACCGGATCGTTCCTTAATTAATGGGTTTTCACCTACTTCTTGTCAAGCTTTCAAATTTATATAACTCAAAACAAATTACACACCTAAGTGGACCTTTTCATATAGATCTCTAATTCCTTAACTTGAATCATAGTTAACATAACACTGATTTTCTTCATCTGTGGTTTATGGCCTACCACGATTCTGTTGTAACACCCATTAGTCATAATGGCGTCTTTATGAGGGTCAACATGATTTACCCCACTCCCGCCTATACTTTCCTTCTAATACTAGCAAGATCCTCTTCAAACAGACCCTTACTCTCTTTTTTAACCGTAGTCTGTTCTTAACCAACCAATAAGCAACCTCTAATCCGATTCTCTCCATATCCTTACTTCATCCCAGAAGGTTGTCGTTGCCTACTTGGGGAATCTTCCAAAGCATCAGTAAAGTTATCTCTTAAATTCGTAGTCACTAATATCTCTTCTTAACGGTACCTACTCGTCAATACCAACCAACACTTACACGTCCTCAGTTGATGTCGGTCAGTCTATAATTGACTTATCTGAATATTCCGGACTTGCTCTTCTCATACCTATACTGGCGTTAAATTTTTTTGTGAGCATCATTTGCTCGATTAATCCTTTCATGCTTCGCTAATTCGTTTTATCTTCCACACTTCTGTTTCCGTAGGCTAACTCTACTTCTTAAGCCCAACTGGGTCATTCATCTTGACCTAAATAGTCATTCCAAGTCTTCAACGATAGCTGGTAAGTGTCTTTGTAGTTCTGATGATTTTAGTTATCATCCTCTTGCAGTTCCCCTTGCATGTATCGTCGGTGTTGATGACTTATGTCCCGTGATAATTGGGGTTACCTTGGACTTTCGAGTCCACCAAGGCCGTTCTCATATATACATTCCTTCGCTGGTGTTACCGGCAACATTGCCTTCATGATACTCCGTTGTTCCGCTACAAGGCTTCAACTCTTTGATACCGACATTGCGATTTCATTCAAATTCCTAGAAGATGGAAAAGTGTTAGAAAATCCTTTTTTTTGTTGAGTTTGGGTTGGGTTGTTGATCAAGGATCATGAACAAGTAAAACAAAATACAACAACCAAGAGATAATAATTAATCATAAAAACGGATTCTAGGTTTTAAGACCTTTGATTATGGCAACAATAATGATAGACAAGCTTGCATGTTTAATTAGGATAATTAGGTAGCATAAACCCTAGCATTGCAAAATCTCGGCCTATTCTTCAACATATCTGTTAGAGCCTTAGTCTTTTAGAGAACCCGCCCCTGTGCCTTAGCATGGCCGCAGGTGCGGAGCCGTCCCGCGGCATGGATGACCCACCCCCGTGGCTTAGGCGGTAGTCCGCCGTCTTCTTCGACTCCTGCTTTCCGTTTTCTTCCCCTATATGTTTCCCTCTCTCCTCTTGTGATGAGGGTTTTGATCCAGACTTCTCCCTTCATCCTCAATCCTTCATCTTCTCTTCACATTCTTCTTCTCTTTCTCCTTCTCCCGAGTTCTCTCTTTAGATCTTCTTCCAAGTATGAACCTCTGGAAGTGTGTTTGTTGGCCGAGATGATGGTGATGTTGTTGTTGGTTGTGGCTTCAAAGGCCCAGCCTTGTGAGATCTCATTCTGGTTCAGTAGTGGTTAATTTCTTTCTCTTCCTCTCCTTTCTTTCTTCTTTCCCTCCTCTTCTCTTCTTTAGCTTGGAATCCCACGAGCTTGCTCTTTTGTTAAGCCTTGGATGTTGTATGTGTATATTGATGATGGGTTGTCTTTGGCACCTTAGAAGAGAAGAGCATCAAACGAGAGATCGAAGAAAAACTAGAAGATCACCCTTTTGATGTGGTGTCTCCCCCCCGCCCTGCCAGTGCCGCCCTTGCGGCTTGTCACCACTCTTGCGCCCTTCCGTTCCAGCAGGTATGTCTTTGTCCAGGAAATACCAAGTGTGGTATGTGTCCTTCCTTCCTTGTGTTATAGTTTGAGTTTGAGAGTATGTTAGTGTTGTATAAGATGGGAGTGATGATGTTATATGTCGAAGAATGCCTTATGAATCTTTGAGTATTGATGAGATATCGAGGTTTAGTTATGGGTTGTGATCTGGTATGATCTTAGGGTCTAGGAGGAGGAATCTCCTAGCCTTGTTATTGATTGATGTTGTGTGCCTTGTTTATATAGGCATTGATCGTTTCCTCGAGGGAAACCGTGACCACTGTTGTTTAGGAATTCCTTGTGACAAGTAAGTCCTTTGGGCTTAGTTAGCAGGAGTTTATTGGTTTGAGTGATTGTGATAGTGGTGCATGTGCATATGTATGTTGCAATGATAACTTTAACCGGATTGAGACGACCATATATGTATTAATTGGCCAAAGTGTATGATAACGGGCGGTGATAACTTGTCTAACTCAAAATGGGGCAACTAGGGGGTTCTCTACAACCATTCCTCCAAGTGGTGATGATTTGCACCAATTCCAGACCTGTGTGGTAAAATGCGACAGAGGCGAGGTTGTTCTACTCATCGTATCACACCAAATGAATTAGTAATGGCATAACGTAATGAAGATAATAAACGGATACGGTGTGAGCATTGCCTGCTATGATGTGATGATGTGATTATATGTGCCATTACCATTATTCTTATTCATAAATTGTTAACTAAAGGTTTCATAGCATGTTGTAGATGCTTTGCAGGATAGGAAGAATGTAGAGTGATCCGGTGGGGTGATCAGTCGAGGGCATCCATACATTAGGACGTGTATGGGTTTTGGGGATGTTTATGTATACATATGCATGATGTTGCCGTTTATACTCAGTTGTGGTTTGTATGTATTTTGATATATGGTTCTACAATTTTATGAATTTGGTTTTTTATATTTATTTGTGTCTTGATGTAAGATCCAGTGAACTTGTTGTCAAGCTAGGGCCAGGATCCATTGTGAGATCCTAGCCCATAACGCCCCGAGTCCCGCGGATTTGGGGTGATACAAATTTGGTATCAGTGTCTTATGTTGACAACAATGAAACTTGCAATCTGCGATAAAGGCCGAATAGATAAATAAACAAAACCCGAAAGGGGTCTGACTTCAAAAAATTCATTTGGTTTTAAAATGTGTATACAATTGCTTTGGGATAGATTGTAGGGAAGCCATCACCCTTTAGAGAATCTTAGCCATATATACATACATATATATAATACTCAAATCCAAAACACACATGCACAGTCCAACACACACACACACACACACACACACACACACATATATATATATATATATATATATATATATATATATATACATATGGTATTATATAGCCTATACATTTAGATATGCGTATACCGCAGATAGCTGAGACTAGAGCAACATCTGTAGTAGGACGAGGTGGAGGTAGACCCCTCTTCCTCCGGTAGTTATAGGTCAGGGACATGTTCCCATTGCTGACCCGCCAATTGTAGAGGATATACATGAGGAGGTTGCTGAAAGCGTCGTTCCTAAGACTGGGAACGGGATGGCAACGAGACAGGGATCTCAACGAGTATGATTAGAGAGCGTTTCTTGCCTGCCACACTGAGGAGGGAGAATTTGCAAGATTTTAATGAGGCCGGTTTCGAGAACGTTCTTGTATCTGAGGCGATCAGGAGGTTCCAAGAGGAGCTGGCGTTACTGGGTCCAGCTGCACCTCCAAAGGACTAACATATGTATCTAGTCTCCCGCCAACTGAGGGAGAGTACCCGTTCCTACATGGCGGGTTTCCATTGTGATTCCCTGTTAGATTATCAAGATAGAGCCTCGGCTAACGAGCATAAGCGGGCTGGACAGAGGAGGGTTTCTCATATAGAAAGGTTTGTGAAGAGACAAAGGACATGACAGACTAGTGCAGGAGCATTAGGGTACGGGCGAGGCCAGACTAAAGGCCGCTCGAGTTACCCAGTGTTTGCACTGACTTCTATGAGAGGACGAAAATGCTTCAACTACGGAGAGCTTGGGCATATGCGATCTGATTGCCCGAGGGCGCCAATGACGTGCTTCTCTTTTGGGAACTAGGACATCGAGCTACCTATTGCTGTTAGAGCAAGGCTTCGTGACAGTAGGGTTCTTCCCTGCTAATGCAGTAGGAGGTGGGCAGAGACCACCTCAACATCAGATACAAGGACAACATAAAGCCCTAGATCATCCTGCTACTCAGGGTTCTGCTCTAGGACCAAGTAGAGGAAAAAGTTGTGATGGAGGTAATACTGATACCAAAGGAGCTCGGGGTCAAGTTTTTGAGTTGAGGAGCGTTGAGGAGTTGCCAACGCAGGTACCATTTTGATTAATGGTTAACCTGTTAAAGTTTTGTTTGATACAGGCTCTACACACTCATTTATTTTGATGTATATGTTGGTAGACCGACCTTAGATAGGGTAGAGGGGAGACCCTTTGTTATAGGGTTACCCGATGGGGTTTAGGTGAGAGGTACCCAAGATGTACATGGTTGTCCTATACATTTAGGAAACCGCGATTTGTTAGTGGACTTCTTTGTCATGCCATTGGTGCGTGAAGAAGTCTTTTTGGTGATGGATTTGATGGATAGGCATTGTGCCGTGTTAGATGTTGCTCGGAGGACCGTGATAGCCTCTACCGAGTCGGGTCAAATAGAGATCTTTCGAGGTTGGGAGCTTGGAAACACGAGTATGGTTATCAGCACATACCGAGCGGCGAGGCTGATTGCGCAGGGTTCTGAAGCCTTCTGGTGTTATGACATGAAGGAAGGTGAGTGTCCAACATTACAGGATATCCCCGTGGTTTGTGAGTTCACGAATGTGTTTGATGAGCCGTCCATTTTGCCGCCTCAGAGGAGCGTGGACTTTGGCATAGAGTTGAGTCCGGGACGAGACCGATCTCAAAGGCCCCATATCGTATGGAGCCTATCGAGTTGTTAGAGCTAAAGAAGCAACTCAAGGAGTTGGTGGAGAAGGGTTTCATATGCCCGAGCATATCCCCGTGCGGTTGTGTATCGACTACAAAGAGCTGAACAAGGTGACCATCAAGAACAAGTATCCTTTGCCCGTATTCATGACTTGTTGGATCAACTTCAAGAAGCGACTGTGTTCTCCAGGATTGACTAGCGCTCTGGATATCACTAGCCGAGGGTGAGAGATCAGGATGTGCGCAAGACGGCATTTTGGACTCGATATGGTCACTACGAATTTGTAGTGATGCCATTCGGGCTCAAGAATGCGCCCGTCGTCTTTATGGACTTGATGAATGACATATATTCATCGACTTTCTGGATGAGTTTGTGGTGGTCTTCATAGACGATATCCTGGTGTACTCTCGTAGCAGAGTGGAACATGTAGGGCATTTGACGATTGTATTACGAGTTCTGAAGGATAGAGGGTTGTAAGCCAAGCTCTCTAAGTGAGAGTTTTGGATGCTAGAGGTAGCCTTTATAGGTCACATTATTTCCGCTGAGGGGATCAAGGTTGATCCGGCGAAGATGGACTGTATTGCACCATGGACGACACCGACAAACGTCAAGGAAGTACATAGCTTTCTTGGCTTTGCCGGATATTACCGAATGCTTGTGGAGGGATTCTCTGTGATTGGCCGACCACTTACTAGTCTGTTGAGAAGAACTACCCGTTTTGTATGGTCCGAGCCGTGTACTCAGATTTTTGAGGAGCTGAAAAGACGCTTTATTTCTGCTCCTATTTTAGCGCAGCCGGAGGGCATAGAGGACTTTGTAGTCTACAATGACGCATCCAAGCTAGGCTTGGGATGTGTTTTGATCCAGTGGGGTAGGGTGATTTCCTATGTGATAACACGATTTATGACTTAGGATTAGGCACTCATTTAGATAGTTTTTCCACTCATTCATGCATGGTTTAGCACTAGTTCATGACGTTTGCACTCAATTCATGTATTTTCTCGAGATAGACGTCTACACGGACTTTTGCGTTGCTTTGTAGGTATTTTGGGAGATTTGGAAGCCTAATCGATACATTCGAGGATCGTTCCTCGAGATGACACACCTTCGGACTCATTAGGATGCAAGCTAGAGGCTAAGGAAGACACTTGGGACCTTATTGGTGCATGCCATGCACCAAATCGTAGCTTAATGATCCAAAACAAGCTGAGGCACCAAAACCACGGTCAATGGGACTTCCACGGGCGTGGAATTGGACCGTGGTTTTTGCCAGACGGTTGTGACAGCTGTGCCACGATCTTCATGGCCAACTCTTGCAAATTTGTAGGATAAATAGGTGGTCCTGCAAGGCTGAAAGGGGATACACAGACCCTCACCACCATTCTCTCCTACTCTCTCAACAAGAAAGATTCTCTCAATTGGAAGCTTGGATTGGAGCTACTATTGGAGGAGAAGAAAAGTTCCATTGGAGAAGAAGAGAAGAGCACAACACTATTAGTCTTTGATTGATTTTAGAGTGACGATTTTCGGAAACATTTTCTAGGGTTGTAAGAATCGATTGAACCTTCTTTTGAAGGGTTGTAAGTCTTTCTTAAACTCATTTTTAGCTCGGTTTTCTTTGTTCTACTTGTTCATCTCTTTCTCTTCATTATCTTGCAAATGGAAGCCATGATTTTATGCTTGATGATTTTGATTGTGATGATGTATGTTGTTGGCTAAATAGATGCGATTCTAGGGTAAGGGAAGGATGGTTATGGCTTGGACTATAATAGGGTAGACTTAAATGTATGCTTGGATGATTCGTTTGATTGAACCTAGTCACTTTTAGAATCCACGGTTTGTTCTAGACAAACCAAGGCCGTGGACCTTGATGAACACCCCGTGATTTTGATGAATTTGCTTGTAATGATAAATCCAAGTGTTAGGTTGTTAGATTGTTGAAATCCTAGTGTTTGTTGAGCTAAATCTATCCTAGGGTGACCTAGTGTTAGAAACTAAGTGTTAGAAGAGAGCTACCCGATAATTCTTGCTCTTAGATACCGAAGATGACAAACTCTAGGTAGTAGTGAGCCTAATAAGCCGCTATTGGACTGAGTGTGCTAGGATAGGTGTTTAGGACTTGCCTTTCCGAGACTTACCCGGTGAAGAGAGGTTAGATCCCTAGAATACCATCCGGTTTGTGTAGAATTCCTATCCTTAGGCTCTTTGAGACTTACTCGGTGATGAGACCTTAGGAACGGACTAGTGGACCATGAGACCTACCCGGTGATTGATCCCAATCTAGAAACACTCACTCCCAACATACTATAGTTAATCCAAGGAATGATTAGATAGCTTGAGTCCAATTCCATAACCGGAATTTCCGACCTCTAGAATCCGCTCTTCTCCCTTTGATTACATACTTCGTGTTTGTTTGTTTACTTGTGGTGTTAGCTTAGTTGATTGTTGATTTCACATGATTTGTGATCTTTGATTAATCACCTAAAAACCAAACCAAAAACAATGAGATTTTCATTTCTTTATTTCTTTCTCTTTTCTTAGCTTAGACCTTCACTATCTTTAGTCACCAATCGATCCAATCTCACCTCAGTCTTTGTGTTCGACCTCGGAATTACTATCCCTTCTACAAAACGTCCCGTACACCGCGGGTTCGCTAGGAGTTAGGAGAAATATAACGAGTATAAATTTAAGGCTTTTTGCGTCACATCTTAGCGTAACAAGTTTTTGGCGCCGTTGCCGGGGACTAGGTTAAGATTGAGTCATTGTTTGTGATTGTTTATAGTGTAGGTCTTTCTTGTTGCTTTTGATCTCTTTTGGTTTATGTCTTTTCTTTTCAGGACATCTCTCACTCTTTAGGTGTATGCGAAGATCTCGTGGCAAGGATTTAGCTCCATTCGATCCCGAACCGGAGAAAACCCTTAGATCTAGATCCAAGAGCATTCGAAAGGGAAAAGAGATGGCCGGAAGAGATCTCCAAGCTGAGTTGGATGAGGCTTTAGAGCAAATTAGGATAAGGGATGAAGCTTTGGAGAATGAAAGGAGACTTGCCAATGAGAGGCAAGAAGCAATTAGGAGGGAGATTGAAGAGATTAGGCAAGCTCTTGTGCGAAGAGAGCCTAACCCTCAAGATCCTCCACCTCCACCACCGGTACCGCAGCCGGCGGTCAATATTCGGGTTGTGCCCATTGCTATTGAAGAGCCGCAAACTTTAGGGCGACGTATGGATCCGGCACAAAGAGCACACCATCCGGGTGTGAACTTAGGAGATCCCGCAACCCATAATTACGAGCTCCGCCCTCAAGTTCTACAAATGATCCGACATAATCAATTTGGAGGGATGGAAGGAGAGTCTCCTCATCAACACTTGATGAACTATGAGATCTTGATGGAGACTCTAAGACCGCCTAGATTGGAGAGCAACAACCATAAGCTTAGGGCTTTCTCCTTCTCACTTAAGGATAAAGTCTTGGCTTGGTATCAATCTATTCCACAAGGGCGAGTGAGTACTTGGGAGGAGATGACAACCGAGTTTTTGACTAAGTTCTTCCCACCTTCCAAGACTACCGAGCTAAGAGGGAAGATCAATGCCTTCGTGATGAAGGATAGAGAGAGTTTATTCAAGTCTTGGGAGAGGTTCAAATACCTTCTCCTAGATTGTCCACACCATGGTATACCAAAAATTGAGCTATTGGAGATCTACTTCAAGGGACTTGATGAAGATAGCCAATTCAAGCTCCAATCTCTTTCCGGTGGGACTTTCATGGAAAAGAATATAGATGAAGCTTGGGAGTTTGTAGAGAAACAAGCTTTGGTGATTGAGAAGTACTCCCATAAGAAGAGTGATGGGAGGAAAGCGGGAGCATATGAGGTGAGTGAAGTCACCATGAGCAATTTCAAGCTTGATGCAATCGACAATGAGTTGAAATCTTTGAGGGAGTTGTGCACTACAACTTTGAAGAATCAAGCAACCTCTCAAGTGCAAATGCAAGCTAACTTGTCTGCCAAGGAGGAAGATGTGAACTACATGGGAAGGGACAACTACAATAACTATCAAGGCTCAAGGAACTTCAACAACAACCGGACATTCAACAATTACCGGCCTAACCACAACCATCCCGGGTTTTCCTATTCTAACCCGGATGGAGCCTTGAACCCTCCCGCTTCGACAAGCGTAGCTCCACCACCAAAGGCTTCACAAGAACCTCCACCCGGATTCACTCAACCTTAAAAGGATAGAACCGAGATGATGTTTGAGCAATTGCTTGGAAAGTTGAGTGGTCTTGAGAGCACGGTGACTTCTATTTCTAAGGCTCAAAAAGTGTTGGAAGCACAAGTGTTCCAAAAGGCGGGTGAAGCTCATAGAGATCCGGGAAAGCTTCCCGGAAGAACCGAAGACAACCCAAGAGGCCAAGTGTTGGCCATCACAACTAGGAGTGGGTTGAGTATGAAGGATCCCTTACCTAAGGGAAGTGACAAGGGAAAGCAAGTGGTGATAGAGGAAGGGACCTTGCGAGAAGATGGAGGGAAGAGCAAGGAAGATGAGCCAACATATGTGGCACCGCCTCCATACAAGCCACCACTACCGTTCCCACAATCACGAGCAAGAGCTCGCTTGGACAAACACTTTGGTAAATTCCTTGAACTTATGTCTAAATTGCATATTAACATTCCGTTCATGGATGCTATTCTAGGTATGCCGGCATATGGCAAGTTTTGAAGGAAATACTCTCCAACAAGAGGAAGTTGGAGGAGTATGGAGAAGTGAGGATGACGAAGAGGTCCTCGGAATTGATCCAAAGGATGAAGGAGGAGATGCCTCCTAAGCTAAGAGATCCGGGATCCTTTTGTGTGCCAATTGGAGTGGGAGAAGTGAAGTATGAAGCTCTTTGTGATCTTGGAGCAAGTGTAAGCATCATACCGCTTGCACTTTGCAACAAGGTTGGGTTAGGAGAGCCAAAGCCGGTCAAGATGACCATCTACATGGCGGACCGTTCTATCACTCACCCGGTTGGAATCTTGGAGGACATACCGGTGCAACTCGGGAAGTTCTATGTGCCCATAGACTTCGTTGTTTTGGACATCCCGGCGGACTATCCGGTTCCCATCATCTTAGGGAGACCTTTCATGGCTACATCCGGATGCTTGATGGATTGTAAAAATGGAATTCTCTCCTTCAACATTGGTGAAGAGAATATCAAGTTCAAGCTGTCCACAATGATGAAAGGGTCAACCCTTGATGAGGATGTATTCAACATAGTCGGGCAAGAGGAGTCTAGAGAAGTTGTGAGCTCGATCTTGATCAAGGACCCCTTGAAGAAGGTTCTTAGCTTAATTTTGATGGAGGAAGGTGTCACCCTTGTTTTGATAGGAGATTGATACATATCTTTATGCCTTGTTTATAGGCTATGTTATCCCTCCAGTGTAGAGGTGATCGTTGTTGAGGCTGATCGAGGTTTTAGTAAGTCCGTAAGACTTACTTAGATACCATTCTTATATTGGGTGTTTGCATGAGTGGTGTGTGCGTTATATGTTTTCTATGATAGCATGAGATGTCGTTATTACCGACCTATGTTTTATTGATTGCCCCGCATGTGTGGTTGTGATAACCTTTCCTTTTCATCCCGCCGTGGAGTTTGGGAGGTTCTTTGATCTCAGGCTAGACTGAATTTACAAGAAGGGCGCAATCCACTCCCATAGGGTACACGGATTGTGTGACCGATACTAGTACAACTGGCTATCAGGCTCAATGGCGAGGATGTATCGGTCCTTGTGTCACATACTTTCATCTATCTATATATACAGGATTTGAGTGAATGACTATTATATAAAGATGATAAATGGGTAAATGTGTAATAGCATGGTGATGCGTTTATCTTTCATGAATGTGCTTGTACTTATGCATTAACTCATATATGTATGGTTAGCTAATGGTTTTATATTATGTTGTAGATGCCCTACAACGAAGTTGCTGGTTAATTCATAGAAATGTTGTATAAATGCTTACTCTCATGCTATGCATGATTTCAGCTACAAAACTCACGTATCATGAACTATCTCATATGGAGCGACACAACTCCATACATACCTCTATCACAACCGATAAAGGTAATAAATACATAATATATATCATCACTCCTATACACCACATACAATGTCACCAACATAATCTGGGAACGCCTCATGAAGCAGCTTAAACATGTGAGTTTTGATAAGTCTAATGATCACCTTTTCCGGAATCCTATTTCTTTTTTTTTTTGAAAAATTAATTGTATTAATGAAGAAGGATGTACAAGGGATTGAATAAGCAGGTTCAAGTTCAGAGAAACAAGGTAGAAGGAGAAATTAGATGAGATGAATTCCTAGAATTCTAGCATCAGCATGGCTCTGTGGGGATCTATCCTTCCAATGGTACTCGAGGTGCTGTTTAGTAGCGTTGATGGCTTCGCCAGCGCAGTCGACAGCTCTCGTAAAGGTATTGTTGAACACCAGATTGTTTCTTGCTTTCCAGATAAAGTAAATGTACGCAGTGATTGTGGCAATCCTAGTGCATTCTAAGAGATTGAACTTGGGGTTGGGTCGGGAGCCAAGCCAGGACCAGATGTTGCGAATATAGGGGGCTGGATAGGGGACTTTCGTCCATCTTGATATGATATCCAGAACGAGAGTAGAGTAGCTGCAGTTGTGCCATAGATGATCGTCATCTTCCTCCTGATAGTTGCAAAGCTTGCAAATGGTCGAAGTTGTAGGATTCCATTGGTTAATCCGGGAGAGAGTTGGCAATTTCTTGTGAAAAGCTATCCAGGTGATGTAGCATGACTTGGGGATGTTGGTCCTGAGCCAGATGGAGCGGCAGGGGGCAGACTGGGTAAAAGGTGGCCTTGGGTTGAAAAAATTGTACGCAGTTTTTGGTGAGAATGGTCTATTTGGGTTGGATATTGGTACAGGGTTTGAGGTGCCATTGGGAGAGCTAATCAGTTCATCTCTAATATTGAGAAGGTTTTTCTAGAAGTAGCTGTGCTGAGCCTTAGGGTTGCAATTCCAAATGTTTTGATCTTTGAGGATGTGATTTTTTGTCCAGTGAGTCCATAGGTTGTCATCACCCTGATCAATATCGTAAATAAGGCGAGCCAAAGCAGCCTTATTCCTGGCCTGCAGGTTGGGGAAACCAAGCCCTCCGTCCATCTTAGCAGTGCAGACATTGGACCAGGCGACGAGAGCACGATTGCTGTTCTCTCTGCCAGTCCAGAAGAAGGATCTGATGACGGATTGGAGCTTATTCAGGACCTTTGCAGGAAGCGCAAGCATAGAACTCCAGTAGTGAGCAGAAGCGCAGAGAGTGGAGGTAATAAGTTGGGCTCTACCTGCATAGGAAAGCAATTTGGCGCTCCACGACTGAATCCTTGCAGTGATTCTATGTATAAGGGGAAGGTAGTCGGCGACAACAAGCCTCTTGGCTCCAATAGGAACACCCAGGTAAAGGAACGGCAAAGTCCCGATCGGGATACCAGATAGAGAGGAAGCGAGTACCTGGTCCCCAGTGCTCATCCCGCCAGTGAAGAGAGACGATTTAGAATGGTTGATGCGGAGCCCAGAAGCTGTCCCAAACTTATCAAGGGTGTCCAAGAGGATGCTAATAGAAGGGATATCACCACGGCAGAGTAATAAGAGATCGTCGGCAAAGGTCAAATGAGTTATTGATGGGGAGGAACATTTCGGGTGAAAGTTGAAGTCCGGGTTGCTAGTGCTATTGAGTATCATTCGGGTGAAAGTTGAAGTCCTTCAAACACAAGTGCATTCCTTGCATGCCCAATATAATACACCGTTGTGACGAATGCAATCTTCATGGCAATTGTGTTGCGATGCTTATGCCTCCTTCTTTGCTTAAACCATCGAGTCGTAATATCTAAGGTACCCAGCCCCAAAGGCATGTTCACAATACTTCTAATCTCTCTCCAAATTCGGCTTGAGTATCCACATCTGAAGAAGATATGATCATGCGATTCATTATGATGTTGGCACATATGACATATTGGGTCGATCTCCAGAAACCCCATTCGATCATGTGTAGGTAATCTACGAAGTACTGCCATCCATGCAATACATGAATGACGTGGCGTGATTTTATTATCCCAGATGGTGCTATGCCAACTAACCCTATCACCTTTTGGCCTGATAAGGTTATATGCAGCTGTTACTTTAAATCGACCTCCTGGTAATAGTGACTAAATAACACTATCCATTGTCATACTTTGATCAACGTTACTCATCATCAAATCTCTAGCCGATAATATAACCTTAACTAATCCAGAATCACGTCGGTGTACCTCCCATTCTTGTGGCGTCACAACCGAAAGATAGCGGTGATGAATCCACTTAATCCAAACACTCTCGCTGCCCTCATGTATTCGAGCATAGTGCTTACACATAAACGCCATATTCCACGCTCTTAAGTCCAAAAGCAAAATCATTTGAAAAGAAAATGGATACGGTCAACGGACGTGAAAAAACTTTTGCTCTCTTCTCTCTCATCTCGCCGGTGCAAGCATAGCTTGCACCACCCCTGAGCCGCCTCCCGGCTGCTCCCCCCCACCCCCACCCTCCTTCCCCGTACTATGTTATGGCTGGCTCAAGAAAGTCCCGCAAGCACTCTATCAAACTATCCGAACTACACCGCCCACCCGGCCACAACAACCATCTACCAAGCAAAAAACCAAACTCGCCTGCCCCAAGCTCACCGGAAAGCCCTGTTGAGTTGACCCCCGACGAGCTGATTCGTACGAATAACCGGAGACTCAACCCAAAACCCACTGAGCCGATCCCACTATCTTCTGACGTGCTATTTCCACCACTTAACCACCAGAAGCAAAACTACCCCCCCCCCATCTCACCCACTAGCCCATTGCCCAGTGTTGTTCTTACGGATCCCAATCAGACTCACCACCCTGTGAACCCTAGTTCGTGCACTGCCCATGATCAAAGTGGATGTGAACAGACAATCTCAACCGCCTGTGGACCGGGGGGGATGGAACCGGTCCCATTAGTTTTCCCCCCTGCCAGTTCGTCTACCCCTAGCATTAATGTGGGGGCTAGCACGCCAGTCCCTCCACTTCCCGATCTGCCGCCTTCCGACTCTTCAGGTCCTCATGCAGCTTTATTGTCCGACTCTTCCTCTCCTGAGCGTGTGACACCAAAAGTTGTGCATGTGGACACAAGCATTAATTACAAAGACATGCTCATGAGGAATGTTGGAGGCAACCACATCCCGCTGTCGTTCACACCTGGGCTTGAATCAGGACAGATCACATTTACTGAAGAGGATATAGGTGCAACAACAAAGAAATGGCAGCTTTCGCTGGTTGGGTTCCCACTGGGCAGCCCAATCCCTTAACATCGGATGTGCAAGTTCGTCACGGAGAAGTGGACCTCAATCACGAAGCCTAAAATTTTGCGTAATGAGAATGGAATCTTTGTGTTCCAATTCGCTTGTGAGGAAGATCTGAATACCATTCTAGCGGAAAGCCCATGGACTATGAATGGTTCTTCTACCATACTACTTAAGAGATGGTCTACGGATCTCCAACTTGACTACTCGAGCATGAACTCTGTACCGATCTGGATCACGCTTCATGGGCTCGACTATCGATTTTGGT
This sequence comes from Fagopyrum homotropicum, assembly GCA_033239125.1. Taxonomy (NCBI): domain Eukaryota; kingdom Viridiplantae; phylum Streptophyta; class Magnoliopsida; order Caryophyllales; family Polygonaceae; genus Fagopyrum; species Fagopyrum homotropicum. The sequence continues at coordinate 58,151,686 of BSWB01000008.1, read as the reverse complement.
CCCCGAATATGCTCGCAAAGATTGGATCTGCCATCGGGAACCCTATCCTCACGGACTCCTGCTCGGCGAACCATGATAGGCTGGGTTTTGCACGACTCCTTGTGGAGATCCAGGCTACACGACCATTGCTGAGAGAGGTCTCCCTGACTGGACCTAATGGAGTCACTTTCATACAAAAAATAACCTACGAATGGCTGCCTCCTAGATGTGACTCATGCCTGATCTTTGGCCATAGCTGCAAGGGTTCGACTGCTCGATCTGTGCCCCAGGCAGCATCGAAACCTCAGACTTCCAACCACCACAAAAAGAAAATTCTAAACCCTAATCCGGACCCTACTCCCATATTACCAACCCCACATGACTCCCTCAGAATCCACCCAAGGCCGGTGAATCACCAGGAGAACCCTCCCCCTTCATTAGATGAGGCATCTGGGGTGGTGCAAGGCAACCCGAATAACCAACCTACCCATACGGAGTCATGCCAGCCTACCATCCCTAACCCTAATCTGGAATCCCTAAGGGGACCCCCCCTGTTGAGGCTACCCTCCCACTTCCCCTGTCAACCAGCAACAAACCTGAATGTCCTCCTATGGAGGAGTCCTCCATCCCTGGCGCTGACCCCCCTCAAAACTCTCTTCCCCAAACCACCTGCTCAAAGAACCCCCTTCCAGACCAAGCCCAGACAGCAAGTGCGTCAAAGGGCAATCCTGTAGGTTCTCATGATAATTAGGTCGTGCACATGGAATATCAGAGGTCTTAATGACCCAGCTAAACAAAAGGCCATCCAAACCCTTGCTAAGCAGCATAACCTTGACGTAATGACCATCCTGGAGACCAGGCTCAGATCTACTAATGAGACGCGTATCTCAAAGTCACTCTTTCCCTCCTGGTGCCACCTCTCTAATGGCTCCATCTCTCACAATTGCCGGATATGGGTCTGGTGGAACCCGGCAAAGATCCATATTACCCCAGTCATAAAAACCGATCAAATCATCCATTGTGAAATCACTAACCCTCTATCGAACCCCAATCAATCCATCCAGGCTGAACTCTCATTTGTATACGCACATAACTCGCCTGAGGATCGAACTGATCTATGGTCTACTATCTCCACTATAAAGATGCTTAACCATACCAACCCATGGGCTATGATGGGTGACTTTAATGTCACTCTCTCTCCGGATGAAAAGATCTCAAATGGCATACCATCAATAACGCAAATCTCGGAGGAACTTGCTAACTGTTTCGAGCACAACTCTCTAACTGATCATCCTTCATCTGGTTGCAAGTTCACATGGAATAACAAGCAGATCGGCTCTAGGATATGGTGCAAATTGGACCGTATCATCACTAACAGATCATGGCATACAATATTCCCTCACTCCAAGGCCCATTTTGACCTAGCTCACATATCTGATCATTCGCCGGCTCTACTCATCACTGAGGAGACTAAAGACTCAAGGAACACACCGTTCAGATTTAATAATGCCTGGATTGATCATGAGACTTTCTTGGATACGGTTATGCAGGCTTGGAATGTTGATGTTGGAGGCAACCCAATGTTCAAACTCACGAAGAAGCTCAAGATTCTCAAGCCCATTCTGAAACGATTTCCGAGCGCCAGGCTTCAAGAACTACATACCAGCATCCATGATCACCAAAGGAAGCTCACTGACACACAAATGAAGTTACAAACTAACCCCCATAATACTGAGCTTCAGGGGAATGAAAGGCTCCAATCCAACGACCTTAAGGAGTGCTATAACAACCTGCATACAACGCTGGCCCAACTTGCCAGGGCTCGTTGGTTTGCCCATGGGGATCAATGCTCCGAGTACTTCTTCAGGAGTATCAAGTCAAGACGTTGTTCCAATAACATAAGATCCGTACGCCTTCCGGATGGAACAATCTCTCATGAGATTGATTCTATTGATCAGACCTTCGTTAACCATTTTAGGCAACAACTCAACAGTACCAGACTTGGCAACCATATATCCATTCCTGATGTTGGCCTTGCCTCCCTTTCCCATGTGGAGATTGACTCACTGAATCTGGCTGTCTCTCCTGATGAGATTAAGACTGCCCTCTTCAACATTGGTGACAACAAGGCGCCGGGTCCTGATGGCTATAGCTCTAAATTTTTCAAATCTGCCTGGGATATAGTCAAGTCCGACGTGATCAATGCTATCCAGGACTTCTTCATTCATGGGAAACTACTGAAACAGGTTAACCATGCTTCCATCTCCCTAATTGCTAAGCATGATAGATCAATTGCCCCATCTGATTTCAGGCCTATATCATGCTGTAATACCATCTACAAAACGATATCAAAGATCCTCTCAGCTAGAATCAACGCCTTGCTTCCCAAAATCATTAGCTTCAATCAAAGTGCGTTTGTTGCGAAGAGATCAATCAAACATAACGTACTAGTATGTCAAGAGCTACTCAACAAATATGGGAGGAAACATATCTCTCCAAGGGCTGCTATGAAGGTCGACATCTCTAAAGCTTTCGACTCTGTTAGCCATGATTTTATCATCCACTGTCTCCACAACATGGGATTTCCGGATCATTTTATTGGGCTAATTAAGGAGTGTATAACAACCGCCACATACTCGGTCAATGTGAATGGATCCCTGCGAGGACATTTTGCTGGTGGACGTGGGCTAAGGCAGGGATGCCCACTCTCCCCACCACTGTTTGTGATAGCCATGGAATATCTCACTAAACTGATTCACTCAAGGACTTCAAATCCGGAATTTAACCACCATCCAAAGTGCACTTCTCCTGCTATCACCCACCTCACATTTGCAGATGACCTATTGTTGCTTTGTCGTGGGGACCTTTGCTCCATCAAGATCCTAAAGGATGCCCTTGATGCGTTTGGTGATGTTTCAGGCCTCGTGATAAACCCCACCAAATCATTTCTCTTCACTGGTGGTATGAGGGATGCTGAAATCTCATCGGCCATCAACCTCACTGGTATGAAGGTTGGTACACTTCCCTTCCTCTACTTGGGAGTGCCGATTGGGAGTAGTAGACTCCTCATCCGTGATTATCTTCCCTTGATTCATAAGGTTACACAACGCATACAATCATGGAACGCCAAGACACTATCCTATGCGGGTAGAGCTCAACTTGTGAAATCCGTTCTCTTCTCCATTAGCTACTACTGGAGCTCGATGTTTTTGTTGCCGGCCAAGATCATTGGCATGATTAATGGGATTATTCGATCTTACTTTTGGTCGGGAATTGATAGTAGCAAGAGAGCCCTTGTGGCCTGGAAAGTCATTTGCTCCCCTAAGCCTAATGGCGGGCTTGGGTTCCCTGACCTGCTTACAAGGAACAAAGTTGCTCTAGCTAGACTCATCTTCGACATTGATAGAGGAGACAGCAGTATCTGGACCCAGTGGATTGGCAAGCACATCTTCAAGAGGAGCTATAATATCTGGAACTGTAGGCCTAAGATGCACCACAGTGCCTTCTGGAAGGGCATCCTTACTATCCGTGATGATATTGTGGTCCATGGAGGGAATGGTAACTCGCTTACTAAGCCAAATGGGACTTTCTCTCATCATCAGGCCTATGACATCTTCATGCCCAGTCTGCCACCAAGTACCCCTAATCCCTTCAAAGCCATATGGAATAGATCAAACATCTCTAAATGCAGCTATACTGCATGGCTAGCTGCACTAAAGAGGCTCCCCACATTGGCTAGAATCAAAGCCTGGAATAAGATTGATAATGACATATGTATGATGTGCAAGAGTGCAACGGAGGACGATGATCACCTATGGCTCCATTGTAGCTATGGTTCCCTCGTCTTGGACATTGTCTCTAGATGGACAAGAACACCATTCCCAGCCCCCTATCTATGCAACATCTGGCATTGGTTGAGCACATGCAACTCGCAGAAGCCGAAGCTGCTTGACCAAATTAGAATAGCTTCTGTCATCGCATTCATCTATCACGTTTGGATCGCCCGCAACAACCTAATCTACAACAAAGTCTTCACTAGAGCCATTGAGTGTGCAGCTAATATAATCAGCTCAATCAAGAGCCACTTTGGAACCAATTGGAAGGACAGGTCTCACCACTCGCTCCATACTGCTGGAATGCTGAACATTCGGCTTGACTAGGCTGATGTTACCCCTGGCTGTGATACTCTTGTCCCTATCATGTGTATCTTGTTTTGAACTTGAATCCTGAACTAGTGTTCTATCCCATCTTGTAAATTTATTCTCAATACAATTAACATTTCAAAAAAAAAAAAAAAAAAAAGTCCAATAACCCCAAGCCTCCTTCGTCTTTCGGTTTGCATACCTTATCCCAGGCAACTCTCCGTCTTCTCCATAAAAACTGACGTGTCAATCGTATAAGTCGATCAATTACCATACCCGGAAGATGTAGCATTGATAACCAGAAACTATCAACACCTTGGATAACTGTATTGATCATCTCCAATCTCCCTGCAAATGAAAGATTTCTCTTATTCCATGTACTTATATGCTTGCTGATCTTATCCAGCAACGGTGTATATTCCCCTGCTCTCAAAGTATGCGGCACAATCGGCACTCCTAAGTATCTAAACGGGAATACTCCAGTAGCAAAGCCTGTAAGTGCCCTTATCTCATCAACTTCATGTTCCGGTACTCACGCCAAAAACATAGATGATTTCTCAAAACTTATTTTCAATCCACTGACCTCTCCGAATCTCGTTAAAGCAGTCATTAAGACACCAACCGATTGCTTATCACCCCTCGAGAATAGAACTACATCATCAGCGTAAATGAGATGTGCCAACCGAAGTTCACCACAATGTTGATGAAACCGAAAACCCTCCGTAGACGTTCCAGTTTTGAGTAACCGAGATAACATTTCCATGCAACAAACAAAAAGAAGTGGTGACAAAGGGTCTCCTTGCCTCAACCCTCTCTTACCCTTGAAGAATCCGTGCATTTCCCGATTAACTTTAACCGAGTATGATGTTGTTGTCACACACTCCATGATCCATTCAATCATCTTATTAGGGAATTCAAGGGTTAGAAGTACAAACCGAAGAAAAGACCATGATACGGTATCATAAGCTTTAGCAAGATCTACATTAAGAAAGCACCTTCTTGTATCCCTCTTCACATTGTATCTCCTCAAAATTTCTTGCACAAGGAACACATTATCGGACATGAGTCTCCCCGGTACAAATGCCGCTTGTGACGGATCAATAAGATTACCCAAGCATGGAGCAATTCTCGTTGTCATGATCTTCGAAATAATTTTATAAATAACATTACAGCATGAGATCGGTCGGTAATGGTTAACACGAGTTGGATTCTCAGTTTTCGGCACCAAAGAGACTACAGTATGGTTTAGTCTACCAAGCAGCTTACCATTTCGATAGAATTCTTTTACAGCAGCACACACTTCACTGCCCACCACGTCCCATGCAGACTTAAAAAATGATGAAGTATACCCATCAGCACCCGGTGCCTTCTCCTCAGCTATACCCCACAGAGCCTCTTTAATCTCCAAATTCGATACCGGCATTACTAACTTTTCTTTATCACTGGTCGTCAATTTTGGGCCAACAGCAAACTCATTTCCCATTGGCATATCAACATCTTCAAACGTACCAAACAGCCCCTGATAGAATTGAACGAATGCTTGTGTTACCTCCTCATTAGACGTAGTAATCTGGCCATTCACTCCTATTACAGATGTGATATGGCATCGCCCAGCACGTGCTCTCATTAGGCCATGAAAATAACGTCTCGGTCTATCCCCATGCAACGTGAACGTCGACTTCGCTTGCTGTGATAGAAAGCTATATTCTGCATCATTTAGCCTGTCCATACTTCCCTTTGCATGCACTGTTTGCTCTCGTATCTCAATAGAGTTCGGATTAAGACGAAGCTCCTCAATCAATCTTGTATACTCCTCAGTCGCATGTCGAGCTCTCTCTGTAATGTGACCAAATTGACGTCTGTTTAACATTCTTAATGGACCCTTCATCCCACTCAACAACATGCAGAGTCGATACTGATACGTTCCACGTACATGGCACACCCATCTTTCTTTCACAATGTCTAGAAACTCTTCATGTTTCGACCACATATTGAAAATTTTGAAACTGCGTCTAGTACCATATATATGCCTTTCCAGATGTGCAATGATTGGACGATGATCAGAATACTGCCATTTATCCGCAAATGTAGCCCTACAATGAAAACCCTGCGTCATCCATACCTCATTAACCATTACCCGATCTATCTTGCTCCATATGTTCCCATTCGACCATGTATACTTCGACTCACTGTTATATGGCACATCCACAAGCCCCAGGTCCTTACACACATCATACAGTGGCTTGCTTTCATATAACTTAACCGGTTCACCATTCATTCGCTCATCCATATACATAACGTTGTTGAAGTCTCCAAGTACAAGCCAAGGTAAACGAGTATCTGCCATTGCATCTTTCATCCCTTGCCATGCCTCACGCCTTGTCGATACACGATGTTCTCCAAGGATAAAGAATGTCCCAAATACCACTCCTGTTGCTTTGCATGTCACCATGCACGTAATATACTGAACATGCACACATAGAACTGTCACTTCCATATATGTTGGGTCCCACATGACAAGCATCCTTGATCGTTCATCCAACTCAAAATTGTGTACGTACTTCCATTGTGGAAATTTCCTCCTCATGATCACCTACACATTAGTAATAGAAGTATCAATACGGGTTTCTGATATTCCACATATTCTTACCTTGAATTCTTTTAATAGCTCCTTTAGTCCATTCTGTTTGCGGGGATGATTAATCCCCTGGACATTCCAAGCCATAACACTCATGCATTAGATGTACGTCCACCTTTGCGCTTTCCAGCCTTTTGATGTTGTACCCGCACTCCTGGATCAATATTAGAGGATGCTAGACGTGTAAATCGCCTACCAACTTCACCTTCTTTATGCCTTACAACTTCCTTCTTAACTTGCTTCTCCAAGGAAGCATTAAGTTTTCTTATGATCCTTCGCTTTGCCCTAGATAACGCAGGGGTAAATACCTCATCGGAGTCCTCATTACTTTCATTTTCCTCATCACTATTTGTTCCAGATGATACATCATCCTCAGATTGAATAATCAAGTCCTCCGACTGGGCATTATCAGAATCCTCAGAGGTTCACTTTGCTTACCCACTGTCCCTCCAACTATTAAAGTATCATGTTCCTCCGTCTTACCACTATCCTGTCCTTTGGTCGTGTGTTCCTGAATGTCCTTATTTATTGCCTTCACCATACCTGCATTATTGTTAGTATCATTGATTCCCACCACATTCTTACCAAGACCTACCTTACCACTTACGTTCGGTATCTTGGCCACTCTGGATACAGGACGTCTACGACCTTGTTGCTGTCGCATCCCTGCTTCCATTTGTTTTTCATTAAATGGGCATTCACATTCTTTATGTCCAAATTGTAAACATCTTCGACAATATTGTGGTTCATTTTCATATAATAAGGTACACTCAAGTGTTATACCATCATCAAAATCCAATGTAACCTCCCGAACTAAGTCCATAGCAAAATTTATTTCAATTAAAACTCTAGCATAAGATCCACGTTTACGGTCTTCCGTAACATGATCCATAAACAATGGTTTCCCAATAGATGACCCAATTCTACCCAATATAGCCGATGTCCAAAACTCATTAGGAAGTCCCGTAATACGCACCCATAAAGGTCGATTAAAGATGTCCAAATTGTAAACATCTTTACGATTAAATGCAAATTTATCCGGAACATGTTTCAACGATAATGGTCGATTAAAGATGAAATATGGTCCATCTCGCAAAACTTTATCCCTATCATCATCATTAAGGAAATTGAATATCATCCATCCCGCTTCCATTCGAAATTTTACTTTGACCCCCAAATTTTCATGACATTATTAATTGCAAAAACCCCCGGATAAAACCCAACATATTGCCCTAGTAATGTACTACCCCAAACTTGATGTTTTGGCATTCCTTCGGAGCATTTTATTGCAATTCTATTCGATTTTTGTGGGGTATATTCTAATTTCCCTCCTAGACCCGAATTCATAAAAATACGTGCAGAATTACCTTGCCATGCCGGCCGATTACTTCGACTAGGTCCTGCCGCACCCAGATTCGGGAACTATGTTATTGGTTGCCCAGCAATGGTACGATTAACAACATGTGCTTCACCATTCGGCACTTCAGCCTCACCATTACACTACCAGAAAACGCAGCTGTAGCCATGAATATATAGCCTCGACTTATTTCGTGGGTAAATTTGTGGGTATTACCCACGACTTTACCCACGAATACAGATTGTGTGGCTATGTAGCAAGGAAAATATTTGGTGGCTAAATTTCGTGGCTAATTAGCCACGAAAATTGATTTCGAGGGTAAATTCATTGCTAATTACCATCCAAAAACTTTCGAGTCTAAAAATGAGGCAAATTTCGCGGCTAAATACCCACGTATAATAATTCGTGGTTAAATTTCGTGGCTAAATACCCACGCATAATCTTTCGTGGCTAAATTCGTGGCTAAATACCCACGCATAATATTTCGTGGCTAAAGTCGTGGCTAAATACCCACGCATAATATTTTGTGGTTAACTTTGTGGGTATTTACCCTTGGATATCAAGTGAGGCTAGATTCGAGACTATTACCAACGCATTTCTGTCGAGGGTAAATCCGTGGGTACATTAATAATCTCATTCTTCGTCATCAACCAACATTTATTATTATTCTACTTTACAATTTGTTTCACTAACGTTAGACACTTTCGGATCTTGTTCTTCAAACTCTCTTCACCTCATACACTCCTATCTTCTCTTCATTCATTCAATTTGAAACTAAATGTTCCAATATTTTCATGTTTAGGATTATGTTTGGTGGACATCACACGGAGAATCACCGTTTGCCTCTATGCACGTTGTAGAGGAGCGACCAAACTCGACGGACAATGGGACGAACTTATTCGAGATAGGGATGCATTTGATTGATAATTTAAATCCTACTCAAAGAATGGTTTTTGATGCTATTGGTGCGAGTTTTATTTCACCTCCATGGGTTGACCCTAGCACACCCATCAACGAGCCAAGTAACAATGATGTGTTGTTGCATGAAATTCATGTGTAGAGCTGATACTATCCGGGTTCGGGCCGGATCCGGACCGGGCTTTTTCTAATATCTTGTCCGGATGTCCGGGCCGGATCCGGGCTTCCAGCCATGTCCGTACCCGTCCGGATGTCCGGGCCGGGCTACCCGCCGGGTACCCGGATTTTTTTTTTAATTCTAAAAAACTATAATTTTGGCATTTTTACTTAGTATGTAGACAAACAATACGTTTTTAAGAACATTTTAAGAACAGGGGTCGAAGAATACAAAGATTTCAAGGAAACACCAATTAGCAAAACAACCCTTAACTCCATTAATCCACCAAGTAGCGATCTTCAGAAAAGACAATCGCAACAAATAATCGAACACCAATAGCCAAACACCGAAATCAGCCTAAAATCAAAGTCGAAGCCGAAATTCCAAAGCCGAAATAGTCGCCAAATCGGAGAAGAAAACAACCTTCAGATTCGAAGCTAACAGGATCAATGTTTCGTCCAAATCAAGAACGAAATATCTCGTCCAAATCAGAACGAATCAACTTGAAATCGACGAGGGATGAAGGCTTCATTTGTGAGGGTTGAAGCCTTCATTTGCGAGGAAGAAGTTTGGATCTGAGCGAGGAAGGATCTGAGCGAAGAAGAAGAGGGTTGAAGGTTTCATTTGCGAGGAAGAAGTTTGGATCTGAGTGAGGAAGCCTTCGTTTGAGAGAGAACGGCGGTTGTGAGAGAACATCGAGAGAGAATCCGGCGACGACGATTTAGGGTTGAGGTTTTCTTTTGTTTGAGAGAGACCTAGAGAAATTGGCCAAGAAGGAGAAACTTTGATGCTTTAGTGATTTAGGGTTAGGGCTTTGAGACTATTTATATATATTTTACTTTTTTTTTTTAATTTTTTTAATCCGGGCCGGACAAGCAGCCCGACCGGGCTTTGTAGTCTGTCCAGATCCGGCCCGGATGTCCAGCCGGGCCGGGCTTTTCGGCCCGGTCGGGCTTTTACTCTTGTCCATATCCTCCCGTTTTTGCGGGCGGGCGGGCCGGGCCGGTCGGGACAGCCCGGAGTGTATCAGCTCTACTCATGTGGTGATTGAAGAAGATATGAACATTGTAATACCCTAGTTTTGCCTTCACCACCCCATGATCTGCAGTCAGCCGCACCACGCCCGATCGGTTTTTACTCCGTTTTATTTCCTTCCATAAATAGAAGATATGATCTTCTATCTTATGGGCCGGCTTTCCTATATTGTTCTTAACCCTAAAACGTCTTTCCTTCTATCTTTTCACCCCTTTCCTATTAATTCCCTTTTTCTCTTCTTTTTCCCGTTTTGTGCATACGTATTTCTTCAACCTCGAAAGTTGCAGCCTTCTTCCCCTTGAGCCTTGTTGAACGTGTAAGTCTCTTGTCTCTAGATTCTTCAACACGTTCTTGAGTTGTTGCATCTTGCTTCCCTTTTGTTGTTCTTGCTTTCACTTTTCTCCTTTTCTTCTTCTCCAAAAATCAAGCTTGAGCCTTGATTCTTGTTGGCATTCTCATTGCTGCTTCGTTGTTGTTTCTCAGGCTCCCTTGGTTGAGTCTTGGCGTGCGTGGATCAAATGATCGACCTTTGGATCCCAAGATGTGAGTTTATGTCAAGAGAAACCTCGACAATCACTTTTGTCAGTGCACCGCCCCCGCGGCTGCACACACCCGCCCCTGCGGATCATGCCCAACGCCTCCCTTACGGTGCTGTCTGCCGCCCCTGCGGTTTTCCCTCTGTTGCTCCCATCTTTGGTTTTCATTTATTTGTGCCTTGTTGTAAGATCTGATGTTGTCGTTGCTACTATGAGGGTCGTGACCCATTGTGAGGTCCTAGCCGTAACGCCTCGATTTCCCAAAACTAGGGGTGTTACAAACATGGCACGACTGGCCATGGTGTTTGGTCCTGATCAAGATAGCACTTCTTTATTATCACATAAGTTTTTTGAAGTGTTGAGGGCATCAAAATAGCCACTATATATATCATGGTTCTTCCATTCAAAATTAGTCGTAGTGAGATCTTTTATGGAGTTAAAGACCAAACATACTTTGTATGCAATGGAGGAAACTGCACTGGAGATGCGTTGACAAGCTAATCACCGTATGATGAAGGATTTATGTCTCACCTATCTAATGGTGAGGCATGAAACCATTTTGATCGAACATTTCCAGATTTGTAAAAGTTGTAATAATAAAGTTAAATTTCAGATATATTTATAATAAATTGATTCCTTAATTATATTGTATACTTTTCCCGAATCTTTACAACTTTTCTAATTACAACCTTGGAGTATTGTTTTATGTTGAATTTAATGAAAAATAATAACTAAAGTAAAAAAATGTAAAAAGAAACAAAATTCCATTTGCCGTATTTTCCAACTTAATTCCATGAATTCAAATGGCCTTGGTGTATTTCCAAAATATTGCGCTTGTTTTCTTTTGCCGGGTGACGAAATAGTGGGCGGGACTTCAAAATTAATTAAGGTTATTATATAAAACCCACCCTTGTTGCTGACTCCATTTTCTAAACCTAGTTTACTCTGCCGCCGCCTAACATTATGCTTCATCTTCCAATGTGGCTCCATCCCTCCATCGATTGGCTCTTCCTTTCTCAATGGAATTTCTAGTTCTGTTCTTCATTACTCCTCTCTTCAAGCTCTCTCTTCTCCTCCGACTCACTCTCTCATGTCGCAAACCTTCCTTTTCATTTGCGATTCCCTCACTCTCCCTTGACTCATCATCTATATATAATCAGATTCTCTTCTCCGACTTATAGTTTACGAATCTACAATCAGCGAGTAGATTTGTCCTGAAAGTCTATGAAAATGAGATTTATTTTATGAAGGTACATGTTTGTTGTTTTACTTTAAATCTGTTGTGTTTTAAATCTGAACGTGATTTGGTTAAACTTGTAGACCTTGAGCTTTTGGGAATATGTTTCTTAATTATTTACTTGTAAAGTGTTCTATTCGTCTTCGTTTTCTTTGCTGTGAATCTAATGTTTCTTTTGTCTAAATCTCAATAGGTCTAAACGTGTCACACCTCAAGGCCGATCAAGCTGTTTATGGAATCTGATTAATAGAAAGTTCTCCCATTGTCCAATCCCTTCGAATCAAGACTCGACGAATGACAGCTAGACATAATGACAAATTCTATCAGTTTGTTGTTCAACATGTATTTGTTCATCTTTATCTTAGGATGATGAATGTAATTTTGTAATTAGTTTTACATTAATAGAAATTTTTTGCTATGCTTCTCATATATATGGGTTGATTTCTAAACTCATTTGACATACCAAAAAGACGTGGTTCCACACTAGACATTAGGCATATTGTTTTGTTTTAATAAAAAAAATCACTTTTAGAACCCGGACCTAATGAGTCCGGGGTATATGATATTATCAAATAACCGGAACTACCTACCCACGAATTCTACCCAATAGTATTAGTATTAAATACTTCGTGGCTATTAGGCTCGAACCTAGCGTGGAACTTTTTTTTGTGACTAAGGGCCATGACCTTACCCTCGAACATTCCCGTGGCTACTAGCCACGAATTTAGCCTTTAATTTTTTTTGCGGCTAGCTTACCCTCGAAAGTTTATTTCGTGGCTAAAATTTGTGGGGAAATTTAGCCACGGCCTCTATAGCCACGAATATATTTTCGAGGGTAAATTCGAGGGTAACATCGAGGGTAACTCAATTCGTGGGCATTTTCGTGGTTGGTTGCGAGGCTATACCCGTGGCTATGGCCTTGTTTTCTGGTAGTAATTAGATAATACATCCTTCTCGTTGACAATAACTTCTCGTGTATTCTCAATTAATTCATCATTATGACCTAAAACATTTTGATCTTGAGGCACATACCTTCCCTGCGCATTCAAACGAGTAGTACCAATATGCCCAGAATCCAAAGGGACGGAGACAGATGTTAATTTTCCCATACAATGCACCATTTCTTGATTTACCGGTGACGTAATAGATGAACCCTTCGTAGGTAACGGCGGAAGCGGCGCTTGTTTTACCAAACGAGCGTCTCCTTTATGTGAAGTAACTCCACAAATCAATGCAGACGTACCTTTCACTAACGGCAATGCAACCATTGACTTCGATCCAGTAATTCGACTTTGTTGTTTCATTGCCGATTTGCTACCACCTGTGGGGTTAGATGCCCCACCCATTATCGGTATACTATCATCACCAATGGGTTCATCCGTTAGCTTGTCCAACAAAACCATGTCTTTCTTGGAGCGTTCAACTGCCAAATCTTGACTTTCTTGATTCGCTCCATCCTGTGCGCCAGATTCTTGATTTTTCGTAACCACATCCGGCATTTGATCTCGCTTTGTGACACCAAGCCGAATGGAATCATTATCCGAACTAACCTCAGCGCCACCTTCATCCATATCTGACGTGGGGCGTTTCTTTTTGGCCATGATGGCCCGTCAACAATGCCGCCAATGGCGACGTAACGTAACCACACCAATCAAACCAAGAAATGGGTAAATTGCTCCCAAATTGACAAAATATCACCAAAAACCACACGGCGTGTGAACAACAATTCACACAATCCCGTAACAAATACAACAAAAGTAATATCACCAATCAATAGAAACCCAGCGAATCTCACCAAGGGAAGTAGAAACGGAGAAGAAAGAGGAATGAATTGAGAAAACGTGATAGGAGAATAGATGGAATGCAAGAGACGAGGGTGAGATGATTCGCAATGCAACCAAACTCGAGAGGAGATTGATGCCAATTCTTGGAGCGTTTAGGAGAGCGTTTTTAAAATTTAAATTATGTAATTCAAGGGATTCGAACCAATGACCTAATGGTACAACCCTCACTCTTCAGCAGCACGCCTATACTGTAGATGCCCTACAGTATAGGCGTGCTGCTGAGTGATCTAGCAGGGTGGCAGGCTGAGCACCTCTCGTATATAGGATGGTTGTGGTCTTTTGGGGTTGTTATGTTTCCCCCCTGTGTGAGGATGATCTTTTGTTACCTCTTGTGTGAGGATGTTGTTGTTTATACTCGGCTATGATGTTGTTCACCTTTTGGTTGTACAATTTATACAGTTTTATGCATTTGTTTTATATCTGCCAGTGTCATGTTGTAAGGTCCAGTGAACTTGTTGTCAAGCAAGGGTCAGGATCCATTGTGAGATCCTAGCCCAATGTGGCATCCCGAGTCCCGCGGATTCGGGGTGTTACAAAGTTGGTATCAGAGCCTTAGGTTGACAAAAGTGACACTTGCTACCTGCAATAAAGTTTGATAGGTAAAATAAAAAGAACCCGAAAGGGGTCTGACGTATTCAAAAGGATTTTTGGTTTTAAGTATGGTTTTGGGTTAGAATGTATAAAAGTCGCCACCTTTGCTATAGATCTCTACAGTATAGATATGTATATATATGTATTGTGAATGATGTTTGTATATGTGTTATATATATATATATACATATACCAATACATATGGTCTATATAGAGCCTTATAAGTTAGGTGTGCATACCCCGCAGATGGCTCGGACTAGAACTACTACTTCTGTAGGACGAGTTAGAGGTAGACCACCTCTTCCTCCGGGCGTGATAGGAGAGGGACCAGTTCCCTCTGCTGACCCACGAGTGGTGGAGGAGGTACATGAGGAAGTTGTTGAGAGTGTCGTCCCAAAGATGAGGAGTGGTGGATCGAGGAGACATCATTCACATCGAGTCCAGAGCAGATTTAGGTTGATATAGCTCCAATAGCGTTGATTAGAGAGAGGATGATGGCTGCACAGAGTTGCCAGAAGTCGTATGCAGATAGGAGGCGTCGACCTCTAGAGTTCAGGGTAGGAGCTCACGTATGATTGAGAGTATCTCCGAAGTGTGGCGTCATACATTTTGACATAAAGGGGAAGCTGATTCCCCGATATATTGGTCCCTTCGAGATATTAGATAGAGTCGGGAGGGCAACCTATAGATTAGCATTGCCTCCGAGGTTAGAGGGCTCAGCTGAGGGAATATATACCAGATCCGAGCACTACTACAAAATTGGGTTTATATTCCATAACATTTAATCCGGGCGTGTAATATATGGATTCTAAAATGAGAAATATGATGAATAAATAACTATAATCCGGGTTAAATTAAGATTCGGAATATAAAGTTCGTTAAATTATGTGATATACGGTACAAAGACACCATAATATGAACGCCCGGATTATTTGATAACCCAAATAACCCGGTTTTGTGGCAATCGGATTATAAAGATTTTTTTTTTCCTAATAAAACACGCCCGGATTATTTTGTGCCAATAAACTCTCCCGATCTCAAACAAAAAAAAACTCTCCCGCTTTCCTTTTTCCCCTGCGTGCCCTAGATATTTTCATCGATCTATCTTTGTTCTTCCAATTCGCTGGCGCTTACAACAAATTGAGAGGTTCTTCGCATATCTCTCTTCGGTATGTTTATCAATTTCATTCCTTCTTCTCCTTCTTATTATTGTATGATTTCGTGATGAGATGACTACTCGTCTCTCTTTGTGCCGTCCGATTTCAATGGGACGCAAAACCTAATTCTAGAGTTGGATCTTCCATCTGTTTACTGTTTTTCTCTTTGTGTTGTCCGAATACTTAATCATTTGACACTATTCTTGTTTCCATCTAAGCAATGTTGCCTGCACAGTTACCTTCTTTGGGGCTTCAATTGCTGGCACCATTTTGTTACCTGGTCGAAACAAGACTGGGTTCGTTCTATATTGTGTTGTTGCTGCAGTTAGAAGTTTGACATTATTCTTGTTTCCTTGAAGCGGATATCATTGTGGTTTGGATTGACTGACGAATCAGTTAGCTTGACATTATGTGTGTAGTTTTAGAATGGAACTTAATAGGAGTATTTTTCCAATCTTTGATCTGCTTGGAGGTTATGGACTTTTCATCTTGTTGTTGATGTAGTATCATATTCATCTGTCTTCAAGGGTTTTCTTTTATCTATTAGTCCTGTTGAAAAGCCTTTGACCAATTGTGTTTGTGTTTTGTATTTTATCAGCAAAACAGTTTGGTAAAATCTCGTGAAGTGAAATACCAATTGAAGGCTAGAGCATTAGAAACACTTGGAATAGGGACAAACGGAGAAAGTGAGGTATATTTCAATCATAGGTTACTAGAGTTTGCACCAAGCTATCCTCTCTCTAGCTTTAACCTTGCATTGGCCTTTTTCAAATTGTAAGTGGTTACTAATCAGCTTCGACAGATAAAGGTGAGTTATTGAATATTGGTCTTTGGATTTGTTTGGATAGGTGCTTGATATTGATTGAGCTTTTCTGGATTCATATGATCCAACATTGTCCTATTTAGTTACAAATAAATATACATTACTTCTTTTTCATTAAGTATAGTGTTGATTCATGTAAAAAGAAATGCCTATTGTGGTACCCCCGTACTTGCTTTCCATTAATCTGTTTATGTGTGCTATACGAGGCTTAGAGATTAGGTGATTGAACCATCTTTACACATTGTATAAATGATTTAAGATGCATCCTATGTATTTGAGAAAATGTCTAAGTGAAAAAAGAGAAAAACAGTAAACAGATTAGATTTTCTTTTATTATATTTGTGAAGGCAGACCCAACATTCCATTGCACTCAATATACCAATTACCGCATCCATCATAACTACTAGATTTCCTATTTCATACCAAGTCCAAGAACAATATAGAAGAGTTGTCTGGATTCTTGTTGTCCTTGTAGTTAGACCCTATTTACTTCCTTCTAACCATATATGCCTACTTCCCAGTTTCTCATAAACCTCATTCTTGTTGTCCTTGTAGTTAGACCTCACAGAAACCTCATTTTCAACTGAGAAGTATTATATATATTAAAATACATGAAGAGCATTTTGATATTATACATAATAAAGTACATGAAGAGCATTTTGATGACATGAGACTGAGTTGGTTAGTATTCAAAGATATATGGCTTAGGGAAAATAGCTACCATGTTTTTATACACTGCAAGTACTGATACATTCAAAGATATATGGCTTAGGGAAAATAGCTACCCATGATTTTATAGTCTAAGAAAAAATTGCAGATCTCACTATCTCAGTTTACAACAATGCGGCTAAAACTACTATCATGTAATTAAGTACCCCTAGTTAGAGAATCAATGGCAATCTCAGCTTGCTGCTAGGGGTTCATTTATGAACAAAGAATCAACTCTCCAACTTAGCACACTTACGCAAGGGGCACTATTGTCAAATAATCTCAGTTTGCTGCCTATGGATTTTAAAAAGTGTTATTTTTCAGTTTAGAGGTTCATTTATGAACAAGGTGATAGTAATAAAATAGTTTTAGTAATAAAATAGTTTTAGTAGTCATCATATATAGTGCTAAAAATCTTAGAGTAGATGATAATTAGTTATAGTGAATGGATAAAGCAAATGAAAAGAATATTTACATATGTGAGATTGGAGATGTGAGTAGAGAACTGATATGAAATTTTGAAGCTGCTTATTGACATTCAAAGCCGCCGGTTGCCATCAAGAAAAGGAGTGGTGGTTGGTGATAACTTAGTAAGAAAAGAATGTTAATGCAGATTTTTATAATCTCAGTTTGGTGTCAAATAATCTCAGTTTGCTGCCTATGGATTTTAAAAAGGGTTATTTTTTAGTTTAGGGGTTCATTTATGAACAAGGTGATAGTAATAAAATAGTTTTAGTAGTCATCATATATAGTGCAAAAAATCTTAAATCATATGATAATTAATTACACTGAATGGATAAAGAAAATGAAAAGAATATTTACATATGTGAGAATGGAGATGTGAGTAGAGAATTGATATGAATTTTTGAAGCTGCTTATTAACATTTCAAAGCCGACGACTGCCATCAAGAAAAGGAGTGGTGGTGTGTGATAAACTAGTCAGAAACGAATGTTAATGTAGACCTGCGAAGTGCACCATGGGTATCGTCTTTCTCTACTTTGAATTTTATAACTCTTTTGGGTTTCGTCTTCTCTCATATGGGTTTATTGTCTGTTTTGTGATCCGCGGTTTTTCGGTTTTGACTTGGTAGATTCCACCAAAGAGCACCATGGGTATCCGGGTTTTGTTCTTGATTGATCTTTGGACTTTTAATGGTTTATGTGATCCTTAATTTAAATCCCTATTTGTATTGGGTTTTGTAGGTGGTGAAATGTGAATATGCTGTTCCTGGAGAGATAGTCAGTATTGCTCAGGTAAGTTGGTAGTGTTTGTTTGCTATTGTGACTTGTGAGTACGATTGCATAAATTAAACTAGAGAAGAAAAAAGTTCAGCAAGAAGAAGCTTCATCTGTTTGCTGACTTTCGATTACTTTTTTTTATTATATAACTAACATTTGATAATGTTTTTCTGTTTTCAGAGATTGCAAGAACAATTGAAGGAGAATCCTAGTTCTCTTCCCTTTAACGAGGTAATTTGTAGCCCCTCTTTCTCTACTTTCACTTTCCTGTGGAAGTGTATGTTCTTATGCTCATCATCAAACTCTCTACTTGACATATGCATATTGGGATTTTTATTAGCGTCAAAAATTTGTACTATCTCAGCAAGATATGTAGTCCTATAGTTTGTGATTGAGTTATTTAAAATATGTTGACAACTTAGTATATATATCTTTGATTGTTAGTGTTTAATTTGCCTTTTAAATTTTCAGATACTTTATTGCAATATTGGAAATCCTCAATCACTTGGTCAAAAATCAATCACTTTCTTTCGAGAGGTTAGTTTAGTTGAATACAACCCTCTGAGCGATAGGCTAATGTTATTATTATCTTCAACCTTTGTTATTAAAATGTTAATGTGCATCAGGTTCTTGCATTGACTGATCATCCTGCCATTATGGACAAAAGTGAGACTCAGGGATTATTCAGTCAAGTTTTATAATTATATATTACTTCATTTTCAACTTTATGATCCTAGTTCACCAGCACAGAACATGGATATATTTTAGGAGCAATATTTTTTAGTTTTTGACATCTACCCGTTGTCTACCAGTATTGCTCCATTTTAGTTGTTGAGAGATAGTAACTTTGACACTTTTGAACTAATGAGATATGATCTTTTAACTTCAATGCGGATTCAATCGAAAGAGCTTGACGGGTCCTGGATCAAATTCCCGAAGAGCAACTAGTGTATACAGCCACAGTGTGGTGACTTTAGCAACTTTTTTGTTCTTTCACGGATGCTATAAATTAAGGTCTTTTAGGTACATTTGGGATTATTTACGTGTTCTTTTATTTTTTGATAGGGTGTTAAGGGGTTGCGAGACATGATTGTTGTTGGAATTGAAGCTCGTGATGGTTACCCTTGTAACCCTAATGTTATTTTATTGACATATAGAGTAAGCCTTGGAGTATGACTAAGTTTTTTCTGGTTACCTTTGTTTAGGGGTATGATTTAAAGTTTAGCAATGGATGTAAACATGTTTTCATGACACGTTTTAGTTTATGACAATGACACGTTTTAGTTTATGACAATTAATAAGCAAGTTTATTATGTTTTGGTATAATTCAAATGTGTGAAAAATCAGTTATTGGATTTGAATGAAATGTTACAGGTGGTATATTTGAAAAATAGAATGAAATATATATAAAAAAAGAGAATAATCCGGATATATGTTTGCGGTGTATAAAGTCAAAATTATAATAATCCGTTTGTAAGTATCCGGTGTATATTAACCTCACCCGATGACGCCACCACTAAACTTTTTAATCCGGTTTATAAAAAAAATCCGGTGATTTACACAACTATATAATCCGGATGTTGCTCCGGATTATATACGTTTCATATAATCTGGTTATTTGCTCACTTATATAATCCGGATGTAACACATCCGGATTATATTCAATCCAATAATCCGGATTATAATGTGTCAAACAATCCGGGCAAAAATACGATCGAAAATAGGGCAAAAATGAACCTAGCAAATACACCGGTGCTTCGCAAAAAAACGCCCTGATTATAAATTATATGGGCAAATACACCCCTAACCTTTAATCCGGTGCAGGTCCGGATTATAAGCCCTCAACTAACCGGATTATAAAGTCCTTTTTGTAGTAGTGGAGGCACATTGTGAGCTATGATGATTTGGTGGTGGAGCCGGACCACACCTTTTCTGAGCATCCTATTGTAGTCTTAGAATGAGGTATGAGACGCCTGCATTCGAAGGACATTCCTATGTTGAGGATACAGTGGTCTAGACGAAGACCTGAGGAGGCTACATGGGAGACTGAGGATAGTATCCAGAGGAACTATCTAGAGTTTTATGCAGAGATAGATGCACCTAGGGTCGATGAGTAGATCTTAGTGCTATCTTGGTGAGTATATGATGATGAACTTATGTGCTTATATGCCTTGATGTTTTTACTCCACGCTAGCTATGATGTGATTTATGATCTTATTAGATCTTGATGTGCTAGCATGATGTATGTTTATGGCTGGAGATTGTTCTTTTCTCCATGCTATCTGAGTGTGATTAGGGTTCAGTTGGAGATTTATTTTTCCTCCATGCTACCTTGATGGACATAGTTTCATTTGAGATGTTATTCCTCCATGTGTTGTATATTATTATGTTTTGGCTAGAGATGTGCTTCCTCTATGCCTTGTGATGTGATATGGCGAGAGATAAGATTCCTCTACGCATTTGGGTAGCGTTATGGCCCTGTTTTCTAGAGTTGATGATTCCTCCATGTTCATGTTTGAGGTTATAGATTGATATAGGTTATGACCTTCTGAGCGGAGATATGATACCTCTAATAGAAAAAGAGAGTTATACCTCGGCTTATGGGTCCGAGAGGAATTAGGATTTTGCAACTTTCGGGACGAAACGTGTTTTTAGGAGGGTGAGATGTAAGAGCCTAGTTCGTGAGTTGCTGAAAGTATATGCAAAAGACCAAATTAGGCCTAGACTGCCCCTGCGTGACCCAGTGGACGCCCTTCCGGTTTGCCTGGGCCGCACTTGCGCCTCACAAGGTTGCCCCTACGGCTCTGTGTGGCTGCAATCCTCTTTGTTGACCCTTTGATCCGTGCTTTACCCTTTTCCTCCATTTATAAGCTTCTTCTCTATCCTTCTGATGAGGGTTCTTCAGTTGTAGCTCCATCTCTCTCCCTACGTTCATCTTCTCCTCTCTTCTTCCTTTGGATCTTTTTTGTATCTTTCTTGAGGTTTTGTTGAGTTTTTTAGAGTTATGGGAGGCTTTGCTGCAGATTGTTGATAGTTGATGTTGTTGTGCCTCGTTGAGCCAGCTTGGAGGTCTTGGTGAGAGTTCTGCTTTGGCATAGGTTCAGCTTGGTAAGCTTTCATGGCTTATTCCCTTTCTTTCTTCATTCTTTCATCTTCTCTCGTCTTCTTTTTTCTAGCTTAGATTTCCTTAGGTTTGGATCTTGTTCCAGCCATGATTGGCATATGTTGATGTATATATTTGTATGTTTATGTATGTATGTGTATTGGATGAAGAAGGAATGAAGGAATCGAAGGAAGGAGTGAAGAAGGGGCTGACTTGGTGTCCACTACAGTCCAGCCGCCCCTGTGCCACTTGCATCCGTCCCTGCGCCGGCCAAGATCCGCCCTAGCGCCACCTGCATCCGCCCCTGTGGCCACCTGGAGTCCAACCTTGTGTTAGCTGGTCTTTGCAGGTGTGTGTTGCTTCTAGGCTTGCTTTAGGATGCCTTTGTTCCATCCCTTCCTATTTTGAGTGTATAGGTTCATGCTAGATGTGTGAGGATGTGTTTTGATGAGGTTATGATCGGTATATACCATGTATGGCCTTTGAGGTTTATTAGGTTGTGAGGTTAGGTTGAGGATGATCCTGTGGATCCCTTTGGGTCTAGGTGTGACCCTTGTGTTGATAGGAGATTGATACATCTCTTTATGCCTTGTTTATAGGTTGTGTTATCCCTCTAGTGTAGAGGTGATCGTGGTTTTAGGTTGATCGAGTTTGAGGTAAGTCTGTAGGACTTACTTAGCTACCATCCTTATATTGGGTGTTTGTATGAGTGGTGTGTGTGTTATATGTTTGCTATGATTGCATGAGATGTCGTTATTACCGACCTATGTTTTATTGATTGCCCCGTATGTGTGGCTATGATAACCTTTCCCTTTTATCCCGTCGTGGAGTATGGGAGGTTCTTTGATGTCAGGCCAGACTGGTTTTACAGGAAGAGCGCAATCCACTCCCACAGGGTACATGGATTGTGTGACCGATACTAGTAGAACTGGCTATCAGGCTCAGAGGCGAGGATGTATTGGTCCTCGTGTCACATACTTTCATCTATCTATATATACACGATTTGAGTGAATGACTATTATATAAAGATGATAAATGGGTAAATGTGTGATAGCATAGAGATGTGTTTATCTTTCATGAATGTGCTTATGCTTATGCATTACCTCATATATGTATGGTTAGCTAATGGTTTTATACCATGTTGTAGATGTCCTACAAGATAGATGTGCTGCTGAGTGATCTAGCAGGGTGGCAGGCTGAGGACCACTCGTATATAGGATGGTTGTGGTCTTTTGGGGTTGTTATGTTTCCCTCCTGCGTGAGGATGATCTTTTCTTACCTCCTGTGTGAGGATGTTGTTGTTTATACTCGGCTGTGATGTTGTTCACCTTTTGGTTGTACAGTTTCATGCATTTGTTTTATATTTGCCAGTGCCATGTTGTAAGGTCCAGTGAACTTGTTGTCAGGCTAGGGTCAGGATCCATTGTGAGATCCTAGCCCAATGTGGCATCCCGAGTCCCGCGGATTCGGGGTGTTACAACATCGTCAGCCATGAGGATTTAGTGGTCGAGCCAGACCATATGTTTGTAGAGCACCTGATAGCTGTCTTAGAGCGTAGTACGAGATGCTTGTGATTGAAGGATGATGAGAGTTCAGTGGTAAATGCAAGGATGATGAGAGTTCAGTGAGTTGTATGACCTTATTGAGTTTTATGATGAGAGTTCAGTGGTAAATACTCGTCAACAACTTTGCTCGAGGTTGAAGAAGAATGTAAATGCAAGAAGAATGATCAAGGGAATGAAGAACTATCCGGAGTTTTATGCTGAGTTGGATGTACCTTTAGCTTAGACATTGAGTTTCAATTTCCTTTTATTGAGTTGTGTATACGCTTGTATGACATTTTGAGTTTTGTGCCCCGCAATGGATTATGAATTATGATAAGTGTTTCTTCTACGTCTTTGTGTTGGTCATGTGTGTTTGTTTCCAGTTTCAAACGAAACTTCTTTTTAGGGGGATCTAATATAACATCCGGTTTTGGCCTTAACCGCCCCGTAGTGAAGGGGGTCGCCAATGTGGCCAGCCGCAGTCGCGTCCGGGTCAACCCACCCTTGCAGCTGACCCCAGATTGCGGGATATGTTATTTTTTCCGTCTTTTATTCTTTCCATTCTTAGAAGATCCGATCTTCTATATTTTTGGTCGGCTTTCCTTCTATCTTCTAACCCTAAATCAGATCTTACTTGTTCTTTACCCAACCGTCTCTATATATTCCCACCTTCTCTTCCGTTTTCCTCTTCTTGCTTACATTCTTCTTCAACCTCGAGCAAAGTTGCGGCCTTTTCTTGTGATTCTCTGCAGAACGTGTAAGTTCTTCTTGCTTACATTCTTCTTCAACCTCGATCTTAGACATTGAGCGTAGTACGAGTATTTACCACTGAACTCTCATCATAAAACTCAGCATAAAACTCAATATCTATCTCTCATGCTAGAAGTCCTTAGACTTCTAGCCAAAATGACCTCAATAAGGTCATACAACTCACATGTCAAGATAACATATTCCTAGTCTCGATGCTCTCACAACAACATGTAATCTCAAACCTCAAGCCTAAATATTCTCATAAGATCAAAACATACACTTGAATCCTTATAACAACCTTACTATACCGCAATATCACCTCAAGCTTAGAATCAACATCAATCCATCAAACAATATCAAATCCTCAAAACTCACCTAAGGTTCAAAACCACTACTTGGCATTAACTCTAAGTTATGCTAGATCCTCCTAGCATGATACTACTACTACTACTAAACATAACTAGATCGAGGAAGAAGATACTCACACGACGTCAAAAGACGGAAGTCGTTTCAACGGATATCGACTTGGACTCGTTAGGCCTTTATCGGGGCGCTTTCGAACCTAGCATCAAACTAAACAAATTTAGCTTATAAGCTAAATTTGAACGGAATAAAGAACATTTATAATCTAAAGAAACTCGATTTCAAAAGCCCGCATTAAAATCCGTAATAACCCTTCCAGGGCAAAATATTCTTATATTTATTTATATACATTATATTTTATACTCCGACAAGGGCATAAAATATAATGTATATAAATAAATATAAGAATATCCCCGCAATTAAAATTAAAGGTTAAAAACCGCTAACACATTTTCCGGGGCAATTCATACAATTTCATAAATATGGGTCATAATCTTCAATTAATATTTATTAGCCAAATCTGTAATGAACTCTGCAGGGGTATAAATGTAGATTTCCAAAAATGTGGGTTATAAACGCAAATATAAAATACTGGATACAGTTTGCAATTAATCAAAAATATACCCAGTCACTGATTGATTCGTCCACTCGGTTGACTCGCTGAGTTAACTCGCGAGTCCTAGATCTGACTCGGTGACTAGTTCCAATTAGGGCTTCAAATTGGGGAAAAAAAAAAGGCAGCTCTTGCTTCGTTCCAGTCCGGCGATGGACGGCAGCACCGGCGGTGGAGGCGAGACGACCCTCCGGCGGTCTGGGCGAGGAAGAAGACGGTTGTCGGTCTGCTGTGATGAAGAAGGAGCCCTGGCGGACTCAAACTCGGCGGCGGACGATGGGGGAGGAGGAGGCATATGTCAACTGCCACGAAGACGATGGAGCCCCGGCGGACTCAGAATCGGCGGCGGACGACGGCCCCAACGCCTTCTGCAACTATCCTTGGTGGCGGAAAGGCACGAGTCCTCGTGTATGCTTCCTCGGCGTCGGAACTGAAGACCCTTCCCTAGCGCAACTCCTCTGCGACGGATTGGGTTTCATTAAGCCGGAATCTAAGGCTCGTTGTTGGCAGCAGATCAGAGAGAGGGTTGGTGCGAAGACGGGAGGTTGATGAGGTTCGAGCCTAGGGAAGCAGGGGGCTGGGCGGTAGAGATGAGGACGCAGATGGGGAGGTGGTCCACTGGTTCTTCTAGTGGGGCTCGACGACTCCAAGGGTGGCCGGAGTCGTAAAGAAGAAATGAGAGGAGGAGAAGGTGAGGTTGGTGAAGAGAGATTTGAAGACGATTGCTCATGTTTCCTAGGCAGAATGTGAGGTGAAGCTTGCGTGAGAGGCCAAGCAACAGATGGGGGAAGACCAAAGGGCTGGAACCCAAAAGCAGATAAGGAGAAAAAGAAAATTAAATTAATATATATATATATATATATATATATATATATATATATATATATATATATAAATAGGAACCAGAAATTAAATTAAATTCGATCAAAGTACCCAGAACGGGATTTCCGGAACGGAAAAGTTTCCGTAAAATAATATACGGAAAAAAAATATCTACAAAATATATATTCATAACATATAGTTTTCCATATAAGAATTATTCCCATAAAACTTGTAAGCTAATAAAAAGATAATAAATCGGAAAAAATTAAATAAAGAAAGCGCGCCAAAATTTCGGGCGTTACATCAGATCCCCCTAAAAACAAGTTCCGTCCCGAAACTTGCTATGCGTTGAACTTCTCGGTCCCTATGGCCGAGGTATGCACTCACAAACTAAGAAGGTTTAAACCTTCTAATCTAAACTCACAATCTACTCAACTAACACCACAAGATATATCATTTCATAAGGCACATTCTCACACAGGACCCAAACTATACATAACATCACACATGCACATAACTCAACCAAGGAAAGAACTAGGTCTAAACGGTCAATTCTATCGATGCTACTAGCTCAGCGTAAAACTCACTCAAAGATACTCTCCCCCATCTTCCATTGAGCCTCTTCGGTTCCTCATCTACCACTAGATCGTCATGACTAACAATAAGTCTCGATTCATGTATGTACTCTCTCGATTGATACACATCAAACACTGGTGAACACCCTCCACTGTCGGTGGCCACGTTAACCGGTAATTCACCTTCCCAACTTGCGCTAAGATCTTGAAAAGGTCAATACATCGGAACTCAACTTGCTTCTCGGTTTTGATACAGCATCTCCATTATTTTCCCTTTGATTTCTCTATCAAAGAAGATCGAACTTCCAATTTTACATTGTTGGTTTTTGTTCTTGGCAAACCAACTTTAATGTTATATTTCATCAATTCTTGTTGCAAGCTCTAAGGAATGAAGGAAGTACTTAACTTCACACTGCTACTACTAACGAGACACGTTTGCTATTACCATTACCTCGTTCCTGAATACTCAATCAAGACTTTACTTGGGGAATCACTTGTCCTCTTCAAACTCATCATTCCTCGAGGCAATTTCAACAGTTCACCAATAAATCTCCTCTTAACTCTCAACAAATCTATTGTCAATTTTTCTCATTCAATACTTCGTGGTCATCCGGGGTAGGTTAGCCATAGATGGTGTTACTTTGGAGAATCTCTCCACAAATCCGGTAATGACCAGCACATCTAAGAAAACTTGTAACTTCTTCCACGTCCTTCGGGGGTTGCCATCACGAGACAACTTATCATACAACTTCTCTCTTCTTCGAGAGTAGACCAAAATACCTTATCCGGAACATTAGTAAGCTTATATGGAATCACTACAACTCGTAGTGATCATGGTTTGTCTGGAAGGCCGTATGTGTAATATCTCAGTCTCGAATTCTCAATTGGTGACAATCAGACGTTAAATAAATTTTAGAAGAGACTGTCGACCCTTGCAACCGGTCGCGTAGATCATCTATCTGTAGTGAGGGATACTCGTTCTTCATTGTCATCTTGTTCGGCTAACGGTAATCTATGTACAAGCGGAGATAATTGTCTCTCATTTCTCAAACTGGTGTTCTTCATAACCACTTCAAATCAAGAGTTTAAGATATATTCTTATATGAACTTCAAATCAAGAGTTCAAGATAGCATTCGGAGTTCTCCATAGCATTTCACTAAATCTAGTGAACTCTTTTCAATAAGTTCTTACAATTGCTCCTTCTCTCGCTTCCACAACTCATGTCTCTTCACAAGTGTCATTCTGTACAGCGTCTTGGATATCGGAGGTGCGTCTAACTCAACCTTAGTGGCAAAATCCACGTTCTGATGTCTTGGAATCCGTGATATCTCGGTTTTTATCTTTCCTTATTTCGTCTCATAGCATAAGACCGACACAACCTTGTCTTAACACTTGACAGGTAGTCATGGTATTAATGATCTCCCCCGATCTGTTGGGGTGACGTCTTTCAGACACGTGTATTGCTCCATCTTTAGTTACAATGTTGACCATCCTCTTTTAAATATTCGTCTTTTCATGAATTGGAAAGATTTGCTTGCGTCTTCTGGCTCTTGTGTTCTTATATAAGTATTCTTTTAACTAAATCTCATTTTTCCTCTTAAATGGCATGATTGTAAAAATCTTCTAAGATTTCTCACTTATGTGCAACCATAGGGGTCCAATCGGTAAGACTTAACCGTGTTTCAAAACAATTGACCTTATCTTCTTCACTTATGTGCAACCATAGGGGTCCCAACATATGGGAGGAGCTCTTTGTATTCTACATAAGCTTTCACCATAGACATCCTTTCTTCAATTAGAAATTATACTTCACTTTCCTTTTGTAAAGTCAACCCGACGATAGATGTTCTAACCTTAATCTTCCAGATACTTTTTGTACATCTCTTGCCGACATCAAACTTCAAAACTTCGATCTTCTCTTACTCTTGTTGGTCACCTTATGCATTTCTCGGTATTCTATGAACAACTTCACAACTGTACCGGTATGCCCCGTGGAAAATGCTAGGAGAAACTCCTCATCCAAAACCACTAAAATATCAAACTCATTACATCACCACGTACTAATATCATAACTCTAAGCTTACAGTGTTGCCCTAATCTAGGTCCTCTCTTTCACGTCATAGCCACTATGGTTTCTCCATGCGAGTCACAAGAACCTCGACTTAGTTGAGCTCGCGAAAATATGACATATATAACCTTAGAACAAACATATCATACGTCCCCTTATATATTCTCCCTTTACGCACAATAACCATAGAAGACTCACCTTTCTTTTCGTCTTTCCAGTCCCGTTTACCCTGATCCTTATCATTCCTCCAAATGACAACCCATGACCTACGAAGGTCGCATCAAATCGTTGCAATCCCTCCGCGCAAGGTATGCTAACATCACTTGCTAAAAACGATAAATTTGCTACATGGTTAAGATTTTTGCACTTCCCTTGATATACCACCTTACTACCGACATTCAACCACCACGAATATTTCACGTTCTTGCTCCCCTTTTTCATGATCCCAAACCTTGGGTTAATCCTCCCTCCTACAGTCACCAGTACACAACCCACACATGCACATTCTTGATGGTCACCGATTAACTCATTAATGACCCTTTCCAAGATCAACGACTTACCATTTTGCTACACTTTCCATGCTACCATTCTCATGAAGGCTACCCTCCTCGGGGTAGTCTACCTTGAACTCAGTTAGTCCTCTCTTCATTCTACACTTCCTTTCCTTATAAGGTAACCATATCGTCTTGACCTTGTTGTTTCGTATAACTCCCTTTCATAGGCTTAACCATTATTCCTTGATGTCTTTCAAGTGCACCTTCCCAAATATTATAGTCTTAGCTAACATCCACCCGCGTTCCTATTGGTTGGTATATTAAGTCTTTCGATAAAAGCTCCGTGTTTCCTCTTTCATCTTCTTAAAACATCATATATATGCACTTCCTTCTTCTTGATGTTGCTTTGCCTTCTCACCATAATGGAAAAAAAAACAGTTGACCCTCTTAAAGACATTCTACAATGTGAACCTTCACCACATGATTCTTTTCGTAGCCTCACATATCCAAAGAAAGTCACCCACTTGGGATCTCGTAAAATTAGACGCTTCACCCTCCGATACCTCCGTAAGCTTAACTTACGGGTCTCTTAAATCTTTTTGTGATTGGTTCATCCACACCTCTCTCCCATGCCTAGGAGCGTCTAAGGAAAGCTTCACTTCTCGTAATGGA
This sequence comes from Fagopyrum homotropicum, assembly GCA_033239125.1. Classification (NCBI taxonomy): domain Eukaryota; kingdom Viridiplantae; phylum Streptophyta; class Magnoliopsida; order Caryophyllales; family Polygonaceae; genus Fagopyrum; species Fagopyrum homotropicum. Next base: position 58,122,320 of record BSWB01000008.1, on the reverse strand, counting down.
ACACCGCCTTTAACATTGTTAGAATGCACCCATCTCCTCCTCGATTCACATCTTTAATTGTCCACGCGTCTTCTTGAGGAACTTAAGTTCGTTATCTCTATTGGTAGCGTTGTCATTCAATCATGACTTCTTTAGAACCACTTCTACACTTTAATGTTGCTCTCGTTTACTTGTATTTCTTCCATCTTGATTCCTCTTAAGTTGCCTCGTGGTGTTCTTTTACTTGGTTGTCCTTCATTTACATCATCTCTACTCCCCCTCTTCGACATCCTTTTAAAGGAATCCGAGAAACACCATGGTATTCTTTAGCACGAAAACTCAACTCGATACTTGAACATATTTCTCCTCGTATGAACGTTATCCCAGGCCAACAGCGTCACCTTAAAGGTGATGATATTATACTATCACCTTTTCTATTAGGTCTCATAACTTCATATGCTACAACTATATATCATAACAATATGTATACATAACTATATAAATCCTAAGTCCATATCACTACCAATATAATACATCCAACATTTCATCTACAATAAAAGGTCCCAAAACATATAACCGTCCGCATATATAACAATACAAATATATCCAGTTCATCATGCAACATACAATCACAAAGATACACATCAATTCTATCATGCATAACTACAAACCATATATCCATATCAATCATATCTATATATACATATATATACATATCAAAATCTAATAAGCTAAGCTGTCGAGATCTGCGGAAGGAGTGGTGGTCCGTACATTCTACCCCGACTCATGCATGTGATTTTGAAAGCGAAAACTCAGAACCTGTGGGGTTCTTTTTATTCCTTATTCGGCCTTTAGAAGATTGCCAGTGCCATTGTTGTCAACCTAAGGCTCTGATACCACTTTTGTAACACCCCAAATCCGCGGGACTCGGGGCGCTACGGGTTGGGACCTCACAATGGGTCCCGACCCTTAGCCTGACAACAATTTCACCGGATCTTATAACAAGACACAAATAAAGGCAAAACCGAAATACATTTTTATGCAAATGACATGATCCCCAAAAACAAATAAAAGACAACTTCAGCCGAGTTCTCAACTCCAAAGACCCGAACATTCAATACACAACAATATACAAGAAACAATACCCAAAGACAACTCCAACCAAACCCCTCCTAAAATGTGCGGAACCCCGGCTGTCCACTCTTCCGGATCTCTCGACCACATTCCTAACCTGCAAGACAATCTAATACAATCGGTATAAAACCGTTAGCTAATATTCGAGGCATAAGAATCAAGGTGAAAGGCACAAACACAAGTCAATCATCATAAACACCCAATACACTCCAAAGCACACAAGTCCGGTTTATTATCTTATTATTATTAAGTCATATCCCGTTCTAATTCAACTTAGGTTGTGACACGAGAGTCACCAAAACTCGCGTCGGTCCCTACTTACCGGCATGGAATGGTACTGATGCATCTGACCGTCTACCAGCATGGGATAGTCGCCGAGAACCTCCTAGCTCTCGCGGGAGCCAGGCAAGTTGTCACCGCCCGTTATCATACACTTGGGCCAAAATAATATAAAGGTCGGTAATCCTAATTCCGGTTTAGTTATTATAAACAATAAACACACACCACCAAACACACATCAATGCTAATACAAGGAATACGAGCTAAGTAAGTCCGGAGACTTACCTCGTCCCAAAGCTAAACCGATCAACAATATCTCTCAACTTCCCGCAGGCAGATACTCAACTTCTGGCCAAAACAAGGCACGCGATCAATATCTATCTCTCATGCTAGAATTCCTTAGACTTCTAGCCAAAATGAACTCAATAAGGTCATACAACTCACATGTCAGGATAACATATTCCTAGTCTCGATGCTCTCACAACAACATGTAATCTCAAACCTCAAGCCTAAAGATTCTCATAAGATCAAAACATACACTTGAATCTTCATAAAAACCTTACTATACCGCAATATCACCTCAAGCTTAGAATCAACATCAATCCATCAAATAATATCAAATCCTCAAAACTCACCTAAGGTTCAAAGCCACTACTTGGCATTGACTCTAAGTTATGCTAGATCCTCCTAGCATGATACTACTACTACTACTAAACATAACTAGATCGAGGAAGAAGATACTCACACGACGTCAAAAGACGGAAGTCGTTTCAACGGAGATCGACTTGGACTCGTTAGGCCTTTATCGGGGCGCTTCCGAACCTAGCATCAAACTAAACAAATTTAGCTTATAAGCTAAATTTGAACGGAATAAAGAACATTTATAATCTAAGGAAACTCGATTTCAAAAGCCCGCATTAAAATTTGTAATAACCCTTCCAGGGCAAAATATGAAATTCTAGAAACTTGGTCATAAAACCACAATTTACAACTTCGAGCCATAAACCCAAAATACTCCTACAAGGGCATAAAATATAATGTATATAAATAAATATAAGAATATCCCCGCAATTAAAATTAAAGGTTAAAAACCGCTAACACATTTTCCGGGGCAATTCATACAATTTCGTAAATATGGGTCATAATCTGCAATTAATATTTATGAGTCAAATCTGTAATGAACTCTGCAGGGGTATAAATGTAGATTTCCAAAAATGTGCGTAATAAACACAAATATAAAATACTGGATACATTTTGTAGTTAATAAAAAATATACCCAGTCACTGATTGATTCGTCCACTCGGTTGACTCGCTGAGTTAACTCGCGAGTCCTAGATCTGACTCGGTGACTAGTTCCAATTAGGGCTTCAGATTGGGGGAAAAAAAAGGCAGCTCTTGCTTCGTTCCATTCTGGCGATGGACGGCAGCACCGGCGGTGGAGGCGAGACGACCCTCCGGCGGTCTGGGCGAGGAAGAAGACGGCTGCCGGTCTGCTGTGATGAAGAAGGAGCCCTGGTGGACTCAAACTCGGCGGCGGACGATGGGGGAGGAGGAGGCATATGTCAACTGCCACGAAGACAATGGAGCCCCGGCGGACTCAGAATCGGCGGCGGACGACGGCCCTAACGCCTTCTGCAACTATCCTTGGCGGTGGAAAGGCACGAGTCCTCGTGTATGCTTCCTCGGCGTTGGAACTGAAGACCCTTCCCTAGTGCAACTCCTCTGCGACGGATTGGGTTTCATTAAGCCGGAATCTAAGGCTCGTTGTTGGCAGCAGATCGGAGAGAGGGTTGGTGCGAAGGCGGGAGGTTGATGAGGTTCGAGCCTAGGGAAGCAGGGGGCTGGGCGGTAGAGATGAGGACGCAGATGGGGAGGTGGTCCACTAGTTCTTCTAGTGGGGCTCGACGACTCCAAGGGTGGCCGGAGACGTAAAGAAGAAATGAGAGGAGGAGAAGGTGAGGTTGGTGAAGAGAGATTTGAAGATGATTGCTCATGTTTCCTAGGCAGAATGTGAGGTGAAGCTTGCGTGAGAGGCCAAGCAACAGATGGGGGAAGACCAAAGGGCTGGAACCCAAAAGCAGATAAGGAGAAAAAGAAAATTAATATATATATATATATATATATATATATATATATATATAAATAGGAACCGGAAATTAAATTAAATTCGATCAAAATACCCAGAACGGGATTTCCGGAACGGAAAAGTTTCCGTAAAATAATATACGGAAAAAAATATCTACAAAATATATATTCATAACATATAGTTTTCCATATAAGAATTATTCCCATAAAACTTGTAAGCTAATAAAAAGATAATAAATCGGAAAAAAATAAATAAAGAAAGCGCGCCAAAATTTCGGCCGTTACACACTGCAACCCGAAGTTGCTAGAAATGGTCTCCCGAGAATGATAGGAATGGGATAATCTGCGGGAATATCAAGTACAACAATGTCTATAGGTAAATAGAAGTTACCTAACTTAACCGGAACATCTTCCAAAATGCCAACGGGATGGGTAATGGAGCGGTCTGCCATGTATAACCTTATCTTCACCGGCTTGGGCTCTCCAAGTTCGATCTTCACACATAGCTCCAGCAGGATGATGCTCATGCTGGCTCCTAGATCACACAATGCTTCACAAGTCACATCCCCAACTTGAATGGGAATGTAAAATGAGCCGGGATCTCTCAACTTGGCTGGCATCTTCTCCTTCATGATTTGAATGAGCTCCGAGGATTTAGATGTCATCCTTACTTTACCAAAGTCTTCCAGCTTCCTCTTCCTTGATAGAATCTCTGTTAAGAACTTCCCATAGGCGGGCATCCCTAGAATAGCATCAAGGAAAGGGATGTTAATATGTAATTTATTCATCAAGTCAAGGAACTTACCAAAGTGCTTGTCTAGATGTGCTCTAGCCCTTGACTGAGAGAATAGAAGTGGTGGTATATATGCAGGAGGTGGGACATAAACTTCATTTTTGTCCTTCGCTTTTTGGGACTCCACCTCGGGTGGCACCTCGACCGAAGTGTTCTTCGTCTGTACCTGGACCGAGGTGTTCTTCATCTGCACTAGCATCGACAAAGGCACTGGATCTGCAGTTTTCAGTCCACTTCTCGTCGTTATTTCCATGATCTGTCCTTTAGGGTTGCTCTCTGTCCTTACTGGGAGCTTCCCTGGATCTCTTGGCACTTCATTCGCCTTATTAAAGAATTGTTACTCTAAGGCTTTTTATGCCTTCGAAAATGAAGTCATGGACGTCTCCATAGAACTGAGCTTGATCAAGATGGCCTCCAGCACTGCATCTTTCTTTTCTGGCTGGGACGAACTTGATCTAGGGTCCTGGCTCTTCAATGGAATAGAAGAAGAAGAAGAAAAACGGTTAGAAGAATTGTTAGAATTGAAATTAGAATAAGGGTTACCCGGATTTTGATTGTTGGATCTCCAATTGTTGTTGTTGGAGCCTCTATTGTTGTTGTAGTTGTTGTTCCGAGAACCATGATTGTTGTTCCTTGACCCGTGATATCCTCCCTCCTCCTTTTTGGTGTGAGCAACCAAAAGGTCCTTCAATTGCTTCACATCATTCTTGAGGGAGACGAGTTGATTATCATTTGATGGAGCTTCCTGAAAAGTAACTCTCTTAACTCCATTTTCAGCTCCTTGGTGGGAGTACTTCTCCATGTGCAAAGCTTGTTTCTCAATGAACTCCCAAGCTTCATCAATCGGCATGTCCATGAATGTGCCGGCGGATAGTAGTTGAAGGTTGAATTGGGTAGCTCCATGCAATCCCTTGAAGTTTATCTCCAGCAACTCTATCTTTGGAATCCCATGATGTGGGCAATCCAAGAGAACATCTTTAAACCTCTCACATGACTTGGACAAACTCTCCTTGTCCTTCATGATAAATGCATTGATTTTCCCTCTCATTTCAGCGGTTTTGGAGGGGGGAAAGAATTTTGTTAAGAACTCCGTCGTCATCTCCTCTCAAGTGTTGATCTTTCTGGGAGGAAGAGACTGATACTAAGTAAGCGCCCTGTCCTTCAAAGAAAAGTAAAAAGGCCTTAGCTTGTAATTATTATTTTCCAGCCTTGAAGCTCTCTAGGTCTCCATCAAAATCTCATAATTTTGTAAATGTTGATGCGGAGACTCCCTCTCTAAACCTCCAAACTGGCATTGGCGGATCATGAAAAGAACTTGCGGTCGAAGTTCATAATCATGCTGTACTGGATCACCTAGGTTGACTCCTAGACGCCTCACTTGCTGGTTTGGGTTCATCCTCTGCCCTAGGGTCTGTGGAATACATGCAAAAAGAACATCTTGGACAGGCATCCGAGGTGGAAGTATCTCGGCCGCGGCAACTAGAGTGGGGTCCTGCCTCGGTCGAGGGTCTGGTCGATGCAGAATCTGGGCTCGTGGCTCAGCCATATCTGCTTTAATCTCTGCAGCTCTCGTGCGAGTTTGCTCCCTCTCGCGCTGTAGTTCTTCCCTATTGAGGCGCAACTTTTCCATCGTCTTCTTCAATTCGACTTCAAGATCGCGATTGTCATGGTTGGCCATTTTAGCTCCTTTCAAGCGTATTTTGTATGTCTTTTCTGTTTCGGGTTTGTAACGAACGATTTTCTTCCCAGCACGGGTTCTTCGCATAAACCTAAAAGAAAGAACCTGCGAAAGTCACTCAAGTAGAGTGGTTAGTAGCAACAGTGGCAATTGCCCCGAAAGACTACCGCAACCGGCTTGGTCTCAACCAAGTCCCCGGCAACGGCGCAAAAAACTTGTTCTTTGGAGAAACTTTGTTCCGTTGCCCGAACGAGAACTTTTTATGTAACTACGAACACAAATCTGCAATAACAATCAAGTAGAAATATTAATAGAAAAAGCAAGAACAATCCCCGGCAACGGCGCCAAAACAAGGATGCGAACCAGTAGTGTACGGATAGTAAAAGCAAGAATTCCTGGGTGTCGATCTCAGGGATTTAGGTGAAACAAAGCAAGTATAGGTAGTCAATGTATCTAATAACCACAAAAGCGATTAAAGCAATCAAAGAGATGATAATAAGGTCAATTAAAGGAAATATGCAAATTCTAGGGATTAAAGCGTCTAGTTGTGGTTCCAACTCAAGATCTCAAGATAAGCGGACAAAGCTGAGATTTTGCTAAAGGAAGGTGTTTCTAAAGTGGAATATATCACCGGGTAAATCTCACTACTCAGTAATCCCAAACCAAAAGTTCCTATCACCGGGTAAGTCTCAAGGTACTAAGGAAAGGAATTAAAATCTCAAACCAACACACCAACTAAGGGAATAGAATCAACCTTTACCGGGTAAGTCTCAGGCTAACTCACAAAGATGGGATGAAGGCACACTCAAACCCCAATAAAGGATAAACCTTTATTACCTACACTTATGATCTTGGGTAAACAAGCTAAGGAATCACCAGAAAAGTCTCATCCTTGGTTTGCGTTGAACCAGGAAAGGTGTAATAAGAATAGGATTTGGCAAACTCTAACACTTAACTCTCAGTTACGGATCAGAAAGGGTCACCTCGTTCAGTCAAGTTCCACCCCGGCCGACATGTTCATCGACTGAACGAGATGTTCTAGGTTAAGGATAAAGACTCGAGCTTTCAGGGTCCTATTGGGGTTAAGATTATTCTATCATTGTTTTTCTCAGAACTTTCAGCCAATCACCCTAGAATCGCACAAGGAAATTAGCCACTCATGATCATGAAAGCAATAATCAAATATATGGGGAAAGAATGAATATTTGAACACAAAAACCTTAAGAACAAGGCTTCAATAACTGAATCAAATATCAAACAAATCAGCGTTCATTGGATCACAAATCCAACAAGACAATCAAACAAAAGGAATCTAAGAAAGTCTTACAAATCCCCTCAAAAGCTATATCCAAACTATCAATACTTCCTTGATTGATCTTCAATCTTCCTTTCTTTCTTCAAAGATTCCAAAAAAATCCTCTCTTTGCTGGTTATTCTCAGCCTCCAAGCATGCGGTGATGGTATATCGGATTCTCAATTTGTGGAAAATCCAACCCTTTATATAGGAGAATTATCTTCCAAAGATAATAATATCTTAAAAAGATAATATCCTAATAAAATATATCTTATGTCTAAAATAGATCTCCCAAATATATGATCTTCCTTCCAGAAATCCACCCCAAAAATATAAGATATCTCCTTCAAAAAATAAAAGATCTCATCCAAATAAAATATATCTCGCCGCATCAGGGTATTCGCCTCGGTCGGGGCGCTCCTCTAGATCACCTCGGTCGATGTGACACTATAGCTGACCGAGGTGATCTCAGCTGAATGTGAAATCTCTTAGATCTGGTCCAAAGTAAATTTTCTTTGTTAATTCCTTGCTTCCTGAGTTCTCTTTTAAGCTCCTGAATATAGCTGCTATGACTCCTTTGCTCCTTAGCTACATTTCGATCCAAAATGTGCCATTTTACCTACAATTACATTGAAACTTGGTGTAGACCTCGATTCCCGTAAAGGTAGATGAAATGACAATATAATCACATAATATACATTCAAACATGTAGATTATTGAAGATAAAACGTCTAAACAAGTCCCAGAATATAGACTCTAATACATGCTATCAAGATGCTCTCCCAAAATGTACTAGTGCTTACTCCTCTTGGGAATGTTCCTGCAGAAGATGAAGGACAACCAAGCAAGTCTCGAAAATAAAGAATAGACATCTCATGATCCTCATCCATGAGCCGGAAGGAAATTCTCTTATCTCTAGGGTCATGCTCGAAGGTGCTAAGAAACTCAAGAGTAATCTCAGCATATGCATCCTCCCAAATAAGTGCAAATTGGCTTAGCCCTGTTCTGTCCAACATCATATCAATATCCTCTCTCACAAACAATGCATCTAAGTCATCCAACACAATATAGCAAGGAGGGGTAATGGGTCGATCTAAGAGACGTTCATATCTCTTTTTGTGTTTGGAAGCAGGAGGGGGAAGGTGTGGTCGTGCTACGGAAGGTGGTAGTGGTGGTGGTGGTGGTGGAGGTGCCTTAGAAGAAGAACCTTTCTTCTTGGTTGAGTTTCTAGTGATTCTCTTTAAGGCGTCCATTCTGCACAAAAAACTCGGGCTGTTCTGGGTAAAACTCGGCCGATTTTTCTGGGTTGGCCCGAGTTTTTCTTTGATTTCACCCTAACTCACAATTCTGTAAAGATCTGATCAATGCAACACCACAAACAACTTCCTAGATTCCCTTTGGTTTGTTGTTTTGTGTGATTTGTGATTAAGGAACGCTGATTTGTTTGATATTTGATTTAGTTATTGAAGCCTTGTTCTTAAGGTTTTTGTGTTCAAATATTCATTCCCTTCCCATATATTTGATTATTGCTTTCATGATAATGAGTGGCTAATTTCCTTGTGCGATTCTAGGGTGATTGGATGAAGGTTGTGGGAAAGACGATGATAGAATAATCTTAATCCAGTAGGACCCTGAAAGCTCGAGTCTTTATCCTTAACCCTAGAACATCTCGTTAACTCGATGAACATCTCGGCCGGGGTGGAACTTGACTGACCGAGGTGACTTTTCTGATCCGAAACTAAGAGTTAAGTGTTATAGTTTGCAAAATCCTATTCTTATTACACCTTTTCTGGTTCAATGCAAGCCTAGGATGAGACTTAACCGGTGATTCCTTTGTTTGTTTATACAAGATCATAAGTGTAGGTAATAAACGTTTATCCTTTATTGGGGTTTAAGTGTGCCTTCATCCCATCTTTGTGAGTTAGCCTGAGACTTACCCGGTAAAGGTTGATTCTATTCCCTTAGTTGGATTGTTAGTTTGAGGTTATAGTTCTTTATCTTGATTCCTTGAGACTTACCCGGTAATAGGAACTTTTTTTTTTTTTTTTTTGAAGAGTTAATTAGAACACCCGGTTCGATCGGCTTTGCCGATCTACGTCCGGATCGGGTACTAAATCGTGGCCCATTGTTGGGGGATACCCCCCCAATATCAGTTTTTCCATACATGCTGCCGGGAGGATTCGAACTCGAATCTCCAGGCTAACCACTTAAGGAGTCTAGCACCACATCCCACTAGACAAACTGAGTATTGGTGTAATAGGAACTTTTGGTTTGGAGTTAGTGTGTAGTGAGACTTATCCGGTGATCTATTCCACTTTAGAAACACCTTCCCATAGCAAAATCTCAGCTTTGTCCGCTGATCTTGAGATCTTGAGTTGGAACCACAACTGGATGCTTTAATCCTTAGAATTTGCATATTCCCTTTAATTGACCTTATTATCATCTCTTTGATTGCTTTAATCGCTTTTGTGGTTATAAGTTACATAGACGACCTATACTTGTTTAGGTTTCACCTAAGTCCCTGAGATCGACACCCCGGAATTTTTGCTTTTACTATAATTGATCGGTACACTACGGGTTCGCATCCTTGTTTAAGCATATTTCCTCGGTTATAAATTTAAAGCTTGCACACACCGTTTGGAGCGAACAAGTTTTTGGCGCCGTTGCCAGGGACTTGGTCAAGACCGAGCCGGTTGCGGTTGTCTTTCGGGGCAATTGCCCCTGTTGCTATTAATCACTCTAGTTGAGTGACTTTCGCAGGTTCTTTCTCTTAGGTTTATGCGAAGAACCCGCGCTGGGAAGGAAATCGTTGCTTACGATCCCGAACCAGAAAAGACATACAAAAGACGCTTGAAAGAAGCTAAGATGGCCAACAAAGACGGTCGCGATCTCGAGGCCGAATTGAAAGAGGCGCTGGAACAACTACGCCTCAACAAGGAAGAACTGCGACTGGAAAAGGTAGAAACTCGCGCAAGGACGGAGGCGATCGAAGCAGATATGGCAGCTTTACGGGACCAATATCTACCTCGACAGAATCCAGATCCTCGTCCGAGTCAGGATCCAGTTCCAGATCCTCGACCGAGGCAGGACCCAGCTCCAGCTGCCCCGGCCGATATACTTCCATCTCGGATGCCTGTCCGAGATGTTCTTTTTGCAGGTATCCCACGGACCCTAGGACAAAGGATGGACCCTAACCAGCAAGTGAGGCGTCCAGGAGTCAGCCTAAGTGATCCAGCGGAACATGATTATGAACTTCGACCGCAAGTTCTCTCCATGATCCGCCAATGCCAGTTTGGAGGTTTAGAGAGGGAGTCTCCGCATCAACACTTACAAAATTATGATATTTTGATGGAGACCTTGAGACCTTCAAAGGTGGAAAATAATAATTACAAGCTAACGCCTTTTTACTTTTCTTTGAAGGGCAGGGCGCTTACTTGGTATCAGTCTCTTCCTCCCGGAAAGATCAACACTTGGGAGGAGATGACGACGGAGTTCTTAACTAAATTCATTCCCCCCTCCAAAACCGCTGAAATGAGAGGGAAGATCAATACATTTATCATGAAGGACAAGGAGAGTTTGTCCAAGCTATGAGAGAGATTTAAAGACATTCTTTTGGATTGCCCACATCATGGGATTCTAAAGATAGAGTTGTTGGAGATATACTTCAAAGGATTCGATGGAACTACCCAATTCAACCTTCAACTACTATCCGCCGGCACATTCATGGACATGCCGATTGATAAAGCTTAGGAGTTCATTGAGAAACAAGCTTTGCACATGGAGAAATACTCCCACCAAGGAGCTGAAAATGGAGTTAAGAGAGTCAACTTCCATGAAGCTCCATCAAATGATAATCAACTCACCTCCCTCAAGAATTATGTGAAGCAATTAAAGGACCTTTTGGTTGCTCACACCAAAAAGGAAGAGGAAGGATATCAAGGGTCAAGGAACAACAACAATGGTTCCAGGAACAACAACTACAACAACAATAGAGGCTCCAACAGCAACAATTGGAGATCCAACAATAAAAATTTGGGTAACCCTTACTCTAACTCCAATTCTAATAATTATTCTAATCCTTTCCTCTCTTCTTCTTCTACTCCATTGAAGATCCAAGAGCCTGGATCAAAATCGTCCCAGCCAGCAAAGAAAGATGCAGTGTTGCAGGCCATCTTGATCAAGCTCAATGCTATGGAGACGTCCATGACTTCATTTTAGAAGGCACAAAAAGCCTTAGAACAACAATTCTTTAACAAGGCGAATGAAGCGCCAAGAGATCCAGGGAAGCGCCCAGTAAGGACAGAGAGCAACCCAAAAGGACAGATTATGGCAATAACGACGAGAAGTGGACTGAAAACAGCAGATCCAGTGCCTCGGTCGATGCCAGTACAGACGAAGAACACCTCGGTCCAGGTACAAACGAAGAACACTTCGGCCGAGATACAAACCGAGGTGGAGCCTCAGAAAGCGGAGGAGAAATCTGAAGTTTATGTTCCACCTCCTGCTTATAAACCACCACTTCCATTCCCCCAGTCAAGGGCAAGAGCACATCTAGACAAGCACTTTGGTAAGTTCCTTGACTTGATGAATAAATTACATATTAACATCCCTTTCCTTGATGCTATTCTAGGGATGCCCGCCTATGGGAAGTTCTTAAAAGAGATTCTATCAAGGAAGAGGAAGATGGAAGACTTTGGTGAAGTAAGGATGACATCTAAATCCTCGGAGCTCATTCAAATCATGAAGGAAAAGATGCCACCCAAGTTGAGAGATCCCAGCTCATTTTGCATTCCCATTCAAGTTGGGGATGTTACTTGTGAGGCATTATATAATCTAGGAGCCAGCGTGAGCATCATCCCGCTGGAGCTATGTGTGAAGATCGGACTTGGAGAGCCCAAGCCGGTGAAGATAAGATTATATATGGCGGACTGCTCCATTACCCATCCCGTGGGCATTTTGGAAGATGTTCCGGTTAAGTTAGGTAACTTCTATTTACCTATAGACTTTGTTGTGCTTGGTATTCCCGCAGATTATCCCGTCCCTATCATTCTCGGGAGACCATTTCTCGCAACCTCGGGTTGCAATGTGGATTGTAAGAATGCCAAGTTGAAATTCAACATTGGCGGTGATCAAGTGGAATTTGCATTGCTTGCTGCAATGAAAGGAGAGCCGCTGGAGGATGATATCTTCAACATCTATGATGAAGAAGAATCACGAGAATTGGTGAGCTCTATCCTTATTAATGACCCACTTGAAAGAGTTATTAGTTTTAGCTTAATGGAGGAAGGCATAGATGCTTCTTGTGATGCAGATATACGGAGCTTAAAGGCGCTAGAAGAAGATTCAGGAGCTAAGATTGAAAGACTTATCCAGGAGAAGAGAATCTCCTGTTTCGGTCCCAGTTGCAGTACCTCGACCGAGGCACTTTCTGAACGAAGCGAGGTGTTCTTGACTGAAGAACATCTCGGTCACCCACTCTGGACCTTGACCGAGGTCGAAAGCGAGATGATGTCAATTGAGACTTCTGAAAGTCCAGTCTTCGATCTAAGTCTACTCCACTGGAAGAAAGAATCAAGGATCCCCCTCAGAAAGCAACCCCAGTTGTGGAACTTAAACCGCTTCCAAGTCACTTGAGGTATGTTTTCCTTGGACCGGATTCTACTTATCCCGTTATTGTTAGTGCTTCTCTTTCCGAAACTGAATTATCTAAACTGATGCATGTCCTGAGAAAGCATCAAAAGGCTTTAGGTTATACTATTGATGATCTTATTGGTATTAAGTCTTCTTTCTACATGCATCGTATACTAATGGAGGACGATCATAAGACTTCATGGGAACCTCAAAGACGGTTAAATCTGATCATGAAAGAGGTTGTGAAGAAAGAAATTCTTAAGTTGTTGGATGAAGGTATCATATTTCCTATCTCGTATAGCAAGTGGGTGAGCCTAGTGCATGTAGTTCCGAAGAAAGGAGGGATGACCGTTGTGACGAATAAGAACAACGAGTTGATCCCGACTAGGACCGTTACGGGCTGGAGGGTGTGCATTGATTATAGGAAGCTGAACGTGGCCACTCGGAAGGACCATTTTCCACTTCCCTTCATCGATCAAATGCTCGAACGGTTAGCCCATCATTCACATTTTTGCTATTTAGATGGTTATAGTGGCTTCTTTCAGATTCCTATCCATCCGGATGATCAAGAGAAGACCACTTTCACTTGTCCATGGGGGACATTCGCTTATAGGAGGATGCCAATTGGATTATGTAATGCACCCGCTACCTTCCAACGATGCATGATGGCTATCTTTTCCGAGTATTTAGAGGAGATCATGGAGGTATTTATGGATGACTTTTCAGTATATGGTTCCTCTTTTGATGATTGCCTATCTAACCTTTCTCTAGTTCTACAAAGATGTGAAGACACTAATCTCGTTTTGAATTGGGAAAAGTGTCATTTTATGGTTAATGAAGGCATTGTGTTAGGAAACCTCGTTTAAAACCGAGGTATTGAGGTCGATCGAGCTAAGATCGAGACTATTGAGAAACTTCCTCCCCCTTGTTCTGTTAAGGGTGTGCGAAGTTTTCTCGGGCATGCAGGTTTCTATAGGAGGTTCATCAAGGATTTCTCGAAGATTTCTAAACCACTAACTAAACTTTGAATAAGGATGTTGTTTTTGAGTTTTCGCAGAAATGTCTTGATGCATTTTTCAGGATAAAGGAAGCATTGATCTCCGCTCCCATTATCCAACCTCCAGATTGGACTTGGCCCTTTGAGATCACGTGTGATGCAAGTGATGTGGCGGTAGGAGCGGTGCTTGGACAAAAGAAGAATGGCCGGATCAACGCCATTTACTAGCTAGCAAGACGCTAGATGAAGCCCAACTAAACTACGCCACCACTGAAAAGGAGCTTTTCGAAGTTGTTTATGCTTTTGAGAAGTTTCGCTCTTACTTAGTGGGAGCGAAAGTTATTGTTTACACTGACCATGCAATTATTCATTACTTGCTTGCTAAGAAAGATGCAAAACCGCGCCTCATTCGTTGGATTCTCTTGCTTTAGGAGTTTGACCTAGAGATTTGCAATAAGAAGGGATCCGAGAATTCTGTTGTGGATCACCTCAGTCGGCTACCTCCATCCTCACTCGAGAAGGATGACCTACCCATTGATGACTCGAGTCCCGATGAAAACTTGCATATATTGGAACATTGGATAAAATCCTTTGTTTCAACCCATGATGAAGATGAAGTATGGGGTGAGGACACCCTCCAACACGTTTGAGGATGTCGTACGGTCCAACTAGCGACCTTAAACCAAGCGCTTCTTGGGAGGCAACCCAAGGTCTTGCTTTCTTTTCCCTTTTTCTAGCTTAGTATTAGATAGTTTGCTTCGTTTTGTTTTTGCGTCCTCCAAGATAGGAACCAGGTACTCTCTAAGAAAGAAATTACAGCTCAAGAGCTACACTGGAAGGAGATCATTTCGAGAAATTGAGAAGACGGAGCTTGACTGAGACACATCTTGGGTGCAGTCACAGTACCTCGACCGAGATGTTCTTGGCCAACCGAGGGGACTAGGTCTGACATCCGCTCGGGACCATCTCGACCGAGGTGTAATTCAAATTCAACGAGGGGTATAAACGGCGCGACGGTTTCTCACTCTTCCACTTTTTCCCTTTCAAAGACCTCCTCGACCGTGGGGGCCTCCTACTCCCAAATTCTCGATTCTTGCCCGTTTTCTACGTTTCTTGGCTCGAATTCACCGGAGGAAGCAAGAGATTCAGTTTCCAAGCATCAAAAAGCAAGGAAAATGCTTCAATTTGTAGAATCTGGGGTATTTCGTTCCAAACCCTAACTCTTCCTTTCTTTTGACAATTTTGAGTAGATCTGGCTTTGGTTGCCATATTTTGTTGCTGAAAAGGATATAAGTAGCCCTTAGGAAGCTTTTGGTAGTCTCTTTGGGGAAAAAGCTTACATATTGAGAGAGTGCGTTCGAACAACGGTTCGCCTCGGTCCAGTTGATTGTGTCTCGGCCGAGGTCTTCTCAGGGCAACCGAGGTCATCTTCATCCAGAAACATGAGAAACAGATCTGATCGTCAGTTGGCCTTGAGAGACAGGCCTAGCAGTTCACACCAGTCTTCCCCTTCCTCTGCTTCTCAGTTTTCCATTCCGTGATCCACGAGGGACAACATAAGGATTATGATCGCATTTGTGGGCGCCCGATCGTTGCCCTGCGGTTTCTTTACGTTGATGCCTTCGAGTGCCTCCATGTGGTGGAGGACTTGATGCGCTCTTCGTCAGTTGAACGCAAGGATCCGCCGGTGTTGTTCCTCCGACTACTTCTTTTTATGTATTTTTCGATTTATATGGGATATGCCAAGCAAGGAATCGTCCAGCCTCGCACCTTGGATCTCCTTGGCTCAAGATCGTCTTTCCTCGGAATCTCACTTCGGAAATTGGATCTCCTTCGTCCTCCTAGCCTCCCACCGTAAGGACACCACTCAGCCTCTCACCTTGTGGGTTTCGAAACTTTGGCCTCTCACCTTAGTCTCTAGGTTTGTTTTTCTCAAAGTGAAAACACAACTTTTGATTGACTCAACTTCATAATCTGATTAAAACGTGTGTGGGAGAAGCCCTTATATGGGCTGAAAATTCAGCACCAACTCCCCACAATAATGGCTTACAAGTAGTTCAAGAGTTGTGATAAATGAAGGCAAACCAAGGGTCTTTCAACCAACAACTTCAAGCAAATAAATGGCCTAAAAACCATAAATATGGCCGGCCAATTAAAGCTTCAAGGATAAAAAACGTGGCTGCAAAGAATCCCAAATAAAAGTGGTTTTAATCCCTTGAAATAAAAATCAAGCATGACACATAAAATAAAAAAGGTTACGTCTAAGGTTTTAAAGTGATCCGGCATCCTCAATCGCCTCAAGTATGTTCACTAAGTGATAGTCATGGACGTCCTCAATAGTCGGAGCTGCGAAAGGGTGGTAGGTCAAAGTGGTTTGGCCTAGCATGCGGGCTCTAACTCGAGTGATAGGTGGTGTTAATCTTGGTGCTGTCACATTGGTCTCGTTGCTTAAGTCCGGTGGGCTCACATCATCCCCTCCTTCTTGGAAAGGATTCGACCCCGAATCCGCCAACTCGTTCTACGCATCCTCGACCTCATCACCTATATAAAAAGGAGACAAGTTAGAGACGTTAAACACATTATGAACACCATACTTAGTGGGAAGCTCAATGCGATATGCGTTATCGTTAATCTTCTCGAGGACCCGGAAAGGACCATCCTCTCGTGGGTTGAGCTTAGATTGCCGAATAGAAGGAAAGCGATCCTTCCTCAAATGGACCCACACGAGGTCTCCCTCCATGAAGAGCATTTCCGGGCGCCCTCTGTTGGCTTGGTTGACATATTGCTCGGTACGTTTTTCTAATTGGATTCGGACCCGCTCATGCAAATCTTTCACAAACTCAGCTCTAGATTGCCCATCCACATCAACGGGTTGCGGAGCCGGTTGAGGAGTCAAATCCAGCAGAGTAAGAGGATTCTTGCCATAAACAATTTCAAAAGGGGTCTTCTTGGTCGCCGAATGAATATCCCTGTTATATGCGAACTCCACAAAGGGCAAACAATCCTCCCACTTGCATAAGTTAGTATCCATCATAGTACGAAGCAATGTGCCAATAGTTCGGTTTACTACCTCAGTTTCTTCATCCGTTTGGGGATGACAAGAAGTCGAAAAACACAACTTCGTCCCCATTTTGGCCCAAAGTGTCTTCCAAAAATAGCTAAGGAACTTAGAGTCTCGGTCCGACACAATTGACCTAGGTATCCCATATAGCTTAACAATATGCTCAAACAAAAGGTTAGCCACATTTGACGAATCATCAGATTTACTACAAGCAATAAAATGCGCCATCTTAGAAAACCTATCAACCACCACAAAAATGGAATCATGTCCTCTCCTAGAACGAGGTAATCCTAGGACAAAATCCATGGAAATGTCTTCCCAAGGAGAGCTAGCAATAGGTAAGGGTAAGTATAATCCATGAGGGTTAGCCCTAGACTTAGCCTTACGACAAGGTACACAACTAGCACAACATCTCTCAACATCACTTCTCATCTTAGGCCAATAAAAGTGTTCCCTCAATATGCCTAAAGTCTTTGTAACCCCAAAATGACCCATCAATCCCCCTCCATGGGCCTCTAAAACAATCAAAGCTCTCAAAGAACAAGTAGGCAAACATAACCTAGAAGCTCTAAACAAATATCCATCATGAATGTAATATCTACTAGCATGAGAGTCACTACTAGAGCGCAAACAAAGCGCAAAAATATCCCGGAAGTCCACATCAAGAGCATATAAATCACGAATCAGTCCAAAACCCAAAACGCATGCATCTAAGGAAGATAGAAGTGTGTACCTACGAGATAACGCATCAGCTACAATGTTGTCCTTTCCTTTCTTGTAGCGCACAACATATGGAAAAGCCTCAATATATTTCACCCATCGTGCATGGCGTTTGTTCAACTTGGCTTGTCCTCTCAAATACTTCAACGACTCGTGGTCAGAATGTATAACAAATTCACGAGGTAGAAGATAGTGCTCCCAAACCTAGAGGACCCGAACCAAGGCATATAACTCCTTGTCGTAAGTAGGGTAGTTCATGGCGGCTCCTCCCAGTTTCTCGCTAAAGTATGCCACGGGGCGTCCCTCCTGCATCAAAACTCCTCCAATCCCGATTCCCGAAGTGTCACACTCTATCTCGAAAGTTTTCGAGAAGTCCGGAAGCACAAGAACGGGGGAATGGGTCAGCCGCTCTCTAAGTATCATAAGGGACTCCTCTTGAGCGGATCCCCACTCAAATCGCACGCCCTTCTTGGTCAATTCGGTGAGGGGGCGGCAATGGTACTAATGTCCCGCACGAACCTCCTATAGAACCCGGCAAGTCCAAGAAAACTCCGTATGTGAGGGACCGTAGAAGGACGGGGCCATTCTGATATTGTCTTGGTCTTCTCTTCATCCGCTCGCAAGCCTTCCTTCCCTACCACAAAACCCAAAAAGACCACAGATTCCGAGCAAAAATGGCATTTCTTAAAGTTTACAAACAATTGTTGTTTTTTAAGCACAAGAAATACACTTCTCAATTGTTCAACATGCTCTTTCAACATCCAACTATAAACTAAGATGTCATCAAAATACACCACAACAAATTTACCTAAGAAATCACGTAGGACATGGTTTATTAGGCGTATAAAAGTACTAGGTGCATTCGTTAATCCAAAAGGCATTACAAGCCACTCATATAATCCATACTTAGTTTTGAAAGCAGTTTTCCATTCATCACCCTCATGCATCATAATCTAATGATAACCACTTCTAAGGTCTGTTTTAAAGAAAAGAGTAGCACCGTGAAGTTCATCTAACATATCATCAAGACGAGGAATAGGATGTCGGTACCTTACAGTTATTTGGTTGATGGCACGGCAGTCGACGCACATCCTCCAACTCCCATCTTTCTTGGGTACTAATAACACGGGTACAACACATGGACTCAAGCTCTCCTGAATGTATCCCTTACTCAAAAGATCCTCCACTTGAGCTTGTAGCTCCTTTGTTTCCACCGGGTTAGCTCGATATGCAGGCCGATTTGGAATGGTTGATCCGGGTATGAAGTCAATCTGATGTTCTACGCCTCGGCGAGGGGGTAGTCCCGGGGGAATCTCTTCGGGCATAATCTCCTCGAATTCCTCAAGTAGTCCTGAAATACAAGAAGGCAAAGACAAATCATTAGCTTCCATAGTAGATAAAGCTGTTACACAAACAAGAAGGAAGCAAATATCCCCCCTTTATAGGGCTCGACGGGCGTCGTGTAGCCGTGCGGTGAGTAGGATCTTGGGGTCGGATGTTGTTTCAAGAACCATCTTAGTCTTCCCCTTTGTTCTTACTGCCTCAACTTTCTCCAACCTCTTCCTTTCTCTACACATGTGGTCTTCCATGATCTCGGATGGGCTGAGAGGCATGAGTTTTACTTTCTTCCCGGCCATGGCGAAGAAGTATATGTTGGTGTAGCCATCATGAAACACCCTTCGGTCAAACTGCCATGGTCTCCCAAGTAAGAGATGGCAAGCTGTGACTGGAAGCACGTCACAAACAACGTCGTCTTGGTATGGTCCGATGGCAAAGTGAACAAAACATTGCTCCTTGACTTGAAGGGGAGCGTTGGTGTTGAGCCACTGGAGCGAATAAGGTTGTGAGTGCTCCTTCGTTTTGAGTCCTAGGTGTGTAACGACCTCCTGACTAACAATGTTACAGCAAGACCCACTATCAATAATAACAGTAAACAATTATCCCGAAATTAAACAACGAGTGTTAAAGAGATTCTCCCTTTGTGAGACATCGGGAACAAGTTCGCTTGCTTGTAGGGCCTTTTTTGTGACAAGGCAGAAATCTCCCACAGGAGCACGAGCTTCAACTTCAATACCGTCTATGAGTGGAGCTACTGTTTCATAGTCATCTTCGGATTCATGATTCTCGGTGACCTCTTCCCCAAATGCATTCAATAAAACCTTACGGGGATTAGGGCACTCCCGGGCATAATGACCATGCTCATAACACCTGTAGCACCTCACTTCTCTAGTCCGGCTCGTTTCTGGTGTTGATGGGATACCTGGAAGAGGGGAACTAGGGTTAGAGGCGGAGGTGGCCTTAGGAACTACTGTTGGAGATGAACCGGTTGTGTGGGTAGGACGAGTATTTCGAGAAGGTTCAGTGGATTCATGACTTGTCGCTCTTCTGGTTGATCCGGATGCCTTACGTTTTTGGATGACATTATAGGCATGGGTCGCATGGTGAAGGGCATCAGTTAGGCTTGTCTGTCGGAGTTGTTCAACTATTTCAGATACATCGGGGTTAAGCCCAGATAGAAACTTGGCTAGGATATAGTCGTCGGGCTGTCGGGTTCCCGATCTCTGAAGGAGAGTTCTCAACTCTTTGTGGTACTCGTCGGGAGTTCGGTTACCTTGACGTAGCCTTTCAAGTTTGAGCAACAATTGTTGCTTGTAATCCGAAGGTATGAACCGAGCACGCATCCTTCTACGGAGTTCAAACCAGGTGTTGATGCGCGGCTGTTGATGTGCCTCCACATATTCCAATTCTTCCTGCCACCAAGTTAGAGCAAAATCAACAAAATGAATAGTAGTAGCTTCAATCTTTTCATACTCGTTAAAATCATAATAACGGAAGACTTGTTCAGCCTTAGTCTCCCACTCAATGTAAGTCTCCGCTTCTGTAGTTCCAGTGAAGTTTGGAACATCCACTTTTGATCCATAGTAACGCCTCCTATTGCGGTGACCACAATTTTCTTCATCGTCCGAGTCATCGTGTCGAGAAGCTTGACTATGGTCCCGGTTTCTATTCCGGTCTCTATCTCAGCGTCTATCTTGGTTTCTACTCCCATGGTTATTCACACTCCTACTCCTATCCCGGCCTCTAGGTGGTCCCTGGTTACTTCCTCCTTGACTTTGTTCAGGTGGGACGGGAGGTAGTCTCCTTAGAAGTTCCGCGAATTGGGCTTCAAGGCGGTCATTACGTGGGTCGGTTTGATTGATCCCATTACCATTGACGGATGCCATCCTGCTTTTGGATTACAAAACAATCAAAGAAACAAACAAAACCAAGTGTCCAAAGGTATAACAAAACCAAGTGTTCAAAGGCAAAACCGAAAGTAATAAAAATGCCGATTTCGTGACCGAAACGGTGTCGGATGGCTAAAAAATCCCTTAGGTCACAGCAAAGCGGTGAGTTGGACTCGGAGGCCCGTTTCCCTTCTCGGAAAGGTATAGCAATTGTAATTCTGAGTTCGGACGCCTTTTTTCCGCAAAACCGCAAAACCGGCCGTTTTTAACCTTTTCGAGATTCTTCGCCTTTCACACAAAACAAACTCAAAGGCAAAGGTTAGAGACAAAAACGTTCTCTCTCTCTCCTCTCTCAAGTGTATTTCTCCTCACATTCACTCAAGTGTTTGATAGTGTTTGGGTTCACACAACTCCCCTTTTCCTTTGCTTCGAGGCAAAGCTCTCACTCACCTTTTCCAATGCACTAGGCAATGCCCTCCACTCAAATATTTCACTTGGTAAAAAAATTCCGCAAGATTTCAAGATAGTTCACAAGATAAGCAATGTATTCCAAGATGCAATAGAACTTCAGAAAAGCAAACACAAAGGGCAACACAAGCAACAACAAATACGAGCCTTCCGACGAGTATTTACTTACTCCCTAACAAGTAGTTAGTCAAAGCAATAATCAAGCATTTTCCCCAAAACGTGCGGGTTGTGTTTTGGTTAGCTAGAACACCGAAGAACAACTTTGATAACAATTTCGATTGTAACAATTTCAACGCCTTTGACAGCAAATTCAATAACACTCTCAAGGACAACTTTGAAAATAATTTCAATGATAACACTCAAACAACTTTTCTTCTTTGTTTTTTTTGTTGTCGTTTTTTTTTTTGACATTACTTGATGATATAAAATAGGGCTTTCGTTTTTTTTTTTGAATAAAAAGTCAACAAGATCTCTCTAAAGACTCACAAGAAAGAAGATTGTAAGCACCAAAATTTTGGGGAACTACTCAAAATTGCAAAAACTAAAAACAAGTTTAGGTAAGCGATTCGTACCCCGAAAGCTTGAGGAACTCGCACCGTTGGGCTCTGATACCACTTGATGCGCTCTTCGTCAGTTGAACGCAAGGATCCGCCGATGTTGTTCCTCCGACTACTTCTTTTTATGTATTTTTCGATTTATATGGGCTGTGCCAAGCAAGGAATCGTCCAGCCTCGCACCTTGGATCTCCTTGGCTCGAGATCGTCTTTCCTCGGAATCTCACTTCGGAAATTGGATCTCCTTCGTCCTCCTAGCCTCGCACCGTAAGGACACCACTCGGCCTCTCACCTTGTGGGTTTCAAAACTTTGGCCTCTCACCTTAGTCTCTAGGTTTGTTTTTCTCAAAGTGAAAACACAACTTTTGATTGACTCAACTTCATAATCTGATTAAAACGTGTGTGGGAGAAGGCCTTATATGGGCTGAAAATTCAGCACCAACTCCCCACAATAATGGCTTACAAGTAGTTCAAGAGTTGTGATAAATGAAGGCAACCAAGGGTCTTTCAACCAACAAATTCAAGCAAATAAATGGCCTAAAAACCATAAATATGGCCGGCCAAATTAAAGCTTCAAGGATAAAAAACGTGGGTGCAAAGAATCCCAAATAAAAGTGGTTTTAATCCCTTGAAATAAAAATCAAGCATGACACATAAAATAAAAAAGGTTACGTCTAAGGTTTTAAAGTGATCCGGCATCCTCAATCGCCTACAATATGTTCACTAAGTGATAGTCATGGACATCCTCAAATGTCGCAGCTCCGAAAGGGTGGTAGGTCAAAGTGGGTTGGCCTAGCATGCGGGCTCTAGCTCGAGTGATAGGTGGTGTTAATCTTGGTGTTGTCACATTGGTCTCGTTGCTTATGTCCGGTGGGCTCACATCAGGACTTGAAGAAGATGATCTCCATGGTTGGTCTGGAGGAGTTCATGTATATCAGAGCGCCGGCCTATCTAGAGCCGACGTTGGAGTTTGTCAGCTTAGTGACTTACATGCCAAAGCGTCAAGGAATCAAGTACCGGCTGCTGAACAGGAACTACACAGTTCCTATGGATCAATTTAGGGATATTTTCGGCTTTCCTACACCGACTGTGACTGATTTTCCTTCCCGAGCGGTGGCTCGGACTTTCTGAGGTGAGATAGCCCATGTGACGGACCATAGTGATAGGTGGCGACCCGGAGATTCCTGGGAGCGTATTATTTTCCATCTTGCTTTCCGCCTTGCTCACAGGATTTTCAGTGAGACTCTTCTCGCGCGTACTGAGACGCACTAGAAGGTCCGTCAAGGGGAGTTGCTGAGTTTGTTCTGTATGTTGACTGGAGGAGTGCCAGACTTTGATGCCATGTTGGCAGATGACTTGCACAAGATCAAGGGAAAGTCGAAGGGCGATATCTGTTGTGGTTGGTTGGTGACCCACATCGCCACTCCTATGGGTTTAGATATTTCATCTTGTACACTCGTTGCGGCTACGAAGCCACTAGGACTGCAGGAGATGATCACCAAATGCATTCTATTTTTTCGTGGCCTTGACACGTCATACATTGTCATGCCATGGGAGACGACATCTCCACAAGGGATTATGTTGTCATCCCAGTTTTCTATTTTCGATCACCACTATTGGTCTACTTCTTGGTTCCCTTACATGCTGGATGCTGGAGATGCTGATGATGATGATTATGATGAGGGGTATGATGGAGGAGCAACCATGGAGACCGGTATTGATACCGGCGGCCCTAGTGTTCCCGTTGTTGACCTTGATGACGAGGTGACAGAGGATGAGAGAGCACCACCACCACCACCGCCGACACCTCAATGCAGATCCTGCCGACGTAGAGATCCCGAGGCTCACCGACGGATTGATGAGCTAATTGATTAGATGATTGACTCCTACGCGGCTATGACAGTAGACATGTCCCAACGCTTTGCTAATGAGCGCTGACACACTGATGGATGGATGCATTGTATAGAGGATAGCCAGCATTATCAACGCCAGATGATGGACATCCAGTTTCAACAGATGATGGGCTATCCTTTTTATCCATCCCAACATCCCTACGTTTGACATCCACAACCGCCAGCTGACAAGGATTAGAGCTTCATGGATTTCTTATTTATTTATTATGCAGTTCAGCTAGGTCCAGTGAGTATTCTGTTCTTAGACTTATATTTGACCCATTGGGACAATGTGTCCGAAGTATGGGGTATTTGGATGTATTTATGTGACTTATGTGTGTATGACTTGTATGACTCCTGTATATTATGATCTTATTCGGCTCTATGTGCTTATTTGTCATTACATGCATACATACAGGTTTCTGTTTGAGAAAAACGTCGAAAACTGGTTTGAAAATTTTTTTTATGACCTCGACCGAGACGTTCATGGCCGATCAAGGATGAACACCTCGGATGATGCCAGAACACCTCGACCGAGATGGGCTTTTAACTGAAAGATTTTCTAAACGTTTTTGTGCTTCTTAACTGGATATGACCTCGATGATGATTCTGTTTGCATATTGGTTTTGAAATCTTTATATTTTCGAAAGGTTTTATTATATGTTTAAGTTGCAAATGCTTTGTTTGAAATTCTAGCATGTTTAATACTTTGTTTTTATCAAAATGATGTTGGATTTGAAGGTTAACACCACATGATGAGTTCTATCACATTCTTCCTTGGATGACTAAGGAAATTCAATCTCTTCTCTTCTTCCTCTTAACCATGATTTAGCCCCTCATATATCTATTTGCCTCCCTTTTACCTATTCGGGAATTTGGAAGCAAGTAAAGAAAAGCAAGTGGAAGTGAAGTTTAGATCTTGGCTGAAAGTGTTAGAAAGAAACAAATTAGGTTTGGGGACGTTGATCTTGATGATGAGTAACTCGGCACCATTCACATAGCCGAGCAAGGAATCGTCTTTCTAATTCGCAAATCGATCTGTACAGTAGGAATCGATCTGTACAGTAGGAATCGATCTGTACAGTAGGAATCGTCTTTCTATTTGCCTCCCTTTTACCTATTCCGGTTTTGTTATTTATCATAACTAACAAACACCACTCATACACATTACACTCATACAAGAAGCCAGCTAAGTAAGTCCGTGGACTTACCTGAATCAGATCTCGACTTTCTAATTCGCAAATCGATCTGTACAGTAGGAATTCAGTGGCCTGTCAGAGGAGGCAAGTGTGTCAGCACACTTTCTGGGTGATTAGAAGTCTAAGACTTCTAAGATAATAGGTCTTAATAGAACGGAATTGATTACAGTATTAATTTATGGTAAAATGACTATTTTACCCTTAGTCTCGAAACTTCCAAAAATTCCCTAATTCATGCCTAAACTCTTATTTGAGACTAAAGAGTCATATTCTAACTCCTAAAGATGAGTTTGGTTACAAACTGACAATTTACTCATTTCCCTATTTTCGGAAAGATCGTTAAGGTCTAACTTCGGTTTCAAATATAAAATTCGAATAATCTTATAAAAATTCCGAAATAATTTCATAGATTATATATGATGTCTCTTCTACTCCTAGGAGCAAGAATTTCTTAAAACTGTTAAAGCATCACTCCTATAAAAATTTATAAAGTTGGTTACAACACTTAACAAACAACACACTGTTTTAACTTTGAAAAATTATAACTCCTAAACTACTCACTGGATTTATCACAAATTTTGATATGTTCTACTATAAAATCTTATCTATAATATATCCAAAATTCAGCCTCAAAGGAGATCAAAATCCTATTTAAAACTATCTCACAAAACCGAATTTCAGCACAACAGCAAAACTGCTTATGACTAAATCTTTGAAAAATCATAAATCCCAAACCACTCGTTGGATGCTTCTCAAATTTTAATATGTTCTACAACAATATGTCAACTATATCATATCCAAAATTCAAGGCCAACGGAGATCAAGAGCTTATTCAAAACCATCTCACAAAACAGCATCACTTGCTGTTTTCCCCAACACTCAACACATATATACAAACTGCATGAGGCGTCAACTTTGGAACACAATAACTCTCAAACCGTAGCTCCGATTCCTCTCAAATTTTAGTATGTTATACTATACACTATCGACTAAAACATATCCGAAAATCAGCAGTAAAGGTGGAGTCTAACCTTCCCAAAACTAGACCGACGTTGACTGATTGTCAATTCCGAAAATTCAGAAAATGCCTCAGCTTTTCAAGCTATCTTCCGAGGCTGTTGGGTACGGCTTGGAGACACAACGGGGGTTCACATCAGCATATAAATATTAAGGTTAAAGCCAGAGAAACACCAAGAAAGGATGGGTATGGATCTTACTCGATGTCATGTCTCGAAGGGAAAAGAGAGCCGCATCTGTTGTTGTCGTTGGAATCCGACACTGCGGTAGGGAGGAGGCTCGACAGTGGCTCAGGAGGCGCCCTTGCGGCCTACTCCAGGCGTGCATAAGGTTCCACCGGTTGCTTGCTGTAAGGTCGACGAGGAGAGAAGAGGGAGATGGGAGGGCGTCACTGGCTCGTGCGAAGGGTTCCACCGGTTGCTTGTTGTAAGGTCGACGAGGAGAGAAGAGGGAGATGGGAGGGCGTCATCTGCGCTTGCTGGGAACTGAAGAGGAAGGTCATCCATCGGTTACGAGATTGAGGGCGTAACTCACGATCTGAGGAAGGAGGCGTAACGGCTGAAGGAAGGAATGGGTTGGCGCTGGAGCTGAGCAGGGATGGGCTGGCCGTCCATGGGTTGCTGTCTTCGTGGGCTGTACATTCCTGGGTTGGAGAGGCTTGCTGCAAGGCTGAAGAAGTTTGTGCTTGGGCTGAAGCAAAATGAGGGAAAGGTGGGCTGAAATGTTTGTCAAAAGTCTGTCAAAACTCGTCATGGCCTTGTCAGGCCCATGAATGAGTTTGTCACAGATTTGTCGGGCTTTGTCATGGCCTCGTCTCAGATTAGTCATGATCTCGTCACAGCTTGTCATGATCTCGTCTAAAGTCATCGATAAGAATGAATTATAATAACTAGGGTTTGATATAAATCTATCATTTTATGTGAATTAAATTCTACATAAAATAATACATAATTATAAGAATTAGAGCTTGATATAACTTTATCATTTTATGTGAATTAGATTCTACATAAAATAATAAAATTTGTGAAGGAAGAAATACTAGATAGAATGGGAA
Organism: Fagopyrum homotropicum; assembly: GCA_033239125.1. Lineage (NCBI taxonomy): Eukaryota > Viridiplantae > Streptophyta > Magnoliopsida > Caryophyllales > Polygonaceae > Fagopyrum > Fagopyrum homotropicum. The sequence goes on along the minus strand of BSWB01000008.1, from coordinate 58,095,258 downwards.
ACCGTCAACGGCTCGAAGTCCAATTTGATTCGGAATTAAACGGAATAAAAATTCCGGATATTACATCAGTACCCCCTTAAAATAAGTTTCGTCCCGAAACTTAGGACAAGGTACTTAATTAAACGACTTCTATAAATAAACTGGTATGTCCTAGTCTCACTAAATTCTTATTTGTTTCTAAACTTCTCTAACCCTATCAAAGCGAAACTGGTCATTACATTAGATCCCCCTCAAAATAAGTTTCGTCCCGAAACTTAGAGTAAGACAATCCTGATCGGCCTTTAACGCACCAAATGGGTGTGTCTGATCACTACACCAAAGTCTTGTCGTTTCCCCCATCTAAGTATCCCGCACATCAAGGTTACCAAAAGAACACATCACTGACTAAACACTCAATCATGAAATAAACAAGCAGTCAAACAATATCACACATCCAAGCTCAAGCCCTAACTCATCACTCTCGAGGTTACAACTATCACTACATAGGTATTTGAATAGTTATGTCTCTTATTATCCCCAATCTTATGTAACGACCGGCTTTTCATAAAACCACTGAATGTTAAATCTTTTCAGGTACTTAGACCAAAAGCGTCTGCTACCATGTTTTAAAGTGGTTACCTGATATCTCACCGGTATCATCCACCTCAACTGTCTAATCCTCTAATCTGATGACTTAACTCGGGTCTGGAAGGTATCTCTCTAACTGAAATTCTCAAACTCAATTCCCAAACTTAGTCTCCGTGGAAAACTGAAGCTACACTCTCCCATAGGGTGAGGAATACTAGTCCATCAGTCAATTTTAAACCGCTTAAAAACTTTCAATGTTTGCCTTACACAAACCAATTCTAGATCCTTTGATGACCCTACGAAAAATGATCTATTCACCTTTCTTCCCTTCGTTATTACCACCTACTTCCGGCCTTGTGAAAAGATTATGACTACCCACTCAGGCCCAAGGCCTTTGACATCGACCAACACTTACCAAAGTCCCAATGCTCTTCGTATCACGACCCACTTGGTCTTGTCTTTTTAAAATTCCTCAGTCATCATTTTCCTCAGGTACGAAATCGTCACCGTTACCCTTTTCATGTTTAACACTCGAAACAACTAAAAATCAAACCTGGTGGTCATCCTCTTTGTTCACCTAACATTATTATATTATTTATAAATCTCCAATATATCATTTGCTCGAACTTAGGTTTATCACGCATTTTCCAAGATCTTAAATGACCTACAGTGTGTTGGGAATGACGGTATTAGACCCAAAGTGATCTCCTATCACCGTTATTTGATCATAACTACTCAATAACATAGCATCAACAGTGCACTCTTTTATCCACCACTTTTATCGGACTAATAATATCCCTCTAACTCAAAACGCAACTAGGCCCTGTTCCAACATAACATTACAAATAAAATCTACTCTGAGATTATGATTTCTGTAAGCGCAGTTACTAGGTTGCAAGTATGCTTCTGTCGCTTCTCTTTCTTATGTATCTTCGACTCAGGATGGTAGTTACTCACTTTGAGCTTTCTAGTGCACGCCATGCACAATACTTTTATTACATCGTTAATTCCTTCCTCAATCCATCAAGAAAACTGACTCTAGAATACTCCGTTATATAGTGGATTTCGAACTAGTTATCTGACAACATGTGACAAGCCGTCATTATTCACTTGAATCCATAATAGGGTACTAATCTCCTTCTATTACCTCTTACATGCACATACTTTCCCGACTACCTTGATGGTGATACAACTCCCGTACAATATTTTCAATCACTCCGCGTAGCCTATCTCATGTTCCTTCCAAGCGAAATGCATTTCACCAACTCTCATCATCCTAAACTCGGCACGTTTTTCTTGTGTCATTGCTTAAAGCTTTGTGGGTTAGGACCCACCACGCTTCCGCTGCGCTACTCTGATAATTTTGTTGTCACTCATTAATCATAGGGACATTTTATGTGGGTCCCAAGTGATTAACCTCAAACTTTTCTTCCAATTATATCATAAGTCCTAACCGGATGAAGTACCAAGTACCTTAACTGCCTTAATGAAACAAAATGACGATTGGAGAACAACTTCTTCCGTTTACTTTCTTAATTCTCTTAGCACGGATCCAAACCCCTTGACTCGACCGGAGTTTGATCTTAACTAGCCAAGAAGTAACCCTTCAAATGTTTCTCTTTATATCTTTAATTCATCCAAGAAGGTTGTCGTTGCCTCCTTGAGGAAATCCTCTAAGGCGTCGGTAAAGCTACTCCATAGATCCACATTCACAAATATCTCTTCTTAACGGGACAAAACTCATCAATACCAAACAATACTTGCACGTCCTTGGTTGACATCGGTCAGTCTATAATTGACTCATCTCAATTTCATACCTCTACTGGTATTGAACTTTTGGTGCACATCACCTACTAGATTAATCATTTTATCCTTCTTTAGTTCGTCATATCTTTCACTCTCTTATGCTTCCTTTGGGTCAACTCTCTTTCTCAAGTCTCACTGTGCCATTCGTCTGACATAAATAGTTGTTTCAAGTTTTCCACGATAGCTTGCATGCGTTTTTGAAATTCTTATGGCCGTAATGATCACCCACTTTGATAGCATGAATTATAGTCTATATTTTAGGGTTTGTTTGGACGTTTTATCTTCAATAATCTGCATGTTTGTATGTATAGTATGTGATTATATTACCATTTCATCTACCTTTGTGGGAATCGAGGTCTAAACCTAGTTTTGTTGTAATCGTAGGTAAAATGGCACATTTTGCATCAAAAAGGAGCAAAAGGAGCTATAGAGTCATTGGAGCTACATTCAGGAACATAAGGAACCATCTAGGAAGCATAGCCATGGATTAGAGATTCACTTTGGACCAGATTTGAGAGATTTCACATACAGTTGTGACTCACCTCGGTTGACCACAGATTCACCTCGACCGAGGTGATCCAGAGAAGTCGACTCGACCGAGGAAAACACCTGGGACACGGCGAGAATATTTTATTCTTGGCTGAGATCTTTTATCTTTGGAAAGAGATCTTATGTTTTTGGGCTTGGCTCCTGGAAGGAAGAAGATATGCTAGATCATATATTTTACCTATTTTTATGGGAAGAGATCTTTCTAAGATATCTTATCTTTGGAGAGTAATTTTCCTATAAAAAGGGTCGGATTTCCCACAAATCCGACACCCGCTTTACCCGCTACACCCGCTACACCCGCTACACCCGCTATACCCACTATACCCGCTATATCCGCTATCACCTCGCTTACACCTACTACACCGCTGCAGCCATACTCCAGTTGGGAGATTTGAAGAACCTTTTTGAAGGTTGAAGAAGGAAGATTGTAGCTTTTATAGCTTTTGAAGGGTTTTTGTAAGATCATCTTAGATTCCCTTCCTTGCTGTCTTGTCTTGTTAGATTTCTATCCAAGGAACGCTTTGTTGTGATATTTGATTCAGTTATTGAAGTCTTTTCATTAAATTCTTCTTGTTCAAATATTCACTTTCTTCCCATATACTTGATTAATACTTTCATGATGATGAGTGGCTAATCTCTTTGTGTAATTCTAGGGTGATTGGCTGAAGGTTGTGAGAAAAACAATGATAGAATAATCTTAATCACAGTAGGACCCTAAAAGTTCGAGTCTTTAGCCTTAACCCTAAGTATCTCGTTCAGTCGATGAACATCTCGGCCGGGGTGGAATTCTTCTGACCGAGGTGACTTATCTGATCCGAAACTGAGAGTTAAGTGTTAGAGTTTGCCAAATCCTATTCTTATTACACCTTTCCTGGTTCAACGCAAGCCTAGGATGAGACTTACCCGGTAATTCCTTAGTTTGTTTACCTAAGATCATAAGTGTAGGTAATAAAGGTTTATCCTTTATTGGGGTTTGAGTGTGCTTTCATCCCATCTTTGTGAGTTAGCCTGAGACTTACCCGGTAAAGGTTGATTCTATTCCCTTAGATGGTGTGTTAGTGTGAGATTATAGTTCTTTATCTTAATTCCTTGAGACTTACCCGGTAATAGGAGTTACGATTTAGGATTAGTGAGTAGTGAGACTTACCCGGTGATCTATTCCACTTTAGCAACACCTTCCCCATGCAAAAACCTCAGCTTTGTCCACTTATCTTTAGATCTTGAGTTGGAACCACAACTAGATGCTTTAATCCCTAGAATGGCATATTTCCTTTATTGACTTTTATCATCTTTGATTGTCTTAATTAGTTGTGGTTAGTGATTGCTTAAGCTTACCGTAATTGGACTTTGTTTCACTAAGTCCCTGTGATCGATCCCTGGAATTCCTTGCTTTTTACAACGATTGACCCGTACACTGCGGGTTCGCATCCTTGTTTTAAGCTTACGTCTAGGGTTATAAATTTAAAGCTTGCACACACCGTTTGGAGCGAACAAGTTTTTGGCGCCGTTGCCGTGGACTTGGTCTAGACCGAGCCGGTTACGGTTTGCTTTTGGGGCACTTGCCCCCGTGTCTACTAACCACTCTACTTGAGTGACTTTTGCAGGTTCTTTCTTAGATTTATGCGAAGAGCCCGCACTGGGAAGGAAATCGTTCCTTACAATCCCGAACCAGAAAAGACATACAAACGACGCTTAAGAGAAGCGAAGATGGCCAACCAAGACAATCGCGATCTTGAGGCCGAGTTGAAAGAGGCGCTCGAGCAGCTACGCCTCAGCAGGGAAGAACTAAGGCAAGAGAAAGAAGAAACTCGCACCAGGACTGAAGCAATCGAAGCAGATATGGCAGCCTTACGAGACCAATATCTACTTCGACCGAGGGAAGATCCAGTTCCCGATGCTGGACCGATGCAGGTCCCAGTTGCTGACCCTCGACCGAGGCAGGTCCCAGTACCTGACGCCCCGGCCGAGGTACTTCCACCTCGGATGCCAGTCCGAGGCGTTCTTCTTGTAAGAATCCTACAAACCCTAGGTCAATGGATGGACCCCAATCAACAACTGAGGCATCCAGGAGTTAACCTAGGAGATCCAGCGGACCATGACTACGAACTTCGACCGCCAGTTCTATCTATGATTCGCCAATTCCAGTTCGGAGGGCTAGAGAAGGAATCACCACATCAACATCTTCAAAACTATGAGATCTTGATGGAGACCTTGAGACCCTCAAGGATTGAAAATAACAAATACAAGCTAAGACCTTTTTACTTTTCTTTAAAAGATAGAGCTCTTACTTGGTATCAATCTCTTCCTCCAGGAAAAATCAGCACATGGGAGGAGATGACTACGGAATTCTTGACCAAATTCTTTCCCCCCTCTAAGACCGCTGAAATGAGAGGGAAGATTAATGCTTTCATCATGAAGGACAAGCAAAGCTTGTCCAAGTCATGGGAGAGGTTCAAGGACATTCTTTTGGATTGCCCACATCATGGGATTCCAAAGATAGAGTTGTTGGAGATATACTTCAAAGGACTGGACGGAAGCACCCAGTTCAACCACCAACTACTCTCCGCCGGTACCTTTATGGACATGGCGATTGACGAAGCTTGGGACTTCATCGAGAAGCAAGCTTTGCATATGGAGAAGTACACCCATCAAGGAGCTGAAGGTGGAGTTAAAAGGGTTAACTTCCAAGAAACTCAGCCTAATAACAATCAACTCACGTCTTTGAAGAACGACGTGAAGCAATTGAAGGAACTCTTGGTTGCTCAAACCAAGAAGGAAGATCAAGGACAAAGGAACAACAACAATGGATACCGTAACAACAACAACGGTTCCCGGAACAACAATTATAACAACAACAATAGAGGATCCAATAGCAACAATTGGAGGGTGGACAACCAAAATTCTGGTAACAATCATTCTAACTCCAATTCTAACGATTCCTCTAATCCTTTCCTACTCTTCCCCTTCTTCTTCTACTCCATTAAAGAGCCAGGGGCAAGGATCAAGTTCGTCTCAGCCGGAAAAGAAAGACGCACTGCTGGAGGCTATCTTGATCAAGCTTAGCGCTATGGAGACTTCTATGACTTCATTTTCGAAGGCCCAAAAGGCCTTTGAACAACAACTTGCAAGTAGGGCGAATGAAGCGCCAAGAGATCCAGGGAAGCTTCCAACAAGGACGGAGAGCAACCCTAAGGGCCAGATCATGGCCATAACTACGAGGAGTGGACTGAAAACTGCAGATCCAGTGCCTCGGTCGGTGCCAGCACCGACGAAGACCACCTCGGTCCAGGTGCAGTCGAAGAACACTTCGGCCGAGATGCAAACCGAGGTGGAGCCACAGAAAGCGGAGGGGAAAACTAAAATTTATGTTCCACCTCCTGCATACAAACCACCACTTCCATTCCCCCAGTCAAGGGCCAGAGCACATCTAGACAAGCACTTTGGTAAGTTCCTTGACTTGATGAATAAACTGCACATTAACATTCCTTTTCTTGATGCTATTCTAGGAATGCCCGCCTATGGGAAGTTCTTGAAGGAGATCCTATCAAGGAAGAGGAAACTAGAAGATTTTGGTGAAGTAAGGATGACATCTAAATCCTCGGAACTTATTCAAATCATGAAGGAGAAGATGCCACCTAAATTGAGAGATCCCGGCTCATTTTGCATTCCCATTCAAGTTGGGGATGTCACTTGTGAAGCCTTATGTGATCTAGGAGCCAGCGTGAGCATCATTCCACTGGAGCTATGTGTGAAGATCGGACTTGGAGATCCCAAGCCGGTCAAGATTCGATTATACATGGCGGATCGCTCCATTACCCATCCCGTAGGAATTTCGGAGGACGTTACGCTCAAGTTAGGTAACTTCTATTTACCAATAGACTTTGTTGTACTTGACATTCCCGCAGATTATCCTGTTCCTATTATTCTCGGGAGGCCATTTCTAGCAACTTCGGGTTGCAACGTGGATTACAAGAACGCCAAGTTGAAATTCAACATTGGTGGAGACGAAGTGGAGTTCGCACTACTTGCAGCCATGAAAGGGGAGCAACTAAGCGATGATATCTTCAACATCTACGATGAAGAAGAATCAAGAGAATTGGTGAGCTATATCCTTATTAACGATCCACTCGAAAGAGTTATTAGTTTCAGTTTAATGGAGGAGGGTATAGATGCTTCTTGTGATGCAGATATACGGAGCTTAAAAGCACTGGAAGAAGATCCAGGAGCTAAAACTGAAAAGCTAATCCAGGAGACGAAGATCTCCAGTTTCGGTTCCAGTTGCAGTACCTCGACCAAGGCACTTTCTGGACTGAGCGAGGCGACCGAAGACCATCTCGGTCAATGCCTCTGCGCCTCGACCGAGGTCGAAGGCGAGACGACTTTAACTGAGACTTCCGAAAGTCCAGTTTCTAGATCTACTCCACTGGAAGGAGGAAGCAAGAATCCCCCTCGGAAAGCGCCCCCAGTTGTGGAGCTTAAACAACTCCTAAATCACTTGAGGTATGTCTTTCTTGGACCGGATTCCACTTATCCCGTTATTGTTAGTGCTTCCCTCTCCGAAACTGAATTGTCTAAACTAATGCATGTCCTGAGAAAGCATCAAAAGGCTTTGGGTTATACTATAGATGATCTTATTGGCATTAAGCCTTCTTTCTGCATGCATAGAATTCTAATGGAGGATGATCATACGACTTCACGAGAACCTCAAAGACGGTTAAATCCGATCATGAAAGAGATTGTGAAGAAGGAAATTCTTAAGTTGTTGGATGCAGGTATCATATATCTTATCTCGGACAGCAAATGGGTTAGCCCGGTGCATGTAGTTCCGAAGAAAGGAGGGATGACCGTTGTGACGAATAAGAACAACGAGTTAATCCCGAACAGGACCGTTATGGGCTGGAGGGTTTGCATTGATTACAGGAAGCTGAACACGGCCACTCGAAAGGACCATTTTCCACTTCCCTTCATCGATCAGATGCTCGAACGGTTGGCCCAGAATTCACACTTTTGCTACTTAGACGGCTATAGTGGATTCTTCCAGATTCCTATCCATTCGGATGATCAGGAGAAGACCACTTTCACTTGTCCATGGGGGACATTTGCTTATAGGAGGATGCCGTTTGGATTGTGCAATGCACCCGCTACCTTCCAGCGATGCATGATGGCCATCTTTTCCGAGTACATAGAGGAGATCATGGAGGTATTTATGGATGATTTTTCAGTATATGGTTCCTCTTTTGATGATTGCCTATCTAACCTTTCTCTAGTGCTACAAAGATGTGAAGACACTAATCTCGTTTTGAATTGGGAGAAGTGTCATTTTATGGTTAATGAAGGCATTGTGCTAGGACACCTCGTTTCTAATCGAGGCATTGAGGTCGATCGCGCTAAGATCGAGACTATTGAGAAACTCCCTCCCCCTTGTTCTGTTAAAGGTGTGAGGAGTTTTCTCGGGCATGCAGGTTTCTACAGGAGATTCATCAAGGACTTCTCTAAGATTTGTAAACCTCTAACTAACCTTTTGAATAAGGATGTTGTTTTTGAGTTTTTGCAGGAGTGTCTTGATGCATTTTACAGGATTAAGGAAGCGTTGATCTCCGCTCCCATTATCCAACCTCCGGATTGGACCTTGCCCTTTGAGATCATGTGTGATGCTAGTGATGTAGCCGTAGGAGCGGTGCTTGGTCAGAAGAAGGATGGGCGGACCACCGCCATTTATTATGCTAGCAAGACGCTAGATGTAGCACAACGCAACTACGCTACCACCGAGAAGGAGTTATTGGCAGTTGTATATGCTTTCGAGAAGTTTCATTCCTATTTAGTAGGGGCGAAAGTCATTGTCTACACCGACCATGCAGCCATCCGTTACTTGTTGGCTAAGAAAGATGCCAAGCCACGCCTTATTCGATAGATTCTCTTACTTCAAGAGTTTAACTTAGAGATCCGCGATAAGAAGGGATCTGAAAACTCTGTTGCGGATCACCTCAGCCGGCTACCTGCATCTTCACGCGAGAGGACGACCCACCCATAGACGATTCATTCCCCGATGAGCACTTACACTTATTGGAACGTTTGATAGACTTACTTACTTCACCCCACGATGGAGGTGAAGTATGGGGTGAGGGCACCTCCCATCACGTTTGAGACGCACCATGGTCCAGCTAGCGACCTTAAACCAAGCGCTTCTTGGGAGGCAACCCAAGGTATTGCTTTCTTTTCCCTTTTTCTAGTCTAGCTTAGATAGTTTTGCTTTTTCTTTGCTTTGTTTTGTTTTTGGCGTCCTAGACAGATAACAGGTGACATCTAAGGAAGGAGTACAAACCTGGAGCATAACTGGAAGGACAGAAGTTCGAGAATTTGAGAAGACGAAGTTTGATTGAGGCACATCTCGGTTGCTGTCAGAGCACCTCGACCGAGATGATTCTTGAGCAACCGAGTTGACTAGGGTTTCTGAAGAACCACCTCGGTCCGTACCACCTCGGTCCAGTCGAGACCACCTCGACCGAGGTGACAGCAGTTCTAGAAAGGGTATAAAAGGGGTGAAATTTCTCTCTCCTCACTTTACCAAACCCTCCTCGACCGCGGCAGCCCTTTCACCTCGCCTCTTCGATTCTCACTCGTTTTCGAAGATTTTCGCTTCCAAACTGCGATTAAAGCGTAGAGGATCCCAGTGCAACGTCGATCTGCGAAGAAATCGAACCGAAACGGCCGAACGAGGTAAAAAGTGAACAAAACCCTAACCTCGCTGATTTCGCTTCGATTTGGGCTTGGATTGCCCTGCATTTGCTGAGAAACGGATTAAGTACCCCATAGGAACCAGTTGTAGTGATTTTGGGGGAAAAGAACTGGAATTTTTGAGGAAATTAGTTACGCAGTTTTCGCCTCGGTCCAGACGTGCTGTGCCTCGGCCGAGGTGTTCTTCAGTTTGTCAAACCGACCGAGGTGATCTGATAGTGAGAGTTTGAAAATGAGTTCTGACAGACGTCTTGCCATTAGGGATAGATCCTCCCCTTCCCCTTCTTCTTCTTCTTCCCGACCTTATCGACCGGTGATCCACGAGCGACACCGGGTCGATTACGACCGTATAGCAGCCCGTCCAGTGATAGCACCTCGCTTCCTGGACGTGTCAGCCTTTGACTGTCTCCATGTGGATGGAGACCTTAGATGTATGATATCGACGGTAGGATTGGATCAGTTTACTGAGATCCGTGCACCTGCCTATTTGGAGCCCACCCTAAAGTTTGTTAGCTCCTTTACCTACCTCCCCATAGAGCGTTCTGTGAAGTACCGGTTGATGAACCGGAACTTCTTAGTGCCATTAGAGTATTGGAGGGACATTTTTGGTTTTCCTGCCCCGACCGCTGTTGATTTCCCTTCCCGGACTGTAGCTAGGGAGTTTTGGGGACAGATTGCTCACGTGGTTGAGCACGCAGACATGTGGCGCCCTGGAGACTCCAGGGAGAAGGTTATTTTTCACCTAGCTTTTAGGTTAGCCCACCGCATTTTCAGCGAGACACTTCTAGCGCGTACTGAGACGCCCCAAAAGGTCCGACAGGGGGAGATTTTTAGCCTATACTGCATGGTGACTGGAGGGATCCCCGACTTTGGCTTGATGTTGGCAGAGGACCTGCACAAGATCAAGGCCAAGGCGAAGGGGGACATTTGTTGCGGAGGACTTGTGACCCACATCGCCAGCTATCAGGATATGGATCTCAGCGCTTGCACTATGGTGGCGGCCGCCAAGACGCTTGGGCTACAGGAGATGATCACTCGGCGGATTCTGGTTCCCCGAGGACTGACTACACCATATGTGGCTATGCCATGGGAGCTGACTGCAGCGCAGGGGATCAGATGGTCAGCCCAGTTTACAGTTTACGACCCTCATTACTGGCAGACCGCTTGGGCCCCACTGATGGAGGATTATAGAGAGGCAGCAGCTGCACCAGCTGAGGAGGAGGAGGTAGATGATGAGGAGACTGCTGATGACAGGGACGGTGGAGTCCCGATGGATACAGGGAAAAATACTACCGGGACGAGTGCGCCGGTTATTGATCTGGATGATGATGATACTGAGCCTGCACTTGCTGCATCACCATTGAGACCTGCTAGGCGTAGGGCACGCCGACATAGAGATCCAGAGGCTCACCGTCGGATCGATGATCTGACGGATCAGATGATAGACTCTTATGCTGCCCTTACTGTGGACATGCATGAGAGATTTGCTGCCCAACACCGACAGATTGACAGCTGGACTCATCAGATGTAGAGGGCAGCACTATCAGCGCAAGATGATGGAGATCCAGTTTCAGCAGGCTATGGGTTATCCATTTGACCCATCCCAGTATCCATATGTGCCACCACCACCACCACCACCGGATCAGGATTATTTAGAGCCGTAGGATTTTCTTTCTTATTTTTATGCAGTTCAGCTTTATGTCCGGTGAGTATTTTTATTTCCTTAGACTTATTTCGACCCACTGGGACAGTGTGTCCCAAGTATGGGGTATTTATGTATTATTTGACTCATGGATGTATGACTTGACCTTCTATGATATTTATGCTTCAGTTTGCTTCTATATGTTTATCTGAGACTGCATGCATACATACAGGTTATTTGATTGAGAAAAACGTCGAAAAACTGGTTTAAAAAAAAAAATCTTTTGACCTCGACCGGGGCAGTTCTGGCCGAACGAGGTGTTTCACCTCGGTTGACCTAAGAACACCTCGACCGAGGTGGGTTAACTGAGAGTTTTCGAAAACGTTTTGTGCTTCTTATCTGGATATGATCTCAGTGAAGATCTTGCTTACTGACTGGTTTTGAAATATTTATGTGTTTGAAAGGTTTTATAATATGTTTAAGTTCCTAAATGCTTTGTTTGAAAATTTTGGCATGTTTGATACTTTGTTTTTGTCTAAATTATGTTGAATTTGAAGGTTGACACCACGTTATGAGTTCTCTCACTTTCTTCCTAGAAAGACCAAGGCAATTCATTCTTCTCTCTTCTTCTTCTTGATCATGCTTAGCCCCTCATATACATTTTGCCTCCCTTTACCTATCCGGGAATTTGGAAGCAAGCGAAGTGGTGAAAGCAAGTGAAGTTAAAGTTGAGAAGTTGGCTGGAAGTGAAAGTGTTAGAAAGTAATAATAGGTTTGGGAAGTCAATCATGATGATGAGTAACTCGGCACCATTCACATAGCCAGGTGTTTGTGTCTTGCCAAAGTCGGATTGAGCGATATTCTTAACGGGTCATGGTATGTGCATCAAGGGTTTGATGCATCTCAAGAAATTGATGATTGCGGATTTCCTAGGCTTCGGTTATTGTGCACCTCTGTCCATGCATCCCAAAAAGTAAAGTAAAAGAAAAAGTGTGAAATAAGCGAAGCTTATTGGTGGAAGATGTTGAAAGTCAAAGTGAAAGTGAAGTATATCCTTTTCCCGGATTCTAGCACCACATTACCTTACATACATCCCTACCCTACACGTTTCTTTACCTTTCTTTTGGGAAGCCCTTGAGACCTCGAGCTTGTTGATTGACTTAGTGGTTTAAACTGGATTATGCATGATTAATTTCGATAATTATGACTTATTATGCATTCTATGATTTTATGCAAAGATGAACAACTTTCTAATATTTATAAAATGTTTTGATCATATTTTGATTTTAAATTCCATGAAGTATTCTCTTAGAGTGATCTATGATTGTAGCACACCATAAAAATGTTTTGAAAGACTTTTCATTGATTTTCTTGACTTATAATCCATTCTATCTTGCCTTTATATGCGGAACTTGCTTGGGGACAAGCAAGGGCTAAGTATAGGGTATTTTGATAGCATTAATTATAGTCTATATTTTGGGGTTTGTTTGGACGTTTTATCTTCAATAATCTGCATGTTTGTATGTATAATATGTGATTATATTACCATTTCATCTACCTTTGCGGGAATCGAGGTCTACACCTAGTTTTGTTGTAATCGTAGGTAAAATGGCACGTTTTGCATCAAAAAGGAGCAAAAGGAGCTATAGAGTCATTGGAGCTACATTCAGGAACATAAGGAACCATCTAGGAAGCATAGCCATGGATTAGAGATTCACTTTGGACCAGATTTGAGAGATTTCACATTCAGTTGTGACTCACCTCGGTTGACCACAGATTCACCTCGACCGAGGTGATCCAGAGAAGTCGACTCGACCGAGGCGAACACCTGGGACGCAGCGAGAATATTTTATTCTTGGCTGAGATCTTTTATCTTTGGAAAGAGATCTTATATTTTTGGGCTTGGCTCCTGGAAGGAAGAATATATGCTAGATCATATATTTTACCTATTTTTATGGGAAGAGATCTTTCTAAGATATCTTATCTTTGGAGAGTAATTTTCCTATAAAAAGGGTCGGATTTCTCACAAATCCGACACCCGCTATACCCGCTACACCCGCTATACCCGTTACACCCGCTATACCCGCTATACCCGCTATATCCGCTATCACCTCGCTTACACCTACTACACCGCTGCAGCCATACTCCACTTGGGAGATTTGAAGAACCTTTTTGAAGGTTGAAGAAGGAAGATTGTAGCTTTTATAGCTTTTGAAGGGTTTTTGTAAGATCTTCTTAGATTCCCTACCTTGTTGTCTTGTCTTGTTGGATTTCTATCCAAGGAACGCTTTGTTGTGATATTTGATTCAGTTATTGAAGTCTTTTCATTAAATTCTTCTTGTTCAAATATTCACTTTCTTCCCATATACTTGATTAATACTTTCATGATTATGAGAGGTTAATCTCTTTGTGTAATTCTAGGGTAATTGGCTGAAGGTTGTGGGAAAAACAATGATAGAATAATCTTAATCACAGTAGGACTTTGAAAGTTCGAGTCTTTAACCTTAACCCTAAGCATCTCGTTCAGTCGATGAACATCTCGGCCGGGGTGGAATTCTTCTGACCGAGGTGACTTATCTGATCCGAAACTGAGAGTTAATTGTTAGAGTTTGCCAAATCCTATTCTTATTACACCTTTCCTGGTTCAACGCAAGCCTAGGATGAGACTTACCCGGTAATTCCTTAGTTTGTTTACCTAAGATCATAAGTGTAGGTAATAAAGGTTTATCCTTTATTGGGGTTTGAGTGTGCTTTCATCCCATCTTTGTGAGTTAGCCTGAGACTTACCCGGTAAAGGTTGATTCTATTCCCTTAGATGGTGTGTTAGTGTGAGATTATAGTTCTTTATCTTAATTCCTTGAGACTTAGCCGGTAATAGGAGTTACGGTTTAGGATTAGTGAGTAGTGAGACTTACCCAGTGATCTATTCCACTTTAGCAACACCTTCCCCATGCAAAAACTTCAGCTTTGTCCGCTTATCTTTAGATCTTGAGTTGGAACCACAACTAGATGCTTTAATCCCTAGAATTGCATATTTCCTTTATTGACTTTTATCATCTTTGATTGTCTTAATTAGTTGTGGTTAGTGATTGCTTAAGCTTACCGTAATTGGACTTTGTTTCACTAAGTCCCTGTGATCGACCCCTGGAATTCCTTGCTTTTTACTACGATTGACCCGTACACTGCGGGTTCGCATCCTTGTTTTAAGCTTACGTCTAGGGTTATAAATTTAAAGCTTGCACACACCGTTTGGAGTGAACACACTTGCAGTTCCTTTTGCATGGACCATCTGTGTTGATGGCTTATGTCCCATGATAATTCGGGTTACCCTGGACTCTCGAGTCTAGCAAGGCCGTTCTCCCATACAGATTTCTTCATTAGTGTTGGTGGTAATATCGTCTTCCTCAAACTCCGTTGACTCTGCTACAGGCTTCCATTCTTTGGATATTGGCGTCGTGGTTTCTTTCAAACTTCTTATATCTCTAAGGAGGTCAAAACCTCCCCACGCTTGTGGGGTCTGCCTTTTCGCTTTTACACTCAATTGTAGGTCTTCATTCCGTGCACCTTAGATTCTCACATCCGGATTGACACTTTGTCTCTTCTGGTTTCTCATGCCCATAATGGTCTATGGGGCATCAACCTCGATTATAATGTCCTTGATTCCGCAATCTTGGTTGTACTCAATTCTACTTGTCCCGTTCCAATATTGTTATCTCTACTCCGCACTCTTGTAGTCTCTTGCATGGTTCCTCTAATTCCATCTCTCGGCCTCGTTTACTTGAGTTCCTTGTACGACCTTCTATTCCTTCTAACTGAACTGACTCGGGAATTTCTTCCTCATTTGATTGTGCTTGTGGTAACAATTATCTTCACAACTTTACTTCCTTGCTCACTTGTTGTTTGGATACTTTGTAAGGATCACCAAGCAGCCTACCCGAGTATAATACTCAATTCAGGGTTCGATTTCATTGCCTCGTGTTGAAAACTCTTCAAGTCCGCTACCGATTTATAATGAGGCGATAATCGCTTCATTATATCACTACTAAAGGATACAAAATATCCTTTAGGATACTAACATGCTGTACATATACATATATATAATCATACATTAGAACATATCGATATAAGTCTATATACTAACTAACACACCTATCATGCTAAGTTGCAGAGATCCACGGAGAGTGATGGTAGTCCGACGTATTACTAACCCACAACCCAACTATGCTCGTGTAAAAATATAAATCCGTTTTGAAAATTTTAGACCCCTTTCGGGTTCTAGTTATTTTATACAATCGGTCTTTCAGAAGATTTCAAGTGCCATTGTTGCCAACCCAGAGCTTTGATACCATATTGTAACACCCCAAATTCTGAGAACTCGGGGAGCTACTGGTTAGGACCTCACAATGGGTCCCGACCTTAGTTTGACAACAATTTAACTTGGATCTTACAACAAGGCACAAAAGTATTTAAAACATTTGAAAACTTTAAACAATGTATACATGAAGAATATGTATCAGTCTTACAAAGCAAAGGTACCAAAACGACATATATGAAGAACATAAGACATTCCCGTCCCAACTAAAAGATTACGTGGACCCGGCTGACCATTTCCTCCGGATCTGTCTCCAACTGTCTTAACCTGCAAGGCATCTACAAGCGGTATAAAACCGTTAGCTAACATTCTATGCATAAGTATAAAGGTAAAAGCACAAACACACAACATACACAATCAACATGCAACACTCAAGCCTTTTATGATATTTAATTAGGTGATAAGTTATTACTAATGATACTTATTTTGTGACACGAGGGATTCCCAAACCTCGCCCCTGTCCCCGTTTACCAACACGGAATGGTACTAATGCATTTGACCGTCTACCGGACTGGGCTGGTCGCAAGGAACCTCCTAGACTCTCGCAAGAGCTAGGCAGAAGATGTCACGACCCGTTATCATACACTTGGGTCAATTACGTAAATAATAAACTCGGCCTAATCCGGTTTCGTTGTTTATCATAACTAACAAACACCACTCATACACATTACACTCATACAAGAAGCCAGCTAAGTAAGTCAGTGGACTTACCTGAATCAGATCTCGACTTTCTAATTCACAAATCGATTTGTACAGTAGGAATTCAGTGGCCTGTCAGAGGAGGCAAGTGTGTCAGCACACTTTCTGGGTGATTAGAAGTCTAAGATTTCTAAGATAATAGGTCTTAATAGAACGGAATTGATTACAGTATTAATTTATGGTAAAATGACTATTTTACCCTTAGTCTCGAAACTTCCAAAAATTCCCTAATTCATGCCTAACCTCTTATTTGAGACTAAAGAGTCATATTCTAACTCCTAAAGATGAGTTTGGTTACAAACTGACAATTTACCCATTTCCCTATTTTCGGAAAGATCGTTAAGGTGTAACTTCGGCTTCAAATATAAAATTCGAATAATTTTATAAAAATTCCGAAATAATTCCATAGATTATCTATGATGTCTCATCTACTCCTAGGAGCAAGAATTTCTTAAAACTGTTAAAGCATCACTTCTATGAAAATTTCTAAAGTTGGTTACAACACTTAACAAACAGCACACTGTCTTAACTTTGAAAAATCATAACTCCTAAACTACTCGCTGGATTTATCCCAAATTTTGATATGTTCTACTATAAAATCTTATCTATAATATATCCAAAATTCAGCCTCAAAGGAGATCAAAATCCTATTTAAAACTATCTCACAAAACCGAATTTCAGCACAACAGCAAAACTGCTTATGACTAAATCTTTGAAAAATCATAAATCCCAAACCACTCGCTGGATGCTTCTCAAATTTTAATATGTTCTACAAAAATATGTCAACTATATCATATCCAAGGTTCAAGTCCAACGGAGATCAATAGCTTATTCAAAACCATCTCACAAAACAGCATCACTTGCTGTTTTCCCCAACACTCAGCACAAATATACAAACTGCATGAGGCGTCAACTTTGGAACACAATAACTCTCAAACCGTAGCTCCGATTCCTCTCAAATTTTAGTATGTTATACTATACAATATCGACTAAAACATATCCGAAAATCAGCAGTAAAGGTGGAGTCTAACCTTCCCAAAACTGGACCGACGTTGACTGATTGTCACTTCCGCAAATTCAGAAAATGCCTCAGCTTTTCAAGCTATCTTCCGAGGCTGTTAGGTACGGCTTGGAGACACAACGGGGGTTCACATCAGCATATAAATATTGAGGTTAAAGCCAGAGAAAGACCAAGAAAGGATGGGTATGGATCTTACTCGATCTCATGTCTCAAAGGGAAAAGAGAGCCGCATCTGTTGTTGTCGTTGGAATCCGACACTGCGGTAGGGAGGAGGCTCGACAGTGGCTCAGGAGGCACCCTTGCGGCCTAATCCAGGCGTGCAGAAGGTTCCACCGGTTTCTTGCTGTAAGGTCGACGAGGAGAGAAGAGGGAGATGGGAGGGCGTCACTGGCTCGTGCGAAGGGTTCCACCGGTTGCTTGTTGTAAGGTCGACGAGGAGAGAAGAGGGAGATGGGAGGGCGTCATCTGTGCTTGCTGGGAACTGAAGAGGAAGGTCATCCATCGGTTACGAGATTGAGGGCGTAACTCACGATCTGAGGAAGGAGGCGTAACGGCTGAAGGAAGGAATAAGCTGGCGCTGGAGCTGAGCAGGGATGGGTTGGCCGTCCCTGGGTTGCTGTCTTCGTGGGCTGTACATTCCTGGGCTGGAGAGGCTTGCTGCAAGGCTGAAGAAGTTTGTGCTTGGGCTGAAGCAAAATGAGGGAAAGGTGGGCTGAGTAGTGGCAAGAAAGGTGGGCTGAAATGTTTGTCAAAACTCGTCATGGCCTTGTCAGGCCCATGAATGAGTTTGTCACAGATTTGTCGGGCTTTGTCATGGCCTCGTCTCAGATTAGTCATGATCTCGTCACAGCTTGTCATGATCTCGTCTAAAGTCATCGATAAGAATGAATTATAATAACTAGGGTTTGATATAAATCTATCATTTTATGTGAATTAAATTCTACATAAAATAATACATAATTATAAGAATTAGAGCTTGATATAATTTTATCATTTTATGTGAATTAGATTCTACATAAAATAATAAAATTTTTGAAGGAAGAAATACTAGATAGAATGGGAAACCGTCAACGGCTCGAAGTCCGATTTGATTCGGAATTAAACGGAATAAAAATTCCGGATATTACAACCGAGATTGATCTCGGTCGAGATTCTTGACAGCACCCGAGATGGCTTCCAGTTTTCGTTCTTTTCTCAAACTCTCAAACCTTTAATTCCGTCCATCAGGTTCCCGGAGTTGTTCTACTTTTTTATTGTACCTAGTTCCTGTCCTCACGGACACAAAAAACACAAAAGCTACACTATACTAATCTAGAAAGCAATACCTTGGGTTGTCTATCAAGAAGCGCTTGTTTTAAGGTCTCTAGCTGGACCGTACTTCGTTATGATCATGTGAGATGCAATGGTGCAATCTCCTCAACCGGAACTTCTGGTGTGTATTTCTTCAGCCGATGACCGTTGACCTCGAAGTTTCCGCTATGTTCACCCCATACTTCAACTGCACCATGAGGAAAAGCATGTTTTACAATATAGGGCCTGGTCCATCTAGATTTTAACTAACCAGGAAAGAGGTGAAGGTGGGAATTCAAGTTAAGAACAAGGTCTTCTTCTTTGAGATCCTTTGGAATAATATGCTTGTCATGCCATCTCTTTGTTCTCTCCTTGTAGATCTTAGCATTCGCATAGGCATTCAAGCGTAGTTCTTCCAACTCAATGATGTCCAAGAGTCGCTTCTCCCCAGCTTCCTTGATGTTGAAATTCAGCCATTTGATCTCCCAATAAGCTTTATGTTCCAGCTCTACCAGAAGATGACAAGACTTCTTATAAACCAAGTTATAAGGGGTGGTTCCGATGGGAGTCTTGAATGTTGTCCTATACGCCCAAAGAGCATCATCCAGCTTCATAGACCAATCCTTCCTCGTTCTAGAGATGGTCTTCTCCAAGATTCCTTTGATTTCTCAATTAGATATCTTAACATGTCCACTAGTTTGAGGATGATAAGGAGTTGCTACCTTATGGGTTACCCCATACTTTGATAGAAGTGCTTCAAAATTCCGGGTTGTAAAGTGCGTCCCTCCATCACTAATGATGACTCGAGGTGTCACAAATCTTGGAAAAATGGTCTGGTTGAAGAACTTCACTACTACCGTGGCGTCATTGGTGGGAGAAGCAATGGCTTCCACCCATCTCGAAATATAATCAACCGCCAAAAGTATGCATAGATTCCCTCCACATGATGGGAATGGTCCCATGAAATCAACTCCCCAAACATGAAAAATCTCGACATCCTGAATATTATTGAGGGGCATCTCGTACCGTCTACATAAATTTCATGTTCTTTGGCATGCATCACAAGAAGCAACAAATGCTTGCACATCCTTAAATAATAAAGGCCAAAAGAAACTGGAACGTAATACCTTAGCACAAGTCTTGTGAGCGCTAGCATGTCCTCCACAAAGAAATGAGTGACAATGCCTAATAACACTCTCCGTCTCATCTTCCGAAATGCATCTCCGTAGCATCCCATTTGGACCTCTCTTGAAGACTAGAGGTTCATTCCAATAGTAGTGATGCACATTCTTAAAGAATTTCTTCCTTGGTGCGTATGACAATCCGGAAGGTACTTCTTGGAAAACAAAATGGTTAACAATATCAGCATACCAAGGTTCGTTACCTTCCGAAATCTGGTGAAGCCAATGCTCCATCTAATGCAGCTGCTCATCGGGAAAGGAATCATCGATGAACAAGTCGTCTCTCTCCAAAGCAATAAGAGGTATCCGGCTGAGGTGATCTGCCATAGAATCTTCGGATCCCTTCTTATCGCGGATCTCCAAGTCAAACTCTTGAAGTAGGAGAATCCAACGAATAAGACACGGCTTTGCATCCTTCTTAGTGAGAAAGTAGAGAATAGTTGCATGGTCGGTGTAGGTAGTGACTTTCGCTCCTACAAGGTAGGAACGAAACTTTTCGAAAGCATAAACAACTGCCAAAAAGCTCTTTTTCGGTGGTGGAAAAGTTCTACTGAGCTTCATCTAGAGTCTTGCTAGCATAATAGATGGCGTTGGTACGGTCATCCTTCTCTTGTCCAAGAACTGCTCCTATCGCCACATCACTTGCATCAAACATAATCTCAAAGGGCAAACTCCAATCAGGAGGTTGAATGATGGGAGCGGATATCAACGCTTCCTTTAACCTGTAAAACGCATCTAAACATTACAGCGAAAACTCAAAAGCCACATCCTTATTCAACAAATTAGTTAATGGTTTAGAGATTTTAGAAAATTCCTTGATGAACCTCCTGTAGAATCCTGCATGCCCTAGAAAACTCTGCACACCTAATAGAACAAGGTTGAGGAAGTTTCTCTATACTCTCGATCTTAGCTCGACTGACTTCAATACCTCGGCTTGAAACGAGGTGACCTAACACAATTCCCTCACTAACCATAAAATGACACTCCTCCCAATTCAATACGAGATTAGTGTCTTCACAATGTTGCAATACTAGAGAAGGTTAGCTAAGAAATTATCGAAAGAAGAACCATAAACAGAAAAATCATCCATGAATACCTCCATGATCTCCTCGATATACTCCGAAAAGATAGCCATCATGAAGCGTTGGAATGTGGCAGGTGCATTGCATAATCCGAATGGCATCCTCCTATAAGCAAATGTACCCAAAGGGCACGTGGAGGTGGTCTTCTCTTATCGTCCGGATGGATAGGGATTTGAAAGAACCCATTACAACCATCCAAGTAGCAGAAATGAGAGTGTTGTGCTAACCGTTCAAGAATTTTATCAATGAATGGGAGAGGTAAGTGATCCTTCCTAGTCGCCGCATTCAACCTCTCCTTAATCAATGCACATCCTCCATCCGGTCACGGTTCTTGTTGGGATCAACTCGTTGTTCTTGTTGGTCACAACGGTCTTCCCTCCTTTCTTTGGTACCACATGAACCGGGCTCACCCACTTGCTATCCGGAATAGGGAAGATAATTTCTGCATCAAGAAATTTAAGCACTTCCTTCTACACAACCTCTTTCATGATCAGATTTAACCGTCGTTGAGGTTCCCGTAAAGGTTTATGATCATATTCCGTTAGTCTTTTATGCATGCATAGAGAGGGTTTAATTCAAAAATATCATCAATGGTGTATCCTATAGCCTTTCTATGTAGTCTTAGCTCATGCATTAACTTAGATAGCTCAATCTCAGTAAGGTTAGCACTAACTATGACCGATGAAGTGGAATTTGGTCCAAGGAACGTGATGGCATGAAATATGACGTAGTTTACATGTGCATATATGTAGTTTTTCCCTTTCCTTTGAGTACATGGACATGCATTTATGACATTTATTGAGTATATTCACCTATTATCTTGGAATCGAGATCTACACAAGTTTTGTTGTAATTTTAGGTGAATTGGAGCTGAAAAAGAGTAGGAAGGGACCATTCACTAAATGTTGGTAGATGAGGATTTCATTGGGAAGCATTGGAACGTCATTGGAAGGAGTATGGAGTGAAGCAAAGGTGAAGAGCATCGAAAAGGAAGAACCACGGCCAAGAAGGAAGTTACAAGGCCGGGGTTTTGATAATTAATTGAATTTCAAACGTGGAAACAAAGGTCGAGAGTCGCCACGGGAGGAACCACGGCCGTGGTTTTGTGATGTCACCCGTGGTTTTCATCAAAAAAGACCATTACGTTAACTGCCACATCAGCAATAAAGGAAGAGCCTTGTAACCTAATTTTATTTTATAAAAGGAGGTTGACGGTTGCATTTCGGATATCATGCTTTAGACAGAGATCACGCTTTACACAGCGATATTGCTGGAGACCGGAAGGACGGCACTCTTGGATTCCATTCTCACGTACTTCGGGAAGAACTGCTTTACCATTGGAGGAGATTGAAGAAGTTCTTGATTCCACTTTAGAGATTTATGAGATTGTTCTAGTCCTTGATTTTTGTCTTTGAAAACACATTCTGGGATTATATACTGTTTGATTGAGTTATTAATTCTTTGAAGATTGGTTTTATTCATCTTTGTGTTCTTGGTTGCATGCCTTTCTTGATACGTTTTCTTAATCTTGAATTGATTATGGTGATGATTGTTGGCTAAACTCCCCCTGCGATTCTAGGGTGAAGGGTTGATGGTTGTGGTATAGATGATGATAGATTGAGCCTTAACAGATCGGACCCTCAGAGTTGTTAGACGAAACCAACGAACGAGGATTTCCACGGCCTATTCTTCAAGAACCACAACCGTGGTTTCCTAAGATCCGTCTATGGTTTCCTCTATTTTGCACATTTCGCTTTTGCCTTTATCCAAAGTTCAAGATTGCTTAAATCCTACCTTTGTTAACCTTTTCTAGCCTTAGCCTTACTGATTGTGAGTGTTTATGAGTTCTAGGTGATAGGGGATTAAAAACCCTCTATTAGGTGAGGAGTGTCATAGCCTTTGTCTTTATCTTTCTTTTCCTTGGGTTTTGGTTGGTATGACAGCTAAATACTTTCCTTGTGACCTCTTCTTGACGAGACTCAACATCCGTTAAGTAGAATCATTTGGTTGGGACAAACGGAGGTTGGATCTTCACCGGACAACATCCTACTGACGTACATATACCTTTGGCATCCAGCTTTTTCCATACACATCCTTAGATATCTTGAATCGAACACCACAACCGGATACTTGGATCTTTAGAATCTGCATTCCCATTATTCTTGCTTCTATATTCTTTACTGTGATCATTGCATTGCTTGCTACCCAAGTTGGATTACCTATACTGCTTTGTTCTCACCGATTCCCTGAGATCGACTCCGGAATATCAGCCCATACTACAACTAATCCGTACACTGCGGGTTCGCTATCGTTAGGCTTATTTCTTGGATATAAATTTAAAGCTTATTTGCACACGCCTTTTGGAGTGAACAAGTTTTTGGCACCGTTGTCGGGGAATTGGTCAAGACCAATCCAGTGCACGGTTGTTTAGCTTGGTAGTTTCGACCTTTCCTACTGATTAATCTTGCTGAGTGTCCTTGCAAATTTTCTTAGGTTTATGCGAAGAACGCGAACTGGTAAAGAAATCGTGTCTTACGATCCTGAACCGGAAAAGACTTACAAGAAGAAGTTGAGAGAGGCTAAGAAAATGGCCGCTAACAACAATCAAGTGTTGGAGGATCTTAGAGCTGAATTAGCTGTAGCTCGAGATCAGATAAGGCAACAAGAAGAAGCCTTGAAGAAAGAGAGAGTTGATCAAGCTACTCTACAAGACCGACTTCGAGCCGATATGGCCAATATGATAGCACAAGCACAACTAACAAATCAAGTGAGAAACGCAGATGCTAGATTTTTGGTTAATCCACCGTTGACATCTTACCACCACCAGTTTATGTGCCACCACCACGTCCACCAAGAGTGGAGCCAGCTGATCCATTTGCGGGTGTTCCACAAACACTTGGGCAGCGGATTGATCTTGTCCAGTAAGCCCGCCGTCCGGGCGTGCACTTGGGAGATCCAACTGATCGTGACTACGAGTTTAGACCTCCGGTGATTACTACGATCCACCAGAACCACTTTGGAGGAATGGAGGGAGAGTCACCGCACCAACATCTTCAGAATTATGAGATCTTGATGCAAAACATTGAGACCTTGAAGGTGCGAGAATAATAATTATAAGCTGCGTATTTTCTTTTTCTCTTTGAAGGATAAACCACTAGCATGGTACCAATCACTTCCCGCCGGAAGAGTGAACACGTGGGAAGAGATGACCGCGGAGTTCCTTACCAAATTATTTCCTCCATCGAAGACGGCGGAATTTACAGCTAAGATCAACGCATTTGTGATGAAGAGTGGTGAAAGTCTCTTCACCTCATGGGAAAGGTTCAAGGACCTCTTATTGGATTGCCCACATCATGGGATTCTAAAGATTGATTTGTTTGTGATCTACTTCAAGGGCTTGGATGCGGAAGTGCAATTCAAGCTACAATCACTTTCGGGTGGAACTTTTATGGATAAGATAGTGGATAAAGCGTGGGAATTTGTTGAGAAACAAACTCTCACTATGGACAACTACTCACATAGAGGAGAGGAAACGGGGAGCCCAAGGATCAATATGTGGGCTATGTTGGAAGAGGAAACCAACAAGGGAATAGTAACAACAATTGGAACAACAATAATAACAACCGGAACTACAACAACAATTGAAGTTCCAATCAAAAAAATTCCGGTCATCCTTATTCCCATGCTGAAAATTAACTAACCTCGCCTTCTTCTTCCTCTATTCCTTTGAAAAGTCAGGAACAAGCTTCATCAAGTTCAAACCTGCCGGTGAAGGACAAGCTTGAAGCGATGATAGAAGCAATGATGGGGAAGATGCAAGGGTTAGAGAATTCCGTCACTTCAATTTCTAAGGCACAAAAAGCCTCGGAAAATCAAGTATTTAGTAAAGCCGGAGAAGCTCCTAGAGATCAAGGGAGACTTCCTGGAAAAATTGAATATAACCCGAAGGAGTAAGTGATGTCGATCGTGACAAGGAGTGGCATGAAGACCATCGATCTTGCACCAAAGGAGAGTGATAAGGGCGAGCAGCCCGTAGAATTTGAGTTCCCGGATGAAAAAGAAAAGGAGAAGGTTCCCGTTTACATTCCTCCTCCAGCCTACAAACCTCCGCTTCCGTTTCCACAAAAAAGAGCAAGAGCGCATCTTGATAAATACTTTGGTAAGTTCATTGAACTCATGAGCAAACTGCATATTAACATACATTTTATTGATGCAATTTTAGGTATGCCATCCTATGGAAAGTTCTTGAAGGAAATCCTCTCCAACAAGAGAAAGCTAGAGGATTTAGGTGAAGTGAGGATGACTTCCGAGTCATCGGAACTCATCAAAACGATGACTGAAAGGATGCCACCCAAGTTGAGGGATCTGGGTTCGTTTTGCGTTTCCCTAGAAATTGGAGAAGGCGTGTACAATGCACTTTGCGATCTTGGAGCAAGCGTGAGCGTCATCCCGCTTGAGTTATGTGAGAAGGTCGGTTTAGGAGAGCCTAGACCGATAAAGATAAAACTCCACATGGCTGACCGATCCACTACCGTAACCGTTGGCATTATTAGAGGACATTTCTGTGAGGCTTGGTAAGTTTTACCTTCCTATAGATTTTATGGTCTTGGACATTCCTGTAGATTATCCAACACCGATCATTCTTGAAAGACCTTTCCTAGAAACTTCGGGTTGTCAAGTTGATTGCAAAAATGTCAAGCTATCTTTCGATATTGGAGGTAAAGATGTGGAGTTTGCTCTCCAAGAAGAAGAATAAAGGGAGACGGTGAACTCCATATCACCCAATATTCCGTCAAAAAGAAGAAAGAGAAGAAGCGTTGTGGAGAAAGAATTAAAAGACTCGAAGATTGGCCAAAACCACGACCAAAACCGAAGTTCCACGGGCGTGGTTGACATTACCTACCTCATGGAACCACTTAGCGAGAACAGCCACGGTTGGTTCCACGACCGTGGAAGTAGCAGTGAACCCGTGGAATCCAAAATTCTTGATGCCTCTTTCCCTCTCCTTAAAAATATTCTTGAACATTGTTTCACCTTTTCTCGATCCTTCCTAACATCTAAAGACGGTTCAAAAAACATAACAAGGTGACGAGCGCATTGAAAGACACGCAAGCTTGCAAAAAAGGATGGAAGAGGTGGCACGACAAGAACATCATTCCAAAGGATTTGAAAGAAGGAGACCTTATCCTTCTCATCAACTCCCGCCTTCGTCTATTTCCCGGTAAGTTGAAGTCTCGTTGGACCGGACCTTTTGTAATTAAACATATTTTCCCCATGGTGCAGTTGAAGTATGGGGTGAACAATGCGGAGCTTTCAAGGTCAATGGTCAACGACTAAAGAAGTACATACTGGAAGTTCAGATTGAGGAGCTTAGACCCATACTCCTCACTTAAGCAAATATAAGAATCGGTCTAGCTACGGACCTTAAACACAGCGCTTCTTGGGAGGCAAACCGAGGTATTGCTTCTTTTTCCCTTTTTCTTAGATTAGTTTAGTTAGTTTTTGTTTTTGTCGTTTTCGTTGGTTCGTTCCCGGTTTTTCTTGTGTCTTTGGATGACAGAAACTAGAAATCTCCAAAAATATGTGTGAAAGAATAGCAAAGTCGGAATTGTCGAAAAAGAACGTAAAAAAGGGATTACACGGGCATAAATAGGTTTCCACGGCCGTGGTTTCTTATTTTTGGCCGTGGAAACACAAGTCGAGAGGTGCCACGGTTGGTTCCACGCCCGTGGTTTTTCAGGGGCTGTGGTTTTCCAAAATTCAACGAAAGTATAAATAGTCGTCTTCACTTTGTTGCAGTGCCAAAAAAACCCCCAAAACAACGTCCTACGCAACCGAAATCACCGACCCCTAACCCCGGCCCCAATCTTCGCATCCGGCAACCGATTGCGACCTCCTATATCGAAGGTCTCATCATTCTCTTGAGGATTTTATGCTCAAACAGCACAAACGGACTTGAAATCAGCAAGAATTTTGAATTTCTCAATCCAAAAACTTAGTACCGAGACACCACGGCGGCTCAAGGCCGATGAGTTGTTCATAATGTTCTGCATGGCTACCGGTACAGCTCCCAACTGTGCCACTCTACTAGTTGATAGCCTTAGGAAGATCAAAAACAAGGCTAAAGGGGATATTTGTGTGGGAGGTATTGTGACCTACATCGCTCGCCGTATAGGGGTTCAATTCTCCGCTTGTGAGCTTGCTGCAGAGGCTAGGCCTCTTGGTCTTGTGCGCTTTATTCATAAAGGTACTTTGATTCCCCGACACAGAGGGCTGCCACATCCAGCTATGCCCTGGGATGGCAAGGGAGCGAGAGGGATTCTGTGGAAGGTGGAATACACCATTAGGAACAATGTCAACTGGAAGTTGACGTTTGAGTAAATGCACGCTGAGTTGGGATGTCCGGAGTATGAGGAGGACGATGCCGCAGCTGAGGCGGCAAGAGGACACAGCCAGGTTTACATGGACATTGGGACGGATACCGGTCCCAGCGATTACAGGGCAGACGGAGACTTCGGTAGCTCTCAAGAGCTGCCATTTGCATTTCCACCCATGGGGGAGCAGCACGAGCCCCCTAGGAGGTCCACCGCCCGTCGTCCTCGGGGTAGTCCTTCCCAGCACAGAGCCAGTACTTCAGAGCGTCCCTCATGGTTCGATGAGCAGCCTCCATGGCTCACAGGACTGCAGTAGCAGATGGACAACATGGATAGCCGCCTTGGCACCTTAGAGGAGGGACAACAGATGACGCAGGACCTCTATCATGCCCAATTCAGCCGCCTCTATGACCCGACATGGCATCCGTTCCCACCTCCACTTTGATCATGACATTCACTCCTTAGCTGTTTTATCAAACTTTTGAGTTTCCGTACTTTTATTACACGTTGGGGACAACGTGTGATTCAAGTATTGGGTTGTTGACTACTTTTGGTCTGTAATAACTCTGATACTTGCTTGCTTGTATGACCATCGTACTTCGCATCTTTCATTTTCTTTGTCGCATGTTTCATTATTGCATTGCATTCGATAGTTTTGAAAAAACCAAAAAAATTGTGTTTCTAGGATTGGAGATGACCTTGATGAAGCAAACTACTTGTGAATTGGAATTTTGATGATTTTTATGTGTTTAAAATGAATTGTGATTTGTGAAGAATTTGAATGTTTTGTTGAATTTTTTTCAAGTTTTATCATTTGAGATTTGATCTAAATCATGTTGAGAAATTGAAGGTTGAAACCGCTCTTAAAAGTTCTTATGCTTCTTATTGATATGATTAAGGCGTTTCAGTTTTTATTCCTTTCTTCTTCTTGATCATGCTTTTAGCTCCTCATGTATATGTTTTGCCCCTTATTACCTATCCGAGAATTAGGATGCATTTGCGTAAAAGGTGTGAAGTTTGAAGTTGAAAGTTGTTAATGGGTTAATAGGTTTGGGGAAGTCAATCAGGAAGATGAGTAACTCGGCAC
Organism: Fagopyrum homotropicum; assembly: GCA_033239125.1. Lineage (NCBI taxonomy): Eukaryota > Viridiplantae > Streptophyta > Magnoliopsida > Caryophyllales > Polygonaceae > Fagopyrum > Fagopyrum homotropicum. The sequence continues at coordinate 58,066,853 of BSWB01000008.1, read as the reverse complement.
CATTCACATAGCCGGGTGTTTGTGTCTTTCCAAAGTCGGATTGAGCGATATTCCTAACGAGTCATTGTATGTGCATCACGGTTTGAGGCAACTCAAAAATTGAGTTAAAGCTGATTACCTAGGCTTTGGTTATTGCGCACTTTTGTCCTTGATCTCAAAAAGTAAAGTAAAAAAAATTGTGCTGAAAAAGAAGAGCAAAGCTCCTATTGGTGGAAGTTGAAGTGTGCTTGAAAACAAGTTGTGATGTTATTGTCCTCTTTCTCGAATTTTGCACCACATATCCTATACATATCCCGCCCTAACACGTTTCTTGACCTTCATTTGAAAGACCTTAAGATCTTTGAGATTGTTGTTTGGCTTTGTGGTCCATATTGGATTTTTCCCATAATTGATTTTGATTTTGCTTCAAGTTATGATGCTTGATTTGAAACTTTTACTAGACGTGATTGTTTGTTTCAAAACATGAGTCTTTTTGTTCACATAACGATTTTCGGAAAGCTATGAAGTAAGTGTAGAGAGAGATCTTTGAATAGAAGCACTAATCCAAATACATTGTGTTTTTCCTTGTCTTTGCATGCATATTTCATACATCTTTGTATTCTAAGATTTGAACCTTGCTTGGGGACAAGCAAGAGGCAAGTATGGGGTATTTTGATGACATGAAATATGACATAGTTTAGATGTGCATATAGGTAGTTTTTCCCTTTCCTTTGAGTACATGGGCATGCATTTATGGCATTTATCGAGTATATTCACCTATTATCTTGGAATCGGGATCTACACAAGTTTTGTTGTGATTTTAGGTGGATTGCAACTGAAAAGGAGTAGGAAGGGACCATTCACTTAATGTTGGTAGATGAGGATTTCATTGGGAAGCATTGGAACGTCATTGAAAGGAGTATGGAGTGAAGCAAAGGTTAAGAGCATCGAAAAGGAAGAACCATGGCCAAGAAGGAAGTTCCACGGCCGTGGTTTTGATAATTAATTGAATTTCACTCATGGAAACAAAGTTTGAGGTTCGCCACGGAAGGAACCACGGCAGTGGTTTTGTGGTGTCACCCGTGGTTTTCTTCGATAAAGACTGTTACGTTAACTGCCACGTCAGCAAGAAAGGAAGAGCCTTCTAACCTAATTTTATTTTATAAAAGGAGGTTGATGGCTGTATTTCGGATATCATGCTTTAGACGGAGATCACGCTTTACACGGAGATCTTGCTGGAGGCCGGAAGGACGGCACTCTTTGATTCCATTCTCTCGTACTACGGGAAGGATTGCTTTGCCATTGGAGGAGATAGAAGAAATTCTTGATTCCACTTTAGAGATTTGTGAGATTGTTCTAGTCCTTGATTTTTGTCTTTGAGAACACATTCTAGATTATATATTGTTTGATTGAGTTATTGATTCTTTGAAGATTGGTTTTATTCATCTTTGTGTTCTTGGTTCCATGCCTTTCTTGATTCCTTTTCTTAATCTTGAATTGATTATGATGATGATTGTTGGCTAAACCCCACTGCGATTCTAGGGTGAAGGGTTGATGGTTGTGGTATAGATGATGATAGATTGAGCCTTAACAGATCGGACCCTCAGAGTTGTGAGACGAAACCCTCGAACGAGGATTTCCACGATCTGTTCTTCAAGAACCACAACCGTGGTTTCCGAAGATGCGCCCGTGGTTTCCTCTGTTTTGCACGTTTTGCTTTTGCCTTTATCCAAAGTTCAAGATTACTTAAATCCTACCTTTGTTAACCTTTTCTAGCCTTAGCCTTGCTGATTGTGAGTGTTTACGAGTTCTAGGTGATAGGGGATTCAAAACCCTTTATTAGGTGAGGAGTGTCATAGCCTTTGCCTTTATCTTTCTTGTCCTTGGGTTTTGGTTGGTATGAGAGCTGAATCCTTTCTTTGTAACCTCTTCTTGAGGAGACTCAACATCCGTTAAGTAGAATCCTTTGGTTGGGATAAACGGAGATTGGATCTTCACTGAACAACATCCTACTGACGAACATATACCTTTGCCATCCAGCTCTGTCTGTAGACATCCTTAGATATCTTGAATCGAATACCACAACCGGATACTTGGATCTTTAGAATTTGGATTCCCATTATTCTTGCTTCTATATTCTTTATGGTGATCATTGCATTGCTTGCTGCCCAAGTTGGATTACCTTTACTTTTTTGTTCTCACCGATTCCCTGAGATCGACTCTGGAATATCAGCCCATACTACGATTGATCCGTACACTGCGGGTTCGCTATCATTAGGCTTAATTCTTGGATATAAATTTAAAGCTTATTTGCACACACCTTCTGGAGCGAACACAACGCATACCTTAAGTGTTGTGGAAGAAGTTTAAGCTCCAAGATAGGAGGTTCTTTAAGTGGTAGTTTTGTACTTCTAGGATCATCTTGCGAAGCTTCAGAAGCTTTGGGAGGGGTAAGGCTTGGACTTGCGACGCTCGCAATCATCGAACGAGGAAGTTTTGAAGAATCAGAAATCTCATTTGCCCCGAAAGCATCTCGGTCAAGATCTAGGTCGCGGAGACTCCTTGTTGCTTTTACCTCGGTCACCCCAAAAGTCATTTCGGCTGAGATTCCTATAGGGTGTCCGAGATCAGAGCAGTTTTTCTTCTCCTCCTCAAATCTTTCAAAAATAGCCTTTGGATCTTCTTCCAAGGCTTCCAAAATTTTTATATTTGCATCACATGAAGCATCTACACCTTCCTCCATCATACTAAAACTCAAAACTTTGTCAAGAGGATCTTTAATTAAGATAGAGCTCACCAATTCTCGAGATTCTTCTCGTCGTATATGTTGAAGATGTCTTCTCCGACAGCTTGTCCCTTCATCATTGTTGAGAGTGAAAACTTAACATGCTCTTCCTCTATGTTGAAAGATAATGTGGCGTTCTTGCAATCAACCAAGCAACCGGAAGTTGCAAGGAACGGTCTTCCAAGAATGATCGGGATTGGATAATATGCAAGAATTTCCAACACCACAAACTCTATAGGAATGAAAAACTTACCAAGCCTTATGGGAATGTCTTCCAATATGCCAACCGGTCAAGTTATGGATCGATCCGCCATGTACAACGTCATCTTCACCGGTTTTGGCTCTCCTAATTGTTCGCCTCAAAGTGTGCGTACAAATTAGTTTTAAATTTATAAAACTGAAATCAAAGCAAGCGAACCCGCAGTGTACGGCTAGGCGTAGTAAAGCAAGAATTCCAAAGTATCGAACTCAGGGATTTGGGGGATCAAATATAGTTCACAAATTATCGAGAAAGTATGGAAGCTTTGCAAATATTGGGAAAACAGCAATCCTAAAGATCCAAGTATCCAATTGTGGCAATCAATTCAAGATATTCTATAGATATAAGGACAGAGTCGAGATTGTTGTAAGAGCCTTAGTCCTTGGAGCCTAGGAGCCTTGTTGAGCCTTAGCTGAGTCCTAGTTGGACTCTATGAGCCGCCCTAGCGGACCCTGTGAGCCGCCCCTGCGGCTCAGGTAAGCCGCCCTTGCGCCTTGCCTGATCCGCCCCTACGGGATTGTGTGGCTCCAGCCACCTTTGTTGACCTCTTGACCTTGCTTTTGGGATAGCTTCCTATATAAGCTTCCTAACCTTGAAATGAATGGTTTCTCCACTTCATTCCAGCTCCTTTATCTCCCTTACGTTCTTCTTCTCCTTCATCTTCTCCTCTTGATTCCTCTTTGATCTTGTGAGAGAGTTTTTGTGAGTTTGTGTTGGTTTGAAGCTTGGATGATCTTGAGCTTGTGGCTAATGTTGATGATATGTGTTGTTGTTGATGTTTTGAGGTGGTGAGGTGTGTTGTAGCTCTTAGTTGCTGCTTAGGGCTGTTGTGGTAAGTTCTTCACCCCCATCCTTCTTCTTTCTTCCTTCTTGCTTCTTTCTTCCATTCTAGCTTAGTAGCATCACAAGCTAGACTTGTGTTGGATCCTTTCCTGGTTGTTTTGATGACCATATATGTGTATATATGTTTGTGTTATGCTGTTGTGATGGAGAAGTGAAGAGAGTTAAGAGAAAGATCGAAGAGAAGTCGGGGCCGACCTTCTGCATAGACAGCCGCCCTTGCGCCTGCCTTGAGCCGCACCTGCACCTGGTGTGTGAGCTGTCCCTGCGCCTTGAGTCATCCGCCCCTGTGCCTGACTAGTTCAGCGCCCTTGCGTCCATTCTTTCCGCTGGTGCATCCAGGGCATACCTTATTGGTATGATTCTTTCTTCCTTTCCTTTAGCCTTGGCTTAGATGATAGCTAGGCTAGCTTGGTTAGGATGAGTTATATGTTGAAGATGTGTCTTAGGCACTTGTGTTGATGTTAAGGTTATGCCTTAGGCATTTGTGAGCATGTTGTGATCTTGAGGTTTAGATTGAGGTTGTAGGTTGGTTATGGTTATGGAGACGAGTCTCCTAACCCTTGTAGTATGTGATGTTGTGTGCCTTGCTATTGCAGCCGTTGATTACTTCCCCAAAAGGGAAGCTGTGACGTGGTATTTGTTCGCTCCAAACGGTGTGTGCAAGCTTTAAATTTATAACCCTAGACTTAAGCTTAAAACAAGGATGCGAACCCGCAGTGTACGGGTCAATCGTAGTAAAAGCAAGAAAATTCCAGGGGTCGATCACAGGGACTCGGTGAAACAAAGTCAATACGGTGTGCTTATGTCAATTCTAACCACAAGAGCGATTAACACAATCAAGGATGAATAAGAAGTCAATAAAGCAAACATGCAATTCTAGGGATTAAAGCATCTAGTTGTGGTTCCAACTCAAGATCTATAGATAAGCGGACAAAGCTGAGATTTTTGCGTGGGGAAGGTGTTTCTAAAGTGGAGTAGATCACCGGGTAAGTCTCACTACACACTAATCTTAAACCGTAACTCCTATTACCGGGTAAGTCTCAAGGAATCAAGATAAGAACTATATCCTCAAACTAACACACCATCTAAGGGAATAGAATCAACCTTTACCGGGTAAGTCTCAGGCTAACTCACAAAGATGGGATGGAAGCACACTCAAACCCCAATAAAGGATAAACCTTTATTACCTACACTTATGATCGTTGGTACACAAACTAAGGAATTACCGGGTAAGTCTCATCCTAAGCTTGCTTTGAACCAGGAAAGGTGTAATAAGAATAGGATTTGGCAAACTCTAACACTTAACTCTCAGTTATGGATCAGATAAGTCACCTCGGTCAGAAGAATTCCACCCCGGCCGAGATGTTCATCGACTAAACGAGATGCTTAGGGTTAAGGTTAAAGACTCGAACTTTCAGGATCCTACTGGAATCTAAGATTATCCTATCATTGTTTTTCCCACAACCTTCAGCCAATCACCCTAGAATCACACAAGGAAATTAGCCACTCATCATCATAATGAAAGTATTAAAATATATGGGAAGAAAGTGAATATTTGAACAAAGAAGAATTTAATGAAAAGATTTCAATAACTGAATCAAATATCACAACGAAGCGTTCTGTTAGCATGAAGTATTGTGATATTTTAGGCACGTTTTCTAGTCGTAATTGATTCATATTGATAGTCTTTGATTGAGCTTTATGCATATATGAGCTAGTATTGCCTATATTGTCGATATAGATGTCTACACGAGTTCTATGTTGATTATAGGTGATTTGGAGCTATTTCCGAACGGAATCGAGCAAAGGAGAGTTGAGTCGATGTGTCTCTAGATCAAGGACACCTTTTGGAAGCAATTTGGAGTATTAGATTGAGGAATGCACGAATGAAGGCAAGAATCACGGTTTTACCCTAAATTACGGCCGTGGATTGTGAAGCAGAATTCGATGTTCATTCCAGGGGATATTACGGCCGTGGAAGATATCCGTGTTTATTTCCACGCCTCAAAATTACGGTCGTGGAATCTTCCACGACCGTGATCTTGGCGAATCCCTTCGCCACGTTTCGAAGCCATGATCTCTTGAAGATTGGGCCGGGCCGACATTTGGCCCTGCATTATAAAAAGGATGGATGAAGCAAGATTCCGTCACCTCGCCTAACCTAGTGAACGTCGCTTACGACCTTTCAACCCTAAGGTTTAGCGGCAAAAAACGCACGCTTAGCAACACAAACCCTCATTCTTGGAGGTGATTTTGAAGATCTCATTGAAGTTCCAAAGTTCGCATTGGAGAGTTGCTGTTTGTGATCTTCGTGTGGAAGATCGAAGTTCTTGGAGGATTTTGCAAGAAGATCTCTCTTCTTGTTTAGGTTTGATTCAGAATCGGATTGACATCCCGTTTCTCTTCTTTCCTAAAGATTGTGATTGCTTGGTCCGTTTTGAATTTTTAGGTAAACACTTGTTCTTGATTGTGATTCTGAGATTCACTTGAAGATTATTGATAGTTCTTGAAAGTTTTCATCTTTTACCTTTTTAATCTTGAATTAATATCAATATGACTGTTATTGGCTAAAAACCCTTAACAATTCTAAGGTGAAGGGTTGATAGTTGTGGCTTAGATAATGATAGATCGATTGTAAATTGATTAGACCCTGAGAGTTAGAGAATTGTCGCCGAAAACCCTAAATTACGGGCTGTTCTTGAGTTCCACGACCGTGGAATCTCAAGATCCAACCGTAATTCTCTTAAAGTTTACGAGCCTGCTTTTATCTTGATCCAAAGTTAAAGATTTGCTTTAGCTTAGTTTAGACTTGTCTTTTCTAGGTGGTAGTGAAGCCTCAACAACCTCTACCTCGATTGTGAGCCTCAACAACCTCAATCGGATAAGTTAGTCTTGATCTTTAGATCATAGGTTTGGGTATTTGATGTTAATCCTTGTCCTTAGAACCTTTCTATATTGAGCCTCATCAACCTGTATAGGAAGAGTCTTTTGGGTGAGTTATATAAGGTTTTTGGAACCTCAACCGTACGATTACCTTACATTAGTATACCTTTGCATATCTTAACTCTGTCTTTACATCATTAGTATATCTTGAATCGATTGCCACAGCTGGATACCTGGATCTTTAGGATTGTTGTTTTCCCAATATCTGCAAAACTCTCATATTAACCGCTTGATAACCTGCAATCGAGTTCGTTCCACCCAAATCCCTGTGTTCGATACTCTGGAATTCTTGCTTAACTATATCGATCCGTACACTGCGGGTTCGCTTGCTTGATTCTAGTTTTATAAATATAAAGTTTATTTGCACACACCTCTAGGGGCGAACAAGTTTTTGGCGCCGTTGCCGGGGATTTGGCTTCGTCCGAATCCGGTAGCCGGTTGTCAAGCTTGGGAGCTTGCTCTCGTTATTTGATTTTTCTTTGAGTGTATGCGCAGGTCTAGGAACACAGAAGATCTCTTACCTCTTGATCAAGAGCTAGAGAAAACCTTGAGGCAAAAGCGCAAGGAAAGGAAGATGGCTGAAGAAAACGAGCACGATCTTCAAAATAAGTTGGCGGAGAAAGAAGCTCAGCTCCGATGGAATGAGACTCTCCTCCAGGATGAGATGGATCGCCATCAAACTCAAGTTAATGGTCTACAAGACATGATCGTTCAAATGAAGATAAAGATGAGCGATCTTGAGGACAAGGTGGGCAAGAAGTCCTCGAGAAGGAGGACAAGGTCAAGAAGAAGAAACCATTCATCCACCGACGATAGTGATTCTTCCATGCCTCCTTTAGAAGAGATTGATCCCACGATCAATATAAATCCTTTCAATCAACAAGGAGCTACTAACCGTCGCATTCCACCTAGAAATGCGAGGGTCGAACGTGTAGATAATGAGCCAAGAACTCTTGGCCAGCGGATGGATCCAACACAACAACCACGCCGTTTAGGTGTGAACTTTGATGCTGAAGATGTACAAGGGTTTAGCTTCAACCCTCAAGTTATCACTCTTGTTCGCCAAAGCCAGTTTGGCGGTACAAGCACCGAATCTCCACACCAACACTTACAAAACTTTGAGTGTATGATGGAGACGATGAGGCCAAAGAGCGCCACTACCAACAGCTATAAGCTCAAACCTTTCTTTTTCTCTTTGAAAGGGAAAGCGCTATCTTGGTACCAAGCTCTTCCTAGTGGAAAGCTAGAGACGTGGGAAGACCTCTCCGCAGAGTTTCTCACCAAGTTCTTTCCGCCCTCCAAAACGGCGGAACTTAGAGGTAAGATTAATGCTTTTTCTATGAGACCTAACGAAAGTTTGTTTCAATCTTGGGAAAGGTTTCAGGATTTGCTCTTGGATTGCCCTCATCATGGCATATCCAAACTTGCCTTGCTGGAAATTTACTACAAGGGGCTGGATGCGGGAACGCAATTCAACCTCCAATCCCTCTCATGTGGAACGTTCATGGACATGAGAGAAGATGACGCTTGGGACTTCATTGAGAAGCAAGCAAGAGTCATAGAGAAGTATTCCCACCGGAAGGTGGAGGGAAATCGTGTGGAGCAAGGAGCAAAGCTCACACATGAAGCTCAAAATCAGATTTTCTCCCTCAACAATGAGATCAAAGAGTTGAAGGAGACTATCAAGACCAACTTCCCAAAGCAACAAGAGAAGGATGTTGGCTATTTGGGCAACAACAACGGCGGTGATAACACCAACCGCAAAAACAATAACCGGAACAATAACCGGAACAACAATTGGAATGGGAACAACAACAACCGGAACAACAACAATTGGAACAACAATCGGGGTTCGAATAACAACAATTGGCGCTCCAATCAACAAAATTCCGGTAACTCCTATCCTTCCAATTCCAATTCACTAACTCCACCCTCTTCTTCCTCTACTCCTTTGAAAAGCCAGGGGCAATCATCAAATGGAGGAAACGATACGGGAAAGGAGAAGCCGGATCCCATGTTGGAAACGATCTTGGGAAAGCTTCAAGGGTTGGAGAACCGCATCATCAAGGTTGATGATCAAATTTCTAAGGTTGACAAAGCTCAAAAGGTTTTGGAAAACCAAATGTTCAACCATGCGGAGGAAGTTCCTAGAAATCAAGGGAAACTTCCAGGAAAGACGGAGGACAACCCTAAGGGAAGGGTAATGGCGATTACAACTAGGAGCGGAGTAACTACCACCGATCCGCAGCCTACGTTTGTTGAGGTCCCCGTAGAAAAGAGCAAAGAAAAGGGGAAGGATAAGGAAGACGTCTATGTTCCTCCTCCAGCTTTCAAACCTCCCCTACCGTTCCCTCAATCTAGAGCGCGGGCGCGCCTAGATAAACAATTCGGTAAGTTCATAGAACTCATGAGCAAACTGCATATTAATATACCTTTCATTGACGCTATTGTAGGTATGCCGGCTTATGGTAAGTTCTTGAAGGAGCTCCTCTCTAACAAGAGGAAACTAGAAGATTTCGGTGAAGTCAAGATGAGTTCGGATTCTTCGGATCTCATCAAGACCATGAAGGAGAAAATGCCCCCAAAGCTGAAAGATCCGGGGTCATTTTGCATTCCCATTGGAGTGGGAGAGATCACATATGACGCTTTATGTGATTTGGGAGCAAGTGTGAGCATCATACCACTTGCATTATGTAGGAAGATCGGTTTAGGCGACCCTAAACCGGTAAAGATGACGTTATACATGGCGGATCGATCTATTACTCGTCCCGTCGGTATTATAGAAGACGTCCCGGTCAAGCTAGGCAAGTTCTTTGTTCCCATTGATTTTGTCGTGCTTGACATTCCTGCAGATAGTCCGGTCCCGATCATACTCGGAAGACCATTTCTTGCAACTTCCAGCTGCATGGTCGATTGCAAGAATGGGAGGCTCGCCTTTGACATTGGGGAAGAGAAAGTAGAGTTCGTTCTTTCCACTCTAGTGAAGGAGCCAATCTTTGATGAGGACATTTACAATGTCCAAGACGAAGAAGGTTTATCTAGGGAGGAGGTAAGCGCGATTCTCTTTAACGATCCTTTGCAAAAGGTTATTACTATGAGTCTAACCAATGTAGGGGAAGAGGAAGAGTGCAAAGAGGAAATTGAAGCCTTAGAAGCACAAGAAGAGATGTATGAAGTGGAGTTTGAGAAACTCCACGATGAGGCTGAAGACACTCGAATCCACGGTCATACTCTGTATTCCACGACCGTGGATTCCACGACCAAAATCGACCTCCATTCCAGAGCACTCCACGGCCGTGGAACACCAGGGGAGACCGTGATTTTGACCGTGGAAAAGAGCGATCGGCACACTTCTTCAACTTCTTCCAATTCTTCTCCAAACCATGCAACATCCTTAGAAACTTCTAAGGAAACATCGGAAGCTCCTCAAGGACCATTAGAAGTTCCGAAAGCAATGGAACTTAAACCACTTCCTACTCATCTAAGGTACGCTTTTCTTGGATCTAATTCTACCTTCCCGGTTATCGTTAGTTCCGAATTAAGCATAGATGAACATGAACAGCTCATGATTGTCCTTAGGAAACATAGAAAAGCCATAGGGTACACTATTGAGGACTTAGTAGGAATTAAACCTTCCCTATGCATGCACAAAATACTAATGGAGGAGGACTTTAGAACTTCAAGACAACCTCAACGGCGGTTGAATCCGACCATGAAGGAGGTTGTCAAGAAGGAAATTCTTAAACTTCTTGATGCAGGTATCATCTATCCTATCTCCGATAGCAAGTGGGTGAGCCCGGTTCAAGTAGTTCCAAAGAAGGGAGGAATGACGGTCATCACCAATAAGAACAACGAACTCATTCCTACCCGAACCGTGACTGGATGGCGAATGTGCATAGACTACCGCAAGCTCAACAATGCAACGCGGAAAGATCACTTTCCATTGCCATTCATCGATCAAATGCTTGAAAGGTTAGCACAACATTCATACTTTTGCTACCTTGACGGTTATAGTGGTTTCTTTCAGATCCCGATACATCCGGATGATCAAGAGAAGACCACATTCACGTGCCCTTGGGGTACGTTCGCCTATAGGAGAATGCCGTTCGGGCTTTGCAACGCCCCAGCCACCTTTCAACGGTGCATGATGGCCATCTTCTCCGAGTATGTAGAGGAAATCATGGAAGTCTTCATGGACGACTTCTCCGTTTACGGTTCCTCTTTTGACGATTGTCTTTCTAATCTTTCTCTTGTTTTGCAAAGATGTGAAGACACTAACCTAGTTCTTAATTGGGAGAAATGTCAATTCATGGTTAAGGAAGGAATCGTTTTAGGTCACTTAGTCTCTAGTAGAGGGATAGAGGTAGACAAAGCTAAGATAGAGACCATAGAGAAACTTCCTCCCCCAATTTCGGTGAAGGGAATAAGAAGTTTCCTAGGACATGCTGGATTTTATAGACGTTTCATTCAAGACTTTTCTAAGATATCAAAACCTCTCACTAATCTATTGATGAAGGATGCGGTTTTTGAGTTTTCACAGGAATGTCTAGATGCGTTCAACACTATTCGGCAAGCTCTAATTTCAGCACCCATTATCCAACCTCCGGATTGGACTCTCCCCTTCGAGATTATGTGTGATGCTAGTGACGTAGCCATTGGAGCTGTTCTTGGGCAACGAAAGGAAGGACGAACCCACGCCATATACTACGCTAGCAAGACGCTAGACGAAGCCCAGCTCAACTACGCCACTACGGAAAAAGAGTTTCTAGCCATTGTCTATGCTATTGACAAGTTTCGCTCTTATCTTGTAGGTGCAAAGGTGATTGTCTACACGGATCATGCTGCGATCCGATACCTCCTTGCAAAGAAGGATGCGAAGCCAAGGCTGATTAGATGGATTCTTCTCCTACAAGAATTCGATCTTGAGATCCGCGACAAGAAAGGCTCGGAAAATTCTGTTGCGGATCATTTGAGTCGTCTAACACATCTAGAGGACGATCATTTACCCATTGATGACTCCTTTCCGGACGAACACCTACACATCATAGAGGAGTGCATCAAGGTAATCTCCAAAGGTAACGAACCATGGTTTGCTGATTTTGTTAACTATTTGGTTTGCCAGGAGATACCACCCGGACTATCATACGCACAAAGGAAGAAGTTCTTCAAGGACGTCCGGGAATACCATTGGAACGAGCCTCTCCTCTTTAAGAGAGGTCCGGATGGCATCATCCGGCGATGTGTGCCGGAAGATGAGATGCAAAGTGTCATCCGTCATTGTCATTCACTACCTTGTGGAGGACACGCTAGTTCGAACAAAACTAGCGCAAAGGTATTGCAATCTGGATTTTATTGGCCTACTTTATTTAAAGATGTGCAATCCTTTGTTTCTTGCTGCGATGCTTGTCAAAGAACAGGCAATATCTCTAGGAGGAACGAGATGCCCCTCAACAACATCCAAGAGGTGGAGATTTTCGACGTTTGGGGAGTCGATTTCATGGGACCATTCCCTTCTTCTTATGGAAACCAATACATACTATTGGCGGTAGATTATGTCTCTAGATGGGTCGAAGCAATTGCCTCTCCCACAAATGATGCCATGGTGGTGGTCAAGTTCTTCAACAAGACCATTTTTCCGCGATTCGGGACGCCAAGGACAATCATTAGTGATGGAGGTTCTCACTTCATAGCCCGTCGCTTTGAAGCTCTTTTAGCCAAGTATGGGGTTACTCACAAGATCGCTACCCCTTACCATCCACAAACGAGTGGACAAGTCGAGATCTCAAATAGGGAGATCAAGGGAATTCTAGAGAAGACGGTTTCAAGGACTAGGAAGGATTGGTCCTTGAAGCTAGATGATGCATTGTGGGCATACCGGACTGCATACAAGACTCCCATAGGAACCACACCATACAACCTCGTGTATGGGAAGTCTTGTCATTTGCCGGTAGAGCTAGAGCACAAAGCGTTTTGGGCTATCAAATGGCTGAATTTCGGCATGAAGGAAGCGGGAGAGAAGCGTCTCCTAGACATCAACGAGCTGGATGAACTCCGTTTGAACGCCTATGAAAACGCTAAGATCTACAAGGAAAGAGCAAAGCGTTGGCATGATAAGCATATCATCCCAAAGGATTTCCAAGAAGGAGATCAAGTTCTCCTCTTCAATTCGAGACTTCGCCTCTTTCCAGGTAAGTTAAAATCTCGTTGGACTGGACCTTTTCTAATTAAGCGTATTTTCCCCCATGGTGCAGTTGAAGTATGGGGTGAAGCTAGCGGAAGTTTTAAGGTGAACGGTCAACGACTCAAAAAGTACTCACCGGAACTCCAAGCTGAGGAGTTTGCACCTACCGCACTCGAATAAGTGCGAGAATGGTCTAGCTACAGACCTTAAACAAAGCGCCTCTTGGGAGGCAACCCAAGGTATTGCATTTTCGTTTTTGCTTTCGATTCATAGTTTAGCTTAGAATAGAAATTTTTGCTTTATTTTTGCCTCGATTTCTCCCGGTATGTTCGTGTTTTTGGTTGTAGGATCGATGGAAAAGAAGAAAAGGGGGATAATGTCGAAGAGAAGTGACGAAATTTGGACTTTGAAGCTTTACAGAGAGTTCCACGGTCTAAATTACGGTCGTCATTGCTACAGTGGCCGTAATTCTCAAAGACCTGTGAAAAACCACAAAAATTACGGGTCCGTACATTTCCACGGCCGTGGAACACCCCGACAGACCGTGATTTTTGAAATTTTGCCTGCAAGTATAAAAGCCACACTTCACCACAAAAACACCACAAAACCCCCAATTTCCACGCCCTAAATACCGAAAACCCGCAGATTCTCCCAAATCTTCGTTCTTTAATCGTTTTTAACGATTCTTCTTCCTAAACTGAAGCAAATCCAACCAAGAACAGGATCCAAGCAACAAATCGAGTGGAAAACGATCAACAAACCCGCATTTCGGATTTTTCAATCCGAAAAATAGGTTTTTGCTCTCTTCTTGATTCTAGTCGTTTTTGTTCGTTTTTGTTAGAGATTTTTAGGAAGAACTGATTGAAATCGGAAGAAATTAGATTAGGCCTGCTTGTTGTGGAGTTTGATTGCTGAATTGCTGAGAATTGAGAATTTCTGTGTCGAATCACGGTCTACCCAGATTCCACGGCCGTGGTTTACGAAGAACAGACCGTAATTTTCAACAGAATGGACTTTGTGAGGAGAGTTTCGGGAAGGATTAAGGAAAAGAAAGGGGAACAGAATAAGAAGAGAAAGGGCAACCCTTCCACATCTAGGGCACCACCACCCTCATCCCCCTCACCACCATCTTCACCTTCACCTCCATCTTCACCCCCTCCTCCTAGCATCCCGATCATACACGAGAACCACATAGCTGCGTTTGAGAGAATAGAGAAGAGGACAGTGATAGGTCCTAGATATCTGTTGTTGGAGGATCTACATCCTCTCAACATAGTAGATGACCTCACATGGCTCTTGGATAGAGCCGGTTTGACCGTCTTCACGAACATTCGTGAAGACGCTTATGAGGAGATCACCCGAGAGGTTGTGACATCTTTCGAGCACAGCCATGTTGATAGGACCGTCTCCTTCCGTCTCATGAATAGAGACTACCACCTTAGCATTGTTGAGTTCGGAACCATCTTTGGGTTCCATGAGACCTACAACGGTCGCCTCCCTAGGAACGTTTCCGCTAAGGATTTTTGGGAGGATGTGGCGATGATCTATGCCGACGAGGACCGTTGGCATCCAGCTGATACCAAGGCTAAATTGATGTACCATTTGGCCTTGAAGATAGCTCACCGAGTTCTTTCGGAGTGTCTCTTTCCTAGGACGGAGACGCCCCAAAAGATTAAGACGGATGAGTTATTCCTTCTCTACGCTATGCTTCATGGATGCCGCGCAGATTGTGCTACCCTTTTGGCGGCGACGATGAGCAAGCTTAAGAACAAATCGAGAGGGAACATTGGATATGGTGGGATAGTGACCCACATAGCTCGGACGTTTGGTGTTGACTTCTCGGCTTGCACACGTATACCGGCAGTTCCATTAGGGCTACACGCTTTCATGGTTAGGGGACTCATCTTCCCCACACATAGAGGTCCGCCTTATGCGGGCATGCCTTGGGAGAGTAGGACGGGCAGGGGTATTGAGTGGCTGCCGGAGTATTCCATTGTGGCGGGACGCCACAATTGGAAGGAGACGTTCGCTGCGATGCACGCGAACAGGCTTGTAGCTCCCCCTTACGTCCCACCACCGGCTGATGATGAGGAGGACATGGGAGAGCAGTACGAGAGTGGTGGAGGAGCAGAGCAGGAGTTCGGCTCGTTTCCGGATCAGCCGGATACGACCCAGGATGTACCTAGGCGCTCTCCACGCCCAGCTAGAGCTTCAGGCTCGTCATCTCGCCGCGCCAGTGTGAGCGAGAGGCCCACGTGGATGACTACACCTCCCACTTGGTACGACACACCCCCTCCTTGGTCCACGACGCAGCCACCACCGCCACCACCAGCACCAGCACCAGCCGACGCCCCCACATGGTACGGTCAGCCTCCGGGATGGTACGAGCAGATGCCGGATTGGGCTACCGGACTTTCAGACAGAGTCGGCGCATTGGAGATCCGGGCGGACGCTAGAGACAGACACTTGGACGACCTTGACCACATGATGAGGGACGTCTACCGCCAGCAGTTTGGGCGGTACTATGATCCGAGTTTCTCTCCATTCTCACCTCCACCGGCACCACAGTGATAGATGACCGGACAGCTCGTTTCTAGACATCCCAACCACCATATGTGAGTTCTCTTTTTCTTTTCTTTCTTTTTGTTCTTTCTTGTGAACATTAGGGACAATGTTCGTCCTAAGTATGGGGTGGGATGTACTAAATGTTTGTAATAACTCTACTCTATATGTTGCTTCTATTCCGAGACTATCATTGCATGTTCATTGTATGTTACACGTTTCATTCTTGCATTGCATGAAAAAGAACTTTAAAAAACCATAAAAATTGAAAAATTTTGAAAATTTTGAGCTTCTAATGAATTGAGATGATTTCCATGATAATCACTACTTGTGAATCGAGTTTGATGACAATTGCATGCTTAAAAGGATTGTGAATCAAAAAGGATTTGAATGAATGAATTTTGCCTCTTTTGCAAGTTGTATAATGTGAAAATGTTACCTAAATCATATAAGAAATTGAAGTTGAAATCACACTATAAGCTCCTATACTTCTTGTTGAAATGATTAAGGCAATTCGATATTCTCTTTCTTCTTTCTTTGATCATCTAACTCCTCATTGAAATATTAGCCTCCCTTACCTATCCGGGAATTTGGAAAGTGAATGAGAAAAAGGCATGTTTGATGTGGGAGGGCCATGAGAGCATATAATTGCAATCAATTGAATAGAAAGAAATTGTAGGTTTGGGGAAGTCAATCATGACGATGAGTAACTCGGCACCATTCACATAGCCGGGTGTTTGTGTCTTGCCAAAGTCGAATTGAGCGATATTCCTAGCGGATTATGGTATGTGCGCTAAGGGTTTGAGGCATCTCGCAAAAATGAGAAACGCCAATCTCCTAGGCTTCGGTTTTTGTGCACCTCTATCCATAACTCCAAAAGTAAAGTCGAAAAATGAAAAGAAAAGAGCGAAGCTCTAAGTGAAGTGTTGCGGAAACCGCAAAAGAAGAAGAAGGTAGTTGTCCACTTTCCCGGATTTATGCACCACTTTCCCTTAAAGTTTTCCCTACCCTTCCATGCTCTAGACCTTTTCTTTGAAAGTCCTTATGATCAAAAGAATGTTATATGGCTTGGTGATCTAAATTGAAATTCTTATGATTGATTTTGATAATGTTTGAAGGTTATAATGCTTGTTTGGAAGCTAAATTGATTCATGATTTTTCTTTGCCTCTTACTCTCTAATTAAGTGTGTGAAAGTTTGAGAACGATTGAAGCAAGGGTTGAGAATGATCTATTCTTTAGGAGTCACATTCATCCAAAAGAAGGTACACATATTTCATCCTAACTCTTGTTTTAAAGCTTTTTGAAAGACCTTGCTTAGGGACAAGCAAGTATTAAGTATGGGGTTATTTGTTAGCATGAAATATTGTGATATTTTAGGCACGTTTTCTAGTCGTAATTGATTCATATTGATAGTCTTTGATTGAGCTTTATGCATATATGAGCTAGTATTGCCTATATTGTCGATATAGATGTCTACACGAGTTCTATGTTGATTATAGGTGATTTGGAGCTATTTCCGAACGGAATCGAGCAAAGGAGAGTTGAGTCGATGTGTCTCTAGATCAAGGACACCTTTTGGAAGCAATTTGGAGTATTAGATTGAGGAATGCACGAATGAAGGCAAGAATCACGGTTTTACCCTAAATTACGGCCGTGGATTGTGAAGCAGAATTCGATGTTCATTCCAGGTGATATTACGGCCGTGGAAGATATCCGTGTTTATTTCCACGCCTCAAAATTACGGTCGTGGAATCTTCCACGACCGTGATCTTGGCGAATCCCTTCGCCACGTTTCGAAGCCATGATCTCTTGAAGATTGGGCCGGGCCGACATTTGGCCCTGCATTATAAAAAGGATGGATGAAGCAAGATTCCGTCACCTCGCCTAACCTAGTGAACGTCGCTTACGACCTTTCAACCCTAAGGTTTAGCGGCAAAAAACGCACGCTTAGCAACACAAACCCTCATTCTTGGAGGTGATTTTGAAGATCTCATTGAAGTTCCAAAGTTCGCATTGGAGAGTTGCTGTTTGTGATCTTCGTGTGGAAGATCGAAGTTCTTGGAGGATTTTGCAAGAAGATCTCTCTTCTTGTTTAGGTTTGATTCAGAATCGGATTGACATCCCGTTTCTCTTCTTTCCTAAAGATTGTGATTGCTTGGTCCGTTTTGAATTTTTAGGTAAACACTTGTTCTTGATTGTGATTCTGAGATTCACTTGAAGATTATTGATAGTTCTTGAAAGTTTTCATCTTTTACCTTTTTAATCTTGAATTAATATCAATATGACTGTTATTGGCTAAAAACCCTTAACAATTCTAAGGTGAAGGGTTGATAGTTGTGGCTTAGATAATGATAGATCGATTGTAAATTGATTAGACCCTGAGAGTTAGAGAATTGTCGCCGAAAACCCTAAATTACGGGCTGTTCTTGAGTTCCACGACCGTGGAATCTCAAGATCCAACCGTAATTCTCTTAAAGTTTACGAGCCTGCTTTTATCTTGATCCAAAGTTAAAGATTTGCTTTAGCTTAGTTTAGACTTGTCTTTTCTAGGTGGTAGTGAAGCCTCAACAACCTCTACCTCGATTGTGAGCCTCAACAACCTCAATCGGATAAGTTAGTCTTGATCTTTAGATCATAGGTTTGGGTATTTGATGTTAATCCTTGTCCTTAGAACCTTTCTATATTGAGCCTCATCAACCTGTATAGGAAGAGTCTTTTGGGTGAGTTATATAAGGTTTTTGGAACCTCAACCGTACGATTACCTTACATTAGTATACCTTTGCATATCTTAACTCTGTCTTTACATCATTAGTATATCTTGAATCGATTGCCACAGCTGGATACCTGGATCTTTAGGATTGTTGTTTTCCCAATATCTGCAAAACTCTCATATTAACCGCTTGATAACCTGCAATCGAGTTCGTTCCACCCAAATCCCTGTGTTCGATACTCTGGAATTCTTGCTTAACTATATCGATCCGTACACTGCGGGTTCGCTTGCTTGATTCTAGTTTTATAAATATAAAGCTTATTTGCACACACCTCTAGGGGCGAACACGTTCCTTGGATAGCAATCCAACAAGACAAGACAACAAGTGAGGGAATTGAAGACAATCTTACAAAACCCTCCAAAAAGCTATAAAAGCTATGGACTTCAACCTTCCTTCAACCTTCAAAAAGGTTCTTCAAATCTCTCCCAAACTGGAGTGCGGCTGCTGCGAGATATATGCAGGATGTATGCGAGATGTCCAGCTCTAAGCGGATACTTTTGGTGTAAGCGGGATGTCCAGCTCTAAGCGGATACTTTTGGTGTAAGCGGGATGTCCAGCTCTAAGCGGATACTTTTGGTGTAAGCGGGATGTCGGATTTGTGGAAATCCAACCCTTTTTATAGGAAAATAACGCTCCAAAGATAATAAATCTTAGAAAGATATTTTCCCATAAATATAGGTAAAATATATGATTCTGCATATCTCCTTCCTTTCAGGAGCCAAGCCCAAAAATATAAGATCTCTTTCCAATTTTAAAAGATCTCAGCCAAGAATAAAATATTCTCGCCGCGTCCTAGGTATTCGCCTCGGTCGAGTCGGCGTCTCTGGATCACCTCGGTCGAGATGAATCTCTGGTCAACCGAGGTGAGTCACAACTGAATGTGAAATTTCTCAAAACTGGTCCAAAGTAAATCTTTAATCCATGGCTATGCTTCCTGGATGTAGCTCCAAATGACTCATGACTCCTTTTGCTCCTTTTTGATGCAAAACGTACCATTTTACCTGCAATTACAACAAAACTAGGTGTAGACCTCGATCCTCGCAAAGGTAGATGAAATGGTAGTATAATCACATATTATACACACAAACATGCAGCTTATGAAAGATAAAACGTCCAAACAAACCTCAAAATATAGATTATAATTCATGCTATCAAAATACCCCATACTTAGCCATTGCTTGTCCCCAAGCAAGTTCCTCATATAAAAGATAAGATAGAATGGATTATAAGTCAAGAAAATCAATGAAAAAATCTTTCAAAAAACATTTTATGGTGTGCAACTACCATAGATCACTCTAAGACAGTACTTCCTGGAATTTAAAAACTCAACATGATCAAAACATTTTATAAATATAGGAAAGTTGTTCATCTTTGCATAAAATCATAGAATGCATAATAAATCATAATTATCTAAATTAATCATGTATAATCCGATTTAAACCGCTAAGTCAATCAACAAACTCAAGGTCTCAAGGGCTTCCCAAAAGAAAGGTCAAGAAACGTGTAGGGTAGGGATGTATGTAAGGTAATGTGGTGCTAGAATCCGGGAAAAGGATGAACTTCACTTTCATTTTGACTTGCAACATCTTCCACCAATAAGCTTTGCTTATCTCACACTTTTTCTTTTCACTTTACTTTTTGGGATGCATGGACAGAGGTGCACAATAACCGAAGCCTAGGAAATCTGCAATCATCAATTTCTCGAGATGCATCAAACCCTTGATGCACATACCATGACCCGTTAGGAATATCGCTCAATCCGACTTTGGCAAGACACAAACACCCGGCTATGTGAATGGTGCCGAGTTACTCATCTTCATGATTTGACTTCCCCAAACCTATTATTACTTTCTAGCACTTTCACTTCCAGCCACTCCTCAACTTTAACTCCACTTGCTTTCACCACTTCGCTTGCTTCCAAATTCCCGGATAGGTAAAGGGAGGCAAAATGTATATGAGGGGCTAAGCATGATCAAGAAGAAGAAGAAGAAGAGAATGAATTGCCTTGGTCTTTCCAAGAAGAAAGTGAGAGAACTTAACCTGCGGTGTCAACCTTCAAATTCAACATAATTTGGATAAAAACAAAGTATTAAACATGCCAATAATTTCAAACAAAGCATTTAGCAACTTAAACATATTATAAAACCTTTCAAACACATAAAGAATTTAAAACCAGTCAGTAAACAAGATCTTCACTGAGATCATATCCAGATAAGTAACACAAAAATCGTTTTTCGAAAACTCTCAGTTAACACACCTCGGTCGAGGTGTTCTTGGTTCAACCGAGGTGAAATGCCTCGTTTGGCCAGAATCTCCCCGGTCGAGGTCAAAAAAAATTTTTTTTTTTTTTTTTTAAAAACATTTTTTTTTCGGTTTCGACGTTTTTCTTAATCAAATAACCTGTAGGTATGCATGTAATATCAGATAATCATATAAATGCATAAGTGAAGCATAAAATAGAATATCCGATAAAATATAATACATCAAAGGTAGTCGAATAAAATACATCACGTAGTCAGATAAGTACAAACACCCCATACTTGGGACACACTGTCCTAGTGGGTCAAATAAAAAGTCTAAACATGAGAGAACTCACCGGATATATAGCTGAACTGCATAAAAGAAAATAAAGAAAATCCTGCAGCTCCTCAATAATCCTGATCCGGCGGTGGTGGTGGTGGCACGTACGGATACTGAGTCGGATCGTACGGATAGCCCATGACATGCTCGAACTGAAGCTGGGCCATGATGTGTTGATGGTGCTGCCGCTCCTGCATCTCGCGGATATCCAGCGATAATGCAGCATACGTGTCAATAACCTGATCCGTCAGGTCATCGATCCGTCTGTGAGCAGCTCGATCCCTCACTTCATGTCTCCTACGTCTAGTAGGTCTGACTGGAGAAGTCTCAGCTGGTGCAGGCTCCGTCTCCTCCTCATCATCTAAGTCGATGATCAGTGGCGCGCTCATCCCTGTAGTATCTGTCCCTGTATCCATCGGGACTCCACCATCTCTCTCATCCATCGTCTCCTCATCGTCGTCGTCATCCTCCTCAGCCTCAGCAGGGGCAGCTGCTGCCTCTCTGTGATCCTCCATCAGTGTATCCCAAGCTGTCTGCCAGTAATGCGGATCAAAGACTGTGAACTGAGCAGACCAGCGGATCCCCTGAGGTGCAGTCCGCTCCCAAGGCATGGCGACGTATGGAGTGGTCAAACCACGGGGAACCAGAATCCTCCGTGTGATCATCTCCTGTAATCCCAGCGGCTTCGGAGCCGCCGCCATCGTGCAAACACTGAGGTCCATCCCGTTGTAGGTAGCGATGTGGGTGACTAGACCTCCGCAGCAAATGTCTCCCTTCGCCTTGGCCTTGATCCTGTGCAGATCCTCTGCCAGGAGCAAGCCAAAGTCTGGGAAACCTCCTGTGACCATGCAGTAGAGGCTTAAGAGCTCGCCCTGTCTGATCTTCTGGGGCGTCTCAGTACGCGCCAGAAGTGTCTCGCTGAAAATCCTGTGGGCTAGTTTGAAGGCTGGATGGAAGATGACCCTCTCCCTGGAATCTCCAGGACGCCATCTGTCCGCATGCTCAGTAATATGGGCTATCTGCCCCCAGAACTCCCTAGCTACGGATCGGGAGGGGAAATCAGTGGCGGTGGGCTCAGAAAAGCCAAAAATCTCTCTCCATATCTCTAAATGAACTATGAAGTTCCGGTTCATCAACCGGTACTTCACAGACCGGTCTGTGGGGAGGTAGGAGAAGGAGCTAACAAACTCCAAGGTGGGCTCTAAGTAAGTTGGGGCTCGGATCTCAGTAAACTGATCCAGCCCAACAGTAGCGATCATCCTCCTAAGGTCAGCGTCTAACCCTAGGCAATCGAAAGCCGACACGTCCAGAAATCGTGGTGCGATAACTGGACGGCTAGCTATCCGCTCATAGTCTACCCGGCATCTCTCGTGGATAACCGGGCGGTAAGGACGGGAAGAAGAGGAAGAAGGGGAGGGTGAGGATCTGTCTCTAAGGGCTAAGCGACGATCTGAACTCATTTTCACTCAGCTCTGTCAGACTACCAAGGTCACTGACAATCTCCAAGAATCACCTCGGTCGAGATGCAGTTCGACCGGACCGAGGCGCAGCAGTTACGATTCCAAATCTCAAAAATTCAGTTCTTTTCCCCCCAAAATCACTACAATTGCTTCCTAAGGGGTACTTAAGCCTTTTCTCAACAGATTCAAGGGCAACCAAAGCCCAAATCGAAGTAAACGAACGAGTTAGGGTTTCGATCGTTTTTACCTCGTTCCGGCCGATTCACTCGAATTTCTTGCAGATCTGCAGTTGCAATAGGATCCTCTACTCTTTAATTGCAGTTTGGAAGCGGAAATCTTTGAAAACGAGCGAGAAACGAGGGAGGCGAGGTAGATCTGTCGCCGCGGTCGAGGAAGGTGAATAAAAAGTGAAAAGTAATTTTTTTTTCCCTTTTATACTGTTACTGGATCTGCTGTCACCTCGGTCGAGATGGTCTCGACTGGACCGAGGTGGTACGGACCGAGGTGGTTCTGCAGAAACCCTAGTCGCCTCGGTTGCTCAAGAATCAACTCGGTCGAGATGCTCTGTCAGTGACCGAGATGCTTCTGTCTTCTCGAATTCTCGAACTTCTGTCCTTCCAGTTGTGCTCCTTCCTTAGATATTCCCTGTTGTCTGTCCAGAACGCCAAAAACAAAGCAAAGCAAAGCAAAGCAAAAAGCAAAAACTATCTAAGCTAGACTAGAAAACGGGAAAAGAAAGCAATACCTTGGGTTGCCTCCCAAGAAGCGCTTGATTTAAGGTCGCTAGCTGGACCATGATGCGTCTCAAATGAGGTGGGAGGTGCTCTCACCCCATACTTCACCTCCATCGTGGGGTGAAGTAAGTAGATCCATCAAACGCTCCAACAAGTGTAAGTGCTCATCGGGGAATGAATCGTCTATGGGTGGGTTATCCGTCTCGCGGGAGGATTCCGGTAGCCGGCTGAGGTGATCCGCAACTGAGTTCTCGGATCCTTTCTTATCGCGGATCTCTAGGTCAAACTCTTGGAGCAAGAGAATCCATCGAATAAGGCGCGGCTTGGCATCTTTCTTAGCCAACAAGTAACGAATGGCTGCGTGGTCGGTGTAGACAATGACTTTTGCTCCTACTAGATAGGAACGAAACTTCTCGAAAGCATATACAACCGCCAATAACTCCTTCTCGGTAGTAGCGTAGTTGCGTTGTGCTTCATCTAGCGTTTTGCTAGCATAATAAATGGCGGTGGTCCGTCCATCTTTTTTCTGTCCAAGCACCGCTCCTACGGCTACATCACTAGCGTCACACATGACCTCAAAGGGCAAGGTCCAATCAGGAGGTTGGATAATAGGAGCGGAGATCAACGCTTCCTTAATCCTGTAAAAAGCATCAAGACACTCCTGCGAAAACTCAAAAACAACATCTTTATTCAAGAGGTTAGTTAGAGGTTTAGAAATCTTAGAGAAGTCTTTGATGAATCTCCTGTAGAAACCTGCGTGCCCGAGAAAACTCCTCACATCTTTAACAGAACAAGGAGGAGGGAGTTTCTCAATAGTTTCGATCTTAGCTCGATCGACCTCAATACCTCGATTAGAAACGAGGTGTCCTAGCACAATGCCTTCATTAACCATAAAATGACACTTCTCCCAATTTAAAACAAGGTTAGTGTCTTCACATCTTTTAAGCACTAGGGAAAGGTTAGATAGGCAATTATCAAAAGAGGAACCATATACAGAAAAGTCATCCATGAATACCTCCATGATCTCCTCTATGTACTCGGAAAAGATAGCCATCATGCATCGCTGGAAGGTAGCGGGTGCATTGCACAATCCAAATGGCATCCTCCGATAGGCAAACGTCCCCCAAGGACAAGTGAAAGTGGTCTTCTCCTGATCATCCGGATGGATAGGAATCTGGAAGAACCCACTATAGCCGTCCAAGTAGCAAAAGTGTGAATGTTGGGCCAGCCGTTCGAGCATTTGATCGATGAAGGGAAGCGGAAAATGATCCTTCCGAGTTGCCGTGTTCAGCTTCCTATAATCGATGCAAACTCTCCAGCCTGTAACGGTCCTCGTTGGGATCAACTCGTTGTCCTTATTCGTCACAACGGTCATCCCTCCTTTCTTTGGAACGACATGCACCGGGCTAACCCACTTGCTGTCCGAGATAGGATAAATAATACCTGCATCCAACAACTTAAGAACTTTCTTCTTCACAACCTCTTTCATGATCGGGTTTAACCGTCTTTGAGGTTCCCGTGAAGTCTTATGATTATCTTCCATTAAAATTCTATGCATGCAGAAAGAAGGTTTAATGCCAATAAGATCGTCCGTGGTGTAACCTATGGCTTTTCGATGCTTTCTCAGGACATGCATTAACTTAGACAATTCAAGATCGGAGAGGGAATCACTAGCAATAACGGGATAAGTAGAATCCGGCCCAAGAAAGATATACCTCAAGTGACTAGGGAGTTGTTTAAGCTCCACGACTAGGGGTGCTTTCTGGGGGGGATCCGTGCTTCCTCTTTCCAGTAGAGTGGTGTCAGAAACTGGACTCGATGAAGTCTCAGTTTGAATCATCTCGCCTTCGACCTCGGTCGAGGCGCATAAGCGTTGACCGAGATGTTCTTCGGTCGCCTCGCTCGGTCCAGAAAGTGCCTCGGTCGAGGTACTGCTACTGGATCCGAGACTGGAGATCTTCGTCTCCTGGATTAGCTTCTCAATTTTAGCCCCTGGATCCTCTTCCAGTGCCTTCAAGCTCCGTATATCTGCATCATAAGAAGCATCTATACCTTCCTCCATTAAACTGAAGCTAATAACTCTTTCGAGTGGATCGTTAATAAGGATAGAGCTCACCAATTCTCTTGATTCTTCTTCATCGTAGATGTTGAAGATATCATCAGTTAGTTGCTCCCCTTTCATGGCTGCAAGCAGCGCGAACTCCACCTCATCGCCACCAACGTTGAATTTCAACTTGGCGTTCTTGCAATCCACGTTGCAACCCGAAGTTGCTAGAAATGGCCTCCCGAGAATAATAGGAACAGGATAATCTGCGGGAATGTCAAGTACGACAAAATCTATGGGTAGATAGAAGTTACCTAACTTGACCGGAACGTCCTCCAAGATGCCCACGGGATGGGTAATGGAGCGATCCGCCATGTAAAGTCGAATCTTGACCGGTTTGGGCTCTCCAAGACCGATCTTCGTGCATAGCTCCAGCGGGATGATGCTCACGCTGGCTCCTAGATCACAAAGGGCTTCACAAGTGACATCCCCAACTTGAATGGGAATACAAAATGAGCCGGGATCTCTCAACTTAGGTGGCATCTTTTCCTTCATGATTTTGATAAGCTCCGAAGATTTAGATGTCATCCTAACTTCACCAACATCCTCCAGCTTCCTCTTCCTCGATAAGATTTCTTTTAAGAACTTCCCATAGGCGGGCATACCTAAAATAGCATCAAGGAAAAGAATATTAATATGTAGCTTATTCATCAAGTCAAGAAACTTACCAAAGTGCTTGTCTAGATGTGCTCTGGCTCTGGACTGAGGGAATGGAAGTGGTGGTTTGTATGCAGGAGGTGGAACATAAGTTTCTGTCGTCCCTCCTGCTTTCTGTTGCTCCGCCTCGGTTGGCATCTCGGTCGAGGTGTTCTTCGACTGGATTTGGACCGAGGTGGTCTGCGTCGAGCGAGGTACTGGATCTGCAGTTTTGAGCCCACTCCTCGTCGTTATGGCCATGCATTGGCCCTTAGGGTTAGTTTCCGTCTTTGCTGGAAGCTTCCCTGGATCTCTTGGCGCTTCATTCGCCCTATTAGCAAGTTGTTGTTCGAAGGACTTTTGGGCCCTCGAAAATGAAGTCATAGAATTCTCCATAGCGCTAAGCTTGATCAAGATTGCCTCCAGAACTGCGTCTTTCTTTTCTGGCTGAGACGAACTTGATCCTTGCCCTTGGCTTTTCAATGGAGTAGAAGAAGAAGAAGAAGGGGGAGAGAGGAAAGGGTTAGAGGAATCATTAGAATTGGAGTTTGAATGATTGTTACCGTGATTTTGGTTATTCGCCCTCCAGTTGTTGCTATTGGATCCTCTATTGTTGTTGTTGTAGTTGTTGTTTCGGGGACCGTTGTTGTTGTTACGGTACCCGTTATTGTTGTTGTTCCTTTGCCCTTGCTCTTCCTTCTTAGTTTGAGCCATCAAGAGCTCCTTCAATTGCTTCACATCATTCTTCAACGACGTGAGTTGATTGTTGTTGGATTGAGTCTCTTGAAAGTTGACTCTTTTAACTCCACCTTCAGCTCCTTGGTGGGTATATTTCTCCATGTGCAAGGCTTGCTTCTCAATGAAGTCCCAAGCCTCATCAATCGCCATGTCCATGAAGGTGCCGGCGGAAAGTAGTTGGAGATTGAACTGGGTGCTTCCGTCCAGCCCTTTGAAGTAGATCTCCAACAACTCGATCTTCGGAATCCCATGATGTGGGCAATCCAAGAGGATATCCTTGAACCGCTCCCAAGATTTGGACAAACTCTCCTTGTCCTTCATAATGAAAGCATTGATCTTCCCTCTCATTTCAGCGGTCTTTAAGGGTGGAAAGAATTTTGTCAAGAATTCCGTGGTCATCTCCTCCCATGTGCTGATTTTTCCTGGAGGAAGAGATTGATACCAAGTAAGAGCTCTATCTTTTAAAGAAAAGTAAAAAGGTCTTAGCTTGTAGTTGTTATTCTCAATTCTGGGAGGTCGCAAGGTTTCCATCAAGATCTCGTAATTTTGAAGATGTTGATGCGGCGACTCCTTCTCTAGCCCTCCGAATTGGCATTGGCGAATCATGGCTAGAACTTGCGGTCGAAGTTCGTAGTCATGATCCGCTGGATCTCCTAGGTTCACTCCTGGACGCCTCAGCTGTTGATTAGGGTCCATCCTTTGACCTAGGGTTTGTGGGATTCCTGCAAGAAGAACATCTCGGACTGGCATCCGAGGTGGAAGTACATCGGCCGGGGCGTCAAGTACTGGAATCTGCCTCGGTCGCGGGTTAACTACTGGATCCTGCATCGGTCGAGGATTAACAGGAGGATCTTCCCTCGGTCGAAGTAGAATCTGGTCTCGTATGACTGCAATCTCAGCTTCGATTGCTGCAGTCTTGGTGCGATTCTCTTCTTTCTCTTGCCTGAGTTCTTCCTTGCTGAGGCGTAGCAGCTCTAGCGCCTCTTTCAATTGGGCCGCAAGATCACAATCATCTTGTTGGGCCATCTTCGCTTCTCTTAAGCGTCGCTTGTATGTCTTTTCTGGTTCGGGATCGTAAGGAACGATTTCCTTCCCAGCGCGGGTTCTTCGCATATACTTAAGAAAGAACCTGCAAAAGTCGTCACTCAAGTAGAGTGGTTAGATGAAACGGGGCAAGCGCCCCAAGAGCAAACCGTACCGGCTCGGTCTAGACCAAGTCCCCGGCAACGGCGCCAAAAACTTGTTCGCTCCAAACGGTGTGTGCAAGCTTTAAATTTATAACCCTAGACTTAAGCTTAAAACAAGGATGCGAACCCGCAGTGTACGGGTCAATCGTAGTAAAAGCAAGAAAATTCCAGGGGTCGATCACAGGGACTCGGTGAAACAAAGTCAATACGTTGTGCTTATGTCAATTCTAACCACAAGAGCGATTAACACAATCAAGGATGAATAAGAAGTCAATAAAGCAAACATGCAATTCTAGGGATTAAAGCATCTAGTTGTGGTTCCAACTCAAGATCTATAGATAAGCGGACAAAGCTGAGATTTTTGCGTGGGGAAGGTGTTTCTAAAGTGGAGTAGATCACCGGGTAAGTCTCACTACACACTAATCTTAAACCGTAACTCCTATTACCGGGTAAGTCTCAAGGAATCAAGATAAGAACTATATCCTCAAACTAACACACCATCTAAGGGAATAGAATCAACCTTTACCGGGTAAGTCTCAGGCTAACTCACAAAGATGGGATGGAAGCACACTCAAACCCCAATAAAGGATAAACCTTTATTACCTACACTTATGATCGTTGGTACACAAACTAAGGAATTACCGGGTAAGTCTCATCCTAAGCTTGCTTTGAACCAGGAAAGGTGTAATAAGAATAGGATTTGGCAAACTCTAACACTTAACTCTCAGTTATGGATCAGATAAGTCACCTCGGTCAGAAGAATTCCACCCCGGCCGAGATGTTCATCGACTGAACGAGATGCTTAGGGTTAAGGTTAAAGACTCGAACTTTCAGGATCCTACTGGAATCTAAGATTATCCTATCATTGTTTTTCCCACAACCTTCAGCCAATCACCCTAGAATCACACAAGGAAATTAGCCACTCATCATCATAATGAAAGTATTAAAATATATGGGAAGAAAGTGAATATTTGAACAAAGAAGAATTTAATGAAAAGACTTCAATAACTGAATCAAATATCACAACGAAGCGTTCCTTGGATAGCAATCCAACAAGACAAGACAACAAGTGAGGGAATTGAAGACAATCTTACAAAACCCTCCAAAAAGCTATAAAAGCTATGGACTTCAACCTTCCTTCAACCTTCAAAAAGGTTCTTCAAATCTCTCCCAAACTGGAGTGCGGCTGCTGCGAGATATATGCAGGATGTATGCGAGATGTCCAGCTCTAAGCGGATACTTTTGGTGTAAGCGGGATGTCCAGCTCTAAGCGGATACTTTTGGTGTAAGCGGGATGTCCAGCTCTAAGCGGATACTTTTGGTGTAAGCGGGATGTCGGATTTGTGGAAATCCAACCCTTTTTATAGGAAAATAACCCTCCAAAGATAATAAATCTTAGAAAGATATTTTCCCATAAATATAGGTAAAATATATGATTCTGCATATCTCCTTCCTTTCAGGAGCCAAGCCCAAAAATATAAGATCTCTTTCCAATTTTAAAAGATCTCAGCCAAGAATAAAATATTCTCGCCGCGTCCTAGGTATTCGCCTCGGTCGAGTCGGCGTCTCTGGATTACCTCGGTCGAGATGAATCTCTGGTCAACCGAGGTGAGTAACAACTGAATGTGAAATCTCTCAAAACTGGTCCAAAGTAAATCTTTAATCCATGGCTATGCTTCCTGGATGTAGCTCCAAATGACTCATGACTCCTTTTGCTCCTTTTTGATGCAAAACGTACCATTTTACCTGCAATTACAACAAAACTAGGTGTAGACCTCGATCCTCGCAAAGGTAGATGAAATGATAGTATAATCACATATTATACACACAAACATGCAGATTATGAAAGATAAAACGTCCAAACAAACCTCAAAATATAGATTATAATTCATGCTATCAGTATTGGATACGAGTATTACTGGTAAGTCCATAGGACTTACTTAGCGTTCAGTTATGGATTTGTGTGATTGTGATGGTTGTGTGTATTCATATGATTATGCAATTACAACTTAAACTGGACTAGGACGACCTTTTATTACATTAAATGGCCCAAGTGTATTATAATGGGTCGTGACCGCATATGCCTCCGCTCGAGGGTAGGAGGGGGTGCCTAGAAGCTAGTAACACAAGGGGGGCGAGTAAAGATCACCCCCATGCAAAACCCCTGTGTTAACGGGGGAAGGGACGAGGTTCTTTAGGTTCCTCGTATCACAAAATAAGTTGAATTAGTAATGGAATAACATAATTGAAAGATAATAAATGAATGTGTGTGGCATTGCATGTATGAGATGTTGATGTGTGTTTGTGCTATTACCTTCATGCTTATTCATTGTTGTAGCTAACGGTGTATACCGTGTCGTATACGATCTGCAGGTTAGGAAGACTGCGGAGTGAGCGAGATGGTATGACCAGCCAAGGACTTCTGTACATTAGGATGCGTGGGTTGGGATCTTTTGTATCTGATGCTTATGTTTGATGTTTTGTACTCGGCTTTATGTTTGTAAAAACTTTTGATGTATCTTATACATCTTTTATGTATTTGGTTTTAATCTACATGTGCCTTGTTGTAAGATCCACTGAACTTGTTGTCACGTTAGGGTCAGGATCCATTATGAGATCCTAGCCCAATGTAGCACTCCGAGTCCCGTGGATTTGGGGTGTTACAATTGCAAATTTATAACTAATGTAAGGTTATGTACGGTGAAGTTCCAAAACCCTATGTGTCTTACCCAAAGACACTCTCTATAAAGGTTGTTCAGGCTTCAGTATAGAAAGGATCAAAGGACAAGAATTACTCTCAAATACCCATGCCCAAACCCAAGGAATCAAAGACAAGCCAAAACGGTTAAGGTTGTCCCACTCGAAACCGAAATAGAGGATGTTGAGTCTCACTACTACCTATGAAAGGCAAGCCAAGGCTAGGTTAAAGCAAATCTTTAACTTTGGATTAAAGCAAAAGCAAAGATCGTACAACAGAGAAAATCACGGCTAGATCTTGAAGAACCACGGCCGTGGTTTTCAAGAACATATCGTGGAAAAGGCTGTCGACGAAGTTTCTCGCACTCTCAAGGTCCAATCGGTTTACGATCGATCTATCATTATCTAAGTCACAACTATCAACTCTTCACCTTAGAATTGCTAAAAGGTTTTAGCCAACAATCATCATTATTGAATCAAAAATTAGGTTTAAAAGAGAAAAAGGTAAAACCCTCGAAAACTCAATAACAATCGAAATGAATCTCAAATTCGAACAACAAAGTATGTGTTTAATGAATGCGGAATAGGGAATAGAAATCCTCACAAAAATCTTAAGAAACAATGAAGAACGGGATGTCAATCCGTCTGCAAATGCAAACCCTAAGATAATCTCAAAGTACACAATCTTCAAACCGCGTCCTTCTCGGGATCTTCCCAAGCAATGATCCAAAATCTCTCTACGGGTATAAACCACCGTAAATGAAAGCGTATGCAAGCTCTAAGCGAAGTTAAGTGAAGCCCTGAGTGAACATAAGCGAAGTCCTCCTTTTCTCCCTTCTTCAGCCTTCTTATAGGGAAAAATAGGGTTACGAGAAAGCCCAATAACCTTCGCTGACGTGGCAGATATGACACGTCACATCGTCATGGAAATCACGGTCATGTGCAATAAACAACGGTCGTGGTTTAGGGCGTGGAACTTTCTGTTGCTCTCCAAAATCACCTTCCACGAACTCAAGGCATAACCACGGTCGTGGTTTAGGTCGTGGAACTCAAAATCCTTTGTGAAAGCCTTTGTTTCATAATGTTCTTCAATCATGCTCCTTCCTTAGCTTCTCCAAAGCATCTCCTTGACATATAGCATGATCAAATACTCTTATCCTTCTCATATATGCTCCAATTCAAGCCTTTATTCACCTATAAACATAACAAAGCTTGTGTAGATCTCTATATCGACAAAATAGGTGAATGTGCTCATAAATGCTTAAAACTCATATCCATGTACACATCTAAGAGGGAAAAACAATCAAAACAGGTGCCTAAAATATAGTCATATTTCATGCTATCAAAATACCCCATAATTGTCACTGCTTGTCCCCAAGCAAGGTTTTCAAAAGCTTAGAACATAAGGTAGAATGAAATATGAATGCAAAACAAAATAAAAACAATCTTTTTGGTAATGTGCTTCTAATCAATAGATCATCCTCAAATCTTGCTTCATTCATCCTTGAAAACGTTCACACACACAAACCAAAATATTCAAAGCAAAGGAAACATCATAAATTGCATAAACTTCAAGACAAACATCATAACCTTCAAGTATTGTCAAAATCAAACATGTGAAACTTCAATTTAGATCACCAAGTCAAATAACAATCTTATGATCTCAAGGACTTTCAAGTAAGGTCAAGAATATGGAAAGGGTGGGAAACTTGTAATGGAATGTGGTGTATGAATCCGGGAAGAAGGAACAACACAAACTCTTTTCTTTTCACCATTTGAACTAGCCACCAACTTAGAGCTTTGCTCTATAATTTTTGCACATAATTTTTCGACTTTACTTTTGGAAATATGGACAGCGGTGCACAAAAACCGAAGCCTAGGAGATTGGCGTTTCTCAATTTCCAGATGCCTCAAACCCTTGATGCACATACCATAATCCGTTAGGAATATCGCTCAATCCGACTTTGGCAAGACACAAACACCCGGCTATGTGAATGGTGCCGAGTTACTCATCATCATGATTGACTTCCCCAAACCTATTTTCCTACACTTTGAATTCAAACAATTGCTTTCATGTCCCTCCCACATCAAACATGCCAAAATCAACTCTTCCTAAATCCCGGATAGGTAAAGGAGGCAAATATTTTCATTGAGGGGCTAAATGATCAAAGAAAGAAGCAAGAAAATTGAGGTGCCTTAATCATCTCATAAAGAAGTATAAGAACTTATATTGTGATTTCAACCTTCATTTCTCAATATGATTTAGATAAAACTTTCACATTATGAAACTTGCAAGAAAGGTTAAACAACGTACTCGACTTCTTCACAATTCATAATTCAATTCAAGCATACAAATGTCATTAAAAAATCATTCCATAAGTAGATTCATCATAGAAATCATCTCTAATCTTAGAAGCACAATAATTTTCAAAATTTTTAAAATTTTTACGGATTTTTCAAAGCTTTTCAATGCAATGCAATAATGAAACGTGTGACAAATAAATGAAAGATGCAAGTGTTCATGGAATTAAAAGCAAGCAAGTGTATCGAGTTATTACAAACGAGAGTCACATCCCATCCCATACTTAACAAACAATTGTCCTCAATGTTCAAGAAAAATAAAGAAAAGAAAAGAAACAAAGAAAACTCACTAATGGTGGTAGAGTGGCTCAAAGCATCCATCAACGATCATTGTGAAGGTGGTGGCGGATATGGGAAGAAGTCGGAGCTGAAGGGATGCCCAAACTGCTGACGGTATACGTCACGTAAGATCCTGGCATTCTCCTGTCGCTCCACATCATGCGCCTGCTGGTGAATCTCCAAGTCTCCTACCCTCCTAGAAAGGTCACTCGCCCATGCCGGTTGTTGTCCATACCATGCGGGAAGCTGTTGTAACCACTCCGGCTGCTGCTGCTGAATAGGTGTCGGTGCAACTGGTGGCTGATCATACCAAGGAGGTGGAGCTCCCATCCAAGATGGTTGATGTCCATACCAAGCAAGTAGAGCCTCCATCCATGTCGGGCGCTCACTAACACTAGCCCGGCGTGAGGAAGAAGAACCGGAAGGCCTAGACTGGTGGGGGGATCTCCTAGGTGGCTCCGGGAAGTCAGTTGGCTGCTCCGGAAATGAGCCAAAGTCATGCTCATCCCCACCTGCATCCGGATGGTCTCCTCCTCCCATCTCCTCATCATCCTCATTTGCAGCCTCAATTGGAACCTCATCAGGCACATATGGAGGAGCTACTAAACTATTGGCATGCATCGGGACAAAGGTCTCTTTCCAGTTATGGCGGCCAAGCATGAGGGAGTACTCCGGAAGCCATGGAATGCCTCTACCACCTATTTCCTCCCAAGGCATGGTTGCTGTGGGTGTACCACGGTGGCAAGGAAAGATCAGACCTCTAGTCATGAGCGCATTGAGACCCAAAAGTCTCGCAGCTATCCTAGTGCAAGCGGAGTAATCAATGCCCAGCTGGTTGGCAATGTGAGTCACCATACCTCCAAATCCTATATTCGCGGCCGATTTGTTCTTCACCTTACTAAGTGTAGAGGCAAGCAAAGTGGCACAATCCGCGGGATGACCGGTAAACATGCTATAAAGAATGAAGAGCTCGCCGGCTTTGATCTTTTGAGGTGTTTCGGTCCTAGGGAAAAGGCATTCCGATAGGATCCTATGAGCTATCTTTATGGCTAAGTGGTAGATGAGCTTGGCCTTAGAATCGGCTGGTTGCCAACGGTCCTCGGAAGCATAAATCATGGCTATCTATCTCCAGAAGTCTTTAGCACTCACTCCCCTAGGAAACCTTCCATTGAAGCTCTCTTGAAACCCAAAGAAGGTTCCAAACTACATTATGGAGAACTCGTAGTTACGCTCCATCAACCTAAATGACACCGTTCGGCTAACGGCGCTATGCTCGAAGGAAGTTATGATCTCTCTTGTGATCTCTTCATAAGCATCCTCCCTAATGGCGGAGAATATGATCAATCCGGCTCTATCTAATAGCCATGTCAAGTCATTCACAACATTCAGCTCTTCATGTTCCTCTAAAACAATGTACCAAGGTCCTATCACAGCTCTCTCAGAAATTTTATCCATGGCCCTTTCATAATCATCATGGATTGTAGGGATTCTAGGGGGTGGTGGTGATGGTGGTTCACTAGGAGGGGGTTGGGAAGAAGAGGAAGAACCATCACCCTTTTGCTTCTTGTTTCTACTAAACTTCATCCTAAACATTTTCACTCAACAGAAAAAACCACGGTCTGTTCTTGGCAAAACCACGGCCGTGGAACTGTACGGACCCTTGGAATTCTCTGAAATTCCTCAAAAATTCAGCAAATTCACAGCAAACTCAGCAATCACAGTCCTAAACTACTTCTAATTCCAATTTCGTCCATTTCTCCTAGAAATTTGCAAGAAAGTGAACCAAATCGACCAAGAAGAGAAAGAGAGAAAACCTAGGGTTTGGATTTGAAAAAATCCAAAATCCTTCTCAATTGTTGTTTGTTTGCTCAGTTTGTTGAATGGATCTTATAGGGGATTCAATTTGCTCCACTTTTGGTTGAGGAATCGTTCGAATCGGCCTCTGGATGATGAATCACGATATGAGGCAATTTCCGGCGATTTGGGGCGTGGTTTTGGGGAAGAAGAGTGTGTTTTTGTGAAGGAGAGGGAAATATATAGTGGCCGTAAAATTTTGAAAAACCACGGCCAGTCGGGGTGTTCCACGGCTGTGGTTTTGTACGGACACCCGTGGAACTCCCTAATTTGTGCCAAAAACTAGGAAAATCACGGCAAGTCGGGGTGTTCCACGGCCGTGGTTTTGTACGGACAACCGTGGAACTCTTTGATTTGTGCCAAAAATCCAACTTTCGTCATTCTTTCCGACTTTTCCTTCCTTCATTTGCTCATTCCTTATTCTTGACATCCAAAAACACAACATACCGGAAGGTATCGAGGGAAAAACAAACAAAAACGACATCTAACCTAAACTAACCTAAGAAAGAAAGAAAGAAAACAAAAACGATAATGCAATACCTTGGGTTACCTCCCAAGAAGCGCTTTGTTTTGGGTCCGTAGCTAGACCGTTCCTATGTTCAAATGAGGACAATCGGAGCGATTTCCTCATCTTGGAGCTCCGGTGAGTACTTCTTAAGTCGTTGACCATTCACCTTGAAACTTCCGCACTTCTCACCCCATACTTCAACTGCACCATGGGGAAAAACACGTTTAATCACATAAGGTCCAGTCCAACGAGATTTAAGCTTACCTGGAAAGAGTCGAAGTCGAGAATTGAAGAGGAGAACTTGATCTCCTTCTTGAAGGACTTTCGGAATGATATGCTTATCATGCCAGCGCTTCGCCCTTTCCTTGTATATCTTGGCGCTCTCATAGGCGTTCAAGCGGAGTTCTTCTAGCTCGTTAAGGTCTAAGAGGCGCTTCTCGCCTGCTTCTTTCATGCTGAAGTTCAACCACTTCACAGCCCAATACGTCTTGTGTTCTAGCTCTACTGGGAGATGGCAAGACTTCCCATACACAAGGTTAAGGTGTTGTGCCGATGGGAGTCTTGTATGTTGTCCTATACGCCCATAATGCGTCATCTAGCTTCAAAGACCAATCCTTCCTTGTCTTTGACACCGTCTTCTCAAGGATGCCCTTGATCTCTCTATTTGAAATCTCCACTTGTCCGCTTGTTTGCGGATGGTAGGGAGTGGCGATCTTGTGAGTCACCCCATACTTAACTAGTAGAGCTTCGAATCGTCGGGCTATGAAGTGTGAACCTCCGTCACTAATGATGGTTCGTGGTGTCCCAAACCTTGGGAAAATAGTTCTATTAAAGAACTTGACAACAACCATAGCATCGTTAGTTGGAGAGGCAATAGGTTCAACCCATCTCGAAACATAATCTATAACGAGAAGTATGTATTGCTTCCCGAAAGATGATGGGAATGGTCCCATGAAATCAACTCCCCAAACGTAAAAGATTTCCACCTCTTGAATGTTGTTGAGAGGCATCTCGTTTCTTCTAGAGATATTCCCTGTTCTTTGACAAGCATCACAATAAGAAACAAAGGTTTGCACATCCTTAAATAAAGTAGGCCAAAAGAATCCGGATTGCAATACCTTAGCGCTAGTTTTATCGGAACTAACGTGTCCTCCACAAGGAAGTGAATGACAATGACGAATGACACTTTGCATTTTGTCTTCCGGCACACATCTCCTAATGATGCCGTCGGGACCTCTCTTGAATAGTAGAGGTTCATTCCAATGGTATTGGCAGACATCCCTAAAGAACTTCTTTCTTTGTACATAGGATAGTCCGGGAGGTATTTCCTGACAAACCAAGTAATTTACAAAATCAGCAAACCAAGGTTCGTTACCTCTAGAAATCTTGTCGATACACCCTTCCATGATGTGTAAGTGCTCATCTGGGAAGGAGTCATCAATGGGTAGGTCGTCGCCGTCGGTGTGTGGTAGACGACATAGATGATCCGCAACGGAATTTTCGGAACCTTTCTTGTCCTGAATCTCTAGATCGAATTCTTGAAGAAGAAGAAGAAGAATCCATCTAATCAGTCTTGGCTTTGCATCCTTCTTGGCAAGCAAATACCGTATTGCTGAGTAGTCCGTGTATACAATCACCTTCTCTCCTACAAGATAAGAACGAAACTTTTCAAAAGCATATACAACGGCTAAAAATTTTTTTTCAGTTGTGGCATAGTTGAACTGCGCTTCGTCTAGCGTCTTGCTAGCATAGTAGATGGCATGAGTGCGGCCTTCCTTCTTTTGTCCAAGCACCGCTCCAATAGCTACGTCACTTGCATCACACATAACCTCAAATGGAAGATTCCAATCCGGAGGTTGGATTATCGGGGCTGAGAAAAGAGCTTCTCTAATCTTATAGAAAACATCTAAACATTCCTCCGAAAAATTAAAAACAACATCCTTCATCAATAGATTAGTTAGCGGTTTCGAAATTTTCGAGAAGTCTTTGATGAATCTCCTATAAAACCCTGCATGTCCTAGGAAACTTCTTATCCCCTTCACCGAAGATGGAGGAGGAAGCTTCTATATCGTCTCTATCTTAGCCTTGTCAACTTCGATCCCTCTATTAGAGATCAAATGTCCTAACACAATGCCTTCCTTAACCATGAATTGAGACTTCTCCCAATTTAGAACAAGATTAGTGTCTTTACATCTTTGCAAACAAGAGAAAGGTTAGCAAGACAATTGTCAAATGAGGAACCATAAAGTGAAAAATCGTTTATAAAAACCTCCATGATTTCCTCAATATAATCCGAGAAGATGGCCATCATACACCTTTGAAAGGTGGCTGGAGCGTTGCAAAGTCCGAATGGCATCCTTCTATAAGCAAACGTACCCCATGGGCACGTGAATGTGGTCTTCTCTTGATCGTCCGGGTGAATCGGAATCTGAAAGAAACCACTATAACCGTCAAGGTAACAAAAGTAGGAGTGTTGTGTTATCCTTTCAAGCATTTCATCTATGAATGGTAATGGAAAGTGATCCTTCCTAGTTGCATTGTTCAGTTTGCGGTAGGCAATGCACATCCTACACCCGTCACGGTTCTTGTTGGAATGAGCTCGTTGTTCTTGTTGGTCACAACAGTCATTCCTCCCTTCTTTGGGACGACTTGAACGGGGCTCACCCACTTGCTATCGGAGATAGGATAGATGATACCTGCGTCAAGTAACTTAAGGATTTCTTTCTTCACGACCTCTTTCATGACCGGGTTTAACCGTCTTTGAGGTTGTCGTAAAGGCTTATAATCCTCCTCCATTAGAATCTTGTGGATACATAAATATGGTTTAATTCCTACAAGATCCTCTATGGTATAGCCTAAAGCTTTCCTATGTTTCCTCAAAACATCCATAAGTTTCTCATGTTCATCTTCCTTTAAATCGGAACTAACAATAACGGGAA
Source organism: Fagopyrum homotropicum (assembly GCA_033239125.1). Lineage (NCBI taxonomy): Eukaryota > Viridiplantae > Streptophyta > Magnoliopsida > Caryophyllales > Polygonaceae > Fagopyrum > Fagopyrum homotropicum. The sequence goes on along the minus strand of BSWB01000008.1, from coordinate 58,028,452 downwards.
AGGTAGAATTAGTTCCAAGAAAAGCATACCCAAGATGTGTGGAAGTGGCTTCAATTCCATAGCTATTGATGCCGTTGATGTGTCTTGAGGTGTGCTCGATGCTTCCTTAGAAGTCTCTAAGGATGTGGGAGTAGTGGAAGAAGACACAAGAGTGGTTGTAGGAAAGACGGAATTGTTCTCTGAATTTCCCAAAACCACGGCACACTTGAAACTTCCACGGCCGTGGTCTAGGGCATGGAAGTCTCTGATGTTCTCGAAATAACACTCTACGGGTTGAATTTGAGGAACCACGGCCGTGGAATAGCACGACTGGCCGTGGTTTCTTTTGTTTTCCGAACCATCATAGAATTTTTCGAACCCTTCATTATGTACCTCTTTTAGCTCCTCCAAAGCTTCAACCTAAGCATTGCAATCCTCTTCTTCTCCCTTTTCCATGATGCTCATGGTTATGACCTTTTGCAATGGATCTTTAAACAAGATCGAACATACTTCTTCTCTAGACGGCTCTTCGTCATAGATATTAAACATATCCTCTACAAGTGCAGGCTCTTTCACCAAGGTTGAGAGAACAAATTCAACTTTCTCTTCTCCTATATCGAAGGCTAGTCTAGCGTTCTTGCAATCCACCATACAACCGGAGGTTGCAAGAAATGGTATCCCGAGTATGATCGAGACCGGACAATCTACAGGAATGTCAAGCACAACAAAATCTATAGGAATATAGAACTTACCGAGCTTCACTAGGACGTCTTCAATGATACCTACGGGTCGAGTTATTAATCGATCCGCATTTACAACATCATCTTCACCGGTTTAGGTTCACCTAAACCGACCTTCCTACACAAAGCAAGCGGGATGATGCTTACGCTTGCTCCTAAGTCACAAAGAGCATCATATGTGACTTCTCCAACTCCTATGGAATACAAAATGACCCCAGGTCTCTCAGCTTTGGGGGAATCTTCTCCGTCATCGTTTTGTTGAGCTCCGAAGATTCCGAACTCATCTTGACTTCATCAAAGTCTTCTAGCTTCCTCATGTTAGAGAAGATCTCTTTTAAAAACTTCCCGTAAGCGGGCATACCTACCATTACATCAATAAAAGGTATGTTAATATGCAGTTTTCTCATTAGATCAATGAACTTACCGAATTGCTTGTCTAGACGCGCTCTCGCTCTAGATTGCGGGAATGGTAGAGGAGGTTTGTAAGCTGGAGGAGGAACATAGACATCTTCCTTCTCCTTCTCCTTATCTTTTCCTTTCTCAGCGGGGACTTCTAAAAACTTAAGCTGCGGATCGGTGGTTGTTAGAATACTCCTAGTAGTAATCGCCATCACCCTTCCTTTCGGGTTATCCTCCGTCTTTCCGGGAACCTTCCCTTGGTCTCTAGAAACTTCTCCGGCCTTGCTGAACACTTGATTTTCTAAGGCTTTTTGTGCCTTATCAACTGAAGTGATGTGATTCTCTAATCCTTGGAGCTTTCCTAAGATTGTCTCCATCATGCCATCATGCTTATCCTTCTCCGGCTTGCCCGAGCCATTCGATGTTTGACCCTGCCTTTTCAAAGGAGTAGAAGAAGAAGATGGAGGTGTTAGTGAATTGTTATTTTGCGAATAGGAATTCCCGGAGTTTTTGGTTGGATCTCCAATGGTTGTTGTTGGAGTTCCTATTGTTGTTGTTCCAGTTGTTCCGGTTATTGTTCCGGTAGTCGTTCCTATTGCCTTGGTTGTTTTCCCTTCCTAGATAACCAACATCTTACTCCTTTATCTTTTGAAGGCCAGCTCTTATGATTTCCTTCAACTCCTTGATCTCGGTGTTGAGGGAGAATATTTGAGTTTCTGTAGCTTGAGTCAACTTAGCTCCCGGATCTCCTTGGTTCTGATTGCTAGGATCCACCTTTCGATGGGAATACTTCTCAATCACTTGGGCTTGCTTCTCAATGAAGTCCCAAGCGTCATCTTCTCTCATGTCCATAAATGTACCACAAGAAAGAGATTGGAGCTTGAATTGTGTTTCCACATACAGCCCCTTCTAGTAGATCTCCAATAATTCCAGCTTTGAAATGTCGTGGTGGGGGCAATCCAATAGGAGATCCTGAAACCTTTTCCAAGATTGAAACAAACTTTCATTAGGTTTCATAGAAAAAGCATTAATCTTACCTCTCAACTCCGCCGTCTTGGATGGTGGAAAGAACTTGGTGAGGAACTCCGAAGATAAATCTTCCCATGTGTTAAGTCTTCTAGCTGGAAGAGCTTGATACCAAGACAAAGCCTTATCCTTCAAAGAGAAGAAGAAGGGTTCGATCTTGTAGTTGTTGTTGACAGCCCTCTTCGGCTTCAATGTCTCCATAATAATCTCGAAATTATGTAAGTTTTGGTGTGGATATTCAGCACTCGTTCCACCAAATTGACTTTGGTGAACCATGGTAATAACTTGCGGGCTAAACCCAAAATCCTGGACGTCTGCACCTCCGAAATTCACACCTAAACGGCGTGGTTGCTGAATTGGATCCATCCTTTGCCAAGGGTTCGTGGTTAATCCCCTCCATCTGCGACTCTCACATCTCCAACAGGAACGCGAGGATCAACTTGTGGTCTAGGATTGTCACAAACTGGATGGATTATTGGTGCAATATCCTCTAGGTCCGGCATGTCATCATCGTCGGATGATTCAGCAATGGATTCCTTAGCTTTCTTCTTCTTTTTCTTAGCATCATTCCTCTCTGGTTTCATGTCTAGAATCATTGCTCGAAGCTCATCTATTTGAAACTAATTTCGTTCCTTCTCTTCCAAGCAAGCTTTCTCACTCAAAAGAAGTTGAGTTCGAGCTTTATCCAACTCCTCTTGGATGTTTCTCTCATTATTTTCAGCCATCTTTTTCTCTTTCAACTTTCTTCTCAAAGTTTTCTCAAGATCGGGATCAAAAGGAACTAGATCTTTGGTAGATCTAGTCTTTGGCATGTACTTGAAGGAATTCCTGCAAAAATCACTCAAAAAGACTAATCAAATCACAAGAGCAAAACCTCCCAAGCTCGACAACCGAGAGCCGAATTTGGTCTAAACCAAATCCCCGGCAACGGCGCCAAAAACTTGTTCGCCTCAAAGTGTGCGTACAAATAAGTTTAAAATTTATAAAACTGAAATCAAAACAAGCAAACCCGCAGTGTACGGATCGGCGTAGTAAAGCAAGATTTCCAAGGTATCGAATTCAGGGATTTAGGGATCAAATTCAGTTCACAAATTATCGAGCAAGTAAAGTATAGAAGCTTTGCAAATATTGGGGAAACAGCAATCCTAAATATCCAAGTGTCCAATTGTGACAATCGATTCAAGATATTCTATAGATATAAGGAACGAGTCGAGATAGCAAAGGAATAACTAATGTAAGGTTATGTACGGTGAAGTTCCAAAACCCTATATATCTTACCCAAAGACACTCTCTATAAAGGTTGTTGAGGTTGCAGTATAGAAAGGATCAAAGGACAAGAATTACTCTCAAATACCCATGCCCAAACCCAGGGAATCAAAGACAAGCCAAAACGGTTAAGGTTGTGACACTCGAAACCGAAATAGAGGATGTTGAGTCTCACTACTACCGAGGAAAGGCAAGACAAGGCTAGGTTAAAGCAAATCTTTAACTTTGGATTAAAGAAAAAGAAAAGGTCGTACAACAGAGAAAATCACGGCTAGATCTTGAAGAACCACGGCCGTGGTTTTCAAGAACCTACCGTGGAAAAGGCTGTCGACGAAGTTTCTCGCACTCTCAGGGTCCAATCGGTTCACGATCGATCTATCATTATCTAAGCCATAACTATCAACCCTTCACCTTAGAATTGCTTAAGGGTTTTAGCCAACAATCATTGTCATTGAATCAAAAATTAGGTTTAAAAGAGAAAAAGGTAAAACCCTCAAAAACTCAATAACAATCGAAATCAATCTCAAATCCGAACAACAAAGTATGTGTTTAATGAATGTGGAATAGGGAATAGCAATCCTCACAAAAATATTAAGAAACAATGAAGAATGGGATGCCAATCCGTCTCCAAATGCAAACCCTAAGATAATCTCGATGTACACAATCTTCAAATCGCGTCCTTCTCGGGATCTTCCAAAGCAATGATCCAAAATCTCTCTTCGGGTATAAACCGCCGTAAATGAAAGCGTATGCAAGCTCTAAGTGATGTTAAGCAAAGCCCTAAGTGCACATAAGCGAAGTCCAAAGCGAACGTAAGCGAAGTCCTCCTTTTCTCCCTTCTTCAGCCTTCTTATAGGGAAAAATAGGGTTACGAGAAAGCCCAATAACCGTCGCTGACATGGCAGATATGACACGTCACATCGTCATGGAAATCACGGTCATGTTCAATAAACCACGGTCATGGTTTAGGGCGTGGAACTTTCTGTTGCTCTCCAAAATCACCTTCCACGAACTCAATGCATAACCACGGTCGTGGTTTAGGTCGTGGAATTCAAAAGCCTTTGTGAAAGCCTTTGTTTCGTAATGTTCTTCAATCATGCTCCTTCCTTAGCTTCTCCAAAGCATGTCCTTGACATCTAGCATGATCAAATACTCCTATCCTTCTCATATATGCTCCAATTCAATCCTTTATTCACCTATAAACATAACAAAGCTTGTGTAGATCTTTATATCGACAAAATAGGTGAATGTGATCACAAATGCTTAAAACTCATATCCATGTACACATCTAAGAGGCAAAAACAATCAAAACAAGTGCCTAAAATATAGTCATATTTCATGTTATCACCAATCCGATCTTCTCACACAAAGCAAGGGAGTGATACTCACACTTGCTCCTATATCGCATAGTGCATCATATGTGACCTCTCTAATTCCAATGGGGATGCAAAATGTTCCCGGATCTCGCAAATTTGGTGGCATATTCTCCTTCATGATTTTGATAAATTCGGATGATCTAGAAGTCATCTTTACTTCACCATAATCCTCTGGCTTCCTCTTGTTAGAGAGGATCTCTTTTAAGAACTTCCCATAGGCGGGAATACCTAGAATTGCATTAATGAAAGGTATGTTAATATGCAGTTTACTCATAAGGTCAAGAAACTTACCGAAATGCTTGTCTAGACGCGCTCATGCTCTAGATTGCGGAAACGGTAGTGGAGGCTTGTAAGCTGGAGGTGTACATAGATCTCGTCCTTCTCCTTTTCTTTCTCAGTTGGGATCTTGTCCAAGACGAGCTATTTTCCCATGTCGGCCGTCCGAGGTACCGGATCGCTCGTCTTCACTCCGCTTCTTGTAGTAATTGTCATCACTTGACCTTTGGGATTGTTCTCCGTTCTTCCGGGAAGCTTTCCTAAATCTCTAGGAACTTCTCCGGCCTTGCTAAATACTTGATTTTCCAAGGCCTTTTGAGCTTTAGAAATAGAAGTTACCGAACTCTCCAAACTATTCAGCTTTCCCATCATTTGCTCAAGCATTGCTTCCATCTTGTCCTTGGGTGGCTAATTTGAACTTTTAGGTGGTTCTTGGCTCTTTAATGGAATAAAAGTATATGAAGAAGGTGGGGTTAGAGAATTTTCAGCATGTGAATAAGGGTTACCGGAATTGTTTTGATTGGATCTCCAATTGTTGTAGTTCCGGTTGTTATTATTGTTATTGTAGTTGTTGTTCCTTTGCCCTTGATAGTTTCCTCTTCCTACATAGCCAACATCTTGCTCCTTTGGTGGTCCTATAGATTGTGTTTGTGATTTCAAAAGCTCCTCAAAGCTTTGACTTCATTGTTATGAATAGTGAGTTGAGCAACGCTAGAGGTGGTAAGATTCATCTCTTGTGGTCCGGATCTCCGATTTCTATCATCAACCCTCCGGTGGGAATACTTCTCAATAACTAGAGCTTGTTTCTCAACAAGCTCCTATATATCATCAACAGCTTTATCCATAAATGTCCCTCTAGAAAGGGATTGAAGCTCGAATTGAGTTTCCTTATCCAAACCCTTGAAGTAAATCTCGAGCAGCTCAATCTTTGGAATCACATGATGAGGGCAATCCAACAAATGGTCCTTAAACCATTCCCATGATTAAATAAACTCTCTCTATCTTTCATCACAAAGGCATTGATTTTACCTCTCATTTCCGTGGCTTTTCATGGTCGGAAAAACTTCGTGAGAAACTTCGTAATCATCTCTTCCCATAAGTGAACTCTTCCGGATGGTAGTGATTGATACCATGCAAGTGCTTTCTCTTTCAAGGAGAAAGAGAAACCTCGCAGCTTTTAATTATTATTCTCCAATCGTGAAGGCCTCAAGGTCTCCATAAGAATCTCATAGTTTTGTAAGTGTTGATGTTGAGATTCTCCCTCTAGTCCTCCAAATTGATGATGTCGGATCATTTGAAGAACTTGAGGGCGAAGCTCATAGTCATGTTCAGCCGGATCTCATAGTTCACGCCCGGACGGCGTACTTGTTGAGTTGGATCCATCCTTTGACCAAGCGTTTGTGGCTCTCCCACAAACGGATCAACTCTCTCATTCTTCCTCGGATAGCGAGGTGTAGGTGGCGGCACAATAACGGGTGCCGGTGGGTCAACTTCAATCCTAGCATTGCCCCCTTGATTTTGGAGCACTTGCCGTACAGTAGCTTGCATCTCGGCAAAGTCAGCTCGAATGTCATCTTCTCTCTCACGTGCATCTGCCCTCTCCTTAACTAGAGCATCATCTCCAAGTTTCAGTTGATTTAGAGCATCATCCAACTCAGCTTGGAGATCTCTATCTTCTACCATAGACATTTTAGCTTCTTTTAATCTTCTTTTATAGGTCTTTTCTGGCTCTGGATCGTATGGAACGATTTTCTTACTAGCTCGAGAACGTCGCATAAACCTAAAGAAAGGTCCTGCAAGAGTACTCAAGTAGAATGATCAATACCAACAAGGGCAGCAGCCCCAAGACAACCAAATACCAGCTTGGTCTAAACCAAGTCCCCGGCAACGGCGCCAAAAACTTGTTCGCTCTAAAACATGTACAAATAAGCCTTAAATTTATACCAAAGATTCAAGCAATAATAGTGAACCCGCAGTGTACAAATCAATCGCTAACAAATAAGTATTCTAGGGTCGAACACAAGGACTATGGTAAAATCAAGCAACGGTATACAATCTTCAGGTTGTTATGCAATTCTCAAGAAACAAAGAACAAGATATATGATAATCAGATAAAGGAATGCAGTATCTAGAGATCAAAGCATCCGGTTGTGATTTCGACTCAAGCTTGCTAAAGATAAGTGTGGACAAAGTTGAGGTTGCAATGGGAAGTTATTTCTAAGATGGGATAGATCACTGGGTAAGTCTCACCATCCACTATCCTAAACAAAAGATCCTATCACCGGGCAAGTCTCAAGGAACTAAGGAAAGGAACTATACTCACAAACCAGCATACTACCTAAGGGAATAGAACTAACCATCACCGGGTAAGTTTCAGGTTAACTCTCAAAGATAAGATGAAGGCACATTCAAACCCTAACAAAGGATATACCTTTGTTACCTAACACTCATCATCATATGTAAACAAGCGAAGGAATCACCGAGTAAGTCTTTTCCTAAGCTTGGATATAAACCAGGAAAGCTGCAACAAGGATAGGATTTGGCAAACTATAATCTATGGTTCAAGATCAAATGTTCAGGGTCGATCTCGTGCAGTTCTTGCCTGATCTCGGTCGAGATGCTCCAAGAATAGCCCGAGTCATTAACGGTTTAGGTTAAACTCAAGCTTTTAGGTTCCACTCAAGATAAAGGTTTATTCTTTCATCGTCTATGCCACAACCTTCAACTAATCACCCTAGAATCGCATGGGTTTTAGCCAACAATCATCATGTTCAAAGCAATCAAAATATATGTAATCAGGATATCAAGAAAAGAGAATAAAACACTTAACCAAAGGTTCTCAATAATCAAAGGTGCAAAACAATCCAATAATCGTCAATAACGTGTTCCAAAAGATGATAGAAACTAACTAGAATCCTTAAAGAAAACCTTATAAAGTATCTTCTCTTCTTCCTTAATCTTCAACCTTGATCTCCCAGTAATCCTTCCAAGATCTCTTTCCAAAAATCCCTTCTGAAATCTTCCGTAAATCAACCGTCTTCTAAGTTGTCTTAATCAATATTCACCTTCCATTCTTATAGAAGAATTTTAGGTCTAATATTTATTTCTTCTTGGGTTATGGGTTGTCAACCTCGAGTAAGACCACTAGGCTATCTCGGTCGAGGTGATCTTGTGTTCATCCGAGATCTCTACAAAGTTACGTACTTTTCTTCGTATCTTCTCCTGAATTCTTCTTTCATCCATTTCCTGAGGTTCCTGCCTTCCTTCTTTTAGTTTCAAGCGTTCCATAATGCAACTTAATGGTCTCCCTATACTTCAATGTCCCTTTTCGATCCAAAATATGCCCTGTTCACTACAATTACAATCAAACTAGTTGTAGGCTCCGATTCTTGCACAGTAGACAAATAATGACATAACCATCAAGAATATGTACCCATGCATGCAGAATAATGATGAGAAACCGTTTAAACTATTGCCAATATATAGAATATAATTCATGTTATCACGTTTATAAAAGGTTTTAAATAAATTGGTGTGCGCTTCCCAATACCAGTTGTTTTATTGGAAGAATTTAGAAGAACTTGGTTTAAAGCAAGATATATATATTATACTTAGAGGATTTCTAACTATCACAAGAAGTTCCAGTCTTTATCCCTTTTCTAGTTATGCACTACCCAAGCGAGACTTTTCTTAGTCTTTTTTGGATTTAGAAATGCTTAAAGGACTGTACACATTTTTTGTGATTGTGAAAACACCTTCAAAACAGTTTAACACATCTTTAGTGTATCAATGTCAAAACCAATTTTAGATAGTTACCGCCTTACCGGCAACATTCATTGATCGATGTTCATGATACTCATATATGTGATTTTATTTTAATTTATTGTAGTAGTAATTCTTGTTTCCATAGATAGCTTCCCACACGTATTTTACAAAAAAAATCATTTTCACAAACTATATTTTTTGCTTTTCTTTTACCTTTCATTATTTGCAACAAAACTCTCCAAAGCATATTTTCGTATCTCTTTTCTCTTTGTTTTTCCCTTTTTACTCATACTAATTATTATTTAGCAATAGCCAATTCAGAGATAATCCCTATGAATTTGATACTCGATTTACTTTAAATGACAATGTCAACCTTGCGGGTAGGTTTTAGGACCATCATAAGCAGAGTATACAACAATACACAAATCGTGGGGATAAAAGACATTAACCACCTTCGCAAATTCAACCCTAAGCACAATGTAACACCCCAAATTCTAAGAACTCGGGGAGCTACTGGTTAGGACCTCACAATGGGTCCCGACCTTAGTTTGACAACAACATTACTAGGATCTTACAACAAGACACAAAAGTATTTAAAACATATGAAAACTTTAAACAACATATACATGGAGAATATGTATCAGCCTTACATACAAAGGTACTAAAATGACGCATATGAAGAACAAAAGACATCCCCGTCTCCAACTGAAAGAGTACGTGGACCCGGCTGACCATTTTCTCCGGATCTCTCGACAACTGTCTTAACCTGCAAGGCATCTACAAGCGGTATAAAACCATTAGCTAACATTCTACGCACAAGTATAAAGCTAAAAGCACAAACACACAACATACACAATCAACATGCAACAATCAATCCTTTTATTATCTTTAATTAGGTGATATGTCATTACTAATGATACTTATTTTGTGACACGAGGGATTCCCAATCCTCGTCCATGTCCCCGTTTACCAACGCGGAATGGTACTAATGCATCTGACCGTCTACCAGTCAGCTAAGTAAGTCTGTGGACTTACCTGAATCAGATCTCGACTTTCTAATTCGCAAATCGATCTGTACAGTAGGAATTCAATGGCCTGTCAAAGGAGGCAAGTGTGTCAACACACTTTCTAGGTGATTAGAAGTCTAAGACTTCTAAGATAGTAGGTCTTAATAGAACGGAATTGATTACAGTATTAATTTATGGTAAAATGACTATTTTACCCTTGGTCCCGAAACTTCTAAAAAATCCATAATTTATGTCTAAACTCTTATTTGAGACTAAAATGTCGTATTCTAACTCATAAATATGAGTTTGGTTACAAACTGGCAATTTACACATTCTTCTTATTTTCCGAAAGGTCATTAAGATCCAACTTCGGCTTCAAATATAGAACTCGAATAAATTTATAAAATTCTCGAAATAATTTCTTAGGTCCTCTATGATATCCCATCTACTCATAGGAGAAAGAATTTTTTTAAAATTGTTAAAGCATCACTTCTACAAAAGAGTTGGTTACAACACTTAACAAACAGCACACTGTCTTAACTTTGAAAAATCATAACTCCTAAATTACTGGCTGGATTTATTCCAAATTTTTATATGTTCTACTATAAAATCTTATCTATAATATATCCAAAATTCAGCCGCAAAGGAGATCAAAATCCTATTTAAAACTATCTCACAAAACCGATTTTCAGCACAACAGAAAAACTGCTTACGACTCAATCTTTGAAAAATCATAAATCCCAAACCACTCGCAGGATTCCTCTCAAATTTTATTATGTTCTACAACAATATGTCAACTATATCATATCCAAAATTCAAGTCCAACGGAGATCAAAAGCTTATTCAAAACCATCTCACAAAACAGCATCACTTGCTGTTTTCTCCAACACTCAGCACATATATAAAAACTGCATGAGGCGTCAACTTTGGAACACAATAACTCTCAAACCGTAACTCCAATTCTTCCCAAATTTTAACACGGTAAACTATGTATATCTATATATGATCTATCAAAAATTCAACGGTGGATCTTCAACCAATCTTTTTAACATTGATTCACAACAGTGGGTAAACTTCAACTTCAAAAATTGTAGAAACAAAAATCTGTACACAAAGAGTTCATGAGATCTTGAGTTCTATAATCACTGTCAACTATTCAGCATCAACACAACTACTCTCACCCCTCCTATGTTCAACCTATGGGGACAAAAATCCATCTATACATTTATAGACTCCATCTAAGAGTTGTACAGAAGTTAACATCCGGGAATTATTCACTTACTGGACTGCAGCGGCTCAGAGGAAAAACGTGCTACTGGACTCGAGGGTAAGACTTCATTGTTGTAGCTTGGAACGGCTCTACTTGGCCTGGTTGTGGACATCCGGTGCAGTCGAGTTAGGTACCCGTCTGGCACAGAGAAGAAGAAGTATGTGAGTTCTTGTGATTGGTATTAACGCAGATGGAGGGAGGAAGAGAGCTGGAAGGTACGAACGTATAGGGAAAAGAGAGAGCCAGCAGCCCACTTACTCAGGAGTGTCGTGTGCAGAAAGTTGAAGGTTGTTCGTCCCTGGAGTGGTGGTTGCGAGTTTCCGGTTTGCAGCTAGGCAACTTGGTACGGAAGCAGTTAGGGTCACTGGGTTGAGACGTCTTTGGCCTGGCTCTTTGAGTGCACTCCGCTGGAGTCCTAACGCAGCTAAGTATGAGGCTCTTCTTTGCTGTGAGACGTTGCTTGAAAGATTGCTGTGTGAGAATTGTTTTGTACGCAGGAGGTAGAAGAAACGTGTGACTGAATGGATCCTTGCTGTGTGATTAAAGGAGCAGTTACAAGAGCTCTTCTTCAATTCAGCAACCGTTACATGGTGAAGAGAAGGAAGGAGAAGGGCCGGCTGTTACCCTTCCTGCAGAACGCATAGCTGGCCCTTACACACGTAAATCACTGGGCTGGAGAGGAGTTGTATGGCCCGCATGAAGGGCTACTAATGGGCTCGTAACCAGCCTCTCCTGGGCTGCTGTTGGCCGGGCTCGAAGTCAATCTGGGGTTGTTGTGGTTAAGCAAACTGGGCTGAGATTAAGGTAGGAATAGTGGGCTGAAAAAAAATACAAGAAAGATGGCTGAAATAATTGCAAGAAAGATGGGCTGAATTGTTTGTCAAAAATCTGTCAAAACTCGTCATGGCCTTGTCAGGCCCATGAATGAGTTTGTCACATATTTGTCGGGCTTTTTCATGGCCTCGTCTCAACTTAGTCATGATCTCGTCACAGCTTGTCATGATCTCGTCTAAAGTCATCGATAGGAATGAATTATAACAACTAGGGTTTGATATAAATTTATCATTTTATGCGAATTAAATTCTACATAAAATAATAAAATTTGTGAAGAAAGAAATACTAGATAGAATGGGAAACCGTCAACGGCTCGAAGTCCGATTTGAATCGGAATTAAACGGAATAAAAATTTCGGATATTACATTAGTACCCCCTTAAAATAAGTTTCGTCCCGAAACTTAGGACAAGGTACTTAATTAAAGGACTTCCACAAATAAACTGATATGTCCTAGTCTCACTAAAATTTACTTTCCTTTTCTAAACTTCTCTAACCTTATCAAAGCGTAACGGAAAAAAAAATTGGTCGTTACATCAGATCCCCCTCAAAATAAGTTTCGTCCCGAAACTTAGGGTAAGACAATCTTGATCGGCCTTTAAGGCACCAAAAGGGTGTGTTTGATCGCTATACAAAAGTCTCGTTGTTTCCACATCTAAGTATCCCGCACATCACGGTTACCAAAAGAACACATCACTAACTAAACACTCAATCATGAAATAAACAAGCAGTCAAACAATATCACACATACAAGGTCAAACCCTAACTCGTCACTCTCGAGGTTACAACTATCGCTACATAGGTCTTTGAAAGGTTACGTCTCTTACTATCCCCCATATCTTAGGTAGCCTTATCAACTTTTCATAAAACCACTGAATCTGAAATCTTTTCAGGTACTTAGATCACAAGCGTTTGCTACCACGTTCTAGAGTGGTTACCGGATATCTTACCGGTATCATCCGGCTCAATTGTCTGATCCTCTAATCTGAAGACCTAACTCGTGTCTGGTATGTATGACTGCAACTGAAATTCTTAACTTAGTTCCCCAAATTTAGTCTCCGTGGAAAACTGAAGCAGCACTCTCCAATAGGGTGAGGAATATTAGTCCATTAGTCATTTTTAAACTGCTTTAAAACTTCTCATGGTTGCCTTACACAACTCACTTCTAGATCCTTTGATGAACCTACGGAAAATGATTTATTCACCTTTCTTCCCTTCATTATTACCACCTGCTTCCGGCCTTCTGAAAAGGTTCTGACTACCCACTCAGGCCAAAGGCCTTTGACATCCACCAACACTTACCAAGTGCCCAATGCTCTTCGTATCACGACCCACTTGGTCTTGTCTTTTTAATATTCCTCAGTCATCATTTTCCTTAGGTACGGAATCGTCACCGTTACCCTTTTCAGGTCTAACACTCGAAACAACTAAAAATCAAACCTAGTGGTCATCCTCTTTGTTCACCTGACATTATTATATTATTTATAAATCTCCAATATATCGTATGCTCAAACTTAGGTTTATCACGCATTTTCCAAGATCTTAAGTGACCTAGAATATGTTTGGAATGACGGTATTACACAAAGTGATCTCCTATCACCGTTATTTGATCATAACTACTCAATAATTGTTAACTTACCATCAACATTGCACTCTTTTATCCACCACTTTTATCGGACTAATAATATCCCTCTAACTCAAAACGCAACTAGGCTATGTTCCAACATAACATTACACATAAAATCTACTCTGAGATTATGATTTTTGTAAGCACAGTTACTAGGTTGCAAGTATGCTCCTGTCGCTTCTCTTTCTTATGTATCTTCGACTTAGGATGGTAGTTACTCAGTTTGAGCTTTCTAGTGCAGGCCATGCACAATACTTTTATTACATCGTTAATTCCTTCCTCAATCCATCAAGAAAACTGACTCTAGAATACTCCGTTACATAGTGGATTTCGAACTAGTTATCTGACAACATGTGACAAGCCGTCATTATTCACTTGAATCCATAATAGGGTACTAATCTCCTTCTATTACCTCTTACATGCACATACTTTCCCGACTACCTTGATGGTGATACAGCTCCCGTACAATATTTTCAATCACTCCGCGTAGCCTATCTCATGTTCCTTCCAAGCGAAATGCATTTCACCAACTCTCATCATCCTAAACTCGGCACGTCGTTTTTTTTTCTTGTGCCATTGCTTAAAGCTCTGTGGGTTAGGACCCACCACGCTTCCGCTGCGCTACTCTAATAATTCTGTTGTCACTCATTAATCATAGGGACATTTTATGTGGGTCCCAAGTGATTAACCTCAAACTTTTTCTTCCAATGATATCATAAGTCCTAACCGGATGAAGTACCAAGTACATTCCTTAATTGCCTTAATGAAACAAAATGACGATTGGAGAACAACCTCTTCCGTTTACTTTCTTAATTTTCTTAGCACGGATCCAAACCCCTTAACTCGACCGGAGTTTGATCTTAACTAGCCAAGAAGTAACCCTTAAAACGTTTCTCTTTATATCTTTAATTCATCCAAGAAGGTTGTCGTTGCCTACTTGAGGAAATCCTCTAAGGCGTCGGTAAAGCTACTCCATAGATCCACAGTCACAAATATCTCTTCTTAACGGGACAAAACTCATCAATACCAAACAATACTTGCACGTCCTTGGTTGACATCGGTCAGTCTATAATTGACTTATCTCAATTTCATACCTCTACTTGTATTAAACTTTTGGTGCACATCACCTACTAGATTAATCCTTTTATCCTTCTTTAGTTCGTCTTATCTTTCACTCTCTTATGCTTCCTTTGGGTCAACTCTCTTTCTCAAGTCTCACTGTGCCATTCGTCTGACATAAATAGTCATTTCAAGTTTTCCACGATAGCTTGCATGAGTCTTTGAAATTCTTATGGCCGTAATGATCATCCACTTGTAGTTCCTTTTGCATGGACCATCTGTGTTGATGGCTTATGTCCCTTGATGGTTCGGGTTACCCTGGACTCTCGAGTCTAGCAAGGCCGTTCTCCCATACAGATTTCTTCACTGGTGTTGGTGGTAATATCGTCTTCCTGAAACTCCGTTGACTCTGCTACAGGCTTCCATTCTTTGGATATTGGCGTCGTGGTTTCTTTCAAACTTCTTATATCTCTAAGGAGGTCGAAACCTCCCCAAGCTTGTGGGGTCTGCCTTTTCGCTTTTACACTCAATTGTAGGTCTTCATTTCGTGCACCTTAGATTCTCACACCCGGATTGACACTTTGTCTCTTCTGGTTTCTCATGCCCATAATGGTCTATGGGGCATCCACCTCGATTATAATGTCCTTGATTCCGCAATCTTGGTTGTACTCAATTCTACTTGTCCCGTTCCAATATTGTTATCTCTACTCCGCACTCTTGTAGTCTCTTGCATGGTTCTTCTAATTCCGTCTCTCGGCCTCGTATGCCCGAGTTCTTTGTATGACCTTCTATTCCTTCTAACTGAACTGACTCAGGGATTTCTTCCTCATCTGAATGTGCTTATGGTAAAAATTATCTTCGCAACTTTACTTCCTTACTCACTTGTTCTATGGATGCTTTGTAAGGATCACCAAGCAGCCTACCCGAGTATAATACTCAATTGAAGGTCCGATTCCATTGCCTCGTGTTGGAGATTCTTCAAGTCCGCAGTTGATTTATCATGAGGCGATAATCGCTTCGTGATATCACGACTAAAGGATATAAAATATCCTTTAGGATACTAACAAACTAAGCATACACATGTATATAACATATAATAAGAAACATCATAAAAAATCTATATACTAACTCCTATCGATCCAAGTTGCAGAGATCCACGGAGAGCGATGGTGGTCCGACGTACTACTAACCTAACAACCCGACTATGCGTGTGTGTAAAAACATAAATCCGTTTTGAAAATTTTAGACCCCTTTCGGGTTCTAGTTATTTTATACATTTGGTCTTTCAGAAGATTTCAAGTGTCATTGTTACCAACCTAGAGCTCTGATACCATATTGTAACACCCCAAATTCTAAGAACTCGGGGAGCTACTGGTTAGGACCTCACAATGGGTCCCGACCTTAGTTTGACAACAACATTACTAGGATCTTACAACAAGACACAAAAGTATTTAAAACATCTGAAAACTTTAAACAATATATACATGGAGAATATGTATCAGCCTTACATACAAAGGTACTAAAATGACGCATATGAAGAACAAAAGACATCCCCGTCTCCAACTGAAAGAGTACGTGGACCCGGCTAACCATTTCCTCCGGATCTCTCGACAGTTGTCTTAACCTGCAAGGCATCTACAAGCGGTATAAAACCGTTAGCTAACATTCTACGCATAAGTATAAAGGTAAAAGCACAAACACACAACATACACAATCAACATGCAACAATCAATCCTTTTATTATCTTTAATTAGGTGATATGTCATTACTAATGATACTTATTTTGTGACACGAGGGATTCCCAAACCTCGCCCTTGTCCCCGTTTACCAACGCGGAATGGTACTAATGCATCTGACCGTCTACCTGACTAGGCTGGTCGCAGGGAACCTCCTAGACTCTCGCAAGAGCTAGGCAGATGATGTCACGACCCGTTATCATACACTTGGGTCAATTACGTAAATAATAAAGTCGGCCTAATCCGGTTTCGTTATTTATTATAACTAACAAACACCACTCATACAAATTACACTCATACAAGAAGTCAGCTAAGTAAGTCCGTGGACTTACCTGAATCAGATCTCGACTTTCTAATTCGCAAATCGATCTGTACAGTAGGAATTCAATGGCCTGTCAAAGGAGGCAAGTGTGTCAGCACACTTTCTAGGTGATTAGAAGTCTAAGACTTCTAAGATAGTAGGTCTTAATAGAACGGAATTGATTACAGTATTAATTTATGGTAAAATGACTACCTCATCTCGTCAAGCCCGGCTTGCGAGGCATCCCTCTCGCAGTAGGTGCTTATTTTACCCTTGGTCCCGAAACTTCTAAAAATTCCATAATTTATGTCTAAACTCTTATTTGAGACTAAAATGTCATATTCTAACTCATAAATATGAGTTTGGTTACAAACTAGCAATTTACACATTCTTCTTATTTTCCGAAAGGTCATTAAGATCCAACTTCGGCTTCAAATATAAAACTCGAATAAATTTATAAAATTCCCGAAATAATTTCTTAGGTCCTCTATGATATCCCATCTACTCATAGGAGAAAGAATTTCTTAAAACTGTTAAAGCCTCACTTCTACAAAAATTTCTAAAGTTGGTTACAACACTTAACAAACAGCACATTGTCTTAACTTTGAAAAATCATAACTCCTAAATTACTCGCTGGATGTATCCCAAATTTTGATATGTTCTACTATAAAATCTTATCTATAATATATCCAAAATTCAGCCGCAAAGGAGATCAAAATCCTATTTAAAACTATCTCACAAAACCGAATTTCACCACAACAGAAAAACTGCTTACGACTCAATCTTTGAAAAATCATAAATCCCAAACCACTCGCAGGATTCCTCTCAAACTTTAATATGTTCTACAAAAATATGTCAACTATATCATATCCAAAATTCAAGCCCAACGGAGATCAAAAGCTTATTCAAAACCATCTCACAAAACAGCATCACTTACTGTTTTCCCCAACACTCAGCACATATATATATGAAAACTGCATGAGGCATCAACTTTGGAACACAATAACTCTCAAACCGTAACTCCAATTCTTCCTAAACTTTAACACGGTAAACTATGTATATCTATCTATGATCTATCAAAAATTCAACGGTGGATATTCAACCAATCTTTTTAACATTGATTCACAACAGTGGGTAAATTTCCACTTCAAAAATTGTAGAAACAAAAATCTGTACACAAAGAGTTCATGAGATCCTGAGTTCTATAATCACTGTTAACTATTCAGCATCAACACAACTACTCTCACCCCTCCTATGTTCAAACAATGGGGACAAACATCCATCTATACATTTATAGACTCCATCTAAGAGTTGTACAGAAGTTAACATCCGGGAATTATTCACTTACTGGACTGCAGAGGCTCAGAGGAAAAACGTGCTACTGGACTCGAGGGTAAGACTTCACTGCTGTAGCTTGGAACGGCTCTACTTGGCCTGGTTGTGGACATCCGGTGCAGTCGAGTTAGGTACCCGTCCGGCACAGAGAAGAAGAAGTATGTGAGTTCTTTTGATTGGTATAAACGCAGATGGAGGGAGGAAGAGAGCTGGAAGGTACGAATGTATAGGGAAAAGAGAGAGCCAGCAGCCCACTTACTCAGTAGTGTCGTGTGCAGAAAGTTGAAGGTTGTTCGTCCCTGGAGTGGTGGCTGCGAGTTTCCGGTTTACAGCTAGGCAACTTGGTCCGGAAGCAGTTAGGGTCGCTGGGTTGAGACGTCTATGGCCTGGCTCTTCGAGTGCACTCCGTTGGAGTCCTAACGCAGCCAAGTATGAGGCTCTTCTTTCCTATGAGACGTTGCTTGAAAGATTGTTGTGTGAGAATTGTTTTGTACGCAGGAGGTAGAAGAAACGTTTGACTTAATGGATCCTTGCTGTGTGATTAAAGGAGCAGTTACAAGAGCTCTTCTTCAATTCAGCAACCGTTACATGGTGAAGAGAAGGAAGGAGAAGGGCCGGCTGTTACCCTTCCTGCTGAACGCATAGTTGGCCCTTACACACGTAAATCACTGGGCTGGAGAGGAGCTGTATGGCCCGCATGAAGGGCTGCTAATGGGCTCGTAATCAGCCTCTCCTAGGCTGCTGCTGGCCGGGCTCGAAGTCAATCTGGGGCTGTTGTGGTTAAGCAAACTGGGCTGAGATTAAGGTAGGAATAGTGGGCTGAAAAATACAAGAAAGATGGCTGAAATAATTGCAAGAAAGATGGGCTGAATTGTTTGTCAAAAATCTGTCAAAACTCGTCATGGCCTTGTCAGGCCCATGAATGAGTTTGTCACAGATTTGTCGGGCTTTGTCATGGCCTCGTCTCAGCTTAGTCATGATCTCGTCACAGCTTGTCATGATCTCGTCTAAAGTCATCGGTAGGAATGAATTATAACAACTAGGGTTTGATATAAATCTATCATTTTATGCGAATTAAATTCTACATAAAATAATAAATAATTATAGGAATTAGAGCTTGATATAATTTTATCATTTTATGTGAATTAAATTCTACATAAAATAATAAAATTTGTGAAGAAAGAAATACTAGATAGAATGGGAAACCGTCAACGGCTCGAAGTCCGATTTGATTCGAAATTTAACGGAATAAAAATTTCGGATATTACACACAACACAATCGACACTTAAACAAGGGAGAGAATGCATGGTTGTGATGGCATCTTTATCTCTCTTATAGTACACAAAGCATAGCTCTTCCCATGTTAAAACACCAAGCTCTCGAGGTTACATAATTTAAGAAAGTGATCCGCAAGAAGCGTTTTATTTAAATAGCTCGATAAATCTCAACTCATAGGTGTGTGGATTGAGGATTCACCGACCGATACTTATCATAAAACCTACCAAACGATGATGGTGGTGGTTGTATTGATGATAACGATCTCCGAAACCTATCTTCGTCTCTTCCATTCTACTTGAAATTCAAGAAGAATAGAGGAAATCATGTAAAATTGAAGCTATTATTAGGGTTTGAAGTATTGAAATTGAGAATTCAAAAGCAAGCAAAATCAACCAAAAGAAATATTGGAAACTAAACATTGAGTATAGGAATTAAGAAAGCAACACTTTTCTAGTTGCATATACAAAATAAAATTGTGACAACCTATAAATATAGAGAAAATCTTGTTAAGCTAGAAGCTCAAATTAGAGTTTAAAATTAAATACTAAATTGAGAACTCAAAAGCAAGCAAAAACAATGTGAAAAAAGATTGGAATCTAACCATTGAAAATGAGACTTTAGAAGCGAATACTTTTCTAATCGCATACATAAAATAAGACTATGGCAACATAATATCGACGGATATACCCAATGGGTCGAAGGCCTAATTAATATTCTATGTATTATTGTGTATCTCGGTGTATATATGCTCTTAACCCTAATCAATACATGTGATAATGGTTTACATCTCTAAACTCTATTCTATTATGGTATCAGAGCCCTACGGATAAACACCGCAATCTTTTTTTTACCAGCCGCCGACACCTTTTCTATGCCCTATTCCGCCGTCAGCGATCCTTCGTTGCCACCCCTGTCACCATATCATTTACCGGTCCCTCTCCTACCAATATACTTACTCTCTACAGCCACCTCCAACTCCTCCCTCAACTTCAACTTACCAACTCTCAATATCAAACTGGATCTTCACAACTACTCCATTTGGAAGAGTATCGTCCAACCCTCTCTCGAAGTTTTTGACCCTAACGAATTTTTGCTTCCCACCGCTCAACCACCAGCTGAAACACTTGTCGCGGTTGGTGATGAAACTGCATAATCCAACCCTGATTTTGCCTTGTGAAACTTGTAACACCCTGAATTCGTGGGACTCGGGATGCCACATTGGGCTAGGATCTCACAATGGATCCTGACCCTAGCCTGACAACAAGTTCACTGGACCTTACAACATGGCACTGACAGATATAAAACAAATACATAAAACAGTATAAAATGTACAACCAAAGTTAAAACAACAACATAGCCGAGTATATAAAACGACACCCTCACACAGGAGGTACAAAAGATCATCCTCACGCAGGAGGGAAACACAACAACCCAAACCAACCACCTAATGTACGAGAGTCCTCGGCCTGTCACTCTGCCAGATCACTCAGCCGCGCCTAACCTGTAAACATCTACAACACGGTATGAAACCGTTAGCTAACCATACCTATATAAGGTAATGCATAAGCACAAACACAATCATGAAAGATAAATACATCAGCATGCTATCACACATTTACCCATTTTATCATCTTTATATAATGGGCATTCACTCATATCGTATATAGATATAGCCATAGATGAAAATATGTGACACGAGAACCGATACATCCTCGCCTGTGAGCCTGCTAGCCATTTGGAGTGGAATCGGTCACACAACCCGGTTACCCTATGGGAGTGGTGTTGTGCCCTCCCCGTATACCAGGTCTGGCCTGACTCAAGAGAACCTCTCAGACTCCACGGCGGGATAAAAGGGAAAGGTTATCACAGCCACGCATACGGGGCAAATCAAATAAAACATAGGTCGGTATAAACGACATCTCATGCTATCATAGCAACACAATAAGCACACACCACTGATGCAAACACCCAAATATAAGGATGGCAGCTAAGTAAGTCCTACGGACTTACCTCAACCTCGTACACCACTCAAACACGATCAACCAGAATCAACCTCCAAACCTGAGAGAGGGGCACTGCCTAATAACAAGGCATAGAGATATATCAACCTCTATTCATCAAAGGGGTCACACCTAGACCCAAAGGGATCCATGAGGATCATACTCAACCTCAAACAACATCAACCTAAGTCATTAAAGCCGTACAAGGCATAAACCGATCATAACCTCAACCAAACACATTCTCACACATCTAGCATGATCCTATACGCTCATGCTAGGTAAGGAAGAAACAAAGGCATCCTAAGGAAAGCCTAAAAGTAACACACACCTACAGAACCAAGTGCAACACCAAGCTGGTGCAGGTGGCACAGGGGCGGCTAGGAGATGGCGCAGGGGCGGCTCACTGCTGGCACAGGGGCGGCTGGTGTGTAGAGATACACCACTTCAGCTCCTTCTTCACTCCTTTCTTCGATTCTCCACTCTTCTTCACTCCAACAACAACATACACATATCACATACATATATATACATCAACACAAGCCTAAACATGGTTGGAACAAGATCCAAACCTAAGGATCTAAGTTAAGCCAAGGAAAGAGAGAAAAGATGAGGTAAAGAAGAAAGAAAGAAGAGAAACCATGAAAGCTTACCAATCAAGCTCTCCAGGAGAACAGCACAACCACCATCAACACCTCAAGCTGGCTCATAAGTCTCAGCAACCTCAAACCACAACAAAGCCAAGCCAAGCTAGGCAAGATCTCTCACAAACTCACAAAACTCAAGCAAGGATCAACAAAGGTGATCCAAGGGAGAAGAGATGAGAAGAAGAAGAGCGTAGGGAGAGAAAGATAGATCAGGAAAGAGATTGAGGAAACCCTCATTTGAAGGAAGAAGGAAATATAAAGGAATAAGGGGTCAAAAAGCAAAGCTCGGTCAAAGAAGACGGTTGCAGCACACCACAAACCACAGGGGCTGCTGGCCTGGCCGCTGGGGCGGCTCACAAAACCGCAGGGGCGGCCATACAGGGGCGCAGGGGCGGCCATACAGGGGTGCAAGGGCGGCCTACTGCAGCTCCAACCAAGGAAAGCAGTTGCGTCTCAGCTGAGGCCCAGGTGCGGGATCTCTCGAAGACTAAGGCTCTTACAAAACTCAAGGAGAAGATTGTCTTACTATGGCTCCACTTGACTCTCTTTGAGCGTGCCCTCACTCTCGTTGCACGTGCCACCACTACACATGTCGCCTGGACCACTCTGGCCACATCCTATTAATATCTTACTCGTGCTCGCCGTATGGCTCTCAAACACCAACTTCAGACCATCACCAAGGGTTCTCTATCAATGTTGGAATACATCAAGAAAAAAAGATCGATCATTGACTCTCTTCTTGACAGTCTATATGTCGTTTCTATTGAGGATCTAATCAGTTATATTCAAAATGGACTGGACTCATCTTATGGTCCTTTCTACACCATTTTCATGATGCGGGCCGATGACCCGACTGTTGATGACCTTGTCGGTCTCTTGCTCAAAGAGGAGGAGCGTATCTCGGTTGATGCTCTCCAGGTTCATGCTACGTCACCCAACACCGAGCCACTATTTCCGACGCCACCCACCATCAACTATACTACACAACCCCCTCGACAGCCTGTCTCACGCTCATTTGGCTATTGTGGCCGAGAATCATCCAACTTTGGGTCCTATGACAGAGATCCAAATCGCTTCAATGGATCTCCGACCAACCTCCCTCCGATCAATATCTTGACGCCTATGGCCAAATCCGTGAAGCTTGTCAGATTTTTTGTGGTACTAATCACCGTGCCTTGAACTGTTGGAATCGTCTAAATGAAACTACTTATCCTCCTAGGCGTCGCACCAAATATAATAGCAACTCCTCTTCTTCGTCCAATGCGTCCGTAGGGCGCCAATGCTCTGCTGTCACGACTCAGCAACTCTCACATTATTATGTGGTCAATCCCTCGTGGTACTTTGACACTGGCGCCACAAATCATGTCACGTCGTAGCTTGACAGCCTTCATGTCTCGGAACAATTTCAGGGTCCCGATCGCCTCCAAGCTAGGAACGATAACTACTTATCTATTTCAAATATTGGTCATGTTACTTTAACTACTTTGCAAAATTGTCTTAAACTAACCAACATTTTACATGTCCCTTCCATCACTAAAAACTTGCTCAGTGTCTCTAAACTCACCTGTGATAATAACACTTACATGATATTGTCTCCTACCTCGTGTCTTGTTAAGGATTTGCTGGGCAATACAATCCTCCACGGTACCCTTGAAAATGGACTCTACTGCCTTCATCACAAAGCCATACCAACTCCCTCTTACAAGGTTCTATTGAGCTCATGTGCATCCCTTGAAGTCTAGCATTGTCGCCTCGGTCATCCCCATGAATTTGTCTTACCTACTTTAGTTTCTAAATTTCAACTTCTAATTTCATTAAATAAACTTCCACCTATGTGGTTCTTGTCAATTTGGTTGTCATCGTCGTCATCTTCTTGCAAATCATGTATCGTCAGATAAACCGTTTAATTTAATTTACTCGGATGTTTGGGGTCCTTGACTTGTTATCTCTCTCAATGATTCTCGTTATTGCATGTTCTTCCTTGATGATGCCTCTAAATTTGTATGGATATATTTCATGTCACAAAAGTCTCAGGTTCGTGATATTTTCATTACATTTCACACAATGGTCAAAACACAATTTGGTGCCTCCATTCGCTCCATCCAAACCGACAAGGGTGGCGAGTACGACGCTCTCTCCCCTTTCCTTGAAGCCAATGGCATTGCTCATCACATCTCTTGTCCACAAACACATAAACAAAATGGTGCAGTTGAATGCCTAAATCTCATTGTTTTTGAAAAAGGCCTTTCCCTCCTTTCCCATGCCACCTTACCCCATATTTTTTGGAAACAACTCTCCCAAAATTGCTCCGTCCCTACAACTCTCCCAAAATTGACTTCCGCTCCACCCCATGCGTCTTTCTTTGGTATAGTTCCAAACACAAGGGTTATCTTTCCTTCCACCCCTCTTCTTCCCGGATGTACGTAGCTCGACACGCACCTTCAATGAGTCTTAATACCCATATCCTTTACTAATTTGCTCTACAACCCAAGCAGTCCCCTCACTTCTCTCAACTGACCAACCGAATAACCTCATATAGCTTGCCTCCATGCCACCACCACTTGCACCAACACACATTTCCCAACCGTCAATCGTTGAAGCTTCACCAGCATCCCTTCCCCCCTCGCCAACTCCATCGTCAACTCCTCCCTCTCCTCAACCTACGCCACCTACTCCACCATCTCTTCCCCCTCCTCGACGTAGCAGTCACTCGTACATTCCTAACACTCGTTTGTGACTATGTATGTCATATTACCACCTCTCTCAACCCCACTGAACCTAAAACATATACATATGAAGCCAAATAACCAAAATCACAACTAGCTATGCAGGATGAGTATCGTGCTCTTATTCAAAATAATACGTGGAAATTGGTTCCCCGGTTACAACCGGAATGACAAGGTCAAGACTAATGTTGATGGCTCTATTCAATGACACACATCCCGTCTCTTTGTTAAGGGTTTTCATCAAGAGGAAGGCGTTGATTTTGTTAACACGTTCAGTCCCGTTGTCAAGCCGAGCACCATCCATCTTGTGCTTTCCATTGCCCTCTCTCGTGCTTGGCCTATTCCGTAACTTGATGTTAATAATGCATTTGTGAATGGTGAGCTTGATGAAACAATCTATATGGAGCAGCCACCAGGATTCGTTAATACCTTGCGTCCCAACCATGTGTGTCTCCTCCAAAAGGCACTATATGGTCTTAAACAAGCACCAGGTGCGTGGTTTACTAAATTCAAGCACTTCTTCACCACGCATGGATTCCGGGCCTGTCAAAGATCTCGGACCCCTCAACTACTTTCTTGTTCTCCAAGTTATTCGGGATGGTGATCATATTATGTTCAACTAGTCTAAATACAAACTTCCTCACTTGAGCCAAAATGCAAGATGCCAATGCTATCCGTTCTCCCGGAAGAATCCATATCTCGCCTCACTAATGGCGATCCATTTGATGATCCTCAATTATATCCTCAGATTGTTGGTGCTCTTCAGTACATAACGATCACCCGCCCTGAGATATCCTTTGTAGTTAATCGGGTTTGTCAGTTTATGCATTCACTTCGCACTCCCCGTTGACAAGCGGTAAAATGCATCCTTTGCTACTTAAAAGGTATGTGTTCTCTTGGTTTATGACTCGACCGCCCTGAGATATCCTTTGCAGTTAATCGGGTTGGTTGGGTTGCGGATCGCAATGACTTCTTCTTGCAATATGTGTTCTCTATTTATCTTGGTCATAATCTCGTTAGTTGGACATCACGTAAACAAAAGGTTGTGTCCCGTTCAAGCGCCGAGGCTAAGTTCCGTGCCCTTTCCTACACTGTTCCTGAGTTGATGTGGATTGTGCAACTACTCAGTGAACTTCGTGTCTCTCTCTCCGCTCCGCCGCTCCTACTCTGTGACAACGTTGGCGCCCAATTTATGTCCTCTAATCCAATTGTTGGCACTCGCTCCAAGCACATTCACTTGGATTACTTTTTTGTTCGTGAGCCGGTCTGTAACACCCCAAATTCTAAGAACTCAGGGAGCTACTGGTTAGGACCTCACAATGGGTCCCGACCTTAGTTTGACAACAATTTAACTTGGATCTTACAACAAGGCACAAAAGTATTTAAAACATTTGAAAACTTTAGACAATATATACATGAAGAATATGTATCAGCCTTACAAAGCAAAGGTACCAAAACGACATATATGAAGAACATAAGACATTCCCGTCCCCAACTAAATGAGTACGTGGACCCGGCTGACCATTCCCTCCGGATCTCCCTACAACTGTTTTAACCTGCAAGACATCTACAAGCGGTATAAAACCGTTAGCTAACATTCTATGCATAAGTATAAAGGTAAAAGCACAAACACACAACATACACAATCAACATGCAACACTCAATCCTTTTATTATCTTTAATTAGGTGATAGGTTATTACTAATGATACTTATTTTGTAACACGAGGGATTCCCAAACCTCGCCCCTGTCCCCGTTTACCAACGCGGAATGGTACTAATGCATTTGACCGTCTACCGGACTGGGTTGGTCGCAGGGAACCTCCTAGACTCTCGCAAGAGCTAGGCAAATGATGTCACGACCCGTTATCATACACTTGGGTCAATTACGTAAATAATAAAGTCGGCCTAATCCGGTTTCGTTGTTTATCATAACTAACAAACACCACTCATACACATTACACTCAAACAAGAAGCCAGCTAAGTAAGTCCGTGGACTTACCTGAATCAGATCTCGACTCTCTTAATCACAACTCAATCAGTAACTGTATAACTCGGTTGACTGTCAAAGGAGGCAAGTGTGTCAGCACACTTTCTTGGTAATTAGAAGTCTAAGACTTCTAAGGTAGTAGGTCCTATTAGAACAGAATTTAATACAGTACCAATTTATGGTAAAATGACTATTTTACCCTTGGTCCCGGAATTTCCGAAAACTCAGAATATGTACTTAAATTATAATTTGAGGCTAACTAACCCTATTCTACTCCCTAGGATGATTTTAGGTAACAACTAGAAAAACTACCCATTTTCTATTTCCCGAAAAGTCACTAAAGTCCAACTACAGCTTCAAATATAAAATTCGAATAATCTTATAAAAATTCTGAAATAATTCCCTAGATCATCTATGATATCCCATCTACTCGTAGGAGAAAGAATTTCTTAAAACTATTAAAACATCGCTTCTACAAAAATTTTTAAAGTTGGTTACAACACTTAACAAGTAGCACACTATCTTAACTTTGAAAAAAATCATAACTCCTAAACTACTCGCTGGATTCATCCCAAAATTTGATATGTTCCACTATAATATCTTATCTCTAATATATCCAAAATTCAGCCGCAAAGGAGATCAAAATCCTATTTAAAACTATCTCACAAAACCGAATTTCAGCACAACAGAAAAACTGCTTACGACTCAATCTTGGAAAAATCATAAATCCCAAACCACTCACTGGATGCCTCTCAAATTTTAATATGTTCTACAACAACATGTCAACTATATCATATCCAAAATTCAAGCCCAACGGAGATCAAGAGCTTATTCAAAACCATCTCACAAAACAACATCACTAGCTGTTTTCCCCAACACTCAGCACATATATACAAAACACAATAACTCTCAAACCGTAACTCCGATTCTTCCCAAATTTTAGTATATTATACTATACAATATCGACTAAAACATATCCGAAAATCAACCAGAAAGGAAGAGTCTAACATACCCAAAAATGGACCCGAAGTTGACTGATCCACACTTCCGAAAATTCTGGAAAACGCAAGAATTTGTACAGCTCTCCTACGGTTGTTCTGAGTAGGTTTAACAGACGAAACGGGTACACGTTAGGCAAGGAAAAGGTGGATTGAAGTGTAGTGTAGCAAGGGTTACAAGCCTTACCCGATTCCGAGACTCGAAGGCATGAAGGAAGATGATGGCTCTCACATTCATAGCCTTGTCGGAAACTGAAGAGGTCCAATACGAGGCTGCTGGGCACGACTCCAGGGGCTGGAAGGCGACTGGAGTGGAGGGTCGACAGAGAAGGTTGTAAGGGATGCAGTGAGGCTGCTGAAGTTGTTGCGAGATTTCCTGTCTGTTGCTACACGACCCAGATCAGAGGCGGAAGTAGGAGTCTTCAGCAGCTCGTCATCTGGAGGTGCAGTCCGGTTGATTGCTGGTTGCAGAAGGCTCGTCCAGGGGCAGATCGGTGGGTGTTGTTTGCACGGGCTAGACGTGCAGAGGGCTGAGTGTAGAAGGCCGATTGTAGAAGGCTGAGGCAGCACGTTGGCGAGCAGTTGTGTCCGGGTGTGCAGGGCGTTGGCATGCAACAGCAGTCCCAGGCGCTTGTGTGAGGAGCAGGAGGGAAAAACGATGTTTCCTGTATCTCCTGGTGTGTCATCGACAGGCAGAACCGGCAAGTAGTGGTCGTCGGGATGTGGAGAGTTGGAACGGTTACAACTTCAGGCGTAACTCTTGCAGCAGGATCCGGCGGTTTTAATGAAAGGAGATACTCGTAACAGCTGGGAGCCTGGTGAGTCAGCAACGTGTCTTCTGGTTGCACAATACATGGGCTGGGCTGAGATGCTGCTTGGGCTGGTGTAGAGCAAGGGATATAAGAGTTTCAGCACTAGGAAGGAAGGAAGGAAATGGGCTGAAATAAGAGAAGGAATTGA
The DNA here is from genome assembly GCA_033239125.1 of Fagopyrum homotropicum. Taxonomy (NCBI): domain Eukaryota; kingdom Viridiplantae; phylum Streptophyta; class Magnoliopsida; order Caryophyllales; family Polygonaceae; genus Fagopyrum; species Fagopyrum homotropicum. The sequence continues at coordinate 57,999,863 of BSWB01000008.1, read as the reverse complement.
TGGGCTGAAGTTGTCAAGCCTTGTCAAAACCTTGTCAACAGCTTGTCATAGCCATGCATGGTTTGTCACGAACTTGTCCGGCTTCGTCATGACCTCGTCTCAGCTTTGTCATGATCTCGTCTCAGCTTTGTCATGATCTCGTCTAAAGTCGTCGTTAAGAATTAATTATAAGAATTAGGGTTTGATATAATTCTATCATTTTATGTGAATTAAATTCTACATAAAATGATAAATAATTATAAGAATTAGGGTTTGACATAATTCTATCATTTTATGTGAATTAAATTCTACATAAAATGATAAAATTTGTGAAGAAAGAAATACTAGATAGAATGGGAAACCGTCAACGGCTCGAAGTCCGATTTGATTCGGAATTAAACGGAATAAAAATTCCGGATATTACACGGTCGACATTCGCCAACTTGTTGTGAAGCATGTCCCCTCATCAGCCCAAATTGCAAATATCTTCACGAAGCCACTTGGCTCAAGTCGCTTCCTTGAGTTACATTCCAAGCTTCAAGTCGGAGACCTTACTTTCTCTTGCGGGAGTATCGACGGATATACCCAATGGGCCGAAGCCCTAATTAATATTCTATGTATTGTTGTGTATCTTGATGTATACATACTCTTAACCCTAATCAATACATAAATGATTTACATCTCTAAACCCTATTATTATGTACCTACTAGAAAAACTTCCGACAAAAGGAATCGAGTAGACCAAAAACAAAATGAAACCGGGTAAAGAAGATGAGTAGTAAATTGCCATTATAGCGGAAGATGAAAGAGTAAGCGGAGGGGAAAAGACGCTAGGAAATGGAGAAAATGACAAAGTTGAAGACATGCGCAACCAAAAAGACGTCCACTACATTCCGAAGGACACGGCCACACGGGCCTTCCAAGGAGACGTTTGGGCTAAAAATACGGACACACTAAATAATAAAGAGGGATGTAAAAGGTAAAAAAACACTACTATTCATTTGGACAACTATTACTTGTAATGCATAAAGGATTCATGTGTCATTGCCGCCTTCATGTATAACACCTGAGAGTGCCACCGAGATTGTCGCAGAGTTTACTAGAGTGACCCTATTCTTCCTCGTCTGGTGCATTTGTTTTGGGGCGTATTATATGCACAATCTTCAATTTACTCATTACCTAATAAACTCGTATTGCGGTGGCACTAGATGGGCGCAGTTGGATGGCGCCGGCTTCAAATTCGGGCGCCATTAAATGGCGCCGGTGTCCATTTATAAAATTAAAAAAATATATATAAATCGACTTTCTGGACTGGTTTTAGGTCAATAAATGTTGACGGATGGATCACAAAACTTCACCATTCTTCCTCATATGTGAAAGAAAACGTAAGCAGCTAACATGTTAAAACATTAACCTTTATTTGGTTTGAGGAAATCTCGCAATTTTCATTGTGGTTGGTTGACAACTTAGGAGAGAAATTACATGTTCTGATAAATTCATCGATATTGAATCGATATTAGTTGTGAGATCGAAACCATCAATGTCAGATCTAGAAAAAGAACTGAAGAAAAACAACAAAAGCGAAATCCAAGATATTGATGGAAAAACATAAGAAATAATCAGCGCCGCCGGAGATGGTGGGGAAGCCGCCGCCGCTGGAGATGGTGGGAGTTGGATTCAGCCGATGCCGTCCAATACCTCTCTATTGTGGAAGTCAATATTAAAAGAAGGAGAAGGTTAATATTAGGGTTGGGCCGCTGCAGGCCCACAATATTGGGTAAAATCCAATATGAGGTTTTCAACTCAATTTTTTTAATAAAAGAACAGGCGACAGCTGCTTGCGTCGGTGTTGAAAATAACTTTTTTTTGTAAAAACGAAGGCTTTGGCGCTAAGCGACGGCGTCCAAACGAACGTTGTCGGAGTGCGAGTTTTTTTAGGCTCGTGGTTAATTTAGGACCGTACATAAATCTTTTTTGTTTGTTTTTTAGAGATCTTATTTATGCCCTAAATTAATGATGGCGGACTCTGCAGAATGGAAGTAGACGCAGAGGTGTGACGTATAAATTGTCTGCTCTACTTTTGAGCCCAAACTTCCTATATTTTGTGGGTGATGTTAACCAACGTAGAACAACCCATTCACTTTCTCTTTCTTCTTCTTCAATCCATCTCTATTTTATAATGTTTACAAACTTAGGGGGTGTATTCAATTCTGACTTTTACAGATTTTGATTGATTCTTAAATTTGGTGATTTTGTGGGATATTTTAATTCTATATAGAGTCACTACAGATTCTGTGGAAATCTTATATGTTGGGGGAAGATTTCTATGGAGTTTAGGTATGTATATAAGTAATAAAGAATCCTACAAAATCAATTAAATAATAGATTCTTTTAAAATCAACAAACTTTTAAATATCATAGGAATTTTATGAAAATTTTAAATCCTAATTGAATACCTACAGATTTATATGGACTTTTAAAAATCTATATTAAATATCCATAGACTTTTAAACTCCAAAAAAATTCTGTAAAATCTTAAATATCATAGTTTGGCCTTCCTTTGTTTTCTTTTTCTAATAATGCTAACCAAGTATTTAATCAATTATGGGCTAATTTGGTTAGTAGGCCATTTCCAGTTTATATTCTACTAACTAGGCTTTTTCTATTTTTTGTTAAGTAAGTATACCCCTATTCCTATTTTTACCGTCCTCTTTTTACGGTGAAAACTCTAGCCGGTTCTTCTCCCGTATAACGCTACCCATCCTCCTCACTCTCTTCTCTACTTCTTTCAACCTCTCTGGATCTGGATCTGATATGAGGCGTCACAACTCTCTCAACCATCACATTCATCTTTCCCCTTCTCTTTCCCCTCCCCCAACCTGGTCCTCAAGAGAAGCAAGTCCGTCGTAGCCCCTAGTGGTTCCAACGAAGAGTATCCGAAGGCCTCTTCTTCTAGATCCTCCTCTGCCAGAGACCTCGAACCGGCCCCTCCACAAGCAGCTATTTCGAAGAAGGCGGATTACATGATCTAGATCTGTAGATCTGTAGCAGCGGAAGTCGTCGGAGGTGCACCTTCAAGGGTTAGAATGGAACTCTTCTTTCATTTATGGCCTCTTACTGTTTATGGCATTCAAATTTTTGGATCTTGAATCTTTTTGGATCTACATCTGTAGATTTGTGTAATTTTAATTAGGAGGGAGTTGCCAACTAATAAGTATAACTAGATCCGATCCAACGGCCATCAACACCCTTCCCATCTTTCACCTCTCACCGGATATCTTTGTTCTCCTTACTTACTATTACCGTATTTCTCTCTGACCAGTGACCCACTCCTCTTCTATCTCCTCCATTTCCAGCCAGCTTTAACTTAATACTATTACTAGTTGCTACTGTCGTGATTTTCTCTCCGACCATTTCGCTGGTGACTATAATCACTTCCCGTTGCTCATTCAAGATGGAAATGTGTTCATTCAATGTATAGAAACAATAAAACCAGAGTATTTGCCTGACGAAGATCCAAGTATAAGTTGTGCCCCAAAACATATGAGTTTGCATTGTTCAGCTTTTCTACTATGGTAACTTTTTCGATGGTTGCAAGGTTGTGAAGAAATGCAAGGTTGTAGATCTAGATGAAGGAATGCAAGGTTGTGAAGAAACATGAAACTGTTTGTATATTAACTTTGATAAATTGTCATAAAAGGTTGTAACATATTTTTTTTTTAATAATTTTGGTATGTAGAAAATTATGGTATGAATAATTTCTGGTATGAATAATTTCTGATATGAATAATTTCTGGTATGTATAACTTCTGGTATGTATAACTTATGGTATGTATAACTTATATAAAAAAAGAAAATAATAAAGAAAATAAAATTCTGGTATGAAAAAATTATGGTATGAAAAATTTCTGGTATGAAAAAATTATGGTATGAAAATTTTCTGGTATGAACTTCTGGTATGAAAATTTCTGGTATGAAAATTCTGGTATGAAATTTCTGGTATGAGAAATTCCGGTATGAAAAATTCAGTCCAGAAAATAAAAAAGAAAATAAAAAATAAATAAAAAAAAGGCAAGAAAAATAATAAAAGAAAACAAATTCAGTAATTAAAAATTAAAAATTATAGTTATATAACAAATAACAAATATCATTTATTCTTTCTTTCTAATAATAGGGTTAATAATTTTTACCTACTATTAAATGAAAGTGGTAAAAAATTTGAGCAAAAACTCAAAAAAGCCTAGTATGTCAAATTCTCCCATCAATTATTATTATTGTTAATTATCATTAAAAATAAGTATTATTAATATTAAGGTTATTCTTAATATTTTTAAGTAATAATAATAATAACTATCAATCTATCTCATATTAATTATAATTCATTTTGTGGGTGATGTATATTAAAATTTAACAAGTTTATCAATAATTAACTAGTGTTCTTAGTATTTTTAATTATCATTAACAATAATAATCATCAATCTATTTCATTTTACTAATAATTGTAATAGCTAGGATTTTCGAATTCTAACTAATGTTGATTAACTTAATCGTTGATAGTAATTGACATATAACTCGCGAAGATTTCGCAAGTGAGGAGTATGAATCCCACCGTTATGTTCCTCGCGTAATTTTGGACGTTTGGGAAAATTTTTACTTTTTCCCCCGGGTAATTATTTTTACCCTCCGGTGTTATTTGGAGCATTTGGGAGCTCCAATTAATAAAAATGTAGTTGAGAGAAATGATCAGGACATCGGATATGTCCTAGATATGAAATAACATGAAGAGGCAAAACGGCCAAAAGAGTCGCTATTTCGTTTCTTAACGGCTAAGAAAGACGGCTTAGGAATACACGTTTTCCGAGGCAGCTGTGGAATAATTATCCCTACAATATTCGAAATTTAATGTTCCAATCTCGAGAAGTTTGGAGAAAGAGGTTTGACCCGCCTTTGGATCGGTTAAAGGATAATTATCGTCTTTGCTAAAGGATAATTATCGTCTTCACTATAAATAGCGGAAAATCCTTTATTAATTCATTTTCTTTCACGTTTCCTCGTAAAACCTCTGATTTCTCTCAACCTTCAAACTCATATCTACTCTCCGTTTCTAATCCGATTTCAATTCCGTTTGAGTTTCTGGATTCCTCTCTTCATTCTCTTCATATCGGTACCGAGTTTCTGCATTTCCGAGTATATGGAGGGCTGGTCGAGCATATATGTCACCAGGACGGTTCCGTCGCTCAGATTCCGGTGAATTTGATGTTGTCCATGCGTAGCCTGCGTCGCTGCGTTTCCGAATCTTCTTTCAGATCGTCAATCGGGTTAGTAACGAATAAGTTATGAATTTATTCGTTTTCCGTACTGCGATTTGGCCTAAATTGACTTTAGGCTTGTCAAAATGGATAATTAGAAATTCCATTATGGTCGTTATATTATTCTGGTGATTATGGGTTGTTTGTTTGATGAAATCTGATGACAGGGGGTTTAGAAATTGCCTGCGGGCAAAACGTTATTCTGACGAAATCTAATTAATTAATTAAAGGTTAATTAATTAAATTAGGATTAGAATTGAGATTGAGGAATGTTGATTAGATACTACCTTGAGATTTGAGGAATTGTGAGTTATGTTGAAATATTGAGGTTTAGTTGGTTGTGAGGCTTATAGATTGATTATGATCCTTATGGATCCCTTGGGTCTAGATGTGACCTTTGTGATTGATAGGAGTATTGATATCTCTTTATGCCTTGTTATTAGGCAGTGTCCCTCTCAGGATTGGAGGTTGATCGTGGTTATGATTGTACGAGGTTGAGGTAAGTCCGTAGGACTTACTTAGCTACCATCCGTATATTGGGTGTTTGCATGAGTGGTGTGTGCTTTATATGTTTGCTATGATAGCATGAGTTGTCGTTTTTATCGACCTATGTTCTATTGACTGCCCCTCTGCGTGGTTGTGATAACCTTTCCCTTTCATCCCGCCGTGGAGTCTGGGAGGTTCTCTGATGTCGGGTCAGACTGGTTTATAGGAAGGGCGCAATCCACTCCCATAGGGTACACGGATTGTGTGACCGATACTCGTACAGCTGGACATTGTACTCAGAGGCGGGGATGTATCGGTCCTCGTGTCACATACTTTCATCTATCTATATATATATATATATACGGTTTTTGTGTGAATGGTTATTATATAAAGATAATAAATGGGTAAATGTGTGATATCATGCTGATGTGTTTATCTTTCATGATTGTGCTTGTGCTTATGCATTACCTCATATATGTATGGTTAGCTAACGGTTTCATACCGTGTTGTAGATGTTTACAGGTTAGGCGCTACTGGGTGATCTGGCAGGGTGACAGGCCGAGGACTCTCGTACATTAGGTGGTTGGTTTGGGGTTGTTGTGTTTCCCCTCCTGCGTGAGGATGATCTTTTGTACCTCCTATGTGAGGATGTCGTTTTATATACTCGGCTATGTTGTTGTTTACTTTGGGTCGTACAGTTTATATTGTTTTATGTATTTGTTTTATATTTGTTAGTGTCATGTTGTAAGGTCTAGTGAACTTGTTGTCAGGCTAGGGTCAGGATCCATTGTGAGATCCTAGCCCAATGTGACATCCCGAGTCCCGCGGATTCGGGGTGTTACAGAGTTGGTATCAGAGCCCTGGTTGACAACAATGACACTTGCTACCTGCAATGAGGTTTGATAGGTAAAATAAACAGAGCCCACATGGGATTTGACGTTTTTAAAGGTTTTGGTTTTAAGTGTGGTTTTGGGATAGAATGTACGAGAAGTCGTCACCTCTGCCATGGATCTCTGCAGCGTAGATATGCATATATATCTGCATGTACTATGGATTATGTGGATGTATTATATACATATCGATACATATGGCATATATATAGCCTTATAAGCTTAGGTGCGTATACTCTGCAGATGGCTCAGACTAGAGCAACATTTGTAGTGGAACGAGGTGGGAATATGCCCCCTCTTCCTCCAGTAGTGATAAGTCAGGGACCAGTTTTCGTTGTTGTATCGCCTATAGCAAAGGACGACCATGAAGAGCTTGATTACGTCTCGATGAGTGGACTCGAGTTTCAAGAATATATGCAACAAGTATATGAAGCGGTGATAGCGGGTAGATCCACACCAGATTTACCAACAATTGCGAGATCAACTGAAGCTTATGGATCCGGAAAGAAGCAATAGACTGAATCAGTTAGTGGAGAAGCCAAGATGATGAATGGTGAACCAAGTCCGATATCAGGACAATCTAGTGATCCTTTGGCCATGAAGATGACTGGCAAGGAACTACAATGTTTTAACTGCGTGGAAGTTGGGACATTGGCGAGTTGTGTGCCCAAAGACGCCCATCATATGCTTTACGTGTGGTAAAGCAGGGCATAGAGCAAAGTTTTGTCGACAGGGCAAGGCATTGTCTTTACAGGTTCCCTTCAAGAGTGAGATCATTCCAGGTGGACGACGAAGGTCGAGTTACCCTTCAGTTGCACAGGTTGCAAGGATGGGACGATTATTTTACAATTGTGGCTATCCAGATCATTTGCATTTTGAGTGCACTTTGGCACCGAGAGCTTGTTTCATTTGTGGTGAACTAAGCCATCTGGCCCCTTTTTGTCAGTAAGATAGTGTTTCTTCCCAGCAAGACCTTCCTCTTTCCGGTGCAGAAAGAGTGGAAGTGGCGGCTATAGTAATGACCTTAGTGATACCTGAGGAGCATGGATCTGACATTGAGTGATGATATGTAGAGGAGCTACGAGTGTTAGCTGTTATAGGTACCATTCTCGTTAATGGTTTACCTGGTGGAGTTTTGTTTGTTATGAGTGCTATGCACTTCTTGTCTTTCGATGCATGCATTAATGGTTGATCTTTGATATATAGTAGAAGGTGGACTTTCCTTTACAGGATTACCAGTTAGGGGTCTGAGGTACCCGCGAGATATGTGTTTGTTCCCTTATTCCGGGACTTGTGTATGACTTGTAGACTTCTTTGTCATGATGTAGGTGCATGAGGAAGTCATTATGTGTATGGATTGTATGAATAGATATCATGCGGTGTTAGATATTAATAGTAAGGCTATTATAGTCTTTACTGAGATGGTAATTAGAGGTCTTCTAAGGTTAAGACCTTTGAAGAGACGGGTTTGTCATCAGGACTGTACGAGCAGCGAGCTGATAGCACGGGGATGTGACGCCTTCTAGTGTTATACCATGAAGGAGCGAGATAGTCCAACAATGGAAGGTATTCCAGTTGTTTATGAGTTTATAGACGTGTTACTGAACCGTCTAGTTTCCACCTCAGCGGAGTGTGGACATTGTTATTGAGTTGAAGTATGATACAAGATTGAATGGGAAAGCCACACTATATGGTGCTTGTTGAGATATTGTACTGATAACTTGAAAAGTTGATCGAAACGGGTTTACCCTAGTGGGTTCCATGTTCCGTATTGACGACCTGATGAGTTAGCTTCAAGAAGCAATTGTGTTTTCAGGATTCCTTTGTGCTCAAGATATCCCTAGTCATGGATGAGAGAGCAGCATGTGTATGAGATAGCATCCCATACCCGTTATGGACACTACGAGTTTGTAGTGATGTCATTTGGGTTGAAAAATGTTTTAGTAGTTTTTATGGAGTTGATGAACAGTATCTTCATCGACTTCCTTGATTAGTTGGCGGTGGACTTCATTGATGACACGTCAGTATACTCTCATAGCAGAGAATAGTAGACCGATCGTTTGAGGACCGTTCTGCAGATTTCGAGAGATAGAGGTTTGTATTCTACGCTCTCTAAGTGTAAGTTGAGGTGCCAGCGGTAGCCTTTTTAGGCCATGTTGTCTCCGCCAGTGGGATCATGGTTGACCTGGCGAGAATTAAGTATGTTGTAACATGGGAGATACTGATGAACATTAAGGAATACGTAGTTTTCTCGGCTCAGCCGATTGCTACCAATGCTTTGAGGAAGGATTTTATATGATTACGTATTCATTTGCGAGTCTTTTGAGAAGACCGTACCGGTGTGATCTTCATGTCAGATTTCTATAGATTATAGAAATCTGAAGTATATTTTATGCAACAGGGGTTGAATAACCACCAGTGTTAAGAGCTTAAGTTGATCAAGACTTTGACTTGAAGATTCCATATCATTTAGAGAAGTTGAACGTTGTCGCCAATAACTTGAATGGAAAGACGCTCCAAGAGAAGATGATTGTGAGACTGATAGTTCAGCCTCAACTTCAGAGAGATCTAGCTTGGCTAGAGTTGGACAATCAGTTCCTTGATGAGGATACCCTGTTATACCTAAGAGGTTCTACCTGGTCTGTTGGATGAGGTCCAACAGAAGCAGGAGACCTGCCTGGCCTTGACAAGGTTTAGAGAAAGGATGTCTCGTACTGAGGCACCATAGTTCTCCATGGGAGTAGATGGACTGATGAAGAGTCATGACCGCTTTTGTGTACCTGCTGATGCAGATAGAGACATAGATATTACGGTATACCCACTGTACGCCTTATTCAGTACATTCAGGTACGAGTAAGATGTACCACGAGATGAGACGATTATATTATATGAAGCCGATATAACCTGATTTGTGATACAGTGTGTGACCTGTCAGCAGGTCCAGATAGAGTATTTCCGATCTAGAGATAAGCCCTACCCACTACCAGTGCAGTAGTAGAATTTGGGAGGACATCTCTATGGACTTTTTTTTTTATGGGATTGTGACCTAGTAGAATATTTATGTTATCTGGATTGTTGGTAACAAATTAATGAAACCGGCACGTTTCATTTCTATCATAAGGACGTGGCTAGTGAATGAATTGGCTTAGGAGTACACTAGACAGATAGTGAGACTCCATGGTATACCGAGAACGATCATTTCTGATCGAGATGGATGTTTTTACTTTGAGATTTTGGGCAGCAGATTCAGACTGCTTTGGGGACGAGTTTGTACCTCATGACTACACTTCACCCCCTGACAGATGGTCAGTTAGAGAGGATCATCTAGATCTTAAAAATCTATTATAAGTTGTAAGTTGAATGGGAAACGTGGATGGTTATATTACCTTCCATTAATGAGTTTATTATATAACAATGAAGGATGTGCATCTTTTTAGGATGACCCTATGAGTCAATATATAGACATAGATGTCGTATATCCTTATGCTAGAAGTGATCTAGCAGTAGAAGTGGAATAACACCTGACCAGACTCAGGATTTTATAGTTCAAGTAACGTTGATTGAAGGAAGAATGCTGGATGTACAGAGTCGCCAGATATTATATGTAGACAAGAGGCGTTAACCTCTAAAGTTCAAGCGAAAGTTCATGTCCGGATGTAAGTATCTCAGCTGCGAGACGTTAGACGTGTTAATATGGAAAGGGAACTGAGTTTCCAATATGATGGTTTATTTGAGATCGACCAGTACGGAGAAGGCAGCATGATGTTTAGCTTTGCCTCTGAGATTAGAGGATATCCACCCAGTGTTTCTTATGTCTCAAATGAGGAAGTATATACCAGACTCGAGACACCTTGTGAGTTACGATGATTTGGTGGTTGAGTCCAACCACACTTTTGTTGAGCATTCGATTACATTCTTGGAATGAGATATGAAACGCTTTCATTCGAAAGACATTCCCATATTGAGGATATGATGGTCGAGATGAAGACTTGAAGAGGCTATGTGAGAGACTGAGGATAGTATCCTGAGGAACTATCCAGAGTATATGTTGGGACAGGCCCATTTGTGGGTGCACGAGTAGATCTTAGTGCTATCTTGATGAATGTTGTGCTTATGTGCTTATATGCCTTGATGTGTTATTCCATGCTAGCTGTGATGTGATTTATGATCTTAGTAGATCTTGATGTGCTAGCGTGATGTATGCTATAGCTGGAGATGATTACTTCCTCCACGCTACCCGATTATGATCATATTTATAGCTGGAGATGGTTCTTTCCTCCATGCTATTTGAGTGGGATTATGATTCAGCTGGAGATGGTTCTTTCCTCCATGCTACCTTGATGGACATAGTTCAGTGGAGATGTGATTCCTCCATGCGATATATATGTTTATGGGTTGGCTAGAGACGTATTTCCTCTATGCATGTGATATGTTTTGGCTAGAGATGTGCTTCCTCTATGCCTTGTGATGTGGAATGGCGAGAGACGTGATTCCTCTACGCCTGTGGGTAGCGTTATGGCCCTGTTTCCTGGAGTGATGATTCCTCCATGTTTATACTTGAGGTTATAGATTGTTATAGGTTGTGATCTTTTGAACGGAGATGTGATACCTCCGATAGAAAGAGTGAGAGTTATACCTCGGCGTATGGGTCCGAGAGGATTTGGGAATTGTTCAAGTTTCGGGACGAAACTTTTTTTAAGGGGTGTGTGATGTAATAGCTAGGATTTCCGAATTCTAACTAATGTTGATTAACTTAATCGTTGATAGTAATTGACATATAACTCGCGAAGATTTCGCAAGTGAGGAGTATGAGTCCCACCGTTATGTTCCTCGCGTAATTTTGGACGTTTGGGGAAATTTTTACTTTTTCCCCGGGGTAATTATTTTTACCCTCCGGTGTTATTTGGAGCATTTGGGAGCTCCAATTAATAAAAATGCAGTTGAGAGAAATGATCAGGACATCGGATATGTCCTAGATCTGAAATAACATGAAGAGGCAAAACGGCCAAAAGAGTCGCTATTTCGTTTCTTAACGGCTAAGAAAGACGGCTTAGGAATACACGTTTTCCGAGGCAGCTGTGGAATAATTATCCCTACAATATTTCAATTTTAATGTTTCAATCTCGAGAAGTTTGGAGAAAGAGGTTCGACCCGCCTTTGGATCGGTTAAAGGATAATTATCGTCTTTGCTAAAGGATAATTATCGTCTTCACTATAAATAGCGAAAAATCCTTTATTAATTCATTTTCTTTCACGTTTCCTCGTAAAAGCTCTGATTTCTCTCAACCTTCAAACTCATATCTACTCTCCGTTTCTAATCCGATTTCAATTCCGTTTGAGTTTCTGGATTCCTCTCTTCATTCTCTTCATATCGGTACCGAGTTTCTGCATTTCCGAGTATATGGAGGGCTGGTCGAGCATATATGTCACCAGGACGGTTCCGTCGCTCAGATTCCGGTGAATTTGATGTTGTCCATGCGTAGCCTGCGTCGCTGCATTTCCGAATCTTCTTTCAGATCGTCAATCGGGTTAGTAACGAATAATTTATGAATTTATTCGTTTTCCGTACTGCGATTTGGCCTAAATTGACTTTAGGCTTGTCAAAATGGATAATTAGAAATTTCATTATGGTCGTTATATTATTCTGGTGATTATGGGTTGTTTGTTTGATGAAATCTGATGACAGGGGGTTTAGAAATTGCTTGCGGGCAAAACGTTATTCTGGCGAAATCTAATTAATTAATTAAAGGTTAATTAATTAAATTAGGATTAGAATTAAGATTGAGGAATGTTGATTAGATACTACCTTGAGATTTGAGGAATTGTGAGTTATGTTGAAATATTGAGGTTTAGTTGGTTGTGAGGCTTATAGATTGATTATGATCCTTATGGATCCCTTGGGTCTAGATGTGACCTTTGTGATTGATAGGAGTATTGATATCTCTTTATGCCTTGTTATTAGGCAGTGTCCCTCTCAAGATTGGAGGTTGATCGTGGTTATGATTGTACGAGGTTGAGGTAAGTCCGTAGGACTTACTTAGCTACCATCCCTATATTGGGTGTTTGCATGAGTGGTGTGTGCTTTATATGTTTGCTATGATAGCATGAGTTGTCGTTTTTATCGACCTATGTTCTATTGACTGCCCCTCTGCGTGGCTGTGATAACCTTTCCCTTTCATCCCGTCGTGGAGTCTGGGAGGTTCTCTGATGTCGGGCCAGACTGGTTTATAGGAAGGGCGCAATCCACTCCCATAGGGTACACGGATTGTGTGACCGATACTCGTACAGCTGGACATTGTACTCAGAGGCGGGGATGTATCGGTCCTCGTGTCACATACTTTCATCTATCTATATATATATATACGGTTTTTGTGTGAATGGTTATTATATAAAGATAATAAATGGATAAATGTGTGATATCATGCTGATGTGTTTATCTTTCATGATTGTGCTTGTGCTTATGCATTACCTCATATATGTATGGTTAGTTAACGGTTTCATACCGTGTTGTAGATGTTTACAGGTTAGGCGCTACTGGGTGATCTGGCAGGGTGACAGGCCGAGGACTCTCGTACATTAGGTGGTTGGTTTGGGGTTGTTGTGTTTCCCCTCCTGCGTGAGGATGATCTTTTGTACCTCCTATGTGAGGATGTCGTTTTATATACTCGGCTATGTTGTTGTTTACTTTGGGTCGTACAGTTTATATTGTTTTATGTATTTGTTTTATATCTGTCAGTGTCATGTTGTAAGGTCCAGTGAACTTGTTGTCAGGCTAGGGTCAGGATCCATTGTGAGATCCTAGCCCAATGTGACATCCCGAGTCCCGCGGATTCGGGGTGTTACAATAATAATTAATTATTATTATTATTATTATTAATCATCGTGGAATGATAATATATATATATATATAAGAGAAAATTATCTAAACAGTACCTTATCTTTTGCTATCTTTTGGCCTGACTAAGCTTTAGTACCCCATCCTTTTAACTATTAGAACGGTATCTCATCTACTCACCCCGACCGAAGATTAGTACATACGGTATTGTTCACACGTTAATCTCTAAGAACGGCGTTAAATGTCAGGGGTAAATTTGTCCTCCTATCTTTAATATACTATTCCATTTTTATTTTTATTTTTTTTTCTTTTTTGAGGACTTTTTTGCAAAATCCCCAAATTCTCTTCAAACCCTTATTTTCTCTGTCCTCCACCACCTTCTCCCACCGCCTCTCAGATCTACCATGGGCATGGACTTGGCTACATTCAAGTTTCTCCAGATAGATGTCGATGATGGAATTTCTGCGCCGGAGTGAGTTTAGTATATTACGAATCAAACACATTACTCCAATCTGCAAATCTATGCCTCCGCATCTCAATGTTTCAATAAGGACCGCCAATGGATCATCGGTTTCTGCATTTAGATCAAGAATCAAACACAAGACTTCAATTTGCAAAAGTCGAACCAAGCACAAGAAAGATTGTTCTGCATCAGAGGCGAAGCCCAACTATTTCGATTGGATTTTTGATAACCAATATGAATGTTTCTGTTTGTCGTCGGAAAGCTTGTCGGATCTTAGGGTTTTGAGTCCTCGTGATTACGAGGTTGATGATGAATGTCTGTTGGTGTCTTTGCGTTCTAGTTTGATTGATTGTAGAAGCAACTTGTTTGATAGGGCTAAATCTAACCTTATTAGTGAAGCTTCTTTGACTCTTGAAGAAGAGGTCGGTCAAAAATGGAGGTTGCCTCAAATCGATTCTTCTTGTGATGAGGATCTTGAACTTGATTTCCCTAGCCCCACTTTCAAGATGAACTCAGTTTTGAATGTTGATGTTGCATCCATGAGTGATTCTCTGGATAAACCAATTGAAATTGTGTTGAAGAGAAGAATTGTTTTTAGTTTACAATATAAACCAGCATATTCATAAAAGTGAAAATGGAACTCAGTGATGGCTGTTGATGTTGCATCCTTCAGTGGTTCTCTGGATAAACCAAGTGAAACTTTGATGATGAATGTATGTTGGTTGTAATTGTTTCTATTGCGTATACTTATATGTGAGAATGCTTCTTAATTAATGTGGGTTCACATTTATAAACAGTTTTTTTATCGATTAAGTTAATAGAAGCTGAAGGTTGAAGGCAGTGATTTCTACTATAATTTAACAGTGCTGAGTTAACTTCTGTAAAAATATATAAGGGTTTGGAGAGAAAATAAGGGTTTGAAGAGAATTTGGGGGTTTTGCAAAAAGGTCCTTAAAAAGAAAAAATTAAAAATTAAAAATGGAATAGTATATAAAAGGTAGGAGGACAAATTTACCCCTGATATTTAACGCCGTTCTTAGAGATTAACGTGTGAACAGTACCGTATGTACTAATCTTCGGTCGGGGTGAGTAGATGAGATACCGTTTTGATAGTTAAAAGGATGGGGTACTAAAGTTTAGTCAAGACAAAAGATGGGATACTGTTTAGATAATTTTCTCTATATATAATATATGAAACATGGTTCCTACTATTCGTACCACCTCATTCATGTTATATGTACCCGTTCTACGCAATGCGTAGACGTAGTAAGTTTTCCTTAATTTTTCGAACCAAATGTATGTTATGGCTACTACATATGCGCTCTACGACTACGCATGACGTATGCGTAGTATGGCTACGCTTTCGTAAAGCGTAGTCGTAGTCATTTTCCTTTATTTTTGAAGGAAATGAGCTTGTTGCTACGGCTACGCATTGCGTACGCGTAGTCGGGGTATGAATAGCATGTTTTAGGTGGTACGAATAGCAATCTCGATGAAACATGGATATAGTATATAAATATATATAATATAAATTAAACATATAAATTTTAGATTAAAAAATATATGTATCTGAAATGTAAATAAAAAGAAATCAATTTTTTTTTTATAAATTATCAAGAATAGTATATCAAAGATACAGACTGTTTAGGTCCGTTCACTGAGTCGTATTATCCGAACATGGTGGTGCGCTAATTGAGATCGACAAATTTAACAAGTTCCCCTCAAACCCATTTTTCTTAGTTTTGGTACAAAAAGAATTTTAACTTAATCCCGATCGACATACGACACGAATAAAAATAAAGTAGACACCCACCAAAAATGATAGTGATTAATCGATTATATAATATGTTTCACCCCCGAACGCGTACATTTTCAAGTGATCCAAACTTGAAGAAAAGATCCAACAAATGAACTAATTTCAATATTAATTTATTAGTATACTTTTTTTTTACTGTTTCAATATAATTTTAAAATTTTTGGTATAACCTAAACTTTTTAAGTCTACACATAATTATAATATTAATTTATAAGACAAATTAGATCAAAAATTAATTAATTTATATTTTGTAAGTGTAGTAATTTACATTTTAATTAAATGTAATGATTACTTATATTTAATTAAATGACACTAATATCCATAATTATTTTATAAATAAAAGTTAACTCACAGAAATGCATAAAGCACAAAAAATCAATTCACCTTAATCTTCTCTCCTTTTCATTTGAATTTGACAGATTTCAGTTTGATGTAGACATGAATTTCGTTATAATGTTTTGGCGGCTGTCCTTTCTTGGTCGATACAATTTCCTAAAAATAGAGTTTTGATTAGTACGAGAGAATGAGATACGGCCGCCAACCCTTAATTGCATGAGGTATGGACACATGTGCCATGGAACACACAGATGTCAAGCAACAGTGCCTTGGAAAGAAAGATGAGTTTTTCCGTCGGTATCTGAAAGAGCGCGGGAGAACCTCCATTGACGCTTAATTTTCAATTCCCCCCGGCCGGACAATGGCGTCTCACAACCCTCGACCTTGTCTTTATCCGATTGTCGACCAATCCAACCCTGATTCCACTTCCCCCTTCCTCTCCAACCCCTCCAATCCTAATTCTCTCTACCCTAATTCCATGTCTATGGCGGGAGGCATCCCCGTGATCCCAACCAATTTGAACCGCGAAGAAACCCTAATTTCAGTCCCTGGCGCAATCGTCCACCTCATCGACAACCACTACAGCCTCCAACTCGCCTCTGGCGTCTTCTCCATTGTCCGTCTCTGGCAGGGTCCGGACATCGTCGCCGTTCTCGCTCGCATCGCCGACGATGTCCAGTGGCCGCTAATGAAGCACGAGCCCGCCGTGAAAGTCGACCATTCTCACTATTTCTTCTCCCTTCCATCTCCACCAGACGGATCAGACTCCGACGATGACGAGACAGAACCGAAGAAGAAAGGGAAGGTTTCCGATTCCAAGTGCGATCTCTTAAATTACGGGCTGAGCTTCGCATCCAAAGGCCAGGAGAAGCTTCTCCGAGATTTGGATAGTGTTTTAGAGACATACTGCGCCTTCTCGGTTCACAAAGTGTCTGTGAAGAGAAAGGAGGAGGTTCTTGTCGGGTCGTTGGAGAGAGAAACCTCGCCGGAAGAGCTACGAGGCGAGGGGAAGAGGGAGCAAATGGAGGAGAGTAGCGCCGCGTATTGGACAACATTGGCACCTAATGTGGAGGATTACAGTGGGAAAGCAGCCAAGCTGATCGCGGGAGGTTCCGGGCAGCTGATTAAGGGTATCCTCTGGTGTGGAGATGTGGCTGTGGATAGGTTGAAGTGGGGTAATCAGGTATTGAAGGAGAGGATGACGCCTTCTGAGAAAGCTGAGATTAGTCCCACCACAATGAAGAGGATCAGAAGGTTAATTTGCTTCTTATCTCCTCATTTGAAGTTAGTTGTATGGTTATGTTATGGGTGTTGTTGGAACAGGGCGAAGAGGGTTACGAAGACGACGCAGAAAGTGGCGAGTGGAGTACTCTCTGGGGTTGTAAAGGTGTCTGGATATTTCATGACTAAACTGGCAAACTCAAAATCTGGGAAGAAGTTGTTCAACATGTTACCTGGGGAAATTCTGCTTGCATCCCTGGACGGATTCAGTGCGTTTCTCATCCTCTAATTAAATTCATTCTAATTTGTGAGACTAAATTATATGTTGTCTCAGGTAAAATATGTGATGCTGCTGAAGTAGCAGGGAAAAATGTACTGACAACATCATCGACGGTGACAAGTGACCTAGTTACCCACAGGTAACGTACATAACTATTTTTTTTAATGACGTATTAATTAAAATGCATTGTGTAATGTTGCAAAATGCAAATGTAATGAAGGTATGGAGAAGAAGCGGGGCAGGCGACGGATGAAGGGCTGGATGCAGTAGGGCATGCCTTTGGGACTGCATGGGCGGCTTTCAAGATCCGCAAGGCGTTAGACCCTAAGAATGCTGTCAAAGCAACTGCTGTAGCCAAATCTGCTGCCAAGGCAGCTGCTTCTGATTACAAAGCCAGAAAGGCCTCTAAGTGACATTTTATCATCTTTATCGCTTTATTAGCACGACGCTCAGATAGTCCTTTTGTTATCTTATATTAAATTTGATCCTTCAAAATGCAATGAAGTATAAGATCCAGACGCCTAAATAATCATTGTTGTTAAATCGTCAACAACCTTCAACAATTATAACATCATCAGGGCACACAACAAGCCCCTTGAAGATTCTCCAAATTGTCCACACCGAACCCATCTAGCATTGTCAATCCATCTTGGACGCTTTTCCCTCATAAGATCGAACCAGCGCTTCACTGATCGACAAGGCAACTTTACTACTCTCAGCAAAATAGCAAAATGTGGGAGAGCTTTCCATACTTTTGACACCCCTTGACAAAGATTCAAGACATGCAAAGATGTCTCCCTTCATATGTAAACATCGCATCACAATTCCATACCCCTCACTCTAATACTCAGATTAGCCTTGCATGGAAGAGACCCATTACATGCCCTGCATGTACAATTTTTAATTTTTGGAGTCATCTTCACTTTCCAAAGAGTCTTCCACCACCTATCTTCACATTCTCAGTCTTATATTTTTGAATTTTTGGAGTCATCTTAACTATAATCAATAACGAATATGACCAAAGATGGTGAGGCTCATCGATCATCATCTCATATACATATGTATATAATATATCAAAGCGAAGCATGAAAGAGGGCCGGAAAGATAAGGATAGGTTCCTTCTGCATTGTACATGTAAATGTCGCAAATCAACACACTAGATTTCATTTCGTTTCTCTTCGTTCGTTGTCGTCCTCTCTAGTGTCAGATTCAGTTGATACGGGATATGCGCCCATGTAGTTGACCCGATCTTTTGAAACCTACAAACTCGATAGAAAGACAACAAAATGAAAGAGATAAGGAAATAGGATAATGTAATGGGGGAATGGATCGGTAGATTGATATATCAAGGTCGGACCCTAAGCGATGACCTGAAAGCATAAAAGACCACGATCGGAAGGATTGCCCAGATACACAACTAGCGAAGTCATGTAGAACTATTCCGCTACAACCAAAACACGATAAGAGTTCTAAAAGAACCCTAAAGCACCTTGGAGGATTGTTTGTGGCTAGTTGAAGCACCCTGCTCTACTAATGGCAATAAAACTCACTCAAACAAGTCCAAACGAGTTGCGGTGTCTACCATCGTTTTCAATCCGTGAAGACGACGGTAGACACCGTATGGGGATAACACAACGTTTTTATCAAAAACTGTTTATATTCAAAATGAAAAATTAAGACACATGACCTCCCTATCTATAGGGGAAGGGCCAACTCTCAAGGTTCATGGGACGGCCTGGTGTACGCGGGCTTGTAAATCCCATTATCCATCTACAATAAGATAAGATTATCCCTAAAAAATAATAAAATAAGATCAATATTCTCAGAAAGATTATATCTCCACTCCTAATAGAAGACTAATAAAATAAGATCTATTTCTAAACTTTCCTAATAGAATACTTAATTTTATTTGTGACTAAAATTACAAATGGTGCAACGTAATCAATTTGGAACAAGATATTAGATTTCTATCCTATGAAATCAACCTTTCACAACGAAAATTACACAAGGGATGATCAGACTCACCACTTTCAAAGACGAAGAAGGCAGTGTGACAGGGGTGCTTAAACAGGGAATTGGAGAACATTTATGTTAAAAGTTTAACCTTAACATGCATTTAAAGTCCACGATCAGAAGGATTAAGGTCGAACCCTAAGCGATGCCCTGGAAGCACAAAAGGTCACGATCAAAAGGATCGCCTAAATACACAATCAGCAAAGTCATGTAGAACTCTTCCGCTACAACCAAAACACAATAAGCGTTCTAAAAGAACCCTAGAACACCTTGGAGGATTACTTGTAGCTAGTTGAAACACCCTGCTCTGTCAATGGAAAGTAAAACACACTCAAATAAGTCCAAGCAAGTTGTGAGGAAGACGTCTCTTACTCAAGTTTGCTTCTCACTCCGTGAGGATAAAAGTAGACGCCACATGAGGATAACACATGTTTATATTCAAGATAAAAAAAATTATGAGGCACGACCTCCCTATTTATAGGGGAAGGGCCGACCCTTAGGATTACATGGGACGGATGGTGAGGGCTTGTAACGTTCATGATCCATTTAGAATAAGATAAATCTATACTAAAAAAATAATAAAATAAAATAAATCTTCTAAAATTATTAAATCTCCTCTGTAAATAATAAAATAAAATTTATCTTTTTTAGATAAGATCTGTTTTAAGTTTCCTATTAAAAGACTTAATTTTATTTGTAAATAAAATTACAAACGGTGCCACATAACCAATTTGGAACTAAGATATTAGATTTTCTATCCTATGAAATCAACCTTTCACAACGAAAATTACACATGGGATGATCAGACTCGCCACTTTCAAAGACACATGGGATGATCAGACTCGCCACTTTCAAAGACGAAAGGCAGTGTGACGGGGGTGTTTAAACAGGGAACTGGAGGGCATTCAATGTTGATAGTTTGCCCTTAACATGCATTTAAATCCAACTCTGGTCATATAAGCCTTGAGCAGATAGATGTACAAGGTATTTGTTGCACTTGTTAGTGTATTAGACGATCCCAGATAGCTAATGACTGTCAATTGGCTTGGCGGAGTGAGCACAACATACCTATATAACATGTCGTCTGCAATTTAGCATCTCATCTGTTACTAGGAAGTAGGAACAACAAACCCAAACAAAGTGAGAGATAAAAGACACCGTCTACCTTAACTACTACTGAATGTATCAATCATCATTTCTGGTTGTCATTCCTCAAATCGTCCAGGCTGTGATTTAGACCTTTACAGGTTCATACTTGTCGCTCACAGAACCACCCTTTTGCTTCTGGTACTCGATGTACCGCAGTGTACTGGCAAAGAAACCATTTGCTGAAGGCTCTGTGATGGTATTGTCACTTTGCATCTCTGTTCTGATTAATTCAATCAAGTCCTGGATCGTCCCCACTGTTATCTGTGCATTTCCCTTCTCAAAAAAGTAGAGATACCTAAGGATTTAAGAAACGAACATTACTTCCGGGCTTCCGTAATCATAAATTCATCTTCTATATTAACATGCTTTCAGGAAGGTGCCTTACTTGTTCAGAATTTCAACGAAAAGCACAAATGATCCGCTGCTCCCACGTGTTGCATTCGACATCTGCTGAGCTGCATTTGCAATTCGGAGTGCTCGCTTCAAGCAAAGAAGAACCCTGCACAATCCATTCAATAAAGATCAATATAAGATATATTTGAAAATTCAATCAAAAACATATCATTTAAATACAAGGCATGTGCCTTCCCATATCTACATTGCCTAAAGTAGTTCAGGCCATGGGTTGCTGAGGTGCGTGCCTAGAACCTTTCACCTTGCCTTTGTGTTAATGCCCATGTACAAAAGTGCAGTGGTGACAAATTTGCAAGCCGAAGAGTAAGTGGATAAAATGGGTGGAGATTATATGTTCTTTTACCCAAGTTGTCTGTCATCTCTAGAGATGTTATCTTTTACAAGGATGAATTCCCATTTCCTAACTGTGACATTCAGTACACCGAACGTGTACTAAATCCCAAGTGACTGGTACTTCCATATGAACACCAATGGCGCTGCAGATATTGCGGGTAACAATACAACCTCTTTCCGGGTCCTCTTTACAAGAAAAAGGGTCGCGACATGGGCACCTAATTAGACAAAAACTGGATTGATTTGGCAACTATACAACTCCAATAACACAAGTCGCAAGCCCTTCCCAAGACTTCCCGACCTGAGCATATTCAAGTACCGAGGTACGGCAGTCATTATATTACATGTGATCAGTTTTCTCACAATCAATGCCGATACTTAGCAGAGATTACAAAAATTTAAGAAGCACTTCATCACTACTTGGAGGCAGTGAATTCCGCATGCTGGCGTGATGCGATGCATAGTAAGACAAGGGCATTGGAAGAGAGGATACACGGACTTTTTCTTCTTTGCCTCAAGATTAGCAAATAAGAAAAAAGAAAAGAAAGGATCAAAATGTTAAGGAAGGTTCTACTAGCATACCTCTCTCCATCCCTTGGGCCATCTGGATCATCAGCCCAGAAAAGATGAGAACATGCGTAAACAGCTCTGCATTGGTCAGGCTTCTTCAAAAGCTTAGCAGAATACTGCACAAATTACAAACGTAAAAAATAACAGCTTTTCAGAATTTAAAAACCCAACATGACTACCAAAATATTCAGAGTACTCGTTACCCCAGTTGCTTTATGAGTTAGAGTGTCCCTATTCTCAACACCAAATACATGTGCCCGCCGAAGAGTGCCTACAATCAGGTACAAAGACGTCACTTGTGCTCTGGAATCCTACGATGATAAACGGAAAAGTTTTAAGAAAACAGCACACGTACAAAGCTGAGGTATTAACTTAACTAAGATTGGATTGTTACCGATATTTCTTCTTCATATAAGATATACGCTTGGGTGAAAAACTCGTAGGCAACAGGCTCAAGATCACAATCATTTGCAGCCTACAACACAGATATGTTATAAAAAGCACCTTGCCAGACATATTCTGACCTACAAGGCTAGAATTGTAGGTCATGATTAAAAAATACCTCAGCACATAACAGGTACAGTCTCAGCGATAATTCTGGAGCCGGAACATCAGAAAGAGCCACAATGATCTAGTAAAATTACCAAATATAAAAGGCAAATCATATCAATAATCTGCAGCATAAGCTTCTTACTCAATATTCTTTCAAGTACTCAGTCCACCTCAAAGTGTTCCCAAAATTAGGAAACTATACTGATACGCCCCCGGATGGCATCGCCATCCGTGTTTCCGGCTAGAAGGACCCGCACATTTTGAAGAACGTTATTATTATTCGGCTATTTAATAATAAGTCTTTTTGTATTCGGAACTTTAATTCCGGAACTTAATTCCGTGAATTAAATTCCGACATTTCATATTTTAGGCTTTTCATATTCGGAACTTAATTCCGACTTTAATTCCGTCATTTATGTTTCAACCTTTGGTTAGCCCCCATCCACTATATAAGGATGGCTTGACTCATTTGTAAAGACATGTCTAAGTTGAAATCTAAGTATTGAGAAGGAAAACCCTCTTACTTAGTTTAGGCATCACTTCCTCTTCCATCATCTAAAGTTCTATCTTGGATCTAGTCTTTGATCCGAGCCTTCATACTCGAGGATCCTTTTGAAGGATCAACCAAACGCTTCCGCCACCCAAGTTCTACGTTTCATCCAACTCAAACAATCAAGAAGAAGTAGTTGAAGTTTCTCCTCGATCTAGATTGTCCCCTATTTCTATCATTGGTATCAGAGCTCGGGATCGAGGTCAAGTTTCTTTACTTGTGTTCTTGATTGTTCTTCATCAAAAAAAAAATTTTCTCTTCAGTGTTCTTGAAGATCTTCAACTGTTCTTCGGTGTTCTTCGAAGATCTTCAACTGTTCTTCGGTATTCTTCGAAGATCTTCAACTGTTCTTCGGTTTTCTTCGAAGATCTTCAACTGTTTATTCATCGTTCATCATGTATAATGACGATTCTGATTCTTATGATGAGGATGAAGAATGGTTACCTCCTCCATATCCACCTAAGGCCAAACAAACCACCCGGAGGTACCAACGGAGAGAATACTTTAAGGAGGAGGTGTGGTTGCCTCCTCCGGACCAACCGAGGCCCCACCGACGGCGTCCTAGTCTCCAAGAGGAGTGGTTGCCTCCTCCAAATACACCAAGGCCTAAAGAGAGCATCCATGGGTATCCACATGAACACCGACAACGTGTTGCCGTCTTAGCCAAAGAGAATGTCGCTCTAAAGCATGAGATAGAAACTTTGAAGGCACAAATGGCCTCCCTCATGACGGCCGCCCAACAAGAAGAACCGTTGTGTGATGATCCATTAGAAGAGGCCAAGGAAGAAATCATCATTCCGGAGGTATCCCCGATTATTCCAATTCATCTTGTCAATCCGCTATGTGGAGAGTACTTTCAAGATGACAAAGATGAAGCCCTCATTGAGAAAGAAGAAATCATCGACTCCGACAACGGCACAATCGTGTTGATGGAATACAAATCCGAGTCGTATGATCCGATGTTTGTCTTTACATTGCCAACTGACTTCCAACTTGGCTTGTCCTTCAAAATTTTCAGCAACCATTCAAAGTCAAGGCCATTTATGGCATGATGGACAAACTCCATAGCACCGCCACCTTGAGGTATTACATATTCAACAAACGCCGCAAAGCCACAATGTTGAAGGACTACAAGTCCAAGCCGCCCGACAATGTGCATTCGGTGTTGATTTTCAAGGGTCTTGTTCCTCAAGTGACTCCTTTCTTTTTTGACGGTGAAACGAGGACGTTTCACATTTAAGAGGAGGAGAATGATACGCCCCCGGATGGCATCGCCATCCGTGTTTCTGGCTAGAAGGACCCGCACATTTTGAAGAACGTTATTATTATTCGGCTATTTAATAATAAGTCTTTTTGTATTCGGAACTTTAATTCCGGAACTTAATTCCGTGAATTAAATTTCGACCTTTCATATTTTAGGCTTTTCATATTCGGAACTTAATTCCGACTTTAATTCCGTCATTTATGTTTCAACCTTTGGTTAGCCCCCATCCACTATATAAGGATGGCTTGGCTCATTTGTAAAGACATGTCTAAGTTGAAATCTAAGTATTGAGAAGGAAAACCCTCTTACTTAGTTTAGGCATCACTTCCTCTTCCATCATCTAAAGTTCTATCTTGGATCTAGTCTTTGATCCAAGCCTTCATACTCGAGGATCCTTTTGAAGGATCAACCAAACGCTTCCGCCACCCAAGTTCTACGTTTCATCCAACTCAAACAATCAAGAAGAAGCAGTTGAAGTTTCTACTCGATCTAGATTGTCCCCTATTTCTATCAGTGAAGTGATGGTATTTCCTTGTAAAAAATATAAGGTAGGTAGACTTGACAACTAGTTTTGGACAATGAAAGGTGAAACTTTGACAGGCATTTAGGGAATGGAGGCAGTATAGAAGAGAAACAATTCCATAAGAATGAATTCAGACTTGAAAGTGAACCAAATGCAAAACACTCATCTAGCCTTAACCTCAAATATGTAGAGATAATTCTAACATTAGGATATAGGAAATAAAATATTCTCCTGTCTAAATCACCTGATTCAGCAGCTGGAAAATCTTCTTAAGTAAATCTGCATTTTCTTCATTTTCACCGTTCTCCGGGTTTTTGAGCATCCTCACCAGCTGCAGAAAGGGATATCAATGTCAGTATTTCATGTGCTTTTTGTAAAGGAGACAAGGCTACTAAGTGGACTTCTAAACCTATGTGTATATATCACACTATTACAATATGCATTCACGGAAAAGATGTAAGGTACCGAACTGATGAAAGATGGCAGATTTGGTGGTTGTTCCCTTTGGTTTTTCTTTCTTGAAAGAGGATTTCAATCATGACATCCATTTGGGTTTCATTTTTTATTGCAATGGAACAACTTTCATTTGATAAAAAATGAGTCAAATAACCTATTCATCTGAAATTATTATACTAATAGAAAACTAAAACAAGTAGAGCTATACATCAACTGCTATCATGTGTGATGGTAAAATAAAATATCCATGCATATGCACGAGGGAGAGAGAGAGATAGATAGATAGAGAGATGTCAGACCTTCAGAGAGGAAAAAACAAGAGGAGGAACAGTATATGTAAGCCTTTTAAGTCCACCGGTTGAAATATGCTTTTGTACAATAGTTATGATCTGCAACTCAAGAAGGAACAATGATTAGAAAAATACGAAGAAATACACAATCTAGATCATTTTCCTGCTTGCTGTCAATAGGTCAATGGCCAAAATATAACAAAAGGATGCAGCAATCAAGTTCAATCCCTCAAAGAGGATGCAGAGTAGAGTTCCAACAAGCCAGTACATTTTCTCCATGATACAGAAGAAAATATATTCATAATCATTAATCATAAGAAAACAGCCAAGATAAGATATACATCCGAGTAAAAATAAAACAGGATAAATTCAAATCCAAAAGATCATCAATTAGAGACCAACCGGTGAGAACATACAAGAGGCATCATCACTAAACAAATATAAGTAATAGTAAAATTGCCCCAAAAAGGACTTGGGCCCCGTTTGGCAGGAGCTGAAGCTAGCTTATAGAAGCTTATGGAACGGATGCTTTATACTGTGCAAAATTGGTGAGTGTTTGTGAGCTGCAGCTGAAGACAGCTGAAGAAGCTTATAGCAGCTTACAGAAGCTTATGAAATGGTGATTTTCATAAGCTCCTCAGGACAAGCTTATTGGAGCTTAAGAGCTGATGAAAATTTAAAATTCTGAAAATACCCTTTAATTTATTTGTTGGCTTTAAATACAATTTCATTCCAGCCTTACTAGACAATTACCATTTTAATAGGGATGTATATTATTATTACAGTATTCTTGTCCCAAAATTTAGGTTTAGTTTTTAAATTAATATCCACGTTTAAACTCTCTCAATGCACTATCCAGCTACTAACATTTTTCTCAAACTTTGTCTGAAAGAATTCCAGTGGACAAAAATCTTTAAAAAATATTTTTTTTTCAATTTTTTTTGAAGTATAAAATAATGACACCATAAAAAAAAATTTAATAGTCATATTCCAAAATATATCATTAAATAAATATAAATTTTAGTAAAAAAAATAACTCATATATAGAATATATCAATAATATTGTAGTTTTATTAAATAGATTATGTTTAGTCTATAATAATTATAAATAAATAAATAATAAATAAATTAAATTAAATATTAACTGAATTTAATTATATGATATCAAAAAATTATATTATTGTTATATATGTTTAAAGAAGAAAAAATAATTAAAATTAGAGTTTGTTAGGATATCAAATTTGAATGTGAATTGTTAATATATTAATTAATTAATTTAAATTAAATGTTGCGTGAACTACTTGGATAACGAATTTAAATGATAATTGTTAAGATTTTAACAACTATATACTATAATGAAGCCCTTATTGGTAATTTTATGCTTCTATCAGCTTCGATCAGCTCGTACTTCACAAACGCTAAACAAGCTTATTAATAAAAATCAGCTACTTGAATCAGCTACTTATTTCAGCTTCAATTTCATCTTCAGCTTCAGCTACGTTAAGCTTCAGCTTCAGCTTCAGCCACAATCAGCTCGTGATTCCCAAACGGACCCTTGGATAATTTCACTTTCTGAATTTCCTAGAATGACTGCACATTCCAACTTATCCCTTTATCAGCTTAATGCCCCTAGGAAGCCCAAACAAACCATAAAAAATGGTGTGGGTATGCCTATCTAACTAGCATGACAAGCTCGTAGATGTTGAAATTTAAGGACAAACCCGAAATTCAAGAAAGCTGTCAGTAGAATAAAGATAGCATCAACCAAGTCAGGGCTTCAATTTTGTTGCATAGTACCTTGAGCATCTCCTTTGGATCATCATTATGAAGCAATTGAATAAGACGTGCAACAGAATTCTGCTCCTCCTTGAAATCCTCTTCATCAATCTAGTAGTGCCAAGAAGATGAGTTGTTATTTGTAAAGAATTCTATTCATATAATCATTCGAAAAATATCTAGGAACTTTGAGTTCTTTAGCAGCTGTACTTCTGTCATTAATTCTTAACTTCCATAATTTTCTACTCCAAATTGAAAAGGAGCAATACATTTTTTCAGCTTACCTCATCCTCCTCACTTGCATCTGTATCTTTGATAAGCCCCTTTATCAACTCAAATAGTGCTTCCACCTACAGAATAAAGAAAAAATTCGGTCACATCAATGCAATAGAAACCAAAATAAAATAAAATAATTAAGTACCTTGTCACCCATAGAAACATGAGTACTGTTATTCATGATGTTTTTGATAATAATTGTAGCCATCACTTTCTTTGTCGCTCTATCAAGGAATTCCATCACACGAGGATAATTAGAGAGTTTTAACGCTGTCATTACACTATTGTACTTGTCCAATGGAGCACTTAGAAGAGAAACAATCTGCTTGAATGCTTTGTCATCATCGATTTTACCCATTGCAGATAACCTTTTCACGCAGGATCCCTGAACAGAACACAACAAAAGATCATCCTTTAAACAGATTCAGGTTATGCACGTCTTTTAACAGCTTCAAATAACCAAACTAAGACAAAAGGAAAGAAAAAAGTTGTGGTTAGGTGATTTGAGGATAAAGAGGTAAAAACAACGCAATCAGTGTTCAGCATAAGGACGATATTTCAGCCATCAACCATCACATCTAAAGTATTTTCCTGATTCATAAAATGTATTCCCAAGTTAAGCACGAGGCAGATCTGTTTTAACCATCCTCAATGGCACTAGCATTCCAGCCATTTTACGTCACTCCAACATTGATTATGCAGTGGCTCGAATTGCTTAATCACAGAGGATCATAATTTCATACATGTGAATCCTCGTTTAATTTTTTTGTGCTTACACATCTTAATTTTAATGAATGATGTTACCAATTTAAAATACAAATCAGTTTTCTATAGCACGTTTATACATAAACTCATGCATGACCAATAAAAAACAAATCTTATTTTAATGTATATAAATGGTACAAGAAATATAAATATAAATATAAAGCAACCAAAGCTAAAAAGACAGCTCGAAAGATCATAAAACTGAAAATAACATACCAGAACTTGATCTGCATAATCAAGCTGCTCAGGGTAAACATGTAGGGTAAAGGTAAGAAGAGACGAATATAGGGTTACAATCCCAAAAGCAGGCATGTCGATCTGAGCTTCCACGACCTGCAAGTTGTATGAGTGTAAGCAAAATGATGCAATCTCTTCATGCATGATAACATCATGAACATTGTCCAGCTTCATTTGGTGACAGATATTAGCCGATTAGGACCATTTTTAACCTGATACACTAAATCATGCTCACTAGCTCCAACGACATACTGCCTTATGCATAGTATATTGGTCAATACAGAATCTATAAAGTATTTACAGTGTGGTCAAACTGACATTATAACTGGTTGAGCTTTGAAACACGTAGCCCAATAAGTTCTTAGTGACAGCCTTTGTTCAGCTCACCTAGCAAAAGTTGGAAGAAAAAGCTACAATTTCACTCATATGAAATTCCACAAGAAGCTCGTGCAACAGTGTTCGAAGCAATTATCATATAGCATCGAAATCCACTTGCTTACCTTCCCGATAGCATTATTTAACTTCGAAAATGCATCCACTTGCAAGAACTCAGGTAAGGCCTTTCCAAAAACAATATATAAAATCTGTTGTGAGCAATACATTTAACTAAGTCAACCCCAAGAAGCATCATGACCAAGCAGAAATAGCTCACTTCTGTGCTAGCGGTAGCATAATTTGACAGGCGTTCCATCAGAGAAGACAACACCAATTTGATGTCAATAGATGGCTGGAGGAAGATGCAAAAAGGATGCAGTTCAAATTATCAGTACAATAGAGAAAATGGCACAGTTCAGCATACCCAACTCCACCAAAAGCAAAATAATTACTTGATAAATGTTTCTAATCTTTTCTTAAACAGGGGCAATTTTAGTAGATAAAATCTACCAGCAGTTTTCAGAACAGGGGATACTTTCTTACAGTCACATTAGACCTTAATATGCCAGAAAGTCATACATCAAGATATAGTACATTCAAATGCAGTGTCACAGCCTTAAGAAGGTCTGAAGAGAGAGATATAGAAGGGAGGGAAACAGGTCCTGCAGACGAAATGTCCACCTGAAGTTGGGGGAATGCACCCAATAAAATGTCAAGAGTTTGCAGGTGGTACTCATCAGGAAACACTTGGATAACACAATCCATTAAATAGTACTGTCCAAGCTCGTCTTTACAATTCACAACCTGCAAATGAAAGCTGAGTTATATCTGTAACACACAAATCAACAATATCTAAATGACAAATAAAAATTTTTCCAAGAAGAGGCTATAATACCTGTTCAAGGATTCGGGGGAGAACTGTATCTTTGTATAGGTGAAGGTCAACACCCTCTATCTGGCTTAGGACATGAAGATTTTTACCAACCTAAGAATGAAACATTAAGAACAAAAGCAGCATCCTCATAAGTGTCTCCGCCTACCATAGCTCATCCGAAGTAACAGTTCTTAGTTTAGGAGAGCAATATTACAAGATCACGAAGTTCGCTCCTTTCTTTTTCCTTTTTCTCCTTGTCCCGAGCAGGTCCCTGCAGACCAGAAAGTCCGATTGCAAGCCTCAACTCAAGGTCAGCAAAGAGTATGAATTATTGTCAAGCACTATAACCTGCATGGCCACAAAGCATGCCCTGTTGACCAACTTATAGCTTTATGACATGCAACGACACCATCAGTGGCAATGGAACAGGTTCATTGTCCACGATATGGCATCTATATTGCAAGCCTCAACTCAGAAGTCAGAAGACCCCCAACTCTCAGTCTAAAATACTTAATTGACTTAAAAGGGCTACACAGTTAAGAACAATATTATCCAGTGAACATTTAGAGCTACAGAGCATCACATTCTTGTTTACTTTTTATCGTCGTTTGCTCTTTGCTTTTTTCCATTTAATATCTTATAAAATTCGTTCCACAATATTTTCCGTGCAAAATGACATTTTTCTATGCACTACATGGGTGTACAAAGGCATGCTTTGTGCCAGATGACATTCCTGCAGGCATACACAATGTAAGCAAATTCATTTGGACTGGAAAGTGTTAAAATCCAATCAATGGGGAATGATACAAAGAAAAAGGTATAAATTTGATTAGTTTTAGTTATTATCTTCAGTTTCCACATATTCTAGGTATTTTCTCCAACTTCACACATCTTCATCCCCAGTTTCACGGCAGTACACCCCGTTAGGCAGTCCAGTTTCTCCTTATTTCCCATCATCCCCAATTGTGATAATTAAGTCTATTAATTAGTATCAGGAGTTAGTTGTGTGCTTTTTCTTATAAAAGGAAGACAGCTGCAGATTCTCATGGTTCATAACTTCATAAATGATATTGAACTAGTATAATGTCTGCACCCTGTGTGTTTGTTTTAAAATTTTATAACAATATAATGAACAATATTGCAACTTTTGATCATGTTATTTTAATCAAATATTTTCGCAACATGTGACTTGAATTACTTTTATTTAAAAAACATGACAAAAAGTTGCAGCACACTGAAAATGAAAGTCGCCGCTCGAGTTTATCGTAAATTACAAATATCGAACCATGTGTTTTCTGGCATGAATAGTATAAACGCACGTTTGAAGCCATAGATAACTATAATTCATTAATTCACACCACAATCTAGTGTGTATTGGTCTTCTTCATACCATAACCTTTACGGCTTGTTTGGCATAGCTTATTGCACGAATTTTGGTGGAGCTTTGTAAATTTTGAAAGCTTGGTGATGTTTGGCATGTAAGGTTTTTGAACGTTTTAATGTTTTGGGAAGGTTTTTAAGGAGCAATTTGACGAAGTTTTAGAAAGCTAAGGTTATTAATAGCTCTAAGAGATTTTTGTGTAGATTTCACTTTCTTTTTCCAGTTGTATCCCTTTTACCATATCTCTATTGCATTATAATTACAAATTTATTATTTACCCATTGTGGTAAGTATACTCTAAATCTCTACCCAACAATCTTATCTTACCCAACATCAATTAGATTTTTAAATATCACAAAAAATGCTTAAGATACCGAGCGCGCCCTTAAACTATTTCAGAATAGTCCCAATCCAAACCTTCCTTGATTGTTTCATTTTAATCCTTCTCTTAAGCTGCAATTAAGTTAACAATAATCTGGAGATATGGCGCTAAGATATTTGTTTTAAAATGCCTAACCTTTATGGTGTGTTTCACGTTGTCCCCCTAACAAATCTCATGTTACACTTTGATAACTTTCCCTTACCGTAGTGACCAAACCAAACCAAGTGCCCCCTTTAACGTTAAGCACTAAACCCATCATAAAATCATCTTTTACAGTCAAATCTCTTGGTTTAAAATCGTGAAAAAATCAGGAGACAGCTAAACAAGAATGTATAAGAAAAAGAAACTCACCTGATACCGCATTCGAACCCAGAGCTTATTCATCTCTGTAAAATTCTGAAGTACAAACTCCACAGAATCCATCACAGTCTCATCATCACTGTGTAAAGCCAACAAATCAGATTGAGGCACAAAAACAAATACAATGATGCAAGCAGACCAGGAATGACCGATAGGAAAAGGATTGCATAAAATTCTTTTAAGGCACAACTATTAATCTAAACTAGATGAACCGTCGTGCTGTGCAGCAAGTGATAAATGAAATCTGTTTATCACTAATTTATATTGTATTACTAATGACTATAATCTATTGAAAAATTAAATAAGTAAATAGAATATAATTATGCAAAACTGAAAAGAATATACATGTAATATAATTAATAGTCATATTTTATATTAAATTCATTGTAATAATCCAATAATTTTTTAAAATTAGCATAACTATATATACCAAAAAAATGATTAGTTAATTATTTCGAAAATCCTAATAAAATTTACAATCACTAAAAATTAATTAATAAAAACATTAAATTTAATAAGAGAATATTTATTAAATAATTTATTTTTTATATGTACCAAAAAAATATTATTATTATTATTATTATTATTATTATTATTATTATTGTTATTATTATTATTATTATTATTATTATTATTATGATAAAAATAGCTGGAGAAGGATAAGATTATGAAAAAAAATTATAATAATAATTTCCAAAAATGAAAGTATTATAACTTGTTTTATTATATTTTTTTAATGATAACCAATAACTTTAATAAATTATCAATTGATTAAAAGTTAAGAGATAAAGATTATGACCAATAAGTATATTAAATATATGATTTAATTGGAAACAACATGAAAATTAGAGATATTATTAAACATCATAGTAGTGTAGTACTAGGAAGAGGATGAGAATGATATGATTTATGTAAATAATAATTTAGAATAATAAAGTGAACATACTAAATTGTACTTTAGCTTTAGTATATTATCATTAATATGTTGTTCAAAAGGGAAGTTAGAGATGCTTTATACGATAGATTAATTAATTAGAAAGTGATTGATTCAAAGTAGAGTGACTTAAAAAATACTGTTAATAGGAGGAGAGTGATATAGTCTAGTAAAATTGTATTTTGATTTACTTATTTTCTGTTGAAGATATTAAATAATTGGTTAAAAAGGTAGGCACAATAAAAAGATAAAATAAAAAGAAGAGATAAATAATACATTTAATAAGATATGATAGATATTTTTTAAATGAAAATAAAATAATTGATTAAAGTTCAGAGATTTAAGGAGAGAGGGGCATGTAGCAAAGTGTGTTCTGCGTTAATATATAGTATAGATTATATTTATTATTATAAAGACCCTAGCTTCCTTCGTATTCCCCAGGATATAAACATAATACCGAGGACAAGGTTTTTTTCTCCGTTTTTAACGAACATTGAACAGTTATGTATTTACAGTGTGGTTCTACAACTCGCATACGATCATTCACTATATTTACTTTCAATAACATTTTAATAAACAATATTGCACGTAAAACGGTAAATTCTTTAAAATGGTGTGTCATGCCAGTTGAGTAAAATTTCTACATTAATGAATAATACTGACAAAAAAAAAAGGGAAGATTAACAATTGACTAAAATTTCTTTAAAATGGTGTGTCACGCCAATTGAGTAAAATTTCTACATTGATGAAATAATACTGTCAAAAAAAAGGGAAGATTAACCACAGTGTTGACAAAATCTAATTCACTGGTAGGTAAAAAGGCTTTAACAAAACCCCTTTATCAAACTTTTTGTGATTACTCAACAACAGGCAGAAAGCCACATGACTTCCAGTATTAGAGCAAATTACAGTACTATGTCTAATTATTCGGTGAGAATCTCGACAGAGTGAGATGGCCACACTGGGCTGCAAAATGAAAAAATCAAAAGAACAAAGAAAATGGTGAACATGAGTTACATGACACACTATTTATCACCACAGCACGAAACACAAAAAAGTGAAAATACACAGCATGTGTGATTCGCATCTGCTCAAATTATTTCTTAAATGCCAATTTCAAGCAAAGAAAAGGAAAGAAGAGTTAAATTAGCACACCATTTGTAACATACAAACAGATATAAAAGCATTAAATTTTACTACTTCGAAGTAAGATTATCAACAGCATTCAAACAAGTTAACTAGGATCTATGTACGGCTTAAAGTCTTTTTCACACAGAATCCCTCAGAATCAAACGAAGTATCTAACAACAAGAATCATCACTGGAGGCAAAATATAATTTCCAGTGAATATAATTATAAATCTTAAGATAGATATATAATAGCAAACATCAAATAATCACTACTATCGTAACAATCTCACCCTTGACATTCGGAACCAATATCAGGTAACTTATCTCTGCTGATTTGACAAAGGTAACTCCTTAAGAACAGCCCACGTAAAGGATGTTGGATACCACGACACAACTCTACAAGATCCTTAAGAATATCTTTAGCAGGACCCTCCTTTGATTTTATGTATACAGACCCTACCGTACAGAGAAGATACCTGAAAACAAGCAAATAAAGAATAGGGACAAATATCATATTACAAAAAACTCAAGACACACAGTTCCAATCCAGTAGAATTTTACCTTAACTACATCAGTAAATTGGATTATAATCCCTCAAACGCTTAAATATTGAAGAAAAACCAAAATTTAAAATAAAGAACATAATAACTACCAAATAGATTCATCGTATTTTATCAAATCTTGTTAACTTTGTACAGATCTATATCTCTGATGAACGGAATGAACAAGAGAATAGAGAAGAAAATTGAACTTTGATTAATCTGAATCATGATGAAAATGAAGTTACAACAACCCTTATATAGTTAGTTGCAACTAATGAAAAGATTCAGCTATCTTCTCTAATAATTACAACCAGCCAAACTTACTAAACACGCCACATCAGCACACACATATTCCTTCAGCCCCCCTCAAGTTGGACAGGTGCAGAAGTGATCGCCAACTTGGACATGAGGTGTTGATGATGAACATCTGGAAGCGCTTTAGTGAGGATCTCAGCTAGTTGTGAATGAGTAGGAACATGAGACAACGAAATAAGGCTGTCTAGCAATTTCTCCCGGACAAAGTGACAATCCAACTCTATGTGTTTTGTCCGTTCATGGTAAACTGGGTTGCGAGCAATGAATAGCAGCTGGATTATCACATTTCAAAGAAGTGGGCGTAACCTCATCAACTCCTAGTTCCTGTAACAATCAACGAAGGGAGGATAACTCAGCACAAACCCGACGAAGGGAGCGATACTCAGCCTCTGCAGAAGAAAGAGACACTGCCTGCTGTTTCTTGGATTTCTTTGAAATTGGACTACCCCAAAAAAGACGATAAAGCCGCTAATAGAGCGCCGAGAATGAGGAGAAGAGGCTCAATCCGCATCGCAGTAGGCAAGGACCTGGTAATTGGGTTGTCGAAAAAGAAGCACCCCTAAGCTGGAAGTACATTTGAGATAGCGTAAGGTATGAATAGCAGCATCAAGGTGAGGTTGACGGGGATCAGACATAAATTGGCTGAGAAATTGAGCTGTATATGCTATATCAGGTCTGGACCACGCGGAGATAAAAGATGCATCGGGAAGAATATCACCAACATGAGGAACCAGTTTGGCATGAAGAGTAAGTGGTGTGGTAATGGAGGACAGAGAAACAGAGTTGAATTCATGAAGCATGTCATTGATGAACTTCTGTTGTGTAAGGAGGAAACCAGAGGGATCACGGATGTGGGAGGAACTCGATGCATAGAAAGAAACCCAAAGACTGAACGGCCTTGATTCAGAATTCAGCATCCAGGAAAGCCTTCATAGAACAAATGCCAATGGAGTCATCTCCTGTCATCATGATGTAATCGACGTAGACAACAAGAAACACAACCCCTTGGGTAGAGCGCCGAATGAATAAGGAGTAGTCATTTAGGGATTGAGAAAAACCCTTGGATTTCAAGGCTTTAGATAAACGTGCATACCACTGGCAAGAGGCCTGCTTAAGTTCATAATAGGCGACAAACATATGAAGGATTGGAGAGAAGCAATCCAGGGGAGGACGCATATAAACTTCTTCATGTAATTCACCATGTACAAACGCGAGTTCACATCGAGTTGGAAAATGCCCGAATCTTTCTTGGCTTCAAGTGTTATCAAGTTGCGGATAGTGGTGATTTTAACGACCAGAGAAAACGTTTCTGTGTAATCGATTCCTTCCCGTTGAGTAAACCCTTTCACTGCCAAACGTGCCTTAAAACATTTACACTTCCATCTGCTCGGTGTTTGATTTTATACACCCATCGACAACCTATAGGTTTCTTGTCTGAGGGTAAGGGAAAGA
Organism: Fagopyrum homotropicum; assembly: GCA_033239125.1. Lineage (NCBI taxonomy): Eukaryota > Viridiplantae > Streptophyta > Magnoliopsida > Caryophyllales > Polygonaceae > Fagopyrum > Fagopyrum homotropicum. The sequence goes on along the minus strand of BSWB01000008.1, from coordinate 57,963,335 downwards.
TATCCCATGTGTAATTTTGTTCCAAGGCTAAAAATTCCTTGTTCATGGCCTCAGTCCACCGGTTATCTGCAACGGCTTCAGCATAAGTTAAAGGCCCAACATTTGTATGAGAAGAGACCGAAGAATGAACAAGGTGAAAGCTAAAAGCTTGAGAAAGTAAAGAAGTAGCGGCGGCGGCACGACGATATAGGATCTATATAAGTGGAAGAGTACACATAATCCTGAAGATAAGAAGGTGGATTATGAGTTCACAAACAGGTGGAGAATATGAAGAATCTGGTGAAGGAAAAGATAGAGATTTAGAGAAGGATAAGGGAGTAAAAGAGTGAGGAATATGATGAGGATGAGTAAGGTACTCGAGAACTAATGGAGGGTGAGAAGGAAGATCATCTTCTGACTGACCATATCAGACATAGATGGAAAGCAGGGTGATGAAAATCTTGATGAATGAGGAGATGAAGGAGCAAAAGGAAAGATTGATTCATGAAAGATCACATATCGGGAAATAAGGACTTGTTGGGTATCCAAATTGTACAATTTGAATCCTTTCTTGCCATATGGGTATCCCAGGAAGACACATCTAGATACGCGAGGCTGAAACTTATCACGCCCTTGTAGTAGAGTGGATGAGAAACACAAGCAACCAAAACTGCGCAGATTTGTGTAATCTGGAGCTTTACCGTTGAGCTTCTCATACGGGGACTTATGTAGGAGAAGCTTGGTTGGGAACCTGTGGATGAGGTGAGTCGCCATCAACACACATTCACCCCAGAAACATAATGGCAAAGAAGAACAATGCTCTAGCTGTCGCCAAGAGATGTTTGTGTTTGCGCTCCACTACACCTTGTGGAGTTGCCACACAAGTAGTTTGATGAATTATTCCTTTACTGCGTATAAGCCATACGGATGAACCTTTTCACAATATCAAAAGCAGTTCTGTTTGTGCTAAGCAAATGAGTCCATGTTGCTCGACTGTAATCATCCACAATTGTCAGAAAATACCTATATCCATTGAGAGTAGAGTATGGTAGGGGGCCCAAGTATCAATGTGAATCAACTCAAACACATGAGTAGCCGCAATACAACAGGAAGGGAAAGGGAGTTTATGTTGTCTAGACTTGAGACATATTTCACAAGTATCAAGCAACACATCTTTAGGCATATTCTGCAAGAAATTCATGTGCTTCAGCTTGTAGAAGGGTAGATCACTGAGTCTGATGTGCCATAGCCTGCAATCTGTGGAGGTATTGTCCTTAGTTGCTGCAACTGGCAACATGACTGATTTATTTTGAAACTCCTCTTAAAGTATACTTCGTTCTTAGCTTTACTATTCTCCTGATGCTTCTTCTGAGAATGGTCTTGTAGAAGGCATTGTTTCTTTGTAAACAACATATTGCAATCTAACTGTTCAGTCAATTTTGCAACTGAGATGAGGTTGAACTTGAAAGCTGGCACAAAAAGTACTCCTTTCAAGATCAACTCGGAAGCCAAATGCTATCTCCTTCAGTGTCAACCTGAAGCTTGTTGCCATTTGGTAGTATAACAGCATATGTAATGGGAAGCTTTCTCACTGATGACAGTAAAGCAGCATCATAGCACAAATTAATGTTGGCTCCACTATCAATGATCCAATTGCCTATGGTAAGAACAGGTTTAGAATTCATACCCACAAGAGCCATAGCATTAAAAGTTGTTGAAGATTAGCACCACATACTCCCTCCTTTGCATTGTTCTTCAATAAATTCAGCAATGGCTTATACTGATCAGCTGTGAAGCCTGGGATGTTTGAAGCTTGAGTCTCGGTTGAGACTTGTCCATTGTGTACAGAAGCAGCTACTTTCTTGTTTTTGGTGAACTTAAAATCTGGAGGAAAACCTATAATCCTGTAACACTTCTCAATGTTTTGCCCAATCCTACCACAGTGAGAGCACACCACATCTTTCTTTTGCACTGGGTCAGGCAGAATTACCATTGTTGGATTTTTCTTGAGTTGAATTAGACTTGTGTCCTTGTCCTTGTCCAACATACAAAGAGGCAGCAACAGACAAAAATTTGTTTTGAGTTCTTATTTCTCTCTGTTTTTGAATTTGTTTTGAGTTCCTAATTCTCTCTGGTTATCTTCTTGCAACAACAGAGAATAGGCAAGAATGACAGAAGGCAAAGGCCTCATCAGGAGTATATAACCTCTAACTGTCTTGTAAGACTCGTTCAGTCCCATCAGAAATTCAATGAGATGTTCCTGCTCTTCATGTTCATTCATATTCTGAATGGTTCCACACTTACCACAACAAGGTAACTTCCTCAGTCTCGCAAATTTATCCCAAATCACTTTGATTCTGGTAAAGTAGCTCATGATAGTATCATTCCCTTGAGCAATCGCACTGAGTTCTTTCTTAACAGCACATAGTTGAGCACCATTCGACTGATTAAAACGTTTCTCCAGATCTTCTCAAACTTCTTGTGTTGTCTCATAAGACAAGACACTACTTCTAATCTGCTTGTTTAATCCATTCAGTATCCAAGATAACGCTACGTCGTTGCATCTCTCCCACAGTCTAACCAATTGTATATCTCTTTTAGGCTTCTCAAAAGAGCCATCAACAAAGCAGATCTTGTTCTTAGTAGACAAGGCAACCTTAATTGACCTACGCCATTCACTATAATGTGTTACGTCAAAAATCTCTATCACAAAAAGCAAACCTACGCCATTCACTGTAATGAGTTCCATAAAAAGGATTATTGTTACTGTAATGGGTTCCTTAAAAAGGATTATTGTTATCCATCTCCGTGCTTCCACTTCTAAGAAGAAAAGGAGAATTTGTTCCCTATTCTTGAGTGTTCTTGGAATGAACATTGTTGTTGCTAGATTGTTGTCTTCTAGAGAGTAATGAATCAGAAGGGAATTTATGCATCCTGAACTCGAAAACTCTGAATCCTACAATTGAGAGGAAATTGGGAGGCGATTTATTGTGATCGATGTACAGCGTTACTCTTCCAAAGAAAATTTGAAGAAATACGAGAAAGGGAATCTAAAGAGCGCTCGATTGAGTTTAGGATATGGATAGAAAAGAACAACAGTGGCTCTGATGCCATGTTAACTTTGTACAGATCCATATCTCTAATGAACTGAATGAATGAGAGAATAGAGTCAATTGAACTTTGAATAATCTGAATGACGATGAAAATGAAGTTACAACAACCCTTACATAGTTAGTTGCAACTAATGACAAGATTCATCTATCTTCTCTAATAATTACAACAAGCTCCACGTCAGCACACACACATTCCTTCAAATCTACCAATATAGTTACATCAAAAACTCTATTGGAATCGGATCCCATTCCTTAAGACAGAGAAGCTACACACAGAAACATCCAACCAATGCACAATACATACCGCACAGGCAAATAAAGATACAATCGAGAAGTCGTGTTAAAGATAGAATCTTTTGACAACTTGAAATGGAGTGGGAATAGAGTGAGTAACCAAGAAAGACGTTTGGCTGATTTGAGGAGCAGAAATGAGGAAATAAAACTTTCATCAGGCAGTTGAGTCCTTGAAATCATCAACCCCCATCTTACATACTAGTTATAAAGGGAGGAAAGTTACAATATATGCCCGCTAAAGCAATTCTGAAAGGCTAAGAGAATCTAAAACCATTCAGCAATTAGCCCCCTTCTTATGTCTAAACTGAAACAAGAAAAGAATGAATTGAGATTAGTCGGCTTACAATCTGGGCAAAATGTTGCCTGCGTGCTGCACTAGCTCATAAAGCTCCACAATGGAACTACCACGCCGAGACTCTTCCCAGAAGAACATCTCCAGCCTCCTCAACTCATCAAAAGCTCGCATATCTCAAATTACAAAAAAAATATATATATATATATTCACACCAAATGGTACCGTAAAAAGGGATTTCCATCATTCAGAAGCAAAAAAAAAGGATCAGGGGGAACTTACAGAGTTCATAGTATTTGTGAGGGGAGAGCCTAGAAGTGCGAAGCTCGGATAGCATCTGGGCAGAGTACTTGAGTGCATCTTTCATATTATTGGAGTCCTTGCAAAAATACAATTTTGAGCGTGGGATGAGTGAAATTTTAGGGTTTCCGAAAATTGGGTTATCAGCAGAGATAATATCGGAGTGGGAATTGAGAAGTAAATAGGGACACCAGAGCGCGATGCATGAAGAAGGCGTTCTGTTGAAGGGCGGCGATGCCGGAAGAGAGACATTTATCCTCGTCTTCAACTCCATCTGGTATCATCTTTCTTCTTCTGGTTGCCGTGATCTTCAAGGAAAGAGAGAGCGACGGGCAACACGGAGGAACCGAAGTTCTCTTTTAGATCTTCCAGGGACTATCGATCTTAATTCTCTCGGTTTATCCCGGATTTGAACACTCACCAACGATCTCTATTTTCCAAAAAAGGACGGTTACTTAACGATGCAATCTATTTTATTTTATTTTTTTTGTAACTAGGCGCGACCACGCCTATCGTAAACGACGTTCGTAGATGAATAAACGAGGACCATGTGGAAGTAGAAGCTAGTTAGTCAACTTTTTTTTTTTGATAGAAAGTTAGTCAACTAGTTGTGCAGAATTGTAACTATGGACGACCAAAACAATGAGGGATATGTGCGAGTAGAAGCTCACCCGATGAGAAAAATAACTTATGTCATCTTTTTGGGATAATATGATAAAAAAAAAAAAAAGCGTTGACAATGAAAATATTAGTGGTACTTCTCATTTAAAAGATACATTGATTCATGTCTTACAAGCGTTTTTCGTAATATTAAATCATTTTACATTTTTCGTAATGTGTCTAATAGTAATAGTGTTGAAAATGTGAATCTAATTATGTTGAGAAAACATATTCCTAGCTTACAAGAAGTTTGTCATGATTTGTGTGCTTTTGTTGTGTCGGGTTGACATTCATTTAGTCTTGTTAAGAAACCGGTCTTTAAGTATTTCATGAGCGTGGTGTTACCTGATTTTAGTCTTATGAGTAGATACATTATTAAAAGAGATGCAATGACTTATTATTTGGAGGAGACGAGACCTTTTTGTGATGAATTACATGAGTTACTATGCCGAATTAGTTTTACCACTCATAATTGGAGGAGTGAAAACACATATGATGAGTTTATGTGTATAAGTGCATACTAGGTTGATAAAGAAGGGAGCTCGAAAAAGAGGATAATTAAGTTTTTTTTGCTTTAACACCTCCTTTTGATGGTGTTTCTTTTGCCAATGAGATCTTGATGTGTTTAGGTGAATGGAAAATTGATGATAAGGTTTTTACTATGACACTAGACAATGCATCTTACAATGATATCATATGATTTCATCTCTACGAAGTCATCTTCTAAGGAGACACTCATTGATATTACGTGGAGAATTATTCCATATGTGTTGTTTTTGTCATATCATCAATTTAATAGTTAAGAATGGTTTAAAACTTATTGATGAAGTTGTGGTGAAACTAAGGAAAATAGTCATAACTTTGAAGAATTCAATTCCAAAGAAAAAGAAATTTTATGAAATTGCAACTACAAATTTTGATTTAAGTTGTGTTAAGAGGTTGCATTTGGATACACCAACTAGATGGAGTTCAACTTCTACAATGTTGGATCATTATCTCTATCTTTGAAGATGTTGTGAATAGTATTCTTAGCAAAGATTCAGATTTGAAGGTGTATTCCTTGACATTAGATGAATAGGATAAAGTGGATGAACTTCAGAGTTTCCTACACCAATTCTATGATATAACCCATGAATTTTCAATCTCTAATTATACTACTTCCAATGTTTATTTTCATGGGGTTTGGACTATTTAGATGTTGTCTAGTATTATTGACGATCCTCCAAGTATTCTAATTGAAAAGGTGATTCAGATGCAAAAGAAGTTTGAGAAGTATTGGTCCGAGTATAATTTGTTGTTATCGTGTGCTATTGTTTTGGATCCTCGATTTAATTTGGAGGGAGTCTCTTATTGTTATGAGAAATTGTTTGGGAAAAGTTATGCTAAAGATATGATCAAAAAGGTTAAGACAACCTTACTTGAGTTGATGGATGATTATAGAGTTGTAGTATTTGATGACCCTGATTCGAGTGATTATAATGTAGTATTAAATAGGCATTCTGATGTTTCACTTCGGAGGGGTGTATTTAGTGCTCGTGTTAGATTGTTAAATAATTTGAGCAAGTAAAGGAAAACTGCATCCGGTCAGAGCTTTAGATTTATCTTGATGATGTTGCTAGTGACAAAGAGGAAATGCATCTTTTAGAGTATTGGAAGCATAATTGTCCTCGTTTCCCATATTTATCTATTTTGGCTCTAGATTTCTAAGTGTCATAACTAGTGTTCCTTCTGAATTTGCATTCAGCTTGGGGGGGGGGGGGTGTTATAAAGACTACTAGAAGTTTGAAACACTTTCATGCTATGAGTGTGAAAATGCAAAGGATATTGAAGATGTAGATGATGAAAGCGCAACCACTAATTAGTGCGTATTGTTTTTGTTGATGATGTATTTGAACTTCATTTTTTATTGTGTATGGACTTTGAATTTTGAATTTTTTGTTTGGATTGTAATGTTTGGACTTGACACTTGTTTAATGATTTGAACTTAGAACTTCGGACTTGGTCGTTGTTTATTATATGCAGGTTTTCGTGTTTGGACATGTAAGTTTATCGTATATTCATTTGTAGTTTTTTTGCAATTTCTTTAGGGCACGCTTATATTTTGATGAAGATTCAAAAATAGGTTTTTAATTAGCAATTCTGAAACAAGTTATTAAGCAACAACAATTCTAGGAAGAAAATAGGGACCCGTAGGCGGCCCTGGTCCAGGAATCGGGCAGGTTTGGATATGATTTGCGGTTCGGATTCCGGATTCAACCCGAGTCTAGTGTAGATAAACGGACAAAAGTTTTAGCTGAGGTCCGGGATGCCCAGGTCTACCCATGTGTAATATATTTACCCTATTTTAAAAAAATTTACATGTTTTTAATTGTTTTTATGTGTTGTTTTTAATTACGTGTAATGAGTTGTGTATTGCAATTCTTTTTTTAAGTAGTATTATTTTTTTTACATGAATTATCATTTATAATGTATATTTTAGATTCTACAAAAATATAAATTGATGAGAGTGTATATGTAATTCATAGTTAAAATATATGAAAGGTTTTATATAGGAATGCTCTAATAAAATGGGTGAAATTATATGAGATGTTTGAGTGAGTTGACGGAGAGAGAAAATGACTAAGAAGTCCAAAAAATTGAAATAGAGACTTTGAATAAGCATGACCTAAGGTAGACTACTAAACAATAAGTTAGAAGTGCAAATATGCACTATCCATTCCAAAATATATTTATATTGAATTATACTAAGGTAGACTACTAAACAGTAAATTAGAACTACAAATATGCACGGTCCAATACAAGGTGACGAAGCCCTAACACACATCATTCAAGATTTGAAAACCATTGTAGTTTTATGACTAGTGACCCTTAAGTATTTGTACCCTAAACTTCAAAATCTTCTTGAGAAATGTGGTCAGGAGATCATGGTTAGCGTGCATCTTCATGCCATTATACCTAGAGAAGGAGACCGTGATAGTAGAAACACCATAAGAAATAGCCTCGTAGTAGTCTAACATGTGGAAATTCAGTAACCCGTGTGACTCTATAACGGTGTTGTCTTCGTTGATGCCTCTTGTAATGCCACCATCACCCATAAAATGTTGAGCAATGTTAATTACTTGCCTTCATGTAACAAGTGGTACACCCTTACGAGAATTAGAAGGGATATCTCCCTATAAACCCAATATGATTTGAGTCATTTCTTGCACAAACTCAGAAGATGAAGCAATTTCTCTTCCTACGACCTCTAGATCGGTAACAAGCGGATGCTCCCATATCAGCCCCGGTTCAAAATCAAAAGATGGAGCACTTAGAGAAAAATGTACACCGAGAACTTGGAAACCAAAAGTCAAAAAAAAATAATCATCACAACAAACATAACAAGATGTTTAAACTCTAAAACAACCTTTTAAATGTGCATAGATGGTGATAATATGTAAATATGAACTTTGCACTAATTTCATCAGTATAGTGCATAAATTTTTTTTCACTAATTTCATCTATATATTGTTTAAAAACATCACCACCCTAACCGTGCTTGAAACTCATATGCCTAAATTTCAAAGTTTCAAAGATCAGTTTTCACGGTCTTAAAACTGAGAGAACAAATCGAGAATAAGGAGAAGAAAAGGAAAAAATAAAACAGAGAGAATCTTCAAATCAGGGGCCACAAACCATATGAAGCGACGATACAAGGCAAATCAAGACCGGAAGATCAAATACATGCAACATAGCTAGAGCATCAATCTACAAGGTAATACCCAATTTTTTTGTATGTCATACTACGTTAATTTATGATACATGATATTTACATCGCCACTTGTTAAAGTGTATTGTATTTGCAAAACCTTGTAATATGTATCGTGAGCTATGATGAACTTACCTATGTGAGTATCTCTGGTTTCCTCAACAACACATTATTTACATGATATCAGTCAAAGTTTGTGTACGAGGTATCGATTTTATGATCGTCGTACCACAGTGCTTAAGCCTTTGCTTTTGCTACTTCCATTTATATTGTATCAACCATTGGTGTTGGCTTCTCTTCCATCTCTATATCATTCCATCTTTCCCCCTACAACCGCTATGTTTTTCATTGATGTATTCCCCATAGGAACTGACTACACGATCAAGGAACAAAATATATTGTCGACTGAACATGAAAATCTCTTAATCAACATTATTAGATGAAGGAAAAAATCAACCATTCGAGTCAATAAACAATGCAAATTTTGTGGTCAATTCATTAGCAACACCTGGAGTGTACTAGATGTAGAAGCATCTCTAGACCTAGACCATGACTATGAAAGCTACGAGGAAAGGAGTGAAAAGTGATGTGGGTAGAGTTGACTGCCCAAAATCACATATTCCAGCAAATATACGGTCATTGTCATTGTAAGTACTTGATGATGTTAGCATCAAGGTCGAATATTAAAAAAGCTTTATATAGTTTGAAGGTATCAAGTTTCAGAGCAAGGTCTAAGTGTGTAAAAGAAAGGAAAAAGGGTGATCAATGGATCAAATCTTTGGGGGGTTTTGAGTAACAATGTAGCAAGTATGATGTGGTGTATGCTACTACCTCAAAACCACATAATACCGCAAATGCACGGCCGTGTCAATGTGAGTATATGATTACATCATCAAGGTCGAATCCCAAGGGAGTATGTGAATCATGAATATCGTCTCAAGTTTACTAAAAATGCTTGAATGTGTAAAATGAAAGGAAAATGGGTGATCAAGTGATCCAATGCTTGAGTTTGGAGGTAACAAGTTTCAAGTAACAAGATTAAGTATCAATATGAGAAAAATACTAGGTTTGGAAAATATAAAACTAACACAAAAATGACAAAGAAAATATGATAATGAAAAAGAACATGAAAAACATATATACGTATTAATGTGAGCATTCTCATACCCCTTAAACTTTGTATTGTCCCTACTGCAAAAGAAAAAAAGATGGAGTTTAAGAAAACTTAGAAGATGCAATGGTGTTGTCTTGTAGGTGAGGTCTTATTCGGAATCACGGCATCAATTCTCCCAATCCTTAAATCTTGATAGTTCTAAGATCATCATGAATATTCTTTTGTTCCAGCATGATTCCACTAAGGGTCTTAGCTTGCTCATCGGTTTGTCCCTTAAGCACATCATACCTTTGATCTTGGTTTTGCTTCCAAACCTTATCCTCATCTCTCCATCTTGTGTGTTCTTTCATCCATGCATGATTCCTTTCTATTTATTAGAGAATCTCACCAATGTTACTTTGGTGGGAGGGTCCTTCATGATGTCTAGATCCGGATGCACCACCTTGGGCATTTCCCATTGGAACATATTCACCATTGAGGTCACCTTCCTCCTCGAGATGAAGGTCCTCACTTGCATCACTTTCATCATCATCTCTCCAAACTTAATATCAGACATACTCTTCAAACAAATCCTACCAATATTTTGCCCTATTTCTTGCTTTAGAGACGGTGTGGATAGGGCCCAAAGTAGCAAAGTTTCGAGTACCTTAACCCTTACAAGGCCCGCTTTGCCTACCTTCACATAAGTAAGAAGATTAAAAAGGGAAAGGTCTATCTAAGGGAGCTTATTGGGTGGAATGGGTGTGAGACAACTAAGAGGGATATTAAAGTACTTGGCAATTATGACAATAAACCTCACATGCATATAATGCCTTTTGACTTCAAGGCCACCCTCCCTAGATACTTTACCAACATGTAAGGTATGTGAGAGATGGTGTCATGAAAAATACACCACACAATGTGATGCGGGGTTGAAGTCACAATTTACGATCTAGATTGAAAGTCCACGAACAGTCTCAGCGAACAAATCTCGAGTAGGAATCTCGGGCGAGATTTTGGATATGGGGCCAAGTTTTATGAAACTTCAAAAAAAAAAAACGTGAGTTTGATGGAATGATAATGGATAGATAAGAAGATGATAATATTGAATAAAATTTATGGAAATATAGGAAGATACGAACCAAGGTATTCCCGCAAAGAAACTTGACCAATTATGTGTCGAAAAACCCTTTAACGAAGTGCTTACCTTAACCCTCCCTTGTTTAACCTTACATAAGCTTATAAATAAGGCAAGCACAATGAGGGACTATAATTGACCAGGAGCACCAACCTTTAAGAAGATTAACACACACAAGCACAACCTAGCAAGGACTCACAACGATTCAATCAAAGGCTCTCTATAGGAATGAATAAAACATAAACTTCGTAAGCGAAGCAGCGAGTTCACACAATATTGTGGAAATATTAATCAAATCAAATCTATCTATGAATGCCACCTTCTAAGGCTATTTATAGGGGAAATTTTCCTACAAAAGATAAGAATTCTAACTAAAAGATAATCCTACAAGATAGGATCAAAAATTAACAAATACCTTTAGAATGTGTCAGAGCCTTAAAGGTATTAAATTTATAAAAGATATCTATAACTAATAAGATCGCAGCCGGATCTTTTGAACCTCGACAGAAGCCATATCTCGGTCAATCTTGTATAAATCTCGGGCAAGATTTTGGTCCTCATGGCCGAGATTTATTCTTTGGAACTCTTTCCTCGTCCTAGCCACTTTCTATGCTTGCTTGATCATCTTGGTTCTTGTAAGGTCCTACCATAATATCCAACAATGTCAGTAAAGGTGACCTAGGTATGAGTGATGTCTCTTTAAGTTCACATGTTGCCAATAAGCTAGCAACTTCTATATGGATGAATTTTGCTCTTGTTCTTGTGATAGCTCCTTCCATGGTGGGACTCAAAGATGATGTAGATGTATTCTCCTTCAATACCCTGACTCTTGATCTAGTTATTGGTCCATGAGGTGGTGTTGGGAATGGTCCTTCATCATACTCTTGAAAAGGATTCGTCATCGAATTACCAACATGCTCATCATTAGACTTAAATGGACTCAAGTCTCCTACATATATTTAAGGTCTTACTCACTCCATACTCAACTGAGAGCTCCAAGACATAAGCATTGTTTCCAACCTTACGCTTCACACGAAATTGTCCATCTCATCTTGGAGACAACTTAGACTTTCTATTCTCCAATTTCGCTCTTTTCTTAGATGCAACCAAAATAGATCATCTGGTTTGAATAACCCTTCTTTACGATTCTGATTCACTTTGGATGCCACGCTTTTCCCTTTGTTTTCCAGCCTTATGTGTGTCTTTTCATGCAACTCCTTGATGAACTCAACCTATTTTTCTGCAATAAAATCTAATCGCTCCTCTATAGGCAACAATATAAGATCAAAAGGGGTCAAAGATTTAACCCATAGACACACTCAAAAGGCGTTAGATTAGTAGACAAATGCAAGGTACGATTATAAGCAAATTCCACATATGGTAAGACATCCTTCCAAGCATTCAAATTGTCCTTCAAAGCAACCGTCAAAATAGTGGTTAAAGTCCTATTAGTTACTTTTTTTGTCCATCCGTTTGAGGATGACTAGAGATTGAAAATAACAACCTTGTACCTAACTTTCCCCAAATAGTCTTCCAAAAGAAACTAAGGAATTTAACATCCATATCGTTCACTATAGTCCTTGGTACTCCATGCAACATTGGTAACATGAATTAGGTCCTTAGATTAGACTTGCATTTAGGTAAATGCTCTCTTTGTTTTGCATGCATAGACATGAATCCATTACATTTAGGCTCAACTTTGCATATTATAGTACAATATATGTCTACATGGATTCTTGTCTCGTTTTCAGGCAATTCGGCGAGCTTTGTAGCAGAATGACACATATGAGGACTAAGCCTTGAGTCGGAACGTGACGGAGAACCAAAGGAAAGCTAAAACACCACAGAAGGATTCAAGCAAAGGAGCTATGGAGAAGGCAAGCACAAAATGGACTGCGGGCCTGACTTGTGAAAGAAACCACGGCCGAGATTATTGCCAGAGCGACCGAGATTTATCTTTTTTCGGCCCACAACGCCCAAGATCCTTAGGAGGTGTCCCATGCTGGTCCAACCCTATATCCCTATAAATCTCTAAGCCTGCAATATAGAAAAGGACACCTCTGAACACACTTTTACGCTGCAACTTACGACTAACCCTGCAACACTTTATTATTCTGGTTTTAATCGAGAAATATTTGTGAGCGAGGATTCTTGGATAAGAAGAATTAGGTTCTTGATTTATTTTAGTTTGGATTAAAGATTCTGTTTTTATCGTTAGATTGTTGTTCTATTGGAGTTTTGAAGACATCTTGCTAAGTATTCCTTACTTCTCTTTTATTTTCTTGCTTATGGTTTGCTTGAATTCTTCTTTTATCTTTCTTGATTTGAATATGTGTGTTGTTGGCTAAACTTATGCGATTCTAGGGTGATTGGTTGATACTTGTGGTTTAGATGATGATAGACTGTGCGTTTATGTGAGTTTTGGACGATTAGAGTTGATTCAATCCTCGCTCCCTAGAACCTCGGCATGTTCTTCATGAACCGCAGCCGCGGATTATCTTAGAACAACCCGAGTTTTCTTCCGTGGATTCGTAGATGATATATCTTTATGCTTGGGTATTAGATTGTCCAAATCCTAGTCTTTGTTATGTGTTTTATACTCTTATATCCCTCTAAGGCTTACATCTAAGCTTGGGAAGAGACTTACCCGGTGATTCCCGTTCTTAGGTACCGTTGATTATGAATTCTTGGTAATAGAGGATTCAAACCCCTTTATTAGTTTGAGTGTGAACTTAACCCGAGACTTACCCGGTGAAGGTTAGTTCAATTCCCTTAGATTGAGTGGTTGGTTTAAGTATATGTCCTATCCTTAGAGCCTTAAGAGTTACTCGGTAATAGGTGATTTGATTTGGGATAGTAGCTTGTGAGACCCCCCCCCCCCGGTGATCATTCTCACCATAGAAACACTATTCCTTATCAATCCCAACCTTGTCCTAGTTTATAGAAGTCTTGAGTCTAAAACCGCAACTGAATACCTTAATATCTACAATTCGCATTTTCCGGTTATCTTATTTGTTATCTTTATTTTACTTTGCTTTATTTGTTTTGTTGGATTTACAATTGATCTTTGATCACCAAAAATACCCAAAAATACCAAAAAATATTGTTATTTTCATTTCTTACCATCCATCTTTTTTCGCACTATAGGTTTGTTCTATTTTTGATCATTTCATATTTTGATTTCACATCAGTCCTTGTGTTCAACCTTGATATATTTGCTTTTTTCTACATGTAACACCCCAAATCCGCGGGACTCGGGATGCTACGGGTTAGGACCTCACAATGGGTCCCGACCCTTAGCTTGACAACAATTTCACCGGATCTTGCCACAAGGCACAAATAAAGGTCACAAGCGAAATACATTTTCATGCAATAAAAAGAAAACCCAAAAGAATACAACAAAGGACTTCAACCGAAAGTACAACCTCAAAGACTAAACGCCATATAACATACAATAAATACAATACTCAAACTCGACTCCACCCAAAACCCAATTCTAAAATGTACGGAACCCCGGTTGCCCACTCTTCTGGATCTCTCGGCCGCAATCCTAACCTGCAAGGCAATCTACAACAGTCGGTATAAAACCGTTAGCTCATATTCGAAGCACTAGAATCAATGGGAAAGGCACAAACACGAGTAAACCATCATAAACACCCAATACACTCCAAATCACACAAGTCCGGTTTATTATCTTATTATTATTAAGTCGTATCCCGTTCTAATTCAACTTAGGTTGTGACACGAGACCACCGTGGTCCCGCCTCGGTCCCTACTTACCGGCATGGAACGGTACGGATGCCTCCGACCGTTTAACCAGCACGGGCTAGTCGCCAAGAACCTCCTAGACTCTCGCAAGAGCTAGGCAGATGATGTCACCGTCCGTTATCATACACTTGGACCAAAATAATATAAAGGTCGGTAATCCTAATTCCGGTTTAGTTGTTATAAACAATAAACACACACCACCAAACACACATCAATGCTAATACAAGGAATACGAGCTAAGTAAGTCCGGAGACTTACCTCGTCCTAAAGATAATCCCGCTAACCACCGCCCTCAACTTCCCGTAGGAAAGCACTCAACGCCTGGTCAAAACAATACACACAATCAACATCTCTCTCACATGCTAGAAGTCCTTAGACTTCTAGTCCCAATGATCTCACAAGATCATAAGCCGTAACCACGCTAGGATAGCAACCTCCTAGTCCTCACGATCTCACAAGGTTATAACCATCACAACACAAGCTAGAATACTCTCGTTCTAGTCCACAACCTCAACATACAACTTAAAGCCATAAACAACCTCACAAGACCGCAATATCACCTCAAGCTTAGAATCAACATCAATCCATCAAACAATATCAAATCCTAAAAACTCACCTAAGGTTCATGGCCACTACTTGGCATTCACTCCAAGTTATGTTATATCCAACCTAGCATGTTACTACTACTAATCATTACTAGATCGAGGTAAGATCATAAGCTCGGGGAAGAGGGTACTCACGTGACGTCAAAAGACGGAAGACGTTCCATGGATGCCGATATGGATTCGTTGGCCTTAAACGGGGCGCTTCCGAACCTAGCACCAAACTAAACAAATTTAGCATAACGCTAAATTTGGACATACTACATAGAATATATAAGGATTTTTCCGTTTGATACCCTTGAATTTTTTGCTTTTCCGGATGGTGCCCAAAGTTTTTCACGTTTCTGCTTGGTACCCTTGAGGTTTCGGTTTTTCCGTTTGGTACCCTTATTTCTTATTTTTTTTGCCTAAAATAACGTTTTTTATATTAAAATTATTTTTAAAAAAGGAAAAAATATATAATAACAATTTATGTTATAAATTTAGAAGATATATTATATTTTAATTAAAATAAACTATGATATTTCTTAAATTATATAAGATTTTTACCTACTATTTTATGAATTTTATTATATTTATCACTATTTGATACTTTATCATATATTGTATCAAAACATGAGAAATTTAGTATGTTTTATATAACATATAAGAATTTAATTTATATTTATTTGATATTTTAATCAAAAATTTTAAAATTAAACATAATCTATAACTATATGATATATCGTTGTTGGTATACTCCGTGAAACGGAAAATTCGTAACATGCAAACTATTTTTTACAATTTTAATCATTCTTAGTTTTATAGGTTCTGCATAAAATAAAATTTTACAATACTTGATATTACTATGTTATACTTTTTCCAATTTAAATAAAAAATTTATCATGTTGTCTCATATTATGTTTAATTTTAAAATTTTTGATTAAAATATCATATAAATATAAATTAAATTTTCTATATTTTATATAAAACATAATTAATTTCTCATATTTTGATGTAAAATATGATAAAATATTAAATAGTAATAAAATATATTAAAATTCATAAAAATAATGGGTAAAAATCTTATATAATTTAAGAAATATAATAGTTTATTTTAATTGAAATATATTTATCGTTGAAATTTATAATATAAACTGTTATTATATATTTTTTCAGTTTTTTAAAATAAGGCAAAAAAAAAAAGAAATAAGGGTACCAAACGGAAAAACCGAAACTTCAGGGGTACCAAGCGGAAACGTAAAAAATTTTGGGCGCCATCCGGAAAATCCAAAAACTCAAGGGTATCAAACGGAAAAATCCAATTTATAAAATATAAGAATAACCCCGTCATTCAAATCTGAGTTTAAAAATTAAAAATATTTTTCGGGCAATTTATACAATTTTAGAAACTCGGGCATAATTCGCAATTAAATCTTTGGCCATAAATCCAAAATAAATTCAACAAAGGCATAATATATATATATATAGTATATATAGATAAGAATATAATTCAAGGTAAAACCCAAGTTTAAAACCCGTAAATACATTTTCCAGGCACAACATACAACTCTTAACAACTTGGGTCATTTTCAGAATATAAAACTTTGGGCCAAATCTATAAATAAGTCCAACAGGGGTATATGTGCAACTTCCGAAAATGTGGGTAAAAACTGTAAATACATAACAGTGGGTCACATTTATAATTAACCAAAGACTGAGGGGGCCGATCGTAATTTTCCAAAAGGGTTTCTTAACCCCTTTCAACGCAGCAGGAAGGCAATTGAACCGGGCGGCCGCCATGGCTCCGGAAGGCGGGACAAGGCCAGCGCAGGCGGTGGCGCAGGGAAGAGAGCAGCTGGCGGTGAGCTTCCCCCGGTGACGGCGTTGCAGGGAGGGCGTCGACTCTGTTCCTTGGCTTCTGGTGGAGGCACCAAGGGAGAAAGGTGGGGGTTCTCCAAGCTACGGCACGACGGCAGTGCAGTAGCACATGCTCCGATTAGCCCGCTTCTCAGAGGGCTTCTGGGCTCCTTCTCCAGCGAGGTTCAACGGCCAAAGAAGTAGCAGGAGCGTTTGGCTCCGGCTTCCTGCTTCAATGAGGGAGGTAGTACAGTGGGAGATGGGGCTGGTTGTGGGTGCGAGAGAGAGATGGACAGGGCTGCGACCACCAGCGCTCCTCCAGCGAGCTTCCAGGCGGGATTCGACGACGAAGGCTGAGCATGGAGGGCTGCTGCGAGCTGTTGCTTGGGGGGAGGGTTGAGATAAAATGAAAGATAGCGGTAATGGTGGAGTAGGATGTTGCGTGAGAGAAGGAAGCATAGAAGAACAGAGGGTCGAGGGGTCTAAGATCACTGGCAAAGAACAAAGGGAGAGTATAATGAGAGGTCTAGCCACAAGCTAGGCAGTGTAGGTTGCGCGGCAATGGTATCCCGACAAGGCAACCGAAATCACTGAGGAAGGAAGAATGTTGGAAAAGATAAGGAAAGAAAATTGGGAATAAATAGGTCGAAAATAACCGGAACGGGGTTTTCGGATTGGAAAATATTTCCAAACTTTTTCGAGAAACAAAATATGGAATATATGTATACTTAAAATATAAGAAAAGAAAATACCCATAACACTAATTTATGGTAAAAATATTATCGGAAATTATTTAAGCTATTAAAATATCAATAAATATATACGGACAAATAAATATCAAAAAGACGCCTAAAAATTGGGTGTTACACTACATAACGATCCATACACTATGGGTTTGCTTAGTTTAGGATTTTATTACGAGTATAAATATAACTAGGGCTGATATTATTCGGGTTCAGACTGGATCCGAACCGGACTTCTTCAAAATTTTTGTCCGATGTCCTGACTGGATCCGGGCTTCATGGCTTGTCAGTACCCGTCCGTCATTCCGGGCCGGGTTGTCTGTCGGGTACCCGGATCCATTGTATGTCCCATTAAACAATGCTAAGCACACATATCTATTTATTATTGAAAAGATAAATTAATATATTGAAAACAAGACAGAGAAGGATTACACTTGACAAAGCACCAAAATACACAAATTAGCAACAAGCATTAGCAACAAAGAACATTAAAATTCAACATTTGAATGTTTAAGTGATATTTGAAGCTTTCAATCACGATTCGTGATTCAGAGGGCGCTTGAAGACCAGATCTGTAGAGGAGAGTTGGAGGCTTCCAATCCCGAATCACGCTTTAGATAAGTAGATCAAAGATGATAAGATGCGACAATAGGCGAGGAGAGGCGACACAATGAAGGTTGAGGGGGTTCAAAGACCATACCCATTCAGAGAGCTAACGATGTGGGGAGCAGAGGGCCAATGAGGTTCGAGAGATACCGATTCAGAGAGGAGATGTGACGACTCAGAGAGCTTCCGATTCAGAGGACTCGATCACGAATCACGGTTCAGATAGGAGGGTTGGTTCAACACTCAGAGAGTTGTTGCGGCTATACCTTGTCGCCAAAAGGGTTTGAGCTCTAAATATAACTCTTTGTCGTGCATCATTATCACAACCTTTTGGGGGTGAACAAGTTTTTCGCGCCATTGTCGGGGACTAGGTCTAGATCGATTTGTTTTCGTAATCATTGATAGTGTGCAAACATGTGTGTGTGTACTTTCTCTATTGATATATGTTTGCGCTATTCTAGTACTTCCGATATCTGAGTTTGTTAGCTAACGGTTATATCATATATTGTTAGATATATTGCAACATAGGTTAGATGCAGATTGTTCCGGATAGGAGTGGTCAGCCGGATTTCCCGTACGTAGTAGGATGGGATATGGGGTTATTTTATTATCAAACTATTTTTCGTAGTTGTTGTCTTGGAATATTTCCCCGTATGTAGTATTTGGATGATGTTCTTTTCCTTTTAAGTTTCATGACATTATTGCATTTTATATCTTATTGGGGTTTCCTTTATTTATGTCTTGTTAAGATTCGATGAAATTTTTGTCAAGCTAGGGTCGGGACCCATTGTGAGGTCCTAACCCGTAGCACTCTGAGTTCCAAAATTTTGGGGTGTTACAGAAATATACAATGTGTTAGGGGAACAATCTAAACTAGTGATAGTCTAGCATCCAACATTCACTATTAATCAAATATAAATGAGGGACAAGTAGATTTTGATCTCTTCTATATGCTACTAACATGCTTAGTTTTCCTTCAAATCATAAACATAACACAAGAACATTACTAGTCTAGCATGATTTGGGGATTTTCACCCCAAAACTTAGCAATGGAACTACTCACTCATCGAAAATGTGGACATGGTAACAATATAAACGAATGACATGGTTGCTAAGTAGACAAGAAATAAGAAACATTTTGAAGAAGAATGGACGAATTTAAACTTAACAATCCAAAGTTATGAGCACACAAGTCAGGAATAAGATCTAGAAAAAACAAGAATGAAGAACACCAATGCTTTTATTTTGATTGATCTCAAATTCCGCTAATTCAACCTCCAATTGTTGTTTCTCCATCCTTACAAATAAATAGAGAGTATAAGAGAGAGGTGTTTGTAAATTGATACATTTACAATAAGGAAAATACCCCTTATATAGGCCTAGAAGTCGTAGTCCCCCTTGGAGACAAGTGTAGCAAGTTTCTAGAGTTAGTTACACAAGTTGCACACACTCGATGCTAGGGTACCTTCAGTGACTTGTTTTCCGTGGTCGAGTGTCTTGTCTTCTTCAATCGAGTTGTGGGTCGGGTTGTCCATTGTTTGTCCAATTTGGAAGTCTTTCTTGAGGTTTCAAATCTCGGTATAAACTACAAAGTTATAGCTCTTCGAAATACCTACTTTTGCATCTTCTAGTTCATTTTAAGGTCTGCTATGGATTCGTTTTACTGAAATTGTGCAAAAAAGTTATTTGTGCTCAAATATCTAGCCACTCGACCAAGTGAAGGTTGCGGAAGCAAACTCGAGGTTCTCACTCGAGATACACTCGATGTAAGTATAATTTCCACTCGATGCTAACCACTGTAACACTCCAAATTCTCGGAACTCGGGGAGCTACTGGTTAGGACCTCACAATGGGTCCCGACCTTGGTTTAACAACAACATTACTTGGATCTTACAACAAGGCACAAATGTACTTGAAACAATTTCAAAACATAATATTTTTACTGTATGAATGTACACATGTGACAGCCTTACAAAACATATACATATACATAACATGCATGCTGTAAGGGAGACTCCCCCGTCCCCATCTAGTGAGTACGTGGACCCGGCTGACCATCCGTTCCGGATTGTTAGCTAACGGATAAACCGTTAGCTAACAATCCAAATATAAGCAGAATAAGGATAGCACAAACACACTCAAGATAACATAAAACAATCATCATGTTGGCACACAAACCGGTTATTATCTGTTCATTAAGTGAGTCACCTTATTCCATTTTACAGTTGTGGCACGAGAAATCTTAAGAGTTCTCGCCTCCGTTCCTTATCCAACTGGGTGTAGGTCTAGCTTACCTCCGCCGGTAGCATCACTATAAACCGAGTGTGGACTAGTCCCTAAAGAAACCCCCAGCGCCCTCAAGCTAACTGAGCAGAATGCCACCACCCGTTACTCTTACGCCTAAGTATAGGTCGGTAGATAATTATTACTAAAATATAAATATAAACATCTTATTCACACACCACTATCATTATCCACACTCATATCTGGAAGTCAGCTAAGTAAGCCCAAAGGACTTACCTGAGTCAAGTCGCAACTCTCTTAATCTCAACTCGGTATGTAACCGTAGGAACTCAATTGCCTGTTATACAAGACAAGGGAATCAATAATGTATCCCACTTTCTTAAAAGTCTCCAACTTCTAAGATATAAAAATCGATCAACAAGAGATTACCAAAATACCCTTATACAGGTAAATGACCATTTTACCCCTGATCCCGAAACTTCTAAAAATTTCATAATTTATGTTTAAACTCTTATTTGAGACTAACTAACCATATTCTACTCCCTAGGATGATTTTAGGTAACAACTAGAAAAACCACCCATTTTCTATTTCTCGAAAAGTCACTAAAGTCCAACTACAGCTTCAAATATAAAATTCGAATAATCTTATAAAAATTCCGAAGTAATTCCCTAGGTCATCTATGATATCCTATCTACTCATAGGAGAAAGAATTTCTTAAAACTGTTAAAGCATCGCTTCTACAAAAATTTCTAAAGTTTGGTACAACACTTAACAAGCAGCACATTGTCCTAACTTTGAAAAATCATAACTCCTAAACTACTCGCTGTATTTATCCCAAATTTTGATATGTTCTACTATTAAATCTTATCTCTAATATATCCAAAATTCAGACGCAAAGGAGATCAAAATCCTATTTAAAACTATCTCACAAAACTGAATTTCAGCACAACAGAAAAACTGCTTACGACTCCATCTTTGAAAAATCATAAATCTCAAACCACTCGCTGGATTCCTCTCAAATTTTAATATGTTCTACAACAATATGTCAAACATATCATATCCAAAACTCAAGTCCAACGGAGATCAAGAGCTTATTCAAAACCATCTCACAAAACAGCATCACTTGCTGTTTTCCCCAACACTCAACACATATATAAAAACGTCAACTTTGAAATATAATAACTCTTAAACCGTAACTCCGATTCTTCCCAAATTTTAATATGATCTACAACAAGATGTTAACTATATCATATCAAAAATTCAAGCCTAACAGAGATCAAAAGCCTATTCAAAACTATCTCACAAAACAGCATCCCATGCTGTTTTTCTCAACTCAGCACATTTATAAAACTGAACTTTGAAACCCCATATCTCTCAAACCATAACATGGATTCCTCTGAAATTTTAGTATGATTTACTTTGAAATACCATCTATAACATATCCGAAAATCAGCCAAAAAGAAGAAATCTAACTTACCCAAATCTGGACTCGAACATGCCTGCTTGTCACTTCATGAAAACTCAGAAAACATCATGAATCTCTACTGCTCCTCTATGGCTGTTCTGGGTAGATTTAGGAGACATAAAAGGCACTCATTATGTATGAATTTCATGGCTGGAAGTATAAGGAAGAGAAGGGTATCAGCCTTACCCGGTTCCTAGACTCTAGGGGGAGGAAGGAGATGGCATGTCTGTTGTCGATCCCACTGTTGCACAGAAGACAAGGATTGTGCGACTGCAGAGAAGTTGAGAGCTCTAGAGATGGCTATGGTCCCCCGACTAGATGCAGATGAAGCTCGTCTGGGTACAGAGGAGGAGGGGCGAGGCGGTCTATGCGGCCTGGTGGTTCACGATCCGTTCCTGGGCGAGAAGACGCACGGCTGGTGCTTCTCATGTGCAGCAGGAGTCGACTGGGATGGCTGGAGCGTTGAAGTCGACTGGGATGGCTGGAAGAGAAGACGCACTGCTGGTTGTCGAAGGATGGACTGGGTCGGCCTGCTGCTGCGCCAGACTGGACTACATTGGCCTGCTGCTGCTGTCGACTTCCAAATAGGCG
Source organism: Fagopyrum homotropicum (assembly GCA_033239125.1). Taxonomy (NCBI): domain Eukaryota; kingdom Viridiplantae; phylum Streptophyta; class Magnoliopsida; order Caryophyllales; family Polygonaceae; genus Fagopyrum; species Fagopyrum homotropicum. The sequence continues at coordinate 57,940,859 of BSWB01000008.1, read as the reverse complement.
AGAGTGGTTGCGGTAGAGAGAGAGAAAACAACGGGAGAATGTAGCAGCAATTAGGTTAGGAAAATAATAGGTTTAGGTTAATTAATTAGGGATTAGGGTAAAATATGGGTTGGGCCAGCTGGGCCGGAAATTACTATCTACTGGGCTTAGTCCGATGGCCCTGCTCATCCTACTAGATGATAGCTATTAAATGAGTCGTTAACTTATACGGAAATGTTATTCAGTTTACATATTTATCATTTTATGTGAATTAAGTTACATAAAATGATAGAACTTTGATAAAATTTTCATAATGTATAACATTCTCTAGAATGAGAAGAGGTTAGCGGATCGAAATCCGGTTTGATCGGTATTAAACGGAAAATAAATTTTCCGGGTATTACATCAGTACCCCCTTAAAATAAGTTTCGTCCCGAAACTTAAAAGAAGACTCGTAATGTCGGAGTCCATGCAAAAAAATTTAAGCGCCGGAAAGAGGTCACAACGGTCGAGTTCTGATTTGTTTCTGAAATAGCCGGAAGAAATATTCCCGGGTATTACATCAATCCCCCCTTAGGATAAGTTTCGCCCCGAAACTTAAAGTACGTCAGTCATAAGGTTAGCCCTCAAGGTACGAATCTAGTGTATCTACTTGTTACCGTACAAGAGTCATCGTTTCCACATATAAGTATCCCGCATATTAAGGTCACCAATAACACACATCCCGACTAAGCACTCGAGCATGAAAATAAACAAGTAGTCAGACAATATAACACAGATATAGGGCCCAACCCTAACTCGTCGCTCCCTAGATTACACTATCTCCACAAAGGTCTCTGAAAGGTTATGTCTCATACTACCCATAGTATCCAAGGTGGCATCGTCGGCTTTTATAAAACCACTAACTCTGAAATCTTTTCTGTACAGACTTCACAAGTGCCTACTACCACGTTCTAGTGTGGTAACTAGATATCTCACCGGTATCATCCGGCTTCATTGCCCGATTCTCTAAGCCGATGTCCTAACTTTTGTCTGGTAAGTATACCTCTAACTGAATCCGTAGAAAACTAGGGTTACACTCTCCAATAGGGTGAGGTTTACTAGTCCATCAATCACTTATAAACCACTTTACAGCCTCAAGTGGTCACATTTTGCAACTCACCTCCAGGTCCTTTGATGACCGTACAGAAAATAACCTAGTCAACTTTCTTCCCTTCGTTATGTTTACTTGACTACACACTCAGGCCAAAGGTCTTGGACCTCCGCCAGCACTTCACCAAGTGTCTAATACTCTTTGTATCACGACTCACTTGTCTTTTAATATGACTCGGTCATCTTATTCCTCAGGTAAGGAGTCATCCCTTTACCCTTTTCCGGTCTAGTAGTGGAGACACAATCTAGTGGTCATCATCTGTATTCACTTGGCATTATTATAATATTTATGGATATCTAATATATTGTTAGCTCAACCTTAGGCTTCTCACGTATTTTTTAATTTTTTTTTTTTTTCAAGGTCTTGAGTGACATACAATATGTCTGGAATGATGGTATTAGATACAAGGTGATCTCACATCACCGTCATTTGCTCACACTACTTAATAGTTGTTAACATTGTATTGTGTCCTATAATATCCCTCTTACTCAAAACGCAACTCGACTCCGTTCCGAGATAAAATTCTTCTTATACTCCATTCTTGAGATTATGTTTTCTATATGTACGAGTACTGGTCTGTAAGTACACTCCCGTAGCTTCCTTTTCTTATCTGTCTTTCGATTCAACTTGATAGTTACTCACCTTGAGCTTGTTAGTGCAGGCCCTACACAACACCTTTATTACTTCGTTACTTCCTTTCTCATTTCATCAAGAAACTCGTTCTAAAGTACCATGCTAGGTATTAAATTCCAAGTTTACTGGTCTTCTAACATGTGACTAGGTCGGCATGCTTCACTTGGATCTATAATGGGGTACCACTCTCTTTCTATACTTCTGCGCGCACATACTTTCTCGTCTATCTAGTTGGTGATACAGTTCCTCTACAAAATTTCTTGTCACTCCACGTAGCCTATTTCACGTTCCTTCTAAACGAAACGCATTTCACCAGTTATCATCGTCTTAAACTCAACACGTCATTTGTTGTACTATCGAGTTTCCGGTTCTATGGGTTAGGACTCATCACGCTTTCGCTGCGCTACTTTGATAATTATGTTGTCACCCGCTAATCGTAAGGACATTTTCCGTGAGTCCAAATTGATGGACCCAAAGCTCTCCCTCTCAATTACACCATAAGTCCTATCCGGATGAAATACCAAGTACCTTCCTTACTTGCCTTAAGTGACTAAGATAACGGTTGGAAGACGACCTCTTCCGTTTACTTTTGGAATTCTTCTAACACGGATCCAAATTTCATGACTCGACTGAAGTTTGATCTTAACCAACCGAGAAGTACCTCTAACACGATTCTCTCTATACCTTTAGTTGTCTAAGTAGATTTTCGTTGTCTACTTGAGGAACTCCTCCAAAGCATCGGTATAGTTAATTCAATAATCCTCAATCACAGATATCTCTTCTTAACTGTACATAGCTCGTCAATCCCAAACAACTCTTGCACGTCCTCAGTTGATGTCGGTCAGTCAATAGTTGACTTATCTCCATTTCCGGGACTTACTTTTCTCATACCTCCTTTGCCGTTGAATTTCCTGGCGAGCACTACTTATTCGAGTTCATCAATTTATACTCCTTTAGCTCATTCTACATTACAAACTTCCAGTTCCCCCGTGAGCTAACTCCATTTCTTGAGTCCAACTGTGTCATCCATCTGATATCAAGGTCCTTTCTAGATCTTCTACTATAGCTTGTAAGCACGTCTACGCGACTCTCATGACCTTAACTTCCCTCCACTTGCAGTTTATCTCGTATGAAATGCTACCACACTATGTCTTCATTGGCATAGAACCTTATCAAAATCATATGCTTCTTATTCCTCTAGTTCTTCTTTTACAATCCATATGTTCTAGTTGTGATGTGTACCCTTTTCTTAGCCAGTAGATAGTAATTCACTCACACAATTTCCTTGGTCTCAAATGACATAAGGAGGTCATCCCTGGCCATCTAGTCTTTCTTCTTAAGTTCTTAATTAGAGTTACTAGTTTGAACTCACTTCATGTTACTATTATGGGTATTAGCACTGATATCGATTTAACTTCACATTTGTCGCCGTTGATCTCTTGAAGGGTCCTCTAGATGTTTATAAAATTCTTTCATAGGTCTACGGTTATTCTCCTTATATGCCAACCAATTACTACTAGTTGACCCGCACGTTTTATGTCCCAGTTACTACCAACTAGTCTGTAGTTGACCTTCTATAAGATCACGAACTTATTGTTCTTCAATCTCTTTTGAAGTTTGAAACACTTGGTGAGAATCTATCTTCTCCAGTTTCTTTGTCAATACCCCTTTAGCTCCTTCCACAGTCTGCACTTCTCTTATTCTCTTATGAGATCACTATACTCTTTTGAGTCCAATCATAACATTCATCTGTCGTCAATGAGTTTATCAAGTCTTCACGATTTTTCTTACTTTGTTCATCGTCTGTTTGCGGTTCTTTGTTATGACCGTTAATGTTGGTAACTTAAATCTTTATGTGAATGAGAAGTTATAGTGGACTTTCTAGTCCACCAAAATAACTCTCTCACATTCTTCCCTTTGATGGGTGTTGTTTTGATCATGCTACCATTATAGAAATTCGTTGTCCCAATTTTATACTTCTCGTATCCTTGAAGGACTCTACATGCTTTGATACTTATGTTGAAGTTTCATTCAAAAATTCTCGTATCCTTGAAGGACTCTACATGCTTCCATGGTTACAAAATTTATTTCTCGTCATCAAACTCACCCTCTATCTTTTTACCCTTTAATTTCTCACAGCTAGGTCAACACCCTATCTTCTTTGTATTCTCATGCCCATGCTTGCATATGGCAGCGTTCGCCTCGATTGTGACATCCTTTATTCCGCCATCATGATTCTGCTCCGTTCTACTTGGTTGCATTGTCATTTAACCCTCCAAGTGTAATTGTACTCTACCCCGCTTGATTTGTATTCCGATATTGTCCTCTTCAATCTGCGCTTCTTATCAATCCTACATGCATCCTTGAGTTTCATCCCTCGTCTTCGCACCGCTAAATTCCTCGTACGGACTTCTATCACTTCTATCTGAGTTTATTTGATATTCTTTCCTGTCTGATTATTCTTGTGGTTAAGAATCATCTTGTAATCTTCACCATATGTCCACTCGTTTTTCAAAAGATTGTAGGAATTTCCAGAGTGTCTGCCAGGATACATTACTCTACTCCGAGGTCGGAGTACATTATCTTCCTATAGAGTACTCTTTAATCTACTAACCTTTTATCATGAGGCGATGATTGCATCAGGATAACTCAACTAAAGGATATTCCCTATCCTTTAGGGTACTAAAATGTTACTTTATATAGATATACAGATAACCTGTATAAACGTACAATACTGTAAGTCCACATACTATTTCCTTTCTACTAAGCTGCAGAGATTCACGGAGAGCGATGGTGGTCCGACGTACTACTAACCCAACAACCCGACTATGCACGTGTGTAAAAACAGAAATCCGTTTTGAAAATCTTAGACCCCTTTCGGGTTCTAGTTATTTTATACATTCGGTCTTTCAGAAGATTTCAAGTGCCATTGTTGCCAACCCAGAGCTCTGATACCATGTTGTAACACCCCAAATTCTCGGAACTCGGGGAGCTACTGATTAGGACCTCACAATGGGTCCCGACCTTGGTTTAACAACAACATTACTTGGATCTTACAACAAGGCACAAATGTACTTGAAACAATTTCAAAACATAATATTTTTACTGTATGAATGTACACATGTGACAGCCTTACAAAACATATACATATACATAACATGCATGCTGTAAGGGAGACTCCCCCGTCCCCATCTAGTGAGTACTTGGACCCGGCTGACCATCCGTTCCGGATCACTCTGCAACTGTCTATCTCTACAAATCTACAACACGGATAAACCGTTAGCTAACAATCCAAATATAAGCAGAATAAGGATAGCACAAACACACTCAAGATAACATAAAACAATCATCATGTTGGCACACAAACCGGTTATTATCTGTTCATTAAGTGAGTCACCTTATTCCATTTTACAGTTGTGGCACGAGAAATCTTAAGAGTTCTCGCCTCCGTTCCTTATCCAACTGGGTGTAGGTCTAGCTTACCTCCGCCGGTAGCATCACTATAAACCGAGTGTGGACTAGTCCCTAAAGAAACCCCCAGCGCCCTCAAGCTAACTGAGCAGAATGCCACCGCCCGTTACTCTTACGCCTAAGTATAGGTCGGTAGATAATTATTACTAAAATATAAATATAAACATCTTATTCACACACCACTATCATTATCCACACTCATATCTGGAAGTCAGCTAAGTAAGCCCAAAGGACTTACTTGAGTCAAGTCGCAACTCTCTTAATCTCAACTCGGTATGTAACCGTAGGAACTCAATTGCCTGTTATACAAGACAAGGGAATCAATAATGTATCCCACTTTCTTAGAAGTCTCCAACTTCTAAGATATAAAAATCGATCAACAAGAGATTACCAAAATACCCTTATACAGGTAAATGACCATTTTACCCCTGATCTCGAAACTTCTAAAAATTTCATAATTTATGTTTAAACTCTTATTTGAGACTAACTAACCATATTCTACTCTCTAGGATGATTTTAGGTAACAACTAGAAAAACCACCCATTTTCTATTTCTCGAAAAGTCACTAAAGTCCAACTACAGCTTCAAATATAAAATTCGAATAATCTTATAAAAATTCCGAAGTAATTCCCTAGGTCATCTATGATATCCTATCTACTCATAGGAGAAAGAATTTCTTAAAACTGTTAAAGCATCGCTTCTACAAAAATTTCTAAAGTTTGGTACAACACTTAACAAGCAGCACATTGTCCTAACTTTGAAAAATCATAACTCCTAAACTACTCGCTGTATTTATCCCAAATTTTGATATGTTCTACTATTAAATCTTATCTCTAATATATCCAAAATTCAGACGCAAAGGAGATCAAAATCCTATTTAAAACTATCTCACAAAACCGAATTTCAGCACAACAGAAAAACTGCTTACGACTCCATCTTTGAAAAATCATAAATCTCAAACCACTCGCTGGATTCCTCTCAAATTTTAATATGTTCTACAACAATATGTCAAACATATCATATCCAAAACTCAAGTCCAACGGAGATCAAGAGCTTATTCAAAACCATCTCACAAAACAGCATCACTTGCTGTTTTCCCCAACACTCAACACATATATAAAAACGTCAACTTTGAAACATAATAACTCTTAAACCGTAACTCCGATTCTTCCCAAATTTTAATATGATCTACAACAAGATGTCAACTATATCATATCAAAAATTCAAGCCTAACAGAGATCAAAAGCCTATTCAAAACTATCTCACAAAACAGCATCCCATGCTGTTTTTCTCAACTCAGCACATTTATAAAACTGAACTTTGAAACCCCATATCTCTCAAACCATAACATGGATTCCTCTGAAATTTTAGTATGATTTACTTTGAAATACCATCTATAAAATATCCGAAAATCAGCCAAAAAGAAGAAATCTAACTTACCCAAATCTGGACTCGAACATGCCTGCTTGTCACTTCATGAAAACTCAGAAAACATCATGAATCTCTACTGCTCCTCTATGGCTGTTCTGGGTAGATTTAGGAGACATAAAAGGCACTCATTATGTATGAATTTCATGGCTGGAAGTGTAAGGAAGAGAAGGGTATCAGCCTTACCCGGTTCCTAGACTCTAGGGGGAGGAAGGAGATGGCATGTCTGTTGTCGATCCCACTGTTGCACAGAAGACAAGGATTGTGCGACTGCAGAGAAGTTGAGAGCTCTAGAGATGGCTGTGGTCCCCCGACTAGATGCAGATGAAGCTCGTCTGGGTACAGAGGAGGAGGGGCGAGGCGGTCTATGCGGCCTGGTGGTTCACGATCCGTTCCTGGGCGAGAAGACGCACGGCTGGTGCTTCTCATGTGCAGCATGAGTCGACTGGGATGGCTGGAGCGTTGAAGTCGACTGGGATGGCTGGAAGAGAAGACGCACTGCTGGTTGTCGAAGGCTGGACTGGGTCGGCCTGCTGCTGCGCCGGACTGGACTACATTGGCCTGCTGCTGCTGTCGACTTCCAAATAGGCGAGAGTGGTTGCGGTAGAGAGAGAGAAAACAAAGGGAGAATGTAGCAGCAATTAGGTTAGGAAAATAATAGGTTTAGGTTAATTAATTAGGGATTAGGGTAAAATATGGGTTGGGCCAGCTGGGCCGAAAATTACTATCTACTGGGCTTAGTCCGATGGCCCTGCTCATCCTACTAGATGATAGCTATTAAATGAGTCGTTAACTTATACGGAAATGTTATTCAGTTTACATATTTATCATTTTATGTGAATTAAGTTACATAAAATGATAGAACTTTGATAAAATTTTCATAATGTATGACATTCTCTAGAATGAGAAGAGGTTAGCGGATCGAAATCCGGTTTGATCGGTATTAAACGGAAAATAATTTTTCCGGGTATTACAACCACTTTGCTTCTTCTTTGGACCTTTCTTTCCTTCTTACCTTAGCTCCATTGCTTCATGCTTGTATCCATGCTTTTACTCCTTCTTTTTCTCTTGAGGTTGATGATGGGTTAATGTATATTGCTCGGATGATTTGAGTGATATGATTTCTTCCTTTGAGATATCTTAGACCAAAGTACCTACAAAGACACAAAACAAAGGGAGTAAACATTGTTTTGACATTTTAAGTTTTAGCTAAGATATGAATGCCTAGACCATGCAAAACAAAGGTTAAATCACACAAAAAAAATCTAAAATATAGAATTAAAATATGCTATCAAATATCCCATACTTAGCTCTTGCTTGTCCACAAATAAGAACAAATACAAAGGATGAAGAAAGAAAAACAAAGAAAGAAAAACAAAGAAAGAAAATCTTTTTTGATTATGCTTCAAATGATTGATCACTTTTTAAAATATTAGAGCCACGGCAAGGCATAAGACATAGTTGAGAATAATGAGCATGAAAATAAGCATGAAATAATATATGTTAAATGCTCAGACATAAAACCTATAGTCAATAATCCTAAGTTAATGAAACTTAAGCTTGCTACTTAAAGGTCTTTAAAGATGCTTGCAGTTGGTTTGCATTATTCAACCATATGAGTAAAAAGGTAGCTAAAGTCTATATACTTAGGTGCAATCAAACATGATCGGGTTTTTACGATGTTTTTCTTCTTCAAATCGGCCTGACTAAAAATCTTCATGCTATTTTTGTGGCATGATTTACATTCACTTGTTCATTCATCTTTTGATGTGCATATTTGGCCTCATTGGCATAAAAATAAAATAAAAGAAAGATAAGCATTTATCGTATAGCCAATTGGCATTTGAACTTTGATGTTTTTCACTATGGCTTCTTCTTTACTTTTTTCATTTATTACGTCTTTTGTCTTACGGGCTATTGTTTATGCACATGAGTTTTTGGATGAATTATGATGATTAGCTTGACCATACATACCCTTAAGAGCGCTCTAGCATTTAGAGATGCATTTTCATGTGTCATCTCTTGCTTATTATTGTATGATCTCCGGCATGCTTGGTTTCTTTTAGAACTTGTGATTGACTCTCTTTTAAAATTACATGTTCATTTGATTATATATGCTTGATATAAAGATGATTGAAACCCTCTTTGATAAGTCTATGTGACATTTCCTACCCGTATATATGTTTTCATTCTATTAGTCACTTATTGCCTTTATTTTCCCTTCTTTGGTGCCCACACAAAAAGTAAAGGCACGAGTTTGGATACATATTATTCAGGGTTGTAACAGAAGAGAAGAATGAAGAAAGTAAACTTGGGGTATCCCCCGAAGATTTGTGAATGCTTGCATAAAGTAAAGGCGCGAGTTTGGATACATATTATTGTTATGGAAGACATTTTCATGGTTGGTAGAGGGGACAAAAAGTTCCCGTGTGAATGCTTGCATAAAGTAAAGGCGCGAGTTTGGATACATATTATTGTTATGGAAGACATTTTCATGGTTGGTAGAGGGGACAAAAAGTTCCCGCCAACCTTGTTGTTGCAAATAATTAAGAATTTGTGAAAAATTAAAGAAAAGTTTATCCCTGAAAGAGAAAACAAAGAATAAATTACAAAGTTCTACAAAGTCAAAAGTATTATGATTGCATGAAAAAGTAGAAAAATGCAAAAAGTGAAGAAATTGTGAGTTGGTAAATTATTGAAAAGATTCGAGTTCGGCCAATTCAATACCCCGGATATTATAAGCCATTTTAGCCTACTTTTTGGCCTCACGAACATTATGTTTTTCAAGTCTCATTTCCCAATTACACCCTATTAAAGCCCTCGTGATTTATATCTTGCATTTTAGTTTCACTTGATAAGTGGTGGAGTTTGAGAATGCCTTGATAACCTTATACTAAGATCTTTGCATCTCATCGAGTTTGAGTGAACCTTGATACACTTCTAAACACATTGGTGAAATTGAGAGTTAAACACTTTACCTTTGAGCAATTTAAGGAGCTATTATTCATAATTCATCATTTGACAATGATGGATGCTATGATGATATGATGTTAGAAATTTGTTTTCCTTTTAGTTGAGCCAAACCATTTGTTTTACATATAGTATATTATATGTCATAATCTTACTTGAGAACGAGCAAGGTTTAAATATGGTGTATTTTAATGTCTTCCAATTTTTCCTTCGTATAGTGGTTAAAATCATTGATATTCATATCCATGTAGCATAGTTTTGCAAGCATTTAGTGTAGGAATCATTCATATTGCATATTATGATGTCTACTTTGGTCTATTTTTATTTCAGGCGTTTGAGGTCATTTATGGAGCATACTCGTATGAAAATACATGAACACGGGGATTCAATCTTCCCTGAAGTCAGAAATGTGCATGTAAACATCAAGATCGACTAAAGATTGAAGAGTCAAGTGGAGATCAATGGAGTTGGATGCTGATTTTTTACTATCTCTGATAGATGCCCATTTTGACCATCTTTCCTTTGAAATTTGATGTTCGTGTCACCTATAAAGTTCTAGTTTTTTGAAATTAGTACTTGTGGATCTTGTGGTTCCAACCAAAACAACGAGAAATTCAGTTTTACCAAATTGTCGAAAAGTTATCAAAAGATGGCATGGGCAACCACAAGGGGCAATTTGTCTATGTTGATGCTTTGTCGTTGTCCGTGTTGCCTTCACAGAATTGGCGAAATTATTTCTTTTGATCCTATCTTTGCTTGGGAAAAAATTCTATCCTTTTAGATCAGCTTCTCTGACCTTATATAAACATATGTTAGTCATAGGGTTTTATCATCCAAGCAATCTCGTATTATCGCATTCTTTTCATAGTTAGTAGCCGTCATTTGAAGGTTCACCTCATTTTGATGGACCGAACAATTGTGAGTTTTTAATGCAATTTTCTTCTTTGATAAATTCAGTTTGTCTTTCTTTAATTATGTTTGGCTAAACTCTTTACGATCTAAGAATTGGATGATCTCTATAATGGCTTGAATTATAATTGTGTATATGAATTGTTTTATTGAGATTATATGAATTTGCGTCTATGAATTTGTGTCTTCTTAATGTGTTGAATTTCTGCCTTCTATTTACCTCCGAAAGAAGTGACGTCTATAAAAGGTTTTAGATAAAATTAGTTTACCACAAGAGTGTTCTCGTTTAATTGGAAAGATTACGAAGAACTGCGTTTTGGGAGTAGCAATGTTCCTTTTTGATAGCATGCCTTCATGCTAATTTTTATAGACGTGTTTGTATATGATTTACCCTTGTTTTGTATGGTTTACGCATCTACATCTTAGTTTATGCTTTAAATATCAAAGAATGTCTACTCCAATTGTGTTTTGTGTTTATAGGTGTTTTAGGTCTCAAATGGAGCTTAAATAAACACATTCATCATTCAACCATCCCAAAGAGCAATCATCACACCATCATCTACCTCATTGGAGAAAAGGAAAGAAGAAGGCAAATAAGAACATTTACAATAAGCAATCAGAGCAAAGGAAACCCCAAGTAGGGAGCATCGAGTGAAGCCTCACTCGGACTAAGAGGAAGTCTAAACTCCGACTATGAAGACTTTGGAGAATAGTTGTTAACGTATGTCTAGTGAACATCCTCACTTGAGCTAAGACATCATCACTCGACCTAAGAAGACACTCAACTCGGACTAAGAAGACAAGTTGTTACGAAGTTCAGAGTAGCTGGTGTGGAGCATCGAGCTCTACCTATATTACTTGTTAACTCGAGCTAAGAATCCAGAATGAAGAAAGTGTTAACGTACCTCGAGTTTTCAACATCACTCGAGCTAAGTGTACCAAAATAAGTCAGTGGAGCACTCAACGCTGAGTAAAAAACCACTCAACCTAAGAACACATCTCCAGTCGTGGTAGCCACGTTGAGTTTGTGTAACTTGCCTAACTAACTACCTATGCAACTTAAACAAGTTGCTTTCTTGGGCGGACCATGTATTTTTGGACTGTAAAAGGAAGTCTTAGCTGATTGTAAATGTACCAAGAAACAAACCACATTTCCGTAGATACAATTTTCTCTAGTAGTGTAGAAACATGATTTGAGAACTTGTATTGGCCGAATTTGGATAAAATCAAAGAAGAAGTGTTGATGTTCTTCACAAATTCTTTTGCTAGACCATATTTTCATCATCTTGTTTTGACCATATCCTTGGATTGGTAACTCCATATTCATCCTTTCTTTTTCCTACATTCCTTTTTTTTTTTCTACTTTGATATCATGCCACTTTTTGATTGTTTTCCTATTAAGAGTTTTCATGATGAGTGAGTATTTTTCTTACTAGGCTTTGGGTGAAAATCCCAAAATCATACTCGACTAGTATTATTCTTTTTGTTGTGTTTATGATTTGAAGGAAAACTTAAAGTATCATAGTATCATATAGGAGGGATCAATATTACCTATTATTCATTCCATGTTTGGACTTATTTTGAATGTCGGATGCTAGACTAGAAATAGTTTAGATTGTTCCCTTAACACATTGTATATTTCCAAGCATGAATGAATAATGTGTGTTTTAATCATCTAAGTTGAGAACAATAAGTAATACAAGGATGATTATGCAATGTTGAGATGCTTATCATGCTAGAGTAATGGTGGCTAGGGCCGAAAGAATTATCATCTTACTTTTGATGTTATTGTCCACACTAGGGTTAAGTTGGATGGTATAATCAAATAGCAAACACCATGTGATGCTTGTATTGTCTAAGATAATCATAAGTTGATACTAAGATCGATCAACTAGTGTGAAAATAGAAAACACCGTGTAATGCATACTAGTTGACACAAGCCAAATGCTATGACAAAATTCATCTTATATCATGATACCTTTGTAATTGTTACCTTCACATTTGCCTTCATTGAATGTACACAACATGTTTAAGCATGCTACTAGGCTATGGTTTGGGATTAATAGCCACAAACCTAGTATTTTTCTCATACTTGATACTTTATCTTGTTACTTGACTACCTGTCACCCAACACCCAAAGCATTTGATCATCCTTTTATGTTTACTTTTACACACTTGAACATTTTCTATTGAACTTGAGACTTGTCAAGATATACATAGTCCCTTAGGATCTCGACCTTGATGCTATAATCATATACTAACTTTGACAAGGCCAAATACTTGCGGTAATATGTGGTTTGAGTAGTCTATTCTACTCACATCAGGTTTTTGGTGTCGTTGCCGGGGACTATTGATTGTTTGGCTTATTTAACAAGAGTTCTTTAGAAGTTTAAGTGTTTTGTTACTTTTGATACACTTTTGTGTGTGTTTGTGTTTTGTAGATTTTGATTCAAGAGATGGCTAATAGCTTAGATTCTTTGTGGATTACAAGAAGAGAGGATATGATAAGCCAATTGAATATGATGGAAGAAATGCTAAACAAGGAGAGGAAAATGAAGAGTTTTTTTTTAAAATGAAATAAATTCTAGAAAAACTCAATGCCAAGGTTGATTCCATTGCACAAAATCAGTTTATGCTTGAGCAACAACTAGCTCAAGAAGAGGAAGTTAGGAGAATAGAGCATAAAGAGATTCTTGCTAGAGAGAAGAAGCAAGATTACTAGAGACGATGAAGAAGCTCCTCACCAACGTGGAATTATTTTTAAATAGCCAAAAGATGCTTGAGCAAAAAATTGCTCAAAAGTTGGAAAATTCATCAAAGCCACTTGAGGCTCCTCAAGTTATTCAAGACTAAATAGAAGAGATGACAATTGAGGAGGAGCCAAGCATTGAGAAGCTAAGTTTTCAAGAGTCAAGCTTACCTATTGAAGAAGAAGTTGTTATAAAGAGACTAAGAAAAGGGATTTGGAAATTGAGAACGAGATTGAGGACATGGTCATCATGATAAAACTCATTGGAAAGCTTCATGATGACCCTCCAAAGTCTAGTGATGTTTGTTTGATAAGAATGGGACAACTCAAAAGGTTGAGACTCTCATTTCATTCACCCATTGGTGATTTTTTTGCTAAGGAAGTGCAAGATAAGTATGGGGTAGATAAACAAATCTTGAAGCAACAAGGAAAGTAAACATTCTCTCAAAAGAAGGAAGGAACAAGAAGACTTGGTGAAGATGCACCAAAGTCCGAAAATTAAATTCAACTCCTTCTTCATGCTCTCACCATTTTTTTAGGGCAAGATAACATGGTCGATAGAATTTCTCCTGATAAAGTGGTTTCCCAAAGATGAGATTAAGCTTGCTTACAAAAAGATTGGTCGAGTCTATGACCTTAAACAAGGGCGCTTAATGGGAGGTAACTCATTGGTATGTTTTCTTTTTATTTTGATTTTGTTTTGAAGAATATGAGTGTTCATTGTGTTGTTTTGAGATTAAGAGACAAGACATGGAGTGAAGATGAAAAAACCCGAGGAATGGAGTGAGACCATACCTACAAGTCAAGACACCATGCATCTTGTAAGTCTTCTTAAACTCTATCTCTTTTCTTTTGCATTACAGACAATACAAAATTTAAGTATAGGGTATAAGAATGCTTACATTCATATGTATATATGTGTTTCATGTTTTTCATTTCATTTTTTATTTTTATGTTAGTCATATATTTTCCAAAAATCCAAAAACATTTGAAATGTTTAAAATCTGAAAAAAGAAAGAAATTTTTTTTTCAAAAATGTGTATGCTTCTTGCAATGATGATATGATCTTGATGATGAAACCTAGGTTAAACTCATGGAAATAATTTGTGACTTGCTGATTATAAGGTTTGTGAATAATGTGTATTAGAGGCATGTTAAATAGTCATCCATGAAATGTATATGAAAGATGATTTTAGTTATTCACTTACATATTTATATTGGTTGATGTTTGGCTTAGTGATTCCTATGATATAAAATTTCAGATTAAGTAAGCATGCTTAGGTTCATGATAGTGTGTATTGTTGATGAACTCTTAATTGCTCGCCTAAGGAAGCTTATATAAGTTGACACTCACTTGAGTGAAAAATACTAAAACGTAAGACAAAAGACATATCAATGAAAACTGTAAGGAAAAAGTCAAAGTTATAGCTCATCAAAGTTCAAATGCCAATTGACTATTTGATGAATGTTTTTTTTCTTCATTTTTTTGATTTTATGTCAATGAGGTCATGCATGTGCACATCAAAAGATGAATGTCACGTAAACGTAAACCATGCCAAAAAAAAGCATGAAGAATTTATTTGTTAGGCCGAGTCTAACAAGAAAAACATTATAAATGACCGAATCATGTTTGATTACACTTAATCATGTGAGTCTTTAGCTATCTTTTACTCATAAGGTTGAACAATACAAGTCATATGCAAGCATTATTAGAGACCTTTAAGTAGCATGAGTTATTTTAACTTAGGATTCTAGACTACATGTTTTATGAGCAAGGGTTTAGCAAATATTATTTCATGCTCACTATATGTCTTATGCATTGCCATGGTTATAATATTCTGAAAAGTGATCAACTATTTCAAGCATACTCAAAAAAGATTCCTTTTAATTTTCTTTTTTTTTTTGTTTTTTCTTTCGTATCCTTTGTATTTTGTTCTTACTTGGGACAAGCAAGAGCTAAGTATGGAGTATTCTGATTGCATGTTTTCATGTAATGTTTATAGATATGTTTTTTATGTGATGTTTCCTAGTTTTGCATGGTTTAGGAATCTACATCTTAGCTTATGCTTTAAATGTCAAAGAATGTCTACTTCTATTGTGTTTTGTGTTTATAGGTCTTTTAGGTCTCAAATGTAGCTTAAATGAATACATTCATCATTCAACCATCCCAAGGAGCAATCATCACATCATCGTCTACCTCACTAGAGCAACGGAAGGAAGAAGGCAAACAAGAACATTTACAAGAAGTCATTGGAGCAAAGGAAACCCCAAGTAGGGAGTGTTGAGTGAAGCCTCACTCGGACTAAGAGGGAGGCTAAACTCGGACTAAGAAGACTTTGGAGAAGAGTTGTCAGTGTAGGTCGAGTAAACACCCTCGGACGAGCTAAGAAGACATAACCACTCGACCTAAGAAGAACTCAACTCGGACTAAGAAGACAAATTGCTAGGAAGTTCAACGTAGATGGTTTGGGGCATCGAGCTCGACCTAAGAGTGCTTGTTCACTCTAGCTAAGAAGCCATAATGCACAAAGTATCAATGTACCTCGATTTTTCAATGTCACTCGAGGTAAGAAGCTGAAAAACTCAAAGTAAGAAGACGGTTCACTCGAGTGAAGTGTACCAAAGTAAGTCGGTGGAGCACTCAACGCTAAGCAGGAACCCACTCGACCTAAGAACACCCCTTCAGTTGAGGTAGTCACGCTGAGTTTGTGCAAATTGCCTCACTAACTACCTATGCAACTGGATCAAGTTGCATTCGTAGGGGACCATGTCTTTTTGGGCTATAAAAGGAAGTCTTGCCTGATTGTAAATGTACCAAGAAACAAACTCACATTTCCTTATATATAATTCTCTCTAGTAGTGTAGAAACGTCATTTAGGAACTTGTATTGGCCGAATTTGGATTGAATCAAAGAAGAAGTGTTGGTGTTCTTCACAATTGCTCTTAATCGATCTTAATCTTATCTTGTTTTGGCCATATCTTTGGATTGGTAAGTCCAAATTCATCCATTCTTTTTCCTACATTTCTTATTTGTTGTCTACTTTTCTATCATGTAACTTGTTCCTACTGTTTCCTTGCTTATATTTTCCATGATGAGTGAATAGTTTCATTGGTAGGTTTTGGGGTGAAAATCTCCAAATCATGCTAGACTAGTATTGTTCTTATGTAGTGTTTATTATTTGAATGGAAACGAAAAGCATGTTAGTAGCATATAGGAAGGATTGAAGTTACTAGTTATCCATTCCATGTTTGGATATTTTGAATGTCAAATTCTAGACTAGAAATAGTTTAGATTGTTCCCTTAACACATTGTATATTTCCAAGCATGGATGAAAGTTGAGACCGATAAACAATAAAAGGATGATTGTGCAATGTTGAGATGTTTATCATGCTAGAGTAATGGTTAGGGCCGAAAGAGTTATCATCTTACTTGTGATGTTATTGTGCAAACTATGATTATGTTTGAAGGTATGAGCAAATAGAAAACACCATATAATGCTAATATTGCCTACGATAATCATAAGATGATACTAAGCTTGATTAACTAGTGTAAAAATAGCAAACACCGTGTGATGCATACTAGTTGACACAAGCCAAATGCTGACAAAACTCATCTTATATCATGAAACCTTTGTAATTGTTATCTTCACATTTGTCTTCACTGAATGAACACAATATGTTTGAGCATGCTACTAGGCTATGGTGGGGATTAATAGCCACAAACCTAGTTTTTTTTTCATACTTGATACTCGATCTTGTTACTTGACTACTTATCCGAAGCATTTGATCACCCTTTATGTTTACTCTTACACACTTGAACCTTTTCTATTGAACTTGAGACTTGTCAATATATATATAGGGTCTAGTTTCGGTGAGGAGGACCCTTGCAGATAGGAATGAGGAGAGTCGGGGTGGTGACATGTGACATGCCACGTCACTTTTTTTTTTTTTTTTTTTTTTTTTTTTTTTTCTTTCCAGATTTTCTTTTTGTAAATAAAAATTGGTGTTCATATTTTTATAAGTATGTGTTCATTTTTAAAAGAGTCATTGTTCATATTTTATCAATAAATGTTCATTTTTTTCCAACACTAATTTTTCATTTTTTAACATTAATTGTTCATTTTTGTATTTTTTTTAAAACATTTTTTTCGGATTTTTTTTGTAAATTATACTATTCTTTCAAATTGTGTTAATAAAATATGATGTTCATTTTATTACAAGTATGTATTCATTTTTTTTACAATTATGGTGTTTATAATATGATGTTCATTTTTTTTGAAAATTATAATTTTCTTTAAAATCGTGTTGATAATATTCAGAGATCGATTACATAAAAATTGTGAAATCAAAGAGAATACAAGACGATTCAGGTTTTGTTTCTTCGAATTTCTACTCTCACTGATTAGATTTCCATTCTTAAGGTTTATGTTTCATTATGATTGATGTTTGTCTTCGAAATCAAATTTGTTTGAATCATTTTGTGTTTGATAAGTTTGATTGAGAAAATACATGTATATACATATGTTGAGTTGGTCTAATAACTCCAATTGGATAATCTATATGCTCCTTTTAGTGTGCACGCAAACTGTTCGGCAAAATGCCTTATAGAAAAATAGTTTATAATATTTACAAGAACAATGACATAAAAAGTATGAACACTGACGAATAAAAACATAAACAATGACGTATAAAAGTATGAACACCGATGACTTATCTATAACTTTGACACATACATAACATATTATGATCATCTTTTAACGTTTTGTGATGAGTTTTTTTTTTTATTTTTGTGGTTATATACTGTAAATGAACATCTATGCATTATAAAATGAACACAAAAGAATAAATGGACATGACACTTTGATGAATAAAAATACTATGAACACCGATGTATAAAAACATGAACAATGACATATAAAAGTATGAACACCGATGACTATTTTGAACGTAAGGGTATTTTTCCAAATTTTAAGTCAATCTACAAAAATGCCATTAATGATGAGCATGTGAGAGCCCTTGATTTAAACTCATTCAATGGCTTACAGTCCTCCTAATTCCTATCTACAAGCTCTCTCCTCACTTGAACTAAAATCTATATATATATATATATATATATATATATATATATATATATATATATATATATATATATATATATATATATATTCAAATCCCTTGGGATCTCGACCTTGATGCTATAATCATATACTAACTTTGACAAGGCCATATAATTGTAGGAATATGTGGTTTTGAGTAGTTTATTCTACCCACATCACTTTACCTCGAAAAATTTCGTACTATCATAGAAAGTTTAGGTCTTTATACCTTTCAAGTTTATACGTCAAAAGCGAGGTTTTTCTTGAACTTTTCCGAATTTCTAAACGATTAAAAAGTTTTCTTTATACTTGATACAATTGCAAAAACACACTCAATTAACATGATTTTTGTTTGACTGTCGCAAAGGTGATATTATATAGTTACATGCAGTATTCATTTGTCAATTTCATGACATGCATATACATGGTTGTACGTTAATTCATTATAATGGTGATTTTTGTTTCCTTAGATCGTTTCCCTTTTATATTTTAAACACAATAAATGCTTTGCTTAGTCTTTTTAATATTTACACAAACGTTTCCAAAAATAGACTTTTCTCTCCCTTCTCTTTCTCTTCTCTCTTACTTATCGTAATTGCCTATCAGACATATCCAACCAGATGTAGTTCATGTGAATTCAACGCTCGATATACTACAACCAACCCGTCTATTCTTACGGGTAGGTTTTAGAACCACCACTCACCCCGCCCACCACCGGTCTAGTTTTTCACATGTCACTCACCCATCACTCGCTAGGTATTCCATGGGTTTAGGAAAATAAACGGTTGTTCAATATATTTCATCTTCAAACTTTCGTAAGTGTAAAATAGATTTTAGATTATATTTGAAGTAACACGTACTCTTTTATTCATGTATTAGATAATCCGAATCGGAGATTTAGATTTGACAATGAAGAGAGGAGAGAGGAGAGTCAATGTGCTAGTGTGGGTGCAAAGTTTAATGGGAGTTTTTGTCTAACATTCAAT
This sequence comes from Fagopyrum homotropicum, assembly GCA_033239125.1. NCBI lineage: Eukaryota > Viridiplantae > Streptophyta > Magnoliopsida > Caryophyllales > Polygonaceae > Fagopyrum > Fagopyrum homotropicum. The sequence goes on along the minus strand of BSWB01000008.1, from coordinate 57,921,485 downwards.
TACTTAGGGTGTGTTTAGTAATATTAGTTTAGAAGACTAGATTTGTGGTGATTTTTAATATCATAGACAAAAATACCCTCTACCTTTTTCACTCCATCTGCAGCCTTGCAACTAGTTTTTCTTTTCCAAATTTGTCTTCTGCACCATCACCGCTCACTCAAACCTCCATCCAAATTTGTACAATCCCTAAGCTTTTTTTTTTAATTGAAGATTACCTTAAGCTTTTCGAATGATATTACTCTAATGTGTTGAAGGGTGAATTGTTAGTTGAAATCGAGATTTGCAAACAAAAGACTATGATGACATAAATTTAGAGAAATCTACAAAATTGTATATTTAGTTGATTATAGAGCTCACCAAAGGCGAGATCTAAAATGGTGTGTCAGTTTTTCACCTCCAATTCTGCATAGGAAGGGCACTTATGTAACAATTTTCTTTTAAACTATTTCTCAAATCCCTTTAAATCTTGTGAAATCAAATTTAAAATATCTCCTTTTAAAAGCTATTAAAATATATTTTTAAACCCTAACCTAATTTACAAAGCTCTGACTAAACTGAGCTAGTAAGGAGGACCCCAGTTGAAACCTAAAAAAAAAAAGGTCTCCTCTTGTGCACCACTAAACACGCCCTTAAAACTATATAGGTTTTTAACCGGGCTAGATGTCAGTTATTTGCACACTCATTTCTGTATCTACCCAAAAGAGCGCCACCAAAAAACTTGTCTCTACTCAGAAGCAATGTGAAGGCTCAAACATCTTCTCTTAGCTTCCAGATGAAGGACATATATAAAACCACATTCTCCATAACCAAAGGCAATAACCAAAAGTCTTACATATCCTTCCCTTAGCTTCCAGATGAAGGACATATATAAAACCACATTCTCCATAACCAAAGCAATGATACAAGTGTTGTGGTCTCTAAGAACGTACCCAAAACACAGCTACCATTGTTGTGTTTTGATCCGTCCCTCACCCGGGTTATACTCAAGACCCGTAGTAGCCAAATGGAAATAAATGTCTCAGAAATAGTGTGGGGGTTTGCAATTTGTAGGTTTTGATAACTTGAAACCTCAATATATAGGGCCATGAACAATATAGACAAGCAAGTAACCAAGAGCTGGTTGACCATCTACAAATTAGATGAATTTTGGCAGACAAGATTCCAAACACTTAATATACAGATATCCCCCAAAGCTTTAAAATATCACTGCTTCAATGTAACCTTCATTCAGTAAATAGACGTCCACAATTGTTCCAAGCCTCTTTTGACACCCAATGACCTGCATATGTAAGATATTACCATATAAGCATTGAATACAAGCTGCAAAGTGTCTTACGCACCCTACCAGACATCATTTCTTCTTCTCCTCGCTGGGGGGCTTCTCTTCATCCTTCTTTTCCTGTGACTGCAACAAATTCACAAGATTTGAATTACTATTTCATTTTCCCATTGCTAACATTTAGTAGGCCAACATATATCACACGTCCTTCCACATTCATGTATATATATAGAACAAACCCTACACACAAGCAAGTCGTGTATGCAGGAATGCCTGGATATGAAACTAACATCTTTTATGCCATCAATAGTCCCCTCAAAAGGACATTTTTCTATTTAAAAGCAGAGCTTATATTAAAATACAGATGCTAACAACCTAGCCCAATTGAGAAAATATTCTTGCAATCAAGGACATTGTGCCAATCAAATCCTACTACACTAAGCAGTCAATCTATCCTGTAGATGGCTCGATCTTGCATACCATCTTCACTTGATCAGTATACAAAGCTTTCTTTCAAGGAAACAGGATGCACTCAATATAAGGAAACACGCACCTCATTTTGCATAGAAGCAAGCAAGTCTTTAACTGAAGGATCATTCGGATCAACTCCAGGAAGCTGCAAAAAGAAAATCCTTTCAAGTTAAAACAATACTGTGCAACGGTCAAAGAAGTAATGTTGGATAGATTAACAAATGACTAGACATGGGTCGATTTTGCATTATAAGGCATTTGGAAAAAGATAACTGCAACTAAAATGAATTTTCTTTCTATTCAGTCTCTGAATTTTATTTTTTGGTAGCTAAATCCTAGTATCCGAGAATCAAGAGATTAGCAATTACTAGACCTGTTCAACGGGTTTGGTAAGGTGAAGTACAGGTTCGATAGGGTAAGTTCATTCCATTTAGATTGTCTTTTTCTTTTTAGCATTAACTAGCTTAAAATACAGCAGGTCTAAGAGGTTCAATTTTCAAAAATGACTACGCCTTTAATATAATTGATTATTTTCAACATTTTACAAAAAAAGATTTCTTAATATTTGTAGGGTAATTTCACGTGCCAAAGTATTCATATTTCATCTGGTGACCAAACTTTTCAAAATTGTGTGGTACCCTGACCTTCTTTACTTTGTAGTATGTCAATCCAGAACATTAAATCTGTAGTTTCTTGTTGGAAAAAATAAATGATAAATAAAATCCAAAATTAGGAAAGGGAGGGAGGTATAGAAGAAATCTAAGTTGCTCCTTACTCGTTCACTAAAAAGTAATACATTCACCAATATGCATTACAACCAACCTGATCACAAAAGCTAAGCTACTTGCACTAGAATAAAGAAGTAGAATCAACTACAGCACCATTAGGAATGTTCTCACCATGCCTGAGCAACGGTTAGTCTACCAACAAGTTAGGAGTTCCTTTTCTTTATATCCTTTAGTCTTCCCACTTTGTACATTTAATTATAGGGCATTCACTTTTTAATAATTTTTCCTTTTCTTATTACCCTTAAATCTTCCCCAACAGGCCGCACCACATACCATCATCGGCATCTAGTCTACTAACAAGTTAGGAGTTCCTTTTCTTTTTACCCTTTAATCTTCTGTACCTTTAAATATAGGGCATTTACTTTTTAAATAATTTTTCAAATCAAAACAAAAAATAGAGATTTAACGTGCAAGGCCTTTATTAATGATGTGATCATGTGACAACAAAAAAGATGTTAAGAGTACCACACAAAAAAGAATTGTATAGTTTGGTTCCTCAGGTGAAATATGCAAGACCTCAAGAGAACCACATGAAATTACCCTATTCTTAATTTCTATTTAATAATTAATATTTTTAACCAAAACTATGATATACCTGAAAATAAAAGTAAGAGCTTCAAAAGGCTAAGACTTTGCTCAGATCATGCATCATCCACACATTTCGGGTCCTCCGGGTTTTCAGGGTTCAGGTTTTAAGGTCAGCTAGGTCAACCATTGGGCTGGTTCATATTTTTTATAGGTCTACCTCTTACCTATTGCTCACAAAGAACTACTGACATTGGATAGTCAACAGGCCAAAATATTGGGATCAGAACAATACCGAGGCAAGGATTGATGACACGAATGACTGATCAGCCAACAATTTACTCATATCTGCCTGACTTGTTGAATCTCTTGTGCTTTCCTGCACAGACAATTGAAGAGCTGCACACACACAGTGAAAAGACAGAAACGTCAAAATGCTCTATGTATATTTCATGAAGTTTTACTATCCATCTAATAATGTTTGCATCATTAACCATGTACCAATAAGTACAACATTTGCGGCTAAAACAAAAGAGAAAAATGGATATAAAACACAAATGAACTCCACTGGTTTCCATTTTGTTTTTAATTTCGAAACTACGTTGCTGTTCCAATTTGTTTAGCAGCTTCACAGCTAACCCACTGGTACCCTATTACCAAAAAATTATCTTTCACAAACTCCACAGATGGATATACAAATGCACTTCTGTCCACAGACAATAGTCGAAGAGATATAGTGAGAGCAAACATGTTCTTACCATGTTGTAAGTCTTGATCAACAGCAGCAGCATCAGACATATCCGTGTCTCGCACTACACTACTAGCACTAGGGTCATCCATGGACATGGCAAGAGCTTGCTGTAATAGTGCATTCTCATCATCCTATTAAGGTCGGGACATCCGAAAAACAAGTTTATTCAGTGAAATGAAAAAATGGTGCATAACCAAGGTTTCAAGTAAGGAAATTTGCGGACACCACTAAACTCCTTTATTATACATAAAATTTTAGAACTTAGGTCATTGCTGCAGGGAACAAAGGGATGCCTTTTTAGTAATTTGCTTCACTAAGGAAGTCTTTTTATCAACCATGATTTCGCTTGATTCTGAAAAGGGTGGCTTACTCTCTTAAGTCTCAAACATATATCCTTACAGCCGATAAGTTTTCTTATCCTAAACCCCAAAAGGAATCAACACAGCTGAGTCGCATACAACAATCACTGGAGTCAATTAAAGCCATTGTTGTTCCAGCTGAATAAGAAAGAAAGAAAAGAGCAGGAACTACAATGAAGTCAATAGAAAGGCAACACATTGGCCTTTTTTTAGGAAAAATAACTCAAATTTAAACAAACTATCAACATTGAGCTCAAAACAATACAAACTTTGAAAACTACTTATACAAACTATCAACGTATTTACCAATAACAATATTACTTGTTTTTCCTGCAAAAACTCCCAACTCAGGCGATGATGTGGCATTACATGTCATCAAAAAATCAGATTTAGGTGTGATGTGGATTTTTAACAAATTAAATAAATAATATCTAATATGTTAAAAATCATAAATTAGGGTAAAATATTTTTAATTTTTATAAAACAAAATCGGAAATTTTTTTGACTTTTTTTAAATTTTGTTTAAATGACAAAAGGGTTTTTTTTTAATCGATTATAAAAATTTTTGGGAAATTTATTTTATTAGAAATTTTTATCAGTATTTTAAAAAAAATTATTTAAAAATATCTAAAATAAAATTAGAAGTTTATTTTATAAAAAATTGATATTTTTAAAAAAAATATTTTCTTTATTATAATTAGGGATTAAACTAAATATGAAGCTATAAAAAATCGATTATTTATTAATTTTTTAAAAAATTAAATAATAAATTTCTTTTTACCAAAGAATGAAAACTTAATCCAGAAAAATATACAAAAAAAATCAAGAAATTTCGAAAAAAGAAAAAATCAGTTTTTTTAGAAATATCAAAATATTTTACTTAATTTAGGATATTTATCATATTAAATAATATTTATTTAATTTTTAAGAAAACATCTACATCATACAACTAATCTTACTTTTTTTGATGAAAAGAAATTGGTTGTCACGTATCGCAGAAGTTGGGAATTTTTGCCCGAAAAACAAATTGAATTATTTTTGTAAATATGTTCCCAATAATTTTTAAAGTTGGTATTATTTTGAGTTCATTATAATTGATATTATTTTGAGTTATTTGTCCTTGTTTTTACAATAAAGTGAGTGATATACAAGCAGGCTAGCACATAAGCAACCTATATCAGGCTTCTCAACATTAAGGTTAAATTCTTCTTTGATTTTAAATCAGTTCAGATTTTAGAAGCTTTTTCTATTTACTGGAAGCCAAAAGCAAGAGTTTTTAAGTTATAGATCCAGTCCAGACAATTCACACAATTTCTTATGAGGAAAACTAGTGACAGATGCTAAAATTTGAACTGTTAGGAAAAGAAGCATGAGCATGATACTTACCATCAGATCAGTTCCCTTGCCAGTACCACTTTCTGTAACATTATTACTTTCTGACATAGCTATATCCTGTGAACTGGAACCCTTCTCAACATTATCCTGTCCAGAAGCAGAAGTGTCCTCCGCAGCTTTTTTCGCAGCTGCTTCCTGTCTTGCACGCTCTTCTTCCATTGACACTCTAAGTGCGAGAGCTAGTTCAGGATCTATGTTTGGATCCACTCCAAAATCGAATCCTGACACACCACCAGCTGCAGCAGCTGCAGCTGCAGCTGCAAACCCACTTCCTTCACCGTCTCCACTAAAGATAGGAGAACTGTGAATTCAAAAGATGAGTAAATACTCAAAATTCAGAAAAAATCAGTAACAGATCAGTATAATTTTTATACCGACCTTATAAGACCGTCACACAGAGCACTGGGGCCAGGTGGGACATGGACAAAGTGGCTGCTATCATTGTTATTTACAGCAGATACCAAAGCCTCAAGCTTCTCTGTCTTGCCCTCTTCATCTTCACCAAAGCTGACAACATCAAGTGCTACACTGTTCTTCTTTAACTTCCGGCCAATCATCTCCAAGAATTTTTTGTCATACTTAACAGGACTACAAGCAAGATTACAATCTCAATAAGGATGCAAACTTTGGAAATTGATTAAAAAACATCCAGTATTATAAAGCAGAGCAACCTTCCAGCAAAAACTATGATCCTTTGTTGCTGCTTTTTGTTTTGACGATGTTTAAGAGCCAATTGAGCCACTTGGATGCCAGCAGCCAAGTTCATTTCACCACCCATTTCCAGGCCTGTATTCAGGAAATTAAAAGGGAGCACACCTTTAATCACACCTCCTTTATTTGAAAAGAAATCAAACAGCCTAACATTGTGCAATCTTTAAGTTTATAAAGGTATGTTTCGACTTAATTCCAGAATATTAGAGTCTCTATTATCGATAAAATAAATAAAAAATCACGTATGGAATATTGCTGGAATCAAGAAGATCAAGTCATCTAAAGCTTACCGTGCATGCAAGCCAAGATCTTTCCAAGGTCACTGGTTGGAGTTACCAAAACGCGGACCCCTTTCCCAGCCATAGTTAAAATCCCAACTTTGTTTTCTGGATTAGACTGCAGCATAAGCACAATAACGTTTGGACTGATGAAAAGTAAGAAACCAAAAACTTAGAAACCGGAACAGGCGCAAAAACCAAAAATCGATGCCCAAATACTGTTGAAGTGCTCGAAGTTATCCAACTTATAGATTAGGGCTTTGAACAACATAAATTGAGTGAGAAAGATCAAATACCTGGGTTTTGGCACCGCAGATAATGTTGACAGCATCCGCTTGAGCTTGAAACCTGCTCGGATTATAGTCACCGTTCCGCATCCACTCCGAGTTGTCAATACAAATCATGGTTGCCTATTTCCGATCAAACAATTCAAAGATCAGAACTTCATACCCTAATTTAGAAGCATACATTTGTGTATAAAATTACAAGGGAATAGAGCGTAGTTACCTCGAGCACCATTGTTGTCAAATACCAAGCTTGAAGTATCCAAGCGAAAGAAGGCAAGAAGTAAACTGAGAGGGGGGATTGAGGTATGCTGGAATCGAATGCTACCTATGTTATGTTCGATTGTTTCTTACTTTCTTTTTCCTTTTCCTTATCGTCAGAAGAAGAAGAATGTTTTAGCGAGAAGCCGAGAAGGAACTAGAAATCCCAAGGATTTTTTGGATCCGGGAAATTAGTGTGAACAAATATATCCGAATCAGCTAATTCGGTTACCATTTCTAATGTTTGATCCGGGGAATTTAAATCCGAAAATATTTGTTAAATGACAATTCAAATCCCAAGGATTTTTGGATCTGATACTATACGGTAGGGATGTTAAAAAAAACCGGTTTATCGGGACGGATATTTAATCTATCCGATCCAATTAAAAGTGATTTATACTAGGATACTTTCGGATCTGAATTGGATGGTCCTTTCATAATGTTATTGTCGGGTTTTCGGATAAGATCCATCCGGTTGCACACCTTAGCATCAACTAATAATCTATATATCTATATCTATATAACTTACTAAAACAAATATAAGTATGAAATCAATTAGTCAAAATACGTAAGATCTTAATAGAAATAAATAAACAAAATAAAGATTTGCTCCTCAGGATTAACTTAAACTAACGGATGCAATATCAAGTAAGAAAATATTTTATAAAAAATTTAAAATTACTATGCACGGTTAAGTAAACCTAGTTGTATTACTTGTATATGATAGTTTGAAAAAAAAGAAGAAAAGAGAGATGAACGTTTGGTTTACTGTAAAAAAGCAAATATGGAGGAACATATTCCGCAATTGATAAAATAAGAAACGCAATAAATTTTGAAAAATAAAAATCGAGCACATTTGTGAATAGGATCGAATGACGAAAATAAACTGTTTATAAAAGTATTTGTAGATTCGTAAAAAACTTTCAAAGCAATTGATAAATGGCGAATTTAAAAACAAAAATTTTCGTTATATAATCAAGGTTCAAAATGCAAAACTGGTACATTTTAATCTGAAGATTACCTTGAACAATGGAATTGATTTCTAGCTTGAAGAACCATGGGAGATTGATGAACAAATGAACGTTTGGTGATTGATATATATAGTGAAATTTGAAGATATTAACTTGTTAGAGAAGATTCATCTGAAAAGATTGTGTGAGAAGTTTTTACGTTAAAAAGATATAATCGAATCGGGAAAGCAATCACAGTTTGTTGTGAAAATTGTTCAATAACAGATTAATTAATAAAAACAATTAAATAAATATTTTATAATTTAATAACAATGGCAATTTAGTAAATATTTTACAAAAAAAATTGAGGTGACATTCCTCGTTGCTTGACATGTGACATAAGTGTCATTTGTTTTAGTAAGTTTACAAGAACCCCCTATCTCTCCGCAAGAGCTAAGTAGTGATTTCACCGCCGGTATCATACACTTGGGCCAATATCAAAATATAAAGTCGTCCTATGTCCGGTTTTGTTGTTATAACATAAATAATAAACACGCACCAAACATAACAATAACCATACACCACCAAACACACATAGACGCTAATACAAGGAATACGAGCTAAGTAAGTCCGGAGACTTACCTCGTCTTCATACTCAACTCACAACACTCTCGCTTCCCTTCGGAAGAAGCTCACAACCTGCTCACAGGAGGATATATGTCTGAAAACTCCACCTTGTTTATAATGTTTTACAGGTGTTGATGATGGAAGATTTAACACAAATGTAGTAGTTTGATACACTAACAATGTATTGAATTGATTATATTCTCTAGATGATTGCTTGGTTTGAATTCAGTGCAGGTCTTATCGAATGTCAAGGGCCTTGATATAGACGTCAAGGGCCTTGAAATATCACTCAAGGACACAAGGAAGATAGTGTTACTAAGGGACGATCTCAAAGGCCTTGGAGTTATATAGTTGCACGAAACAAGGATTCACTCAACATAAAGATTTCAAGGAAGATCTTTTAAACCGGAGATTTCAACCGAAGATCTCAACCGAAGATTAGAGAATCTTTTCAGAAGATTTTCTAAAATATAAAAGCGTCAAAATATCTTCTCTTTCTGTTCAACAAAGAACGAGAAGATTAAGGAGCTAAGGACTCGACGTGTTCTCAGGAGTTGAAGATTTGCAACGTCTACCTTATCTCGAAACAAGAAGCGATCTTCATGGAGAAGAAGATTCATCTTCAAACGGTCATCTCTCCAACGGCTATAAGACATCTCCATAGAAGAGTATAAATGAAGATGATGGTCGAAGAAGAAGAAAGGACACACAAGCATACAAGGAAAACATTTTTACGTCTTCAAGCAACCTAAACATCTTCATTCGTTGTTTTTCTTTCTCTCATTTACGCAAAAAGCTTTATCCCCTTAGAGAGAGAGAAAACACAAGAGCTCCATTGGAAGATCTAAATAGTGTTATACTAGAGTGTGTGTTACTCTGCGAAGTAACTAGGCTATTATAGCTAGGTTGAGAGTTGGAGCTAGATCGTAGCATTGGCTATAGTAAGAGAAGAAGGGGATTTCTTCTAGTTTGTATCTAGGACTCTTTGAAGCTGATAATAGATAGTTAGATCCTAAGGCTATACATTGGGACGGAGAGTAGGCTATTTAGAGCCGAACTTCGTTAACATATCCTCGTGTCAATCTTTTACATTCCGCACTATATTTTGCTATTGTGACTAACTTTGTTTTTGCAAGAGTACGAAGTCAAGGCCCTTGAAAGTTGTTTCAAAGCCCTTGAAATCAAAGTTTCACTAAGAGCACAGATTGACATCAAGGCCCTTGAAAGGAGTTTCAAGGCCTTGAGATTTGATTTGCGAAAAGTTCTCATACTCTATTCAACCCCCTTCTAGAGTATCTTTTAAATTATTTATTTCACCTACCGGTTCTTCAATTGGTATCAGAGCTCATGCTTTTCTAAACGGCTTCTTAGAAGAAGAAGTCTACGTTGCTCAACCTCCTGGTTTTGAAAATGATGAATTTCCAAATTATGTTTTTAAACTAGACAAAACTCTTTATGGTCTTAAGCAAGCTCCTCGAGCTTGGTATGAAATATTATCTAAATATCTTCTTGAAAACAATTTCAAAAGAGGTTTGATTGATAAAACATTGTTTATCAAAACTAGAGGCAATGACATTCTAGTAGTGCAAATCTATGTTGATGATATATTATTCGGTGCTACAAATGATTCCCTTTGCAAGAAATTTTCAGATATTATGTGCAGGGAATTTGAAATGAGCTTAATGGGACGGTTAAATTTCTTTCTTGGACTTCAAGTTACACAAGCAAAGAAAGGAATTTTTCTCAATCAAAGAAAGTATACTAAAGACTTACTTAAGAAGTACAAAATTGATCAATCTAAGGTTGCAAAGACTCCTATGAGTTCAACACTTTCGCTAGATCATGACAAGAATGGTAAAAGTGTAGTACAAAAGGAGTATCGAGGTATGATCGGTTCATTGTTGTATCTAACTGCTAGTCGTCCTGACATTATGTTTAGCGTGTGCATGTGTGCAAGATTTCAAGCTGATCCTAAAGAGTCACACTTGATAGCTGTGAAAAGAATTTTTCGGTATCTCAATGGCACTAAGGATCTGGGGTTATGGTACCCACGTCAAAGCTCGTTTGATCTTGTTGGCTATTCAGATGTAGACTTTGCAGATTATAAGGTTGATAGAAAAAGTACTTCTGGATGTTGCCAATTCTTAGGGTCATCCCTAATTAGTTGGCACTCCAAGAAGCAAAACTCTATTGCCCTATCCACAGATGAAGCTGAATATATAGTTGTAGGAGCCTGTCGTGCACAAATTCTTTGGATTGCTCAATAACTTCGTGACCTTGACTTTGACTTGAAAGGTATTCCTATAAAATGTGATAATACTAGTGCTATTTCTATAACCAAAAATCCTGTGTAGCATTCAAGGACTAAGCATATTGATGTAAGACATCACTTCATACGTGTGATCATGTTGATAAAGGTGATGTTTCGATCTCTTTTATCTCAACTAACTTGCAGCTTGCAGATATCTTTACCAAGCTTCTTCCTGAGGAACAATTTAATTTTATTAGATTGGAGCTTGGTATGTTGAACAAGGAAGCATTAACGTAGGAGGAGTAAACGAGTTTAATTGTTCCTACGCATGCAGCCCAATAGATGTTTTCAAGGGCCTTGAAATAAAATTCCAGGGGCCTTGAAACATATTTCAAAGAGTATATTAATAAAACGGATCAATTGGAAATTCATATCCTTTAGATATTGAATTATCTAATTTTTATTCTTTGAAAGGGATTTCAAAAGATTTTGTTATCAAATTCAAATGATTTTGAAAAGTGGTTACCAAAATTTATGGAAAGAATTTTTATCATCAATGATTTTCCCAAGATCTTAAAAATCTTTTGATCTTACGTTGATAAGACTTCTTCCCTTAAAAAAACCTCTTCTCTTCCCTCTTTATTTCTTCCGCTTCCTTTTCCCTTTGAAAGAACAGTGCTTTACTCTTTCGATTTTCCAAACCCTCTTCATCTTCTTCTCAAAATTTTCTCATGGCATCCAAGAGACCTTCAATGGACGAAGCAACACCATCTGTCCCCAAACGACATAGAATAGTTCAAATATCATCTGACTCCGATGCATAGATTTTTGCTAAAACTGGGTTTCCGTCGAGTTGGTTTGCAAGTCCAACGACAACCAAGAAATGGCTAACAAAGTTTGATGATCGCCACCAATGCATGTGTGAGCCAGTTCATAGCGAACTGTTTACATGCTTCTCATTACCGGGGCTAGAAGTTCTTCAGGCAAGCTCAATCTGGATCATGTTAAACCCAGGTGAATCCTCGTACCCACGACTAACCAGGTTGTTCTACACGAACTTAACGACAAGAAGAGAAAGAGGAGAATGGATTCTGGACTCAGTCATCAAAGGTAAGAAAATCACCATTACCTCTGAGATTATAGCTGATATTTTTGGTTTTTCTCGATATGACGTATCAAAACATTCTAACTCTGCTAGAATGATCAAATTAGCCAGAGGATAGTTTCTCCTTCCCAATGCTTTATCACCACCCACTATCACTTGTTTAACCCTGGAAGCCAGAATTATTTATGCTGTTTTAGATAGATATGTAGTAAACAGGTTTGCTAACAAGGATATTGTCAACAATACTGTGCTGGTTTTAGTCTACAATGTGATGAATGGGTTGAAAGTAAATCTGCCTGAACTTATCCTGTCTCATATGGTAAATGTCATAAATTCTCCTAGCACTAGTCACATGCCATATGGAAATCTGCTTCCCATAATCTTTAGGCATTTTTCATTTGATTTTTCTAGTGAGGAATTGCACATTGTCAATGGAGGATTGGATGAAGCCTTCATTGAAACCATAGGAATTCAAAAGACTCAGGTGGATTTCAGTACTGTATGGGTTTTGAAGGAGCAGCCAAAATGAAATTTCACTACAGAGTAGCGTTTGGAAGCTGTAGAGAGGGCAGTGGACTCACTAAGATCCGATCTTGTCTTTTCCAGAGCTTCAGTGACCGACAAGATGGATGAAACACAAGATTTAATGGGTATTCTTAACTAGAAATTAATCAGATGTTTCATGTTAATGCTTTGTCTCTTACAGCTGCTACCAGTATTAAGCCCCTCTCAAAAGATGATGGACAGGCGACTACAAAAGATGTTAAAAAAGTTATGACTCAATGTCATAAGATTATCAAGGATAAACCCATTCGCCAACCGTTGCTAGAAGATCCAGATATTCTGACTATTGAACAGTTTGGTGTGGTCAAAAAGTATGATAAGAATTCAGATCAGAGAAGAACAGATCTTTCTCGGAAAGAACTTGACCTCATCAATGCTCAGGATCGATGGAGGGTTATGTGTTTAAGGGAACATTATGGGAAATGAAGCTCCTCCAGATGGTACAAGGAAACTTGAAGTTCTTTGACTGTCATGACTGTTTTGAAAATCTTTTTATGTGGTTTGCGAAAATACTATTTTGGGTCTGTAATCGTGTTTAAAACTCCCGTGCTTTGACTATTTTTTCTCCCTTGTTGAAAGACAAAGGGGGAGAAATGAATGATCCGACATTCGATATACTGCATTCTGCATTTTAGTTTTGATTTTCATATGCGGTGCTAAAATAACAAATGCAGGTACGATAAAACATTTGTGTTGTCTTCCATCAAGGGGGAGATTGAAAACTCCACCTTGTTTATAATGTTTTACAAGTTTTGATGATGGAAGATTTAACACAAATCTAGTAGTTTAATACACTAACAATGTATTGAATTGATTATATTCTCTAGATGCTTGGTTGGTTTGAATTCAGTGCAGGTCTTATCGAATGTCAAGGGCCTTGATATAGACGTCAAGTGCCTTGAAATATCACTCAAGGACACAAGGAAGATAGCGTTACTAAGGGACGATTTCAAAGGCCTTGGAGTTATATAGTTGCACGAAAGAAGGATTCACTCAACTGAAAGATTTTAGGGAAGATCTTTTCAACCGGAGATTTCAACCGAAGATCTCAACCGAAGATTAGAGAATCTTTTCAGAAGATTTTCTAAAAATAGAAAAGCGTCAAAATATCTTCTCTTTTGGTTCAACAGAGAACGAGAAGATTAAGGAGCTAAGGACTCGACGTATTCTCAGGAGTTGAAGATTTGCAACGTCTACCTTATCTCGAAACAAGAAGCGATCTTCATGGAGAAGAAGATTCATCTTCAAACGGTCATCTCTCCAACGGCTAGAAGACCTCTCCATAGAAGAGTATAAATGAAGATGATGGTCGAAGAAGAAAGGACACACAAGTGTACAAGGAAAACATCTTTACGTCTTCAAGAAACCTAAACATCTTCATTCATTATTTGTCTTTCTCTCATTTACGCAAAAAGCTTTATCCCCTTAGAGAGAGAAAACACAAGAGCTCCATTGGAAGATCTAAATAGTGTTATACTAGAGTGTGTGTTACTTTGCGAAGTAACTAGGCTATTATAGCTAGGTTGAGAGTTGGAGCTAGATCGTAGCATTGGCTATAGTAAGAGAAGAAGGGGATTTCTTCTAGTTTGTATCTAGGACTCTTTGAAGCTGATAATAGATAGTTAGATCCTAAGGCTATACCTTGGGATGGAGAGTAGGCTATTTAGAGCCGAACTTCGTAAACATATCCTCGTGTCAATCTTTTACATTATACACTATATTTTGCTATTGTGACTAACTTTGTTTTTGCAGGAGCACGAATTCAAGGCCCTTGAAAGTTGTTTCAAAGCCCTTGAAATCAAAGTTTCACTAAGAGCACAAATTGACATCAAGGCCCTTGAAAGGAGTTTCAAGGCCTTGAGATTTGGTTTGCGAAAAGTTCCCATACTCTATTCAACCCCTCTTCTAGAGTATCTTTTAACTTATTTATTTTACCTACCGGTTCTTCAATGTCAACAACCCACTCACACAAGAAGTCTTAAACTTCTATACAAATGATCTACGCAAGACCATTTGACTCTCAATTCTAGGACTGCATCCTAGAATTCCTACACTCACCTCTCACTCAACGCATGAGGAGATCTACCAACAACCCACTCTCTCAAACACATGCTAGAACTCATAACAACATATACCTCACAAGATCATAAACTACAACCTAAGGAAAGACAATCTAGCCTAGAAGGTCCAACATGCTCAACCAACTCTCCTAAGGTCCAAAGCCACTACTTGGCATTCACTCTAAGTTATGCTTGCTCCAACCTATCATGATACTAATACTAAACATAACTAAATCGAGGTAAGATCATAATCTCGGGGGAGAGGGTACTCACGTGTCGTCAAAAGACGGAAGTCGTTCAACGGATGTCGACTCGGACTCGTTTGACCTTTATCGGGACGCTTCCAAACCTAATACCAACTACGCAAGTTTAGCTCATACGCTAAACTTGAACGGAATATATAATATAAATAAATCTAAGAAAAAATTCGGTTTCAAAAGCCCACATTAAAACCCGCAAAAACCTTCCCGGGCATAAATATGAAATTTGGAACTTGGTCATGAAACCGTAATGAATACTTTGAGCCATATATCGAATTAAACCAACCAATGGCATAATATATATATAGTATATAAAATCATAAGAATATCTCCGTAATTAAAAACCCGAGGTTAGAAACCGTTAACACATTTCCGGGGTAAGCCATCCCGTTCTAAAACTATGGTCATAATCCGTAATAAAACCTTGGGCTGTTTTCTTTAATTTCTCATAAAAGGGGCATCATATAAAATTCCAGCAAAGTATGGGTCATTAATCTTAAATAGAAACATGGCCCCTTTTTGGTAACTAATCCAGCATGTCTTAATTGTTAATATCATAAAGTTGGGCAAAAAACACAAATGTAAAACATGGGGTGCATTTTTGTAATTTATCCAAAATGGTCAACTCTCAGTTTGACCCGATCTAGGGTTTCAACACCTTGGTAGTGGCAGCCAGCAGGCCCCTTTCTTCTCCGGCGGACTCAGCACAGGCGGCAAGGAGAGGCGACGAACGACATCTGTTTGCGCCGGCTACTAGCGACGGGGCTGGGGCAATATTCTCCTCTGGAAGTCCAGTACTAGGCGACAAGGGAAGGGCTCTGTAACACCCCGAATCTGCGGGAATCGGAGTGCCACATTGGGCTAGGATCACACAATGGATCCTGACCCTAGCTTGACAACAAGTTCACTAGACCTTACAACATGGCACTGACAAATATAAAAACAAATACATAAAACTGTATAAAAACTGTACAACCCAAAATATAAGACATCATAGCCGAGTAAGAAACATAACATCCTCACACATGAGGTAACAAAAGACCATCCTCACGCAGGAGGGAAAGATAACAGACCCAAAAGCCCACACATCCTAATGTACGAGACGTCTTCGGCCTGCCACTCTGCTAGATCACCCAGCAGCATGCCTATCCTGTAGGGCATCTACAACATGGTAATAAACCATTAGCTAACCATACACATATATAGAGTAATGCATAAGCACAATCACACGTAATGAAAGACAAACACATCAGCATGCTTTCACTCATTTACCCATTTTATCATCTCCATATAATGGTCATTCACTCAAATCATATAAATATAATATATATGAAGCTATGTGACACGAGGACCGATACATCCTCACCTCTGAGCCTGCTAGCCAGCCGTACTAGTATCGGTCACACAATCCGTGTACCCTATGGGAGTGGATTGCGCCCTTCTTGTAAACCGGTCTGGCCTGACATCTGAGAACCTCCTAGACTTCACGGCGGGATGAACAGGAAAGGTTATCACAGCCACACAGTGAGGCAATCAATAAAACATAGGCCGGTAAATACGACATCACATGCTATCATAGCAAACATACAAAGCACACACCACTCATACAAACACCCAATATAAGGATGGTAGCTAAGTAAGTCCTACGGACTTACCTCAACCTTGATCACAACTCAACCAAGATCACCTCTACATTGGAGGGACAACACAACCTATAAACAAGGCATAAGAAGATATATCAGAATCCTAACCACATAAGGGTCACACCTAGACCCAAAGGGATCCAAAGGATCAACCTCAACCTCACTCATAACCTAACGATCCTCAAAAGCCATACTAGGCATAAACCGATCATAACATCATCAAAACTCAACCTCACACATCTAGCATGATCCTAAACTCTCATACTAGGAAAAGAGGGAACAAAGGCACCCTAAGGAAGGCCTAGAAGCAACACACACCTGCAAAACCGAAGAAAACACCAAGCTGGTGCAGGTAGGCGCAGGGGCGGCTCTCTGGTGGCGCAGGGGCGGTACACAGACCGGCGTAAGGGCGGCTACAAGGCAGGCGCAGGGGCGGCTGGTGTGCAGAGGACACCACTTCAGATCCTTCTTCACTTCTACTCTCGTTCCTTTACTTCTCTTTACTCCAACAATAACATATCAACATAACATACACATATATACATCATCATAAGCCAAACTTGGCTGGAATAGGATCAAAACCTAAGAAAAGCTAAACTAAGCTAAGGGAAGGAAGAAAGGAAGAAGAAAAGAAGAAAAAAAGTAAAGTAGCCATGGAAGCTTACCAAAGCTCTCCAAGAAGTCACACAGCAACAACAACACCCTCAAGCTGGCTCCATAAGGCACAACATCAACAAAAACATCCAAACCAACCAAAGCTAGCAAGATCTCTTACCAAAAGCTCACAAACCTTACAAGATCAACCAAGGATCCAAGGGAGAAGAAGAAGAGAGGAGAATGTACGTAAGGAGAGAGAGAGATTTGAAATCCAAACCCTCATCAAAGAGAAGAAGAAGTATAAATAGGATGGTAAAAGGGTAAAGCACGAGTCAAGGCAGTCAAAGAAGACGGCTGCAACACACAGAGCCACAGGGGCGCCTCCTGGGTCACGCAGGGGCGGCTCAGGCATAAACCTGGCCCCTCTACTCCCTCTCTCAGCTCTCAGCAACAAGGCTCTTACATCTCACCCCCCTAAAAACAAGTTTCATCCCGAAACTTGCAAGATCCTAAGTCCTCTCGGTCCCATAAGCCGAGGAATAACTCACTCTTTCTATCGGAGGTATCACATCTCCGCTCAGAAGGTCATAACCTATACAGATCTATAACCATAAGTATCAACATGGAGGAATAATCCACTCCAGAAACAGGGCCATAACGCTACCCAAGGTAGAGAGGAATCACATCTCTCGCTATACCACATCACAAGGCATAGAGGAAGTACATCTCTAGCCACACATAACACAAGCATAGAGGAAATATGTCTCTAGCCGATCCATAAGTATATACATCGTATGGAGGAATCACATCTCCACTGAAACTATGTCCATCAAAGTAGCATGGAGGAAAGAACCATCTCCAACTGAATCCTAACAGGTAAACCATAAAGTAAAATGGTACATGTAGCAGCCGGTGTAGGTGGATCCTCTGCACTTCTCAACTTAAAAGCTCGCCCTCGGGCTTCTCTGGCATCACTGGCGCCAACATCTCTACCTCTACCTCTACTCAGTCCTAGAGCAGAAACCTGAGTAGATGGATGCTCTAGGACCCTCTGCTGTCCTTGTGTCTGCTGCTGAGGTGTCCTCTGACCACCTCCTGCTACACAGGCAGGGGAAGAACCCTACTGAGATGCTACTCCTCCCTACCTACAAAAGGCAACCCGATGTCCCTGTCGGCCACAAGTAAAACAAGTCACAACTGGTTTGTGACAAACTGGCTTCAGATGCCCAGGGTCACCACAGTTGTAACACTGACGTCCCTTATCTGCAGTCTGTGTAGTTGAGGGGTAACTCTGACGCCTCTAATCTCGTCTAAATCCAGATGATCCTCCAACTCCACTGGTCTGCCCAATGTGTTGCCTCTTCTCAAACCGTCCCGTCTGAGAAGCTCTCCTCTAACTGGCTCCCTCTCTCTCAAAAGCTGAAGCCCGGTCTTGGTAATCAGCTAGGGACTCATAGTGGAATCCCGCCATGTATGAACAGGTGCTCTCTCTCAGATGACGAGAGAACAGATACACATGCTGGTCCTCAGATGGTGCAGTTGGACCCAACAACGCCAACTCGGTCTGGAAACGGCGGATGACATCAGTAATAGGCACATCCTCAAAGCCTACCTCCACAAAATCCTGCAGCTTCTCCCTCCTCAGTGAGGCAGGGCAGAACTGCTCTCTAATCATGCGCCTCATGTGGTCATAACTGGTAGCTCTAGTCCGGGTAGTCCTCCACCACTGGTGTGCGAGGTCACGGAATAGAGAGTGAACTAGCTCTATCCATCTGTCCTCAGGATTAAGTGGCAGATTAGGTGATATATCTTCCAGCTCAGGCATATCATCATCGGATGATTCTTATCTCTTATCCTTGGCGCCTTTCTCCAAATTTTCTTGTAATACCATCGCCCGGATTTCATCCATTTGAATTTGCATTTGCTCCCTATCAGCACGAACTATAGCTTTCTCCTCAAGAAGTCTTCTTTCACTTTCATTAAGGAGAGTTCGAGTTTCATCCAACTCAGCTTGGAGGTTCTTTTCATTGTGTTCAACCATATTTTTCTCCCTTAACCGTTTCTTGAGAGTCTTCTCCGGTTCAGGGTCAAAAGGAACGAGGTCTTTCGCGGATCGAGACTTTCGCATATATTTAAATAGAAATCTGCAAAACCACTAAGGTAGATAGATCAAATAACAAGAGCAAAAGCTGCCAAGCCACACAACCAAAAACCAAATTTGGCCTAAACCAAATCCCCAACAACGACGCCAAAAACTTGTTCGCTCAAAAGTATGCATGTTGTTCGCTCCAAATGGTGTGTGCAAGCTTTAAATTTATAACCCAAGATGTATGCTCAAAACAAGGATGCGAACCCGCAGTGTACGGGTCAATCGTAGTAAAAGCAAGAATTCCGGGGTGTTGATCTCAGGGACTTAGGTGAAACAAAACCAATATAGGTAGTCTATGTAATTACTAACCACAAAAGCGATTAAAACAATCAAAGATGATAAAAAGTCAATTAAAGGAATAAGAAATTCTAGGGATTAAAGTATCTAGTTGTGGTTCCAACTCAAGATCTAAAGATAAGCGGACAAAGCTGAGGTTTTACAAAGGGAAGATGTTTCTAAAGTTGAATAGATCACCGGGTAAGTCTCACTACTCACAAACTCCAAACCTAAAGAACCTATTACCTGGTAAGTCTCAAGGTACTAAGGAAAGGAACTATAATCTCAAACCAACATACCAACTAAGGGAATAGAATCAACCTTTACCGGGTAAGTCTCAGGCTAACTCACAAAGATGGGATGAAGGCACACTCAAACCCCAATAAAGGATAAACCTTTATTACCTACACTTATGATCATGGGTAAACAAACAAAGAAATTACCGGGTAAGTCTCATCCTAGGCTTGCATTGAACCAGGAAAGGTGTAATAAGAATAGGATTTGGCAAACTCTAACACTTAACTCTCAGTTTCGGATCAGAAAGGTCACCTCGGTCAGACAAATCCCACCCCGGCCGAGATGTTCATCGACTAAACAAGATGTTCTAGGGTTAAGGATAAAGACTCGAGCTTTCAGGGTCCTACTGGAATTTAAGATTATTCTATCATTGTTTTTCCCACAACTTTCAGCCAATCACCCTAGAATCACACAAAAAAATTAGCCACTCATCATCATGAAATCAATAATCAAATATATGAGAAGAAAGTAAATATTTGAACACAAAAACCTTAAGAACAAGGCTTCAATAACTGAATCAAATATCACAAATATAAGCGTTCCTTGGATAACAAATCCAACAAGACAATCAACAAAAGGGAATCTAAGAAAGTCTTACAAATCCCCTTAAAAAGCTATGACAAGCTATCAATCCTTCCTAGATTGATCTTCAATCTTCCTTCCTTCCTTCAACCACTATAATGATAGCGAAATTTTCGGTGATGTGCCGATGCTGAATTGTGGAAAATCAAGCCCTTTTTATAGGAAAACTATCTTCTAAAGATATAATATCTTGAAAAGATATTATCCTAATAAAAATATATCCATATCTTTAAAATAGATCTCCAAAATATATGATCTTCCTTCCAGAAATCCAGCCCAAAAATATAAGATCTTTCCTTCCAAAAATAAAAGATCTCAGCCAAGAATAAATGATCTCGCCGCGTCAGGGTATTCGCCTCGGTCGGGGCGCTCCTCAAGATCACCTCGGTCGAGATGGTACTGTAGCTGACCGAGGTGACTCTCAGCTGAAAGTGAAATCTCTCAAATTTGGTCCAAAGTAAATCTTTAATCCATTTCCATGCTTCCTGGATTCTTCCTTAAGCTCTAGAATGTAGCTCCAATGACTCATTTGCTCCTTAGCTCCATTTTAGTCCAAAATGTGCAATTTTACCTACGTTTACAACGAAACTTGGTGTAGACCTCAATTCCTGCAAAGGTAGATGAAACGACGATATAATCACATTATATACATTCAAACATGCAGATTATTGAAGATAAAATGTCTAAGCAGGTCCCAAAATATAGACTATAATTCATGCTATCACATGCAAAGTCTTAAATATATAAAATCTGAAATCAAGCAAAGCGAACCCGCAGTGTACGGATCGGTATAGTAAAGCAAGAATTCCAGGGTCAAACTCAGGGATTTGGGAGATCACTCTAAGAGAATGCTTCATGGAATTTAAAATCAAAATATGATCAAAACATTTTATAAATATAAGAAAGTTGTTCATCTTTGCATAAAATCATAGAATGTATAATAAATCATAATCATCAAAATTAATCATGTATAATCCAGTTTAAACCACCAAGTCAATCAACAAGCTCGAGGTCTCAAGGGCTTTTCAAGAGAAGGTCAAGAAACGTGTGAGAGTGGGATGTATATAGGGAATGTGGTGCTAGAATCCGGGAAAAGGATCTTCACTTCACTTTGCTTTTGAACTTCAACATTTTCCACCCATAAGCTTTGCTTATTTTTACTTTTTTACTTTTTGGGATGCATGGACAGAGGTGCACAATAACCGAAGCCTAGGAAATCAGCAATCATCAATTTCTCGAGATGCCTCAAATGCACATACCATGACCCGTTAGGAATATCGCTCAATCCGACTTTTGCAAGACACAAACACCTGGCTATGTGAATGGTGCCGAGTTACTCATCATCATGATTGACTTTCCCAAACCTATTTGTTTCTTTTTAACTTTCAGCCAACATCTCAACTTTTCTTTCACTTGCTTTTCACTTTTGCTTGCTTCAAAATTCCCGGATAGGTAAAGGGAGGCAAATATGTATATGAGGGGCTAAAGCATGATCAAGAAGAAGAAGAAAAGAGAGTGAATTGCCATAATCATCCCAGGAAGAAAGTGAGAGAACTTATCATGTGGTGTCAACCTTCAAATTCAACATAATTTGGATAAAAACAAAGTATTAAACATGCCAAAATTTCAAACAAAGCATTTAACAACTTAAACATATTATAAAACCTTTCAAACATATAAAGATTTCAAAACCAGTCTGCAAACGAAATCTTCACTGAGATCATGTCCAAATAAGAAGCACAAAAGTCGCTTCGAAAACATTCTCAGTTAAACCGCCTTGGTCGAGATGTTCTAAGTCAACCGAGGTGAATCACCTCGTTCGGCCAGAATCATCCCGGTCGAGGTCAAATTTTTTTTTTATTTTAAACTAGTTTTTGACGTTTTTCTCATTCAGATAACCTGTATGCATGCATGTAGTCTCATATAAGCACATAGAGCATAGGAAAATCATAAATATCCGAATCAAGTCATACAAGCATACATAATGTTGAATAATACACATAAATACCCCATACTTGGGACACATTGTCCCAATGGGTCAAGATAAGTCTAAGGAAACAGGAAGAACTCACCGGACATAAGGTGAGCTACATAATAAATAAAGAAAAGAAATCCCTGCGAGCTCTAGTCCTGATCTGCTGGCGGTGGTGGTGGATATGGTATGTACGGATGCTAGGACGGGTCGAATGGATATCCCATCATATGCTGGAATTGGATCTCCATCATCCGGCGTTAGTAGTGCTGACTCTCCAGCATCTGATGAGTCCGGCTATCCATCTCTCGACGATGGTCGTCAAGGCGCTCACCGATATCAACTGTAAGAGCGGCATAGAAGTCGATCATCTGATCGGTGAGGTCGTCAATCCGGCGGTGAGCTACGGGATCCCTCTGCCTGCGAACTCTACGCCTGGCAGGACATGCTGGTGCTGCAACTGGCTCATCCTCTGTCTCCTCGTCGTCTAGATCGACGACTGGTATACTGGGACCAGCTGTATCTGTCCCTGTATCCATTGCAACACCGCCATCATCCTCCTCATCAGCGTCCTCCTCATCTTGCTCTTGGGCTGCTGCTGCTGCGTCTCTAGCGTCCTTAATAAGAGGAATCCACAAGTGGACCAGTACAGAAGGTCAAACAGTGAGAACTGAGATGACCATCTAATACCCTGATGGGCAGTTTGCTCCCAAGGCATCGCCACGTATGACGTAGTAAGTCCACGAGGAACCAGAATCCTCCTCGTGATCATCTCCTGCAGTCCGAGCGGCTTGGCAGCCGCCACTAAGGTACAAGCACTCAGATCCAATCCCATCTCAGTAGCTAAATGAGTCACTAACCCTCCACAGCAGATGTCTCCCTTCCCCTTCGCCTTGATCCTGTGAAGATCCTCAGCCAGCATCACTCTGAAGTCGGGAACTCCTCTAATAACCATACAATATAGACTCAACAACTCCCCTTGTCTAATCTTCTGGGACGTCTCAGTACGCGCCAGAAGTGTCTCGCTAAAAATACGGTGAGCGAGTCTGAAGGCAAGGTGGAAGATGATCTGCTCCCTGGAATCTCCAGGTCTCCACCTGTCAGCATGCTCAACTACGTGAGCTATCTGTCCCCAGAACTCTCGAGCCACAGCTCGAGAAGGAAAATCGGAAACTGTGGGGGTTGGGAAGCCGAAGATGTCTCTCCACTGATCCATCGACACTAGATAATTCCGGTTCAGCAACCGGTACTTGATGGCCTGCTTTGTAGGCAAGTAGCTCACGGAGCTCACAAACTCCAATGTGGGCTCGAGGTAGGATGGAGCTCTAATCTCCATAAACTACTCCAGCCCTACCATAGAAATCATCCGCCTCAAGTCATCATCCACATAGAGGTAATCAAAGGCAGCAACTTCTAGGAATCGTGGCACAATCACTGGTCGCGCAACAATGCGGTCATAATCTACCCGGTGACGCTCATGGATCACCGGTATGGAACGTCGGGTAGAAGAAGAAGGAGAAATGGAAGATCTATCCCTCAGTACAAACTGCCTATCAGATCTGGAACTCATTTTCTCTCACTGTCAGAACACCTCGGTTGCCTTGACAACCCTCAAGAACAACTCGGTCGAGATGCAGGTCGACTGGACCGAGGCAATGCGCTGTTTGATTTCAACTCTCAGAAATCCAATTATTTTCCCCCTATATCACTACCAATTGTTCCTATGGGGTACTTAATCCTTTTTCAACAAGAATGGTTGGCAACCAAAGCCAATTTCTTCCGAAATCAGTAAAAGACGAGAAGTTAGGGTTTTTGGTTTTGTTACCCCAGATTCGGCCGATTTGGAGCATTTTTGTTGTAGATTGTCGCTTGCAAACTGATCCTCTACTCTTTCCTTGCAGATTGGGAGCAAGAATCGTCGAAAACGATCGAGAATCGGGGAGCGAGGTGATTTTGTACGCCGCGGTCGAGAAGGTGAGATGGAAGAGAGAGAAATCGATCCCCCTTTTATACCTTTTTCTGAAACTACTGTCACCTCAGTCGAGGTGGTCCCGACTGGACCGAGGTGATACGGACCGAGGTGGATCGTCATAAGCCAGTCGCCTCGGTTGCTCAAGAATCATCTCGGTCGAGGTGTTGTGACAGCAACCGAGATGTGTTTCAGTCAAACTCCGTCTTCTCGATTTCTCGAACTTCAGTCCTTCCAGTGTTGCTCCTGGGTTGTATTCCTTCCTTAGAGATTACCTGTTGTCTGTCTAGGACGCCAAAAACAAAGCAAAACAAAGCAAACTATCTAAAGCTAGACTAGAAAAGGAAAAAGAAAGCAATATCTTGGGTTGCCTCCCAAGAAGCGCTTGATTTAAGGTCGCTCGCTGGACCGTACGGTGTCCCTAAACAAGGTATAGTGGTGCAATCTCCTCAACCGGGACTTCCGGTTTGTATTTTTGAAGTCTATGACCATTGACCTTGAATCTTCCACTTGTTTCTCCCCAGATCTCGACTGCACCATAAGGGAAAACATGTTTCACAACATAAGGTCCTGTCCATCTAGACTTTAACTTACCTGGAAAGAGGCGAAGGCAGGATTTGAAGAGTAGAACTAAATCTCCTTCTTTGAACTCCTTAGGGATGATACGCTTGTCGTGCCATTTCTTTGTCCTTTCCTTGTAGATCTTGGCATTCTCATAAGCGTTCAAACGCAACTCCTCCTGCTCATTGATATCCAATAGCTGCTTCTCACCGGCTTCCTTGATGTCGAAGTTCAACCATTTGATTGCCCAATATGCTTTGTGTTCTAACTCGACGGGCAAATGGCAAGACTTCCAATATACCAAATTATAAGGGGTGGTACCAATGGGAGTCTTGAATGCGGTCCTGTAGGCCCAAAGAGCGTCATCCAACTTCATGGACCAATCCTTCCTCGTCCTAGAGACGGTCTTCTCCAAGATTGCTTTAATTTCTCTATTTGAGATCTCAACCTGTCCACTAGTTTGAGGGTGATAAGGGGTTGCTACCTTGTGGATTACCCCATACTTCGATAGAAGTGCCTTAAACTTCCGGTTGATGAAATGTGTCCCTCCATCGCTGATTATGATGCGTGGAGTCCCAAAACATGGAAAGATAGTCCTATTGAAGAACTTCACAACCAACATGGCGTCATTAGTGGGAGAGGCTATGGCTTCCACCCATCTAGAGACGTAATCGACAGCTAGGAGGATGTAAAGGTTTCCTCCGGATGATGGGAAGGGTCCCATGAAGTCAACTCCCCATACGTCAAAGATATCAACCTCTTGGATGTTGTTGAGTGGCATCTCGTTTCTCCTAGATAAGTTTCCTGTTCTCTGGCATGCATCACAAGAAACAACAAACGTTTGCACATCCTTAAACAATGTAGGCCAAAAGAAACCGGAATGTAGTATCTTAGCGCATGTTTTGTGAGCGCTAGCATGTCCTCCGTACGGGAGTGAGTGGCAATGTCGTATGACACTAGGAGCTTCATCTTCTGGAATGCACCTTCGAAGCATCCCATCTGGACCTCTCTTGAATAGTAGAGGTTCGTCCCAATAGTAATGGCGTACGTCTTTAAAGAATTTCTTCCTTTGAGAGTACGTCAATCCGGGCGGTATTTCCTGACAAACAAGATAATTAACAATGTCAGCATACCAAGGTTCTTTCTTTTCAGAGGTTTGGTGGAGAAAATGCTCCACCAACTGTGAATGAGATTCAGAAAAGGGAGTAGAAAGTTTGTTATTCTCAGTTGACTTCATCTCGCTTACAACCTCGGTCGAGGTGCAGAGTGGGTGACCGAGATGTTCTTCAGTTAAGAACACCTCGCTTGATCCAGAAAGTGCCTTGGTCGAGGTACTGCAACTTGGACCGAAACTGGAGATCTTCTTCTCCTGGATTAGTCTTTCAAATTTAGCTTCTGGATCTTCTTCCAGTGTCTTTAGACTTCGTATATCTGCATCACAAGAGGCATCTATACCTTCCTCCATTAAGCTAAAGCTAATAACTTTTTCAAGTGAATCATTAATAAGGATAGAGCTCACCAATTCTCTCGATTCTTCTTCATCATAGATGTTGAAGATATCATCTTCCAGCTGCTCTCCCTTCATTGCAGCAAGTAATGCAAACTCCACTTCATCTCCGCCAATGTTGAACTTCAACTTGGGATTCTTACAATCCACATTGCAACCCGAAGTTGTTAGAAATGGTCTCCCGAGAATGATAGGAACGGGATAATCTGCGGGAATGTCAAGCACAACAAAGTCTATAGGTAAATAGAAGTTACCTAACTTAACCGGAACGTCTTCCAAAATGCCCACGGGATGGGTAATGGAGCGATCCGCCATGTATAGCCTTATCTTTACCGGCTTGTGCTCTCCAAGGCCGATCTTCACGCATAGCTCCAGCGGGATGATGCTCACGCTGACTCATAGATCACACAAGGCTTCGCAAGTCACACCCCAGCTTGGATAGGAATGCAAAAAGAACCGGGATATCTCAACTTGGATGGCATCTTCTCCTTCATGATTTGAATGAGCTCCGAGGATTTAGATGTCATCCTTACTTCACCAAAGTCTTCCAACTTCCTCTTCCTTGATAGAATTTCTTTCAAGAACTTCCCATAGGCGGGCATCCCTAGAATAGCATCAAGGAAAAGGATGTTAATATGTAGTTTATTCATCAAGTCAAGGAACTTACCAAAATGCTTGTCTAGATGTGCTCTAGCCCTTGATTGGGGGAATGGAAGTGGTTGTTTATATGCAGAAGGCGGAACATAAACTTCAGATTCTCCTCCGCTTTCTGAGGCTCCACCTCGGTTGGTACCTCGGCCGAAGTGTTCTTCGACTGTACCTGGACCAAGGTGATCTTCGTCTGTACTAGCATCGATCGAGGCACTGGATCTGTAGTTTTCAGTCCACTTCTCGTCGTTATTGCCATGATATGTCCTTTAGGGTTGCTCTCTGTCCTTCCTGGGAGCTTCCCTGGATCTCTTGGTGCTTCATTCGCCTTATTAAAGAATTGTTGTTCCAAGGCTTTTTGTGCCTTCGAAAATGAAGTCATGGATGTCTCCATCGCGTTTAGTTTGATCAAGATGGCCTCCAACACTGCATCTTTCTTTTCTGGTTGGGAAGAACTTGATCCTTGTTCCTGGCTCTTCAATGGAGTAGAAGAAGAAGAAGAGAGGAAAGGATTAGAGGAATTGTTTGAATTTGAGTTAGAGTAAGAGTTACCCGATTTTTGATTGTTGGATCTCCAATTGTTGCTGTTGGATCCTCTATTGTTATTGTAGTTGTTGTTTCGGGAACCTTGATTGTTGTTCCTTGACCCTTGATATCCCCCCTCTTCCTTTTGGGTTTGAGCAACCAAAAGGTCTTTCAATTGCTTCACATCATTCTTCAATGAGGTGAGTTGATCGTTGTTTGATGGAGCTTCTTGGAAGTTGACTCTTTTAACTCCACCTTCAGCTCCTTGATGGGAGTATTTCTCCATGTGCAAAGCTTGTTTTTCTATGAACTCCCAAGCTTCGTCAATCGGCATGTCCATGAACGTGCCGGCGGATAGTAGTTGAAGGTTGAACTGGGTGTTTCCATCCAGTCCCTTTAAGTATATCTCCAACAAATCTATCTTTGGAATCCCATGATGTGGGCAATCCAAAAGGATGTCTTTAAATCTCTCTCATGACTTGGACAAACTCTCATTGTCCTTCATGATGAATGCATTGATCTTCGCTCTCATTTCAGCGGTCTTTGAGGGGGGAAAGAATTTAGTCAAGAACTCCGTCGTCATCTCCTCCCAAGTGTTGATTTTTCTGGGAGGAAGAGATTGATACCAAGTAAGCGCTCTATCTTTCAAAGAGAAGTAGAAAGGCCTTAGCTTGTAATTGTTGTTTTCTAGCCTTGAAGGTCTCAAGGTCTCCATCAAGATCTCATAGTTTTGCAGATATTGATGCGGAGATTCCCTCTCTAGCCCTCCAAACTGGCATTGGCGAATCATGGAAAGAACTTGTGGTCGAAGCTCATAGTCATGCTCCGCTGGATCACCTAGGTTGACTCCTGGACGCCTTAGTTGCTGGTTAGGGTCCATCCTCTGCCCTAGGGTCTGTGGAATACCTGCAATAAGAGCGTCTCGGACTGGCATCCGAGGTGGAAGTATCTCGACCGGGGCAAATGGAACTGGATGTTGCCTCGGTTGAGGATCTGGAACTGGGTCTTGCCTCGGTCGAGGAGCTGGATCTGGTCGAGGTAGATATTGGTCCCGTAAAGTCGCCATATCTGCTTCGATCGCTTCCGTCCTTGCGCGAGTTTCTTCCTTTTCCAGTCGCAGTTCTTCTTTACTGAGGCGTAGTTGTTCCAATGCCTCCTTCAATTCGGCCTCAAGATCGCGATTCTCTTGATTGGCCATCTTAGCTTCTTTCAAGCGTCTTTTGTATGTCTTTTTTGGTTCGGGATCGTAAGGAACGATTTCCTTCCCAGCACGGGTTCTTCACATAAACCTACAAGAAAGAACCTGCGAAAGTCACTCAAGTAGAGTGGTTAGTAGCAACAGGGGCAAGTGCCCCGAAAGACTACCGCAACCGGCTCGGTCTAGACCAAGTCCCTGACAACGGCGCCAATAACTTGTTCGCTCCAAATGGTGTGTGCAAGCTTTAAATTTATAACCCAAGATGTATGCTCAAAACAAGGATGCGAACCCACAGTGTACGGGTCAATCGTAGTAAAAGCAAGAATTCCGGGGTCTCGATCTCAGGGACTTAGGTGAAACAAAACCAATATAGGTAGTCTATGTAATTACTAACCACAAAAGCGAATAAAACAATCAAAGATGATAAAAAAATCAATTAATGGAATATGCAATTCTAGGGATTAAAGCATCTAGTTGTGGTTCCAACTCAAGATCTAAAGATAAGCGGAAAAAGCCGAGGTTTTGCAAAGAGAAGGTGTTTCTAAAGTGGAATAGATCACTAGGTAAGTCTCACTACTCACAAACTCCAAACCTAAAGAACCTATTACCGGGTAAGTTTCAAGGTACTAAGGAAAGGAACTATAATCTCAAACCAACATACCAACTAAGGGAATAGAATCAACCATTACCGGGTAAGTCTCAGGCTAACTCACAAAGATGGGATGAAGGCACACTCAAACCCCAATAAAGGATAAACCTTTATTACCTACACTTATGATCATGGGTAAACAAACAAAGGAATTAGCGGGTAAGTCTCATCCTAGGCTTGCATTGAACCAGGAAAGGTGTAATAAGAATAGGATTTGGCAAACTCTAACACTTAACTCTCAGTTTCGGATCAGAAAGGTCACCTCGGTCAGACAAATCCCACCCCGGCCGAGATGTTCATCGACTGAACGAGATGTTCTAGGGTTAAGGATAAAGACTTGAGCTTTCAGGGTCCTACTGGAATTTAAGATTATTCTATCATTGTTTTTCCCACAACTTTCAGCCAATCACCCTAGAATCACACAAAGAAATTAGCCTCTCATCATCATGAAACCAATAATCAAATATATGGGAAGAAAGTAAATATTTGAACACAAAAACCTTAAGAACAAGGCTTCAATAACTGAATCAAATATCACAAATATAAGCGTTCCTTGGATAACAAATCCAACAAGACAATCAACAAAAGGGAATCTAAAAAAGTCTTACAAATCCTCTTAAAAAAATATGACAAGCTATCAATCCTTCCTAGATTGATCTTCAATCTTCCTTCCTTCCTTCAACCACTATAATGATAGCGGAATTTTCGGTGATGCGCCGATGCTGAATTGTGGAAAATCAAGCCCTTTTATAGAAAAACTATCTTCCAAAGATATAATATCTTGAAAAGATATTATCCTAATAAAAATATATCCATATCTCTAAAATAGATCTCCAAAATATATGATCTTCCTTCCAGAAATCCAGCCCAAAAATATATGATCTTTCCTTCCAAAAATAAAAGATCTCAGCCAAGAATAAATGATCTCGCCGCATCAGGGTCTTCGCCTCGGTCGGGGTGCTCCTCAAGATCACCTCGGTCGAGATGGTACTGTAGCTGACCGAGGTGACTCTCAGCTGAAAGTGAAATCTCTCAAATCTGGTCCAAAGTAAATCTTTAATCCATTTCCATGCTTCCTGGATTCTTCCTTTAGCTCTAGAATGTAGCTCCAATGACTCATTTGCTCCTTAGCTCCATTTTAGTCCAAAATGTGCCATTTTACCTACGATTACAACGAAACTTGGTGTAGACCTCGATTCCCACAAAGGTATATGAAACGACGATATAATCACATTATATACATTCAAACATGTAGATTATCGAAGATAAAACGTCTAAACAGGTCCCAAAATATAGACTATAATTCATGCTATCACATGCAAAGTCTTAAATATATAAAATCTGAAATCAAGCAAAGCGAATCCGCAATGTACGAATCGGTATAGTAAAGCAAGAATTCTGGGGTCAAACTCAGGGATTTGGGAGATCAAATTTAGTTCGTAAAATCGTCTAGCAAAATAATGAAGCTTTTGTAAAGATTAATGGGAAAACAATAATTCTAAAGATTTAGGTATCCAATTGTGTCAATCAATTTAAGATGTTCTAAAGATATAAGGACAGCGTTAGGATTGCAAATATATATATCTAAGGTAGGGTGTTGTACGGGGAAGTTCCAAACCCATAAATCTCACCCAAAGGCTCTCTCAATACAGGATTTTGCGTCTCGTTATAAAGAGGAACTGAGAACAAGATTAAACTCTCAAATACCCATGCCCAAACCCAAGGGAATCAAAGATAAGCCACACAGGTTAAGGTTGTGACACTCGTAACCTAAGTAGGGCCAATCTTTAACTTTGGATCAAAGCAAAAGCAAAGACCATACGATAGAGGAAAACCACGGTCAAATCTTGAAGAACCACGGCCGTGGAACTTAAGAACAGGCTGTGGAAAGGTTCGACGGTGAAGTTTCTCGCAACTCTGAGGGTCCAATCTGTTTTGGTTCAATCTATCATCATCTATGCCACAACTATCAGCCCTTCACCTTAGAATCGTTTAAGAATTTTAGCCAACAATCATTGTCATCAAATCAATAATCAAGATTAAAAGAAAGAAAAGATAGATTTTTGAAAACTCAATAATAAACATAAAACCAAACTCAATAAAACGCAAATCCGTACTTGTGTTCAATGAATATAGAATAGAGTCAGAAATCTCTCACAATATTAGAGAACAAGAAGAACGGGATGTTAATCCGCCTTCAATGTGAAATCCTAAGATCTTCCAACTCCGCAATATGAAAGTGCGTACTTCTCAAAATCTTAGTTCAAATCTTCTTTCCATTGTGAAACCTTGCAAAATAATCTTGCCTCTAGCGTGGTGGTGTATTTTCTCTCTTTCTACAACCTTCTTATAGGAGAAAATAGGGTTACGAAAGGCCCGTAACTGCTGCTGACGTGGCAAATATGACACGTGGAGGTCTTTAGCAAAACCACGGTCAAGAGTACATTTCCACGGCCATGGAAACCACCGTGGGAGCCTACGACATGTTCCTCCACAGCCTTAATTAAATTAAATACCAAAACCACGGCCGTGGTTCCTTGTACTTGGCCGTGGAACCTTCAAAATCTACGTACAAGCCTTTGTTTCCCAAAGGTGTCTACTCATACTCCTTCCTTAGTTATTCCAATGCATCCTCTTGATGTCTAGTATGATCAATCCTCCTACATACTCCATTTATGCTCCAATCCAACCCTTTATTTACCTAAAAATACAACAAAGCTTGTGTAGATCTCTATACTAACATAATAGGTGAATGTGCTCATAAATGCTTCAAACTCATATCCATGTACAAAAAAGAAGGGGAAAAACTACCAAAACATGTGCCTCAAATAACGTCACATTTCATGCTATTAAAATCGAAAACTTGTTCGCTCAAAAGTGTGCGTGCAAAGTCTTAAATTTATAAAATCTGAAATCAAGCAAAGCGAACCCGCAATGTACATATCGGTATAGTAAAACAAGAATTCCAGAGTCGAACTCAGGGATTTGGGTGATCAAATTCAGTTCGTAAAATCGTCTAGAAAAATAGTGAAGCTTTTGTAAAAATTACTGGGAAGACAACGATTCTAAAGATTCAGGTATCCAATTGTGTCAATCAAGTCAAGATGTTCTAAAGATGTTGAAGAACCGGTAGGTGAAATAAATAAGTTAAAAGATACTCTAGAAGGGGGGGTTGAATAGAGTATGGGAACTTTTCACAAACCCAATCTCAAGGCCTTGAAACTCCTTTCGAGGGCCTTGATGTCGATATGTGCTCTTTGTGAAACTTTGATTTCAAGGTCTTTGAAACAACATTCAAGGGCCTTGACTTCGTGCTCCTGCAAAACAAAGTTAGTCACAATAGCGAGATATAGTGCGGAATGTAAAAGATAGACACGAGGATATGTTTACGAAGTTCAGCTCTAAATAGCCTACTCTCCGTCCCAGGGTATAGCCTTAGGATCTAACTATCTATTATCAACTTCAAAGAGTCCTAGATACAAACTAGAAGAAATCCCCTTCTTCTCTCACTGTAGCCAACACTACGATCTAACTTCAACTCTCACCTAGGTATAATAGCCTAGTTACTTCGCAGAGTAACACACACTCTAGTATAACACTATTTAGATCTTTCCGTATGTGCTTGTGTATCTTCTCCGTATGTGCTTGTGTATCTTCTCCTTCAATCATTATCTTCATTTATACTCTTCTATGGAAAGGTCTTCTAGCCGTTTGGAAAGATGACCGTTTGAAGAGGAATCTTCTTCTCCATGAAGATCGCTTCCTGTTTTGAGATGAGGTAGACGTTACGGATCTTCAACTCCTTAGAACACGTCGATTCCTTAGCTCCTTAATCTTCTCGTTTTCTGTTGAACCGAATGAGAAGAAATCTTGATGCTTTTCGGTTTCAGAAAATCTTCTGAAAAGATTCTCTAATCTTCGGTTGAAAAATATCTTCCATGAAAATCTTCTTTGTATTTTGTATCCTTGATTCGTGCAACTATATTTCTTCAAGGTCTTTGAGATCGTCCCTTTGTATCACAAAATCTTCCTTGTGTCCTCGAATAATATTTCAAGGCCCTTGACGTCCATATCAAGGCCCTTGAAATCTTCGATAAGTCCTGCACTGAATTAAAACCAACCAAGCATCTAGAGAATATAATCAATACATTGTTAGTGTATCAAACTACCACATTTGTGTTAAATCTTCCATCATCAACACCTGTAAAACATTTTAAACAAGGTGGAGTTTTTAATCTCCCTCTTGATGGAAGACAACACAAATGTTTTATCATACCTACATTTGTTAGTTTAGCAATGCATATGAAAATCAAAACTAAAATGCAGAATATCGAAAGTCGGATCACACATTCATTTCTCCCCCTTTGTCTTTCAACAAGGGAGAAAAAATTGTCAAAGCTCAGGAGTTTTTAAAAATGATTACAGACCCAAAAGTATTTTCACAAACCACACAAAGTTTTTCTCAAAAACAAGACATTGACAATGCTATCAAGGCCTCAACAATCATGATAATCAGAGAACTTCAATTTTCCTTGTACCATCTGGAGAAACTTCGTTTCCCATAATGTTCCTTTAATCACATATCCCTCCATCGATCTCTAGCATCGGTAAGTTCACGTTCTTTGAGAGATAAATCTGTTCCCCTTTGTGCAGAATTTTTGTCATATTTCTTGACCACACCAAACTTCAATAGTCAAAATGTCTGGATCTTCTGGCAAAGGTTGGCTTATAGGTTTATCTTTAATAATCTTATGACATGTAACACCCTGAATCTGCGGGACTCGGGGCGCTACGGGTTAGGACCTCACAATGGTCCTGATCCTTAGCTTGACAACAATTTAACCGGATCTTGCAACAAGGCACAAATAAAGGCCAAAACCAAAATACATTTTTATGCAATGAAAAGAAAAACCCGAAAGGATACAACAAAGGACTTCAGCCAAAAATACAACCCCAAAGACTAAACGCCATACAACATACAATAACTACAATACTCAAACTTGACTCCACCCAAAACCCAATCCTAAAATGTACGAAACTCCGGCTGCCCACTCTTCCGGATCTCTCGGCCGCAATCCTAACCTGCAAGGCAATCTACAACAGTCGGTATAAAACCGTTAGCTCATATTCGAAGCATTAAAATCAATGGGAAAGGCACAAACACGAGTAAACCATCATAAACACTCAATACACTCCAAAGCACACAAGTCCGGTTTATTATCTTATTATTATTAAGTTGTATCCTGTTCTAATTCAACTTAGCTTGTGACACGAGACCACCGTGGTCCCGCCTCAGTCTCTACTTACCGGCATGGAACGGTACGGATGCCTCCGACCGTCTAACCAGCACGGACTAGTCGCCAAGAACCTCCTAGACTCTAGCAAGAGCTAGGCAGATGATGTCACCACCCGTTATCATACACTTGGGCCAAAATAATATAAAGGTCGGTAATCCTAATTCCGGTTTAGTTGTTATAAACAATAAACACACACCACCAAACACACATCAATGCTAATACAAGGAATACGAGCTAAGTTAGTCCGGAGACTTACCTCGTCCTAAAGATAATCCCGCTAACCACCGACCTCAACTTCCCGTAGGAAAGCACTCAACGCTTGGTCAAAACAAGACACACAATCAACATCTCTCTCACATGCTAGAAGTCCTTAGACTTCTAGTCCCAATGATCTCGCAAGATCATAAGCCATAACCACGCTAGGATAGCAACCTCCTAGTCCTCACGATCTCACAAGGTTATAACCATCACAACACAAGCTGGAATACTCTCGTTCTAGTCCACAACCTCAACATGCAACTTAAAGTCATAAACAACCTCACAAGACCGCAATATCACCTCAAGTTTAGAATCAACATCAATCCATCAAACAATATCAAATCCTAAAAACTCACCTAAGGTTCATGGCCAC
Organism: Fagopyrum homotropicum; assembly: GCA_033239125.1. Taxonomy (NCBI): domain Eukaryota; kingdom Viridiplantae; phylum Streptophyta; class Magnoliopsida; order Caryophyllales; family Polygonaceae; genus Fagopyrum; species Fagopyrum homotropicum. Next base: position 57,886,065 of record BSWB01000008.1, on the reverse strand, counting down.
TACTAGGCATTCACTCCAAGTTATGTTATATCCAACCTAGCATGTTACTACTACTAATCACTACTAGATCGAGGTAAGATCATAAGCTCGGGGGAGAGGGTACTCACGTGACGTCAAAAGACGGAAGATGATCCATGGATGCCGATATGGATTCGTTGGCCTTAAACGGGGCGCTTCCGAACCTTGCACCAAACTTAATTTTGTGACACGAACCTAGCACCAAACTTAGTAAATCATCAAAAACACACAACATTCTCCAAGCACACAATTTCGGTTTATTATCTTTTTATTATTAAGTCATATCCCGTTCTAATTCAACTTAGTTTTGTGACACGAGACCACCGTGGTCCCGCCTCGGTCCCTACTTACCGGCATGGAACGGTACGGATGCCTCCGACCGTCTAACCAGCACGGGCTAGTCGCCAAGAACCTCCTAGACTCTCGCAAGAGCTAGGAAGATGATGTCACCGCCCGTTATCATAAACTTGGGCCGAAATAATATAAGGTCGGTGGTCCTATTACCGGTTTAGTTGTTATAAACAATAAAGAATAAACACACACCACCAAACACACATCAATGCTAATATAAGGAATACGAGCTAAGTAAGTCCGGAGACTTACCTCGTCCCAAAGATAATCCCGCTAACCACCGCTCTCAACTTCCCGTAGGAAGACACTCAAAGCCTGGTCAAAACAAGGCACACAATCAACATCTCTCTTACATGCTAGAAGTCCTTAGACTTCTAGTCCCAATGATCTTGTAAAATCATAAACCATAACCATGATAGGACAACGACTCCTAATCCTCAAGATATCACAAGGTCATAACCATCACAACACATGCTAGGATACTCTCGTCCTAGTCTACACAATCTCAACAAGATCATACAACCATAATCTCAATCCTTATAAGCTCACAAGATCAACTCAAACACTCAACGTCTCACAACAATCGACAATCCTCAAAACTCACATAAGGTCCAAACCACTACTTGGTATTCACTCTAAGTTATGTTAGATTATCTAACCTAGCATGATACTAATACTAAACATTACTAGATCGCGGAAAAGGGTACTCACACGACGTCAAAACACGGAAGTCGATCAGACTTGAACTCGTTAGGCCTTTATCGGGACGCTTCCGAACCTAACACTAAAATTAAGCAAATTTAGCACATATGCTAAATTTGAACGGAATATATAATATATATTTCTCTAAGGAAAACTCGTTTTTCAAAAGTCAACTTTAAAACCCGCATTAAAATCTTTGAGCCATAAACCGACACTAATCCAACGAGGGCGTAAAATATAATTTATATAAAATAGAATAATCTCATATTTAAAATCCAAGGTTAAAACTCGTAAGGACATTTTCTGGGCAACTTATACAACTTCTGAAATATGGGTCATAAATTGTAAATTTAAACCCTGGGCCATTTTTGTAAATATACAAACAGGGGCAACTCCTGAAAATTTCAATTGCTGGGTCATAATTGCAAATACAAAGTAAGGTGCAATATTGTAATTACACAGAACAGGTGGGGCCCGATTTGAATAATTGGAAAAGGGTTTCTCTATCCTTTTCTACGAATTACAGAACGCAGGGGCAAGGAGGGCGACAGCTGCTGATGGGGGGTACTGGCGGCGCAGAGAGGCAGCGCAACTAGGGCGTGGCCACTCCTTGGCTCCGGCAGGACTGCTCCTTGGCTCTGGTAGGGCTGCTCCAATAATAGTGGCGACAGAAGAACGAATCAGATGGAGACCGAGTGGAGGCGGCGAAGCTCTTCTCCGACAGCAAGGGTTGCGCAGGGGACCGGCGAGGCGGAAGATGGACGGAAGAGAGATCGGCTCGGCAGAGGAGACACAAGGAGCTTTTCCCGTTCACCCAGATCCGGCGGTGCTCTTCTCAGCGATAGGCGAGGTCTGAGCGGAAAGACAGGAGGAGAGTGGGTGGTGAGGTGAGGGCAACAACAACTCTTCCCGGCGGCTCGAACGAGAGGAGGTAAGGCAACACTGGAGATGTTGGTGCCCAGAGAGGGAAGGGGGATGGCGTGAGGGGCTAGGGAAGGAGGTGGCTGGAGCATCTCTCAGCCTAGTGGAGCTCAACGACAGACGAGGGTGGTGCTACGGCTTTCCGGCAAGTTGATAGACGAGGGTGGTGCTACAGGCAGTGGAGCTGGGGTAGAGACCTCCTGCTTGGGGGAGTAGAGGGCTGCGAGTTGTTGGGGTGGGGTAGGAGGAGCTGCAAGACTAAGGAAGGGGGGGGGGGGGAAAGGTCGAGTAGCTCTGTTGGGTGCAGACCACTGCAAGGTGGGTTGGCCAGCGTCAGGGGCAACGAGGAGTCGGAAATTGCAAGGCTGCCTCCACACAGCCGATGCCACGCGGCACTGGAAAAGAGGGAAAGAGCGAACAAAAAAAATACTATCGATCCAACTAAACCTAAACGGGAATTTCGGATCGAAGAACTTTTCTGATCCATTCCGAATTTAAATATACGAGAAAGAATATGTTGATCGGGTATATAAATAAACTTGCAAATATATATATATATATATATATATATATATATATATTTATACTTTGAAATACAAAAACCATTTTGGCGAATTACTTACGAGATGATGTAATATTTAATTGCGGTAATAAAATATATCCGTATACATATTGTAGAATTTAATTTACAACGTAAAAATACTCGTAAAATATTTAAGCTATTCAAAATATAGATAAAAGCCGGAAATAATAAATACCGAAACACACCCAATAAATGGGGCGTTACATTAGATCCCCTAAAAACAAGTTTCGTCCCGAAACTTGCCATATATCGAACTTCTCGGTCCCATAGGGCCGAGGTATAAACTCACAAACTAGGAAGGCTTAGAACTTGTAATATATATACACTAACTACTCAATCCGTCATCGCAAAAATATATCAAGTCATATAACACGTTCCCGCACGGGGCACAAATAACATATAACATCACACATATACCAAACTTAACTAAGGGAAGAACTAAGTCTAACCTGTCGATCATATCGATGTTACTAGCTCAGCGTAAGACTTAACCAAATATACTATCCTCCGTCTTCCAATTAGCCTCATTGGTTCCTTGTCGGCCACTAGATCATCATGACTGACCACACGTCTCGAATCTTGCATGCACTCTCTCGACTGATACACGTGAAACACCGGGTGAACACTCTCTACTCTTAGTGGCGACGCCAACGTATAAGACACTTCTCTAACTCGCGCTAAGATCTCAAAAAGGTCGATATATCGGAACTCAACTTCCTTCTCGGGTCTCTCTCAATGCAGCATATCCACTATTTTCCTTTTAATTTCTCTACCAAAGAAGATCGAACTTCCAATTTACACTACTGGCTTTGGTCCTTGTCAAACCAAACTTAGACGTTATGTTTCCTCAACCCTTGTCGCAATTCCAAGTAATGAGGGGAGCACTTTAGTTTCACATTGCTTGACAAGGCACGTATGTTATTACTTTTACATCGCTCCTCAATAATCGATCAAGACCTTGTCTTGAAGAATCACTTGTCCACATCAAACCCATAATACCTTAAGGTAAATCAAAACAGTTGAACCAATGAATCTTCTTCTTAACTCTCCAAAACTCTATTGTCCATTCTTCGTCCCATTCAATATGACTGAGGGTATTTCTATGGTCGTCTATACCCAATCAAAAGTAAATCCCGACTTAGCTCTAAAACAAGTATAGTGATTAAGTAAGGGTCGAACCCAAGAGAGTTAAGGTGTTTTATTAGATGCAATTATTGATTATAGAAACGAGTAACAAAGGGGGGGGGGGGGGGTTGGTTAAATTGATGCACAAAAACTTATGAAAACGAATAACGCAACAAGTAAGACAATAATGGGTGAATCTACACTAGGTTGATTCTAAGCATGCAATTGCTATTTTGGTGAGTTCCTTTTACAAGTTTTCAAGTAATCTCCCGTCTCGATCATATATATATATGTGTTGAGCCAACCAACATCAATACAACTTAACAGGTTAGTGTTCCGTAAACCTACAAGAACAAATAACAAGTTAGCTTTCAAATAAAGACTAAGGGATATAAAGAAAAGATTAAAACCGTTAAGCTTATCTTTATATTTGTGTTCCTTTTCTTTAAGTAGTTACAACCCGTTATTACTTAAAGTTTACTACTAGATTAAAGATCCGAACCCGGAACCTATTAATCCTAGTTCTTTGCATGCACTTTATAACCTAAGGTGATCAATCTCAAGTAATAGTAAAACATGCAATTAGACAATGGAGATCAAGGAAACACAAAGCATTACGGAATGAAAACTTATATTAAAAAGAACTTACAACCAAAGTAACAATGCAGCTGCAAACCAACCCAATGTAGCGAGGGAGTTAGCAACTCATTACAAAGGTAGCAAGATAATCTAAAGGGAAAAAGTGGATAATATGTTGGATAACAAGTTGGATGATTCTAGCAATCAACCAAGGATTATTTATACTACAAAAGACACTAAATAGGAGTAAATGGTCGGCCCAAAACAACTACCTTTAATGCCATAAAGGTGGTGTAAACAGCCGGAGTAAAGCTTCTGACGTCAAACCGCAGGGGCGGCCTTCAGCTCCGTAGGGGCGGTGAAGGCAAAAACGCTTGATCTTCTTCATGGCCGCAGGGGCGGCTAGGCATTTCCGCAGGGGCGGATCTTTAATGCTCTTCAAACGTCTGCCCCTTCAACTTCCTGCTGTTTCTGATGCCAAGCTGCCGGGGCGTCCCTATGTCAACGCAGGGGCGGTGACACAACCTCTTCATCTTCCAGCTCCCAGGTTGAGGCGCAGACAGAGACGCATGGGAAGGCGCAGGGGCGCTGGTCTTCGCTTCTTCAGGGCAAGTCACCGCAGGGGCGCCAGGGGTTGACGCAGGGGCGGTGACGGTCTTCGTGGCTGGCGCTGACGAAGGCGCAGGGAGCGCTCCGGAGTAAGGTGTCACCCGCAGGGGCGGTGGAAAGGCTCCGCGGGGGCGGTGAAGCAACAAAAGCTTTGCTTCATGAACGATCTTCACTCCTAAGTGCTTATAACTCCTTCTTTATCTTCTTGTAGTCTTCTTCTTCTGGACCAAGGAGTTAGTAGCATAAACCGACACAAATGCAATAAAAAGACTCTAAAAACTATCCTAATTGATAGTGATTCCATCACCTATCAAACTCCCCCATACATAGACCTTTTACTCGTCCCGAGTAAAACAAATGACAACAACTAAACTCAAAGGCCTCAAGAAGCATGGGCAAGCAGAAAAGATAATGAAAACAAAAGAAAAGCCAAGAAAGAAAGAAGGAGAAGAGAGGAAATGTGAGAAAAAGGTGAGAAACTACCATCCTTATTGCTCCAATGGCCTACCCGGACAACCTCCTTATGACTCCCCTTCTTATGTCGCCAAACGCTGGAAGGGAAACCTACACTCGGTGTCGCTCATTTTGCCAAGGTGCCCTTTCGGGTTTTCACCTTGCCACTCTTCTTCTTTTCTTTGATGATCTCACTTTGAACTCACATCCCTCAAATCCAATTTTGCACCAACCTAAGGTTGGTTAGACTACCTTCTTTTTGCCTAAACCGGCCTTTCGGGTTTTCGGTTTATCCAAGGATTTTCATGTCTTTTTTCATTTTCTTTGGCTTTTTCTCTGTTTTTTTTATGAATTTCAAACTGAATTCAAACTACAAAAACTCGAATGAAACTGTACATGCAAGGATATGTCCCTCCCCATACTTGAAGATCACTTTGCCCTCAAAGTGGAAATGAGTCAAAGATAAATGTGGAAAAGGGAAGAGAAGTATACCACTCAGTGGGGTGGTCCAGATGGACCACCCGGACCCTCCTCTGGTGGGTAAGGAAAGTGGTGGAAGAAGTGCTCCTGCCGGCGGTAAATGTTATCTATGCGGTTCTGCTGAGCCATCATCCGAGAACCAAAAGAGGTTTCAAAGCTGGCTTGCCAAGCCAGCTACTGAGCCTCCAGCTGCTGCTGATGGGCCGCCTGCAAAGCCTCTTGCCTCTAGTCGAAGTGGGAGGTCATGGAGGCGGCAAAACTCATCTGCCAGCTTTGCTGCTGCTCCAGCATAGTCCTCTGGTAGTCGGACTACCAGCTCCGGTGTTGGGTGCTCATAGCCGCCATCTGAGCCTGAAGGCTCGCAAGGGCCGGATCCTCCTCTAGTGCCGCAGTGGGCATCTCCTCGTCGTCTAGGATGGGTAGGTGCTCCTCCTGATGAGCTTGGCTGGAGCTCGCAGCATGCCTCTCCACAATGGCCACTAGCGGCCTCCTCGACACGAAGGGATCTGCCGGAATGTAGAGCTCGGAGAGCTCATCCCCCTCTATTGTGTTATCCGCAGGGCCGGCAAGGCGCAGTTGCGGGAGCTTGCAGGCGCAGGGGCGGGAGAAGTGCAGAGGGCGAATTTTGTGGAGCGACGAAGGTGGTGATTCTGAGGCCGTTCCGGTGACTTCTTGCTGGTGCAAGCGTCGCCGGAGGTGGAGCAGGGGTGGATTTTGGTGGTGGTTGGTGATGAAGTGTGTAGTAAGGTGAGAGAGTTTGGAGGGAGGAAGGTGGAGCTGGTGAGGGTGGCGCAGGGGCGTCGCAAGGGTTTGGCAGTCATCGGAGGTGGCGTAGGGGTGTCGTAGGGTGGTTTGTGAGTGACTTTGGTGGGGCGCAGGGGCATTGCAAGGGTTTAAGAGGGTAAAGGCGAGGGAGATGTGGTTGGCGAGGAGATATAGAGTGGGTGGGTGGGGTAGGTGTAGGGAATGCTTTTGCGATTTCTATTTTTTTTCTTTTCTGGGTAAAACCGCAGGGACGGGAGCTTGCGCCACAAGGGCGGTGACAAGGGAGAGGGGTCACGCAGGCTTAGCGCCGGGGGCGGCGTCGAGGATGTGTGTCAAGGATGGCCGCCGTAGGGGCGTAGGGATGTCACCGCGGGGGTGGTGACTAGCATGTTTGCAGGCGCAGGCCCAGCGCCGGGGGCGGCGCTGGGCATGGGTGTCACCGCAGGGACGGGGACGCTTAGCCGCAGGGGCGGTTTTCTTGACAGAGGCTCCTCTTCTTATTCCTTCGGGTTGCCTCCCGAGAAGCGCCTTTGTTTTACGTCGTTGGCTCGACGTAAGATCTCTACTTCTCTGACTTTTCTTCTTCCAACACCATCTCGTCAATTAGATCGTTCTTGACTCCTTCAAGGTAAGGTTTTAGTCTTTGTCCGTTTACCTTGAACACCTTGTGCGTTTGGGGGTAATAAAGATCCACAGCTCCGTGAGGGTATACTTCATCTACTACGAACGGCCCTGCCCATCTTGAACGCAGCTTACATGCAAAGAGTTTCAAACGTGATTGAAAGAGAAGTACCTTATTACCTACCTTGAAGTCCTTCCGGAGAATGTTTCGGTCATGCCATGCTTTAGTCTGTTCTTTGTATGTGGTAGCATGGTCATATGCATCTAGCCTTAGTTCCTCCAACTCTTGCAATTGGAGGTTCTGGAATTCTCCCACTTCCTCTATGTTCATGTTGCACTTCTGTACCGCCCACCAAGATTTGTGCTCTAGCTCCACCGGTAGGTGACAAGCTTTCCCAAACACGAGCCTAAAAGGAGACATCCCGATAGGAGTTTTGTAGGTTGTCCGATATGCCCATAGGGCGTCATTTAGCCTTACACTCCAATCCTTCCGTCCGGGAGAAACTGTCTTTTCAAGGATGGTCTTTATTTATCGGTTGGATATCTCAGCTTGGCCGTTTGGTTGTGGATGATAAGCTGTTGATACTCGTTGGTGGACGTGGTACTTCTTAAGGAGAGTCGTGATCGTCTTGTTGCAGAAATGGGTACCCCTATCACTGATTAAGGTTTTTGGAATTCCAAATCTTGCAAATATATTTTCCTTAAGAAAAGTTACAACCACTTTTGAATCATCAGTTTTGGTGGCCTTTGCTTCCACCCACTTGGAAACATAGTCCACTGCAAGTAAAATATATGTGTGCCCGAATGAAGTAGGAAACGGCCCCATGAAATCAATTCCCCAAACGTCAAATATTTCACAAAATATAACAGAGGATTGGGGCATTTCATGTCTCCTTGAAAGATTTCCTACCCTTTGGCATTTATCACACACTTTGCAAAACGCAAAAGCGTCTCGAAAAATGTGTGGCCAAAAGAAACCGGCATCCAAAACTTTTCTTGCAGTTTTGTTTGCCCCAAAGTGCTCCCCACATGCTTTGGAATGACAGAAGGTTAGGTCAGATTGTACCTCATTGTCCGGAATGCAACGGCGAATTTCGTGGTCAAGGCAATGCTTCCAAAGGTAAGGATCGTCCCAAACGTAGTGTCGAGCTTCATCTTTTACCTTCTCTCGTTGTGCCTTGGTGAAGTTTGGAGGATATTCTTTCCTGACAATGAAGTTCACAATGTCAACAAACCAAGGTTTAAAAGACTGGAGCTTAAGACAAACCTTTGTCGACAATTCCGCAGGGGCGCCTAGACTGAGCCGCAGGGGCGGTTGGTGTGAGGTGCGGGGGCGGTCACACAAAAGAGAGTTGTGTAAAATGTATTGTCTGGAAAACTTCCAGCTATCTCTCTTCCTTTTCCTGGATCCTCCTCTTCTTTCACTAGTCTGCTCAAATGATCGGCCACCAGGTTCTCAGCCCCTTTCTTGTCCCTTATCTCTAGGTTAAACTCACTTAGAAGGAGCACCATCGAATCAATCGTGGCTTTCCTTCCTTCTTTGCCATGAGGTACCTAAGAGCTGCATGGTCAGTGAAGATAATTACCTTTACCCCAAGTAGGTACTGCCTGAATTTCTCAAGGGCAAAAACAACCGCCAACATTTCCTTCTCGGTGGTAGAGTAATTCCCTTGCGCTCCATTGAGTGTCATAGACGCATAATGGATTACATGAGAAGCCCGTCCGTCTTTCTGTCCTAAGACGGATCCAACGGCGTAATCACTGGCGTCACACATGATTTCAAAATGTTTCTCCCAATCCGGGGAACGGATGATTGGTGCGGTGGTAAGACATGCCTTCAAAGTGTCGAAAGTTTTCTTGCAATTCTCATCTACTGTGAAGGCGACGTCTTTCTTGAGCAATTCACATAGGGGTGCCGAGATCTTTGAAAAATCTTTGATGAAATGTCGGTAGAAACCTGCATGACAAAGAAAAGATCGGATTTCCCGAACATTAGTAGGATAAGGTAAATTTTGGATTACATCAACTTTTACCCTATCTACCTCTATCCCTTTTGAAGATATTATATGTCCTAGCATAACTCCTTGTTCGAACATGAAATGTCATTTTTCCGAATTAAGAACCAAATTGGTTTCAACACATTTTTCAAGAACAAGTTTCAAATGTCCCAAACATGCGTCAAAACTGTCTCCATGGACGGTAAAATCATCCATGAAGACTTCAATGGAATTTTCTATGTATTAGGAGAAAATACTTATCATGCACCGTTGGAAGGTGCCGAGTGAGTTGCAAAGTCCAAATGGCATTCTACGGTACGCAAAAGTGCCAAATGGGCAAGTGAACGTCGTCTTTTCTTGATCTTCTAGTGCGATGGCTATTTGGAAATAGCCCGAATATCCATCAAGGAAACAGTAGTACTGATGACCTGCAAGACGTTCCAACATTTGATCAATAAAAGGTAATGGGAAATGGTCTTTTCGCGTAACCTTGTTGAACTTGCGGTAGTCAATGCAAACTCTCCATCCGGTTTGCGTTTTACTTGGGACCATCTCACCACGTTGATTTTCCACCATGGTGATGCCTCCTTTCTTTGGAACCACTTGGGTTGGACTAACCCAAGTGCTATCCGAAATAGAGAAGATCATATCTGCTTAGCTTCAACACTCCCTTCTTGACCACATCCATCATTGGCGGATTCAACCTCCGTTGAGGTTGCCTAGAGGGTTTGGCTTCATCCTCAAGTATGATCCTATGCATGCAAGTTGAAGGGCTTTTCCCTTTGATGTCCGCAATGGTCCATCCAAGGGCCGTCTTGTGCTCTCTTAGCACTTTTACTAACTTGTCCTCTAGACCGGTAGTCAACTTGTTTGAGATGATCACCGACAAGGTATTGTGTTTTCCAAGGAAAACGTACTTGAGGTGTGACGGAAGGTCCTTCAATTCTATTTCTGGTGCCTGCACTATAGACGGAACAAGCTTCTCGCTTGGGGTTAGTAAAGTGGGCCCAATGGCCAAATTGGAGATAGGTAGCCTTTTATGCCCATCTAATTGGGCTAGGACCTCTTTCATGCTGGATGTTAATACATAATTTGCTTTAAACCCATCAATGACATGCTCAATTACAATTTTCAATTCATCAACATCAGAGTTATCAAAAACATCTTGCACAAAAGGTTCAACAATGTCAATAGCACATAGAGAATGATCATCACTAGGAAATCTCATTGCATCATAGATGTCAAATTCCACTACTTCACCATCAAACTTCATGGTCAATTTGCCACCAACATAATCAATTTTTGTCCTAGCAGTTTTCAGAAATGGCCTACCTAACAAAATGGGCGCAATATGTGAATCATTTTCCATATCCATTACAAAGAAATCAGCAGGAAATATTAGGTTGTCTACCATTACTAACACATCTTCAATTATGCCTTTCGGGTACACATTAGATCTATCAACAAGTTGTACTACAATCCTAGTTTCCATTAATGGCCCAAGGCCAAGTGATTTATAATCGAATATGGTAAAACATTGATAGAAGCACCAAGATCAAGCATTGCTTTGTCAAAGCGGGTCTCCCTTATAACACAAGGAATACTTACCATGCCCGGATCGCTGCACTTCTTGGGCATTCTCCGTTAGAAAACAGCCGACACATGCTCACTTACTTGCACTTTTTGTTTCCCCTTCAGCTTCTGGTTTTTCTTGATAGTGCAAAGCTCCTTCAAGAAACGAGCATACTTAGGAATAATTTTCACCAACTTAAGGAGGGGAATGTTTATCTCGTATTTGGAAAAAGTTTCAAAGAGGTCTTTGTCCTTAATGATTCTTCTTTCCTTTAGGGCCTCAGGAAAAGGAGATGGTGGTTTCTCAGAGTGCAGTGGCGGAAAGTTAGGCAGGATGTAAGAATCCTTCTCAGCAGAACCTTCTGTTGTGTTTTCCGCAAGGGCGTTAGCTTGTATGCGCAGGGGCGGCTTAGGGGTTGTCACCGCAGGGGCGGGGACATCCAGCCGCAGGGGCGACGTCTGCTCTGTGCTGGGCGCAGTTGCAACCGCAGGGGTGGGTGTGGGTGCGGTAAAATCGACAGAAGGTTTGTTTTTTGATTCTTTTGCTGGTTTTTGTTGGATTTGCTTCCCACTCCTTAATGTTAGGGCACTAACATTCTCCTTAGGGCTTATAAATGTCTGAGAAGGCAATCCTCCGAAAAGTCTAGATTCGGTCCTTGAAATGGCTTCCGCCATTTGCCCAACATGTTTTTCAAGGTTCTTGATGCTGGATTTTGTTGTTTGGACATGAGTATCAAAGTTTTTAGTCAAAACCTGCAACATATCTTCAGTTGTTTGATACTTACCTTGACGGGGCTGCTGTTGTTGGTTTTGTTGATCCCTCCAATGAAAGTTTTGTTGGTCACGCCAATTTGGCATGAAATTCTGTGCATAGGGATCGTTCCTAGGTCTTTGCTACTGTGGTTGTCCATAACCCATTGCATTCACCTCAACATCGTCATCCTGGACTTTTGGACACATGTCCGTTGGATGATATGGGTCAGCACAAACTCCACAAGCTTTGAGCTGCTGTGGGGGTTCCCATAAGTGTTAGCCTTTTCACCATTTCCTTCAGCTCCGCGAGCTCAGTGGAGATCTCACTCTTCCCGGTATTCACAGCATGAACTCCTTTCTTGGACGGGGTTCTTTCAAAGTTCCGAGTTCCTTCCGCAAGTTCCTGTATCTTTTCCAAAGTAAGGTCAAGAGTAGAGTTAAGAATATTACCTCCACAAGCCGCATCGACGATCCTCCTTTCATTATCGAGCAAGCCATTGTACAAGTACAAGACTAGATCTTGAGTTGAATATCCGTGGAAAGGACAGCTGGATCGGAGGCGTGCAAACCTTTCGAAGTACTCATAAAGAGTTTCGTTCGCCTCTTGCTCGATGTTGCTTATAGCTTTTTTCAAGCTATTGGCCTTCTTGGCTGGGAAGTATTTCTCCAAAAACGCCTTGTGAAGGTTCTCCCAAGTGTCGATGCTCCCGGATGGAAGGTGGTAATACCAATCATCAGCTGAATCTTTGAGTGTGAAGCTGAATGCCCTGATCTTGATTTGTTCTTCGGTAATGTTGGCCGGCTTCATGCTAATACACATGGTATGAAACTTCCCAAGGTGTTTGATGGGGTCTTCACCACTTATCCCATGGAAGGATGGAAGCAAGTGAATGAGACCCGGCTTGAGCTCAAAATTGACTCCTTCCCCTAATGCCGGTATAGTGACGGCAAGGGGGTTTTGAGCCAAGGTGGGCTGCGTGAGTTGACAAAGTGTACGGTCAGCCATATCTTGTTGAAGTTGTTGTTGTCTTCGTTGCCGGATGTGCGTCCTCTCAATTTCTAGATCAAAAGTAGCAAAGTCGGAGTTAGTAGCACGGGTTTGAACCATAAAAATGGTTCAACCGAATAATCAATAATAATAATAAAAACACTAAAATTCCCCGGAAACGGCGCCAAAATTTGACTGAGGGTATTTCTATGGTCGTTTGTACCCAATCAAAAGTAAATCCCGACTTAGCACTAAAACAAGTATAGTGGTTAAGTAAGGGTCAAACCGAAGAGAGTTAAGGTATTTTATTAAATGCAATTATTGATTATAGAAACGAGTAACAAGGGGGGGGGGGTTTGGTTAAATTGATGCACAAAAACTTATGAAAACGAATAACGCAACAAGTAAGACAATAATGGGTGAATCTACACTAGGTTGATTATAAGCATGCAATTGCTACTTTGGTGAGTTCCTTTTACAAGTTTTCAAGTAATCTCCCGTCTCGATCATATATATGTGTTGAGCCAACCGGCATCAATACAACTTAACAGGTTAGTGTTCCGTAAACCTACAAGAATAAATAACAAGTTAGCTTTCAAACAAAGACTAAGGGATATAAAGAAAAGATTAAAACCGTTAAGCTTATCTTTATATTTGTATTCCTTTTCTTTAAGTAATTACAACCCGTTATTACTTAAAGTATACTACTAGATTAAAGACCCGAACCCAAAACCTATTAATCCTAGTTCTTTGCATGCACTTTAGAACCTATGGTGATTAATCTCAAGTAATAGTAAAACATGCAATTAGACAATGGAGATCAAGGAAACACAAAGCATTATTGAATGAAAACTTATATTAAAAAGAACTTACAACCAAAGTAACAATGCAACTTCAAACCAAACCAATGTAGCAAGGGAGTTAGCAACTCATTACAAAGGTAGCAAGATAATCTAAAAGAAAAAGTGGATAATATGTTGGATAACAAGTTGGATGATTCTAGCAATCAACCAAGGACTATTTACACTACAAAAGACACTAAATAGGAGTAAATGTTCGGCCCAAAACAGTCACCTTTAATGCCATAAAGGTGGTGTAAACAGCCGGAGTAAAGCTTCTGACGTCAAACCGCAGGGGCGGCCTTCAGCTCCGCAGGGGCGGTGAAGGCAAAAACACTTGATCTTCTTCATGGCCGCAAGGGCGGCTAGGCATTTCCGCAGGGGCGGATCTTTAATGCTCTTCAAACGTCTGACCCTTCAACTTCCTGCCGTTTCTAATGCCAAGCCGCCGGGGCGTCCTTATGTCAACGCAAGGGCGGTGACACAACCTTTTCATCTTCCAGCTCCTAGGTTGAGGCGCAGGCAGAGGCGTAGGGGAAGGCACAAGGGCGTTGGTCTTCGCTTCTTCAAGGCAAGTCACTGCAGGGGCGCCAGGGGTTGACGCAGGGGCGGTGATGGTCTTCGTGGCCGGCGCTGGCGAAGGAGCAGGGAGCGCTCCGGAGTAAGGTGTCACCCGCAGGGGCGGTGACAAGGCTCCGCGGGGGCGTTGAAGCAACTGAAGCTTTGCTTCGTGAACGATCTTCACTCCTAAGTGCTTATAACTCCTTCCTTAGCTTCTTTTAGTCTTCTTCTTCTGGACCAAGGAGTTCGTAGCATAAACCGACACAAATGCAATAAAAAGACTCTAAAAACTATCCTAATTGATAGTGATTCCATCACCTATTACAATACTTCATTGTCATCCTTAGTAGATTACCATACAAGATGTTACACAACTTCTCCCTTCACATATGTGGTAAAGCGCAGCACATCTAAGATAGATTGTAACTCCTTTCATATCTCTCGGGGTTGCCATCCCGACACAACTTGTCATACAATTTCCCTCTTCGTCGAGAGTAGACCAAAATATCTTATCCGGGCATTAGTAAGCCGATATTGAATCACTACAACTCATAGTGACCATGGTTTGTCCGGATTGCCGTATTTGCAATATCCCAGTCTCAAATTCTCAATATGTGACAATCTAACCTCAAATCATTCTTAGAAGAGACTACCGACCCTTGCAACCTGTCGAGTAGATCATCTATCCGTGGTAAGGGATACTTGTCCTTCATTGTTATCTTGTTCAGCTCATTGTAATCGATGTACAAACGAAGATAACCATCTCTCTTTTCACAAACTGGTGTCCTCCATAACAACTTCAAATCCAGAGTTTAAGATATATTCAAATCTAAACTTCAAATCAAGCTTAATGGTAAAATTCAACTTCCGATGCATTGGAATCCGATCTATCTCGGTTTCCATCTTTTCTCTACCCATCTCATGTCGTAATGACCGACACAACCTTGTCCTAACGATTGACTAGTGGTCCACCTCGATCTTGTTGGGGCGACGTCCTTCAATACGCGTAATGTTCCATCCGTAGCTACCATGTTGACCGTCTTTCTTTTGACAAATCCTTAATCTCCTGAACTCGTGGAACTTGCTCAAGTCTTCCGACTCTTGAAGCCTTGGTTAAGCAATAATTCAGCTTAATCCCTCTTTTCACTTTTAAAAGAAAGGCGATAATAACATCTCTTGATCTCGCGCATGTGTTCAGTCACAAAGGTCTTAACTACAAGACTCGCTCATGCCTTATAACAAATAGATACAATCTCTTTCGCTTCTTCGGACATCCCAACCTATGGGAGGAGCTCTCCGTATACTATTGATATCCTTTCTTCAAGTTGGCGTAGAACCTTACCGTTCATTTCCTTATGCAACGTCAAACGACCGCAGAGGCTCTAACCTCAACCTTTCATGTACTCTTTCTACATCTCATATCGATATCAAACTTCAAAACCTCAGTCTTCTCTTACTCTCGTTGGCCACCTTATGTACCTCTTGGTATCCATGAACAGCTTCACAACCGTACTTGTATGCCTTTAGGCAAAATTCCCAACCATAATCACAAAAGATCTACTCATTACTCCACCAAGCACTAACATCGTAATTCCAAGCTTGAAGCGTTGCCCTAATCTAGGTCCTACTTTTCGCGCCGTAGCCACCATGAATATTCCGTGTGAGTCTGAAACATCTGACTCAACTTTTTCTTGTGAAAACATGACACTCATATCCTTAGAACAACATATCATACCTCCCTTATATATATTCCCCCTTTACGCTCAAAACTCTAGAAGACTTACCTTCCTCTTCGTCCTTCCAAGTTGCTTTACCTTGATCCGCATCATATCTCCATATAACAACCCCCATGATCTAAGAAGGTTGTACCAGATCGCTACAATCCCTCCCCACACGATATGTTACTAACACTTGCTGGAATCGATAATTTGTTACTTGATTAAGATACTTGCACTCCCGTTGATATACCTTTTTATTGCCGACATTCGACCACTACGAATATTCCAAGTTTGTTTACCCTTCTTCATGATCCCACATCCTGCATTACTCTCCCCACCTACAATCACCAGTATACAATCCTCACCTTTGCGTCCTCAGTTGTCACTGATTGACTTGTATCTGAACTTCTCCGAAGTCAACGACTTATTATTCTACTACACTTCTCCTGTTACCATTCTCATGAAGGCTACCCTCCTCGGGGTACTTTACCTTAAACTTCATTAGTTCTTTCCTCATTCCATGCTTCCTCTTCTTTATAAGGTAACTATATCTTCTTTGCCTTGTTGTTTCATATAACACCCTTTCATAGACTTAACAATTCTTCCTTGATGTCTTTCAAGAGCACCTTCCCAAATATTATAGCCCTAGCTAGCATCCACTCCCGTTCCTCTTGGTTGGTACCTTATGTCTCTCGATCAAAGCTCTTCGTTTCGTCTTTCATCTTCTTAGGGTCATCATTTATAAACACTTCCTCCTTCTTGGCGTTTCTTAGTCCTATCATCATAATGCAAATCGGTCAACTCCACGTGAATCCCCACCATGCCCTTCTTCTCATAACTCTAGTAATGTTGTAACTTTACTTTTTGGTACCTCGTAAGCTTAACTTACGGTATCTTAAATCTTTAGCAAATGGTTCGATCACTCTTCTCGTCTTGACTCAAATGCTTAAGAGCGTCTAAAGAAAACTTCACATCTTAATGGAATGTCACCTTTAACCTTGTTAGAATGTATCCCTCTCCTTCTCGATTCGTATCTTTAGTTGTCGACGCGTCTTCTAGAAGAACTTAAATTCGTTATCTACATTGGTCTTGTTGTCTTTAAATCATAGTTCCTTTGGAACCACTTCCGCACATTAATGTTACTCCTTTTTCTTGTATGTTCTTCATCTCGATTTCTCTAAAGTTGCCGCGAATTTTCCTTCCACTTGTTCGTCCTTTGGTTATGTCATCTCTACTCCTCCTCTTCGACATCCTCTTAAAGGAGTACAAGAACTCCAAGGTGTTTGCCCGAACATAGCTCTCAACTCGATACTTGAGCATATTCGTCCTCGTATGTACACTATCCTATGTAAAACGACGTCGTCCAAGGGCGATGATATCATAATAGCATCTCAACTAAAATGTCCTATTCTCCATATGCTACTATATATAATAGGAATACGTATCCATAACTATATAAGTGCTAAGTCCATATTACTACTAATATCACGCATTCGGCATTCCATTACAACAATACAAGGTCCAAAACATATAATCGTTCACATATACAACTATACACATAAATCATGTCCATCATGCAACTACAATCCACATACAATAATAGTCCAAAAACATCCTAAGTCCACGATACATATCTACATATATATACTAAAAATCCAATAAACTATGCTACCGAGATCCGCAGAAGGTGTGGTCCTTACATTCTACCCCGACTCAAGCATGTGATTTTGAAAATGAAAAGTCAGAACCCGTGTGGGTTCTGTTTATTCTTCATTCGGCCTTTAGAAGATTGCGAGTGCCATTGTTGTCAACCTAGGGCTCTTATACCACTTTTGTAACACCCCGAATTTGCGGGACTCGGGGCGCTACGGGTTAGGACCTCACAATGGGTCCTGACCCTTAGCTTGACAACAATTTCACCGGATCTTGTAACAAGACATAAATAAAGGCCAAAACCGAAATACATTTTTATGCAATGATAAAAAAAACCCGAAAGAATACAACAAAGGACTTCAGCCGAAAATACAACCCTAAAGACTAAACGCCATACAACATACAATAAATACAATACTCAAACTTGACTCCACCCAAAACTCAATCCTAAAATGTACGAAACCCCGGCTGCCCACTCTTCCGGATCTCTCGGCCGCAATCCTAACCTGCAAGGCAATCTACAACAGTCGGTATAAAACCGTTAGCTCATATTCGAAGCATTAGAATCAATGGGAAAGGCAGAAACTCAAGTAAATCATCAAAAACACACAACATTCTCCAAGCACACAATTTCGGTTTATTATCTTTTTATTATTAAGTCATATCCCGTTCTAATTCAACTTAGTTTTGTGACACGAGACCACCGTGGTCCCGCCTCGGTCCCTACTTACCGGCATGGAACGGTACGGATGCCTCCGACCGTCTAACCAGCACGGGCTAGTCGCCAAGAACCTCCTAGACTCTCGCAAGAGCTAGGCAGATGATGTCACCGCCCGTTATCATACACTTGTGCCAAAATAATATAAGGTCGGTGGTCCTATTACCGGTTTAGTTGTTATAAACAATAAAGAATAAATACACACCACCAAACATACATCAATGTTAATACAAGGAATACGAGCTAAGTATGTCCGAAGACTTACCTCGTCCCAAAGATAATCCCGCTAACCACCGCTCTCAACTTCCCGTAGGAAGACACTCAACGCCTGGTCAAAACAAGGCACACAATCAACATCTCTCTCACATGCTAGAAGTCCTTAGACTTCTAGTCCCAATGATCTTGCAAGATCATAAACCATAACCATGATAGGATAACGATTCCTAATCTTCAAGATATCACAAGGTCATAACCATCACAACACATGCTAGGATACTCTCGTCCTAGTCTACACAATCTCAACAAGATCATACAACCATAATCTCAATCCTCATAAGCTCACAAGATCAACTCAAACACTCAACGTCTCACAACAATCGACAATCCTCAAAACTCACCTAAGGTCCAAACCACTACTTGGTACTCACTCTAAGTTATGCTAGATTATCCAACCTAGCATGATACTAATACTAAACATTACTAGATCGCGGGAAAGGATACTCACACGACGTCAAAAGACGGAAGTCGATGATACTTGAACTTGTTAGGCCTTTATCGGGACGCTTCCTAATCTAACACCAAAATTAATCAAATTTAGCTCATATGCTAAATTCGAACGGAATGTATAATATATATAACTCTAAGGAAAACTCGTTTTTCAAAAGTCAACTTTAAAACACGCATTAAAATCTTTGAGCCATAAACCGAGGTTAATCCAACGAGGGCGTAAAATATAATGTATATAAAATAGAATAAGCTCATATTTAAAATCCAAGGTTAAAACTCGTCAGGACATTTTCTGGGCAACTTATACAACTTCCGAAATATGGGTCATAAATTGTAAATTTAAACCGTGGGCCATTTTTGTATATATATATACTTTGAAATACAAAAACCATTTTCGCGAATTACTTACGAGATGATGTAATATTTAATTGCGGTAATAAAATATATCGGTATACATACTTGTAGAATTTAATTTACAACGTAAAAATACTCGTAAAATATTTAAGCTATTCAAAATATAGATTAAAGCCGGAAATAATAAATACCGAAACACACCTAATAAATGGGGCGTTACATGACACTGAGTCATAACTTTTTAGCATCTTTTGTGGTCGCTTGTCCATCATCTTTTGAGAGGGGCTTGATACTACTGGCAACTGTAAGAGAAAGAGCATTAACATGAAACATTTGATTAATTTTATGGTTAAGAATACCCTGTAAATCTTGTGTTTCATCCATCTTGTCAGTCACTAAAGCTCGGAAAAATACAAGATCTGTTCTTAGTGAGTCCACTGCCCTCTCTACAGCTTCCAGACGCTGCTTTGTGGTGAAATTCCTTTCTAGCTACTCCCTTAAGACCCATGTTGTACTGAAATACACCTGAGTCTTCTGAATTCCTATGGTCTCAAAGAAAGCTTCATCCAATCCTCCATTAACGATGTGCAACTCCTCACAAGAATAATCAATAGAAAAATGCCTAAAGATTGTGGGAAGCAGATTCCCATATGGAAGGTGACTAGTACTTGGAGAATTTATGACATTTACCATATGAGACAAGATTATTTCAGGCAGATTTACTTTCAGCCCATTCACCACGTGATAGACTAAAGCCAATATCCATTCTCCTCTTTTTCTTCTTGTAGTTAAGTTTGTGTAGAACAACCTGGTCAATCGTGGGTAAGAGGCTTTACTTGGGTTGAGCATAATCCAGATAGAACTTGCCTGAAGCACTTCGAGCCCTGGTAAAGAGAAGCAGGTAAAAAGTTCACCGTGGACTGGCTCACACATGCATTCGTAGCGGTCGTCAAACTCTGTTAGCCATTTCTTGGCGGCCGTTGGACTTGCAAACCAACTTGACGTAAGTCCAGTCGTGGCAAAGATCTCTGCGTCACTTAGATAATTTGATGAACTCGTGCTTGAATCAGATCCTGAGCTCGAATATGGGTGGGAGTCAGATGATATTTGAACTATTCTCTGTCTTTTAGGGACAGATGGTGTTGCTTCATCCATTGAAGGTCTCTTAGATGCCATGAGAAAATTTTGAGAAGAAGATGAAGAGGGTTTGTAAAATCGAAAGAGTAAAGCACTGTTCTTTCAAAGGAAAAAGGAAGCGGAAGAAATAAAGAGGGAAGAGAAGAAGTTTTTAAGGGAAGAAGCCATATCAACGTAAGATCAATAAAATATTTAAGATCTTGGGAAAATCATTGATGATAAAAATTCTTTCCATAAATTTTGGTAACCACTTTTCAAAATCCTTTGAATCTGATAACAAAACCTTTTGAAAACCCTTTTAAAGAATAAAAATTAGATAATTGAATATCTAAAGGATATGAATTTCTAATTGATCCGTTTTATTAATATACCCTTTGAAACATGTTTCAAGGCCCTTGAATTTCATTTCAAGGCCCTTGAAAACATCAATTGGGCTACATGTGTAGGAACAATTAAACTTGTTTACTACCCCTACGTTAATGCTTCCTTGTTCAACATACCAAGCTCCAATCTAATAAAATTAAATTGTTCCTCAGGAAGAGGCTTGGTAAAGATATCTGCAAGCTGCAAGTTAGTTGATATAAAAGAGATCGAAACATCACCTTTCTCAACTTGATCACGTATGAAGTGATGCCTTACATCAATATGCTTAGTCCTTGAATGCTGCACATGATTTTTGGTTATTGAACTAGCACTAGTATTATCACATTTTATAGGAATACCTTTCAAGTCAAAGCCAAGGTCACGATGTTGTTGAGCAATCCAAAGAATTTGTGCACAACAAGCTCCTACAGCTATATATTCAGCTTCAGCTATAGATAGGGCAACATAATTTTGCTTCTTGGAGTGCCAACTAATTAGGGATGACCCTAAGAATTTACAACATCTAAAATTACTTTTTTTGTCGACCTTATAACCTACAAAGTCTGCATCTGAATAGACAATAAGACGAAACGAGCTTTGACGTGGGTACCATAACCCTAGATCCTTAGTGCCATTTAGATACTGAAAGATTATTTTCACAGCTATCAAGTTTGACTCTTTAGGATCAGCTTGAAATCTTGCACACATGCACACGCTAAACATAATGTCAGGACGACTAGCAGTTAGATACAATAATGAACCGATCATACCTCGATACTCCTTTTGTACTATACTTTTGCCATTCTTGTCATGATCTAGCGAAAGTGTTGAACTCATACGAGTCTTTGCAACCTTAGATTGATCCATTTTGTACTTCTTAAGCAAGTCTTTAGTATACTTGCTTTGATTGAGAAAAATTCCTTTCTTTGCTTGTGTAACTTTAAGTCCAAGAAAGAAATTTAGCTCTCCCATTAAGCTCATTTCAAATTCCCTACACATAATATCTGAAAATTCCTTGCAAAGGGAATCATTAGTAGCACTGAATAATATATCACCAACATAGATTTGAACTACTAAAATGTCGTTGCCTCTGGTTTTGATAAATAATGTTTTTATCAATCAAACCTCTTTTGAATTTGTTTTCAAGAAGATATTTAGACAATCTTTCATACCAAGCTCGAGGAGCTTTTGCTTAAGACCATAAAGAGCTTTGTCTAGTTTAAAAACAAGATCTGGATATTCATCATTTTCAAAACTATGAGGTTGAGCAACGTAGACTTCTTCTTCTAAGAAGCCGTTTAGAAAAGCACATTTTACATCCATATGAAAAAGTTTTATGCTCATAAAAGATGCAAATGCAAGTAGCATACGTATGACTTCTAACCTAGCAACTGGAACAAAAGTCTCCTCATAATCAATACCTTCTTCTTGGTTATAGCCTTGTGCTACAAGTCGTGCTTTATTGTAACACCCCGAATCCGCGGGACCCGGGGCGCTACGGGCGGAGACCTCACAATGGGTCCCGACCCTTAGCCTGACAACAATTTCACCGGATCTTTCAACAAGACACAAATAAAGGCCAAAACGAAATACATTTTTATGCAATGCAATGAAACCCAAAACTATATAAACAAAAGACTACAGCCGAGTCAACAACTCAAACGACCAAACATCGAAAACATACAATACATAATTATATCTACAAGACTCCACCCACAAACCCATCCTACAATGTACGAACCCCGGCTGCCCACTCTTCCGGATCTCTCGGCCGCGTCCCTAACCTGCAGGGTAACTACAACAATATCGGTATAAAACCGTTAGCTAGTATTCCAAGTATTAGAATCATGGTATTGGCACACACACACATAAGGCATCAAAAACACACAACATGCTCCAAAACACACAATCCGGTTTATTATCTTTTTATTATTAGGTCATATCCCGTTCTAATTCAACATCTTTTGTGACACGAGAATCTTAAAGATCTCGCCCTTGTCCCCTTTCACCATACGGGTTTGTACTTGATGCGGATCAGCATCACCCGATGGGCTGGTCGCAAGGCACCTCCTAGTCATCCCCATTTTGGTCTGGACAAGCGGTCACCGCCCGTTATCATACACTTGGGCCAAATATAAACATATAAAGTTGGTGGTCCTATTACCGGTTTAGATGTTATAACTTAAACAATAAACACACACATAAATAATAAACACACACCACCAAACACACATCGAAACCAATACAGAGAATACGAGCTAAGTAAGTCCGGAGACTTACCTCGTCCTCAAAGCTAAACCGATCAACAATATCTCTCAACTTCCCGCAGGAAGATACTCAACTCCTGGCCAAAACAAGGCACACGATCAATATCTATCTCTCATGCTAGAAGTAGCCCAAATGACCTCTATAAGGTCATACACCCACATGTTAGGATAACACATTCCTAGTCTCGATGCTCTCACAACATGTAATCTCAAACCTCAAGCCTAATGATTCTCACAAGATCAAACCATATACTCGAATCCTTATAACAACCTCACTAGACCGCAATATCACCTCAAGCTTAGAATCAACATCAATCCATCAACAATATCAAATCCTCAAAACTCACCTAAGGTTCAAAGCCACTACTTGGCATTAACTCTAAGTTATACTAGATCCATCCTAGCATGATACTACTAATACTAAACATAACTAGGTCGAGGAAAAAGGTAACTCACGCAACGTCAAAGACGATCTATGGATGTCGAGTTGGACTTGTTAGGTCTTTATCGGGACGCTTCCGAACCTAACACCAAAATTAGACAAATTTAGCTCGTACGCTAAATTTGATAGGAATATACAATATACATAAACTAAATAAAAGCTCGATTTCAAATTCCAACGTTAAAACTCGCAAAAACCTTCTCAGACAAAATGCGGGAATTTAGCAACTTGGTCATAAGCCGAAATTACAACTTAAACCGTAAATCCGAATTAATCCAACAAGGCATAAAACATCATGTAAGCAAATACAATACTATAACTCGAGGTAAAACTCCATTTTAAAATACGAAATATATATTCCGGGCAACTTATACAACCTCATAAACCCAAGGAAAACTCGCTTTCAAAAGCAAGGACGAAACAAAACCGCTCAACCATTTTCCGGGAAAAATATATCGTTCCAAAACTATGGTTTATATTCAATAAATATTTCCTTGTGCATTTTCTGAAAATTATCTCAACAGGGCATAATTGCCACAAACAAGAACATGGGTAAAAACTGCAAATAATAAGTATGGGTACATTTCTGCAATTAAAGTTCTGGGCATCCTTTGCAATTATACTAGAGTTCAGGGGCCCGATGGGAATTAACACAACTGGGTTCTTTTTCAACCCTAACTGAACTCGGCTCTGGCAGCGGCGAGAAGGGGCAGAGGACAAGGCTCGAGCAAGGTCGGCGGCAACCCAGGTACTTCTCCGGCATCGCTCCTGGCGGCGCGGCATGAAGGCGGCGGTCCCGGCGGTTGTTGCTCCAACCCAGAAATTGCAGAGAAGAGGCGAAGGTAAATGTTGAGGGCTACAGAGGTGGGGTGCTGTGAAGCGAAAGGGGGAGAAGAATGTTGCGCGCTTGTGTCTCCGGCGATTCAAGGTGGAGCCTTGGCGGTGCGGCTTGTCCGGCGGCTGCACAGAGGCGAGAAGGGGAAGGAACAACCAAGGGAAGGCTGGGCTCGATCGCTTCTCACAGGGAAAGATAGAGAGATGGAAATGCTGGCGTAGAGAGGTAAAATTGGGCTGGTCCGCTGGTGTGTCATTGGGACAGGAGTAAAAGAGGGGTCGAGGGGTCGGAGGTGTGGGAACCAAGGGGACGGCACTTGCAGAAATCCAAAGGTGGGGAGTGAGGTGTTGAAGCGAGAAGACTGCTCACCAGCCAAAGGAGAGAAAGTGGCAGGAGAACAAAAAGGAAAGATAAAAAAAAAGAAGAAAAAAAAAGTAAGAAGAAAAGAAATAATAAAAAGATAGACACGATTTCAAACATACGGAACGGGATTTTCGAATCGAAAACTTTCAGACCTTTCTGAAAATAAATTACGGAAATAAATATATGGATAAAATAATAAATAAAAAAAATCCCACACATGTGCTTTGCAATATAGAAACCATTCTCGTAAATCATTTACAACATTAGCACGGGTAATAAAATATCGATGTATATATACTTGTAGAATTTAATTTCCGTCGTAAAAATATTTATGATAATAAAATATCGATAAGATCCGGATAAAAATATATATTGCAAACTCGCCAAAATTTTTGGGCGTTACATCAGATCCCCCTAAAAACAAGTTTCGTCCCGAAACATGCCACACTACGCACTTCTCGGTCCCTAAGCCCGGGGTATGAACTATCAACTAAGAAGGCTGAAACATTCTAATCTATATACACAAACTACTCCAACCACCATCGCAATATATATAACCGGACATAAAACACATTCCCGCAGGGGCACAAAACCACATATAACATCACATAAATACACAACCCAACTAAGGGAAAAACTAGGTCTAATCCGTTGATTCTATCGATGCTACCAGTTTAGCGTAAATCTCAATCTAAGATACTATCTTTTGTCTTCCTATTAGCCTCATTAGTTCCTCGTCTGCCACTATATCATCATGACTGACCACACATCTCGAATCATGCATGTATTCTCTCGACTGATACACTTGAAACACCGGGTGAACACTCTCTACTCTTGGCGGCAACGCCAACTTATAAGACACTTTTCAACTCGCGCTAAGATCTCGAAAGATTGATATATCAGAACTCAACTTCCTTCTCGGGTCTTTCTCAATGTAGCATTTTCACTATTGTTCTCTTTAATAGTCTCAAACAAGAAAGATCGAACTTCCAATTTACACCGTTGACCTTGGTTCTTGTCAACCTAAATCTAATGTTATGTTTCCATCAATTCTTGAAGTAAGTCCTCAATAATGGAGAAAGTACTTCACTTCCCACTGATTCACTAACGAGACACGAATGATATTACTTTTACATTGCTCCTCAATACTCAATCAAGATCTTGTCTTGAAGAATCACTTGCACCCTTCAAACCCATAATACCTCAAGGTAAATTAAGACAGTTGCACCAATGAATCTCCTCTTAACTCTTAACAACCCCAATGTCAATTTTTGTCCCACTCAAAACTTCATTGTCGTTTGGAGTAGATTAGTCATAGATGGCATTACTTTGGAAAATCTCTCCACAAATCCGGTAATGACCAACATCCAAGAAATCTTGTAACTTCTCTCTCAAAGTGTCCACTTATTAAGGGTGTTGGTGATCACAATCACTTACCCCGAATGATACCACAAACATAAGGCCAACGCCTTTAACCAACTCTAACCATCACCTCTAGTGGGTATTCAGCCCTTGGTGAGCGAATATCTAACATGGTATACCCTTCCCGTCCATAGACGACTAACATGTAGTTCATAACATAAATACCGTCATCAGCTTAAGAGCGTGCCCTAAGGCGGCTAACCATTGACTCTTCCTCGGTCATCCTTCTAAAACGCCCACAATTGCTTAACACACACGTGAAGCCATTCTTGTTACTTTACACGTATCACAAGCTTCGCTTGGATGCACCCATAATGTCATACACCTCCATAACTCAACGTATGTACCAAAGAAAATGGAAAAGAGGTTGCTCACCTCTTCCGCTTCTATTAAAGCTCCATGAATACATCTCGGTCCTTACGATCTATCGACTTCCTCCGCAAGGATAAAAGTGTCAAAACCATCCCGCTACCCGGTGGTATGACCTATCAACTTATAAGCTGCATACGTCCTCCACATACCTTGGGGTATTACCGAACTATCACATCGTTTGTATCTGATCAACTGGATATTCTCAACACCATCGCGTCTCTTAGGAGGTCGCTGTTACGCTAAGATCGTGATGCGCAATTGGGTTTTAAATTTATAACTCGAACTAGATCCTAACTACCTAGCGAAACCCGCAGTGTATGGGACGTTTGTAGAAGGGTTAGTATTCCGAGGTCGAACACAAAGACTAAGGTGAAATTGATTCGATTTGTGATTGAGTTTAGTAAAGATCTAGGTTGAAAGAAAAGAAGAAATAAAGAAATGAAAAACTCAAACGTTTTTAGTTGGTTTTTGGTGATCAATCAAAGATCACGATTCATGCAAAATAAACAATCAAACTAAACTAAGAATCAACACAAATAAACAAGCTAAACAAGATAATGATCAAGGAAAGAAAAGACGGATTCTAGGGGTTGGAAGTTCCGGTTATGGCATAGGACTCAAGTTATCTATTCATTCCTTGGATTATCTATGATATGTTGGGATTAAGTGTTTCTAAATTGGGATCAATTACCGGGTAGGTCTCATGATCCAACTAGTCCACTCCTAAGGTCTTATTACCGGGTAGGTCTCTAAGAACCTAAGGATAGGAATTCTACACATACCGGATTTGTTAATTAGGGGTTTAACCTATCCTTACCGGGTAAGCCTTGGAAGGGAAAGTCCTAAACAACTATCCTAGCACACCTAATCCAATGGCGGCTTATTAGGCTCACCACTACCTAAGGTTTGTTATCTTAAAAATCTAAGAGCAAGGATTACCGGGTAAGTCTCTCCTAACACTTAGTTACTACACTAGGTTACCCTAGGGTAGGTTAAACTCAAGAAACACTTAGGATTTCAACATTCTATAAATCTAAGGCAAAATCCTTCGAACCAGGGAAAATCACGGTTTGTTCTATCTAAACCACGGCCGTGGTCAGACAAGAACTACCCGTGATTTCTAACAGCAGCTACGTTCATAAACAAAAATCATCCAAAGGTAAATCTAAGTCCGTCCTATCATAGACCTAGCCATAACCATCCTTTCCTTACCCTAGAACCACATCAATTTAGCCTACAACGTTCATAATGGAAATCGAAACAAACAAACATAAAATCATAACATTCATTGCAAGATAATGAGGGAAAAGAGATGAACAAGTGAACTTAAAACAAAGCCAAGCTGAAAATAGGATTAGAATGACTCACAATCCTTCCAAAGGAAGGTTCAAATGGTTCATACAATTCTAGAAACAGAATCCGAAATACAAGAAAACTATGGTGTGTATTCTTCTCCTCCTCTTCAATGGAGCTCTTCTCCTTCCCTTTGACACTTTCCTTCCTAGAAAAACTTCTTGTTGAGAGAATATTTTTGTTAGAGAGAAATGGATAATGGATGAGCTGCTCCAAACTACTCCCAGCTGCCTCTCACAGCCCATGAAGGACCACTTTTATAACAAACTTGCATGAGCTGGCCATGAGAGTCGTGGCACAGCTGTCACAAGAATCTAGCAAAATCCACGGTTGATTCCACGGCCGTGGAGTGTCAGAGAACCGTGATTTTGTGCAGAAACTTCGCCTTGGATCATTAAGCTGTGATTTGGTGCATGGCTAGTGTTGGCAAGGTTCCATGAGTCCTCCCTCGCTTTTGGCTTGTGTCCTAATGAGTCCGAGGGTGTGTCATCTAGATGAACGATCCTCAAACACATCGTTTTAGCTCCTAAATCTCCCGAAATACCGGGTAATGGATGAGCTGCTCCAAACTACTCCCAGCTGCCTCTCACAGCCCATGAAGGACCACTTTTATAACAAACTTGCATGAGCTGGCCATGAGAGTCGTGGCACAGCTGGCACAAGAATTTGGCAAAATCCACGGTTGATTCCACGGCCGTGGAGTGTCAGAGAACCGTGATTCTGTGCAGAAACTTCGCCTTGGATCATTAAGCTGTGATTTGGTGCATGGCTAGTGTTGGCAAGGTTCCATGAGTCCTCCCTCGCTTTTGGCTTGTGTCCTAATGAGTCCGAGGGTGTGTCATCTAGATGAACGATCCTCAAACGCATCGTTTTAGCTCCTAAATCTCCCGAAATACCTACAAAACGCGCACAAGTCCGTGTAGACGTCTATCTCGGCAAAATACATGAATTGAGTGCAAAACGTCGTGAACTAGTGCTAGACCATGCATGAATGAGTGAGAATTCTACCTAAATGATCACCTAAAACCTTGTCATAAATCGTGTTATCAGTCGCCTTGGACGTCCCACCCCGTTTAGATAACTCTACTCATCCCGAATAACTTGTATTATCGTCGTCCCATGTCAACTTGTTCCTCCCAATTCTAAGGGTACCACAAACATCGTCAATTCGGAACATAAGAATCATTCGTGCGACTCATGCACTAATAACCGTCATTACTTAACATTAGATTATGGTCCACCTCTTACAACATCGCTTACTAGTTTGCAACATTTAGCATAAGCTTAGGATCCACCTTGGAACCACCCGAAACCACAAGCCGAACGTTATTACCACAACTCGATTTAGAAACCCGTTGGAAGCACTTCTATATACGCCAACTCAACAAACGCACTTGCAAGTCCACCAAGCTTCACTACAACTTGTAGTGACCATACCGGTCCGAAACGTCCTTTTTCTTATGTCCTTTACTTTCTCCACCCAACTCGGGTGACATCCCGATTACAAATCGATCATATAACATAGTAATCACATGTACTAGTTCAACGAGTCGTCCACTAAGGGCGAAGGCATTTATCCTCATTGGTAGCCTTACACAATTTTCGATAGCCAAAGTATATTTTTTTCCGCCTCGTACCTTTCCTCAAAACTCGTACCCGAGAGCCCTGAAGGGAAGGTTGGAAGAAATTCCCATTCAAACCACTAAAACCTCCAACTCGTAAATTCTCAAGTACCATTACCTTACGCTTAATGCTTATAATGTTACCATAACCTCATAGTTCCTTCGGGTGAGTCTACAAATTTGGAATCATACCTTGTTCGCGACACCTATCACTTGTTTCATAAGAACGAAACACAATGCATCTTCTTTACGTATATTCCCATTTGTGTAAAGCAACTGGGGAAGCTTCACCTGCCTTCGAGTCAAATAGATCATTTATCAAGCTCAAGCCTTACGGTTTTCAATCCGCGCCATCCCTCCATATGCCAATTTAAATGCCTAAGAACGTCACAAAAAGGGTCATTACCATCCCTCACTAGGAGGTACTTTACAAACACTTGTCTTGAACTAATAATCATTTCTTGATTAGTACATTCATACTTCAGTTGACATACCACCTTACCACTTACACCGAACCACCGGAAATCCTCAAAGCTCTCGTTACCCATCCTTCATGCCATAGACTTGTCTACTCTTCCCATCTAGGCCCATCAATAGACAACCCGCACATGGGCGTTCTTGGTTGTCACCGGTTAACTCATTGATGACCCTCTCCAAGATCAACGACTTACCCTCCTAACACACTTTCATGTTACCATACTCCTGAAGGATACCTTCTCGGGGTATTTCGCCTTAACTTCACAACCTTACTTTACTCTACTTCCAACTTCGTTAGATCCTATTACGCTCATCTCTTCCTTCCGCTTATGTACGATAACTATACCTTCTCGGCTCTTTTGTGTCAAATGACCCAACTTCATAGGCTTAACCGTCCTTCATAATGTGTTGTAAGTGTAATTTCCCCACATCTCTATCGTTTATAACCATTCTCTTCTCTTGGTTGGTAACTTAAGTCTTTCGATCCTCGCCCCTTGTTTCATCTTTCATCTTTTGAAGATCATCACCCACACACACTTTCTCCTTCTTAACATTGTTCAGTCTCATCACCACGACGGAAAACAATTGAATCCGCAAGGTAATTCTACTATGTGAACTTTTTCCATGTAATCCTCCTCATAACTCTCGTATTTCTGAAGAAGTCTCCCGCTTAAACTCTCACAAAAACCGTCACTTCACTTTCTAGTTCTTCTGTAAGCTTAACTTACGCATCTCATGAATCTTCGTATTAGTTCGACCACACTTCACACTCTGACTCTTATGCTTAAGATCATCTAGGGAAAACTTCACGTCTCAAGGAAATACCACTTCTACCCTTGCTAGTATGCACTCCTTTCCTTCCCGCTCCGCGTCTTTAGTTATCCATGCGTCGTCTTGAAGAATCATAATTTCGTTGTCTCGACTTCACTTCATTGTTACTTGTCATCGCTTTCTCGGAACCACTCCCAAAACTTCAGATTGCTTCCCTATTTGTATATCTTCCATCTCAGTTTTGCTTATGTTGACTCGAGGTTCTCTTCTCTTTGTTTGCCCTTGTGATTAACATCATCTCTAGTCTTCATATGGCTGCTTAGATGCTCTCTAAGGAGTCCGAGGAATCATCGGGGTGCTCACTAAAACGTGATGTTCAACTCGATACTTGAGCATTTTCGTCTTCGTGGTGACACTATCCAAAGCCAAAAGGCATTGTTCAAGGTGCGATGATAGCTTTCTATCATCCTAACTATAAGGTCCAAAAACCATATGCTACTATATATCCTAGTACATGTATATGACTATATAAGTCCTATGTCCACATTGCTATAACCAACATATCACATCCAAGCAAAACTATTACAACAAAACAAGGTCCCAACACTTATATGATATCATCATGCCACATGTACAAATATCAATATAAAAATCATGCCTTCATTTTCACATAACAAGTCCATCATGCATAACTATAATCCACATATAATAATATTCCAACAACATCCTAGGCCCACGATAAATATCTACATAACTACACATATCTATATATATATGTACTAAAAATCCAATAAACTATGCTGCCGAGATCCACGGAAGGAGTGGTGGTCCGTACATTCTACCCCGACTCATGCATGTGATTTTGAAAACGAAAACTCAGAACTCACGGGGTTCTGTTTATTCCTTATTCGGCCTTTAGAAGATTGCGAGTGCAATAGTTGTCAACCTCGCTCTGATACCACTTTTGTAACACCCCGAATCCGTGGGACTCGGGGCGCTACGGGCGGAGACCTCACAATGGGTCCCGACCCTTAGCCTGACAACAATTTCACCGGATCTTTCAACAAGACACAAATAAAGGCCAAAACGAAATACATTTTTATGCAATGCATTGAAACCCAAAACCATATAAACAAAAGACTACAGCCGAGTCAACAACTCAAACGACCAAACATCAAAAACATACAATACATAATTATATCTACAAGACTCCATCCACAAACCCATCCTACAATGTACGAACCCCGGCTGCCCACTCTTCCGGATCTCTCGGCCGCGTCCCTAACCTGCAGGGTAACTACAACAATATCGGTATAAAACCGTTAGCTAGTATTCCAAGTATTAGAATCATGGTATTGGCACACACACACATAAGGCATCAAAAACACACAACATGCTCCAAAACACACAATCCGGTTTATTATCTTTTTATTATTAGGTCATATCCCGTTCTAATTCAACTTCTTTTGTGACACGAGAATCTTAAAGATCTCGCCCTTGTCCCCTTTCACCATACGGGTTTGTACTTGATGCGGATCAGCATCACCCGATGGGCTGGTCGCAAGGCACCTCTCAGTCATCCCCATTTTGGTCTGGACAAGCGGTCACCGCCCGTTATCATACACTTAGGCCAAATATAAACATATAAAGTTGGTGGTCCTATTACCGGTTTAGATGTTATAACTTAAACAATAAACACACACATAAACAATAAACACACACCATCAAACACACATCGAAACCAATACAGAGAATACGAGCTAAGTAAGTCCGGAGACTTACCTCGTCCTCAAAGCTAAACCGAGCAACAATATCTCTCAACTTCCCGCAGGAAGATACTCAACTCCTGGCCAAAACAAGGCACACGATCAATATCTATCTCTCATGCTAGAAGTAGCCCAAATGACCTCTATAAGGTCATACACCCACATGTTAGGATAACACATTCCTAGTCTCGATGCTCTCACAACATGTAATCTCAAACCTCAAGCCTAATGATTCTCACAAGATCAAACCATATACTCGAATCCTTATAACAACCTCACTAGACCGCAATATCACCTCAAGCTTAGAATCAACATCAATCCATCAACAATATCAAATCCTCAAAACTCACCTAAGGTTCAAAGCCACTACTTGGCATTAACTCTAAGTTATACTAGATCCATCCTAGCATGATACTACTAATACTAAACATAACTAGGTCGAGGAAAAAGGTAACTCACGCAACGTCAAAGACGATCTATGGATGTCGAGTTGGACTTGTTAGGTCTTTATTGGGACGCTTCCGAACCTAACACCAAAATTAGACAAATTTAGCTCGTACGCTAAATTTGATAGGAATATACAATATACATAAACTAAATAAAAGCTCGATTTCAAATTCCAACGTTAAAACTCGCAAAAACCTTCTCAGACAAAATGCGGGAATTTAGCAACTTGGTCATAAGCCGAAATTACAACTTAAACCGTAAATCCGAATTAATCCAACAAGGCATAAAACATCATGTAAGCAAATACAATACTATAACTCGAGGTAAAACTCCATTTTAAAATACGAAAATATATATTCCGGGCAACTTATACAACCTCATAAACCCAAGGAAAACTCGCTTTCAAAACCAAGGACGAAACAAAACCGCTCAACCATTTTCCGGGAAAAATATATCGTTCCAAAACTATGGTTTATATTCAATAAATATTTCCTTGTGCATTTTCTGAAAATTATCTCAACAGGGCATAATTGCCACAAACAAGAACATGGGTAAAAACTGCAAATAATAAGTATGGGTACATTTCTGCAATTAAAGTTCTGGGCATCCTTTGCAATTATACTAGAGTTCAGGGGCCCGATGGGAATTAACACAACTGGGTTCTTTTTCAACCCTAACTGAACTCGGCTCTGGCAGCGGCGAGAAGGGGCAGAGGACAAGGCTCGAGCAAGGTCGGCGGCAACCCAGGTACTTCTCCGGCATCGCTCCTGGCGGCGCGGCATGAAGGCGGCGGTCCCGGCGGTTGTTGCTCCAACCCAGAAATTGCAGAGAAGAGGCGAAGGTAAATGTTGAGGGCTGCAGAGGTGGGGTGCTGTGAAGCGAAAGGGGGAGAAGAATGTTGCGCGCTTGTGTCTCCGGCGATTCAAGGTGGAGCCTTGGCGGTGCGGCTTGTCCGGCGGCTGCACAGAGGCGAGAAGGGGAAGGAACAACCAAGGGAAGGCTGGGCTCGATCGCTTCTCACAGGGAAAGATAGAGAGATGGAAATGCTGGCGTAGAGAGGTAAAATTGGGCTGGTCCGCTGGTGTGTCATTGGGACAGGAGTAAAAGAGGGGTCGAGGGGTCGGAGGTGTGGGAACCAAGGGGACGGCACTTGCAGAAATACAAAGGTGGGGAGTGAGGTGTTGAAGCGAGAAGACTGCTCACCAGCCAAAGGAGAGAAAGTGGCAGGAGAACAAAAAGGAAAGATAAAAAAAAAGAAGAAAAAAAAGTAAGAAGAAAAGAAATAATAAAAAGATAGACACGATTTCAAACATACGGAACGGGATTTTCGAATCGG
This sequence comes from Fagopyrum homotropicum, assembly GCA_033239125.1. Lineage (NCBI taxonomy): Eukaryota > Viridiplantae > Streptophyta > Magnoliopsida > Caryophyllales > Polygonaceae > Fagopyrum > Fagopyrum homotropicum. The sequence continues at coordinate 57,852,006 of BSWB01000008.1, read as the reverse complement.
AAATTTTCAGACCTTTCCGAAAATAAATTACGGAAATAAATATATGGATAAAATAATAAATAAAAAAAAATCCCACACATGTGCTTTGCAATATAGAAACCATTCTCGTAAATCATTTACAGCATTAGCACGGGTAATAAAATATCGATGTATATATACTTGTAGAATTTAATTTCCGTCGTAAAAATATTTATGATATTAAAATATCGATAAGATCCGGATAAAAATAAATATTGCAAACTCGCCAAAATTTTTGGGCGTTACATTTATTTCGTATGACTTTGCCACTTTCATCCAATTTGTTTCGAAAGACCCATTTCGTGCCAATGACTGATTGATGTTTTGGTCTTGGAGTAAGAGTGCATACCTTGTTTCTCTCAAATTCGTTCAGTCATTTTGCTTTGCAATGATCCAATCAGCTTCTTGAAGAGCTTGAACGTAGTTCTTTGGCTCGACAGGGGATACAAAAGCGGAGAAGGCACATAGATTGTTCACTTTAGATCTAATTTGAACTCCAGCATTTGAATCTGAGATCACATTCTCTTGTGGATGATATGAGGAGTGTTGAACTTTTCTTCTTTTGACAGATGGAGCAGATCCAGAAGGTTGAGCCTCATATCTTTGACTAGATTCAGGTACCGTTGGTATATTACCCTTTGATCCAATCTCAAGGCCTTGAAGTTGGGTTTCAAGCCCTTGAAGCGGAGTTCTGTTATCACAGTTTTCTGTTTCAAGGTCTTGAAGGTGTGTTTCAAGGTCTTGAGGGTTTTCTTCGGTATCTTGAATCTTTTCCTGCATATTCTTTTCTCGATCTTTAGGATCTTCCTCTTCATCCAAATTACGATCTTCTCGTTGATTTAGATTTAGATCTGCAAAACTCTCACTCAAAGTACCATCATTGCTTTCATCAAAAATAATATGAATGCTTTCCTCAACAATTTTAGTACGTTTGTTATATACTCAATAAGCTTTGCTATTTGAAGCATATCCAATGAATATTGCTTCATCACTACGTGCATCAAATTTCCCAAGATTATCTTTTCCATTTTTATGAACAAAACAAGTACATCCAAAGGGTTTGAAATATGAAATATTTGGTTTCCTTCCTTTAAAGAGCTCATAAGGAGTCTTTTTCAAGATAGGGCGAATTAAACATCTATTCAAAATATAATTTGAAGTGTTCACTGCTTCAGCCCAAAAACGTTTTGGCAAATTGTTTTCTAAAAGCATCGTCCTAGACATATCTTCAAGAGTGCGGTTCTTACGTTCCACAACTCCGTTTTGTTGAGGAGTTCTAGGAGCTGAAAAGTTATGTGAAATACCATATTTTGCACAAAACAAATCAAACTTTAGTTGATCAAATTTTCTACCATGATCACTTCTTATAGAAACAATTGGTAGGTTTTTCAAAGTTTGTAACTCCTTACACAATTTTGAAAACTCAAATAATGCTTCAGATTTATCTCGTAGAAAAGAAATCCATGCGAAACGAGAGAAATCATCCACTATAACAAGGATGTACTGCTTGCCTCTGGGAAATTTGACACGCATAGGTCCACAAAGATCCATGTGTAAGAGTTCAATGGGTCGAGAAGAACTTACAGCTTTCTTAGGTTTGAATAAGCCTCTTGTTTGTTTACCTTGTATACAAGCCTTACATAGATCATTAACCTTGAAATTTAGGTTTGACAATCCACGTACCAAATCTTTTGTAAGTAGCTTCTGCATGGTGTGCATGCTTACGTGGCCAAGTCTTCTATGCCAAAGCCTTGGATCATCAGTTAAGGCCAATAATGTCACACTTTCCTTTATCACCAAGCGCAATGGTTCTAGATGATTCCTTCTTAAAATCTAAGAATAAAGAGCTTTTTTTTAACTCATGTGTCTTGAGCAACCACTATCTAATATCCATTTGTGCTCCTTTACCTTGGTGATATCCTGCAAAACAGCAAACATCAACCTTTCCGGGTCGACCAAATGACATATTTTGGTCCATATTCAGGTTCAATCATGTTTGGTGGTCTAGTACCTTTAGGTCCCAGATTTGTTTGACCTGTTTCCTTAAACATAAAGGATAGGTGTTTTTATTGATATAAGGATAATTTCTTCTATAAGGACATGTAGATTTAACATGACCCTTTTTACAACAGTAGAAGCAAGTAGGCATATGAATACTTCCTTTGACCTTGACAAAAGTGGTGGTAGGTTTTCTAGGAAAGTTCCTATGATAAAATATACCATTTTTGTTAAGGGAGGACTGTTGTTCACCCATCATTCTCTCGAGATTAGCTTTTGAACGATTAAACTTAACAAGTGCAACCTTATGTTCTTGACACATCAAAGTTAGATCAACTTTCTCTTTCTCTAGATTGATATAGTTTCAATGAAGAGAGGAGAGGTTGTCCTTGAGAATCAGGTTCTCTGATTCCAAGGCCTTGATATTGTCATCAATGTCTACTTTTTCTGTGTTAAGATTTTCAATCTCCAGAGTCATTTTACTTAGTTGTTTTTCTTGTTCAAATAGCTTTCTTTTAAAAAATTTATCCTTATTCTATGTTCCTTATCACATATGATAATATCTTTAAGGAATTGTTTCAGGCCAGATTCAGGTTGAGACATAATTGTACTTACCACATTGTCAACATACAAATTTGAATCTTCTTCATGATCGGCCATGAGACACAAGTTTGCTTGTTCTTTTTCGTCTTCTGATTCATTTGATGATTCTGAATCACTCCATAACGTAACCATAGCTTTTTTTCTTTTGATCATTTTTCTTGAAGTTGGTCCTCTTCTTTTGTGGACAATCATTCTCAAGATAATCTGTTTCACCACATTCAAAACAAGTCAGTACACTCATTTTCTTATTAGAGTTAGAAAACTTACCTCGGGGTTTTTATATTCGTGGATATTCTCTATTAGCAGATTATTTCTTTATCTTGAGAATTATTGCGAGACCCTTAGAGATCATGGCAATAGTATCTTCATCATCTTCGTCATCACTATCCTCTTCGTCAGAAGGTAATTCATCTCTTCTTGATTTTAATGCCAAATTCTTGGAGTTAGATGGGAGCTCTCCATCTTCTCACCAAGAACCATTTCATGTGTGATGAGTTTTCCAAGGAGGTCATCAAGAGGAAGAGTTGTGAGATTCTGAGCTTCTTCAATAACAGTCATCTTTGGTCCCCACTTAGCTTTAGGTAGACTCCTTAGAACCTTCCTAACTTTCTCTTCATTTGTAAAGATCTTTCCTAGTGAGTCCAAGTTGTTCACGATCTCAGTGAATCTGGTGAACATTTCTTTGACTATTTTATTTGGATTCATCTTGAATAGCTCGTATTGTCTGAGGAAGATGCTAATCTTTGTTTCCTTGACTTGACTTGTTCCTTTGTATGTGACCACAAGCTTGTCCCATATTTCTTTTGTACTCTTGCATGATGAGATGCGGTTGAATTCATTTGCATCTAATCCACAGTATAGTAGGTTCATTGCTTTGTAATTCTTTGACACATTGTCCAGGTCAGCCTGTGTAAAGTCAGCTTCCTTCTTTGGGACTTGGACATCTTCAACCGTTGTCATTGGAACTTTAGGTCCATTTTGAATGATGCTCCAAAGCTCCATGTCCTGGTCAATAATGAACATACGCATGAGTGCTCTCCAATGAGCAAAGTTGTTGCCACAGAAGAGTGGTGGTCGAGATGATGATCTTCCTTGAGCAAATCCACCATCACCTACAGGATTCATGATTAGTCTCACTGATGGTTAAATCAATATACGTGAGTCTAGCTCTGATACCAATTGAAGAACCGGTAGGTGAAATAAATGATTTAAAAGATACTCTAGAAGGGGGGTTGAATAGAGTATGAGAACTTTTCGCAAACCCAATCTCAAGGCCTTGAAACTCCTTTCAAGGGCCTTAATGTCGATTTGTGCTCTTTGTGAAACTTTGATTTCAAGGTCTTTGAAACAACTTTCAAGGGCCTTGACTTTGTGCTCCTGCAAAACAAAGTTAGTCACAATAGCGAGATATAATGCGGAATGTAAAAGATTGACACGAGGATATGTTTACGAAGTTCGGCTCTAAATATCCTACTCTCCGTCCCAGAGTATAGCCTTAGGATCTATCTATTTATTATCAGCTTCAAAGAGTCCTAGATACAAACTAGAAGAAATCCCCTTCTTCTCTCACTGTAGCCAACGCTACGATCTAGCTCCAACTCTCACCTAGGTATAATAGCCTAGTTACTTCGCAGAGTAACACACACACACACTCTAGTATAACACTATTTAGATCTTCCAATGGAGCTCTTGTGTTTTATCTCTCTCTAAGGGGATAAAGCTTTTTAGAAGGAGAGAAAGAAAAACAATGAATCGAATGAAGATGTTTGGGTTGCTTGAAGACGTAAAGATATTTCCGTATGTGCTTGTGTATCTTCTCCTTCAATCATTATCTTCATTTATACTCTTCTATGGAAGGTCTTCTAGCCGTTTGGAAAGATGACCGTTTGAAGATGAATCTTCTTCTCCATGAAGATCGCCTCCTATTTTGAGATGAGGTAGACGTTACGGATCTTCAACTCCTTAGAACACGTCAATTCCTCAGCTCCTTAATCTTCTCGTTTTCTGTTGAACCGAACGAGAAGAAATCTTGATGCTTTTCGGTTTTAGAAAATCTTCTGAAAAGATTCTCTAATCTTCGGTTGAAAAAGATCTTTCCTGAAATCTTTCTGTTGAGCAAATCGGTCCTGGAAAATCTTATTTGTATTTTAAATCCTTGATTCGTGCAACTATATTTCTTCAAGGTCTTTGAGATCGTCCCTTTGTATCACAATATCTTCCTTGTGTCCTTGAATAATATTTCAAGGCCCTTGACGTCCATATCAAGGCCCTTGAAAGCTTCGATAAGTCCTGCACTGAATTCAAACAAACCAAGCATCTAGAGAATATAATCAATACATTGTAGTGTATCAAACTACTATATTTGTATTAAATCTTCCATCATCAACACCTGTAAAACATTTTAAACAAGGTGGAGTTTTCAGATGTAAGGTCAGAGTTAGGATTGCAAAGATATATATCTAAGGTAGGGTGTTGTACGGTGAAGTTCCAAACCCATAAGTCTCACCCAAAGGCTCTCTCAGTAAATGATGTTGAGTTTCGTTATAAAGAGGAACTGAGAACAAGATTAAACTCTCAAATACCCATGCCCAAACCAATGGGAATCAAAGATAAGCCAAACAGGTTAAGGTTGTGACACTCGTAACCTAAGTAGAGGGTGTTGAGTCTCACGACTACCTAGAAAAGGTAAGCCAAGGCTAGGTTAAAGGAAATCTTTAACTTTGGATCAAAGCAAAAGCAAAACACGTCAAACAGGGGAAAACCACGGTCGGATCTTGAGGAACCACGACCGTGAAACTCAAGAACATGCCGTGGAAATGTATGACGGTGAGATTTCTCGCAACTCTCAGGGTCCAATTTGTTTTGGTTCAATCTATCATTATCTATGCCATAACTATCAACCCTTCACCCTAGAATCACAAGGACCCTTAGCCAATAACAATCATCATAATGAAATCAATTATCAAATTAAGAGAGAAAAAAAATAGAACTTAGCAAACTCAATGATATCCAAACAATCAATCTTCAAATATGAAAACGTGCTTGTGTTCAATGAATGTAAATCAAAGGAACAGAACACCTCACAAATCTCTATATGCAACCAAAGAACGGTTTGTCAATCTGTCTTTGGAAAGTGCGTCCTTTCTCCTTCCTTGAACTCCAAATAATCATTCCTTCAAAAAATCCTATGATCCAAAGATCCACGTTGTTGGGATTGAAAGCCAACTTCTGTGGGGCGTCCCCTCCTGGAGATATTGGTGCCAACCGCCACAGCTGTACAAGTCTGCCTTTCAATGTTGAAGGCTATAGAAAATATAAAGGAATAACTCTAGGGTTTACAAACTTGGGCTTTTAGGTTGAAAAATAAAGTTGGGCTTGTCAGACGGTATCATAAGATACTTTGGCACGTCCTAACTCTTTCATAGCTCCCTTTTATGCTCCTTTTTGTTCCGCATCAAAGCTTTATCCTTAAATATGTCATTTTGCTCCAGAACTCGCCCTTTTACTTAAAAATGCAATAAAACTCTATGTAGATCTCGATTCTAACAATATTGGTAAATATAACCATAATTGCTATGAATGTATGTCTATGCATGAAAAATAAAGGGAAAATCTATATAAATACATGCCTAAATATAGATAATAATTCATGTAATCAAAATACTCCATACTTGCCTCTTGCTTGTCCCTAAGCAAGGTTCAAACTTAAGATACAAGATGATATGGATTATGAATATGCAAAAACAAAGAAAAACCACAATATTTTAGGTTGTGCTTCTATTCATAGATCACCCTCAAAGAGTTGCTTCATAGCTAATAACAATCATCATATAATCAAAAGGAATTACATCATGGAAAGGATAATCACACTTTGTAAGAAAATCATAACATGCATTATAACTTGCAATATATCAAAATCAATAATGAGGAATCCAATTTAGACCACAAAGTCAAACAACATACTCAAAGATCTTAAGGTCTTTCAAATGAAGTTTAAGAAACGTGTTAGGGTGGGATATGTATAGGATATGTGGTGCAAAATCCGGGAAAGAAGACAATAACATCAAAACTTCTTTAAGCACACTTCAACTTCCACCAATAGGAGCTTTACTCTTCTTTTTCAGCATAATTTTTTGACTTTACTTTTTGAGATCAAAGACAGAGGTGCACAATAACCGAAGCCTAGGAAATCAACATTAACTCAATTTTTCGAGTTGCCTCAAACCGTAATATATCGTTCAATCCAACTTTGGCAAGACAAAAACACCCGGCTATGTGAATGGTGCCGAGTTACTCATCATCATGATTGACTTCCCCAAACGTATTTTTCTAACACACTTCATCACTTTCAACTTCAAACTTTACAACTTTTACATTAATCGCATCCAAATTTCCGGATAGGTAAGAAGGGGCAATATATAGATATACATGAGGAGCTAAAAGCATGATCAAGAAAGAAGGAATGAAAATCAAAGCGCCTTAATCATATCAATAAGAAGCGTAAGAACTTATCATGCGGTTTCAACCTTCAATACTCCACATGATTTAGAATGAAAGCAAATTATCATTCATGCATGAAATTCTAATAAAGTATTCAAATCCCACATATGTCATAAATCAATTGATGCATACAAGAATCATCATAGCTATTCCACAAAACAATATTCATCATAAAGATCATATCCATCCTAGAAGCATAAAATTTTTAAAAATTTTCAAAATCATAAACTGCAGGACATAAAACATGCAAAAGGTATTGCCAATACCTCCACCCCATACTTAAAACTCACATTGTCCCCAATGTGAAGAAAAGAAAAGATGGAAAAGGATACTCACATTGTAAGATGGCGAATCAGGCAAGACGAATCATCAATCGGGCGGTAGTGGTGGGAATCTATAGAAGCTCAATAGGGAACTCTGAATACTCCAATCAGTGTTGAAGAATGTTGCTGAATTGAGGGATTTGGGGGATCAGATTCATTTCGTAAAATCGATTCAAATTCAGTTATGATGCAAATCCCTGAGTTCATAGCAATTATGGCAAATTCGGTTTAGGCCAAATTATGGTTATATTTTTTTTTTGATTTATTGTAAGTTATGATTGTTGGCATCAAGGTTTTGTCCTTTTTAAGCTTATAAACCTCCATTGCCATTCCCGCAATCTAGAGCGAGAGTGCGTCTAGACAAGCATTTCGGTAAGTTTGTTGATCTCATGAGTAAACTGCACATTAACATACCTTTTCTTGATGCGATTTTAGGTATGCTTGCTTATGGGAAGTTCTTGAAGGAGATCCTCTCTAACAAGAGGAAGCTTGAAGATTTTGGGTTTGCACGCACACTCTGGACATTGATCCCCCAAGTTTTTGCATGCAAAGCTTGGCTTTGATCCCCAAGTTCATAGCAATTATGGTTATATTTTGCTAGACGATTAAGGTTCTATTTTTTTTACGGAACAAGTTTTTGGCGCCGTTGCCGGGGATTTGGTTTAGGCCAAATTCAGTTTTCGGTTGTTTGGCTTGGAAGCTTTTTTCTTTTTCTTTTAATCTTTTAGGTATGAGTTTTTGAGTTTTCAGGGTCTTCAATGACTGTTGGGAGCTATGAGCCCATTTTCGATCCAATATGGATAGCGAGGCAAATAGATAGAGCAGATTGTTATGAATACTTGGAAGAGAAGTACACCTTCCATTGGTTTACCACTGAAATAGAACATGAAGAAGCTATTGAGGACGAGCTTGCGTTATGGGATGAGATGAATGTCCCTAAAAAGGTTTATGAGAAACCTCTTGAAGATTCGCTTGAATCAAAGTGGGAGAATATAATGAAGAAGGTGGAGATGCTCGAAGAAAGCCTCCTATCCCATGCTAACCCGGAAGAGGTGTACAAGGAAGAACTACAAGTTTTTAGCACTCTTCCTGTTGATCCCAAACCTCCTCTTGTAGTCCTCACTGAAGAAAACGAAGGTGTGGAAGACCTTGACCCAATTGTTATAACCGCGGTCAAGGTGGAAGAAGAATCTGCTGAGCTAGAAAAAGAGGAAGATGTGGAGAACCTTGGCCAAATTAGCGAAACTGTGACCAAGCTTGAAGAAAGATCAACTGAGTTGAGAGAAGTTTTATGTGTGGATTGTCATCCTAACACAAATCTTGTCCCAAGTTTTGAAATGCTTTGCAAGGTAATTTCTCTTAATCCCTTTGAAATTTCTATTATAATTTCTAATTTTTTTAGGAATACACCGGAGAGTTGGAGGTCTCTACCAAAGGAACCTCCTAAGGTGAAGATGAAACCTCCATAAAAATTGCTGAAAGTAGATGCTCCTTGGACTACACGGAGTAAATTTGGCAAGCGCTTCGACGCCAATGCCAATAAGTGTTTCTTGTTCAAGTATGGGGTCACTCACGTGACAAAGACCATACATCATCCCCAAGCTGGAGATGGGGAAGCTAAGAGGATTCTCGAGAAACTGATTTCTCGATCTAGGAAAGGATGGGACGCAAGGCTGAGTTATGTCCCATTAAAGTGCAGAAAAGCTAGAAGGATTCCGGTGAGAACCAAACCGTAAAAGCTTGTACGTAGGAGATCTTACCATTTGCCGGTGAAATTAGGAACCGGAACCTTTTTGGAAGAATTTTATCATAAGTTTGACGAGCAATCCAAGATGTTGAAGGTGCATTGAGACATTTATGGAGATAGCTCCAACTAGCGACCTTAAATAAAACGCTTCTTGGGAGGCAACTCAAGGTATTGCTTTCTTTTTCCCTTTTCATAGAATAAGTTAATTTAATTTGTTTTTTTTCTTTTCTTTGGTACCTTTCCGGTTTGTCTTGTGTCTTTTAATTTTAGGCCTAAAAATCCTCCAAAAGAAGTTAAGGAATGCAAAACAACGTCAAATTGGGAGTTTCGGACGAAAAAGAGAATTCCACGGGAAAAAAAAATCAGGTTCCACGGGCGTGGTTTCCCGAATTAAGCCCGTCGAAAAGCATGTCGAGAGCCACCACGGCCTAAACAACGGGCGTGGTTTTGCCTGGGGTGATTTCCACGGCCTAAACCACGGGTCGAAGATTTCCACGGGTGATTTCCACGGCCGCGGTTTTTTCGGCAAAAAAAAAAATTTTACGGAAAATTTGTACGGTCGAGATATGCTCCGCTTATTCATTCAGCATAATTCTTCGACACCGATTGGAGTATTCAGAGTTCCCTATTAAGCTTCTATCGATACCCACCACCACCGCCCGATTGATGATTCGCCATCTTACAATGTGAGTATCCTTTTCCATCTTTTCTTTTCTTCACATTGGGGACAATGTGAGTTTTAAGTATGGGGTGGAGGTATTTGCAATACCTTTTGCATGTTTTATGTCCTGCATTTTTGATTTTGAAAATTTTGAAAATTTTGAAAATTTTGTGCTTTTAGGATGGATATGATCTTTATGATGAATATTGCTTTGTGGAATAGCTATGATGATTCTTGTATGCTTGAATTGATTTATGACATATGTGGGATTTGAATACTTTATTAGAATTTCATGCATGAATGATAATTTGCTTTCATTCTAAATCATGTTGAGTATTGAAGGTTAAAACCGCATGATAAGTTCTTACACTTCTTATTAAAATGATTAAGGCGCTTCGATTTTCATTTCTTCTTCTTCTTGATCACGCTTTTAGCTCCTCATGTATATCTATATATTGCCCCTTCTTACCTATCCGGGAATTAGGATGCGATTTGTGTAAATGTTGTGATGTTTGAAGTTGAAAGTGATGAAGTGTGTTAGAAAAATAGGTTTGGGGAAGTCAATCATGATGATGAGCAGCTCGACACCATTCACATAGCCGGGTGTTTGTGTCTTGTCAAAGTCGGATTGAGCGATATTCCTAACGAGTCATTGTATGTGCATTACGGTTTGAGGCAACTCGAAAAATGGAGTTAATGTGGATTTCCTAGGCTTCGGTTATTGTGCACCTCTGTCTTTGATCTCAAAAAGTAAAGTCGAAAAATTATGCTGAAAAAGAAGAGCAAAGCTCATGTTGGTGGAAGTTGAAGTGTACTTGAAAAGTTTGTGATGTTATTGTCCTTTTTCCCGGATTTTGCATCACATATCCTATACATATCCCACCCTAACACGTTTGTTGACCTTTATTTGAAAGACCTTAAGATCTTTGAGTATGTTGTTTGGCTTTGTGCTCTAAATTGGATTTCTCATTATTGATGTTTATATATTGAAAGTTATGATGCATGTCATGATTTTCTTGCAAAGTGTGATTATCATTTCCATGATGTAATTCCTTTTGACCATATGATGATTTTCATTAGCTATGAAGCAATTCTTTGAGGGTGATTTATGAATAGAAGCATAACCAAAATATTGTGAATTTTCTTTGTCTTTGCATATTCATAATCCATATAATCTTGTATCTTAAGGTTGAACCTCGCTTGGGGACAATCAAGAGACAAGTATGGGGCATTTTGATGACATGAATTATGACCTATATTTAGGCTTGCATTTATGTAGATTTTCCCTTTATTTTTTTATGCATAGACATACATTCATAACAATTATGGTTATATTCACCCATATTGTTAGAATAAAGATCTACACAAAGTTTTATTGCATTTGTAGGTAAGTTTGCGAATTATGGAGCAAAATGACACATTTAAGGATTAACCCTTGATGCGGAACAAAAAGGAGCATAAAAGGGAACTATGAAAGAGCTAGGACGCGCCAAAGTATCTTCTGACGCACCAAAGTATTCTCTGGTACCGTTTGACACGTCAGAGTATTTTCATGATACCAGCGGACTCAATTTATTTTTCAACCCAAAAGGCCAAGTTTGTAAATCCTAGAGTTATTCCTTTATATTTTCTATAGCCTTTAACATTGAAAGGCAGAGTGGGCTCTGATACCAGCGGGCTCAAATTATGTTCTAATACCGTCTGACACGCCAGAGTATTATCTGATACCGCACACTAGAGTGGGCTTTGATGCCAGCGGGCTCAATTTCTTTTCAGTCCAAATATTTAGGGTTTTATGTTTGAACCTGTTAGCATGAAATATTGCGATATTCTAGGCACTTTTTCTACTTGTTTTTCATCCATTATAGTGTTCATTGATAAGGCATTCAAGCATTTGTTAGCTAGTTTGTCTATATTTTCGATATGGAGGTCTACATTAGCTTTGTGTTGATTATAGGTGAATAAGAGCTAAAACCGGACCAATTGAGAGAGATAGGAGAAGATTTGAGCACATCCAAGGATTAGGAACACATCAAAGAAGTCAAAGGAGATGTTAGGATGAGGAATGGCACGACACAAATGAAACCACAAGCAATTTACACTTCCACGCTCTAAAATACGGTCGTAGAGAAGTCCACGCTCTAAACCACGGCCGTGGATCTTGGCATCATGAACGTGGAGTATTCCAGAGAGTTACACGGTATAAAGTACGGTTGTGGAAATCATATGAAACCGTAATCCACTTCCACGCTCTAAACCACAGTCGTGGAACCCCATGAGACCGTGATTTAGGCAATCTTTTGACGAATTAATTATTTCCACATCATTTACGCACATGGGCCGGACGGTTATTTTATCCTTTCTTATAAAAGGGTTAGAGGAGAGTGTTTTGGACATCCACGCTTATCGCTTAGCCTTGCTTAGGGTTGTTGGAGGGAGTTCGAGAAGGATCTAGCGGAAGCGCCGGCAATTTGGATTTCGGAAGATTTTTGTGTGGCGGAAGTTGCCTCTTTTCTTAGGTTTTGATATCGAAGACGGACTGGCATCCCGTTCTTTGTGTTTGCCTAGGATCTTTGTGAGGTTTTGTGTTCTATTCCGAATCCATTGAATATTCCGATTTGTGTTTCAGATTTGAGATTGACTTTGATTATTATTGAGTTTTCGAAGGTTTTCATCTTTCATTCTTCTTTAAACTTGATTATTGAATTCATGACAATGGTTATTGGCTAAAACCCTTAAGCAATTCTAAGGTGCAGGGGTGATAGTTGTGGCTTAGATGATGATAGATCGATCGTAAATTGATTAAACCTTGAGAGTTAGAGAGATCTCGTCGACGAACCAAGATCACGGTCTGTTCTTGAGCTTCCACGGCCGTGGAACTCAAGATCTACCCGTGATTTACCCAATTTACGAATTTTGCTTTTACTTTGATCCAAGGTTAAAAATTAGCTTTAATCTAGTCTTGGCCTGCCCTTTTCTAGGTAGTAGTGAAGCCTCAACAACCTCTACTTCGATTTCGAGTGTCACATCCTTAATCGGTTTAGTTAGTCTTGATCCTTGGGTTACAAGTTTGGGTATTTGAGATTAATTCTTGTCTTTAGATCCTTTCTATACTGAAGCCTCAACAACCTTTATAGAGAGTGTCTTTAGATAAGTCATATAAAGCCTTGGAACTTCACCGTACATTGCTTTACCTTACCATACCTTTGCAACTCTTAACTCTGTCCTTAGTTCTTTAGTATATCTTGAATCGATTGCCACAATTAGACACCTGGATCTTTAGGGTTACTGTTTTCCCCAATATTTGCAAAGCTTATTACATTTACTTGCTTGACAATTTGCGAACTGAATTTGTTCCCCCCAAATCCCTGAGTTCGACACTCTAGAATTCTTGCTTTACTACGCCGATCTGTACACTGCGGGTTCGCTTACTTGATTCTAGTTTTATAAATTTAAAGCTTATTTGCACGCACGCTAAGTGGCGAACAGAACCCTATATTTATTCCTAGAAATATCCTATAGCCTTCAACATTGAAAGGAGACGAGGACAACTCTGACGGCTGGAACGCCCCATGGAAGTTGGCTTTCAATCCCAACAACGTGGATCTTTGGATCATAGGACTTTTGGAAGGAAGGATTACTTGGAGTTCAAGGAAGGAGAAATGACGCACTTTCCAAAGACGGATTGACAACCCGTTCTTTGGTTGCATTTAGAGATTTTGTGAGGTTTTCTGTTCCTTTGATTTACATTCATTGAACACAAGCACGGTTTTTGAGTTTTATTGAGATAGGTTTGACATACATTATTGAGTTTTCAAGGTTCTATCTTTTCTTTCTTCTAAACTTGATTATTGATTTGATGACAATGATTGTTGGCTAAAACCCTTAAGCGATTCTAAGGTGAAGGGTTGATAGTTGTGGGATAAATGATGATAGATTGAACCGAAACATATTGGACCCTGAGAGTTGCGAGAAACCTCGCCGCCATACCTTTCCACGGCCTGTTCTTGAGTTCCACGGCCATGGTTCCTCAAGATCCGACCGTGATTTTCCCCTGTTTGACGTGTTTTGCTTTTGCTTTGATCCAAAGTTAAAGATTTGCTTTAACCTAGCCTTGGCTTACCTTTTCTACTTAGGTTTCGAGTGTCACAACCTTAAGCTATTTGACTTATCTTTGATTCTCTTGGGTTTGGGCATGGGTATTTGAGAGTTTAATCTTGTCTTTAGACCATCTTTATAACGAGACTCATAATCCTTTATTTAGAGAGCCTTTGGGTGAGACTTATGGGTTTTGAACTTCACCGTCCAATTCCCCAGCTTAGATCTATACCTTTGCAATCCTAACTCTGTCCTTACATCTTTAGAATATCTTGCATCGATTGCCACAATTGGATACGTGAATCTTTAGAATTGTTGTTTTCCCATTAATCTTTACAAAAGCTTCATTATTTTGCTATACGATTTTACGAACTGAATTTGATCCCCCAAATCCACGATTCTAAAGATTCAGGTATCCAATTGTGGCAATCGATTCAAGATATTCTAAAGATGTAAGGACAAAGTTAGGATTGCAAAGGTATAGATCTAAGGTAGGGAATGGTACGGTGAAGTTCCAAACCCATAAGTCTCACCCAAAGGCTCTCTAAATTAAGGATGATGAGTCTCGTTATAAAGATGGTCTAAGGGCAAGATTAAACTCTCAAATACCCATGCCCAAACCCAAGGGAATCAAAGATAAGCCAAACATGTTAAGGTTGTGACACTCGAAACCTAAGTAGAGGGTGTTGAGTCTCACTACTACCTAGAAAAGGTAAGTCAAGGCTAGGTTAAAGCAAATCTTTAACTTTGGATCAAAGCAAAAGAAAAACACGTCAAAAAGGGGAAAACCACGATCAGATCTTGAAGAACCACGGCCGTGGAACTCAAGAAAAGGCCGTGGAAAGGCTCGACGGTGAAGTTTCTCGCAACTCTCAGGGTCCAATTTGTTTTGGTTCAATCTATCATCATCTATGCCACAACTATCAATCCTTCACCTTCGAATCGCTTAAGGGTTTTAGCCAACAATCATTGTAATCAAATCAATAATCAAGATTAAAAGAAAGAAAAGATAGAACTTTGAAAACTCAATAATAAACACAAAACCAAACTCAATAAAATGCAAATCCGTACTTGTGTTCAATAAATATAGAATAGAGTCAGGAATCTCTCACAATCTTAAAGAAAAAGAAGAACGGGATGTCAATCCGCCTTCAAAGTGAAACCCTAAAATCTTCCAACTTCGCAATATGAAAGTGTGTACTTCTCCAAATCTTCCTTCAAATCTTCTTTCCAATGTGAAACCTTGCAAAATGATCTTGCCTCTAGCGTGGTGGTGTATTTTCTCTCTTTCCTTAGCCTTCTTATAGGAGAAAATAGGGTTACGAATGGCCTGTAAATGCGGCTGACGTAGCAAATATGACATGTGGCGGTCGTTAGCAAAACCACGGTCAAGAGTAAATTTCCACGGCCGTGGAAACCACCGTGAGAGCCTACGACATGTTCCTACACGGCCTTAATTAAATTAAATACCAAAACAACGGCCGCAGTTCCTTGTACTTGGCTGTGGAACCTTCAAAATCTACGTACAAGCCTTTGTTTCCCACAGCTTTCTACTCATACTCCTTCCTTAGCTATTCCAATGCATCCTCTTGATGTCTAGCATGATCAATCACTCCTACATACTCCATTTATGCTCCAATCCTAGCCTTTATTCACCTAAAAACACAACAAAGCTTGTGTAGATCTCTATACCAACATAATAGGTGAATGTGCTCATAAATGCTTCAAACTCATATCCATGTACACAAAAGAAGGGGAAAAACTACCAAAACATGTGTCTAAAATAACGTCATATTTCATGCTATCATGAGACCCCACTCCCGCAACCCTTGGTTTTGCCTTGCTAACGCTTCGTCTCTCTGCCTCCGCGGCTTCACTTTTGGAGATGTAAACTCTTTGACTTCACGCACCTGCGGCATCTAGTAGCCTCCCTCGAGCTTCAAAACAGATAGTGAAGAGTCATGGTTGTTTCAAGAGCTGAAGAGCTTCCCGCACCCGTGGCTATCCAAGCTGCGGTTACGACTCCTTTGAAGACGAAACGATTGTTGTGAAATTCTATATCCCGCACCCGCAGCTTGTAACGACCAGAAATTTTTATTCCGAAACCTGATCCATAGTCGAGAACTTCGGATCTCTATTGGGGTCCGTGACCCAAGTTTATCCTTTGACTCTCCTTGGAGTCAAAGAGGAAACCGGCTACGAGCAGTTACCGCACCCGCGACCCACGGTCGCGGCTACCTAGTGTTGCCGCGGTCGCGATGGATCTTGGCCGCGGGTGCGGTAAACTGTCTGATCGTAGTCTATCTTTTGTAACCGTCGGTTTACTTTCCTCATTCGATTTTATTCCGATCCCTTCAGTTGTTATACCCTTCAACTACTTCCTTTTTTCCCTTTTCGTAACCCTAAGAGCCGATCTTGCGATTCACGTAAGTCTTCTCCTCTCTTCTTGCTTTTTCCTCCATTCTTCTCCCCTCTCTTCAACCTTGTCTTGCAATACCAGCAGCACATCCCTTCCTTGTCTTCATTGAACATCAACAGTAGGTTAGAGGCATTCTATTGCTTCCATTTTTATGCTTGAGTGAGGGAGAGTCAAGCAATGTCCTTTCTTGAAGAATGTCGGAGAGAAGGGTAAGTCTTGGTTTCTTGTATATCCTCTACTTCACACACATATTTGTGGATGCTTTAAACCCTCATAACAACAACAAGCAACTACAAGGATCATTAAAGGTTTGGAGGTTTTTACACGTCGACGAAAACCGCAGCAACCGTTTTGAACTTTTTCCGTGGCCGCACCTTCTCAAACCTTGGTCGCGCCTGTACCTCTATCACCGCGGTCGTAGCTATCTATCATTGCGGTCACGTCGTCCTTGGCCTTGTCACCGCTGTCCCACCTGATTTTCATCGCGGTCACGCCAACACTTCACCACCGCGGTTGCGCCTCATTTTCCCGTGGTCGGGAATTTGTCCAGTGAGTTCCTAAGTCGAATCTTTCGACTTAGGGATTGGATTTATGTATAAGATTCTTTCCTTATAGCTTTCTAATAGTTGGATTATGAGTATGCATTGGAGTATTACATAGTTTATGTAGATTAGTCTTATGATATATAATTGATCTTGATGATCATTGAAGACTAGAAGTTGGAAACTTCTAGTGGTTGGATAGTTTTTGATGTGTATGTCTTTGTATATTCAGGCGGTTGAGATTCTAGTACGAATTGGAAAGTGTGATTAGCTGGACTTAGCCTATTACAGGTAAGTCCTTTGAGCTTACTTAGTTGCACCCGTATATTGGTTGAATGGCATGAGACTATGAGTGGTGTGTGTTATATTATGTTTATGTTTATTTATGATTACCGGATTTGGACAACATATGTATTATTGGCCCAAGTGTAACGGGCGATGACATCATCTTCCCAACTCCTTAGGGAGACTGGGAGGTTCTCCGCGACTAGCTCATACATGGTATATGGGGAGGGAATTAAACCACTCCATGATGGTATACGGGGAGGTGCGCTGGACCACTCTTGTTGATACACGGGGATAGAGGCGAGAGTCTTAGACTTCTCGTGCCACAAGTATGAATTGGAATTAGAAGAGTATGACCTATTAAAGATAATAAATGGTTTCTATGTGACCATGCTTTGTGTTTTATTTCCGCATTGTGTGTGTTTGTTCTTTTGTTATTCTTCTAATATGTAGGTTGTTAACTAATAGTTTATCCGGTGTTATATATTATTCGCAGGATAGGGTAGTTGCCGAGTGATCCGGATGGAGTGGTCAGCCAGGGTTCCCATACGACATAGGACAAGTGTTGGCTTATTGATATTTCATTTCAATGGTTGAAAATAGTAGATTATTTTGACTTTATTGTTACACTTTATTGAGAGTCCTTTGTTTGATCATGACATTGCTTGTTATTTATTCATTTTTAGTATTTTTACATTTGTGCCTTGTTGTAAGGTCCGGTAAAGTTATTGTCAAGCTAGGGTCACCAGGTTTGGACCCATTGTGAGGTCCTATCCTGTAGCGCCCCGTGTCTGAGATTTGGGGTGTTACATGGCTCCAAGATCCCACTTTCGTGGGTAAATCAAAAGTTGTAATAAACTCGACGGTTCCAAACCTGCACTTTATGGCATTTACGGTGACGGTTTGAGTTGTTATTTATTTGATTAATGCCTAGGGTAATATAAATAGAGGTGTTAGGCATGTGTTAGTTCATCTCATCACCCACCAAAAACCTCTCTTTCTTTTTGTCTTTCTTTGTTATTTTGTTTAGAACTCTTTTATAAAGAGTTGAAGTTTTCTTGCTACACTTGGTTGTTGAAGCTTTCATACAAGAGCTTGGTTGTAATTTTTTTGCTTTTTGAAGTTTAATCTCAAGAAGTTATTTGTGTTGTTTTCCTTGTTTCTAACGTTTATTTGCATCTCTCCTTCTACCTAGTTTGATCACCAAAGTAGTTTGGTCTTTTACAAAGTGCTAAGAATTGTTTGTTCCGGGTTTGGGTCAATTTTTCAGTAGCAAAACACAATTGCATAAGCAGGTTGCGAGTGTTTTTTGTGAGGGGAATTTAACCTTATACTAAAAGTAATGGGTTGTTTCTTTTATGTATGTCTCACTTATCCTTGCTTGAATTTTAATATTCTATTCGGTCTTGTAGGTTTACAGATTGAATTTAATAGTAAGTTATATTTGGGTTGGTTGACCTAGTATCTACATATGATCAGGATGAGGACAAATACTTGAGAATACTTCAAAGGAAACTAGGATCAACCATCTCAAATTGAAAGTGAATACAGCCAAGTGTAGTTGTCCTTACAATTTATTTTCAACATCTATCTACTTGCTTGCTTTTCTTTTATTTGTCACTTTAACTACATAACCCCAGGTTACATATATTTGATAATTCTAATTACATATTGTTTTTATTGCTCACATTTCTCTTAGGTTCAACCCTTACTTATTTGCTATACTCATTTTAGTGAACTTAGTTTGGATATTATTTTGATAAGCACTAGTAATTGAAACTCGTCTTGTCAAATTAGGGCCTTTTTTGGGGAGAGTTTGCTTTGAACTTTTGTGTTATTGTAATTATCAAATATTGGTGTGAACTATTTGTATGGTTCACACCGTGCTACTAATATTGCTTTTGTTCCTTTTGATTCAAAAATCATAAGGGCATTCAACAAACAAAGAAGAGAGCGTCGAAACACAAATGTTGAAATGGCAGAAAGAACGCTTCGATAACTACGGCAACCGAATTTGACACAACAACCACTTACGGTGACCATTCCAGCAATCGACGAAGGTGTCAACTTTGAAATCAAGCAATGATTGATCCACCTACTTCCATCCTTCCATGGATTAAGTGGGGAGGATTCAATCAAACACTTGGGAAATTTCCACATGGTGTGCACTAGCATGAAGCCGGAAAACGTCACGGAGGAACAAATCAAGATGAGAGCCTACGGATTCATCCTTAAAGATGTGGTGGACGATTAGTATTACCACCTACCGTCCGGGAGCATAAACACATGGATGAATCTACACAAGGCGTTCCTAGAGAAATACTTTCCGACAAAGAAGGCCAACAACTTGAAGAAAACCATTAGCAACATCGAACAAGAAACCGATGAAACTCTATACGAGTATTATGAGGGGTTTGCATGGATGCATTCAATTTGCCCATTCCATGGGTACTCTACCTAAGACTTGGTCTTGTATTTATACAACGGGTTATGATGTGGGACCTCCTTGATATCTCTTACTAAACATGAAACCATAACTAGATCAAGAGCAAGAATCACTCAAGGAGAGGTAGCTGGAAATATTCAAACATGGGAGGATCCCGTGGAATAGAGAATTGCATGGCATGAACAAATCTTGTCCCATCTTGAAAATCTCGCCCGAGATTATGCTTCAAAGACTGAGATTCCTATTGTTGTGGGATATCAAGTAGAATCTCGGCCTAAGGATTATTATCCTCTAAGTTATCTTTCATTATTTTAATACCTTTAAATGCTCTAAAAATTCTGAAGGTGTTTTGTTTGTTTTGATCCTATTTTTATAGGATTATCTTTATTTTATCTTTTAGATGAAACTCTCCTATAAATAGCCCTAGAGGTTGAGATTCATAGGTAGCTTAGTTTTGATTATTGATTTCCACATCATTGAGAGATACTTGTGACTTTGATCACAGAGTTTGCATTTTATCATTTTTATTCAATAAAAAAGAGAGTATTTTGGTTGAATCGTTGTGAGTCTTTGCTAGGTTGTTCTTGTCTGTGTTAATCTTATTGAAGATTGGTGCTACTAGTCAATTATGGTCTCTCCTTGTGCTTGTCTTATTTAGAAGGCTTGTGTAAGGTTGAAGAAGAAAGGGTTAAGGTAAGCTCTTTGTTTAGGGGGTTTTGATCCAATTGGTCAAGGTTCTTTGCAAGAATACATTGGTTCGTATCTTCCTATATTTCCATTATTCATTCCAACATTCATCTTCTTATATATATATATATATATATATATATCCATTATAAATCCATCAAACTCACGTTCTTTTGTGTTCGAGTTTACACAAATATTGGTCAAACCAAGCGAATCTCGCACGAGATTCCCAACCGAGATTGGCTTCTATGCCATGTTCGTGAACTTGAGTCTGGATCGGGAAACTACAACATCAACCCCGCATCAAAGTGGTATCAAGGCTTATTGATTGAAGTCCAACTCAACCATACACTAAAGGTTTGAGTATTTTTTATTTGAGTCGTCTTTGAGTCTCATAAAAATTGAGTCTTTTCATGTTTTCATCTTTTTCGAGATTATTTGAGCTTAACGTGCTTTGTCTTTTGACTATTGAAGAAGATAGAGCAACCATATCCAAATACAAGTCAACCAAAACCTAAACTGAAATCTCGTTTGTGTTCTAGAAACGAAATCTCGCCCAAGGTTAGCAAAATCTCGCCCGAGATTTTGGAAAATTCACCCGAGATTTTGTGCTAACAGAAAGATCGTTATTTTCTCTCCAAATCCAATCAGATCTAGTAATATATTTTGATCATATCTTCAAAGAGATATCTTACCAAGCTACAACAAAGAAGAAAAGAGATTTACGGAGTATCTTATTGTTGAGATCTTAACTAGTAGGTGAGATCTTATCATGTCTTCAAATCGAATATATCTTTCATATTTCGACCATATCCTCCATCCAACAGTTGTATATTCATCCCCAACCTTGGATACACGTTCATTTCATATAAAAAAATCCTCTCTTGACTTCACCTTTATTTTATATCATCGATTATAACCAAACTTTTGTTGAAGCCATTCAAGCAAGAATTACTGCGATCCAAGTGTATAAATATAAAGAAGGAATCAAGGAAGAAGCTTACCCCAACCCCCAACTAGTTCCATCACGAAAACCTTGCCTTTGATAAATCTCGTCACCTCTTGAGAAATCTAGCCCGAGAGTTTTGTATTTTGACCGAGATTTGCTACTGCGAGACAAAAACCCTAACCAGATATCTTTCTCTAGTTTCTCAAGTGGAAGGTAAGTAAATCTCTCTTCTTAGTCTCTTGTGACTCTATTTCTTGCCTTTTTCTACTCTAAACACGTTGAGCTATTTCTTTGGGTGTGTTAGTTAGTATTTATACTTGTGATCATACTAGTTGTGTCTACATGCAATATTCTTTCCACTTTGTGTAAATTGTGTGAAGAGACTTCCAATAGGTTTACCTTGACTATCTTCCAACACAAGAACCTTTCTTCCGAACCAAGTCGACTTTCTAAGTCATCCAAGGGGTTCTAGTTGAAGCTAGTCACCAATTTGTAAAGAAGGATTAATCCATCCAAGGCAATTACATAAAATTAGCTTGAGATTCACAACAAAGTGTGAGTGCGAGAGAAAATAAGTAAGGAACGTTCGTTTTCACTAACTTCATGAGTTTGTTGTTATTTATGGGATTGTGTAGGATGTCTAGGCCAAAAAACCATGAAAGGTCATAAAGAAGTGGGCTAAGAAGCACCGAAGCTCATACCATGATGAAGAAAATCCATGAAAATCTTGACAACATGCACAAGCATGTAGGAGAAATGAAATCTCGGTTCAATTCCATGGAAGCTTGTCCTAGTAGAGAATCTCGTTCGAGATTACCCACACCTCGCCCGAGATTTGATCATCTCACCTCCAGTCGAGAGTTGATAGTTATGCTCCCCAACGGAGATCAATATATGAGGATAATGGACGTTCACATGTTCCATACCAAACTCTAGCCACGGAATTACCTCCAAGAGTCCATTATGAACAAGGTATGAAATGTATAAATTCCCTTTATAATACACCTAACATTCCGGCGTTTGTTGATTATTAGGAATTCGGAAATGAAAATGAAGAATGCATATGGAGAGGTTATCACAGACGTGATCCTCGTTCCAAGAGAAGTCAAGATTGCGAGTCATTTAGGTCTCATCCAGAGCGTAGTAGAATTGGGACGGGTCAAATACCGAATCTAGAATCTCAGCCCCAAAATCTCTCCCCCAGCCAGTTGAGATTTTAGTCGAGATTAGTGCACGAAGAAGAATCTCTATCAAGGGTGGAATCACAAGTCATCCAGCCCCGGAAACCATCGATTAAGGTTGTCAAACCCGTAAAGGTAAGTGATTATACTCCCATACTTGAAATAGATGGAAATGAGTAGTATTTACATGACCTTGCTTTAAATGATACTATGGAGTGTGATGTGCATAAGCATAACATGATTGATATTGATTGCAATATGCATGAGCATGCTATGAATGATCTTGTGGTAGATGTGGATAAATATGTATTAGAGTGTGTTAAGTCTTTTGATGATACTACGTCTTTGTTATTGCATTCATCTTTGGATTGTTCTTTAGCTTGGATTTAAGAACCAATACCTAGGGAGATGCCTTTTGTTCTGCCTTTAGTAGAGGATATAAATTAGCCCAAAACCCTTAGGATCAAGTTAGAATAGAATTGTGTGGTGTAATCTCAAGTTGTGACTTTGTTCGATCCTTATAAGAGATCCATTATGTATGAGATTGTAGTACCACCATATATGGAGTTTCCTAATTCTAGGATTTTCAGCTCATGCTTATCCTTGATTCATTATGACTTTGTTTATAATTTGTTTCCCTCAACCTTTGTTAACCTTGATCCGTTCTCCATAAGGAAGCGAGTGAATTTAGTTGTAGGATTGCAAGTTCCCAATGTCAAGACGAAGGGAAAACACAAAGTCTATGCCCTAGAGATGTCGGATGATTATGGTGAAGAGAGTCCGAAGTAGTGAAGAAGATTGTGTGTAGAAACAAAGAATAACCGGAAGTGCACCTTCTGCACACCAGCCACCCCTAAGCCACCTTGGACCGCCCCACCGCCGGCTGATAGCCGCCCCTACGCCACGTTCTAGCCGCCCCCCTGCGGTCACCTGCACCAGCCTTGCCTTGCTCTTGGTTCTGCAGACATGTCTTCCTTCTAGGCTTGCCTATGGATGTCATTGCCTCTTCCTTTCCTAGTATGAGAGTGTAGCACCATGCTAGGTATAGATGAGAGTGTTTGGATGATGTATGATCATGTTATGCCTTATACGGCTTTTGAGGATTACTAGGTTGTGAGGCTTAGGTTGAGGATGATCCTATGGATCCCTTGGGTCTAGGTGTGACCCCTTTGATTGATAGGATATTTACATATCTCTATGCCTTGTTATTGGGCAGTGTACCATTCGAGATTGGAGGTTGATCGTGGTTGAGTGTTATACGAGGTTGAGGTAAGTCCGTAGGACTTACTTAGCTACCATCCTTATATTGGGTGTTTGCATGAGTGGTGTGTGTGTTATATGTTTCATATGATAGCATGTGATGTCGAGTAATACCGACCTATGTTTTATGTATAGCCCCATATGTGTAACCGTGATAGCCTTTCCCTTTCATCCCGCCGTGGAGTTTGGGAGGTTCTTTGACGTCAGGCCACCTGGTATACAAGAAGGGCGTAATCCACTCCCATAGGGTACACGGGTTGTGTGACCGACACTACTTCCACATGGCTAGCAAGCCCAGAGGCGAGGATGATACGTTCCTCGTGTCACATAGTTTCATCTATATATATATATACGATTTGAGTGAATGGAAATTATATAAAGATAATAAATGGGTAAATGTGTGATAGCATGCTGATGTGTTTATCTTTCATGATTGTACTTGTGTTTATGCATTACCTTATATATGTATGGTTAGCTAATGGTTTTATACCATGTTGTAGATGCCCCTACAGGATAGGCGTGCTGCTGAGTGATCTGGCAGGGTGGCAGGCCGAGGACCTCTCGTCATAGGATGGTTATGGCTTTTGGGGTTGTTTATGTTTCCCTCCTGCATGATGATGATGTTTTGTTTACCTCCTGTGTGAGGATGTTGTTTTATACTCGGCTATCATCTTGTTTACCCCTTTTGGTTGTAAAGTTTTATTCAACTTTATGTATATGTTTTATATCTGTCAGTGCCATGTTGTAAGGTCCAATGAATTTGTTGTAAGGCTAGGGTCAGGATCCATTGTGAGATCCTAGCCCAATGTGGCATCTCGAGTCCCGCAGATTTGGGGTGTTACAGAGTTTGTATCAAAGCCTTAAGTTGACAACAATGGCACTTGCTACATGCATTAAGGTTTGATAGGTAAAATAAATAGAACCCGAAAGAGGTCTGACGTTTTCAAAAGATTTTTGGTTTTAAAGTGTGGTTTTGGGATAGAGTGTACGAGAAGTCGTCACCTCTGCTATGAATCTCTTAAGTATAGATATGTATATATATGTATTGTTGATTATGTTTGTATATGTGTATACATATATATTTATAGATATGGCCTATATAGAGCCTTATAAGTTAGGTGTGCATACCCCGTAGATGGCTCCGACTAGAGCTGCTTCTGCTGTAGGCCGGGGTAGAGGTAGATCACCTCTTACTCCGGGCATGATAGGACAGGGACCAGTTCCCGCTGCTGATCCACCAATAGTGGAGGAGGTGCATGAGGAGATTCCTGAGAGTGTTATTCCAAAGAGGAGTGGTGGATCTAGAAGACAACATTCACATCGAGTCTAGTGATATGACTCGGATCTTGTCTCCGTGAGAGGGCCAGTGTTTCGTGAGTACATCAGACATGTGGAGGAGGCTGCCAGAGCAGGCAGACGGGCCCCATATCTACCAGTGCATGAGGGATCTTCCGAAATGTCTCAAGGAGCCGCACAGGTGCCAACAATGTCGGCACGTGCTGCTGAGACGTTCAAGTTCCAACGGAGACCAAAGGGCCTCAACCAGATACCTGGTTGAAGGCATTCCATCAGCTGGGTGTACCACCATTCTCTGAGAAGGTTTGTTTGGAGACAGAGGTATGAATTGGACATGTAGACTCAACTTTAGAGTCTATCAGATGACTTGAGGACAGACGGATAGAGCTAGTCCAGTCTCTATTCCGTCACCTTGCTCATTAGTGGTGGAGGACCGTACGAGCCCGAGCCACCAGCTATGATCGCATGAGGAGTATGATCAAAGAGCATTTTTGCCATGCCTCACTAAGGAGGGAGAAGCTGCAGGATTTTGTGGAGGTAGGCTTCGAGGATATACCGATTGTAGACGCCATTAGCAGCTTCCAGAATGAGTTAGCTTTGCTGGGTCCAACTGCACCATCTGAGGTCCAGCATATGTACCTATTCTTCCGTCGACTAAGGGAGAGTACACGCTCATACATGGTAGGATTCCACTGCGAGTCCTTGGCCGATTATCAGTACCGGGCTTCTGCTTGTGAGAGAGAGAGAGCCAGTCAGATGAGGCGTTCTTAGACGGGACGGTCTGAGAAGAGGCAGCGCACTAGGCAGACCAGTGGTATTGGAGGAGCAGCTGGTTCCAAACGGAGTTAGAGACGTCAGAGTTACCCCTCATCTGCATTGACTACAGATAAGGGACGATAGTGTTACAACTGTGGTGATCTTGGACATTTGAGGCAAGAGTGTAAGAGGCCAGTTGTGACTTGCTTCACCTGTGGTAGACTAGGTTATAGAGCTGCCTTCTGTAGGCAGAGTGGAGTTGCATCTCAGCAGGGTTCTTCCCCTGCCAGTGTGATGGGAGGTGGTCATAGGACACCTCAACAACAAACTCAGGGGCAACAAAGAGTCCCACATCGTCCTTCTACTCAGGGATCTGCTCCCAGGCCGAGTAGAGGTAGAGGTCGTTGATGACATGATTTATGACACAAGTTTAGGCACTCTTTTATATAGTTTTCCTTTCCATTCATGCATGTTTCCGCATTAGTTCGTGGCGTTTACGCTTAATGCACGCATATTGTCGAAATAGACGTCTACACGAACTCTTGTCGGTTTTGTAGGTATTTTGGGGAGCTTTTGGAGCTTAATCGATACATTCGAGGATCATTCCTTGTGGTGGCACACATCCGGACTCTTTAAGGAGCAAGCTAGGAGCAAAGGAGAACACATACGACCTTGTTGGTGCATGCCTTGCACCAACTCATTGCTTGATGATCCAAGGAGAGTTTCTGGAGCAAAACCACGGCCCAAAGGACATTTCTACGCCCGTGGTTTTGGCCGTGGTTTCTGTCTGGACCACTTTGACATGTGTCCCACGATCTCTTTGCCCGACCATTGCTTATTGGAGGAGTATTTAAGTGATGTTGCAGGCTGTATTGAAAGATCTCTCTCTTCCCTTTTTGGCCTAGCTTCTTCTTCCCCAAAGCACTTCTCTATTGTACCCTCTCTTCCAAGCACCCATTGTGGGTGTTCTTGGAAGATATTATTGTAGATTTCCGTTTTAAAGTGAGATTAGAGTGGTTTTGAGTGATGTTTCCATTGTTGCCAACTTGGAACAGCTCTTGGAGCCTTTGTAAGATTTGGTAACTTCTATTCTAGCTTTTAATGTCTTTTCTTTGGATTATTCTTCATTATCTAGCCATGACTTGCAAGCATGCTCTATTTGTGAAGTTTGATCTTGAAATGTATGTTGTTGGCTGAATAGTTGTGATTCTAGAGTGAAGGAATGATGTTTATGCTTTGGACTATGATTGTATGGACCTCCATGTTAGCTTAGGATCGATTTGTGTTCGAAACCTCAACTCAGTGTAGAATTACGGCCTTTTCTTCATGATTCCACGGCCGTGGTTTCGATGATCCACCCGTAATTTTCTCTGTTGTGCTTGTATTGATGAATCTGGATGTTAAGATGTAGATGTGTTGAAATCCTAGTGTTTGTTGAACCTAACCTAGCTTAGGGTGACCTAATGTTAGCAACCTTTTTGAGGAATGAGAATTACCCGGTAATTTCCTCTCTTAGATACATAAGATGATGAACTCTAGGTAGTAGTGAGCCAAAAAGCCGCTATTGGATTGAGTGTGCTAGGATCGTTGCCTAAGACTTACCTTTTCCGAGACTTACCCGGTAAGGAGGGGTTTGACCCTTAGGTAGTGGCCGGTTTGTGTAGAATTCCCGTTCTTAGGTTCCTTGAGACTTACCCGGTAATAGGACCTTAGGTGCGAGACTAGTGGATCATGAGAATTACCCGGTAATTGCTCCAATTAGAGAAACACCCAACTCTGAATAACCACGATTTTCCTTAGATCTTTAGAAGCATGAGTCCATTGTCATAATTGGAATTCCGAATCTCTAGAATCCGCTTTCTTACCTCTTTTCTCTTATCTTTGTGTTTGTGTGTTAGTTTGCTTGTTTGTGTTGATATGTTTTGTGATCTTGTTTGATCGCCCAAATCCATCCAAAAATATTGTGTTTTGCACTTTCTTTATTCCTCATCTCATCTTAGTTTGGATTTACACTATCTTCGATCATTGAATGACTTGATTTCACCTCAGTCCTTGTGTTCGACCTCGGAATACTATCCTTGCTACAAAATGACCCATACACTGTGGGTTCGCTAGGAGTTAGGAAATTATATCGAGTTATAAATTGTAAGAATTTTGTGCTATACATTTCTAGCGTAACAAGTTTTTGGCGCTGTTGCCGGGGACTAGGTCTAGATTTATTCATTTGATTTTGATTGTTTTTAGTGTATATCTTTCTTGTTACTTTTGATCTTGTGTTGTTTTTGTCTTTGCCTTTTCATGTTTGCCATGGACGGATTGTACTTCCAAGATGACCTTGACAACATGGAGTATGAGGAGTGGATGAAATACCAAGATCGAGGACCTCTCCTTGATGAGTTTGAGTATTGGGAGGAGTTTAATACCAAGATCGAGGACCTTGACAACATTGCCTTATGAAGAACCTCACCATCAACCTCACAATGACCGAGTGGAATCAATGCTAGAAGAAATGCTGAGGAAGATGGATGATCTAGAGAGCAACCTTGCTTCCATTTCGAGTTCCCACATGGTGCTTGAAGCGGAAGTATTTCAACAAGAGGAGGTTCACCATGAGGAGATCCAAGAATTGCCCGAATCAACCATGATCATTAAGGAACTTCAAGAAGAGTTGGATGAAGCTTGGGAGGAAGTGAGGCTAAGGGATTTGGCCCTGAAGGATAAAAGAAGATTGAATTTCGAGAGAGAAGAACAAATGAGGAGGGAGATTGAGGAGATTAGGAATGCTCTTATGCTAGGGGATCCTACCATCCTTCAAAGCTTACCTCCACCTCCTTTACCTTTGGAGGAGTGCAATGAAGTGCTCTCACCCCTGGACATCCTTGCCATCAACCCCGGAACCACACTTGAAGAGCTCACGAGGGATGAAGAGAACAGAGAGAACCACGGCCTACCTGGCACTTCCACGCCCGTGGATTTGCCCGTGGAAAGCTCTGTCGTAGAAAGCCCTAAGTTAAATCCAACTCCTTCCAATCCTTTCTTGCTTGCCCGGAGTACATACGAAGATTGGAGTCCCTTTCCTAAGGAGTCTCCCATATTGAATGTTGGAGGCAAGCATGATGGATCCATGATGATTATGAAGCACTTCAATGAAGAATTCTTTCCAAAAATCGGCTTTCTTCGGATCATAGAGAATGAGGATGGCAAGTATTTCACCGGTGTGACCGTGGAGTACCAATCGCCTAAGTATGGGGTGACACCTATGGTTAAAATTCCATACTATCATCAAGGGAGCAGTGATGAAGGAGTCTACTAATCACCGGTGAAGAGAGAACTTAAAGCTTATTTGGGCATCAAGTGGCCCGTGCTTGTCATCATGGATGCCGGAAAGCGATGGTTGCTTGGACTCCTCAAGCAAACCATGGTATTTGAGGTGGATTGACATATCCACGGAGTTTGGTCAAGCTAATGACCTAAAAGAAGCGCTTCTTGGGAGGCAATCAAAGGGTAACAACTCTTTCCCTTTTCTCTTTCGTTTTTGTTTTTTCTTTTGTTTTTGTTTTTGTGTGTTTTTGTGTTTTGTGTTTGTATGCTAGAGTCTAGGTAACAAAGAAGCCTTGGAAGGAGAGTTGATGATGATGATCCCGTTTTCAACCATGGGTGGAGTGGACGTGAGACTTGGACGGCATAAGGTGTCTTTGAGGGGTGGAAGAGCTCCTATCTCACATACATCTTGGCGCGGGTCTCGACGCCGGAATGACTCGAAAGAACTCTATACCATGCTTGATCGATCATCCATCACTACCACTCCACCTGAGTGAACCAAAATACCGAACAACACCACTTTTACATTGTGAGGACTTCTTTCACTCTTCTTTACTTGATTTGCACATTGGGGACAATGTGTTTCTAAGTATGGGGTGGGGCTTTCATAATTCTTAAGATGGCATGATCGCATCTAGGATAGTTTCGTTTTTATTGTCACACGTTTCTTATCATGTTTTTGCATTGTATATACATATATATCTGAAAAATTCCAAAAAATTTGAAAATTTTTAAAATTTTTTCGTGCTTCCTAGTTTGGATATGACCCTTATGATGAGATTGTTTTGTGAATTGGCTATGGATGGCCTTGTGTGTTGAATGGATTTATTCATATGTGGACTTGAAATACTTCTCTTGAATCCTATGCATGATTTATGATTATGATGTTTGCCTTGATTAAATTGAGGATTGATGGTCAAAATTACATTCTAGTTCTTGCACATCATCTAGGAATGATTAAGGTAATTCATCTCTCTTCTTCTCATCTTGATCATATTGTCTGAGCACCTCACTTGATTAAAAATTTGACATCTTTTGACCCATCTGGGAATAGGAGCATGCTAGTGTGTTGAGTGTGTGAAAAGCAAGTAAGGGGTGGTGAAGCTGGTGTTTGAATTTTGTGTATGAAGTTGTTAAAAATGTGTTGTGAAAAGTGTAGAAAAAAATATAGGTTTGGGGACTTTGGTTTTGATGACGAGTAACTCGGCACCATTCACATAATCGGGTGTTTGGGCCTTGCCAAAGTCGGATAAACTGAATGTCCTAACGAGCCTTGGTATGTGTGCCCGGTGTGAGGCACCTCGGAAAAATGCCGAGGTCCGCTAATCACCAAGGTTTCGGCTTTTGTACACCAATATCATTGTCTCAAAAATAAGTGAAAGAAAATGAAAAAGAAAAAGAAAAGAAAAGAAAAGAAGAAAAAAAAAATAATACACTTTGGTGGATGAAGTATAAATGTGAAGTTGTGGTTGTTTAGTTCCTTTCCCGGATTTGCACCACATGACCTTAGAAAATTCCCACCTTATCATCACGTTTCTTGGTCTCTTCTTTCCTAAGTCCTTAAGACCTATTTGCTTATGTGTATGACTTAGTGATCTAGATTGGATATGCTCGTGATCATCTTGACTTCTTAATTTTCACCTTTCATGCATGCTTTCGAGTTAACTATAATTGTCTTTCCGTGCCTTCATTCATTTAATACATGATTGCTTGCCCATTGCCATGAAACATGACTATGAAGGTGATCCAATTTTAGAAACACAATTTCAAAAATATTTTTCTGTTTTTTTGCATTCATAAATCATGCCATCTCGTAGCCTATAGTTGTACCTTGCTCGGGGACGAGAAAGTGCTAAGTATGGGGTATTTTGATGACATAATTTATGACACTAGTTTAGGCACTCTTTTATATAGTTTTCCTTCCCATTCATGCATGTTTCCGCATTAGTTCGTGGCGTTTACGCTGAATGCATATTGTCGAAATAGATGTCTACACGAACTCTTGTCGGTTTTGTAGGTATTTTGGGGAGCTTTTGGAGCTTAATCGATACATTCGAGGATCATTCCTTGTGGTGGCACACATCCAGACTCTTTAAGGAGCAAGCTAGGAGCAAAGGAGAATACATAGGACCTTGTTGGTGCATGTCTTGCACCAACTCATTGCTTGATGATCTAAAGAGAGTTTATGGAGCAAAACCATGGCCCAGAGGCCATTTCCACGCCCTTGGTTTTGGCCGTGGTTTTTGTCTTGACTACTTTGACACGTGTCCCACGATCTCTTTGCCCGACCTTTGCTTATAGGAGGAGTATTTAAGTGATGTTGCAGGATGTATTGAGGGATCTCTCTCTTCCTTTTTTGACCTAGCTTCTTCCCCAAAACACTTCTCCAATGTAGCGCTCTCTTCCTAGCAACCATTGTGGGTGTTCTTGGAAGAGATTAGTGTAGATTTTTGTTTTAAAGTGAGATTAGAGTGGTTTTGAGTGAGGTTTCCATTGTTGACAACTTGGAACAGCTCTTGGAGCCTTTGTAAGATTTGATAACTTCTATTCTAGCTTTTAATGTCTTTTTTTGGATTATTCTTCATTATCTAGCCATGACTTGCAAGCATGCTCTATTTGTGAAGTTTGATATTGAAATGTATGTTGTTGGCTGAATAGTTGTGATTCTAGGGTGAAGGAATGATGTTTATGCTTTGGACTATGATTGTATCGACCTCCATGTTAGCTTAGGATCGATTTGTGTTCGAAACCCCAACTCAGTGTAGAATCACGGCTTGTTCTTCATGATTCCACGGCCGTGGTTTCCATGATCCACCCCTAATTTTCTCTGTTGTGCTTGTATTGATGAATCTGGATGTTAGGATGTAGATGTGTTGAAATCCTAGTGTTTGTTGAGCTTAACCTAGCGTAGGGTGACCTAATGTTAGCAACCTTTTTGAGGAATGAGACTTACCCGGTAATTTCCTCTCTTAGATACATAAGATGATGAACTCTAGGTAGTAGTGAGCCAAAAAGCCGCTATTGGATTGAGTGTTCTAGGATCGTTGCCTAAAACTTAACTTTTCCGAGACTTACCCGGTAAGGAGGGGTTTGACCCTTAGTTAGTGGCCTGTTTGTGTAGAATTTCCGTCCTTAGGTTCGTTGAGACTTACCCGGTAATAGGACCTTAGGTGCGAGACTAGTGGAGCATGAGACTTACCTTGTAATTGCTCCCATTAGAGAAATACCCAACTCCGAACAACCACGATTTTCCTTAGATATTTAGAAGCATGAGTCCATTGTCATAATCGGAATTCCGAATCTCTAGAATCCGCTTTCTTACCTCTTATCTCTTATCTTTGTGTTTGTGTGTTAGTTTGCTTGTTTGTGTTGATATGTTTTGTGATCTTGTTTGATCACCAAAAACCATCCAAAAATATTGTGTTTTGCACTTTCTTTATTCCTCATCTAATCTTAGTTTAGATTTACACTATCTTCGATCATTGAATGACTTGATTTCACCTCAGTCCTTGTGTTCGACCTCGGAATACTATCCTTGCTACAAAACGACCCATACACTGTGGGTTCACTAGGAGTTAGGAAATTATATCGAGTTATAAATTGTAAGACTTTTTTGCTATACATTTCTAGTGTAACAGTCGTGGTGGGAGTACCATTGACACCAAAGGAGCTTAGGGTAGAGTCTTCGAGCTGAGGAGTGAAGAGGAGCCGCCTGCACCGGCTACTACAAGTACCGTTTTGCTTCATGGTTTACCTGTTCGAGTTTTATTTAATACGGGTGCCACACATTCCTTTATTTCTGATGTATTTGTTGAGCGTCTAAGTTTAGCTACTATAGAGGGAATACCCTTTACTATAGGGTTACCTGATGGTAGTAGGGTCAGAGGTACCTGTGAGATACGTAGTTGTCCCCTTCGCTTAGGGACTCGTGTGTTGTTTGTTGACTTCTTTGTCATGCCATTGATGCATGAAGAGGTGATATTAGGTATGGATTGGATGCATAGACACCGTGCGGTCTTAGATGTTGGTAGGAGAACTGTTACAGTCTCTACCGAGGTAGGTCAGATAGAGGTCTTCTGAGGTTGGGACCTTGGGAAGACGGGTTTTGTCATCTGTGCCGTACGAGAAGCTAGGATGATAGCACAGGGATGTGATGCCTTTTGGTGCTATGCCATGAAGGATGGAGAGAGTCCAGCATTGGAGGACATACCAGTGGTCTGCGAGTTTGCGAACGTGTTTGCTGAGCCGTCGAGCTTGCTGCCTCAGAGGAGTGTGGATTTCAGCATCGAGTTGGAGCCTGGTACGAGACCTATCTCGAAGGCCCCGTATCATATGACGCCTGTCGACATGTTGGAGCTGAAGAAGCAACTCAAGGAGTTGGATGAGAAGGGCTTCATCTGCCCTAGCGTATCCCCATGGGGAGCACCTGTCCTCTTTGTGCGGAAGAAGGACGGATCGTTGAGATTTTATATTGACTACAAAGAGTTGAACAAGGTGACCATCAAGAACAAGTATTGACTACCTCGTATTGATGATCTGCTTGATCAGCTTCAAGGAGCGACAATATTCTCCCGAATTGACTTATGCTCAGGATATCACCAGTTGAGGGTGAGGGAGTAGGATGTACACATGACGGCATTTCGTACCCGTTATGGACACTACGAGTTTGTAGTGAAGCCATTTGGGCTGACGAATGCCCCAACAGTCTTCATGGAGTCGATGAACAATATTTTCATCGACTTCCTTGATCAGTTTGTTGTAGTCTTCATTGATGACATTTTGATGTACTCTCGTAGCAGAGAGGAGCATGCCGGTCATTTGAGCACGGTTTAGCTGATTTTGAGGGATGGAGAGCTGTATGCCAAGCTCTCTAAGTGCGAGTTCTGGATGCCAGAGGTAGCCTTCCTAGGACACATTGTCTCCACTAGTGGGATCATGGTTGATCCGACGAAGATCGAGTCTGTTGCTGTATGGACGACACCGATGAACGTCAAGGAAGTGTGTAGCTTTCTTGGCCTAGCCGGTTACTACCGGCGCTTCGTGGAGGGATTTTCTATGATTGCCCATCCACTTACGAATCTTCTGTTTGTATGGACTGATCAGTGTGCCCAGAGTTTTGAGGAGTTGAAGAGGCATTTGACTTCTGCTTCTATCTTGGCATAGTGACGCATACAAACTAGGCTTGGGATGTGCATTGATGGAGAGGGGCAGAGTGATTGCATATGCGTCTCGACATATGAAGACGTATGAGGAGAACTACCTCACTCATGATTTGGAGTTATCAGCGGTAGTTCATGCTTTGATGACATGGAGACATTACTTGTATGGCGCCACATGTCAGATCTTCACAAATCATAAGAGTCTTAAGTATATTTTTACGCAACGGGAGTTGAATAACCGCCAGCGTCGATGGCTTGAGTTGATTAAGGACTTTCACCTTGAGATTCTGTATCATCCAGGGAAGGCGAATGTTGTAGTTGACGCCCTTAGCAAGAAGACGCCTCAAGAGAAGCCGATTGCGAGACTGACAGTTCAGCCTCAACTTCAGAGTATTCTAGCTTGGCTAGAGATGGACATCCAGTTCCCTGATGAGGATGCCTAGTTGCACGCTTGAGAGGTTCTACCTGGTCTTTTGGCTGAGATCCAACAGAAGCAGGGGACCTGCCCGACCTTGATGAGGATCAGAGAGAGGGTGTCTCGTGAAGAGACACCACAGTTGTCCATTGGAGCAGATGGAGTGATGAGGCGCCATGACCGCGTTTGTGTACCTGCTGATACAGAGCTGAGATAGAGGATCTTACAAGAGGCTCACTATACACCTTACTTAGTACATCCATGCACGAGTAAGATGTACCATGATGTGAGACGCTCATATTGGTGGGGAAGGCCGAAGCCTGATGTAGCCAGATTTGTGGCACAGTATGTGACCTGTCAGCAGGTCAAGAAAGAGCATTGTAGACCTGGAGGTGAGCTCCATCCACTGCCAGTACCGCATTGGAAGTGGGAGGATGTCTCCATGGACTTTGTGACCGCATTGAGGCCCAGTAGGAGTTTTTTTGCTATTTGGGTTGTTGTTGACACACTGACGAAGACGGCACGTTTCATTCCTATCAGAGAGACATGAACAGTGAGCAGATTGGCTGAGGAGTACACTAGACAGATAGTGAGACTCCATGGTATACCGAGGACGATCGTGTCTAATCGAGATGGACGGTTTACGTCGAGGTTTTGGTAGCAGATTCAGACTGCTTTGGGGACGAGTCTACACTTCATGATTGCGTTTCACCCCAGACAAATTGTCAGTCAGAGAGGACCATCTAGACCCTTGAGGATATGTAGCGAGCCTGTGTGTTGGATTGGGGACAGGGATGGTCTGATTACCTGCCACTAGTTGAGTTCTCCTACAACAACAATTGGCATGCATCTATAGGGATGGCTCCTTATGAGGCACTGTTGGACGTAGGTGCCATACACCATTATGCTGGGATGAGCCAAGCATGATTAGTGGGATAGCGCCAGAGTAGATTCAGAATGATATGGCTCGAGTAGTGTTGATTAGAGAGAGGATGCTGGCTGCACAGAGTCGCTAGAAGTCATATGCAGATAGGAGGTGTCGACCTCTAATGTTTAGAGTGGGAGCTCATGTTTGGATGAGGGTATCACCAACGCAAGGCGTCAGACGTATTGGTATAAAGGGGAAGCTGAGTCCCCAATATGTCGGTCCTTTCGAGATACTAGATAGAGTTGGGAGGGCAGCCTACAAATTAGCATTGCCTCCGAGGTTAGAGGGTGTTCACCTTGTATTTCATGTGTCTCAGCTGCGGGAGTATATACCAGACCTGAGGCACATTATGGGTTATGATGATTTGGTGGTTGAGATGGACCACACCTTTGCTGAGTATCCTATTGTAGTCCTAGAACGAGGCATGAGACGCCTGCGTTCAAAGGACATTCCCATGTTGCGGATACAGTGCTATCTGAGTGCGATTAGGATTCAGCTGGAGATGGTTCTTTCCTCCATGCTACCTTGATGGACATAGTTTCATTGGAGATGTTATTCCTCCATGTGTTGTATATGAGTATGTTTTGGCTAGAGATGTACTTCCTCTATGCCCTTTGATGTATGTATGGCAAGAGATGTGATTCCTCTATACCTTTGGGTGGCGTTATGGCCTTGTTTTCTGGAGTTGATGATTCCTCCATGTTGGTGTTTTGAGGTTATAGATTGATATAGATTGTGACCTGTTGAACATAGATGTGATACTTCCGATAGAGAGAGTTATACCTCGGCTTATAGGTCCGAGAGGATTTGGGATTTTGCAAGTTTCGGGACGAAACATGCTTTTAGGGGGTGAGATGTCAGAGCCTAAGTTGCTGAGAGTGAGTGCTAAGGGCACAAAGTGTACCTAAACCGCCCTTGCGTGACCCAAAGGCCGCCCCTGCGGTTTGCCTGAGCCGCACCTGCGCCTCCCTGAGCCGCCCTTGGTGTTTAGGGTGTGCTGCAACCGTCTTTGTTGAACCTTGACCCGTGCTTTACACTTTTCCTTCCTTTATAAGTTTCTTCTCTCTCCTTCCTGATTAGGGTTCCTCATTTACAACTTCATCTCCTTCCTCACGTTCTTATTCTCCTCTTCCTTATTTAGATCTCT
Organism: Fagopyrum homotropicum; assembly: GCA_033239125.1. Lineage (NCBI taxonomy): Eukaryota > Viridiplantae > Streptophyta > Magnoliopsida > Caryophyllales > Polygonaceae > Fagopyrum > Fagopyrum homotropicum. The sequence goes on along the minus strand of BSWB01000008.1, from coordinate 57,815,267 downwards.
TCTTGATCTTTGTTTGAGTTTGTGTGAGTTTGAGAGTTCATGAGCCTGGGTTGTTGTGGTTGATGCTTGATTTTGCTGCTATGCTTGTGTAGAGCCAGTCTTGAGGTTGTTTGGTGAGGTTCTTCCTCTGCATAGGTTCAAATTGGTGAGTTCATCTCCCATCTCCTTTTATCTTTCTTCTTTCCTTCTTTCCTTCCTTGCTAGCTTAGGTTCCACAAGTTGGATCTGGTGGCAGCCTTGATTGGCTTTCTTTGATATATATATGTATGTATATGTGTATGTATGGCTGCTGGATGAAGAAGGAGTGAAGAAGATTGTGTGAAGAAGCAAAGAACAGCCGGAAGTGCACCTTCTGCACACCAACCGCCCCTGCGCCACCTTGGACCGCCCCGGTGTCGGCTGACTGCCGCCCCTGTGCCACCTTCTAGCTACCCCTGTGGCCACTTGCACTAGCCTTGCCTTACTCTTGGTTCTGCAGGTGTGTCTTGCTTCTAGGCTTGCTTTTGGATGGCATTGCCTCTTCCATTCCTAGTATGAGAGTGTAGCACCATGCTAGGTATAGATGAGAGTGTTTGGATGATGTATGATCATGTTATGCCTTATACGACTTTTGAGGATTACTAGGTTGTGAGGCTTAGGTTGAGGATGATCCTATGCATCCCTTGGGTCTAGGTGTGATCCCTTTGATTGATAGGAGATTTACATATCTCTATGCCTTGTTATTGGGCAGTGTACCTTTCAAGATTGGAGGTTGATCGTGGTTGAGTGTTATACGAGGTTGAGGTAAGTCCGTTGGACTTACTTATAGTGGGTGTTTGCATGAGTGGTGTGTGCGTTATATGTTTGCTATGATAGCATGTGTTGTCGAGATTACCGACATATGTTTTATGTATAGCCCCGTATGTGTGGCTGTGATAGCCTTTCCCTTTCATCCCACCGTGGAATCTGGGAGGTTCTCTAACGTCAGGCTCCGTAGTATACACGAAGGGCGTAATCCACTCCCATAGGGTACACGGGTTGTGTGATCGACACTACTTCCAGATGGCTAGCTGCCCAGAGGCGAGGATGATACGTTCCTCGTGTCAAATAGTTTCATCTATCTATATATATGTATACAATTTGAGTGAATGACTATCATATAAAGATAATAACTAGGTAAATGTGTGATATCATGCTAATGTGTTTATCTTTCATTATTGTGCTTGTGCTTATGCATTACCTTATATATGTATGGTTAGCTAATGGTTTTATACCATCTTGTGGATGCCCTTGCCGGATAGGCGTTTTGCTGAGTGACCTGGCAGTGTGGCTGGCCGAGGATCTCTCGTACATAGGATGGTTATTTCTTTTGGGGTTGTTTATATTTCCCTCCTGCGTGAGGATGATGTCTTGTTTACCTCTTGTGTGAGGATGTTGTTTTATACTCGGCTATGATCTTGTTTACCCCTTTTGGTTGTATAGTTTATTACGGCTTTATGTATTTGTTTTATATCTGTTAGTTCCATGTTGTAAGGTCCAATGACTTGTTGTCAGGTTAGGGTCAGGATCCATTGTGAGATTCCAAACCAATGTGACATCCCGAGTCTTGCGAATTTGGGGTGTTACATATAGGAATACAGCTAAGGAAGTCCTACGGACTTACCTCAATATCAGAATAACCTCAACCACGATCAACCTCCAACTTGTAGGAATTCACTGCGTAATAACAAGGCATAAAGAGGTATCAAACCTCCTATCAATCAAAGGGATCACACCTAGACCAAAGGGATCCATAAGGATCATAAACAACGTATAACCTCGAATAACATACTAAACCTTAAAGCCACATCAGGGCATACATCCACATCATGATATTATTATCAAACTGTCATGCATAAACTCTAGCATGATTCTAAACCAAAGCCTAAAACAAGGAAGGGAGAGAACTTACAAACACTTGGTAAGTTTTGAGGAGAGGCGCACCCGCGGGAAAGGATAGGCGCGGGGGCAGTGACACAACGCATGGGCGGTGACACCCTTCAACCGCAGGGACGGTACTGTCAGGGTGCGGGGGCAGCCAACAAAGTAGAGGACAATTCTCTGCTTCTTTTCTATTATTCGCTCGATCTCTTCAATTCTTGTGGTGACAAAGCAACCAGCTTCACATATACATAAACATGTCCATCATCAAAGTCTAGGAAAGCCAAACACGAGATTAACTTGTGGGAATTCAACCAAGAAGAAGAAGTAAAAGAAAGAGGAGGAAGGAGAAGAACCTACCACTTGCAGAATAGGACCAAAACTCACAAGGGTGGCCTCTCAGCCATAACCATCATCTAGCTTACACGTTCCTCATCAACTCAGCCCTCGACATACCCATCCAAAGCTTACACTCTTGAAGGAAGATCAAAGAAGATCTAAGGAGAAAACCAAAAAAAGGAAGATAGTGAGAATAAGAACGTGAGGAGAAGAGGAGAAATATGAATGTGAAGGTCTGGAACAAACCCTCTCACAGAGGAGAGAAATGAGACTTATAGGAGAAGAATGCATAAAACAAGACGGCTACAAAGCGGCACCCACTTTGCAAAACGGTGGAGACGACACTGCACCTGCGGGCAAACGAAGGCGCAAGAGCGGGAACCCTAAAAAGACAAAGGCTATTACATCAGATCCCCCTAAAAACGAGTTTTGTCCCAAAACTTGAACAAACCCAAAATCCTCTCGGACCCATATGCCGGGATATAACACTCACTCTATTGGAGGCATAACATCTACAAAATCTAACTCATCCCAAAGGCACATAGGTAAAATATCTCTGGCAACTATGTCCTGAATCACATCATGGAGGAAGAACATCTCCAACAACTATAATCACTATAACAGCATGGAGGAAGAACATCTCCAGCTAACTCACAATTCACTGATGTGGAGGAAGAACATTTCTAGCTGCTACATCACGACGATGGAGGAAGAGCATCTCCATCAAAACACACAATAGCATGGAGGAAGAACATGTCCAACTAACATATCAACAACATGGAGGAAGCACATCTCCGGTAACACAATGATCGCATGGAAGAAGAACATCTCCAACGATCACAATATCATAACCCAAGATATGGAGGTAACATCATCTCCAACATACCTAATCTCGCTCTACAACATGGAGGTAGAACCATTTCTAGGTGGACTATAAAAGTGTCTCTCGAAGGCATGGAAGTATAACCTCTCCAACCATAACATAACTCGTGCTAGCACAACAGGATCAACTAGGATCACACATCACAATCTAGCACGAAAACAATATCACATAATCACATAACCACATCATCATATGACTCACCATATGTAACTAAGACTCCCTCGGTAAGTCTAAAGGTGCAACTATCTCTGCATAAAACTCAGGATAGTTCCTGTGAATACTATCCTCACTCTCCTTTGTGGCCTCCTTAGGTCCTCATCTGGACCATTGTACCCTCATCATCGGAATGTTCTTCGAGTGCAAGCGTCTCATACTTCGCTCTAGGACTACAACAGGATGCTTAGCAAACGTGTGGTCCGGCTCATCCACTAAGTCCTCATAACTGATAATGTGTCTCGGATATGGTATATACTCCCTCAGTTGAGACACATAAAACACAGGGTGAACACCTCTAACCTAGGTGGCAACACAAGATGGTACGCCACCTCATCGACTCGCTCAAGAATCTCAAAAGGGCCGACATATCGGAGACTCAACTTCCCCTTTATGCTGAAATGTCTAACGTCCCGCATCGGAGATACTCTAAGCCAGACATGAGCTCCAACTCTGAACTCTAGAGGTCGACGTCTCTTGTCTACATACGACTTCTAGCGACTCTATGCAACCAATATCCTCTATTTAATCAATGCAATCGGGAAATATCATCCAGAATCTGCTAATGAGTTATACCGCTAATACTGCTCGGTTCATCCCAGCATAAAAGTGTATAGCACCTCCGTCCATACAATGCCTCATAAGGGGCCATCATGACTGACGCATGCCAACTGCTGTTGTACGAAAACTCGAAAAACGGGAGGTGATCTAACCACACCTGTCCCCAGTCTACCACACATGCTCTCAACATATCCTCCAATGTCTGAATGGTCCTCTCTGACTGAGGATGAAAAGCCGTCAAAAAATGAAGGTTCGTACCCAAAGCAGTATGTACCTGCTGCTATGACTGAGAGGTAAAACGTCTATCTCGATCAGACAAAATGGTCCTCGATACTCCATGGAGTCTCACCATCAACCTAGTGAACTCCTCACCTAACCGACTCACCGGCCACGTTCCGAATAGGATGAAACGTGTCGTCTTCGTCAATCTATCAACAATAACCCAAATGGTATCAAAACTCCTACTCGGCTTCAAGCCGGTAACAAAATCCATGGAGAGATCCTCCCACTTCCACTGCGGCACTGGTAGTGGATGAAGCTCTCCTCCAGGTCTACAATGCTCTATCTTGACCTGCTGACAGGTCGTACATTGATCCACAAACCGGGCCACATCGGGCTTCAACCCACCCTACCAAAACGAGCGTCTCACATCCTGATACATCTTACTCGCACCTGGTGCACTGAGTAAGCTTTGGAGTGAACCTCTTGTAGAATCCTCTGCCTCAACTCCCTATCAGACGGAACACAGACGCGCTCGCGGCGTCTCATCAATCCATCAGCACCAATGGTGAACTGTGGAGTCTCACCTCAAAACACATGGTCTCGGATTTGTCTCAATGTCGGGAAGGCCTCTTGTATCTGTTGGATCTCTCCCAACATATTAGGTAGAACCTCTAAAGTAGACACATGGACATCCTCTTCAGGGAACCGAATGCCCATCTCTAGCAACGCTAGGTCTCTCTACAACTAAGGCTGAACTGTCAGACGCGCAATAGCCTTCTCTTGATGCGTCTACCTTCTCAGGGCGTCGGTGATAACATTCGCCTTCCTTGGGTAATACAAGATCTCAAGGTCAAAGTCCTTGATCAACTCAAGCAATCTACGATGACAGTTATTCAATTCCTGCTGTGTGAAAATATATATCAGACTCTTATGGTTTGTGAAGATCTGGCATGTAACTCCGTACAAGTAATGCCTTCAGTTCTTCAAGGCATGAACTACCGCAACCAATTCAGAGTCATGAGTCGGGTAGTTCTCCTCATACGTCTTCAACTGTCTAAATGCATAGGTAGTCACTCTACCTCGCTGCATCAGAACACATCCCAAGCCTAGCTTGGAAGCGTCATTGTAAACCACAGCTCGGATCATACAAAGCGGGTAGTCTTCCTCAACAGGCTAGTAAGTGGTCGGGCAATCATTGAAAACCCTTCCACATATCTGCGTACCTCCTTGACATTTGTTAGAGTCGCCCATGTTGCAATAGCCTCAATCTTCTCCAAATCAACCTTGATCCCTTCGGTGGAAACCACATGACCTAGAAAGGCCACCTCAGACATCTAGAACTCGCACATAGAAAGCTTGGCGTACAACTCTCTATCCTGCAGGACTCGTAAAACTATCCTCAAATTCCCCGCGTGTTCCTCTCTACCACGAGAGTACCCCAGGATATCATCGATGAATACCACTACAAACTGATCCAAGAAGTCGATGAAGATGCCATTCATCAACTCCATAAAGACGAAGGGTGCATTCGTGAGCCCGAACAGCATCACTAGAAACTCGTAGTGATCATATCGAGTCCGAAATGCCGTCTTATGTACATCCTACTCTCTCACCTTCAGTTGGTGATATTTAGAGCGCAAATAAATCTTAGAGAACATAGAAGCTCCTTGTAGCTGATCCAGCAAATTGTCAATACAGGGTAGCGGTTACTTGTTCTTGATGGTCAACTTGTTCAACTCTTTATAGTCCATACACAACCTCGACGATTTGTCCTTCTTCCGCACAAAGAGGACAGGTGCACCCTAGGGAGAAACACTAGGGCGTATGAATCCCTTCTTATCCAACACCTCGAGTAGCTTCTTCAGCTCTAACAACTCGATAGGCACCATACGATATGGGGCCTTCGAGATTGGTCTCGTCCCTGGCTCAAACTCTATACCGAAATCCACGCTCCACTGCGGCGGTAAGCTGGATGGCTCGTCAAAAATGTCGGTAAACTCGCACACTACGGGAATATCTTGTAAAGCTGGACGCTCGCCCTCCTTCATGGCATAACACTAGAGGGCCTCACAACCTTGTGCAATCAGCCTCGCCGATTGGGCTGCGCTGATAATCGTACAAGATTTTCCAAGGTCCAAACTTCGGAAAACGTCAACCAGACCCATCGCGGTAATGACCGACACGGTCCGTTGTTCGCTCCAAAAGGTGTGTGTGCAAAGAAGTAATAAATTTATATCCTTGAATATATACTTAACGATAAGCGAACCCGTAGTGTACGGATCTATCGTAGTAAGGGCTTATATTCCAGAGCCGATCTCAGGGATTTGGTGAGAATAAATTCAGTAAAACAGTCTAACTCAGCAAGCATGCAAATGCAATGATCAAAAGCAAAGACAAGATTATGTAATATGAAGGGGAACGCAGATTCTAGAGATTAAAGTATTCGGTTATGGTTTTGACCCAAAATTTCTCAAAGATATACATTAACAAAGCTGAGGTTGTGAAAGGAAGGTATTCTACGAAGGGATAAATCACCGGGTAAGTCTCACAATCCACTCTCCCAAACCCAAGCTCTTATCACCGGGTAAGTCTCAAGGAACTAAGGAAAGGTACAAGCATTCAAACCAACACACTCACCTAAGGGTACGAAACTAACCATCACCGGGTAAGTCTTAGGTCAACTCTCAAAGGTAGGATGAAGGCACACTCAAACCCTAATAAAGGATAAACCTTTATTTCCTAACACTCATCATCATCGGTAAACAAGCAAATAAATCACCGGGTAAGTTTCATCCTATGCTTGCATGTAAACCCAAAAATGTGCAACAAGGATAGGATTTGACAAACTATAACCTAAACTCAAGATCTGAAAAGTAGTGGATTGTCTCGTGCAATTATTATCGATCTCGGTCGAGATGACTCCAAGAATAGCCCGAGACGGGTTTCGGGTTAGGGTTAACTCAAGCCTTCAGGGTCCACTCACGATAAAGGTTCATTCTTTCATCGTCTATACTACAACCTTCAACTAATCACCCTAGAATCGCAGGGGGTTTAGCCAACAATCATCATTATCAAATCAATCAAATATATATCAAGAATATCAAGAAAAGAAGATCAAGCAATCAACAAAGGTATCTCTATTATCAGCAAGCAAATCAGCAATCGTATCCATAATGTGTTCCAAAAAGTATGATAACAACCCACTAATAACTTCCCAAGAAAATCTCACAATATCTTCTTCCTTGAATCCTAAGCAATCCTTCCTTAGATCTTTTCCTTCCAACAACTGTCTTTCCGTCCGTACGTGATCTCAGGCTCCAGCCTTTCACAGTTCTCGTTCTTAACATTCACCCTAGATTCTTATAGAAGAATTTTAGGTCAAACAATATTTTATTTCCCTTGGGTTGTAGGCCATCGACCTCGATCCAGACCTAGTGGGCCATCTCGGTCAAGGTGCATGTCCGTATCGGTCCGAGGTTAGTGGTGAACTACGTGCATGCCTTCGTTTTTTCAACCGAATCCTTCCTTCATCCTTCCAATATAGTTCCTGCCTTTCTTCTTGTCCTTCCTAATGCTCCATAATGTAGCTCCATAGCTTTGTTATACTTCAACGCTCCATTTTGATCTAAAATACGCCTTATTTCCTACAAATACAATCAAACGTGATATAGACCCCGATTCTTGTAAAGTAAACGAATACGGACATAATCTCCAAGAATATACATTCATGCATACAGAATTATGATGAGAAAACATCAAAACTATATCCGAAATATAGACAATAATTCATGCTATCAAAATACCCCATACTTGCCTCTTGCTTGTCCCCAAGCAAGGTTCAAATCTTAGATACAAGATAGAATGAATTATAATAAGTTATAGATATAGGAAAGTTAATCATACTTCATAGGAGCCAAAGAATGTGTAGCAAACCATACTCGTCAAAATCAATCATGAATAATCAGGTTTAAAACACCAAGTCAAATAAAATGCTCAAGGTCTCAAGGACTTTCAATCAAAGGTCCACAAATGTGTTAGGTATGGAATTTATAAAGTATACTGCGGTGCAAAATCCGGGAAAAGGATAAGAACTTCACAACTTTGAACTCAACTCCATCAATAAATTTTCTTACTTCATTTCAACATATTTCTTTACTTTTCACTTTTTGAGAACATGGACAGAGGTGCACAATAACCGAAGCCTTGGAGGTCAGCTAATCTCAATTTCTCGAGATGCCTCAAACCTTGATGCGCATACCATGACCCGTTAGGACTGTAAATCAATCGGAATTTGGCAATACACAAACACCCGGCTATGTGAATGGTTCCGAGTTACTCATCCTCATGGCTAACGTCCCCAAAAATTTCTGAAATTTCACGTTTTTGAAACCCATTCTGGTCGAGATGCGTACGGAAAATCGAGATGCTAGACCGAGGTAAGCTCTCGTTGTGGTCATCGTGTTTGGCCATAAGCATTTTTGTCGAGGCAAAAGTTTTTTTCAAACCAGTTTTGTACGTTTTTTTGGATCAAAAATCCTGAAGCGAGGCATGTAATGTACCATACAACCATAAAGCATATAAAGTATAAAGTCATAAGGTGAAAAATATTAGTTATTACAGACCCAAGTATCACAAAGCACCCCATACTTAGGACACATCGTCTCGATGGGTAAAATAAGTCTAGAGAAAAGTACTCACAATGTCAAGTGCAGAACCACAAAATAAGAAGAAAAAATAAAGGCTGCAGCTCCGTGGAATCATCATGCATTTGGAGGAGGAGGAGGATGAAATGGGTACAAGGAGGGGTCAAAAGAGTAGCCCATGTGATGCTGGAACTGCAACTCTGTCATCTAGCGTTGATAGTGGTGGCTCACTTGCATCTCTCGCCTCATGGCGCTAATCTCGCCGGTCTGTGTGTCGAGGTGCTCCCCGATATCCGTAGGCAGAGTACGGAATGACTACTCCATATGGCGCATGGGATTTTCAATCCTCTGATGGTCACGGATTGCTAGTTGCTGGTTCGATCTACACCATTTTCTCAATTTTAGAGTTTGATTTCGGTCTGTTCTTGAGGGCATCTTGGTCGAGATTCCTGGGTTCAACCAAGATGGACAACACTTTGATCTAAATCACTATTTTGTAAGTTTCTTCCCCAAATTTCACTACCAATTGCCTCCTAAGGGGTTCCTTGTTTGATTTTAACACAGTAAAAAGCAACAAATCCCAAAATGAACCGAAATCAACCAAAATCAACAAAAGGGAGCTTTCGAATGAAATTACCCGGTTTTTGCAAATTGTGGGGGATTTGAGTGACGATGAATGCCGTAGAAGGAGTTGTTGTGTTGTTCCCTTCGATTTAGAGTCGAAGAACGTTGATAACGAGCAAGAAACAAAGCTTTGGTGAATTAGGGTTGGGTTTCGGTCGAGGCGGCATCGGGAGAGAGGAAGAGTGAGGAGAGAGAATGTTCTTCCCCTTTTTATACCCGTCGGAAAATTCAACTGAATCTTGTTCAAGATAGTTGTTAGTGCTCGAGATGCTTGACCGAGGTGACGCCCTATTGCCTTCATCTCGGTTGGCCCCAGATGGATCTCGGTCGAGACGCATGTCAACATCCGAGATGGCTCTCATTTTCTCCCCTTTCTCGAGTTTTTCGAACCGTGGTTCCGTCCATTTCCTTCCCGAGATGTTCCTCTTGAGTGGTACCTAGGTTCTGTTATCATGGAGACAAAAAACGCGCAAACTAACTAAACTACTCTAGAAAGAAAGGAAGAAATCAATACCTTGGGTTGCCTCCCAAGAAGTGCTTGATTTAAGGTCGCTAGCTGGACCTAACTGTTTATGCTCATGTGTGATGCATAGACGCAATCTCCTTGACCGGATCTATTGTAGTAACGCGCAAACTAACTAAACTACTCTAAAAACTTGTTCGCTCCAAAAGGTTTATGCGCAAAGAAGTCTTAAATTTATATCCTGAATATATACCTAACGATAAGCGAACCCGCAGTGTACGGATCTATTGTAGTAAGGGCTTATATTTCAGAGTCGATCTCAGGGATTTGGTGAGAATAAATTCAGCGAAATAGTCTAACTCAACAAGCATTCAAATGCAATGATCAAAAGCAAAGACATGATTATGTATATATGATTGGGGAACGCAGATTCTACAGATCAAAATATCCAGTTGTGGTTTTGACTTAAGATTTCTAAAAGATATATGTGAATAAAGCTGCGGTTGCGAAGTGAAGGTATTTATGCGATGGGATAGATCACCGGGTAAGTATCACTATCACTCTCCCAAACCCAAGCTCCTATCACCGGGTAAGTCTCAAGGAACTAAGGAAAGGTACAAGCATTCAAACCAACACAATCACCTAAAGGTACAAAACTAACCATCACCGGGTAAGTCTCAAGTTAACTCTCAAAGGTAGGATGAAGGCACATTCAAACCCTAATAAAAGATAAACATTTATTACCTAACACTCATCATCATCGGTAAACAAGCAAAGAAATCATCGGGTAAGTCTCATCCTATGCTTGTATGTAAACCAGGAAAGGTGCAACAAAGATAGGATTTGGCAAACTATAACCTAAACTCAAGATCTGCAAAGCAGTTGATCATCTCTTGTGGTTCTTATCGATCTTGGTCGAGATTACTCCAAGAACAGCTTGAGATGGGTTTCGGGTTAGGGTTAACTAAAGCCTTCAGGGTCCACTAACGATAAATGTTCATTCATTCATCGTCTATACCACAACTTTCAATTAATCAACCTATAATCGCAAGTGGTTTAGCCAACAATCATCATTATCAAATCAATCAAATATATATCAAGAATATCAAGAAAAGAGGATAAAGCAATCAACAAAGGTATCTCTATTATCAAAGCAAGCAAACCACCAATCGTATCAGTAATGTCTTCTAGAAATTATGATAACAACTCACTAACAACTTCCCAAGAAAATCTCACAATCTCTTCTTCCTTGAATCTTGAGCAATCCTTCCTTAGATCTTTTCCTTCCAACAGCCGTCTTTCTGTTTGTACGTGATCTCAAGCTCTAGCCTTGCACAGTTCTCGTTCTTAACATTCACCCTAGATTCTTATAGAAGAATTTTAGGTCAAACAATATTTTATTTCCCTTGGGATGTAGGTCATCGACCTCGATCTAAACCCAGTGGGCCATCTCAGTCGAGGTTTATGTTCGTATCGGTCCGAGGTCAGTGGTGAACTACGTGCATGCCTTCGTTTCTTCAACTGAATCCTTCCTACATCCTTCCAATATAGTTCTTGCCTTTCTTCTTGTCCTTCCTAATGCTCCATAATGAGCTCCATAGCTTCGTTAGACTTCAATGCTCCATTTTGATCCAAAATACGACTTATTCCCTACAAATACGACCAAACATGGTGTAGACCTCAATTCTTGCAAAGTAAACGAATAATGACATAATCTCCAAGAATATACATCCATGCATGCAATATTATGATGAGTTAAAACCATATCTGAAATATAGACAATAATTCATGCTATCATCCGTCTACCAATATCAAGAACCGCACCATGACGATTCATCTAATCCATCCCTAAAATGACTTCCTCATGTTCTAATGATATGACAAAGAACTCAACAAGCAACACATGAGTCCCTAAACGAATGGGACAATCACATATGTCGGGGGTATCTCGGACCCTACTACCATCGGGAAACCCTATAATAAAGGGTATCCCCTCTATCGTATCTAAGGCCAAACGCTCAACGCATGCATAGGAAATATATGAGTGCATAGCACCCGTATCAAAAAGAACTCGAACAGGTAAACCATTAATACAAATGGTACCTGTAGCGACATGCGTTGGCGGCTCCTCAACACTCCGCAACTCAAAAATGAGAGCTTGTGTTCCTCTAGCATCTGTGGTGCCGCCGCCATGGCTTCTGCCTCCACTCGGCCCTGGTATAGAACCTTGAGTAGCCGATTGATCTGGGGCTCGATGCAGCTGCCCTTGATACGGAGACGTCCTCTAACTGCCCTCAACAACATTGAATTGGAAGGGGAAGAACCTTGTTGAGATGACGACTTGCCCTGACGGTAATAAACAACTCGATGACCTGGCTTGCCACATGAGAAGCAGGTCACTAGCGGTCGTGGGCACTCAAGCCACATATGTCCAGAATCTCCATAGTTGAAGCACTGTCGTCTCCTCTCTATAACATGTGCAGTGGATGGATAACTCTGGCGTCTTTGGCACCGTCTCGAACCTGACGCTCCAACACCACCATTGGTCTGACCAGTCCTCTGCCTCTTCTCAAACCGCCGGTCTGAGAAGTTCTCCAATGCCCAGCTCACCCTCGCTCATAAGACAAGGCTTTGTCCTAATAATCAGTCAGGGAATCACAATGGAAACCCACCATGTAGGAACGGATACTATCCCTAAGTCTGCGGGAGAATAAGTACACATGATTGTCCTTTGGAGGTGCAGTTGGACCCAGTAACGCCGGCTCCTCGTGGAACTTCTTGATCGCCTCGGATACTAGAATGTCCTCGAAACCGGCCTCAATAAAATCCTACAATTTCTCCCTCCTCAATGAGGCAGGGCATAAACACTCTCTAATTAAGCTCCTCATGTGATCATAGCTGGTGGCTTGACTCCGCATGGGCCTCCACCACTGCTGAGCTAAGTCATGGAATAGTATTTGTACTAACTCTATCTGTCTATGCTTTGGACATTTGATAGACTCAAGGGCTGAGTCTACGTGCTCAATCCACAACTCGACCTCCAGGCCCACCTTCCCAGTGAAAGGGGGTACTCCCATCTGGTGAAAGCCTTCAACCAGGAATTAGGTTGCGGTCCTCTAGGCTCCTCCTGCGCTCTAGCAGTCTCAGTAACTCATGCCGGTATGACAGGCACCTGGGTAGCTCCCTAGGACATCTCAAAAGATCCCACATGTGTTGGTAGATTCGGGGCACGTCTACTGTTACACTAAGATTGTGTAGCACAAAAGTCTTAAATTTATAACTGGATATATTTTTCCTAACTCCTAGCGAACCCACAATGTATGGGTCGTTTTGTAGTAAGGATAGTATTCCGAGGTCGAACACAAAGACTAAGGTGAAATCGAATCAAATAAGTGACTAAGGATAGTGTAAATCTAGTCTAAGAAAAGAGAAAGGAATAAAGAAAAGCAAATCACAATGTTTTTGGATTGGTTTTGTGATGATCAAGCAAGGATTACAAATCATGCAAGATTGACAAATCAAATGAACAACTAAGCTAGCAACAAAAACAAGCAAAACAAACACGAGATATGTGATCAAAGAGATAAAAGCGGATTCTAGGGGTTAGGAATTCCGGTTATGGCATTGGACTCAAGCTTCTAATCAACCTTGGACTAGCTATGGTATGTTGGGAAGGAATGTTTCTCAAATGGGATCAATAACCGGGTAGGTCTCATGATCCACCAATCCTGCAACTAAGGTCCTATTACCGGGTAAGTCTCTAGGAGCCTAAGGTTGGGTAATCTACACAAACCGGATTGCTATCTAGGGGTCTAACCTCTCCTTACCGGGTAAGTCTCGGAAAGGCAAGTCCTAAATATCAATCCTAGCACATTCAGTCCAATAGCGGCTTATGAGGCTCACTACTACCTAGAGTTCATTATCATCGGTATCTAAGATCGAGAATTACCGGGTAGGTCTCTTCTCTCACTTAGTTTACCAGCATTAGGTCACCCTAGGCTAGGTTAAGCTTAATAAACTCTAGGATTTCAACAATCTAACATCCTAACATTCAGATTTATCAATACAAGCACAACAGAACAAAAGCACGGGCTGATAATCAGAACCACGGTCGTGGTTATGCTAGAACAAGCCGTGATTTGAAATAACAGTTAAGTTCGAGCAAGGAAATCATCCAAGGTACACGTTAAGTCTATTCTATCATAGTCCAATCCATATCCATCATTCCATTACCCTAGAATTGCGTCTATTTAGCCAACAACATGTATTTTAACAATCAAACTCATCAAGCATACTTTCATGGCTTCCATAGCAAGAAAATGAAATGAAAGAGTAATGAAACAAGTAGAACAAGAAAACCAAGCTGAATGTATGTTAAGAAAGACTTACAACCCTTCAAAAGAAGGTTCAAATTGTTCCTTACAAAGCGTTGCAAATATCTTCAATAAGTTCACTCAAAAATCACTCAAAAACTCTAAAAACACTAAGACTAATGTTCTTCTTCTCCAAATGATAGTGTTTTTGCTCCCCTCCAAGAGTAGCCTCCAATGGAATGTTGTGTAAGGAGAGAATGAGGGAGAGGATGTGTAAGAGAATCAGCCTGCAGGACCACTTAAATCCTCCATCAAGGGCAAGAGTCGGTTATGGAGATCGTCGGACAGTTTCACAGCTGTCAAGAGAGAATCACGGTCAGAACCACTGGCGTGGAATCTGGGTCTGGACCGTGGTTTTGATTAGACAACTCTCTTTTGATAGTTAAGCCATGAGTTGGTGCAAGACATGCAAAAGAGAGTCCTCACAATGTAAAAATGGCGTTGCTTTGGTATTTTGGTTAACTCATGTGGAGTGATGGTGGATGATCAATCAAAGGTGGTAGAGAGCTCTTGATGTTCATTATGGCGTCAGACCCGCGCTAAGCACCGCTAGCCGTCCAAGCCCCACGTCCGCTCCTCCCACGTTTAATGCGGGATCATCATCATCACCTTCCTCATGCCTTGCAAGGCTTCCATGCTACTTAAACTCTAGCACACAAACAACAAACACACAAACACACCAAAACAAAAACTGGAAAAAATTAAAACCAAAACAAAAACGAAAAGGGAAAGACATGTACCAATGGGTTGCCTCCCATTAAGAGCTTCTTTAAGGTCATTAGCTTGACCAAACTCGGGGGCGTTTCAATCAAGGTGAAGTAGGGCAATCATATCCACTGGAGCTTCCGGGTATACTTCTTCAAACGGTGCCCATTCACCTTAAAGTCTCCACAATGCTCCCCATCTATCTCAACCGCTCCATGGGGGAAGACTTTCCTTACCACATAAGGACCCGTCCATCTTGACTTTAGCTTTCCGGGGAAGAGCCGTAGCCTTAAGTTGAAGAGAAGGACTAAGTCACCTTCACTCAACTCCTTCGGGATGAGACGTTTGTCATGCCAACGCTTGGTCCTTTTCTTGTAAATCCGGGCGTTTTCATAGGCATCCAACCGGCTCACCTTAAGAGCATTGATGTCTAGCAATCTCTTCTCACCGGCTTCCTTGAGGTCAAAACTTAGCCACCTTATGGCCCAGTACGCCCTATGCTCCATCTCCACCGGAAGGTGGCAAGACTTGCCATAAACCAACTTGTAGGGAGTGGTGCCAATCGGTGTCTTGAAGGCGGTTCTATAAGCCCACAAAGCATCATCGAGCTTCATAGCCCAATCCTTTCTTTTCCTAGAAACCGTCATCTCAAGTATCCCCTTTATCTCCCGGTTGTAGATCTCCACTTGGCCACTAGTTTGAGGATGGTAAGGTGTGGCCACCTTATGAGTCAACCCATACATAGCCAAAAGTGTCCCAAAGTTCCTATTGGTGAAATGCTTACCTCCATCACTTATGATCACTCTTGGTGTTCCAAACCTAGGGAAGATGACTCGGTTGAAGAACCGCACCACAACTTTGGCATCATTTGTGGGAGAGGCGATTGCCTCCACCCAACTCGACACATAGTCCACTGCCAATAGAATGTATAGGTTGCCACATGAAGAGGGGAATGGCCCCATGAAGTCCACACCCCAAACATCAAATATCTCAACCTCTTGTATGTTGTTCAAGGGCATCTCATTCCTCCTTGAGATGTTGCCTGTCCTTTGGCAAGCATCACATGCCACTACAAAATTCTGCACATCCCTAAACAAGTTAGGCCAATAAAAATCGGATTGCAATACCTTTGCACACGTCTTGTGTGAGCTAGCATGGCCTCCACATGGCAAGGAGTGACAATGGAGGATCACATTCTCCACCTCATCCTCCGGAATGCACCTCCTAAAGACTCCATTTGGTCCTCTCTTGAACAAGAGAGGCTCGAATAGTAATGCCTCACATCCTTGACGAACTTTTTCCTTTGGGCATATGACAAACCGGGTGGCACCTCTTCACAAACAAGGTAGTTCACTATGTCCGCATACCATGGCACACCCCCTCTAGACACTTGAAGTAAGCATTCCTCCATCATTTGCAATTGCTCATCCCGGAATGAGTCATCAATCAGGATGTCATCTCTCTCAATCTCCAATGGTGGTAGCCTACTAAGATGACCCGCCACTGAATTTTCAGAACCCTTCTTGTCCCGAATTTTCAAGTCAAATTCTTGGAGGAGAAGGATCCAACGAATCAAGCGAGGCTTGGAATCCTTCTTTGTGAGGAGATAACGGATCACAGCATGATCCGTGTACACAATGACCTTGGCTCCAACAAGATATGACCGGAATTTCTCAAAGGCATACACCACCGCTAGCAACTCCTTCTCGGTTGTGGCATAGTTGAGTTGGGCATCATCTAGCGTCTTGCTAGCATAATAGATGGCATGTGTAAGCCCATCTTTCCTTTGTCCAAAAACAGCCCCAACGGCCACATCACTTGCATCACACAATCCGGAGGTTGCATGATAGGGGCGGAGAACAAGGCATTCTTCAACCTACAAAATGCTTCAAGGAAATCCTTGGAGAAAACAAACTCAACATCTTTCATTAGTAGGTTAGTGAGAGTGAGGCTTAGAAATTTTAGAGAAGTCCTTTATAAACCTCCGGTAAAAACCCGCATGCCCTAAGAAACTCCTTACCCCCTTCACCGAGGTAGGTGGTGGGAACTTCTCTATTGTTTCTATCTTTGCCCTATCAACCTCAATGCCTCATTGAGAAACCAAATGTCCCAACACAATGCCTTCACTCACCATGAAATGGCATTTCTCCCAATTCAAAACAAGGTTAGTTTCCTCACATCTTTTCAACACCAAAGACAAGTTAGCTAAGCAATCATCAAATGAAGATCCATACACCGAGAAATCATCCATAAACACTTCCATAATGTTCTCAATATATTCAGAAAAAATAGCCATCATACACCTTTGAAAGGTGGCGGGTACATTACACAACCCAAATGGCATTCTCCTATATGCAAATGTTCCCCAAGGACATGTAAATGTTGTTTTCTCTTGGTCATCGGGGTGAATAGGGATTCGGAAGAACCCACTATAGCCATTTAAGTAACAAAAGTGTGAATGTTGAGCTAATCTCTCTAGCATTTGGTCAATGAAGGGAAGAGGGAAGTGATCTTTCTTAGAGGCAACATTAAGCTTCCCATAGTCAATACACATTCTCCACCCCGTAACCGTCCTGGTTGGGATTAGTTCATTGTTCTCATTAGTTACTACGGTCATACCACCCTTCTTAGGAACAACATGTACGGGACTAACCCATTTACTATCCGAAATCGGGAAAATGATTCCCGCATCCAGCAATTTAAGGATCTCTTTCTTGACTACTTCTTTCATTATAGGGTTCAATCTTCTTTGAGATTCAATTGAAGGTTTATGATTATCTTCCATCAAGATTTTATGCATGCATAAGGAAGGTTTAATGCCAACTAGATCATCAATAGGGTAGCTTATAGCTCTCCTATGCAATCTTAACTCATGCAACAATCTATCAAGTTCATCATCAATCAAAGATGCATTAACAATCACCGGATAAGTAGAATTTGCACCAAGAAAAGCATACTTTAAATGAGAGGGGAGGTGATGCGCTCTTCGTCAGTTGAACGCAAGGATCCGCCGGTGTTGTTCCTCCATCAGCTTCTTTTGTGTATTTTCGATTTATATGGATATGCCAAGCAAGGAATCGTCTAGCCTCGCACCTTGGATCTCCTTGGCTCGAGATCTTCCTTCCTCAGAATCTCACTTCGGAAATTGGATCTCCTTTGTCCTCCTAGCCTCGCACCGTAAAGACACCACTCGGCCTCTCACCTTATGGGTTTCGAAACTTTGGCCTCTCACCTTAGTCTCTAAGTTTGTTTTTCTCAAAGTGAAAACACAACTTTTGATTGACTCAACTTCATAATCTGCTTAAAACGTGTGTAGGAGAAAGCCTTATATGGGCTGAAAATTCAGCACCAACTCCCCACAATAATAACTTACAAGTAGTTCAAGAGTTGTGCATTAAATGAAGGCAAACCAAGGGTCTTTCAACCAACAACTTCAAGCAAATAAATGGCCTAAAAACCATAAATATGGCCGGCCAATTAAAGCTTCAAGGATCAAAAACATGGCTGAAAAGAATCCCAAATAAAAGTGGTTTTAATCCCTTGAAATAAAAATCAAGCATGACACATAAAAAAAAAAGTTACGTCTAAGGTTTTAAAGTGATCCGGCATCCTCAATCGCCTCAAGTATGTTCACTAAGTGATAGTCATGAACGTTCTCAAATGTCGGGGCTCCGAAAGGGTGGTAGATCAAAGTGGTTTGGCCTAGCATGCGGGCTCTAGCTCGAGTGATAGGTGGTGTTAATCTTGGTGCTGTCACATTGGTCTCGTTGCTTAAGTCCGGTGGGCTCACATCATCCCCCTCCTTCTTGGAAAGGATTCGACCCCGAATCCGCCAACTCGTTCTCCGCATCCTCGACCTCATCACCTACATAAAAAGGAGATAAATCAGAGACGTTAAACACATTATGGACACCATACTTAGTGGGAAGCTCAATGCGATATGCGTTAT
This sequence comes from Fagopyrum homotropicum, assembly GCA_033239125.1. Classification (NCBI taxonomy): domain Eukaryota; kingdom Viridiplantae; phylum Streptophyta; class Magnoliopsida; order Caryophyllales; family Polygonaceae; genus Fagopyrum; species Fagopyrum homotropicum. Next base: position 57,796,393 of record BSWB01000008.1, on the reverse strand, counting down.
CGTTAATCTTCTCGAGGACCCGGAAAGGACCATCCGCTCGTGGGTTGAGCTTAGATTGCTGAATAGAAGGAAAGCGATCCTTCCTCAAATGGACCCACACGAGGTCTCCCTCCATGAAGAGCATTTCCCGGCGCCCTTTGTTGGCTTGGTTGACATATTGCTCGGTATGTTTTTCTAATTGGATTCGGACCCGCTCATGCAAATCTTTCACAAACTCAGCTCTAGGTTGCCCATCCACATCAACAGGTTGCGGAGCCGGTTGAGGAGTCAAATCCAGCGGAGTAAGAGGATTCTTGCCATAAACAATTTCAAAAGGGGACTTCTTGGTCGCCGAATGAATAGCCCTGTTATATGCAAACTCTACAAAGGGCAAACAATCCTCCCACCTGCACAAGTTAGTATCCATCATAGTACGAAGCAAAGTGCCAAGAGTCCGGTTTACTACTTCAGTTTGTCCATCCGTTTGGGGATGACAAGAAGTCGAAAAACATAACTTCGTCCCCATCTTGGCCCAAACTGTCTTCCGAAAATAGCTAAGGAACTTAGAGTCTCGGTCCGACACAATTGACCTAGGTATCCCATGCAGCTTAACAATATGCTCAAAGAAAAGGTTAGCCACATTTGACGCATCATCAGATTTACTACAAGCAATAAAATGCGCCATCTTAGAAAACCTATCAACAACCACAAAAATGGAATCATGTCTCTCCTCGAATGAGGTAATCCTAGGACAAAATCCATGGAAATGTCTTCCCAAGGAGAGTTAGCAATAGGCAAGGGTAAGTATAATCCATGAGGGTTAGCCCTAGACTTAGCCTTACGACAAGGTATACAACTAGCACAACATTTCTCAACATCACTTCTCATCTTAGGCCAATAAAATTGTTCCCTCAATATGCCTAAAGTCTTTGTAACCCCAAAATGACCCATCAATCCCCCTCCATGGGCCTCTAAAACAATCAAAGCTCTCAAAGAACAAATACGCAAGCATAACCTAGAAGCTTTAAACAAATATCCATTATGAATGTAATAACTACTAGCATGAGAATCACTACTAGAGCGCAAACAAAGCGCAAAAATGTCCCGGAAGTCCACATCAAGAGCATATAAATCACGAATCAGTCCAAAACCCAAAACACATGCATCTAAAGAAGATAGAAGTGTGTACCTACGAGATAACACATCAGCTACGATGTTGTCCTTTCCTTTCTTGTAGCGCACAACATATAGAAAAGCCTCAATATATTCCACCCATCGTATATGGCGTTTGTTCAACTTCACTTGTCCTCTCAAATACGTCAACGACTCGTGGTCAGAATGTATAACAAATTCACGAGGTAGAAGATAGTGCTCCCAAACCTAGAGGATCCAAACCAAGGCATATAACTCCTTGTCATAAGTAGGGTAGTTCAAGGCGGCTCCTCCCAGTTTCTTGCTAAAGTATGCCACGGGACGTCCCTCCTGCATCAAAACTCCTCCAATCCCGATTCCCGAAGCGTCACACTCTATCTCGAAAGTTTTCGAGAAGTCCGGAAGCACAAGAACGGGGGCATGGGTCAGCCGCTCTCTAAGTATCATAAAGGACTCCTCTTGAGCGGATCCCCACTCAAATCGCACGCCCTTCTTGGTCAATTCGGTGAGGGGGGCGGCAATGGTGCTAAAGTCCCGCATGAACCACCTATAGAACCAGGCAAGTCCAAGAAAACTATGTATGTGAGGAACCGTAGTAGGACATGGCCATTCTGATATTGCCTTGGTCTTCTCTTCATCCACTTGCAAGCCTTCCTTCCCTACCACAAAACCCAAAAAGACCACAAATTCAGAGCAAACATGGCATTTCTTAAAGTTTACAAACAATTGTTGTTCTTTAAGCACAAGAAATACACTTCTCAATTGTTCAACATGCTCTTTCAACGTCCGACTATAAACTAAGATGTCATCAAAATACACCACAACAAATTTACCTAAGAAAGCACGTAGGACATGGTTCATTAGGCACATAAAAGTATTAGGTGCATTCGTTAATCCAAAAGGCATTACAAGACACTCATATAATCCATACTTAGTTTTGAAAGCAGTTTTCCATTCATCACCCTCATGCATCCTAATCTGATGATAACCACTTCTAATTTTAGAGAAAAGAGTAGCACCGTGAAGTTCATCTAACATATCATCAAGACGAGGAATAGGATGCCGGTACCTTACAGTTATTTGGTTGATGGCACGGTAGTCGACGCACATCCTCCAACACCCATCTTTCTTGGGTACCAATAACACAGGTACATCACATGGACTCAAGCTCTCCCAAATGTATCCCTTACTCAAAAGATCCTCCACTTGAGCTTGTAGCTCCTTTGTTTCCACTGGGTTAGCTCGATATGCAGGCCAATTTGGAATGGTTGATCCGGGTATGAAGTCAATCTGATGTTTTATGCCTCGGATAGGGGGTAGTCCCAGGGGAATCTCTTCGGGCATAATCTCCTTGAATTCCTCAAGTAGTTCTGAAATACAAGAAGGCAAAGACAGATCATTAGCTTCCATAGTAGATAAAGCTGTTACACAAACAAGAAGGAAGCAAATATCCCCCCTTTGTAGGGCTCGACGGGCGTCGTGTAGCCGTGCGGTTAGTAGGATCTTGGGGTCGGATGCTGTTTCAAGAACCATCTTAGTCTTCCCCTTTGTCCTTACGGCCTCAACTTTCTCCAACCTCTTCCTTTCTCTACACATGTGGTCTTCCATGATCTCGGATGGGCTGAGAGGCATGAGTTTTACTTTCTTCCCGGCCATGGTGAAGAAGTATATGTTGGTGTAACCATCATGAAACACCCTTCGGTCAAACTGCCATGGTCTCCCAAGTAAGAGATGGCAAGTTGTGATTGGAAGCACGTCACAAACAACGTCGTCTTGGTATGGTCCGATTGCAAAGTGAACAAAACATTGCTCCTTGACTTGAAGGGAAGCGTTGGTGTTGAGCCATTGGAGCGAATAAGGTTGTGAGTGCGCCTTCGTTTTGAGTCCTAGGTGTGTAACGACCTCCTGACTAACAATGTTACAGTAAGACCCACTATCAATAATAATAGTAAACAATTGTCCCGAAATTAAACAATGAGTGATAAAGAGATTCTCCCTTTGTGAGACATCGGGAACAAGTTCGCTTGCTTGTAAGGCCTTTTTTGTGACAAGGTAGAAATCTCCCACAGGAGCAAGAGCTTCAACTTCAATACCTTCTATGAGTGGAGCTACTGTTTCATAGTCATCTTCGGATTCATGATTCTCGGTGACCTCTTCCCCAAATGCATTAAATAAAACCTTACGGGGATTAGGGCACTCCCGGGCATAATGACCATGCTCATAACACTTGTAACACCTCACTTCTCTAGTCCGGCTCGTTTATGGTGTTGATGGGATACTTGGAAGAGGGGCACTAGGGTTAGAGGCGGAGGTGGCCTTGGGAACTACTGTTGGAGATGAACCGGTTGTGTGGGTAGGATGAGTATTTCGAGAGGGTTCAGTGGATTCATGACTTGTCCCTCTTCTTGTTGATCCGGATGCCTTACGTTTTTGGATGACATTATAGGCATGGGTCGCATGGTGAAGGGCATCAGTTAAGCTTGTGTGTCGGAGTTGTTCAACTATTTCAGACACATCGGGGTTAAGTCCAGATAGGAACTTGGATAGGATATAGTCGTCAGGCTGTCGGGTTACCGATCTCTGAAGGAGAGTTCTCAACTCTTTGTGGTACTCGTCGGGAGTTCGGTTACCTTGACGTAGCCTTTCAAGTTTGAGCAACAATTGTTGCTTGTAATCCGAAGGTATAAACCGAGCAAGCATCCTTCTACGGAGTTCAAACCAGGTGTTGATGCGCGGCTGTTGATGTGCCTCCACATATTCCAATTATTCCTGCCACCAAGTTGGAGCAAAATCAGCAAAATGAATAGTAGCAGCTTCAATCTTTTCATACTCGTTAAAATCATAATAACGGAAGACTTATTCAGCCTTAGTCTCCCACTCAATGTAGGTCTCCACTTCTGCAGTTCCAGTGAAGTTTGGAACATCCACTTTTGATCCATGGTAACGCCTCCTATTGCGGTGATCACGATTGTCTTCATCGTCCGAGTCATCGTGTCGAGAAGCTTGACTATGGTCCCGGTTTCTGTTCCGGTCTCTATATCGGCGTCTATCTTGGTTTTTGCTCCCATGGCTATTCACACTCCTACTCCTATCCCGGTGTTCGCCCCTAGAGGTGTGTGCAAATAAGTTTTAAATTTATAAAACTAGAATCAAGCAGCGAACCCGCAGTGTATGGATCGACGTAGCTAAGCAAGAATTCCAGAGTATCGAACACAGGGATTTGGGTGGGAAACAAATTCGATTGCAGGTTATCAAGCGAGTAATTATGAGAGTTTTGCAAATATTGGGAAAACAACAATCCTAAAGATCCAGGTATCCAGCTGTGGCAATCGATTCAAGATATACTTAATGATGTAAAGACAGAGTTGAGATATGCAAAGGTATACTAATGTAAGATAATCGTACGGTGAAGTTCCAAAAACCTTATGTAACTCACCTACAAGGCACTCTCTATACAGGTGGTTGAGGCTCAATATAGAAAGATTCTAAAGGTGAGAATTAGTGTCAAATACCCAAACTTGTAACCCAAGGATCAAGACTAACTTAACCGATTGAGGTTGTGACACTCACAATCGAGGTAGAGGTTGTTGAGGCTTCACTACCACCTAGAAAAGACAAGTCTAAACTAAGTTAAAGCAAATCTTTAACTTTGGATTAAAGTAAAAGCAAGTTCGTAGACTTAAGGGAAATTACGGTTAGTTCTTGAGGTTCCACGGCCGTGGACTCAAGAACAGGCCGTAATTTAGGGTTGTCGGCGATTCTCTCTAACTCTCAGGGTCTAATCTGTTTGCGATCGATCTATCATCATCTAAGCCACAACTATCAACCTTTCACCTTAGAATTGTTAAGGGTTTTTAGCCAATAACAGTCATGTTGATATCAATTCAAGAATTAGAAGATAGAAAGATGAAAACTTTCAAGAACTTTCAATAATCTCCAAACTAATCTCAAGGTCACAAAGAGAACAAGTATTGTCAAAGGATTCAAAGTAAAACAAACAATCACAACCTTAGGAAAGAAGGGAAAACGGGATGTCAATCCGTTTTCCAAATCAAACCTAAACAAGAAGAGAGATCTTCTTGCAAAATCTTCCGAAAACTTCGATCTTCCGCCAATCCGGAGATCTCAACAGCAATCTCCACCAAAAGTGCGAGATTAGGGCAATTCCCAAATACGACCTTCGATCTCCAAAGAGATGTCGATGCTTCCAAGCAAGGGCTCAACGATCCTTCCCGCGGATGACGGATGTAAGCGTGCCTAAATGAGGGTAAGCGGGGATAAGCGATGATTGCGATGATTGCGATCCTTGCGATCCTGACGGAATCTTGCTTCGTCCGTCTTTTTATAGTGTAGGGCAAAATGTCGGCCCAGCCCAATCTTAAAAAGATCGTGGCTTCAAAGTGTGGCGAAAAGATTCGCCAAGATCACGGTCGTGGAAGTGTTCCACGACCGTAATTTAGAGTGTGGATATAAATACGGTTTGCACCATATGTTCCACGGCCGTGTAAGTTACTGGAATGCATCACGCCTCTCTTGCAGGGTTCCACGGCCGTGGAACTGAACGTGGTTCGTAGTACGGCCGTATTTTAGAGCGTGGTGTAGGGCAAGAACGTAATTCTTCCCTAGCCTCGTGCATTCCTCAAGCTAAAACTCAAATTTGCTTCCAAAGAATGTCCTCAATCTATGGACATATCAACTCAACTCTCCTTTGCTCGATTCCGTTCCGAAATAGCTCCAAATCACCTATAATCAACATAGAACTAGTGTAGACATCCATATCGACAATATAGGTAATACTAGCTCACATATGCACAAAGTTCAATCAAAGACTATCGATATGAATCAAATATGTTTAGAAAACGTGCCTAAAATATCACAATAATTCATGCTAACACCCGGCCTCTAGGTGGTCCCTTGTTACTTCCTCCTTGACTTTGTTCAGGTGGGACGGGAGGTAGTCGCCTTAGAAGTTCCGCGAATTGGGCTTCAAGGCGGTCAATATGTGGGTCAGCTTGATTGATCCCATTACCATTTACGGATGCCATCCTGCTTTTGGACTACAAAACAATCAAAGAAACAAACAAAAACAAGTGTCCAAAGGTATAACAAAACCAAGTGTTCATACGCAAAACCAAAAGTAATAAAAAATGCCGATTTCGTGACCGAAACGGTGTCGGATGGCTAAAAAGCCCTTAGGTCACGGCAAAGCGGTGAGTTGGACTCGGAGGCCCGTTTCCCTTCTCGGAAAGGTATAGAAATCGTAATTCTGAGTTCGGACGCCTTTTTTCCGCAAAACCGCAAAACCAGCCGTTTTTCACCTTTTCGAGATTCTTCGCCTATCACACAAAACAAACTCAAAGGCAAAGGTTAGAGACAAAAACGTTCTCTCTCTCTCCTCTCTCAAGTGTATTTCTCCTCACATTCAATCAAGTGTTTGATAGTGTTTGGGTTCACACAACTCCCCTTTTCCTTTGCTTCGAGGCAAAGCTCCCACTCTCCTTTTCCAATGCACTAGGCAATGCCCTCCACTCAAATATTTCACTTAGTAACAAAATTCCGCAAGATTTCAAGATAGTTCACAAGATAAGCAAGGTACGCAAAGATGCAATATAACTTTAGAAAAGCAAACACAAAGGGCAACACAAGCAACAACAAATACGAGCCTTCCGGCAAGTATTTACTTAGTCCCTAACAAGTAGTTAGTCAAAGCAATAACAAGAGTTTACCCCAAAACGTGCGGGTTGTGTTTTGGATGGCTAGAACACTGAAGAACAACTTTGATAACAATTTCAAGAACACTCTCAAAGACAATTTTGATTTCAACGAAAATACTCAAACAACTTTTCTTTTCTTTTCTTTTCTTTTCGGTTCGTTTTTTTTTTCTTTCTTTTTGCTTTTCTTTTCTTTTCTAGTCGTTTTTTTTACTTTACTGGATGATATAAGATATGCTTTTTTTTTTTTGAATAAAAGGTCAACAAAATCTCTCTAAAGACTCACACAAAAAAGAAGATTGTAAGCACCAAAAATTTTGGGGAACTACTCAAAATTGCAAAAACTAAAAACAAGTTTAGGTAAGCAATTCGTACCCCGAAAGCTTGAGGAGCTCGCTGTAATACCCGAAATTTTTATTCCGTTTAATCTCGAATCAAATCGGACTTTGAGCCGTTGACTGTTTCCCATTCTATCTAGTATTTCTTCCTTCACAAATTTTATTATTTTATGTAGAATTTAATTCACATAAAATGATAAAATTATATCAAGCACTAATTCTTGTATTATGTATTATTTTATGTAGAATTTCATTCACATAAAATGATATATTTATATCAAACCCTAGTTATTATAATTCATTCTTACCGATGACTTTAACGAGATCATGACAAGTTGTGACGAGATCATGAGTAAGATGAGACGAGGCCATGACAAAGCCCGACAAATATGTGACAAACTCATTCATGGGCCTGACAAGGCCATGACGAGTTTTGACAGATTTTTGACAAACATTTAAGCCCACCTTTCTTGCCTTACCTCAGCCCACTTTCTCTCTTGTTTTCAGCCAGCCCAGCGCTGCCTTGCTACAGGCCATGCCATCCAGATTACTTGGCTCAGTTGCTCCCAGACCAATAAGGAGATGGTACCTGCTGCCCTTTCCTCTCGCACGATCTTCAGCCGTTACATTCTATAGCTGGCTCTCGCTCTCCTATCTTGAAGATCCTCACGCAAACGCCAGGAAGACAACAACCTCCAACGCTCCCAACCCCTGCAACTAGTGTCTGGAGTGTGCAATTATCGATCGCTCCAAGCAGTCTGCATCGACGCCGGCACTGCTCAAGGACACCGCCACTGACGTTTCACTGCAGAGCAACCCCGACTGCCAACACCTCCTTTGCAAACCGGTGAGTTGAGTTTCCCTTCGTCTAACCTTCTGTACTGTATATACTCGTTTTTCTGAAGGAGTGCTGATTATACAACAACCACAGAACGCCTACCCTCGCAGCCAACCACGAACCACGCCAGCCTTCTCTCTAGCCTGTTGAGGTCGAGTATTGTAGTTGTGTAGGACCATGCTCTTCCTCCTTACTTTAGTTAGTCAGATATGTGCTTATAGTTATCTCTAAACCATCTTACAATCTATATATTACAGCCAAGGAACAACTACAATGAGCTGTTGCAGTTTCTCAGTTTTCCAACAGTGATGAGCAGTCAACTTCGGGTCCAAATTTGAGTAAGCTAGACTCTTTCTTTTTGGCTGGTTTTCGGATATGTCATAGACAGTAGTACATAGTATAACATACTAAAATTTGGGAATAATCGGAGTTGCGGTTTGAGAGTTATTGTGTTCCAAAGTTGACGCCTCATGCAGTTTTTATATATGTGCTGAGTGTTGGGGAAAACAGCAAGTGATGCTGTTTTGTGAGATGGTTTTGAATAAGCTCTTGATCTCCGTTGGCCTTGAATTTTCGATATGATATGGTTGACATATTGTTGTAGAACATATTAAAATTTGAGAGGAATCCAGCGAGTGGTTTAGGATTTATGATTTTTCAAAGATTGAGCCGTAAGCAGTTTTTCTGTTGTGCTGAAATTCGGTTTTGTGAGATAGTTTTAAATAGGATTTTGATCTCCTTTGCGGCTGAATTTTGGATATATTAGAGATAAGATTTTATAGTAGAAAATATCAAAATTTGGGATAAATCCAGCGAGTAGTTTAGGAGTTATGAATTTTCAAAGTTAAGACAGTGTGCTACTTGTTAAGTGTTGTAACCAACTTTAGAAATTTTTGTAGAAGCGATGCTTTAACAGTTTTAAGAAATTCTTTCTCCTATGAGTAGATGGAATATCATAGATGATCTAGGGAATTATTTCGGAATTTTTATAAGATTATTAGAATTTTATATTTGAAGCTGTAGTTGGACTTTAGTGACTTTTCGGAAAATAGAAAATGGGTGGTTTTTCTAGTTGTTACCTAAAATCATCCTAGGGAGTAGAATATGGTTAGTTAGTCTCAAATAAGAGTTTAAACATAAGTTATGAAATTTTTGGATGTTTTGAGACTAAGGGTAAAATAGTCATTTTACCATAAATTAATACTGTAATCAATTTCGTTCTATTAAGACCTACTATCTTAGAAGTCTTAGACTTCTAATCACCTAGAAAGTGTGCTGACACCCTTGCCTCCTTTGACAGGCCACTGAATTCCTACTGTACAGATCGATTTGCGAATTAGAAAGTCGAGATCTGATTCAGGTAAGTCCACGGACTTACTTAGCTTGCTTTCTTGTATGAGTGTAATGTGTATGAGTGGTGTTTGCTAGTTATGATAAACAACGAAACCGGATTAGGCCGACTTTATTATTTACGTAATTGACCCAAGTGTATGATAACGGGTCGTGACATCATCTTCCTAGCTCTTGCGAGAGTCTAGGAGGTTCCCTGCGACCAGCCCAGTCCGGTAGACGGTCAGTTGCATTAATATCATTCCGCGTTGGTAAACGGGGACAGGGGCGAGGTTTGGGAATCCCTCGTGTCACAAAATAAGTATCATTAGTAATGATCTATCACCTAATTAAAGATAATAAAAGGATTGAGTGTTGCATGTTGATTGTTTATGATGTGTGATTGTGCTTTTACCTTTATACTTATGCATAGAATGTTAGCTAACGGTTTTATACCGCTTGTAGATGCCTTGCAGGTTAAGACAGTTGTAGAGAGATCCGGAGGAAATGGTCAGCCGGGTCCACGTACTAATTTAGTTGGGGACGAGGTTGTATTATATACTTCATATGCGTCGTTTTAGTACCTTTGATTTGTAAGGCTGATACATATCTTTCATGTATATATTGTTTAATGTTTTCAAATGTTTTTAATACTTTTGTGCCTTGTTGTAAGATCCAAGTTAAATTGTTGTCAAACTAAGGTCGGGACCCATTGTGAGGTCCTAACCAATAGCTCCCCGAGTTCTCAGAATTTGGGGTGTTACAATGTGGTATCAGAGCACTGGGTTGGCAACAATGGCACTTGAAATCTTCTGAAAGACCAAATGTATAAAATAACTAGAACCCGAAAGGAGTCTAAAGTTTTCAAAAAAGGATTTCTGTTTTTACACACGCGCATAGTCGGGTTGTTGGGTTAGTAGTACGTCGGACCACCATCGATCTCCGTAGATCTCTGCAACTTAGATCGATAGGGGTGGGTATATAGACTTTTTATGAGGTTTACTATTATATGTTATATCCTTTAGTCGTGATATCACGAAGCGATTATCGCCTCCTGATAAATCAGTAGCGAACTTGAAGAGTCTCCAAAACGAGGCAATTGAATCCGACCTTGAATTGAGTATTATACTCGGGTGGGCCGCTTGGTGATCCGTACAAATCATCCAGAGAACAAGTGAGCAAGGAAGTAAAGTTGTGAAGATAATTTTTACCACAAGCACAATCAGATGAGGAAGAAATCGCTAGGCCAGTTCAGTTAGAAGGAATAGAAGGTTGTACATGGAACTCGGGCATACGAGGCCGAGAGACGGAATTAGAAGAACCATGCAAGAGACTACAATAGTGCGGAGTAGAGATAACAATATTGGAACGGGACAAGTAGAATTGAGTACAACCAAGATTGCGGAATCAAGGACATTATAATTGAGGCGGATGCCGCATAGACCATTGTGGGCATGAGAAACCAGAAGACACAAAGTGTCAATCCGGGGTGAGAATCTAAGGTGCACGGAATGAAGACTTACAATTGAGTGTAAAAGCGAAAAGGCAGACCCCACAAGCGTGGAGGGTTTTGACCTCCTCAGAGATATAAGAAGTTGGAAAGAAACCGCGCCGCCAATATCCAAAGAATGGAAGCCGGTAGCAGGCAACGTAGTTTTAGGAAGCCGATATTACCACCAACACCAGTGAAGAAATCTGTATGAGAGAATGGCCTTGCTATACTCAAGAGTCTAGGTTAACCCGAATTATCACGGGACCTAAGCCATCAACACAGATGGTCCATGCGAAAGGAACTACAAGTGGATGATCATTACGGCCATAAGAATTTCAAAGACGCTTGCAAGCTATCGTGGAAACTTGAAACGACTATTTATGCTAGATGAATGAGACAAGCGGACTAGAGAAATAGAGTTAGCCATAAGAAGTGGAAGGGTGGAAGGTAGAACGAACTAAAGAAGTATAAAAGGATTGTGGTGAGCAACTGTTTACCTACTAGCTAAGGAAATTTTGACAGATCACAATTAACACGGAATGGAGACTTACAACTTAATGTAAGAGCGAAGGGTAGACTTCACAAGCCTGGAGACGTTTTGTCTTCTTTAAAGATAAGAATTTTAAGTGAAATCACAACGCCAGTATCGAAAGGATCGAAGCCCTGTAAGATAGTCAACAGAGATTTGGGAGGAAATATTACAAACAATGCCGATTAAGGAACCTGTGCTTGTGAGAATCGTGTGGTGGACTCAAGAGTCCAGGGTAACCCCATTTATAACAGAACATAGGTCATCAACACAGACGGTCCTTGTAAGGGGACTACAATTGGGAGGTAATTAAAAATCATCGGATTTACAAGACGCTTACCATCTATCGTGGGGTGTTAGGAACGAATTTTGACGTCAGGCGAATGGCACAATGAGACTTGACAAAGATAGTGTCCAAAAGGAAGCAGAAGAGGGAAAGATAAGACGAACTAAAGAAGGATAAAAGGATTAATCTAGTAGGTGGTATGCACCAAAAGTTTAATATCAGTAGAGGTATGAAATGGCGATAAGTCAATTATAGACTGTCCGATGTCAACCAAGGACGTGCAAGTATTGTTTAGTATTGACGAGTTATGTGCCGTTAAGAAGAGATAATTGTGACGGTGGATGTATGGAGTAGCTTTACCGACGCCTTGGAGGATTTCCTCAAGTAGGCAACATCAATCGTCTGGGATGAGCAAAAGGTATCGAGAGGATTGCGTTAAAGGTTATTTCTTGTCTGGTTAAGACCAAACTCAGGTCGAGTCAGGGAGTTTGGATCAGTGTTGCAAGAATTAAGGAAGTAAACGGAAGATGGTTGCTTTCCAATAATGATTTTATTTCAGGAAAACAAGTAAGGAAAGTACTTGTTACTTCATCCGGTCAATCATTTTGGACTCACAGAACACGTCCTTATGATTAAGGGGTGACAACAAAATAATCAGAGTAGCACAGCGGAAGCGTGGTGGGTCCTAACCCGCAGAGCAAGAAGCTCAATGGTACTGATGGATGTCGTGTCGAGTTTAAGATGGTGATAGTTGGTGAAATGCATTCTAGTTGAAAGGAACGTTAGATAGGCCATGTGAAGTGACTAGAAATGTCGTACGGAAACTTATGAGGATGTAGAGGTAATAGAAGGAGATTGGTACACTTTTATGGATCCGAGTGAAGAGTGATGGCTTTGTACATGTTGCCATGCAAGTAGTTTTGGAATTTTATATCCCTAACGGAGTACGTTAGAGTGATTTCGGACATGGGATCACTTTGTGTCTAATGTCGTCATTTCGGACATATTCTATTTTACTTAAGATCTTGGAAAATGCGTGAGAAACTTAAGTTTGAGCTAACGATGTATTAGAGATCTGTAAATAATATAACAATGCCAAGTGAACAAAGAGGATGACCACTAGATTTGATTCTTAGTTGCCCCGAGTGTAGACCAGAAAAGGGTAAATGTGACGATTCCTTACCGGAGGAATAAGACGACTGAGTAATATTAAAAGACAAGACCAAGTGGGTTGTGCTGCCAAGAGTATTGGGTACTTGGTAAGTGTTGGTGGATGTCTAAGACCTTTGGCTTGAGTGTGTAGTCAGAACCTTTTCAGCAGGCTGGAAGCAAGTGGTCATAACGAAGGGAAGGAAGTTGAATAGATTATTTTTCGTAGGGTCATCAAAGGATCTGGAAGTGAGTTGTGTAAGGCAACCATTGGAAGTTTTAAAGCGGTTTAAAAGTGACTGATGGACTAATATTCCTCACCCTATTGGAGAGTGCAGCTTCAGTTTTCCACGGAGACTAAGTCTGAGAACTGAGTTTGAGATTTTTAGTTGGAGAAATACATACCAGACACGAGTTAGGTCATCAGATTAGAAGATCACACAGTTGAGCCGGATGATATCGGTGAGATACCTGGTAACCACTCTAGAACGTGGTAGCAGATGCTTGTGATCTAAGTACCTGAAAAGATTTAAGATTTAGTGGTTTTAGGAAAAGCTGATAAGGCTACCTAAGATATGTGGGATAATAAGAGACGTAACCTTTCAAAGACCTATGTAACGGTAGTTGCAACCTTGGGAGTGACTAGTTAGGGTTTGACCTTGTATGTGTAATATTGTTTGACTACTTGTTTATTTCATGATTGAGTGCTTAATCAGTGATGTGTGCTTTTGATAACCTTGATGTGCGGGATACTTGGATGTGGAAACGACGAGATTTTTGTGTAGCGATCAAACACACCCATTTGGTGCCTTAAAGGCCGATCAGGATTGTCTTACCCTAAGTTTCGGGACGAAACTTATTTTGAGGGGGATCTGATGTAACGACCTGTTTTTTTTTTCCGTTACGCTTTGATAAGGTTAGAGAAGTTTAGTAAACGAATAAAAATTTAATGAGACTAGGACAGACTAGTTTATTTATAGAAGTCGTTTAATTAAGTACCGTGTCCTAAGTTTCAGGACGAAACTTATTTTAAGGGGGTACTGATGTAATACCCGGAATTTTTATTCCGCTTAATTTCGAATCAAATCGGACTTCGAGCCGTTGACGGTTTCCCATTCTATCTAGTATTTCTTCCTTCACAAATTTTATTATTTTATGTAGAATTTAATTCACATAAAATGATAAAATTATATCAAGCTCTAATTCCTATAATTATGTATTGTTTTATGTAGAATTTTGTTCGCCCCTAGAGGTGTGTACAAATAAGCTTTAAATTTATAAAACTAGAATCAAGCAAGCGAACCCGCAGTGTACGGATCGACGTAGTTAAGCAAGAATTCCAGAGTATCGAACACAGGGATTTGGGTGGAGCGAATTCAATTGCAAGTTATCAAGCAGGTAAATATGGGAGTTTTGCAGATATTGGGAAAACAACAATCCTAAAGATCCAAGTATCCAGCTGTGGCAATCGATTCAAGATATACTTAATGATATAAAGACAGAGTTGAGATATGCAAAGGTATACTAATGTAAGGTAATCGTACGGTTGAGGTTCCGAAAACCTTATGTAACTCACCTAAAAGACACTTCCTATACAGGTTGTTGAGGCTCAATATAGATAAGGTTCTAAAGACGAGGATTAGTATCAAATACCCAAACTTATAATCTAAAGATCAAGACTAACTAATCCGATTGAGGTTGTTGAGGCTCACAATCGAGGTAGAGGTTGTTGAGGCTTCACTACCACCTAGAAAAGACAAGTCTAAACTAAGTTAAAGCAAATCTTTAACTTTAGATTAAAGTAAAAGCAGGTTCGTAGACTTAAGGGAAATCACGGTTAGTTCTTGAGGTTCCACGGCCGTGGACTCAAGAACAGGCCGTAATTTAGGGTTGTCGGCGACAATTCTCTAACTCTCAGGGTCTAATCTGTTTGCGATCGATCTATCATCACCTATGCCACAACTATCAACCCTTCACCTTAGAATTGTTAAGGGTTTTTAGCCAATAACAGTCATATTGATGTCAATTCAAGAATTAAAAGATAAAAGATGGGAACTTTCAAGAACTATCAATAATCTTCAAATGAATCTCAGAATCACAGCCAAGAACAAGTGTTTATCAAAAGATTCAAAACGGAGTAAACAATCACAATCTTAGGAAAGAAAAGAAACGGGATGTCAATCCGATCCTAAATCAAACCTAAGCAAGAAGAGGGATCTTCTTGCAAAACCCTCCAAGAACTTCGATCTTCCACAAACACGAAGATCACAAACAGCAACTCTCCAATACGAACTTTGATCTTCAATGAGATCTCCAAATTACCTCTAAGATGAGGGTTTGTGCGTTGCTAAACGTGGATTGTAAGCGTACGTTTGCCGCTAAGCGAGGGTTGAAAAGGTCGTAAGCGAGGTGACGGAATCTTGCTTCATCCGTCTTTTTATAATGCAGGGCAAAGTGTCGGTCCGGCCCAATCTTCAAAAGATCATGGCTTCGAAACATGGCGAAAAGATTCGCCAAGATCACGGTCGTGGAAGATTCCACGACCGTAATTTAGGGCATGGAAACAATTACGGTTAGTTCCACGGCCGTAGAATTCCCTGGAATGAACATCGAATTCTGACTCTGAATCCACGGCCGTAATTCTGAACGTGGTTTGTGATACGGCCGTAATTTAGGGCGTAATTTAGGGCAAGAACGTGATTCTTCCCTAACTCGTGCATTCTTCAAACTAAGACTCCAAATTGCTTCCAAAGAGTGTCCTCAATCTATGGACATATCAACTCAATTCTCCTTTGCTCGTTTCCATTCGGAAATAGCTCCAAATCACCTATAATCAACATAGAACTAGTGTAGACATCCATATCGACAATATAGGTAATACTAGCTCTCATATGCACAAAGTTCAATCAAAGACTATCAATATGAATCAAATACGATTAGAAAACGTGCCTAAAATACCACAATATTTCATGCTAACAAATAACCCCATACTTAGCACTTGCTTGTCCCTAAGCAAGGTCTTTCAAAAAGCTTTAAACAAGAGTTAGGATGAAATATGTGTACCTTCTTTTGGATGAATGTGACTTCTAAAGAATAGATCATTCTCAAACCTTGCTTCAATCGTTTTTCAAACTTTCACACACTTAATTAGAGAGTAAAAGGCAAAGAAAACTCATGAATAAATTTAACTTCCAAACAAGTATTATAACCTTCAAATATTATCAAAATCAATCATAAGAAGCTTCAATTTAGATCACCAAGCCCTATAACATTCTTTTGATCTTAAGGACTTTCAAAGAAAAGGTCTAGAGTATGGAAGGGAAGGGAAAACTTTAAGGGAGAGTGGTGCATAAATCCGGGAAAGTGGACAACTACCTTCTTCTTCTTTTGCGGTTTCCGCAACACTTCACTTAGAGCTTCGCTCTCTTCTTTTCATTTTTCGACTTTACTTTTGGAGTTATGGGTAGAGGTGCACAAAAACCGAAGCCTAGGAGATTGGCGTTTCTCAAAATTATAAGAGATGCCTCAAACCCTTAGCGCACATACCATAATCCGCTAGGAATATCGCTCAATCCGACTTTGGCAAGACACAAACACCCGGCTATGTGAATGGTGCCGAGTTACTCATCGTCATGATTGACTTCCCCAAACCTATAATTTCTTTCTATTCAATTGATTGCAAATAATTGCTCTCATGGCCCTCCCACATCAAACATGCCTTTTTCTCTTTCACTTTTCCAAGTTCCCGGATGGGTAAAGGAGGCTAATATTTCAATGAGGAGTTAGATGATCAAAGAAAGAGGAAAGAAAGTATCGAATTGCCTTAATCATTTCAACAAGAAGTATAGGAACTTATAATGTGATTTCAACTTCAATTTCTCAACATGATTTAGGTAACGTTTTCACATTATAAAACTTGCAAAAGAGGTAGAATTCATTCATTCAATTTCTTTTCGAATTACAATCCTTTTAAGCATGCAATTGTTATCAAACTCAATTCGCAAGTAGTGATTATCATGGAAATCATATCGATTCATTAGAAGCTCAAAATTTTCAAAATTTTTCAATTTTTATGGGTTTTTAAAGTTCTTTTTCATGCAATGCAAGAATGAAACGTGTAACATATAATGAACATGCAATGATAGTCTCGGAATAAAAGCAACATATAGAGTAGAGTTATTACAAACATTTAGTACATCCCACCCCATACTTAGGACGAACATTGTCCCTAATGTTCAAAAGAAAGAACAAAAGAAAGAAAAGAAAAAGAAACTCACAAGTGGTGGCGGGAATGTCTAAATCAAACGAGCGGTCCGGTCATCAATCACTGCGGCGCCGGTGGAGGTGGGAATGGAGAGAAACTCGGATCATAGAACCGCCCAAACTGCTGGCGGTAGACGTCCCTCATCATGTGGTCAAGGTCGTCTAAGCGTCCGTCTCTAGCATCCGCCCGGATCTCTAATGCTCCGACTCTCTCTGAAAGTCCGGTAGCCCAATCCGGCATCCTCTCATACCATCCCGGGGCGTGATCATACCATGAGGGGGCATCGGCTGGTGCTGGTGCTGGTGCTGGTGGTGGTGGTGCTGGCTGTGTCGTGGACCAAGGAGGAGGTGTGCTGTACCAAGTGGGAGGTGTAGTCATCCACGTGGGCCTCTCACTCACGCTGGCGCGCGAGATGACGAGCCTGAAGCTCTAGCTGGACGTGGAGAGCGCCTAGGTACATCCGGGACCGCCTCCGGCTGATCCGGAAACGTGCCGAACTCCTGCTCCGCTCCTCCACCACTCTCGTACTGCTCTCCCATGTCCTCCTCATCCTCAACCGGTGGTGGGACAAAAGGGGGAGCTATAAGCCTGTTCGCATGCATCGCAGCGAACGTCTCCTTCCAATTGTGGCGTCCCGCCACAATGGAATACTCTGGAAGCCACTCAATACCCCTGCCTGTCCTACTCTCCCAGGGCATGCCCGCATAAGGCGGACCTCTATGTGTGGGGAAGATGAGTCCCCTAACCATGAATGCATGTAATCCTAGAGGTACGGCGGGTATGCGGGTGCAAGCTGAAAAATCTACACCAAAGCTCCTAGCAATGTGGGTCACTATCCCACCATATCCAATGTTCCCTCTCGATTTGTTCTTGAGTTTACTCATCGTCGCCGCCAAAAGAGTAGCACAATCTGCGCGGCATCCATAAAGCATGGCGTAAAGAAGGAATAGCTCATCCGTCTTGATCTTTTGGGGCGTCTCCGTCCTAGGAAAGAGACACTCCGAAAGAACACGGTGAGCTATCTTCAAGGCTAGATGGTACATCAATCTAGCCTTGGTATCAGCTGGTTGCCAACGGTCCTCGTCGGCATAAATCATGGCCACTTCCGCCTAAAAATCCTTGGCGGAAATGCCTCTAGGAAGTCGACCGTTGTAGGTCTCATGGAACCCGAAAATGGTCCCGAACTCAACAATGCTCAAGTGGTAGTCTCGATCCATAAGACGGAAGGAGACGGTCCTATCTACTGGGCTGTGCTCAAAGGACGTCACAACCTCTAGGGTAATCTCCTCGTAAGCGTCTTCACGAATGTTCGTGAAGACAAGCAATCCGGCTCTATCCAAGAGCCATGTAAGGTCATCTACTATGTTGAGAGGATGTAGATCCTCCAACAACAAGTACCTAGGGCCAATCACTGCCCTCTTTTCTATCCTTTCAAATGCAGCTAGGTGGTTTTCGTGTATGGTTGGGATGCTAGGGTGAGGGGGTGAAGATGGAGGTGAAGGTGAGGATGGTGGTGAGGGATATGGGGGTGGTGGTGCCCTAGAGGTGGAGGGGTTGCCCTTCCTTTTCTTATTTTGCTCCCCTTTCTTTTCCTTAATCCTTCCCGACACTCTCCTTACGAAATCCATTTTCAGCAAAAATCACGGTCTGTTCTATAGAAACCACGGCCGTGGAACCTCCAGAGACCGTGATTCGTCACAGAATCTCGTGAATCTCAGCAAATTCACCAAATATCACCACAACAAGCAGTCCTAATCTAATTCCTTCCAATCTTTGTCAGTTCTTCCAAAAAATCTATAGCAAAAACGAACCAAATCCGCGAGAATCGAAGAGAAAGAAATAACCTCTTTTTCGGATTGAAAAATCCAAAATGCGCGTTTGTTGATCGATTTCCACTCGATTTGTTGCTTGGATCTTGTTCGTGGTTGGATTTGCTGCAGTTTAGAGCGAAGAATCGTTGAAAACGATTAGAGAATGAAGAATTGGGAGAGGCTGCGGGTTTTCGGTATTTAGGTCATGGAAATGGGGGAAGAATTGTGGTGGTTTTGTGATGAAGTGTGGCTTTTATACTCGCAGGCAAAATTTCAAAAATCACGGTCTGTCGGGGCATTCCACGGCCGTGGAAATGTACGGACCCGTGGTTTTGGTGATTTTTCACAGGCTTTTGAGAATTACGGCCACTGTAGCTATGACGACCGTAATTTAGACCGTGGAACCTTCTGTAAAGCTTCAAAGTCCAAATTTCGTCACTTCTCTTCGACATTATCCCTCCTTTCTCCTTTTCCATCGATCCTACAACCAAAAACACGAACATACCGGAAGAAATCGAGGCAAAATAAAGTGAAAACGTCTATTCTAAACTAATCTATGAATCGAAGACAAAACGAGAATGCAATACCTTGGGTTGCCTCCCAAGAAGCGCTTTGTTTAAGGTCCGTAGCTAGACCAATCTCGCACTTATTCGAGTGCGGTAGGTGCAAACTCCTCAGCTTGGAGTTCCGGCGAGTACTTCTTGAGTCGTTGGCCGTTCACGTTAAAACTTCCACTAGCTTCATCCCATACTTCAACTGCACCATGGGGGAAAATACGCTTAATTAGAAAAGGTCCAGTCCAACGAGATTTTAACTTACTTGGAAAGAGGCGAAGTTTCGAATTGAAGAGGAGAACTTGATCTCCTTCCTTGAAGTCCTTTGGAATGATATGCTTATCATGCCAACGCTTTGCTCTTTCCTTGTAGATCTTAGCGTTTTCATAGGCGTTCAAACGGAGTTCATCCAGCTTGTTGATGTCTAGGAGACGCTTCTCTCCCGCTTCCTTCATGCCGAAATTCAGCCATTTGATAGCCCAAAACGCTTTGTGCTCTAGCTCTACCGGCAAATGACAAGACTTCCCATACACAAGGTTGTATGGTGTGGTTCCTATGGGAGTCTTGTATGCGGTCCGGTATGCCCATAATGCGTCATCTAGCTTCAAGGACCAATCCTTCCTAGTCCTTGAAACCGTCTTCTCTAGAATTCCCTTGATCTCCCTATTTGAGATCTCGACTTGTCCACTCGTTTGTGGATGGTAAGGAGTGGCGATCTTGTGAGTAACCCCATACTTGGTTAGAAGAGCTTCAAAGCGACGGGCTATGAAGTGAGAACCCCCATCACTAATGATCGTCCTTGGTGTCCCGAATCGCGGAAAGATGGTCTTGTTGAAGAACTTAACCACCACCATGGCATCATTTGTGGGAGAGGCAATTGCTTCTACCCATCTAGAAACGTAGTCTACCGCCAATAATATGTATTGGTTTCCACAAGAAGAAGGGAATGGTCCCATGAAATCGACTCCCCAAACGTCGAAAATCTCCACCTCTTGGATGTTGTTGAGGGGCATCTCGTTCCTTCTAGAGATATTGCCTGTTCTTTGACAAGCATCGCAACAAGAAACAAAGGATTGCACATCTTTAAATAAAGTAGGCCAATAGAATCCAGATTGCAATACCTTTGCGCTAGTTTTATTAGAACTAGCGTGTCCTCCACAAGGTAGTGAATGACAATGGCGGATGACACTTTGCATCTCATCTTCTGGCACACATCACCGGATGATGCCATCCGGACCTCTCTTAAAGAGGAGAGGCTCGTTCCAATGGTATTCCCGGACGTCCTTGAAGAACTTCTTCCTTTGTGCGTATGACAGTCCGGGTGGTATCTCCTGGCAAACCAAATAGTTAACAAAATCAGCAAACCATGGTTCGTTACCTTTGGAGACTACCTTGATACACTCCTCTATGATATGTAGGTGTTCATCCGGAAAGGAGTCATCAATGGGTAAATGGTCGTCCTCTAGATGTGTTAGACGACTCAAATGATCCGCAACAGAATTTTCTGAGCCTTTCTTGTCGCGGATCTCAAGATCGAATTCTTGTAGGAGAAGAATCCATCTAATCAGCCTTGGCTTCGCATCTTTCTTTGCAAGGAGGTATCGGATCGCAGCATGATCCGTGTAGACAATCACCTTTGCACCTACAAGATAAGAGCGAAACTTGTCAATAGCGTAGACAATGGCTAGAAACTCTTTTTCCGTAGTGGCGTAGTTGAGCTGGGCTTCGTCTAGCGTCTTGCTAGCGTAGTATATGGCGTGGGTTCGTCCTTCCTTTCGTTGCCCAAGAATAGCTCCAATGGCTAAGTCACTAGCATCGCACATAATCTCGAAGGGAAGAGTCCAATCCGGAGGTTGGATGATAGGTGCTGAAATTAGAGCTTGCCGAATGGTGTTAAATGCGTCCAAACATTCCTGCGAAAACTCAAAAACCGCATCCTTCATCAATAGATTAGTGAGAGGTTTTGATATCTTAGAAAAGTCCTGAATGAAACGTCTATAGAATCCAGCATGTCCTAGGAAACTTCTTACTCCCTTCACCGAAATTGGGGGAGGAAGTTTCTCTATGGTCTCTATCTTAGCCTTGTCTACCTCTATCCCTCTACTAGAGACTAAGTGACCTAACACGATTCCTTCCTTAACCATGAATTGACACTTCTCCCAATTAAGAACTAGGTTAGTGTCTTCACATCTTTGCAAAACAAGAGAAAGGTTAGAAAGACAATCGTTAAAAGAGGAACCGTAAACGGAGAAGTCGTCCATGAAGACTTCCATGATTTCCTCTACATATTCGGAGAAGATGGCCATCATGCACCGTTGAAAGGTGGCTGGGGCATTGCAAAGCCCGAACGGCATTCTCCTATAAGCGAACGTACCCCAAGGGCACGTGAATGTGGTCTTCTCTTGATCATCCGGATGTATCGGAATCTGAAAGAAGCCACTATAACCGTCAAGGTAGCAAAAGTATGAATGTTGTGCTAACCTTTCAAGCATCTGATCGATGAATGGCAATGGAAAGTGATCCTTCCGCGTTGCATTGTTGAGCTTGCGGTAGTCTATACACATTCGCCATCCAGTTACGGTTCGGGTAGGAATGAGTTCGTTGTTCTTATTGGTGATGACCGTCATTCCTCCCTTCTTCGGAACTACTTGAACTGGGCTCACCCACTTGCTATCGGAGATAGGATAGATGATACCTGCATCAAGAAGTTTAAGAATTTCCTTCTTGACAACCTCCTTCATGGTCGGATTCAACCGCCTTTGAGGTTGTCTTGAAGTTCTAAAGTCCTCCTCCATTAGTATCTTATGCATGCATAGGGAGGGTTTAATTCCTACTAAGTCCTCAATAGTATAGCCTATGGCTTTTCTATGTTTCCTAAGGACAATCATGAGCTGTTCGTGTTCATCTATGCTTAATTCGGAACTAACGATAACCGGGAAGGTGGAATTAGATCCAAGAAAAGCGTACCTTAGATGAGTAGGAAGTGGTTTGAGTTCCATTGCTTTCGGAGCTTCCAATGATCCTTGAGGAGCTTCCGATGTTTCCTTAGAAGTTTCTAAGGATGTTGAATGGTTTGGAGAAGAATTAGAAGAAGTTGAAGAAGTATGCCGATCGCCCTCTTCCACGGTCGAAATTACGGTTTCCTCTGGTGTTCCACGGCCGTAATATCCTCTGGAATGGAGGTTGATTTTGGTCGTGGAATCCACGGTCGTGGAATACAGAGTATGACCGTGGATTCTAGTATTCTCAGCCTCATCGTGGAGTTTCTCAAACTCCACTTCATGCATCTCTTCTTGTGCTCCTAAGGCTTTAATTTCCTCTTTGCACTCTTCTTCTTTTCCTACATCGGTTAGACTCATAGTAATAACCTTTTGTAAAGGATCGTTAAAGAGAATCGCACTTACCTCCTCCCTAGATAAACCTTCTTCGTCTTGGACATTGTAAATATCCTCATCAAAGATTGGCTCCTTCACTAGAGTGGAAAGAACGAACTCTACTTTCTCTTCCCCAATATCAAAAGCGAGTCTCCCATTCTTGCAATCGACCATGCAGCCGGAAGTTGCAAGAAACGGCCTTCCGAGTATGATCGGGACCGGACTATCTGCAGGAATGTCAAGTACGACAAAATCAATGGGGACAAAGAACTTGCCTAGCTTGACCGGGACGTCTTCTACAATGCCGACGGGACGAGTAATGGATCGATCCGCCATGTATAACGTCATCTTCACCGGTTTAGGGTCGCCTAAACTGATTTTCCTGCACAATGCAAGTGGTATGATGCTCACACTTGCTCCCAAGTCACATAAAGCGTCATATGTGACCTCTCCCACTCCAATGGGAATGCAAAATGACCCCGGATCTTTCAGCTTTGGGGGCATTTTCTCCTTCATAGTCTTGATGAGATCCGAAGAATCCGAACTCATCTTGACTTCACCGAAATCTTCTAGCTTCCTCTTGTTAGAGAGAAGCTCCTTCAAGAACTTGCCATAAGCCGGCATACCTACAATAGCATCAATGAAAGGTATATTAATATGCAGCTTGCTCATGAGTTCTATAAACTTACCAAATTGTTTATCTAGGCGCGCTCGCGGGCTCTAGATTGAGGGAACGGTAGGGGTGGTTTGAAAGCTGGAGGAGGAACATAGACGTCTTCCTTCTCCTTCCCCTTTTCTTTGTCCTTCTCTACGGGGACTTCAACGAACGTAGGCTGCGGATCGGTGGTAGTCACTCCGCTCCTAGTTGTAATCGCCATTACCCTTCCCTTAGGGTTGTCCTCCGTCTTTCCTGGAAGTTTCCCTTGATTTCTAGGAACTTCCTCCGCATGATCGAACATTTGGTTTTCTAAAACCTTTTGAGCTTTGTCAATCTTAGAAACTCAATCATCAACCTTAATGAGGCGGTTCTCCATCCCTTGAAGCTTTCCCAAGATTGTTCCAACATGGGATCCGGCTTCTCCTTTCCCGTATTGTTTTCTCCATTAGATGATTGCCCCTGGCTTTTCAAAGGAGTAGAGGAAGATGGAGTTAGCGGATTGGAATTGGAAGGATAGGAGTTACCGGAATTTTGTTGATTGGAGCGCCAATTGTTGTTGTTTGAACCCCGATTGTTGTTCCAATTGTTGTTGTTCCGGTTGTTGTTGTTTCCATTCCAATTGCTATTCCGGTTATTGTTCCGGTTATTGTTGTTGCGGTTGGTATTGTCACCGCCGTTGTTGTTGCCCAAATAGCCAACATCCTTCTCTTGTTGCTTTGGGAAGTTGGTCTTGATAGTCTCCTTCAACTCTTTGATCTCATTGTTGAGGGAGAAAATCTGATTTTGAGCTTCATGTGTGAGCTTTGCTCCTTGCTCCACACGATTTCCCTCCACTTTCCGGTGGGAATACTTCTCTATGACTCTTGCTTGCTTCTCAATGAAGTCCCAAGCGTCATCTTCTCTCATGTCCATGAACGTTCCACATGAGAGGGATTGGAGGTTGAATTGCGTTCCCGCATCCAGCCCCTTGTAGTAAATCTCCAGCAAGGCAAGCTTGGATATGCCATGATGAGGGCAATCCAAGAGCAAATCCTGAAACCTTTCCCAAGATTGAAACAAACTTTCGTTAGGTTTCATAGAAAAAGCATTAATCTTACCTCTAAGTTCCGCCGTTTTGGAAGGCGGAAAGAATTTGGTGAGAAACTCTGCGGAAAGGTCTTCCCACGTGTCTAGTTTCCCATTAGGAAGAGCTTGATACCAAGATAACGCTTTCCCTTTCAAGGAGAAAAAGAAAGGTTTAAGCTTGTAGCTGTTGGTAGTAGCGCTCTTCGGTCTCATCGTCTCCATCATACACTCAAAGTTTTGCAAGTGTTGGTGTGGAGATTCAGCGCTTGTACCGCCAAACTGACTTTGGCGAACAAGAGTGATAACTTGAGGGTTGAAGCTAAACCCTTGTACATCTTCAGCATCAAAATTCACACCCAAGCGGCGTGGTTGTTGTGTTGGATCCATTCGCTGGCCAAGAGTTCTCGGCTCATTATCCACACGTTCGACCCTCGCATTCCTAGGTGGAATGCGACGATTAGCAGCTCCTTGTGGATTGAAAGGATTTATATTGATCGTGGGATCAATCTCTTCTAACGGTGGCATGGAAGAATCACTATCATCGGCGGATGAGTGGTTTCTCCTTCTAGACCTTGATCTCCTTCTCGAGGACTTCTTGCCCACCTTATCTTCAAGGTCGCTCATCTTTATCCTCATTTGGACGATCATGTCTTGTAGACCGTTGACTTGAGATTGATGACGATCCATCTCATCCTAGCGGAGAGTCTCATTCCATCGGAGTTGAGCTTCCTTCTCCGCCAACTCCGTTTGAAGATCGCGTTCGTTCTCTTCAGCCATCCTCTTTTCCTTGCGCTTTTGCCTCAAGGTTTTCTCTAGCTCTTGATCAAGAGGTAAGAGATCTTCGGTGTTCCTAGACCTGCGCATGCACTCAAAGAAAAATCAAATAACGAGAGCAAGCTCCCAAGCTTGACAACCGGCTACCGGATTCGGACGAAGCCAAATCCCCGGCAACGGCGCCAAAAACTTGTTCGCCCCTAGAGGTGTGTGCAAATAAGCTTTAAATTTATAAAACTAGAATCAAGCAAGCGAACCCGCAGTGTACGGATCGACGTAGTTAAGCAAGAATTCCAGAGTATCGAACACAGGGATTTGGGTGGAGCGAATTCAATTGCAAGTTATCAAGCAGGTAAATATGGGAGTTTTGCAGATATTGGGAAAACAACAATCCTAAAGATCCAAGTATCCAGCTGTGGCAATCGATTCAAGATATACTTAATGATATAAAGACAGAGTTGAGATATGCAAAGGTATA
The DNA here is from genome assembly GCA_033239125.1 of Fagopyrum homotropicum. Lineage (NCBI taxonomy): Eukaryota > Viridiplantae > Streptophyta > Magnoliopsida > Caryophyllales > Polygonaceae > Fagopyrum > Fagopyrum homotropicum. The sequence continues at coordinate 57,770,612 of BSWB01000008.1, read as the reverse complement.
CTAATGTAAGGTAATCGTACGGTTGAGGTTCCGAAAACCTTATGTAACTCACCTAAAAGACACTCCCTATACAGGTTGTTGAGGCTCAATATTGATAAGGTTCTAAAGACGAGGATTAGTATCAAATACCCAAACTTATAATCTAAAGATCAAGACTAACTAATCCGATTGAGGTTGTTGAGGCTCACAATCGAGGTAGAGGTTGTTAAGGCTTCACTACCACCTAGAAAAGACAAGTCTAAACTAAGTTAAAGCAAATCTTTAACTTTAGATTAAAGTAAAAGCAGGTTCGTAGACTTAAGGGAAATCACGGTTAGTTCTTGAGGTTCCACGGCCGTGGACTCAAGAACAGGCCGTAATTTAGGGTTGTCGGCGACAATTCTCTAACTCTCAGGGTCTAATCTGTTTGCGATCGATCTATCATCACCTATGCCACAACTATCAACCCTTCACCTTAGAATTGTTAAGGGTTTTTAGCCAATAACAGTCATATTGATGTCAATTCAAGAATTAAAAGATAAAAGATGGGAACTTTCAAGAACTATCAATAATCTTCAAATGAATCTCAGAATCACAGCCAAGAACAAGTGTTTATCAAAAGATTCAAAACGGAGTAAACAATCACAATCTTAGGAAAGAAAAGAAACGGGATGTCAATCCGATCCTAAATCAAACCTAAGCAAGAAGAGGGATCTTCTTGCAAAACCCTCCAAGAACTTCGATCTTCCACAAACACGAAGATCACAAACAGCAACTCTCCAATACGAACTTTGATCTTCAATGAGATCTCCAAATTACCTCTAAGATGAGGGTTTGTGCGTTGCTAAACGTGGATTGTAAGCGTACGTTTGCCGCTAAGCGAGGGTTGAAAAGGTCGTAAGCGAGGTGACGGAATCTTGCTTCATCCGTCTTTTTATAATGCAGGGCAAAGTGTCGGCCCGGCCCAATCTTCAAAAGATCATGGCTTCGAAACATGGTGAAAAGATTCGCCAAGATCACGGTCGTGGAAGATTCCACGACCGTAATTTAGGGCGTGGAAACAATTACGGTTAGTTCCACGGCCGTAGAATTCCCTGGAATGAACATCGAATTCTGACTCTGAATCCACGGCCGTAATTCTGAACGTGGTTTGTGATACGGCCGTAATTTAGGGCGTAATTTAGGGCAAGAACGTGATTCTTCCCTAACTCGTGCATTCTTCAAACTAAGACTCCAAATTGCTTCCAAAGAGTGTCCTCAATCTATGGACATATCAACTCAATTCTCCTTTGCTCGTTTCCGTTCGGAAATAGCTCCAAATCACCTATAATCAACATAGAACTAGTGTAGACATCCATATCGACAATATAGGTAATACTAGCTCTCATATGCACAAAGTTCAATCAAAGACTATCAATATGAATCAAATACGATTAGAAAACGTGCCTAAAATACCACAATATTTCATGCTAAAAAATTTCATTCACATAAAATGATAGATTTATATCAAGCCCTAGTTATTATAATTCATTCTTACCGATGACTTTAGACGAGATCATGACAAGCTGTGACGAGATCATGAGTAAGCTGAGACGAGATCATGACAAAGCCCGACAAATCTGTGACAAACTCATTCATGGGCCTGCCAAGGCCATGACGAGTTTTGACAGATTTTTGACAAACATTTCAGCCCACCTTTCTTGCCTTACCTCAGCCCACTTTCTCTCTTGTTTCCAGCCAGCCCAACGCTGCCTTGCTACAGCCCATGCCATCCAGATTGCCTCAGCCCAGTTCTGCGTGCCTCCAGCAGATCGGCCGATTTTCCTGGGCAGTTAGGGCGATTTTTCCTCTGTAAAGGAAAGTGATGATCTCCAATCAAGCATGGGTGGAGCGGACGCGGAACTTGGACGGCTTGCGGAGCCAAGCGCGGGTTCCGACGCCATAATGATCATCAAGAGCTCTCTACCATCCTTGATCAATCATCCACCATCATCATCCAATGTGAACCGAAATACCAAAGCATCACCAATTTTACATTGTGAGGACTCTCTTTCACTTCTTTATTTAGTTTACACATTAGGGACAATGTGTTTCTATGTATGGGGTGGGGTTTTCATGATCACTTGCATGATTAGCATCTAAGATAGTTTAATTTTGTCACATGTTTCATTATGTCTTGCATTGTACATACATATTTCGAAAAATCCAAAAAATTCAGAAAATTTTAAAAAAAATTTTAGTGCTTTAAGGCTTGGATATGACCCTAATGATGAATCTTGTCTTGTGGATTGGCTATGGATGGCCTTATGTGTTAAATTGATGAATGTATATGTGGACTTGAAGTACTTCTCTTGAATCCCATGAATGATTTGTGATCATGATGTTTGCCTAGAATGGATTGAGTATTGAAGGTCGAAATTACATACTAGTTCTTGCACATCAATTAGGAGTGATTAAGGCAATTCATTTTTTCTCTACTTCTCATCTTGATCATGTTGCTTGAGCACCTCAATTGAGATAAATTTGACCTCTTTTGACCCATCCGGGAATAGGAGCATGTTAGTGTGTTGATGTGTGTGAAAAGCAAGTGTGGGGTGAAGTTGTTGATGAAAGGAATGTCATGAATGAAGTGCTGAAATTGTTGCGAAAGTGTAGCCAAAAATATAGGTTTGGGGACGTTGGCTTAAATGACAAGTAACTCGGTACACTTCACATAATCGGGTGTTGGTGCCTTGCCAAAGTCAAATAAACCAATAGTCCTAACGAGCTTTGGTATGTGTGCCCGGTGTGCATGCACCTCGAAAAATAGAAAAAGCCCGAAGATGGCTAATCACCAAGGTTTCGGCTTTTGTACACCAATGCCATTGTCTCAAAAATAAAAGAAAAGAAAATGAAGAAAAATATACACTTGAGGGAAGTTGATAAGAAATGTGAAGTTGTGGTTGTTTAGTTCCTTTCCCGGATTAGCATCACATAGCCTAGAAAATTCCCACCTAATCACAACGTTTCTTGGCCTTCTATTTTACAAGTCCTTTTGACCTACTTGCATGTGTGTAAGGCTAAGCGATTTAGATTGGATATACTCATGATCATCTTGACTTCTTCATCTTTACATTTCATTGCATGCTATCAAGTTAAGTGCAATTGTCTTTCCATGCTTTCATTTATTTGATACATAATTGCTTGTCCATTGCCATGAAACATGACTATGAAGGTGATCCAATATTAGAAGCACAACTCCAAAAAGATTTTGCCGTTTTTCTGCATACATAAATCATGTCATCTCTTAGTCTATAGTTGGGAATTTGCTCGGGGACGAGCAAACCTTAAGTATGGGGTATTTTTGATAACACGATTTATGACTTAGGTTTAGGTAATCATTTAGATAGATTTCTCACTCATTCATGCACGTTTTGGCATTGGTTCATGATGTCTTCGCTCAATTCATGCATATTTCTAGAAAAGACGTCTACATGACCTTTTATCGGTTTTGTAGGTAATTCGGGGATCCATTGGACATTAATCGATACATTTGAGGGTCAAGCCTCATGGTGGTACACATCCAAAGCCTTGAAGGAGCATAATTGGAGCAACAAAGGACACAAAGACCACTATTGGTGCAAGCAATGGAGCAACTCATGGCTAGACGATCATAGCATGCTTCTGCTGAAGAAAATCGGACCAACTGCCAGGAAAATCGGCCGATTTTTATCTCTGGGTCGATTTTCCTGCCTTCAACAGCTTAAACCACGTGTCCCACGATCTCTTGATCCGGCCTTGCTCTTGGTGGAGAATATAAGTGGTCCTGCAAGCTGTTGCTGGGCATCTCTCCTCTCCCACATTCTCATTCACAGCTCATCCATTGGAGGAAAGATTTGGAGGAGAAGAAAACTCTCAAGGATTGAAGGAAGAAGAAGAACACCATTGTAAGAGGGATAGTGAGGTTTTGAGTGATTTTGAGTTATTTTTGGAGTCTTGGATTGAAGAACTATTGCAAGGATTGTTAGGAACGTTTTGGATCTTCATCTAAGAGTTTGTAAGTCTTGCTACAACTTAGATTCAGCTGAGATTTATCGATTTTACTTGCTTATCTTTCATTATCCATCTATGAGGACCATGTATGCTTGTATGATGATTTTGGATCTAGATATGCATATTATTGGCTAGTTTATTGTGATTCTGGAGTGATGGATTGATGGTTATGGCTAGGGTGATGATAGATTGGACTTATATGTTAGTTTAGGATGATTTGTATGCACGAAACCCAAACCAGAAGGAAAAATCGCCCTGATCATCAGCCAGATCGGCCGATTTAGCTGTAGAACAGCCCGATTTATTCTCCTGTTGCTCTTTAAATGATGAATCTGTATGTTAGGGTGTTTGGTTGTTCAAATCCTAGTGTTTGTTAAGCCTAATTTAGCTTAGGATCACCTAATGCTATCAATCTAAGTGAGGGAAGAGATCTACCCGATGATTTCCGACCTTAGATACCTAAGATGATGAATACTAGGTAGTAGTGAGCCTCATAAGCCGCTATTGGATCGAGTGTGCTAGGATTATTGCTTGAGACTTCCCTATTCCGAGACTTACCCGGTAAGGAGAGGGTTACCCCTTAAGTAGTATCCGGTTTGTGAAGAATTCCCTACTTTAACCCCTTGAGACCTACCCGGTAATAGGAGTTCGATGCGGGACTAGTGAAGTGAGAGACCTACCCGGTAATTACTTCCATTAGTGAAATACTCTTTCCCAACACCGCAGCTTGTCCTTAGAATCCTTAGAATCTTGAATCCAATGCCATAACCGGAAATCTTGACCTCTAGAATCCACTTTTCTCTCTTGATCACATACTTTTGTTTTGAGTTACTTGTTTACCTTGCTAGCTTGAGTTGTTAGATTGTTTTATTATCTTGCTTGATTTGTGATTTTTCCTTGATCACCACAAAAACCAACCAAAAACATCATGATTTTCGTTTCTTTATTTCTTTCTCCTTTCTTAGACTAGATCTACACTATCTATGATCATTGTTTGATTCGATTTCACCTTAGTCTTTGTGTTCGACCTCGGAATACTATCCCTACTACAAACGTCCCGTACACTGCGGGTTCGCTAGGAGTTAGGATAAATATAACGAGTATAAATTTAAAGCTTTTTGCGATTCACACACACATCCTGAGCGTAACAAGTTTTTGGCGCCGTTGTCGGGGACTAGGTCTAGATCGAGTCTATTTGTGATTGTTTATAGTGTAGATCTTTCTTGTTGCTTTTGATCTCTCTTTGGTTTGTGTCTTTGCTTTTCAGGACATCTCTTACTCTTTAGGTGTATGCGAAGATCTCGTGGGAAGGATTTAGCTCCATTCGATCCCGAACCGGAGAAAACCCTTAGATCTAGATCCAAGAGCATTAAAAAGGGAAAAGAGATGGCCGGAAGAGATCTCCAAGCTGAGTTGGATGAGGCTTTAGAGCAAATTAGGATAAGGGATGAAGCTTTAGAGAATGAAAGGAGACTTGCCAATGAGAGGCAAGAGGCAACTAGGAGGGAGATTGAAGAGATTAGACAAGCTCTTGTGCAAAGAGAGCTTAACCGTCAACAACCTTCTCCACCTCCACCACAACCGCAGCCGGCGGCGGTAAATATTAGGGTTGTGCCCATTGCTATGGAAGAACCACAAACGTTGGGGCAACGAATGGATCCGGCACAAAGAGCACACCGTCCGGGTGTGAACTTAGGAGATCCCGCAGCCCATGATTACGAGCTCCGCCCTCAAGTTCTACAAATGATCCGGCATAATCAACTTGGAGGGATGGAAGGAGAGTCTCCTCATCAACACTTGATGAAGTATGAGATTTTAATGGAGACTCTTAGACTGCCAAGATTGGAGAGCAACAACCATAAGCTTAGGGCTTTCTCCTTCTCTCTTAAGGACAAAGCCTTAGCTTGGTATCAATCTATTCCACAAGGGCGAGTTGGTACTTGGGAGGAGATGACAACCGAGTTTTTGACTAAGTTCTTCCCACCTTCCAAGACTACCGAGTTAAGAGGGAAGATCAATGCCTTCGTGATGAAGGATAGAGAGAGCTTGTTCAAATCTTGGGAGAGATTCAAAGACCTTCTCCTAGATTGTCCACACCATGGCATACCGAAAATTGAGCTATTGGAGATCTACTTCAAAGGACTTGATGAAGATATCCAATTCAAGCTCCAATCTCTTTCCGGTGGGACTTTCATGGAGAAACATGTAGATGAGGCTTGGGAGTTTGTGGAGAAGCAAGCTCTAGTAATTGAGAAATACTCCCATAGGAAGAGTGATGGGAGAAAGGCGGGAGCATATGAGGTGAGTGAAGTCACCATGAGTAATTTCAAGCTTGACGCCATCAATAACGAGCTAAAGTCCTTGAGGGAGTTGTGTGCTACAACTTTGAAGAACCAAGCAACTCCTCAAGTGCTTCCACAAGCTAACTTATCTTCCAAGGAGGAGGATGTGAATTACATGGGAAGGGGAAATTACAACAACTATCAAGGCCCAAGGAACTTCAACAACAACCGGCAATTCAACAATTACCGGCCCAACCATAACCATCCCGGGTTTTCTTACTCTAACCCGGATGGAGCCTTGAACCCTCACGCTTCCACAAGCACAACTCCACCACCAAAGGCTTCACAAGAACCTCCACCCGGATTTACTCAACCTCCAAAGGATAGAACCGAAATGATGTTTGAGCAATTGCTTGGAAGGTTGAGTGGTCTTGAGAGCACGGTGACTTCCATTTCCAAAGCTCAAAAAGTGTTGGAAGCACAAGTGTTCCAAAAAGCGGGTGAAGCCCATAGAGATCCGGGAAAACTTCCCGGAAGGACCGAAGACAACCCAAGAGGCCAAGTGTTGGCCATTACAACGAGGAGCGGGTTGAGTATGAAAGATCCTTTGCCCAAGGACAATGCTGAAGGGAAACAAGTAGTGATAGAGGAAGAGACCTTGCAAGGAGATGGAGGCAAGAGCAAGGATGTTGAGCCAACATATGTGGCACCGCCTCCATACAAACCACCACTACCGTTCCCACAATCACGAGCAAGAGCTCTTTTGGACAATCACTTTGGTAAATTCCTTGAACTAATGTCTAAATTGCATATTAATATTCCGTTCATGGATGCTATTTTAGGAATGTCGGCATATGGCAAGTTCTTGAAGGAGAAACTCTCCAACAAAAGGAAGTTGGAGGAGTATGGGGAGATAAGAATGACAAAGAGATCCTCGGAGTTGATTCAAACGATGAAGGAGGAGATGCCTCCTAAGCTAAGGGATCCGGGATCCTTTTGTGTGCCAATCGGAGTAGGAGAAGTGAAGTACGACACCCTATGTGATCTTGGGGCAAGTGTAAGCATCATCCCGCTTGCACTTTGCAACAAGGTTGGGCTAGGAGAGCCAAAGCCGGTCAAGATGACCCTTTACATGGCGGACCGCTCAATCACTCATCCGGTTGGAATCTTGGAAGACATTCCGGTGCAACTAGGGAAGTTCTATGTGCCCATAGACTTCGTTGTTTTGGACATCCCGGCGGACTATCCGGTTCCTATCATCTTGGGGAGACCTTTCCTAGCTACTTCCGGATGTCTAGTAGATTGCAAGAATGGGACTCTCTCCTTCAACATTGGAGAAGAGAACATCAAGTTCAAGCTGTCCACAATGATGAAAGGGCCAACCCTTGATGAAGATGTATTCAACATAGTTGAGGAAGAGGAGTCTAGAGAGGTTGTGAGCTCAATCTTGCTCAAGAATCCACTTGAGAAGGTACTTAGCTCAAGTTTGATGGAGGAAGGAGTTGAGGAGAGTAGCAATAAAGTAATCAAGGCCTTGAATGCATTGGACGAGCTACCAAGTGTTGGATTTGAAGTGCTAGAAGAAGAGAAAAACAGCCAGAAAAATCGGACTGGAGGGACCAAATCGGCCGATTTTTGGCCTTGTGCTGAAATTTCATCCAGTTCTGCAAAAACAGAAACTCAGATCGACCCACCCTCAGGAAAATCGGCCGATTTTTCCTCCTGGGTCGATTTTCCTGAGTCTTTTCAGCACCAACCACTTGAATGTGAGCAATCATCAAGGGACTTCAAGGAGGCTTCCATGGCTTTGCAATCATCTCAACCTACATTGTATGGATCGTCTCCAACCGAAAAAGGTCGTCCTCAACTTGATCTTAAACCCCTCCCCTCTCATTTGAAGTATGCTTTTCTTGGTGATAATTCAACATATCCGGTGATTGTTAATGCATGCTTGAGTGATGATGAACTTGCTAAGTTGTTGCATGAACTAAGATTGCATAGGAAAGCCATTGGCTATACTATTGATGATTTGGTTGGCATAAAACCCTCTTTGTGCATGCATAAGATATTGATGGAAGATAACCATAAACCCTCTATTGAACATCAAAGAAGACTAAATCCTATAATGAAAGAGGTAGTCAAAAAGGAGATCATTAAGTTGCTAGATGCGGGAATTATCTACCCTATCTCGGATAGTAAGTGGGTTAGTCCCGTTCATGTAGTTCCCAAGAAGGGTGGAATGACCGTAGTGACCAACGAGAACAATGAACTAATCCCGACTAGGACGGTTACGGGGTGGAGGATGTGCATTGACTATAGAAAGCTTAACATGGCCTCTAGGAAAGATCACTTCCCTCTCCCTTTCATTGACCAAATGCTAGAAAGGTTAGCTCAACATTCTCATTTTTGCTATTTAGATGGCTATAGTGGATTTTTCCAAATCCCTATCCACCCCGATGACTAAGAGAAAACCACGTTTACATGTCCATGGGGAACTTTCGCATATAGGGGAATGCCATTTGGGTTGTGTAATGCACCCGCCACCTTCCAAAGGTGTATGATGGCTATCTTTTCGGAATACATTGATTATATCATGGAAGTGTTCATGGATGATTTCTCTGTTTATGGTTCTTCCTTTGATAATTGCTTGGCTAACTTGTCATTAGTATTGCAAAGATGTGAGGAGACAAATCTTGTCTTGAATTGGGAAAAATGCCACTTCATGGTAAGTGAAGGTATTGTGTTAGGACACTTGGTGTCTAACCGTGGCATTGAGGTTGATAGGGCCAAGATTGAAACGATAGAGAAGTTGCCACCACCTACCTCGGTGAAGGGGGTAAGGAGCTTTTTAGGGCATGCCGGTTTTTACCGGAGGTTTATTCAAGACTTCTCTAAAATTTCTAAGCCTCTTAATAACCTACTAATGAAGCATGTTGAATTTGTTTTCTCCAAAGATTGCCTAGAGGCTTTTTGTAGGTTGAAGAACGCTTTGATCTCCGCACCTATCATGCAACCTCCGGATTGGAGCCTACCATTCGAGATCATGTGTGATGCAAGCGATGTAGCCGTTGGGGCTGTTTTGGGGCAAAGGAAAGATGGGCGCACTCATGCCATTTATTATGCTAGCAAGACGCTAGATGATGCCCAACTCAATTATGCCACAACCGAGAAGGAGTTGCTAGCGGTGGTATATGCTTTTGAGAAGTTTCGGTCATACCTTGTTGGAGCGAAGGTCATTGTTTATACGGATCATGCTGCGATCCGTGACCTCCTTACAAAGAGGGATGTCAAACCTAGGTTGATTCGATGGATCCTTCTTCTTCAAGAGTTTGATTTGGAAATCCGGGACAAGAGGGGATCCGAGAACTCCGTGGCGGATCACCTTAGTAGACTACCTCCTTTAGAGATTGAGAGAGATGACATCCCGATTGATGACTCATTCCGGGATGAGCAATTGCAAATGGTGGAGGAGTGCTTATTCCAAGTATCTAGAGGAAGTGAGCCATGGTTTGCCGACATTGTGAACTACTTAGTGTGTGAGGAAGTGCCTCCCGGTTTGACATATGCCCAAAGAAAGAAGTTCTTCAAAGATGTGAGGCACTACTATTGGAGTGAACCACTTTTGTTCAAGAGAGGTCCGGATGGAATGTTTAGAAGATGTATACCGGAGGATGAGGTGGAGAGTATGATCCGCCATTGTCATTCCTTGCCATGTGGAGGGCATGCTAGCTCACACAAGACATGTGCTAAGGTGTTGCAATCGGGTTTCTTTTGGCCAAGCTTCTTCAAGGATGTGCAAAGCTTTGTGGTAGCTTGTGATGCTTGCCAAAGGACGGGCAACATCTCAAGGAGGAATGAGATGCCCTTGAACAACATACAAGAGGTAGAGATATTTGATGTGTGGGGTGTGGACTTCATGGGACCATTCCCTTCTTCATGTGGCAACCTCTATATCCTATTGGCGGTAGATTATGTTTCGAGATGGGTGGAGGCAATCGCCTCTCCCACAAATGATGCCAAGGTGGTGGTGCGGTTCTTCAACCGAGTGATCTTCCCTAGGTTTGGAACACCAAGGGTGATCATAAGTGATGGAGGGAAGCACTTCACCAATAGGAACTTTGAGGCACTTTTGGCTAAGTATGGGGTGACTCATAAGGTGGCAACATCTTACCATCCCCAAACTAGTGGCCAAGTAGAGATCTCCAACCGGGAGATAAAAGGGATACTTGAAAAGACGGTCTCAAGAACGAGAAAATATTGGGCTATGAAGCTCGATGATGGCTTGTGGGCTTATAGGACCGCTTTCAAAACACCAATTGGCACAACTCCTTACAAGTTAGTCTATGGCAAGTCTTGCCACCTTCCGGTAGAGATGGAGCATAGAGCATATTGGGCTATAAGGTGGTTGAATTTTGACCTCAAGAAGGCCGGTGAGAAGCGGTTGCTAGACATGAACGCCCTTGAGGAGATTCGGTTGGATGCTTATGAGAATGCCCGGATCTACAAGGAGCGGACCAAGCGTTGGCATGACAAGCGCCTCGTTCCAAAGGAGTTGAGTGAAGGCGACCTTGTCCTTCTCTTCAACTCGAGGCTGCGGCTCTTCCCCGGAAAGCTCAAATCAAGATGGACCGGGCCATATTTGGTGAAGAAGATCTTTCCTCATGGAGCGGTAGAGATAGGAGGAGATCATTGTGGTGACTTCAAGGTGAATGGGCACCGTTTGAAGAAGTACATCCCGGAAGCCCCGGTGGAAGTGATTGCCCCGCTTCACCTTGATTGAAACGCTCCTGAATTTGGTCAAGCTAATGACCTTAAAGAAGCGCTTAATGGGAGGCAACCCATTGGTACATATTTTTCCTTTTCTTTTTCTTGCTTTTGTTTGATCTCACTCTTGGTGTGCTTTGTTTTTCTTTTGCGTTTTTGGGTGCTAGATCTTGTTGATTGTCGTGTGTGACGAGATGTTGGAGGACATGTGAAGGTCTCATGGAACTGTTGAAGGTACAAGATCCAAGCACATGGACGAGGGGGAAATCACCCAGAAAGATCGGCCTGTTCTTCAGCAGATCGGCCGATTTTCCTGGGCAGTTAGGGCGATTTTTCCTCTGTAAAGGAAAGTGATGATCTCCAATCAAGCATGGGTGGAGCGGACGCGGAACTTGGACGGCTTGCGGAGCCAAGCGCGGGTTCCGACGCCATAATGATCATCAAGAGCTCTCTACCATCCTTGATCAATCATCCACCATCATCATCCAATGTGAACCGAAATACCAAAGCATCACCAATTTTACATTGTGAGGACTCTCTTTCACTTCTTTATTTAGTTTACACATTAGGGACAATGTGTTTCTAAAAATAAAACCTTGGTGATTAGCCCGAGGATGGCTAATCACCAAGGTTTCGGCTTTTGTACACCAATGCCATTGTCTTAAAAATAAAAGAAAAGAAAATGAAGAAAAATATACACTTGAGGGAAGTTGATAAGAAATGTGAAGTTGTGGTTGTTTAGTTCCTTTCCCGGATTAGCATCACATAGCCTAGAAAATTCCCACCTAATCACAACGTTTCTTGGCCTTCTATTTTACAAGTCCTTTTGACCTACTTGCATGTGTGTAAGGCTAAGCGATTTAGATTGGATATACTCATGATCATCTTGACTTCTTCATCTTTACATTTCATTGCATGCTATCAAGTTAAGTGCAATTGTCTTTCCATGCTTTCATTTATTTGATACATAATTGCTTGTCCATTGCCATGAAACATGACTATGAAGGTGATCCAATATTAGAAGCACAACTCCAAAAAGATTTTGCCGTTTTTCTGCATACATAAATCATGTCATCTCTTAGTCTATAGTTGGGAATTTGCTCGGGGACGAGCAAACCTTAAGTATGGGGTATTTTTGATAACACGATTTATGACTTAGGTTTAGGTATTCATTTAGATAGATTTCTCACTCATTCATGCACGTTTTGGCATTGGTTCATGACGTCTTCGCTCAATTCATGCATATTTCTTGAAAAGACGTCAACACGACCTTTTATTGGTTTTGTAGGTAATTCGGGGATCTATTGGACATTAATCGATACATTTGAGGATCAAGCCTCATGGTGGTACATATCCAAAGCCTTGAAGGAGCATAATTGGAGCAACAAAGGACACAAAGACCACTATTGGTGCAAGCAATGGAGCAACTCATGGCTAGACGATCATAGCATGCTTCTGCTGAAGAAAATTGGACCAACTGCCAGGAAAATCGGCCGATTTTTATCTCTGGGTCGATTTTCCTGCCTTCAACAGCTTAAACCACGTGTCCGACGATCTCTTGATCCGGCCTTGCTCTTGGTAGAGAATATAAGTGGTCCTACAAGCTGTTGCTGGGCATCTCTCCTCTCCCACATTCTCATTCATAGCTCATCCATTGGAGGCAAGATTTGGAGGAGAAGAAAACTCTCAAGGATTGAAGGAAGAAGAAGAACACCATTCTAAGAGGGATAGTGAGGTTTTGAGTGATTTTGAGTTATTTTTGGAGTCTTGGATTGAAGAACTATTGCAAGGATTGTTAGGAACGTTTTGGATCTTCATCTAAGAGTTTGTAAGTCTTGCTATAACTTAGATTCAGCTGAGATTTATCGATTTTACTTGCTTATCTTTCATTATCCATCTATGAGGACCATGTATGCTTGTATGATGATTTTGGATCTAGATATGCATATTATTGGCTAGTTTATTGTGATTCTGGAGTGATGGATTGATGGTTATGGCTAGGGTGATGATAGATTGGACTTATATGTTAGTTTAGGATGATTTGTATGCACGAAACCCAAACCAGAAGGAAAAACGCCCTGATCATCAGCCAGATCGGCCGATTTAGGTGTAGAACAGCCCGATTTATTCTCCTGTTGCTCTTTAAATGATGAATCTGTATGTTAGGGTGTTTGGTTGTTCAAATCCTAGTGTTTGTTAAGCCTAATTTAGCTTAGGATCACCTAATGCTATCAATCTAAGTGAGGGAAGAGATCTACCCGATGATTTCCGACCTTAGATACCTAAGATGATGAATACTAGGTAGTAGTGAGCCTCATAAGCCGCTATTGGATCGAGTGTGCTAGGATTATTGCTTGAGACTTCCCTATTCCGAGACTTACCCGGTAAGGAGAGGGTTACCCCTTAAGTAGTATCCGGTTTGTGAAGAATTTCCTACTTTAACCCCTTGAGACCTACCCGGTAATAGGAGTTCGATGCGGGACTAGTGAAGTGAGAGACCTACCCGGTAATTACTTCCATTAGTGAAACACTCTTTCCCAACACCGCAGCTTGTCCTTAGAATCCTTAGAATCTTGAATCCAATGCCATAACCGGAAATCTTGACCTCTAGAATCCACTTTTCTCTCTTGATCACATACTTTTGTTTTGAGTTACTTGTTTACCTTGCTAGCTTGAGTTGTTAGATTGTTTTATTATCTTGCTTGATTTGTGATTTTTGCTTGATCACCACAAAAACCAACCAAAAACATCATGATTTTCGTTTCTTTATTTCTTTCTCCTTTCTTAGACTAGATCTACACTATCTATGATCATTGTTTGATTCGATTTCACCTTAGTCTTTGTGTTCGACCTCGGAATACTATCCCTACTACAAACGTTCCCTACACTGCGGGTTCTCTAGGAGTTAGGATAAATATAACGAGGATAAATTTAAAGCTTATTGCGATTCACACACACATCCTGAGCATAACATGAATCAACTCTGAAGATCTCTTTGTCATCCTCACTTCTCCATACTCCTCCAACTTCCTCTTGTTGGAGAGTATTTCCTTAAAAAATTTTCCATAAGCCGGCATACCTAGAATAGCAGTGGTGGCTTGTATGGAGGCGGTGCCACATATGTTAGCTCATCATCTTTGCTCTTGCCTCCTTCTTTTTGTAATGGCTCTTCTTCCACCACTACTTGCTTTCCCTTGTCATTCCTGTTTGGTAAGGGATCATTTTTGCTCATCCCACTCCTTGTTGTAATGGCCAACACTTGGCCTCTTGAATTATCTTCGATCTTTCCGGAAAGCTTTCCCGGATCCCTTTGTGCTTCACCCGCATTTGGAACACTTGTGCTTCTAGCACCTTTTGACCTTTCGAAATGGAAGTCACCGTGCTCTCAAGTCCACTCAACCTTCCAAGCAATTGTTCAAACATCATTTCGGTTCTATCCTTTCGAGGTTGAGAAAAACCGGGTGGAGGCTCTTGTGAAGCCTTAGGTGGTGGTGTTGCACTTGTGGAAGCGGGAGGGTTCAAGGCACCATCCGGGTTAGAATAGGAGAACCCGGGATGGTTGTGATTAGGCCGGTAATTGTTGTATTGCCGGCTGTTGTTGTTAAAGTTCCTTGGGCCTTGATAATTGTTGTAATTACCCCTTCCCATGTAGTTATCATCCTCCTCTTTGGAAGCCAAATTGGCTTGCACTTGCACTTGAGGACTTGCTTGATTCTTCAAGGTTGTGGCACACAACTCCCTCAAAGATTTAAGCTCATTGTTGATTGCATCGAGCTTGTAGTTGCTCATGGTGACTTCACTCACTTCATAAACCCCCGGTTTCCTCCCATCACTCTTCCTATGGGAGTACTTCTCTATCACCAAGGCTTGCTTCTCTACAAACTCCCAAGCCTCATCCACATTCTTCTCCATGAATGTTCCACCGGAAAGTGATTGAAGCTTGAATTGGTTATCCTTATCAAGCCCCTTGAAATATATCTCCAAAAGCTCTATCTTCGGTATCCCATGGTGTGGACAATCTAGGAGGAGGTCCTTGAACCTCTCCCAAGATTTGAATAGGCTCTCTTTATCTTTCATCACGAAGGCATTGATCTACCCTCTTAGCTCGATTGTCTTGGAAGGTGGGAAAAACTTTGTCAAGAACTCGGTTGTCATCTCCTCCCAAGTACTCACACGTCCTAGTGGAATGGATAGGTACCAAGCCAAGGCTTTATCCCTAAGTGAGAAGGAAAAATCCCTAATCTTGTGATTGTTGTTCTTCAATCTAGGCGGCCTTAGAGTCTCCATCAAGATCTCATAATTCATCAAGTGTTGATGAGGAGACTCTCATTCTATCCCTCCAAATTGATTGTGCCGGATCATTTGTAGCACTTGAGGGCGGAGCTCATAATCATGGGCTACGGGATCTACTAAGTTTACACCCAGACGGTGCACTCTTTGGGCTGGATCCATACGTTGGCCTAACGTTTATGGCTCCTCAATTATGATCGGCTTGAACCGAACATTAACCACCGGATGCGGTGGTGGTGGTGGAGGTTGTTGACGATTAAGCTCTCTTTGTACAAGAGCTTGCCTAATCTCTTCAATTTCCCTCCTAGTTGCTTCTTGCCTCACATTGGCAAGTCTCCTCTCATTCTCCAAGAGTTCATCTCTTAACCTAATTTGCTGTAAAGTATCATCCAACTCGGCTTGAAGATCTCTTGTGGCCATCTCCTTCTTCTTCTTAATTCTCTTAGATCTAGCTTTAAGGGTTTTCTCCGGTTCGGGATCGAATGGAACTAAATCCTTGCCACGAGATCTTCTCATGCACCTAAAGTATGAGAGATGTCCTAAAAACGCAAAGACACAAACCAAACAAGATCAAAAGCAACAAGAATGACCTACACTATAAACAATCACAAACAAATGGTTCAATCTAGACCTAGTCCCCGGCAAAGGCGCCAAAAACATGTTACGCTAAGATTGTGTAGCACAAAAGTCTTAAATTTATAACTGGATATATTTTTCCTAACTCCTAGCGAACCCACAGTGTATGGGTCGTTTTGTAGTAAGGATAGTATTCCGAGGTCGAACACAAAGACTAAGGTGAAATCGAATCAAATAAGTGACTAAGGATAGTGTAAATATAATATAAGAAAAGAGAAAGGAATAAAGAAAAGAAAATCACAATGTTTTTGGATTGATTTTGTGGTGATCAAGAAAGGATCACAAATCATGCAAGATTGACAAATCAAATGAACAACTAAGCTAGCAACACAAACAAGCAAAACAAACACGAGATATGTGATCAAAGAGAAAAAAGCGGATTCTAGGGGTTAGGAATTCCAGTTATGGCATTGGACTCAAGCTTCTAATCAACCTTGGACTAGCTATGGTATGTTGGGAAGGAATGTTTCTCAAATAGGATCAATCACCTGGTAGGTCTCATGATCCACTAATCCCGCAACTAAGGTTCTATTACCGGGTAAGTCTCTAGGAGCCTAAGGTTGAGAAATCTACACAAACCGGATTGCTATCTAGGGGTCTAACCTCTCCTTACCGGGTAAGTCTCGGGAAGGCAAGTCCTAAACATCAATCCTAGCACATTCAGTCCAATAGTAGCTTATGAGGCTCACTACTACCTAGAGTTCATTATCATCGGTATCTAAGATCGAGAATTACCGGGTAGGTCTCTTCTCTCACTTAGTTTACTAGCATTAGGTCACCCTAGGCTAGGTTAAGCTTAATAAACTCTAGGATTTCAACAATCTAACATTCTAACATTCAGATTTATCAATACAAGCACAATAGAACAAAACCACGGGCTGATAATCAGAACCATGACCGTGGTTATGCTATAACAAGCCGTGATTTGTAACAACAGTTAAGTTCGAGCAAGCAAATCATCCAAGGTACACGTTAAGTCTATTCTATCATAGTCCAAGCCATATCCATCATTCCATTACCCTAGAATCACGTCTATTTAGCCAACAACATGCATTTTAACAACCAAACTCATCAAGCATACATTCATGGCTTCCATAGCAAGAAAATGAAATGAAAGAGTAATGAAACAAGTAGAACAAGAAAACCAAGATGAATATATGTTAAGAAAGACTTACAACCCTTCAAAAGAAGGTTCAAATCGTTCCTTACAAAGCCTTGCAAATATCTTCAACAAGTTCACTCAAAAATCACTAAAAAACTCTAAAAACTCTAAGACTAATGTTCTTCTTCTCCAAATGAGAGTGTTTTTGCTCCCCTCCAAGAGTACCCTCCAATGGAATGTTGTGTAATGAGAGAGTGTGGGAGAGGATGTGTAAGAGAGTCAGCATGCAGGACCACTTATATCCTCCATCAAGGGCAAGAGTCGGTTATGGATATCGTGGGACAGTTGTCACAACTGTCCAGAGAGAATCACGGTTAGAACCACGGGCGTGGAATCCTGGTCTGGACCGTGGTTTTGCTCAGATAGCTCTCTTTTGATAGTTAAGCCATGAGTTGGTGCAATCCATGCACCAACAAGGTCCTATGTGTTCTCCTTAGCTCCTAGCTTGCTTCTTAATAAGTCCGGAAGTGTTTTATCGCGAGGAATGATCCTCGAATATATCGATTAAGCTCCAAATGTTCCCAAAAATACCTACAAAACCGACAATAGTTCGTGTAGACGTCTATCTCGACAATATGCATGAACTAAACGTAAACGTCATGAACTAATGTCAAACTATGCATGAATAACGGGAAAAACTATCAAAATTGATGCCTAAACTAACGTCATAAATCGTGTTATCATCTACCTACCCCGGAGGCCTCCTCAAACCGATGAATATAGGCGCAAAACTTTGGCCCCCTCATCGAGACATGATTTGAGTCGTCAGACTGTACTGGATGAGGTCTCTGCCTCACTGCCATCCCGTTCCGAGTCTCAAGAACGACATTCTCACCAATCTCCTCGTGTACATCCTCTACTATAGGCGGATCAACAATGGGAACTTGTCCCCGACCTATCACTGCCGGAGGAAGAGGGGGTCTACCTCTACCTCTCACTACTGTAGATGTTGCTCTAGTCCAGCCATCTGCGGTATATACATATCTATCGTATAATGATAGATAATATCATATACACATATCAAGTCCACATATAAACGCAATCTAGTACACACACACATGCGCACACACACAAACACACAAATATATATATATATAACTACTGAGATCCATGGAAGGAGTTATGGCTTCCCGTACATTCTATCCCAACCCGACTGTGAACTGGGTTTCAAAACCACAACTGCTTTTGAAAAGTCAAACCCCTTCCGGGTTCTATTTATTTTATCTATTCAACCTTTATCGCAGATTGAAAGTGCCATTGTTGTCAACCTAAGCCTCTGATACGAACTTTGTAATACCCGAAATCCGTAGGACTCGGAATGCTACTGAGTTAGGGCCTCACAATGGGTTATGAACCTAGCCTGACAACAAGTTCACTGGATCTTACAACAAGACACAAATAAATACAAAACAACTTTTATAAAATATAAAGATCTAGTATCACAATACATACAAAATCCGTATCCGAGTACAAAACAACATCAACGTATATACAACACAAACCATAATACCATGTCCTATATGTACGGAAGTCCTCGGTTGATCACTGATCCAGATCACTCTACCGTACTCCTAACCTGCAAAGGATCTACAACACGGTATCAAACTGTTAGCTAACAATCCATATATAAGATAATGAATAACATATACACACATCAAAATACTGTAAACACCAGACATGCTATCACACATTTACCCATTTAATTATCTTAATAACGTTATACACTCAAATCATTTTTATAAACCTGACACGAGAAATATATCATTCTCGCCTCTAGGTACAAGAGCCACCCTAGAGTGGGGGCATCGGGAACACGCCCCCATAGGCCATATGAAATGGGGAGGTGGCGTATCCGGTCAGTATACCAAGTACGGCATAACCACAAAGAACCTCTCAGACTTCCCTAGGATGAAAGGGAAAGGTTATCACTGCCACTGCAAGGGGGCTAAACATACGTCGGTAATAATCAATATCGTATGCTACAAAGCATATAACAATCACCACTCATGCATACATCCAATATAGGAATGCAGCTAAGTAAGTCCTACGGACTTACCTCAATATCACAATAACCTCAACCACGATCAACCTCCAACTCGTAGGAATGCACTGCCTAATAACAAGGCATAAAGAGGTATCAAACCTCCTATCAATCAAAGGGATCACACCTAGACCCAAGGGATCCATAAGGATCATAAACAACGAATAACCTCGAATAACGTACTAAACCTTAAAGCCACACCATGGAATACATCCACCTCATGATATCATTGTCAAAGTCTCATGCATAAACTCTAGCATGATTCTAAACCAAAGCCTAAAACAAGGAAGGGAGAGAACTTACCAAGACTTGGTAAGTTCAGAGGAGATGCGCACCCGCGGGAAAGAATAAGTGTGGGGATGGTGACAGTCCGCAGGGGCGGTGACACCCTTCAACCGCAGGGGCGGTGCTGTCAGGACACGGGGGCAACCAACACTACAAAGGGCGATTCTCTTCTTAACTTCAATCTTTCACTTGATCTCTTCACTTCTTTAGGTGCCAAAGCAACCAACATCACATATACATACACATATCCATCATCAAAGTCCAGGAAAGCCAAACACAAGATTAACTTGTTGGAATTCTACCAAGAAGAAAAAGGAAAAGAAAGAGGAGGAAGGGGAAGAACCTACCACTTGCAGAATAGAACCAAAACTCACACGGCTGGCCTCGTAGTCACAACCATCATCTAGCACACACGCTCCTCATCAACTCAACCATCAACATACCCACCCAAAGCATACACTCTTGAAGGAAGATCAAAGAAGATCTAAGGAGAAAACCAAGAAAAAGAAGAGGATGAGAATAAGAATGTGAGGAGAAGAGGAGAAATATGAATGGGGAAGGTCTTAAGCAAACCCTCTCACAAAGGAGAGAAACGAGACTTATAGGAGAAGAAAGGAAAAAGCAAGACGGCTACAAGGCGGCGCCTACCTTGCGAAACTGTGGGTACGGGTCAACAGATTTACGGGGACGGCACCGCAACTGTTGTAATACCCGGAAATTTAATTTCCGGTAAATCCCGAGTCATCATAAACCTTGTCATATTATGTGAAGAGTTAAGCCCATAAAATGATTTTATCAACTTCTATAATTTTATGTGAGGCTTCAATCTTCTTACTTAATCCTTAGTTTTATAAATCAACACATTTTATTATTTTATGTGGAATTTTTACACACATAAAATGTATCTATCTTCCTTAGAGTTTAATTCTTGCAAAATTAAAGGTCATGGGCTAATTTTTGACAACACTCAACAAGGCCTTATGGGCTCATTAAGAAAAGAAGCAATTACGTTACTTCTCAGCCTCCTTCCCTCTTGCCCTAGTTCAGATTTCACGTAACCCTTGCCTCCCCTCCCTTCCCTTCCGTTCTATCTCTTCAATCGTAGCAGCAACGCCAGTGTGCCAAGGCTGCGAGCAGGTCTTCGGCTCCCTTGTCCTCGAGTGTACCCATGGCTGTGAGCAGGTCTTCGGCTCCCTTCTCCTCGAGTGTACCCATGGTTGCGAGCAGGTCTTCGGCTCCCTTCTCCTCGAGTGTACCCATGGCTAAGAGCAGGTCTTCGGCTTCCTTCTCCTCGAGGGAGCGAGTCAAAACCATCAGCAGCGGGACCCTCAGGACGGACTTCTTCCCTTCGAGCCAGCAAAAAGTGTAGACGCTCCTATTTCTATCTAAACATCGATCTTCTCAGCCCTTGTGAACAACAACTGTAGCTGGTGCTACGTTCTTCACTCTTCGAGTCATGGAATCGAGTAAGAGCCTTATCCGTCCTTCCTTAGTCCTTCTCTTCGATCAATCCTTAACATATATATGCTGATGGGAGAACCCTTTGTGTCTTCAATCCGTCCCTAACAGCCTCGGAAGATAGCTTGAAGAGCTGAGGCGTTTCCTGAGTTTTCGGAAGTGAAAAAAAGTCAACTTCGGGTCAAGATTTGAGTAAGTTATACTCCTCTTTTGTTGCTGAATTTTGGATATGTTGTATTCAGTAGTACATAGTAGATCATACTAAAATTTGGGAAGAATCGGAGTTACGGTTTGAGAGTTATGATGTTGCAAAGTTGACTCCTCATTCAGTTTTTATAAGTGTGCTGAGTGTTGAGAAAAACAGCATGTGATGCAGTTTTGTGAGATGGTTTTGAATAAGGTTTTGATCTCCTTTACAGCTGAATTTTGGATATATTATAGATAAGATTTTATAGTAGAACATATAAAAATTTGAGAGGAATCCAGCAAGTGGTTTAGGATTTATGAATTTTCAAAGATTGGGTCGTAAGCAGTTTTTTCTGTTGTGCTGAAATTTCTTAAGTGTTGGAAAAACTGCTAGTTTTGTTATCCAGATTTGAGTAAGTTAGACGCCTCCTTTATTGCTGATTTCCGGATATGTTATAGTTGTTGTTTTATAGTAGAACAAACTGAAATTTAAGAGGAATCCGAGTTGCAGCTTAAGAGTTATGGCGCCCCAAAGTAGAGACCTTGAGCAGTTTATAGGTTATGAAGAATGTTGTCTAAAACTGCTTGTGATCCAGTTTTGTGATATATATTTGATTGGGTTATATTTCTCGGTTAGACTTGAATTTTGGATATATCGTAGTTAAGACTTCATAGTAGAATATATAAAAATTTGAGAGGATTCCAGCGAGAGGTTTAGGAGTTATGATTTTTCAAAGTCGAGGTTGTAAGCAGTTTTCTGGATGGTTGCTGAAATATTCTAAGTGTTAGAAAAACTGCTTGTGATGCAGTTTTGTGAGGTGGATTTGAAGGGGTTATTGACCTATGTTGGACTTGGTTTTTTGGATATGTTGTTTATGGATATGTATAGGAGCATGTCGTAAAAGTGGAGAGCGGTCCGTTGGGTTAATCGAGATTTAGGATATTCCGAAGTTGGGTATAAGTATAGTTTAGTTTAGAAGAGTTGTGTCAGTTTTAAGTGTCGATCAATCTTATGCGTTTATGTTCTTGTGAGGATGTTGAGCCTAGAAGTCTAAGGACTTCTAGTTTACTAGAGTGTTATTTGATTCGTGTGCCTTGTCTTGAACAGGCGTTGTGCGTTTTTCCGAAGGGAACTTGAGAGTGTGCTAATCGGTTGCTCTTGGAGATTGGTAAGTCCACGGACTTACTTAGCTGGCTTCTTGTATAAGCGTAATGTGTGTGAGTGGTGTTTGTTAGTTATGATAAACAACGAAACCGGATTAGGCCGACTTTATTATATTATGTAATTGACCCAAGTGTATGATAACGGGTCGTGACATCATCTGCCTAGCTCTTGCGAGAGTCTAGGAGGTTCCCTGCGACCAGCCCGGTCAGGTAGACGGTCAGATACATTAGTACAATTCCTCGTTGGTAAACGAGGACAGGGGCGAGGTTTGGGAATCCCTCGTGTCACAAAATAAGTATCATTAGTAATAACTTATCACCTAATTAAAGATAATAAAAGGATTGAGTGTTTCATGTTGATTGTGTATGTGTGTGTTTGTGCTTTTACCTTTATACTTATGCATAGAATGTTAGCTAACGGTTCTATACCGCTTGTAGATGCCTTACAGGTTAAGACAGTTGTAGAGAGATTCGGGGGGAATGGTCAGCCGGGTCCACATACTCATTTAGTTGGGGACGGGGATGCCTTCTATTCTTCATATGCGTCATTTTAGTACCTTCGCTTTGTAAGGTTGATACATATTCTTGATGTATATATTGTTTAAAGTTTTCAAATGTTTTAAATACTTTTGTGCCTTATTATAAGATTCAAGTAAAATTGTTGTCAAACTAAGGTTGGGACCCATTGTGAGGTCCTAACCAGTAGCTCCCCGAGTTCTCAGAATTTGGGGTGTTACACCTGTGGCCAAGCCAAGTCGCAGGGGCGGGATCCCTATAAAGCAAAGGCTTTTATAGGTGGAAGCAAAGGCCATGGAAGCTGATGATTCCAAAGTGGTGACAAATTTTCTTAAGGTTAATATCTTTGCGAGATTTGGGATTCTCAAGGCGTTGATTAGCGATAGGGAAAAACACTTCTGCAACAAGACGTACCATAACCTCCCTACTCAAGAAATATCATGTTAACCAAAGAGTATCCACGGCGTACCCTCAAACGAATGGACAAGAAAAAGTGTCTAATTGAGTGATCAATGTCTTTCTTGAGAAAATGGTGACTCAAGGGAGAAAGTATTGGAGTCTAAGACTCAACGATGCATTATGGGCGTACCGTAAACCCTATAAGACACCCATCGGCATGTCACCATTTAGACTCAACAAACCTTGCCATCTATCTGTGGAGCTAGAGCACAAGACTTAGTGGGGTATGAAAAAGTTCAACATGAAAATGAATGAAGTAGGAGAATTCAGAAAGCTTCAACTCCAAGAGTTGGAAGAATTGGGGCATTGATGCATACGACAATGCCACGACGTATAAGGAGAAAATGAAGGCTTGGAATGATATGAACATCATCCAAAAGGATTTCCAACCAAGTAACAAGGTACTCCTCTACCAATCTCGTATAAAACTTTTTGTAGGGAAACTTCGTTCAAGATGGACATGTCCTTTTGTCATTGTTAAGGTGTATCCATATGGCATTGTGGATCTATATGATCCACAATCCCATAAGGTCATCAAGGTGAATGGACAAAGTCTCAAGTTATATCATGAAGAAGTCTCAAACGATCCGATTGAAAAAATTGATTCTAGAGGAACCAAACACAACATTAGAAAGGTTCTACGTCGAGCCAATAACATAAAACAAAGGTGTTGCTTGGGAGTCAACCCGAGGAAGTAGAAGTAGAGACCAAAAGGCTCACCGTGGCAACCTCTGCCACCATGCACCCACAGTCAGGAAGGGCTGCTCCCGCGATAAGCAAAGTGAGGTAAAAAAAAGTTTCGAAGCCTAACCCTAAGCCCTTCCTCTTTGACCACTTCTACTCACATTCATGTGCTCACAAAAATACCCAAGCTCCACGACCGCTGCTACCCTCAACCCGCAACCACCACCTCTACGACCTCCGGAGCCACCCATAAGTCATCGTCCACCACCACCTTTCCACCACAACTGTTTTCTGTATTACACTTTTGCCTCCGACTCATCACCTCGCCACCACTCCAAGCCACCATTTCACTCTCACTCGCCACCACCAATCATCGGTCGCACCACCTGTTCCCACCCCATCTCCCGCTGTCTCCGACTTTATCACCCTAGCACAACCTCACAAAGCCTTTGATTTCCACCTCCAACCAGTGCTCATATTGATTTCGTAATCGCCCTAAATTTTTGAGCCCACAACCCGACCAAAATACACTGTGACCGTGGCATCACACAGCTCATGCACGAGTGGCCATGACTCCACCAACCCACGGCTTTTCTCCAAGACAATGCACCCGCAACCTCAAATTCCCGTTCCCACGGTTGTACACCAAAAACATTCTATTTTTCGTTAGTTTGTTCTTCATTCATCATTAAGTTCAACACTTGGACTTTATTAATTGAAATGGATAGAGGAAGAAAAACTAGGATGTCTACTAAAGATTTACAACGGTATGAAGTTGTTAAGGAGAGAGTAGCGATAGCTACTAAGTTCATGCATAGACCGACTTTGGAGAAACTTGGTATGCTAGATTGTATGTAGTTTTGTCTTGAGCGTGATGGGAAATTTTTTGGACAAGGAAACTCTTGTCTATCGTGATCTATGTTGGCAGTGTATAGCGACATATTAGGGTTAGTTAGAAGACCTTGTTCTAAGTGCTCTCACTTTCAAGTTTGAAAACATACAGTATTTTGGGGATCTTGAGCAACTGAGAGCTGCATTTGGGCTTACTAAGGCCCCTACCGATGACTGGAAATCCGGTTCCACCATCGGTGACTTGTTTGCTTTTTGTTAATCAACTACTATGTCCAACTTATGCCCAGGTGGTGAGTATAACAACAAGCTCAGTCAACCTTGTTTGATACTCATTTGCAAGGTGATTATGATCACTTTTTGTGGGCATAACGAGGCTAACAAGGTTGCCCTAAAGGATCTAGACTGCCTATAAGCTTGCATTCCGGACTATACCCTAGTCCTAGATTGGATCCATCTATTCTTGGCCGTACTAAAGAAGATCAAGAAGGGTGAGCCCATGAATATTTTTAGAGGCGGTTTTATCACCCTTAATGTAGCTCAGGTATTGGATATTTCGGTCCTAGAGGATCCCCTCCTAGTTGCTCTATTTACAGCTCCCCTACTTCGGCGTTCTAAGATGTTGAAGATTGAGGGAGAACATCATTTTTGGACATCATTCCATGATCAGAGTCATGTCACCTACCTGCCCCATCTGTTATCCTATGGTCCCAAGCTAGCTGATTTCTACATATGCATTGACCTGGTAATTTCGAGGTCGAGGCGCGTTTCAATAATCGAGCGGTATGTTGTGATTTCAAGTAAAGCGCTTGCTCATTTGTTTGAGTCTGCTGCTGAGGATGAGGAGATTGTTGAGGACTTGGATCTTTTTCAATAGTAGATATAGCCCATGTGAGGGCCTTGATAATACAACAAGAGACCTGATAGTCAAGTTTGAAGGAGAGGATCTTCTCTTTGATGGATCACCAACAGTAGACCTGGCAGGCTAGTTTTGAGGAGATAATGTTCTCTCAGATGGACCACCAACAACAAACATGGCAATCGGGGTTTGAGGTGAGGATGTTGTCTCACATAGACGAGTAGAGCCAATAGATTTTTGAGCTACATTAGAGGTAGGAGCACTTCTTGTCCCATTTGCCGTATCCACCTAGTCTACCTAGTCCATCTAGACCATTTGGCCCACCTTTATAGTAAGTGATTTTTCTCTTTTTCTAAACTTATTTTGATATTGTTTTATTTTCAAAACTTGAGGGAAATGTGTGCTTCAATCATGGGGGGGGGGGGGATCGTATGCTACATTTTGTGCTATTCATGTATGTACAATTGAATTCATCTAAACAAAAAGCCAAAAAACAATGAAAAAAGACAAGTAAAATCGTGGGATAAGTCAACCACCCAAAAGGGCGGATTAGGAAAAAAACAAGTAGTCCGACCAACATTAGGTTGATGCAAAAATGAACTTGAGTTATGTGAGAACTTGTGATACCATCCTACAAAAAGAAGAGTGGAAAGGTGAAAACCCGAAAGGGTGCCTTGGCAAAATGAGTAAAAAATTTGAGTGATAGTGAAGAACCGTATAGGTGAATAATAAGAATATAAATACTCTAGAAGGGGGGTTCAATAGAGTATGAGAACTTTTCACAAAAACCTATCTCAAGGCTTTGAAACTGATTTCAAGGCCTTGAAGTTGATATGTGCTCTTTGTGACAAAACAAATTTTCAAGGGCTTTGAAAATGATTTCAAGGCCTTGACTTCGAAAACCTGCAAAAACAACGTTAGTCACAATTAAGCAAGATATAGTGCAGAATTAAAAGATCAAAACAGTGATATGTGTATGAAGTTCAGCTCTAACAACCCACGTCTCCGTCCTAGGGTTTCTTTACCCGTACGGTCTAACTATGTATTATCTGCTTCAAAGAGTCCTAGATACAACCTAGAAGAAATCCCCTCCTTCTCAAATCAAAGACAATGCTACGATCTAGTTCCAACTCTAACCTAGCAATAATAGCCTAGTTACATAGTAGATGATTATATTGTCGTTTTATCTACCTTTGTGGGAATCGAGGTCTACACCTAGTTTTGTTGTAATCGTAGGTAAAATGGCACGTTTTGCATCAAAAAGGAGCAAAAGGAGCTAATGAGTCGTTGGAGCTACATTCAGGAGCTTAAGGAAGAATCCAGGAATCATGGAATTGGATTAAAGATTCACTTTGGACCAGATTTGAGAGATTTCACATTCAGTTGTGATTCACCTCGGTTGACTACAGAGTCACCTCGACCGAGGTGATCCAGAGGAGCCGACTCGACCGAGGCGAACACCTGGGACGCGGCAAGAATATTTTATTCTTGGCTGAGATCTTTTATCTTTAGAAAGAGGATCTAATATTTTTGGGCTGGATTCCTGGAAGGAAGAAGATAAGTTTGCCCATATATTTTTCCTATTTTTATGGGAAGAGATCTTTCTAAGATATCTTATCTTTGGAGAGTAATTTTCCTATAAAAATGGTCGGATTTCCCACAAATCCGACATGGGCTAACGGCTGAACATCCGCTAACGGCTGGACATCCGCTATCACCCGGAACATCCTGCATACATCCGAATACACCGCTGCAGCCACACTCTAGTTGGGAGATTTGAAGAACCTTTTTGAAGGTTGAAGGAAGAAAGTTTATAGCTTTTATAGCTTTTTGAAGGATTTTTGTAAGATCATCTTAGATTCCCTTCTTTGTTGATTGTCTTGTTGGATTTCTATCCAAGGAACGCTTGTTGGTTTTATAATTGATCCAGTTATTGAAGCCTTTCTCTTAAGGTTTTCTTATTCAATTATTCTCTTTCTTCCCATATATTTGATTAATACTTTCATGATGATGAGTGGCTAATCTCTTTGTGTGATTCTAGGGTGATTGGCTTAAGGTTGTGGGAAAAACAATGATAGAATAATCTTAATCACAGTAGGACCCTAAAAGTTCGAGTCTTTACCTTAACCCTAAGCATCTCGCTCAGTCAATGAACATCTCGGCCGGGGTTGAATTTGGCTGACCGAGGTGACTTATCTGATCCGAAACTGAGAGTTAAGTGTTAGAGTTTGCCAAATCCTATTCTTATTATACCTTTCCTGGTTCAATGCAAGCCTAGGATGAGACTTACCCGGTAATAATTTTGTTTATTTACCTAAGATCATAAGTATAGGTAATAAAGGTTTGTCCTTTATTGGGGTTTGAGTGTGCTTTCATCCCATCTTTGTGAGTTAGCCTGAGACTTACCCGGTAAAGGTTGATTCTATTCCCTTAGGTGGCGTGTTAGTTTGAGGTTACAGTTCTTTATCTTGATTCCTTGAGACTTACCCGGTAATAGGAGTTACGGTTTGGGATTAGTGAGTAGTGAGACTTACCCGGTGATCTATTCCACTTATGTAACACCTTCCCTTTGCAAAAACCTCAGCTTTGTCCGCTTATCTTTAGATCTTGAGTTGGAACCACAATTAGATGCTTTAATCCCTAGAATTGCATATTTCCTTTATTGACTTTTTATCATCCTTGATTGTTTTAATTGCTTTTGTGGTAGATGAAACGACAATATAATCACATAATATATATACAAATATGCAGATTATTGAAGATAAAACGTCTAAACAAACCCTAAAATATAGACAATAATTCATGCTATCAAAATACCCCATACTTAGACCTTGCTTGTCCCCAAGCAAGTTTCGCATATAAAATACAAGATAGAATGGACTATAAGTCATAAAGATCAATGAAAAAGTCTTTCAAAAACATTTTTGATGGTGTGCTACAATCATAGATCACTCTAAGAGAATACTTCATGGAATTTAAAATTAAAATATGATCAAAACATTTTATAAATATAGGAAAGTTGTTCATCTTTGCATAAAATCATAGAATGCATAATAAGTCGTAATTATCGAAATTAATCATGTATAATCTAGTTTAAACCACTAAGTCAATCAACAAGCTCGTGGTCTCAAGGGCTTCCCAAAAGAAAGGTCAAGAAATGTGTAGGGTAGGGATGTATATAAGGTAATGTGGTGCTAGAATCCGGGAAAAGGATCTTTCTTCACTTTACTTGAACTTCAACATTTTCCACCAATAAGCTTTGCTTATGTCACACTTTTTCTTTTTTACTTTACTTTTTGAGATGCATAGACAGAGGTGCACAATAACTGAAGCCTAGGAAATCAGCAATCATCAATTTCTTGAGATGCATCAAACCCTTGATGCACATACCATGACCCGTTAGGAATATCGCTGAATCCGACTTTGGCAAGACACAAACACCCGGCTATGTGAATGGTGCCGAGTTACTCATCATCATGATTGACTTCCCCAAACCTATTTATTGCTTTCTAACACTTTCACTTCCAGCCAACTTCTCAACTTTTACTTCACTTGCTTTCACCACTTTGCTTGCTTCCAAATTCCCGGATAGGTAAAGGGAGGCAAATATGTATATGAGGGGCTAAGCATGATCAAGAAGAAGAAGAGAGAAGAATGAATTGCCTTGGTCTTTCCAGGAAGAAAGTGAGAGAACTCATAATGTGATGTCAATCTTCAAATTCAACATAATTTGGATAAAAACAAAGTATTAAACATGCCAAAAATTTCAAACAAAGCTTTTAGCAACTTAAACATATCATAAAACCTTTCAAACATATAAAGATTTCAAAACCAGTCAGTGAACAAGATCTTCACTGAGATCATATCCAGATAAGAAGCACAAAACGTTTCGAAAATTCTCAGTTAAACCACCTCGGTCGAGGTATTCTAAGTCAACCGAGGTGAAGTACCTCGTTTGGCTAGAATCAACCCGGTCGAGGTCAAAAAAAAATTTTTCTGTCCAGTTTTTGACGTTTTTCTCAATCAAATAACTTGTATGCATGCATGTAATCTCAGATAAGCACATAAAGCAAAATAAAGCATAAATATCCGATAAAGTCGAGTCATACATCATAAGAGTCGAATAATACATAAACACCCCATACTTGGGACACACTGTCCCAGTGGGTCAAAATAAGTCTAAAGAAAATAAAGTACTCACCGGACATAGCTGAACTGCATAATAAATAAGAAAGAAAATCCTGCAAGCTCTCAATAATCACGATCCGGTGGTGGTGGTGGCACGTACGGATACTGGGATGGGTCAAATGGATAACCCATAGTCTGCTGAAAGTGGATCTCCATCATCCGGCGCTGATAGTGCTGACCCTCTAGCATTTGATGAGTCCAGCGGTCGATCTCTCGGTGCTGGGCGTCAAACCTCTCCTGGATGTCTACAGTCAGGGTAGCATAGGAGTCTATCATCTGATCCGTCAGATCATCAATCCGACGGTGAGCATCTGGATCTCTCTGTCGGCGTACCCTACGCCTAGCAGGGCGTAATGGTGATGCAGCCGGTGCAGTCTCAGTCTCGTCATCGTCCAAATCGATGACCGGCGCACTAGTCCCAATAGTATCAGTCCCTGTATCCATAGGAACTCCACCATCCCTATCATCATCATCATCATCATCAGCTGCCTCCTCAACCTCGTCCTCCTTAGCTGGTGCAGCTGCTGCCTCTCTCGCATCCTCCATCAGTGGGATCCAAGCAGTCTACCAATAGTGCGGATCATACACTGAGAACTAGGGTGACCATCTGATTTCCTGTGGTGTAGTAGGCTCCCATGGCATAGCTACGTACGGCGTAGTGAGTCCTCGGGGAACCAGTATCCTCCGAGTAATCATCTCTTGAAGTCCTAACGGCTTGGCAACAGCCACCATGGTACATGCGCTGAGATCCATATCCTGGTAACTCGCTATGTGAGTCACAATGCCTCCGCAGCAGATATCGCCCTTCGCCTTGGCCTTGATCTTATGCAGATCATTTGCCAGCATCAAGCCAAAGTCTGGAATCCCTCCAGTCACCATGCAGTAAAGGCTGAACAGCTCCCCCTGTTTGACCTTTTGGGGCGTCTCAGTACGCGCCAGAAGAGTCTCACTGAATATCCTGTGAGCTAACCTAAAAGCTAGGTGAAATATAATACGCTCCCTAGAGTCTCCAGGGCGCAATCTATCTACGTGCTCAACTATGTGAGCAATCTGTCCCTAGAACTCCCTAACTACAGCTCGGGAGGGAAAATCAACAGCAGTTGGGGCCGGGAAACCAAAGATGTCTCGCCAGTACTCTAAAGGAACTAAGAAGTTCCGGTTCATCAACCGGTACTTCACAGCACACTCTGTGGGAAGGTAAGTGAAGGAGCTGACAAACTCCATAGTTGGCTCTAAGTAAGCGGGAGCACGGATCTCAGTGAACTGATCTATTCCCACCATAGAAATCATACGTCTCATATCTCCATCCACGTGGAGACAATCAAATGCAGAAATGTCCAGGAAGCGAGGTGCAATCACTGGACGGGCCGCAATGCGGTCATAATCAACCTGGTGTCTCTCGTGGATCACCGGTCTCGTGCGGCGGGTAGAAGAAGAAGAAGGGGAAGGAGAGGATATGTCCCTCAAGACCAGCTGTCTATCTGAAGTCATCTTTTCTAAAACATGTTAGACCACCTCGGTCAGCCTGACAACTCTGTAGAACACCTCGGCCGAGGCACAGGCTAACTGGACCGAGGCGAAAAACTGCGCGACTGATTTCTTCAAAAATCCAGTTCTTTTCCCCCAAAATCACTACAATAGGTTCCTATGGGGTACTTAATCTGTTTTTCAGCAAATGCAGGGGCAACCAAAGCCCAAATCGAAGGAAAACAGTGGAGAAGAGCGAGGTTAGGGTTTTTCTGATATTTACCCCGATTCGGTCGATTGGCTCGTTTTTCTTGCAGATTAGCACTTGCACTGTGATCCTCTACCCTTTATTAGCGGTTTGGAAGCAAGAATCGTCGAAAACGAGCGAGGATCGGCGAAGCGAGGCGAAGGGTGTGCCGCGGTCTAGGAGAAGGTAAAGGAGGAGAGAGAAATTTCAGCCCCCTTTTATACCCTTTTCTGGAACTGCTGTCATCTCGGTCGAGGTGGTCTCGACTGGACCGAGGTGGTACGGACCGAGGTGGATCTTCAGAAATCCTAGTCGCCTCGGTTGCTCAAGAATCATCTCGGTCGAGGTGCTGTGACAGCAACCGAGATGTCCCTCAGTCAAACTCCGTCTTCTCAAATTCTCGAACTGCTGTCCTTCCAATTGTGCTCCTAGTTTGTATTCCTTCCTTAGATGTCACTTGTTGTCTGTCTAGGACGCCAAAAACAAAACAAAGCAAAGCAAAAGCAAACTATCTAAGCTAGACTAGAAAAAGGGAAAAGAAAGCAATATCTTGGGTTTCCTCCCAAGAAGCGCTTGATTTAAGCTCGCTAGCTGGACCGTACGGCGTCTCTCATACGAGGTATAGTGGTGCAACCTCCTCAACCGGAATTTCCGGTTTGTATTTCTTAAGTCTATGACCATTGACCTTGAAGCTTCCACTCGTTTCGCCCCATATCTCAACTGCACCATGAGGAAAAACATGTTTCACAATATAAGGTCCAATCCATATAGATTTCAACTTACTTGGAAAGAGGCGGAGGCGGGAGTTGAAGAGTAGAACTAAGTCTCCTTCTTTAAGCTCCTTAGGTATGATACGCTTGTCATGCCATCTCTTTGTCCTTTCTTTATAGATTTTGGCATTCTCATAAGCGTTCAAACGCAGCTCCTCCAGCTCGTTGATGTCCAATAGCCACTTCTCGCCGGCTTCCTTGATGTCGAAGTTCAGCCATTTGATCGCCCAATATGCTTTGTGTTCTAACTCAACGGGCAAATGACAAGACTTCCCATATACCAAATTATAAGGGGTGGTACTAATGGGAGTTTTAAATGCGGTCCTGTAGGCCTAGAGAGCGTCGTCCAATTTCATGGACCAATCCTTCCTCGTCCTAGAGACGGTCTTCTCCAAAATTACTTTGATTTCTCTATTCAAGATTTCGACATGTCCACTAGTTTGAGGGTGATAAGGGGTTGCTACCTTGTGGGTCACCCCATACTTCGATAGAAGTACCTTAAACTTCCGGTTGATGAAATGCGTCCCTCCATCGCTGATGATGACACGTGGAGTTCCAAAACGTGGAAAGATAGTCATGTTAAAGAGCTTCACAACCACCTTGGCGTCATTAGTGGGAGAAGCCATGGCTTCAACCTATCTAGAGACGTAATCAACTGCTAGAAGAATATAGAGGTTTCCTCCGGAGGATGGGAAAGGTCCCATGAAGTCTATCCCCCATACATCAAAGATTTCCACCTCTTGAATGTTATTAAGTGGCATTTCGTTTCTCCTAGATAAGTTCCCTGTTCTTTGGCATGCATCACAAGAGACAACAAACGATTGCACATCTTTAAATAATATAGGCCAAAAGAAACCGGAATGTAATACCTTAGCGCATGTTTTGTTGCCGCTAGCATGTCCTCCACAAGGAAGTAAGTGACAATGCCGTATGACGCTATTAACTTCATCTTCCGGAATGCATCTTCGAAGCATCCCATCCGGCCCGCGCTTGAATAGCAGCGGTTCATCCCAGTAGTAATGGCGTACGTCCTTGAAGAATTTCTTCCTTTGAGCGTACGTCAATCCGGGTGGTATTTCCTGGCAAACAAGATAATTAACAATATCAGCATACCAAGGTCTTTTATTATTAGAAAGTTGGTGGAGAGAATGTTCCACCAACTGAGGGTGAATGTCAGAGAAGGGAGTAAGAAGTTTGTTATTCTCAGTAGTTTCAGTTGACATCTTCTCGCCTTCGACCTCGGTCAAGGCGCAGAGGCGTTGACCGAGATGTTCTTCAGTCGCCTCGCTTGGTCAAGAAAGTGCCTCGGTCGAGGTACTTTAACTGGAACCGAAACTGGAGATCTTTGTCTCCTGGATTAATTTCTCAGTTTTAGCTCCTGGATCTTCCTCCAACGCCTTTAAGCTCCGTATATCTGCATCACAAGAAGCATCTATACCTTCCTCCATTAAACTAAAACTAATAACTTTCTCAAGTGGATCGTTAATAAGGATAGAGCTCACCAATTCTCTTGATTCTTCTTCATCATAGATGTTGAAGATATCATCTCCTAGCTGCTCTCCCTTCATGGCCGCAAGTAATGCGAACTCCACTTCATCTCCGCCAATATTGAATTTTAACTTGGCGTTCTTACAATCCACATTGCAACCCGAAGTTGCTAGAAATGGCCTCCCGAGAATGATAGGAACAGGATAATCTGCGGGAATATCAAGTACAACAAAGTCTATAGGTAAATAGAAGTTACCTAACTTAACCGGAACGTCTTCCAAGATTCCCACGGGATGGGTAATGGAGCGGTCCGCCATGTATAACCTTATCTTAACCGGCTTGGGCTCTCCAAGTCCGATCTTTACACATAGCTCCAGCGGAATGATGCTCACACTGGCTCCTAGATCGCATAAGGCTTCACAAGTGACATCCCCAATTTGAATGGGAATGCAAAATGAGCCAGGATCTCTCAACTTGGGTGGCATCTTCTCCTTCATGATTTGTATGAGCTCCGAGGATTTAGATGTCATCTTTACTTCACCAAAGTCTTCCAGTTTCCTCTTCCTTGATAGGATTTCTTTCAAGAACTTCCCATAGGCGGGCATCCCTAGAATAGCATCAAGGAAAGGAATGTTAATGTGTAGTTTATTCATCAAGTCAAGGAACTTATCAAAGTGCTTGTCTAGATGTGCTCTGGCCCTTGACTGGGGGAATGGAAGTGGTGGTTTATATGCAGGAGGTGGAATATAAACTTCAGTTTTCCCCTCCGCTTTCTGTGGCTCCACCTCGGTTGGCATCTCGGCCGAAGTGTTCTTCGACTGCACCTGGACCGAGGTGGTCTTCGTCGGTACTAGCACCGACCGAGGCACTAGATCTGCAGTCTTCAGTCCACTCCTCGTCGTTATGGCCATAATCTGGCCCTTAGGGTTGCTTTCCGTTCTTGCTGGAAGCTTCCCTGGATCTCTTGGCGTTTCATTCGCCCTACTAGCAAGTTATTGTTCAAAGGATTTTTGGGCCTTCGAAAATGAAGTCGTGGATGTCTCCATAGCACTAAGCTTGATCAAGATAGCCTCCATCACTGCGTCTTTCTTTTCCGGTTGGGACGAACTTGATCCTTGCCCCTGGCTCTTTAATGGAGTAGAAGAAGTAGAAGAAGAAGAAGGGGAAGAGAGGAAAGGATTAGAGGAATCGTTAGAATTGGAGTTAGAATGATTTTTACCCGAATTTTGGTTGTTCGCCCTCCAATTATTGTTGTTGGATCCTCTATTGTTGTTGTAGTTGTTGTTCCGGGAACCGTTGTTGTTGTTACGGTATCCATGGTTGTTGTTCCTTGATCCTTGATCTTCCTTCTTGGTTTGAGCAACCAAGAGTTCCTTCAATTGCTTCATGTCATTCTTCAAAGACGTGAGTTGATTGTTGTTAGGCGGAACATCTTGAAAGTTAACTCTTTTAACTCCACCTTCAGCTCCTTGGTGGGAATATTTCTCCATATGCAAAGCTTGCTTCTCTATAAAGTCCCAAGCTTCGTCAATCGCCATGTCCATAAATGTACCGGCGGATAGTAGTTGGAGGTTGAACTCGGTGCTTCCGTCCAGTCCCTTGAAGTATATCTCCAACAACTCTATCTTTGGAATCCCATGATGTGGGCAATCCAAAAGAATGTCTTTAAACCTCTCCCATGACTTGGACAAGCTCTCCTTGTCCTTCATAATGAATGCATTAATCTTCCCTCTCATTTCAGCGGTTTTAGAGGGGGGAAAGAATTTAGTCAAGAATCTTGTCGTCATCTCCTCCCAAGTACTGATTTTTCCTGGAGGAAGAGATTGATACCAAGTAAGAGCTCTATCTTTTAAAGAAAAGTAAAAAGGTCTTAGCTTGTAGTTATTGTTTTCTATTCTTGAGGGTCTCAAGGTCTCCATCAAGATCTCATAGTTTTGCACATGTTGATGCGGAGATTCCTTCTCTAACCCTCCAAACTGGCATTGGCGAATCATGGAAAGAACTTGCGGTCGAAGTTCGTAGTCATGGTCCGCCGGATCTCCTAGGTTAACTCTAGGACGCCTCAGTTGTTGATTGGGGTCCATCCTTTGCCCTAGGGTTTGCGGGATTCCTGCAAAAAGAGCGCCTCGGACCGGTATTCGAGGTGGAAGTACCTCGGCCGGGGCATCAGGTACTGGGACCTACATCGGTCGAGGGTTTGGAACTGGATCCTGCATCGGTCGAGGATCGGGAATAGGGTCTTCCCTCGGTCGAAGTAGATACTGTTCTCGTAAGGCTGCCATATCTGCTTCGATCGCTTCAGTCCTGGTACGAGTTTCTTCTTTCTCCTGCCTCAGTTCTTCCCTGCTGAGGCGTAGCTATTCTAACGCCTCCTTCAATTCGGCCTCAAGATCGCGATCGTCTTGGTTGGCCATCTTCGCTTCTCTCAAGCGTCGTTTATATGTCTTTTCTGGTTCGGGATCGTAAGGAACAATTTCCTTCCCAGCACGGGTTCTTCGCATAAACCTAAGAAAGAACCTGCGAAAGTCACTCAAATAGAGTGTTTAGTAGACGCGGGGGAAAGTGCCCCAAAAGCGTACCGCAACCGGCTCGGTCTAGACCAAGGTCCCCGGCAACGGCGCCAAAAACTTGTTCGCTCCAAACGGTGTGTGCAAGCTTTAAATTTATAACCCTAGATGTAAGCTTAAAACAAGGATGCGAACCCGCAGTGTACGGGTCAATCGTAGTAAAAAGCAAAGAATTCCAGGGGCCGATCACAAGGACTTAGTGAAACAAAGTCGGAATAGGTAAGCTTTAGCAATTACTAACCACAAAAGCAATTAAAACAATAAGGATGATAAAAAGTCAATAAAGGAAATATGTAGATCTAGGGATTAAAGCATCTAGTTGTGGAGGCATTGTGACTCACATAGCGAGTTACCAGGATATAGATCTCAGCGCATGTACCATGGTGGCGGCTACCAAGCCGCTAGGACTTCAGGAGATGATTACTCGGAGGATACTGGTTCCCCGAGGATTCACTACGCCGTACGTAGCTATGCCATGGGAGCCTACTGCACCACAGGGGATCAGATGGTCACCCCAGTTCTCAGTGTATGATTTGCACTATTGGCAGACTTCTTGGATCCCACTGATGGAGGATGCGAGAGAGGCAGCAGCTGCACCAGCTGAGGAGGACGAGGTTGAGGAGGCAGCTGATGATGATGATGATGATTGGGATGGTGGAGTTCCTATGGATACAGGGACTGATACTGCTGGGACTAGTGCGCCGGTCATCGATTTGGACGATGACGAGACTAAGACTGCACCGGCTGCATCACCAGTACGCCCTACTAGGCGTAGGGTACGCTGACAGAGAGATCCATATGCTCACCGTCGGATAGATGATCTGACGGATCAGATGATAGACTCCTATGCTACCCTGACTGTAGACATCCAGGAGAGGTTTGACGCCCAGTACCGAGAGATCGACCGCTGGACTCATCAGATGCTAGAGGGCCAGCACTATCAGCGCCGGATGATGGAGATCCAGTTTCAGCAAACTATGGGTTATCCATTTGACCCATCCCAGTATCCGTACGTGCCACCACCACCACCACCGGATCGTGATTATTGAGAATTGCAGGATTTTCTTTCTTATTTATTATGCAGCTCAGTTATGTCCGGTGAGTACTTTATTTTTTTTAGACTTATTTTGACCCACTGGGACAGTGTGTCCCAAGTATGGGGTGTTTATGTATTATTCGACTCTTATGATGTATGACTCGACTTTATCGGATATTTATGCTCTATTTTGCTTTATATGCTTATCTGAGATTACATGCATGCATACAAGTTATTTGATTGAGAAAAACGTAAAAAACTGGACAGAAAAAAAAAATTTGACCTCGACCGGGATGATTCTAGCCAAACGAGGTACTTCACCTCGGTTGACTTAGAACACCTCGACCGAGGTGGTTTAACTGAGAATTTTCGAAACGTTTTGTGCTTCTTATCTGGATATGATCTCAGTGAAGATCTTGTTCACTGACTGGTTTTGAAATCTTTATATGTTTGAAAGGTTTTATGATATGTTTAAGTTGCTAAAAGCTTTGTTTGAAATTTTTGGCATGTTTAATAATTTGTTTTTATCCAAATTATGTTGAATTTGAAGGTTGATACCACATTATGAGTTCTCTCACTTTCTTCCTGGAAAGACAAAGGCAATTCATTCTCCTCTCTTCTTCTTCTTGATCATGCTTAGCCCCTCATATACATATTTGCCTCCCTTTACCTATCCGGGAATTTGGAAGCAAGCAAAGTGGTGAAAGCAAGTGAAGTAAAAGTTGAGAAGTTGGCTGGAAGTGAAAGTGTTAGAAAGCAATAAATAGGTTTGGGGAAGTCAATCATGAGGATGAGTAACTCGGCACCATTCACATAGCCGGGTGTTTGTGTCTTGCCAAAGTCGGATTGAGCGATATTCCTAACGGGTCATGGTATGTGCATCAAGGGTTTGATGCATCTCAAGAAATTGATGATTGCTGATATCCTAGGCTTCGGTTATTGTGCACCTCTGTCCATGCATCCCAAAAAGTAAAGTAAAAAAGAAAAAAAAAGTGTGAAATAAGCAAAGCTTATTGGTGGAAGATGTTGAAGTTCAAGTAAAGTGAAGAAAGATCCTTTTCCCGGATTCTAGCACCACATTACCTTATATACATCCCTACCCTACACATTTCTTGACCTTTCTTTTGGGAAGCCCTTGAGACCTCGAGCTTGTTGATTGACTTAGTGGTTTAAACTGGATTATACATGATTTATTTCGATAATTACGACTTATTATACATTCTATGATTTTATGCAAAGATGAACAACTTTCCTATATTTATAAAATGTTTTGATCATATTTTAATTTTAAATTCCATGAAGTATTCTCTTAGAGTGATCTATGATTGTAGCACACCATCAAAAATGTTTTTGAAAGACTTTTTATTGATCTTTATGACTTATAATCCATTCTATCTTGTATTTTATATGCGGAACTTGCTTGGGGACAAGCAAGGGCTAAGTATGGGGTATTTTGATAGCATGAATTATTGTCTATATTTTGGGGTTTGTTTAGACGTTTTATCTTCAATAATCTGCATGTTTGTATATATATTATGTGATTATATTGTCGTTTCATCTACCACAAAAGCAATTAAAACAATCGAGGATGATAAAAAGTCAATAAAGGAAATATGTAATTCTAGGGATTAAAGCATCTAATTGTGGTTCCAACTCAAGATCTAAAGATAAGCGGACAAAGCTGATGTTTTTGCAAAGGGAAGGTGTTACATAAGTGGAATAGATCACCGGGTAAGTCTCACTACTCACTAATCCCAAACCGTAACTCCTATTACTGGGTAAGTCTCAAGGAATC
Source organism: Fagopyrum homotropicum (assembly GCA_033239125.1). Taxonomy (NCBI): domain Eukaryota; kingdom Viridiplantae; phylum Streptophyta; class Magnoliopsida; order Caryophyllales; family Polygonaceae; genus Fagopyrum; species Fagopyrum homotropicum. The sequence continues at coordinate 57,731,408 of BSWB01000008.1, read as the reverse complement.
AAGATAAAGAACTGTAACCTCAAACTAACACGCCACCTAAGGGAATAGAATCAACCTTTACTGGGTAAGTCTCAGGCTAACTCACAAAGATGGGATGAAAGCACACTCAAACCCCAATAAAGGACAAACCTTTATTACCTATACTTATGATCTTAGGTAAACAAACAAAGGAATTACCGGGTAAGTCTCATCTTAGGCTTGCATTGAACCAGGAAAGGTATAATAAGAATAGGATTTGGCAAACTCTAACACTTAACTCTCAGTTTCGGATCAGATAAGTCACCTCGGTCAGCCAACTTCCACCCCGGCCGAGATGTTCATTGACTGAGCGAGATGCTTAGGGTTAAGGTAAAGACTCGAACTTTCAGGGTCCTACTATGATTAAGATTATTCTATCATTGTTTTTCCCACAACCTTCAGCCAATCACCCTAGAATCACACAAAGAGATTAGCCACTCATCATCATGAAAGTATTAATCAAATATATGGGAAGAAAGAGAATAATTGAACAAGAAAACCTTAAGAGAAAGGTTTCAATAACTGGATCAATTATAAAACCAACAAGCGTTCCTTGGATAGAATTCCAACAAGACAATCAACAAAGAAGGGAATCTAAGATGATCTTACAAAAACCCTTCAAAAAGCTATAAAAGCTATAGACTTTCTTCCTTCAAAAAGGTTCTTCAAATCTCCCAACTGGAGTGTGGCTGCAGCGGTGTATTCGGATGTATGCAGGATGTTCCGGGTGATAGCGGATGTCCAGCCGTTAGCGGATGTTTAGCCGTTAGCCGATGTCGGATTTGTGGGAAATCCAACCCTTTTTATAGGAAAATTACTCTCCAAAGATAAGATATCTTAGAAAGATCTCTTCCCATAAAAATAGGTAAAATATATGGGCAAACTTATCTTCTTCCTTCCAAGAATCCAGCCCAAAAATATAAGATCCTCTTTCCAAAGATAAAAGATCTCAGCCAAGAATAAAATATTCTTGCCGCGTCCTAGGTGTTCGCCTCGGTCGAGTCGGCTCCTCTGGATCACCTCGGTCGAGGTGACTCTGTAGTCGACCGAGGTCAATCACAACTGAATGTGAAATCTCTCAAATCTGGTCCAAAGTGAATCTTTAATCCAATTCCATGATTCCTTGATTCTTCCTTAAGCTCCTGAATGTAGCTCCAACGACTCTTTAGCTCCTTTTGCTCCTTTTTGATGCAAAACGTGTCATTTTACCTACGATTACAACAAAACTAGGTGTAGACCTCGATTCCCGCAAAGGTAGATGAAACCACAATATAATCACATAATATATATACAAACATGCAGATTATTGAAGATAAAACGTCTAAACAAACCCCAAAATATAGACAATAATTCATGCTATCAGTAGAGTAACACACACTCGAGTATAACACTCTCTAGATATGCTAATGAAGCTCTATTGTTTTCCTCTCTCTAAGGATGTAAACTTTTGTAAACTAAGAGGCAGAAAAACTTTTGGAATGAATGAAGATAATTTTGATCGCTTGAAGACTTAGTTGTTTCCGTGCAAGCTTGTTGTTGTTCTCTTCAACCATCATCTTCATTTATAGTCTTCTATGGAGAACTCTTCTAGCCATTATAATAGGGCCGTTGTGATGTTCTTCTTTCTCCATGGAAAAAAGTGTTTGGATGAGATGAAGTTTCGATTGTGAATCTTCTATCTTCTTCATCTACTTCTTCTCCTTGTCGCACGTTTGAGAATCTTCATCTTAGAGATCTTCTCCTTGAAAGAGCCGTTGAAGATCTTTTTTGTTGAAGTCCTTAGTTCACGCTCCAAGATCTTCCAAGCCGTTGAAGACTTCTCTCTTGAGGACGGTTGAAGATTTTCATGAATCCGAGATCTTTGTGTTGCATACATTGGAAAGATCTTCTTGTCCTTTTGCGTCGGTTGTTAAGATCTTTGTGAGATCTTTGTTGTGGCCGAAATCTTATCTTCAAATCCGTTGAAGATATGTTTGTTTGAGCTGGCCGAGATCTTCTCTTGAAATCTTGTTTGAAGGGTTATCCTTGGTAGATTTGGTTGTTGAGATTTGAATCTCGAATTCGCGAAGCCTTCAGCCAAATTCTACCTTGTAACGCTTTTCAAGGCTTCCGCGTTTATTCCTTGAAGTGCTTTCCAAGGCCTCTACATTTGTCCCTTGAAATACTTTTCAAGATCTCCGTGATTGTCCCTTGTAATGAGTTTCAAGGCCCACGTTCATCCTTTGAAATGTTTTTCAACGCCTGCACACATTTATCAATCACAAAACGAAAACATGCAATCTAGAAATACAATCGATATTTGTTAGTTTATAAAACCGCTCATAAATGTTAAAGTCTTCCATCATCTACATAGACAATTCGTAATCAAGGTGGAGTTATCAGATAGGTTCATCATTTTTGGCATTGAGACCTCTTACTTTGGTTGGTGTACAGTTCAATGGGTCGAGAAGAACTTACAACCTTCTTTGGTTTGAATGAACCTCTTGTTTGTTTACATTGTTTACAAGCCTTACATAGTTCATCTACCTTGATGTTTAGGTTTGGTAAACCACGTACCAAATCCTTGGAAATAAGTCACTTCATCGTATGCATGCTTATGTGACCAATTCGTCTATGCCAAAGCCTTGGATCGTCAATCATGGCCTTGAGACACGTTAGCTTGGTTCCTAAAACTTGGTTAGTGCTCATTGAATAAACATTGTTGCACCTAGGAGCAGTAAGCACAAAATCACCCGATATTTTATCTTGAACTTCACATTTATCTGAATCAAAAATCACCTTGTTGCCAGATGGTAGGGCTGGAGCAGTTTATGGAGATCAGAGCTCCAGCCTACCTCGAACCTACACTAGAGTTTGTGAGTTATGTGACTCACCTGCCTGTAGAGCAAGCCATCAAGTACCGGTTGTTGAACCGAAATTATTTAGTACCGATGGACCAATGGAGAGAAGTCTTCGGCTTCTCGACCCCCACAGTTCCTGATTTCCCTTCTCGAGTTGTAGCTCGACAATTCTAGGGACAGATAGCTCACGTAGTTGAGCATGCTGATAGGTGGAGACCTGGAGACTCCAGGGAGAGGATTATTTTCCACCTCGCTTTCAGACTCGCCCACCGTATATTCAGCGAGACACTTCTGGCGCGTATTGAGACGCCCCAGAAGGTTAGACAGGGGGAGCTTTTCAGTTTATTTTCCATGGTGACTGGGGGTGTGCCTGATTTCGGTGCTATGCTAGCTGAGGATCTGCACCGGATCAAGGCAAAGGCGAAATGGGACATTTGTTCTGGCGGCTTAGTGACCCACATAGCTACAGTGATGGGGCTGGATTTGAGTGCATGTACACTAGTGGCGGCTGCCAAGCCACTAGGGCTGCAGGAGATGATCACCAGGTGGATTCTAGTTTCTCGTGGACTCACTACGCCATATGTGGCGATGCCTTGGGAGCAGACTGCCCCTCAAGGTAATAGGTGGTCGTCTTAGTTTTCGGTCTACGACTCTCAGTACTGGTCCACCGCGTGGATACGTTACATTGAGGACGCTAGAAACGCAGCAGCACCGGTGCAGGAGGATGGGGATGAGGATGATGATGGCGGTGCTGCCATGGAGACAGGGACAGATACAGCCGGTGCTAGTGTACCAGTCGTCGATCTAGACGACGAGGAGACTGAGGAGGAGACAACTGCACCACCACCACGTCTTGCTAGGCGCAGGTTCCGCAGATTTAGAGATCCAGTAGCACATCAGAGGATTGATGACCTCACTGATCAGATGATCGACTCCTACGCCGCTCTTACAGTTGATATCGGTGAGCGCCTTAATGACCAGCGCCGAGAGATGTTGAGTCGGACACACCAGATGCTGGAGAGCCAGCACTACCAGCGCCGGATGATGGAGATCCAGTTCCAGCACATGATGGGATATCCTTTTGACCCATCCCAGCATCCGTACGTGCCATACCCACCACCACCACCAGCAGATCAGGACTAGAGCTTGCAGGGATTTCTTTTATTTATTTATTATGCAGCTCATCTTATGTCCGATGAGTACTTTTCTTTCTAGACTTATTTTCACCCATTGGGACAATGTGTCCCAAGTATGGGGTATTTGGATGTATTTATATGACTTATGTGTACGCTTGTATGACTCGACTTGATATTTATGATCTTATGCTCTATCTGCTTATCTGAGACTACATGCATGCATATACAGGTTAATTGATTGAGAAAAACGTCAAAAACTTGTTAAGAAAAAAAAAATTTTGACCTCGACCGAAGTGACTCTGACCAATCGAGGTACAACACCTCGGTTGACTCAGAACATCTCGACCGAGGTGGTTTAACTGAAACAGTTTTCGAAACGATTTTTGTGCTTCCTATCTGGATATGACCTCAGTGAAGATTTTTTTTGCAGACTGGTTTTGAAATCTTTATATGTTTAAAAGGTTTTATGATATGTTTAAGTTGCTAAATGCTTTGTTTGAATTTTGTGGCATGTTTAATCCTTTGTTTTTATCAAAATTATGTTGAATTTGAAGGTTGACACCACATGATGAGTTCTCTCACTTTCTTCCTGGGATGATTAAGGCAATTCATTCTCCTCTCTTCTTCTTCTTGATCATGCTTAGCCCCTCATATACATATTTGCCTCCCTTTACCTATCCGGGAATTTGGAAGCAAGCAAAAGTAAAAAGCAAGTGAAAGAAAAGTTGAGATGTTGGCTGGAAGTTAGAAAGAAACAAATAGGTTTGGGGAAGTCAATCATGATGATGAGTAACTCGGCACCATTCACATAGCCGGGTGTTTGTGTCTTGCCAAAGTCGGGTTGATCGTTATTCCTAACGGGTCATGGTATGTGCATCAAGGGTTTGAGGCATCTCGAGAAATTGATGATTGCTAATCTTCCAGACTTCGGTTATTTTGCACCTCTGTCCATGCATCCCAAAAAGTAAAAAGTAAAATAAGCAAAGCTTATTGGTGGAAGATGTTGAAGTTCAAAGCAAGTGAAGTAAAGATCCTTTCCCGGATTCTAGCACCACATTCCCTATATACATCCCACCCTCACATGTTTCTTGAACTTCTCTTGAAAATTCCTTGAGACCTCGATCTTGTTGATTGACTTGGTGGTTTAAACTAGATTATACATGATTAATTTTGATAATTATGATTATTATGCATTCTATGATTTTATGCAAAGATGAACAACTTTCTTATATTTATAAAATGTTTTGAGCATGTTTTGATTTTAAATTCCATGAAGCATTCTCTTAGAGTGATCTATGATTGGAGCACACTACCAAAAATGTTTTGAAATACTTTTCATTGCTCTTTCCGACTTATAATCCATTCTATCTTGTACTTAAGATTTGGAACTTGCTTGGGGACAAGCAAGGGACAAGTATGGGGTATTTTGATAGCATGTATTATAGTCTATATTTTGGGACTTGTTTATACGTTTTATCTTCAATAATCTGCATGTTTGGATGTATATTATGTGATTATATTGTCATTTCATCTTCTTTTACGGGAATCGAGGTCTACACCAAGTTTCATTGTAATCGTAGGTAAAATGGCACGTTTTGCATCAAAATGGAGCTAAGGAGCAAAGGAGTCATTGGAGCCACATTCAGGAGCTTAAAGAGGAGCTCAGGAATCTAGGAATTCACAAAGAAGATTTACTTTGGACCAGATTTGAGAGATTTCACCTTCAGCTGAGAGTCACCTCGGTTGACCACAGAGTCACCTCGACCGAGGTGATCTAGAGGAGCGCCTCGACCGAGGCGAACACCCTGGACGCGGCGAGATATATTTTATTTGGCTGAGATCTTTTATTTTTGGAAAGAGAGATCTTATATTTTTGGGCTGGATTTCTGGAAGGAAGATCATATATTTTTGAGATCTATTTTAGAGATATGGATATATTTTATTAGAAAATTATCATTTTAAGATATTATTTTCTTTGGAAGATAATTCTCCTATATAAAGGGTTGGATTTTCCACAAATTCAGCAACCCGCTACCATCGCAGCACTTGGAGATTGAAGAAGCTGCAGTTAGGAAGGATTTTTGGAAGGTTGAAGGAAGATTGAAGGAAAGAAGTTCATAGCTTGTTATAGCTTTTGTGAAGGGATTTGTAAGATTTTCTTAGATTCCCTTTTTGATTGATTGTCTTGTTAGATTTGTGATTCAAGCAACGCTGATTTGTTTATTAGATTCAGTTATTGAAGCCTTGTTCTTAAGGTTTTTGTGTTCAAATATTCATTCTCTTCCCATATATTTGATTATTGCTTTCATGATGATGAGTGGCTAATTTCTTTGTGCGATTATAGGGTGATTGGCTGAAGGTTGTGGGAAAAACAATGATAGAATAATCTTAAATCCCAGTAGGACCCTAAAAGCTCGAGTCTTTATCCTTAACCCTAGAACATCTCGCTCAGTCGATGAACATCTCGGCCGGGGTGGAATTTGAATGACCGAGGTGACTTATCTGATCCATAACTGAGAGTTAAGTGTTAGAGTTTGCCAAATCCTATTCTTATTACACCTTTCCTGGTTCAATGCAAGCTTAGGATGAGACTTACCCGGTAATTCCTTTGTTTGTTTACCCAAGATCATAAGTATAGGTAATAAAGGTTTATCCTTTATTGGGGTTTGAGTGTGCTTTCATTCCATCTTTGTGAGTTAGCCTGAGACTTACCCGGTAAAGGTTGATTTTATTCCCTTAGTTGGTGTGTTGGTTTGAGGTTATAATTCCTTTCCTTAGTACCTTGAGACTTACCCGGTGATAGGTTCTTTGGCTTGGGATTGTGAGTAGTGAGACTTACCCAGTGATCTATTCCACTTTAGTAACATCTTCCCTTTGCAAAACCACAACTTTGTCCGCTTATCTTGAGATCTTGAGTTGGAACCACAACTGGATGCATTAATCCCTAGAATTTGCATATTTCCATTAATTGACCTTATTATCATCTTTGATTGCTTTAATTGCTTTTGTGGTTATTAGTTGCATAGATGACCTATACTTGCTTTGTTTCACCTAAGTCCCTGAGATCAACACCCCGGAATTCTTGCTTTTACTATAATTGATCCGTACACTGCGGGTTCGCATCCTTGTTTTAAGCATACTTCTTGGGTTATAAATTTAAAGCTTGCACACACCATTTGGAGCGAACAACGTCCGTATGCGAAAGTAAGCGAAGGTCCCGAAAACTCTCTTCTCATGCCTTTTTATAAGGCGAGGTAGGGTTACGAGAAATCCCAATGACGTGGCTGACGTGGCAGAATATGACACGTCACAAAATCACAAAAATCACGGCTAAGAACAACTTTCCACGACCGTGGTTTAGGGCGTGGAACCAGATTACGGTGCCATATGATTTCCACGACCGTAATTTAGACCGTGTAACTCTCTAGAGTGTTTCCAAACTCACGTCCACGTTCATGTTGCCAAATCCACGGCCGTGGTTTAGAGCGTGATTCCTCAAATCCTCTTCCACGACCATATTTCAGGGCGTGGTTCTTCCAAATCCTCGTTTTTTGCCTTAGTTTCGTGACATCCTTCATCCATGCTCCTTCCTTAGCCTCTCCAATGCATCTCCTTACCATCAAATGTGATCAAACACTCCTTTCCTTCCTTATTTTGCTCCAATTTAAGCTTTATTCACCTAAAAACACAATGAAGCTAGTGTAGATCTATATATCGACAAAGTGAGTGCACTAGCTCACAATTGCTTCAAACACATATCTAAGAACACTATAAAGAGGGAAAAACAACTAAAACAAGTGCCTAAAATATTGTCATATTTCATGCTAACAGCCATTAAGCACAAGTTTGCTTGTTCTTTCTCGTCATCTGGCTCATTTTTTGAATCTAAGCCACTCCATGATGCTACCATAGCCTTCTTCTTTTGATCATTCAACTTGTTCCTCTTCTTTTGTGGGCAATCCTTTACGAGATGATTTGTTTCACCTCATTCAAAACAAGTCATTACTTTAGTTTTCTTATTTGATTTAGAAAACTACCTCGAGGTCTAGATGATCGCGGATATTCTTTGTTGTTTCCGAACTGTTTCTTCATTTGATGAATTTTTGCAAGACCCCTTGAGATGAAGGCGAATGGATCTTCCTCATCTTCATCATCACTGTCTTCATCCTCTGATAGCATGTCATCCTTCTTTGATCTTAGAACTAGGTTCTTTGAATTTGGTGGGAGCTCTCCATCTTCTTCGCAAAGAATCATTTCATGGGTGATTAGCTTTCCAAGGAGGTCATCTAGAGGTAGAGTAGTGAGATTTTGAGCTTCTTCAACGACTGTCACTTTTGGTCCCCATTTAGCTTTAGTTAAGCTCCTTAGAACCTTCCTTACTTTTTCTTCATTTGTGAAGACCTTTTCAAGTGAATCAAGATTGTTCACATTCTCGGTGAACCGTGTGAACATCTCCTTGACCGACTCATTTGAGTTCATCTTGAATAGCTTGTATTGCGTGAGGAAGATGCTTATCTTGGTTTCTTTGACTTTGACTTGTTCCTTCGAACGTGACAACTAAGTTGTCCCATATTTCATTTGCACTCTTGCATGATGAGATACGGTTGAATTCATTTGCATCCAATCAACAATAAAGAAAGTTCATGACCTTTTAATTCTTTGAAACACTATCCAAGTTAGTTTGACTGAAGTTTGCTTGCTTCTTTTCAATTTGGACTCCTTCAACCGTGGTGGTTGGAATTTTATTGCCAGTTTGAATAATGCTCCATAGTTCCATGTCCTGATCATAACAAACATTTGCATTAGTGCCCTCTGATAGGCAAAGTTGTTACCGTAGAAGAGTGGTGGTCGAGTTTTGGATCTTCCTTGAGCGAATACCCCATCACGTATAGAGTTCATGATTAGTCTCACTAATGGTTAAATCAATATAAGTGAGTCTAATTGTGATACCAATTGAAGATCCGTATAGGTGAATAATTAGGATATAAATACTCTAGAAGGGGGGTTGAGTAAACTATGGGAACATTTCATTAAAACCTATCTCAAGGCTTTGAAACTGATTTCAAGGCCTTGAAGTCGATCTGTGCTCTTTGTGACAAAACTGATATTCAAGGGCGTTGAAACTGATTTCAAGGCCTTGACTTCAAAAACCTACAAAACAACGTTAGTCACAATTAAGCAAGATATAGTGCGGAATTAAAAGATTGACACGTCGATATGTTTACGAAGTTCAGCTCTAACAGCCTACGTCTCCGTCCTAGGGTATCTTTACCCGTAGGATCTAACTATGTATTATCTGCTTCAAAAATTACTATATACAACCTAGAAGAAATCCCCTTCTCGCTCATTGTAACCAATGCTACGATCTAGTTCGAAATCTAACCTAGCAATAATAGCCTAGTTACTTCGCAGAGTAACACATACTCGAGTATAACACTCTCTTGATATGCTAATGAAGCTCTAGTGTTTTTTCTCTCTCTAAGGATGTAAAATTTTGTAAGCTAAGAGGAAGAAAAACATTTGGAACAAATAAAGATGCTTTTGATCGCTTGAAGACTTAGATGTTTCTGTGTAAGCTTGTTGTTGTTCTCTTCAACCATCATCTTCATTTATACTCTTCTATGGAGAACCCTTCTAGCCGTTGTAAGAGGGCCGTTGTGATGTTTTTCTTTTTCCATAGAAAACGGTGTTTGGTTGAGATGAAGTAGCCATTGTAAATCTTCTATCTTCTTCATCTACTTCTTCTCCTTGATGCACGTTTGATAATCTTCATCTTAGAGATCTTCTCCTTGAAAGATCCGTTGAAGATCTTTGTCGTTGAAGTCCTTAGTTCACGCTGCAAGATCTTCCAAGCTGTTGAAGACTTCTCTATTGAGAATCGTTGAAGATCTTCCATGAGTCCGGGATCTTTGTGTGGGATACGTTGGAAATATTTTTTTATCCTTTTGCGTCGGTTGAAGATCTCGGATTCATGGAATCTTGAATTCGCAAAGCCTTCAGCCAAATTATCCCTTGTAACGCTTTTCAAGGCTTCTGCGTTTATTCCTTGAACTGCTTTTCAAGGCCTCCGAGTTTATCCCTTGAACTACTTTTCAAGATCTCCGTGCTTGTCCCTTGTAATGAGTTTCAAGGCCAGCGTTCATCCTTTGAAATGTTTTTCAAGGCATGCACATATTTAACAAACATAAAACTAAAACATGCAATCTAGAAATACAGTCGATATTTGTTAGTTTATAAAACCGCTCATAAATGTTTAACTCTTCCATCATCTACATAGACAATTCATAATCAAGGTGGAGTTATCAGATAGGTTCATCATTTTTTGCATTGAGACTTCTTACTTTGATTGGTATGCAGTTTAAGCTCTAAATATACTTGTTATAAATATGCAGAATGTTTATACGTATTCATTTGGATAAAGCAATAACATGAAGTTTTGTCTTAGATTAGCGTGATCTTCGTACATAATGGGTAACAACTCCATCATTATCTTGTTTTTTGATTTTGTCATCCTTTTTATCTCAAAGATGTTGCCTTCATGCTCTCTTACATTTCACTATGGGCTTTTGCCAAATAAGTATAAATGGCTTAAATTTTTACAGATTGATAATTTAACCGGGTGATTAGACGATGCATATTAGGTGTTTGAAGAAATTTCTAAGAGACACTATAAAGCATATTCTTTGTAAATCAACTTCTCTAGCATTTGTGATAGTTGCCATTAGTATTCTTTTATTCATTTTGTGTTTATATTGTTAGCGAAACAAACCATTTCAAGTCGATGACTTGATCCAATTTATTCTGGCTTGCTTATTATTTGTTGTTACTAAAACTGTTTTCACTCTTTTTAGCAAGCAAAGGCTTTCCATGTGATAGTCGCCGGCGTTTTATTTTCGTTTGTAAAACCTTCAATCTTTGACATTCATATATCTATTTGTCTATCCAGTTTCATAGAACCCACCAACCCAATCAGTCACGGTATTAAGGTGTTCTAACTTCGAGTACCCCAATCGGGTTTGTAGTAGTTTTTAGTAGAATAACACGTTTGTTGATGCTCATTGATAACATCGAAACATACATGTTTTCTACTCTCTAATTCATTTTTTCTACACATATTTTGAATATATATATATAAATATATATATGTATATATATATGCTTATAATGTAGAATGCATTCATATTATGTTTTCGGTAACTACTTCCGGTTGTTTTGCATTTTAAGTGGGCAAGACCTACTTTGAGGCATTTCCGATCCATACAACAAACTAGCATGAGATCTTGAACTTGAAGTCCGCGTTGTGTATCCTTAGAATAACAGATTTGAAAGTTTCTCAATGCGGCGACAAAATGGACAGCCAAAAGGTATAGCAACGACCACCATACAACCGTATGGACACCGTTTGGTGGTCGTTTCACACCCATGTCAAAGGTTGTCTTTCGCTAGTTGTTACTTCTAATCTCTAGTATTTTTCTTCTTCTCCGATCTTGCGGACCTCATGTTGTAGTTTCTCAGTCATATTGATCTTCTCTTTTTCTCTAACCTTAGGGAAGACACAATCTTGGCATTTTTGATGCCTTAAATGCCCGAAACACATAAAAGTAAAGGTAGATACCAAAATACAAAAAGTGTATGATTTCCGTATAAAACGGTATATATGGGATGGAAAAAGGGCATGATATGCATGAAAACACTGTATAAAAAGTTTTATGTTTGACACTCATCAGTAAGCTTGGTACATGTTACACTTAAGAAGGGAGGAATGACAGTTGTGAAAACGATAAAGACGAAGTGATCCCACAAAGGACCGTCACTAGATGGAGGATGTGCATTGACTACCGACGCTTGAATAAAGCATCATGGAAAGATCACTTCTTGCTACCATTCATTGAATAGATGTTGAAAAGGTTAGCCAAACATGCTCACTTCTGTTTGCTTGACGATTACAATGATTTCTTTCAGATTTCCATCCACCTAGGCGATCAGGAGAATACAACCTTCACATGCTCATATGGAACGTTCGCCTATAGAAAGTGTCTCTTCGGTCTGTGAAACATTCCACTACTTTCCAAAGATGCATGATGGAAATCTTCTCAAAGCTGATCGAGGATGTTATGGAACTATCCATGGATGACTTCTCCATTAATGGAGTATCGTTCGATGAATGCTTGACTAATCTCACCAAAGTGCTTGAGCGATGCGTTGAGTCAAATATTTTTCACCCTTAATACAAAATTCATTTCATGGTAAATGAGGGAATAATCCTTGGACATATAGTCTCGCAGTGAGGATTTGAAGTCGATAGAGATTAAGTGGAGCTTCTCGAGAAGCTAACCACACCTTCCTTAGTAAAAGGGAGAAGAATTTTCTTGGTCATGCTGATTTTTATCGATGCTTCATTCAAGAATTTTCTAAGATAAATAAACTATTAACTAACCTACTTCTTAAGGATGTTGCTTTTGAGTTCAAGTAGGAATGCAATGAAGCTTTCAAGAAATTGAAGAGAGCACTTGTAACCACTCCTATCTTGCAGGTGCCAGATTGGAACCTTGTATTCGAGATCATGTGTGATGCTAGTGACTATGTAGTTGGTGATGTCATGGGACAAAGAAAGGACAAGAATCTTCAGTCCATGTACAATGCCAAAAAAATACTAGATCTCGCATAAGTGAACTATGCCACGACTTAGAAAGAACTCCTTGCCATCATCCACGCCTTTGACAGATTTTCAAAACCTATTTAGTTGGCTCTAAAGTTATTGTCTACACTGATCATGATGCTATTAGATACCTCATTACCAATACAGATGCAATGCCGAGGTTAATACGATGGATACTACTACTTTAAGAATATGACCATGAGGTGCGACACAAAAAAGAAATTGAAAATCTAGTAGCTGATCACCTCTCTCGCCTTCCAGCTTTTGCTCATACCGATCTTGTTGATGATCCAATCAATGATGAGTTTATTAATGGCCACCTCTTCAACTTTGAGACATCTTTCTAGATTTTTACAAAATAACCGGACATATCTTGGTATGGTGATATTATGAATTCTTCGTCTTCAACGAGTTATCTCTTGGACTCACATATCATCAAAAGAAGAAGTTCTATAAGAACATCAACTACTACTACTAGGACGATTTTTTTCTGTACACAAGAGGTTTTGATGGGATGTATGGTAGATGCATCCCAAAAGAGGAACAACTATCATTATTGCCCACTATCACTCCTATTTTGCTGGCACACATGCCAGCACCGGAAAGACAATCGCTAAGTTTATTCAACGTGGTTTCTATTGGCATACTATATTTAAAGATGCACAGATTTTTGTTGTTTATTGTGATTCTTGGCAGAGAACATGTAACATATCAAAGCCGATCAAATGCCATTAAACAACATTCAAGAGACCAAATTTTTTGATTGGTAGGGAATTGACTTCATGTGCCCATTCCTTCTTTCCGGACGGTATACTATATCCTTGTTGGAGTGGATTACATGTTTAAGTGGGTGGAACCAATCGTCACACCCACCAACGACGTAAGAGTCGTCTTCAAGTTCATCAAGAAAAGCATATTCCATAGTTCGGTGTCCCAAAATCATCATCAATGACGGTGGTTCTCACTTCTTCCAACGACAATTCGAGGAATTGTTGAATAAGTATGCACTGTGTCACAAGATTTCTACTTCATATCATTCTCAAACTAACGGACAAGTCGAAGTTTCCAACAAGGAGATAAAGAGCATCTTAGAAAAGATTATCTTAGTCCCGAGAGAATTGGAGCTCCAAGCTCCATGACACTCTTTAGGCTTACAACACTACATTTAAGACCCCTATCGGAACGTCGCTCTTCCATCTTGTTTATGGAAAAGCTTGTCACTTGCTAGTAGAGCTCGAACACAAATCCATGTGGGCTCTCAAGTATCCGAACTTCAACGTGAAGGATGCCAGAGAGCGTCGTCGTTTCCAAATGTAGGAACTCGAAGAAATTTGACTTAATGCGTATAAAAACGCAAAGATTTATAAAGAAAAGACAAAAAGATAGGATGGTACCAAGATACTACCAAATGAATTCAAAGAAGGTGACTTGGGCTTATGTTTCAATCTAGATTAAGATTATTTCCGAGAAAACTAAAATCACGATGGATTAGTCCCATTTGAGTACACAAAGTTAATCCCTTCGATGCTATCGAGAGAGGAAATGACAAGGAGGAGAATTTAAAGTTGAGCAGGCATCGTCTGAAACACTACATAGTTAAAGACTTCCTAAACGATACTCACGAAGAGCATCTTAGTGATCCCACCACCACCTAACCGCACTGTGGTCAAATAATTGACTATAAAAGATCGCTACATGGGAGGCAAGCCATGCATCTCTCTCCCTCCCTCCCTCCCTCCCTCCCTCTCCACACTTAAGATGTATAAATCAAATTCTATAATACCATATTTTTCCGTGTCTAACATGTCATGAATTATCAAGCAAGAAGAGCAATCACAAAAATCAAGGAAAAAGGGGACATTTCAAGCCAGACGGCATGTGAGACGGATTTCCAAGTCGTTGGATGACGTCACAATCAACTTTACAAGACGACACCGAGACAAGGTGAAATAACATTGAAACGGCACTCATGTCGTTTCAAGCCGTCTGGATCGTGATGAATTAATAAATTCATTTCCGGAATTACGAAGGCAGCAAGCAACTAATTCTCGAAACGACATTGAAACGGCTTGGGGAGACGGAATCCATGCCGTCTCCTATGCCATCTCAAGCCGCCTCGCTCGCAAATCAGGTTCAAATTGTAGCTTTCTTCTTCTTCTTCTCCAAGTTGAAATAGGTTTTCCACTTATATCTCTCTAAATCTCTTAGTTTTCGTCCGTTTTCCGCAATCCACGTATGAAATCGACCCTTATTCTACATATTCTATTAGATTTCATGCTTACTTTGTCGGATTTGGTTCATTTTTGAGGATTTTTAGCCTTATATGTGTTGCATGTTTTTCATTTTCATGTTCTATTTTTGTAATTTTTGTGTTAGTCTTATATCTTTTAAAAATCCAAAAAAAAAGAAATGTTTCAAAAATTGTATGATGATTAAAATGTTGAAATGATTTTGATGATGAGATTATGTTATGGTCATGGCAATAATTGTTTACTTGTTTATCGTAAAGGTGTGAATTAAGTGTATTAGAAGCATGTTAAATAGTCATCCAATGCTTATGAAAGATGAATTTAGTATGCACTTATACCTTTCTATTGGTTGATATATGACTTAGTGAATCATATGCTAAAAAATTTGAGCTAACTGTATTTGTTTGGAGATTGAATAACTACATTTGTTTGGTCCTCTCATTTCCTTCAAACTCCTCCTTTAGCTTGTCCCAAATCTCCCTCACCGTTTCACAAGCCATTATTCTTGTGAAAATGGACTCGCTTAGAGAGCGAGTGCATGACACTCGTGACTCTAAAATTTTGTGACACTTGTTTTCATGTCTCTTTATTTGAGTCATTGTGGGATTTTAACCTAATGGTGGAATATCGACATCTGCTTTGATGTTATGCCAAAGTAATTGACTTTTTGAGGTAAACCCTCATTTTCACAATCCACACATGGTAGTTTTCTCCGGAAAATGACGGAGTGGAACTAACATTAATGTGGTTGTTGAAATCCGTGAAAAAAAAAAAAAGGAGGAAAAAGAGTAGACTTAAACTTCTTCTTTATTGTGTAGGAAAGACTTGATAAAATCTACTTTCTAACGACCACATATATATATATATATATATATATATATATATATATATATATATATATATATATATATATATATTATTCTTACAAAATATAAACTCAAAAGCAATTTAATTATTTTTAAACCTCACAAAAAAAAAATTCAAAGAAATAAATTTCTTATAATAACAAAGTAGAAACCGATGAACTTGGTTTGCATGTTTAATCTCAATACAACAATAAGATGGTTCATATTACAGTATTTTAAGGGTAGGATACATGGCAATGGAAAAAGTAAAAATGAAGTATAAGGATGAGAGTCTTAATGACCTATACAATCCAAAGAAAAACAAACACCCTATGTGAATACAGAATGATGATATAAGATGTGCAACTTAAACCCGGAGGGTGGAGTTGCAGTGTTTTTGTTTAGCGATTCGAATGTTGGGCAAGATGCATATAACCAAGAGGATTGCAAGAGCAATGAAAGAAGCGAGGAGAGCACCGGCGCCATGGCTACAAAAGGTTTGGAATTTGTCACAGATCTTGTTCCATTGCGCATGAGAGTTCCCTCGCTTTGCTAGGTCGGACATGAATGCTGCTGAGCTGGCCGTGGCTGACACCAAAGCTAACATAACGGTGTCGAGGATGGGCATTGCAGCAAAGCGAAGGCCCTTGGAGTCTATCTTGGGTCCGAGAGGCTCTACTATAAGCATCAAGAGATTGTAGAGCGTAGCTAGGCCGTTGGCAATCACAAAGAAGCTGAAAACAAGGCAGATAATTAGCTAGTACGTATGTAGGTGGAGCGATATATATATTTATGTCTACTTACATGTTAGCCGGGGTGTGTTGGAACTTAGCGGTGAGGGTGGCTTTAATGGGAGTGGTTCCAATGGTGGCTACCACAATAGTTTTGGTTTCCTTGTTAAGAGCCATGACAAGGGTGGCCGAGAGTGTCGCCAAAACCGCCAAAACTCGAAGTGCTACCATCTCCCTTCTCAGCTTAGAAGCGGGGCCATCAGGCTTCCCTTGCTCGCAGTTGCCTTCTGAAGCCATTTGATGAAGGTGATGATCTGTGTACTGTTGTGTAGATATATATACATTTAAGATGCTCATTTCTTCACGTTAGCTTCCCTGGTTTATCTAACCATCTCTACTTAATTACTATTAGGCGGGGTAGTTGAGAATGGATTGAAGCTTTAACGTCTTCATCACTTCATTCTATATGTATATTTTTAACAAATCTTAGGTAGCTTTGTTGAGATTTTCATGGATTTTACGCCCTTCACTTTGTGTTAAAGATTATCACTGTTTCCTCAAAACCTGATCAGAAACCTACCATTTTAGTACTCAAACTACTCTTTCCTTATTGTACTTTGTGTTTTTACTTTAAATATCTAATTATTCTTTCAAAAACTTATTTTATTATATAGTTTTTTGTTAGTAAATAATATTGGCTGTATATGTATTTTAATTTAATTTATATTATTTTATCATTTACGGTATTTTGACATTTTACTCTTCCAAAAAGCATACCTTCTCATATAGTAGTAGATACATAAATGTTGGGTTTCGTATCATATCTTCGTCCGGCTTAGAAACGAAAAAAAAAATCTGATATGATATGTATTTTATTAAATTTTTCTTTTTTTTTAAAATCAATTATTGTATTTTAGAAGTACAATGAATATTTTTCTTTTTAGAAAAACGGAAAGCGGTCAGGAAGGAAATATCTTCTCAAGGAAATTCATCCTAAAACATCCTTACGGATGAGAACACGAAGTTCGGGGTCGTTTAAAAAATGTGTGTTGGGGTTCGAAATTCTCGAATGGGTCAATCGGTCTGTAACACAGTTGATTTCTCTAAACACATGCATGACCAAGCGAATATCCAACATGAAGTCGGATATGATCATATCGATCTCTCAGGGACAGCTCCAAATTCCTTGAAGTACCTTGATAACACAAAGTTTATCACCCTCCATTTCGATCTTTTTGATATTTAGCCTTATTGTTTCCTTTAGTCCAACTTTCAGCGCGAAGACTTCTGCTTTAACTATCAAGTTAAAGTTATTTTTCATACCGTCCAAGCTAATAACATTACCGTAATTATTTCATGTAACAAAACCAATGAATGATATTCCCGATTCGAGTTTTGATTCATCAAAGTTGAGTTTGTGAAACCCAAGTTTTGGTTTATATATCCCATTTAATGTTATTTTTCTTTTTAATGTTGGGTAAGTTGTTCTTTTGAATATGTTTAAATTCGTAGTCATCATCATCAGTCTTATGAATTTTCAAATTCGGAATTCGGTTTTTAAAGAAATTTAGATAGTAATGATCCGATCCGATTGCATCATTGTTAAATATGATTTTATTTCTGAAGAACCAAATACTCAGCCATATGGTTGCGAGTCAAGAGAAGTTAGAAAGCCCAATCTTATTTTTTTATTTCCAACAACAATTCGTGACAACTTTTGTTTTTCATGTTAATGGTGTTGAGATTGGTGATGATATTTAAGTCCAAATTTGGGATTATATTTTTGCTATAGGGGCAATCAATTAGAAAATGTACAACATCCTCAAGTTGATGATTACACAATTCGTAGTGTTTTGGAATTGCTATTTTCCTTTCGTTGAGTTTTGTTTTATTTGGGATACCGTTTCTTGAGATTTTCCATATGAAATTTTTTTTATTTTTTGTCAAGTGTCTAATATTCAAATCCAATCGCAGGAGTAAACAGGAAGCCATCTAGACTCCTTTTCGATCATTTTCGAGGCTGATTTTGTGGAGAACCAACCGCTCGAGCAACTTCTCTAGTATAGCTTGTCTTGTATTTCATTTGTTGGGATAATGGTTTCCATAATTTATTTCCTATTTGTTGGACTGATAATATTTTGTAGCTCAATTTCAATTTTAGTTGTGTACCATTCATTTGATTTGATGAAGTGGCTGACTTTAATCTGAGTATTGATTAGATTGATATTTGTACTAATTTGATTAGGAGGGTCGTTGTGACATAGTTATCATGTCTGAAGTTGATGGTTTTCCCATTACCTATTTGCCAAATAATTTACTTTTTAAATTGGGGTTTGAGTTTTATAAGGTTTTTCCATTGCCAAGATGTTGACCCTTTTAGATGATATTTTAGTACATTAATATTTCTCATTTATTTTTCATTAATAATTTTCACCCAAATGTTTCCGGTACGGCAAGAATTTTTCCAGAGTAGCTTCATTTGGAGGGCTTTATTAGTGGTAATGGCTTTTCTTAATCCTAGTCCTCCATTTCTTTTTGGTTTGTAAATTAAATCCCAGTTGATCAAAGGTCTATGGTTGTCATCTTTATTCCAAAAGAATTGTTTGTACGTTTTGTCTAGTTCGTACAAATTATGCTTGGGAGCATAAAACCTTGCATAATAAAGAATGATTTAGTTGCTATGTTGTGCTTTATGAGGATGTTTTGTCCGTCTTGTGAAAGGGAGTTTGCCTTCTATTTACGAAGTTGTTGCTTTGTTTTATTATTAATGTTGTTCAATGTTTGTTTATTACCATAAATAAAAGGGCATCCAAAATAATTATCAAGGGTGGTCGTGTGCTCCATATTAAGAATATTTTTGATTTCATTTATGCAACTTATGGTTGTGTTTTTGGCAGTTTGGAAAGTATATTTTAGGTAGTTTATATTTTGTCTAGAGATGGAGCAGCAAGTTTCAAGGATTTCTTTCATTCTCAAGCAAGAGTTTGAGTTTGCTTTTGTAAAAATGATCATATCATCTGCAAATAATAGGAAAGGGATTGGTGTTGTGTTCCTACAAACGAAAAATCCAATATTGCGATCATAGTTATTGCAATCATTTTGAATCAATTGTGTAAGTTTCTGCTCCTAAAATGAAAAGGTATGATGATAATGGGTCTCCTTGCCTAAGTCCTTTTCCGGGGAAGAATTGGTCAGATGGTCCATTGCTTACCGGAACCGAGAAATAAACCGTGGAGATACATTCCTAGATCCATCCCACAAACTTTTTATTGAATCCAATATTTTGGAGGATGCGAATGATAAATTCTCAACTAACTTAGTCGTATGCCTTTTCCATATCAAGTTTAATGGTTGTCCAATCTTCCTTGCCTTTTCTACTCCGAAAAGAGTGGAAAATCTCTTGTGCAGTTAGGATGTTTTCATGTATTGATCTTTTAGTAACGAAAGCTCCTTGAGAGGGTGAATGAGTTTTGGCATGATGGGTTCCATTCTATTCGTAATAATTTTAGCAATTATTTTGTATATTGTTGATCAGAGGATAATAGGTCTAAATTGGTAAATATTGGTAGGATTGTCTACCTTTGGAATTGAAGTAATGAAAGTGTGGTTTATTTGTTTGAGTAGTTTTCCACTTCTGAAAATGTTCTTAATTACTTTTGAAACGTCCATTCCCACAATATGCAAGTATTTTTGGTAAAATCCGGCAGACATACCATCAACACCTGGAGATTTATCACATCCAATGCCAAAGATATCATTTTTTATTTCCTTTTGTTGGTGGTTTTTTTAGTCTTTTATTGTCTTCGTCAATCACTTTGTTCTTGATGAATTGAAACTTTTCTTCCAATAGGTTTTTGTCTAGTGGGGAGAAAGATAATTTGCTTACAAAATATTTTTTAACTTCCATTTGGATTTCTTTTTCAGTTGAAATAACTACCCCATTTGATTCAATTAATTCCTTATGATGTTTTCTATTTCTTCTACCAATAGCAATCCAGTAAAAGTATTTGGAGTTTGTATCCTTGTTTCTCAAGTTTTTATTCTTAATTCTTTGTCTCCAATATCTTTGGTGGAAGTTGATGAGACGGTTTTGTTTTATAAGAAGATTTCTTTGAAGATTTTCAACTCTTTGGTGTACGTTAGGCAGTGATATGCCTTGAATGTCTAGGAGTTGTCTTTCAACTTCTTTCCGTTTTTTTACAAATATTTCCAAAGTTTATTTTGCTCCATTCTTTAGCTTTTGTTTCTAAAAGTTGTGTCTTCCTAATGAGGTTAAACATCTCATTTCTCTAATAGTTAGTACACCAAGTTTGTTTAACAATGTTCTCAAACACTTTGTGTTTAGTCCACATCATTTCAAATTTAAAAGGTTGCGGTATGAACGGTATGGAGTCCGCTAGTTCCAGTGAGATTTGACAGTTGTCCGATATTGTAAATGCATGATTTTTTTTAGTAGTGAATACCATCGAAGAATTTGATTGTGGACCATGACACAATCTAGTTTTCAAGGATATTATTTGGTCCGTCACTCTTTTTTCTCCAAGTAAACTGGTTACCTGTTGTTTGAGCATAATCGAGATTACATAGGTTTTTAAAGTTCATAAGTCTATTAAATATGTTGGAGTTGATTGTGGATTCTCCTCGTTTTTCTGAATAATGTTGGATTTCATTCAAGTATCTCATGATTATGCATGGAAATGATGATGTGTTATTTAGGTTCACAAACCAATTGAACACAAATGAATCGGTCACTTTTTGAGATGAGATGATTCAATTGATTCTTAAGTTGGTAAGCTTTTTAAAGCAAGCATAAACCCCCTCCCTTTCATTTGTTGGACAATAAATGGGGATGTTAAAGCCCGCCGATCTTCAAAGATGTTCTTCTGGCGGGTTTTCAGATTTTGTCTCTCCCAAAGCTATGATATTAACATTGTGTATCTTGTAGACGGCTTCGAGGTTTGTTTGGAGGTAGTTCCGGTCCATACCTCTAATGTTCCAAAAGCTTATAATTTTATTGGTTTGATGACGGTAAATTTGGTCAGGAGGGTATCGTGTGTAACACCCCAAATTTTGAGAACTCGGGGAGTTACTAGTCAGGACCTCACAATGGGTCTCGACCTTAGTTTGACAACAATTTAACTTGGATCTTACAACAAGGCACAAATGTATTTAAAACAATTTCAAAATATATTTTTTAATGTATGAATGTACACATGTGACAGCCTTACAAAACATATATATAGATACATAACATGCATGTCGTATGAGAGACCCCTTGTCCCCATCTAATGAATACGTGGACCCGGCTGACCATCCGTTCCGGATCTCTTTGCAACTGTCTATCTCTACAAATCTACAACACGGATAAAACCGTTAGCTAATATTCTATGCATAAGTATAAAGGTAAAAGCACAAACACACAACATACACAATCAACATGCAACACTCAATCCTTTTTATTATCTTTTAATTAGGTGATATGTCATTACTAATGATACTTATTTTGTGACACTCAATCGAAACACTCAATCGAAACTTCAAAAAATTCTCTAATTCATGCCTAAACTCTTATTTGAGACTAAAGAGTCATATTCTAACTCCTAAAGATGAGTTTGGTTACCAACTGACAATTTACCCATTTCCTTATTTTCGGAAAGATCGTTAAGGTCCAACTTCGGCTTCAAATAAAAAAATTCGAATAATCTTATAAAAATTCTGAAATAATTCCCTAGATCATCTATGATATCTCATCTACTTCTAGAAGCAAGAATTTCTTAAAACTGTTCAACCATCACTTCTACAAAAATTTCTAAAGTTGGTTACAACACTTAACAAACAACACACTGTCTTAACTTTGAAAAATCATAACTCCTAAACTACCCGCTGGATTTATCCCAAATTTTGATATGTTCTACTATAAAATCTTATCTATAATATATCCAAAATTCAGCCGCAAAGGAGATCAAAATCCTATTTAAAACTATCTCACAAAACCGAATTTCAGCACAACAGAAAAACGGCTTACGACTCAATCTTTGAAAAAACATAAATCCCAAACCACTCGCTGGATGCCTCTCAAATTTTAATATGTTCTACAACAGTATGTTCACTATATCATATCCAAAATTCAGTCCCAACGGAGATCAAGAGCTTATTCAAAACCATCTCACAAAACAGCATCACTTGCTGTTTTCCCAAACACTCAGCACATATATAAAAGCAGCATGAGGAGTCCACTTTGCAACATCATAACTCTCAAACCATAACTCCGATTCTTCCCAAATTTTACTATGATCTACTATATACTACTGACTACAACATATCCAAAATTCAGCAGCAAAGGAGGAGTATAACTTACGCAAATCTAGCCCTGAAGTTGACTGCTCGTCAACTCTGAAAACTCATAAATGTAACAGCTCTTCTAGTCATCTTCCATGGCTGTTATGGAGGTCTAAAGACATAGATGGGTGTTCTCATCAGCACAACACAAAGAGGGTAATGTAAGGAAGAAGGTTGAGGTCCTTACCGGACGTGTGAGACTTGATGTGTTCACATGTACGGAAGCGAAGACGAAGACGAGATCCGGTCACAAAAGCACCCCAGTGGCAGAAGGGATGCACACCTGCGGCCCAAGGAACTGCCGCCCCGTGGCTGGGACACGCCGCACCTGGGGTCCTGAGGCCGCCCCCGGTTTAGGGTTATTGGTGCGATCCGACAGTGAGAAACGCTGTTGAACTAGGGCTACGATCTCCCCACGCGACGCACCTGCAGCTGCGTCTCTTGGCGGTTGCAACCACAAGGGAGAGGTCTCCCGCTGAGTCTCTCCTGTGCAGAGGGAAGGAGAAGATTGCGCCGCCTTGCTGGTTCCGGTAAGAGGACGTCCGTGCACTGAGAATGCCGACAACATGTAGGAAAGGGAAGGAGGTTGTTGTTGTGTCCAGGGCCGGTTGTTGTGGCGATGTGTGCAGGATGGAGCGGTAGCGGTGCTGCTAATGTCGACGGAGAGGAAGGCTCGGTTGTTGCTACTGCACATGGACGGCTGCAACATCAAGGGGGAGAGAGAGCGACATGGGTAGCGTGAGAGAGAGGAGGGGTTTGAAGTACGGCAGCTGTAGGAGGCTGCTAGGGTTAGGCTTCCCGTAAGAGCAAGGAGGAGAAGAGAAGCTGCTGTACGTGGGCTGGACGTCTCACTGGGCTGCTTGGCTAGCTCCCGGCTGGGCTGAAACAAAGAGTGTGGGCTGAGGTAAGGCAAGGCTAGCTGAAAACAAGAGAGAAAGTGGGCTGAGGTAAGGCAAGAAAGGTGGGCTGAAATGTTTGTCAAAAATCTGTCAAAACTCGTCATGGCCTTGTCAGACCCATGAATGAGTTTGTCATAGATTTGTTGGGCTTTGTCATGGCCTCGTCTCAGCTTACTCATGATCTCGTCACAACTTGTCATGATCTCGTCTAAAGTCATCGATAAGAATGAATTATAATAACTAGGGTTTGATATAAATCTATCATTTTATGTGAATTAAATTCTACATAAAATAATACATAATTATAAGAATTAGAGCTTGATATAATTTTATCATTTTATCTTAATTAAATTCTACATAAAATAATAAAATTTGTGAAGGAAGAGATACTAGATAGAATGGGAAACCGTCAACGGCTCAAAGTCCGATTTGATTCGAAATTAAACGGAATAAAAATTCCGGATATTACATCGTGGGCCTGAGGACCTATTTCTTTTAAGATAGGGCTATATGCACATAGCATAACATTGATTGGTAAGAATTTTTTTGTATCATTAAATAAGTTTAAATACTAGTCATCGATTTTTGATTTTTTGAAATGTGTTGATTTTATTTTGAAGGTAACATACATTTTGTATTTCCTGTTACCATTTGGCTAATTCAATTTCTTTGGGATTAATAAAAGAAGAGGATAAGCTTTGTAAAAGCAAAAAGGAACGACATATAAGGAGTCTCTTTATGAATTTAATTCTAAAGAAAATAAACTCATATCGTTCAGAAAAATGCCAATGGAAACGAAAATGCTCGGTATAAGCAAGAAAAAACATCAACAGTAATGCTTAGAATAGTATAAGACTTTGAGCCACATATGATTGCAATCAAGATAGATAAGGTCACTCTTTTTACATATTTTTTGATTGTATAAAGCCATAATAACGAGTTGTTCAAATCAACAGAATAATTTTTTAGGAAGGGGTCACCCTAGTATACAAAACTACATGGGTTACAAGTCTTGTTGGGGACATATTTCTTTTGTTCCCTTAGTATGAGACTGCTAGAGGTATACAAAATACACTCAACAAAAAAATTTGCTTGTTGGTTGAACATGGGAGTGCTAGAAATTGCATCAGCAAGGTTAAGGCAATATCCCTTCTTTTGTTGACAATAAACTTTGTTCCGCACTCTAGATCTTATAGTTCCACATTGTACTCCAGGTTACAATTTAAGAGTTTTTGCAAATTTAGCTGAAGCCAAACTAAAAGCATAACAAAAAACACCCAAAGCCATAACAAAAACAAACAACAAGTAACGATTTTGATGGTATTTCTCTTGGTAAGACTAAAATCATTGATAAGCTTGTGAGCTGGCCTGACAAAGGACAAGCCAGTAAACTCAAAACAACCAATATTGTTGTAAATGACGCTAATGTTAAAAGCCCTCAGTCTTGCAGTTCTCTTTGTCAAGAAAAATACGTTCATCATTACACAAAAGCAAACTAGAATCAAGAATACATGAATCACGACTATTCAGTTCATCATTTTTTAGAAGTGGCAATTTAATAGATGAAGCATCCAATCAAATGCCTTAAGTTTAATATCAAAGTTTCTAATTTGGCAACGATTAATTGTAGACAAAGGATTCTTATAAGAGAAGTGGTTGTTTTCTATGAAAGAAGAGGACTTCAAACAATAAAGATAAAGGGCCAACCTGGGTTTGGATGTAATTTTGGGTACTTTGATGTGGAACGAGGTGATGACCAGATAGAATTGGTAGACGAACAAGTGTTAGCGATCCACAAAGGGCTTGATAGGAGGATGCATTTTCAAACCAGATGATAGGGGATACAAAAGGGGCACAAACAAAACCACAACCTCCCTAGGAGAACTGGCTGGCAACCCATCACTCTCTCTTCACCAACCACATAGTAATGGCACACCGAAAACCTCACGAGAATGATTTTCTCTAAGCTTTTTTTTTTTCCCGTTTTCTCTTTCTCTTGAAGAAGAGGTAGAGGAAGGTGGGACTCCTACGAATTCTATCCCCATCCCCCTCAAATTTAATTCCTCCATTGAAAGTAGTGATTGATTTTGTTGAGTTGGGGTTGATCTTGCCCGTAAATTGGGGGAGAGTGGGGTTCTCACCGAACGACATATTTTAGATCTAGGGTTTTTCTGTATTTGAGGCGGCCATTAAGTCGTGTGAGGCAGTACTTCCAACAACGAAAATTATTTTTGGAGTTTGACATTTTTGTAGTAAACGGTAGTAATTATTGTACGATGTTGATGTGTTCACTTATAATGAATATGTCAAAACTACTTCTGGACTACTAATTTAGGTATATATATCGCATGATATATATATATATATATATATATATCATGCGATCTCCCTCAATTACGTATGAGTAGAACACAAAATGTAACAATCGATTTAAGTTTCCTTGGATTCAATGTTGATGGAAAAAACATTTTTCATGCCCTAATATAATGAGTTTATGGGCTTAAATAATTAAACGAGACTAACTAAAAGATTGGATAAAAATAAATTATAATGCCCGATAAAACTAATTGTTATTTGGCTATAAATATAGCATATCATGGTTATAATTCTATCCATATTCACGTGTATCATCTAAAGGACTTGGTTTCCATGCTAGAATGAATGAGTGTTTCGTCAATGGGAATAATTACGGGGGAGGTCTCATATTCCACTAGTTGTAATCCGAATTACCTATTATCGGGTAAGTCTCATGGCACTAAGGACAAAAATTCAACACAAACCAGTTATTCTACCTAATGATTAAACAACCCCTACCGGGTAAGTCTTAAGTTTAGCCTAACTTTAGTAGAAAACCCGGCACACTCAATCCAATAGAGAGTTTTCACACATCTACTACCTAAAGGGTATCATCATCACTACCCAAGCAAAAATATTACCGGGTAAGTCACTATCCTAACTGGGTTTGCTAAATTAGACTAATCTAACCTAGATTCAACTCAATAAACTCAAGGCTTTATAAAATCAGCCAACCTAACATAACATGCAAACTCATCTATCACTATCCAAGCCACAATTAAGATCTATAACCTTAGAATCTCAATAAAGTTAGCCAATAATTTGCATCTTAAAGTCAGCAAATAACAAGGAAATATACATGTCGTTCATATAGCAAAAACACAATGAAAGATAGAAATACTTAGTTGGTGATGCTTCCAAACAATCAAGAAACGAAATCCACAATACACCAACAAGAAATCTCTTTGATTCAGCCAAAAACCCTGAACAAATCTAAAGCTTTTCTCCCAAAAATTACAAGTTGAAGGAGGAAGATGAAAGTGCATAAAAGTTCTGAAAATGTATGGGAAGTGTTTGGAAGAGTCCCTCATCAAAAGTTCTGAAAAGCAAAGGTCGGCCAAAAGTTCTAAAAAAGATGTCTAATCGGTTGTAGAGAAGGAATCTCGATCCAGTTACTGTCAATCTTGGGCCGAGATATAATCAAAGTCGGGCCCGGGATTTATGAGTCGTCAACTTTGGCCTTTGGTCTCGAAATCTCGGTCGAAATGTCCAAAATATCGGCCTTAGATAAGGGCCGAGATTCCTCTCGACTTTGGCAATCTCGTTGGTAATTTCCTCTAAAATGAAAATCTTGGCCGAGATGTATACTTGCACACACCGAGATTCCACAAAAAGTTCAATATGGCTCCTTTACTTGATCTTTTCCGTTGCTTCCTTGCTAGTGGGCTTCTCTTGGATTTCATATTGTCTCTCTCGAGCTCTTAGCATGCTCCACTTCGAGGCTTGATCCTTAAATGTCTCGTTTAGATTCAAAATCCACCATATTACATGAAAAACAAACAAAAGCTTGTGTAGACATCCATACATGTAAAGTAAACAATAACAAGTGAAAATGACACAAACTTAAGCTTATTTATGCTAAAAAAAAGGAAAAAGCTACATAGAATGCATGCTTAAACTATGACAATAAATCATGTTGTCAACTGTAAACATATGACAATTATAAGATTATAAATGAGAATAATCAATTATCCATATATAATATTATATTTGCTCATGAATTGTTGCAAATGCTTGATTAAAACAACATGAGTATAACTAGTAGTTAATATTAATGTCCAAAAGAACAAGGCTCTTACAGTGAAGGTGAAATAATATAGAAATATAATTTAAAAAACATGAGTATAACTAGTAGTTAATATTAATGTCCAACATGAGTATTACTAGTACGTAGTTAATAGTAATGTACAAACTTAAGCTTGTTCTTTTGCTGCATGCTGGGGGCGGCTCAGGAGCAAAAGAACAAGGCTCTTATAGTGAAGGTGAAATATATTGTTAAATAATCTGGAAATATAGTTTAAAGTATATGAATCAAATTCACCGTAATAACTTATAATAAGAACTGTAAATAAAAATAAATTGTTTTATATTATACTATAAGATTAAAAACAAATATAGAAATTATTAAACAGTACGATATATAAAAGGGAGGGTTGGTCCAATAAATAGTTTATTTCCACCTTAATCCTTGACATTTACATTGAATTAGGTTATATATATACACGTGACATTTTACTGTATATTCCGACCAATGCCACTACATGCACTATCACAAATTACAAGCGTGCCTTTTCCCTATACACCCGTTGTAGTAGCTGTTTTAACTTAAAGTCGGCGAAAATAAAAAGCTTCTCGACTTAATCGGAAAAAACCTTCCCTGCAAGGCAAAAAAATTGCATCGTGAAGAACAGAGTAGGGGCTATAATAAGGATGAAATTCTCCGGGGGGTTGAATAGAATATGGATACATTTTAGGGCTTTGAAATGAATCTCAAGACCTTGAAGTCGATCTTTGAAAAGTTTGACAATAATTGTTTCTCAAGGCCTTGAAGCGAATCTCAAGGTCTTGACTTTGAATCGTGTGAAAACTTGTTAGTCAAAATATAAACGAATAAAGTCCGGAAATAAACAAAGATCGACACGCGATATGTTTACGAAGTTCAGCTCTAACGCCTACGTCTCCGCCTAGGGTTTCCGACCCTAGGATTTAACTATCTATTATCTACTTCTTTTGAGTCCTAGATACAACCTAGAAGAACATTCCTTCTTCTCTCACTTGTAGCCTCACCACTAGCCTAGTCACTTCGTAGAGTAACATTTGATTGAGTATAACACTACTAAGATATGCCAATATCGCTCTTGTGTTTATCTATCTCTCAATAAAAAAGAAAACAAGGATCACTCTTGAGAACGAGATAAACTAGATCAATGAAGAAAGTTCGGATTAATCACTGTGTAAGCATTCTCTTCTTCATCGTTTGCTTGAATCTTTTATAGGATCTTATGTGAGTCGAACGTTGAACTTTTCGACTGTTGAGCGCTTAGAATCTTCTCCACAAGATCTTCAACAAATCTTGGTTGTTATGTTTGGAATGAAACCATTAAAATCTTCCACAACTTTATACGAGATCTTCTAGCAAATATTCAATAACTTGTGCACACGAGATCTTCAACGCAATCTTCTCTTCACTCTATCCGTTAGAGAAAATGTTTTTGGTTATAAACATGTACAAATCATGTAACAACAACACAAGATGTCTATATATATATATATATCCGATATTTGTTAGTCATAACTACATATTTGTAATGTCTTCCATCATCCCTGTAAATATATTAATATTACTCATCAAGGTGGAGTTATCAATCTCCTCGTTGATGGAAGACAAAACAAAAATCGTAGGTGCACTAATATTAGAATCACACACACACAACCAATACTAGAATCACACACAAATGCAACATTCAAGAATGTCGGATCCCATATTTCTCCACCTTTTTGTCTTTCGACAAGGGAGGTAGAAAGCAAAGTTTAAAATTTTAATTATTACAAACTCAGAAAAGTATTTCAAAAGAAGTAAGAAAACAGGCCTGAAAGCGCAAAAACAAAAGAAGTGGAAAAGAAATGTCAAGGTCTTGACATGCACTTTCAAGACTTTGAAATTAGGCCGAATACCACTGTTCGTTCTTTCTCGCACAAATGTCATTCACAACCTTGTCCTTCCAATTTCTATGGGCTTCATCAAGAGTCTTGTTCTTCAAATACTCACATACCCGGTGTTGCTTCTCCGCATCCTTTTACTTCTTAACAACCCCGTATTCTTCCACGGTAAGGATTGTTGGCTCCTTATGAATGGGTCGGAGAATCAGTTGATTTTTCACACTCTTGTAAAATTAAGCAACACATTTGCAACCTTCTCTCCGGTGTGCTCCGTTGTATCTTCAAACAAAGACAAGATACTTCCTGCGGTAGTGAAGGTGAGAGCATTGAGATAGAACATTTGATTCACCTTTGCATACACGATAGATAGAAGCTCGTGGGTTGCGTCTAGTTTGTCCGTCATGTTAGCTCAAAAATCAATCACGTCCCTCTGTAGAGTATCAAGTACAAACTTCAAGTCTGCTAGCCTTTTCTCCGGTAAAGATGGTGCAAATGAGGAGGATGCCGACTTCTCCTTCAGCTTCTAGTCGCCGTCCATTGTCTTGACAACGCCAAGACATTCAAAACAATCCTCGTCTATTTTTCCAACTAACACTTGTTGGTCCTCGAGAGAGGTGTGAATTGAGAAATTGACGAAGATTTTGTGGAGCAGATTTGCATAGGGCAAGGGGATGGCTCAGGCGGAAATTATTGTATGTAGCATGTGGGGTAGAATTAGGTTGGGAAAATCGAAATCTAAACCATTCATCACCAAATAAATAAACTCTAGGGTTTGATTGGTGAGAAGCTCTCTGGAGTTGGATCGAGGCATAATGCAACGAACCAAAATGGTAAAGACAATTTTGCCTCCAGAGATAGAGAAGTATGGGTGAGTTATCGAGAGGAAAAGAAAGAAGAAGTAATATACTTCTTTTTGGCCAGTCTAACGCATTCACTCCTAGATGGATGCAAATAAGAGGTGAAGGTCAGCAAGTTTAAGATCTGGGCAATGACAGTGGGAGTTAGGGTAATGCTTTGCCTTTGACAATGGACTCTAAAGTTAGGGTTACCCCTATCCCTGCTTGCCACCATGTTAATGTAGAACATCCGAGTTTGCCTTGTGAATGCTACCTCCCTTGGATTCAAAATCTTTCATAGGGAAGAACCCTTAAGCAATGTCACACAAGGGAGTTGAGAAGACTCTAAGAACGCCAAATCAATGGATTTTACCCATGCATAATTGTCGGGTGTGAAATCTATCTAGCCAAGTGCATGTTGTCTTGAAGTTGCGGAACCAGGAGCTTTTGCAGTCCAATTTCGACTTGAACATCCATGTCGATGTGAGATACAGGTGGAGGCAGATTTGCTGAGGGAGAATCGGATGAGATGTGGCGGCCACATCTTCAGTTGTTGCTGATGAAGAGCTCTTTGCCTTCTCCGAGGAAGAAGAAGAGGCAATACGGTTAGATCTTTTGGGAGCCATGAATGTGAGTTGAAGTTTCTTTGAAAGCGAAGGAAAGAAAGTGGAAGAAGAAAGGTTTTGCTTTGCTTTTGAAAAGTGTGCAAAAAATGGATGGGAAAGGGGGTTTAAAAAAGAAAGGCTTGTCAAATCACAATCAAATAAGACCTTGAAAATTGTAACATCCGAAAATTTAATTTTCATTTAATTCCGAGACAAACCGGAACTCGGCCGCTTTGGACTTCCCGTCACTTTTGTCATTTTGTGTGACATCATCTAGTTCGATTTTCTATTATTTTATGTCCGGACTCTACTCACATAAAGTACGCAAATCCGATCTAGTTGTTCTTAATCCGCGGTTAGAGTTTATCATATATGAGAAGCCAAGTTTCAGCCCATGAACCATACAATTTGGGCCCGTCATGACATACTAGTGGGGCTTGTTAGGAACAGGCCATCCGGGCCCATTAGGGTTAGAGAAATGTGTTGACAGCCTCCTTTATTCCTCCTCCTTTCCCTTACGTGAAACCAACCACGCCGACGATCTCGCCTCTTCCTCCACGCTAAGCCAACGCCGACGACAAGCACCTCCCCTTCCATACCCCGTTGCTACCACGCCGGCAACCTCTAGTAGCGCCTTCCCGTCCTTTGTTTTCTCGTTGTTAACACACTAGATCTGGAACCCTCGCCTCCCTTCCGCACGAAGCCTTGTTGCCCTCTCCTTCGTTACCAACCACAACCCACATCCGTCAGTCGGAGACCTTCAACAGCCTCTGCACGCAACAGCACTAGGGTGACCTTCAACAACCTTCCTTTCTTCTTCATCATTGTCGAGCAACAACAAACGCCACCACTCCGACTCGCAGGTACACACCTCCTTAGCCGTAGGTGCGACAATCTCCTCCACCACAGGGGGCGGCATACACCAGCCACTAGTGCGACAACTTCGTGTATGTAGGTGCGCCCATGTGATAGAGTCACAACTAAGTCTTCGTCTTCGTAGTCGTGAGCTCCTCAAGTTTTCTTGTCTGGTAAACACCGCACCTCCCCTCACTGCATTGCCCTCTCTATACATGTGTTGATTCGAACCCCTGTTTGTGTCGTGAAACCTTCTAGAGCAGCCATGGAAGATGACTAGAAGAGCTGTTACGTTTCTGAGTTTTCGGAAGTGACGAACAATCAACTTCCGATCCAGATTTGGGTATGTTAGACTCCACCTTTGTTGCTTATTTTCGGATATTTTATAGTTGGTATTGTATAGTATAACATACTAATTTTTGAAAGGAATCTGAGTTACAGTTTAAGAGTTATGGTATTCCAAATTAGAGACCATGAGTAGTTTATAGGTTGTGCCGAATTTTGTCCAAGTATGAAGAAAACTGCCTTTGATGCAGTTTTGTGATACAAATTTGATTGGGGTTGAATCCCTCAGTTTGACTTGAATTTTGGATATGTCGTAGTTAGGATTACATAGTAGAATGTATCAAAATTTGAGAGGATTTCATCACGAGGTTTAGTATTTATGATTTTTCAAAGTCGAGGTTGTAAGTAGTTCTGTGGATGGTTGCTGAAAGTTTTCTAAGTGCTGGAAACCTTTTGTGTTGTGCAATCATGTTTGAACTTAAGTTTATATACCTTAGATTTATAATCCACCGTTCCGTTTTTATTATGTTATAGAGTGCCACGCTTAGGGTGATGTGTCAAAAGTTGGGGTTGATCCAACGGTTAGATTTAGATTTGTAAAGGTCCAAAGTGGACTAGTTGTGCAATTATGAAAAATACTCAGTTTTGACTAAGTGTTAAATTACTAGATGTTGGAATCAAATTTGGAGATTTATATAAGGATTTTGGTTGAATGTTTTTGATATATCTTTGCTTCTATGAGTAGAGGGCATATCATAGAAGATCTAGAATATTTGTGTGGAAATTTTATATTTTTAGACGAGCATCATATCTTAAGTTAAAGTTGGATCTGTAAGTAGTTTTTCAGTGTTGTTGAAATATTCTAAGTGTTGGAGAAAACGTGTGTTGAAGTAGTTTTTGGATCTATATATGAATAGGTTAGATATATCTGATGGACATGAAATTTTGTGGGACATAGAGTGAGATACATACTGTGATGTGTTAAAAGTTGTGATCGATCCAGCGGTCGAATCTAGACTTATAAGGTTCCAAAGTAGGCTAGTTGTGAAGTTTTGTAAAATTCATATTTTTGCTAAGTATGGGAAATTTTGTGTTGAGGAGTCAACTTGGGATTTTTGTGTAGGATTAGTCATCAATCCTTTCTCGGTTTTGTTTCTTCTAGTGAGTAGAGTGCATTGCATACGAGGGTTAGATATTTTAATTAGGATTTTTATATTTTTGTATTAGTATCGTAAGAGGGGTCAAAGTAGGATTCTAGATAGTTTTCCAAGAAAGCTAGAGGTTGGAAAATACTTCCAACTTAGCTAGATCTTTCTTTTGAGTTTCAGATCATGGCTTGAGGTTCCATATAAAGTTTTAGAAATATTCTATGAATATTTTTAGGGTTTAGAGACCCAGGGGTAAAATAGTCTTTTTACCCTTAGGAGGGTATTTTATTAATTTCTCGTACGATATACTTGGGTATCTTAGTAGTTAGAGACTTCTAAGAAGGTGGAATACATTATTGATTCACTTGCCTTTTATAACAGGAGGTTGAGTTTTGTGGTTGCAGACCGAGTTGAGATAACGGGAATCGAGGTTGATTTAGGTAAGTCCTTTGTGTTTGCTTAGCTAGCTTCTAGATATCGGTGTGAATGATTATAGTGGTATTTGACTTATATGTGTACAAGTATAATTATTCTTTACGTACTAACGACCTATATTTTGGCTTAAGAGTAACGGGCGGTGACATTCTGCCCAGTAAGCCCGAGGACGACTGAGAGGATCTTTACGGAGATGCTACTGGCAAAGGTTTACCAAACCATCACCAGTTGGATAAGGAACGGAGGTGAGAAAAATTATATTTCTTGTGCCACAACTTTAAAAACGGAATACAGTGAATCAACTAAGTTATCAAATAATAACCGGTTTGTGTGCCAGCATGATGATTTTTTTATTTTGCCTGGGTTGTGTTTGTGCTATTCTCATTCTACTTATACTTGGATTGTTAGCTGACGGTTTATCTGTGTTGTAGATTTTGTAGAGATAGACTATTTCAGAGAGATTCGGGACGGATGTTCAGCCGTGTCCACGTACTCATTTAGATGGGGATGGGGGCGTCTTCAGTTTCTTCATATGTGTTGTTTTATTTTCCGTCTTGTAAGGCTGATACATATCATTCATGTAAATATAATTTGATGTTTTCAAAATGTTATAAATACGTTTGTGCCTTGTTGTAAGATCCAAGTAAAGTTGTTGTCAAACTAAGGTTGGGACCCATTGTGATGTCCTAACCAGTAGCTCCCCAAGTTTTGAAAATTTGGGGTGTTACAAAAATGCAGACAAAAGTTAAACCACTTTGATTTGGAACTCACAAATCTTTTAAGCCCTCCCGATTTTAAAGAGAGAATCTTATATTTGTAACTACAAAATCTTGTTCAAAATCTTTTGAAGATCATTTTAAAATATCATGTTTAAAATGATTAAATGATTTTTATCTAAAAAGATAAGAACCATTAATCGGATCCGTTTAGTTTCACTATCTTCCTTAAAATCCATGTCAAGACCTAGCTTGAAATAAAAACATACACCATTATAAGGAGAAATAGTGCGATTTACTCCCCCTACGATAATGCTTCCTTGTTCAAGATACCAAACTCCAATCTAATAAAATTGAAACGATATTCACGTAGAGACTTAGTAAAGACATATGCAAAATGTAAGTTAGTCGAGATAAAATATATAGATACATCACCTTTTTCCACATGATCACGAATAAAGTGATGTCTTACATCAATCTGTTTTGTTCTTCAATGTTGCAAGGTATATTGGTTATCGATAGAGCACTAGTATTATCTCATTTAATAGGTATACCTTTGAGGTCAAAACCAAGATCACGAAGTTGTTAAGCTATCCATAAAATTTGTGAGCAACAATCACCAACAACTATATATTCGGATTTAGCTGTGGAAAGAACGACACAATTTTGCTTCTTGGAGTTCCAATTGATTAGGGATGACCCTAAGAACTGGCAACATCCAAAACTGCTCTTTATATTGACCTTTGAGCTTGCAAAGTCTGCATATGAATTGCCAACGAGGTGAAACGAGTTTTGACGAGGATACCAAAGACCTAGATCCTTAGTACCATTAAGATATCGAAAAATCCTTTTTACACCTATCAAGTGTGACTCTTTGGGATCATCTTGAAATCTAGCACATAGTTAAATATAACAAAGATCCAATCATACCTCTATACTCCTTTTGGATAGCACTCTTATCATTATTGTCTTGATCTAAAGAAAGAGTAGAACTCATGGGAGTCTTTGCTACCTTGGATTTGTCCATTTTATAGTTCTTGAGAAAATTCTTGGTATACTTGCTTTGATTGAGAAAAATTTCATTCGTAGCTTGAGTAACTTATAGACCAAGAAAGAAATTTATTTATCACATTAAGCTCATTTCGAATTCTCTACACATGATATCTGCAAATTCCTTGCATAGAGAATCATTAGTAGCACCAAATAATATATCATCAACCTAAATTTGCATTATTAATGAATCGCTTCCTCTACTTTTGACAAACAAAGTTTTATGAATCAAACCTCTTTGAAAATCATTTTCCAAAAGATACTTTGACAATCTTTCATACCTAGCTCAATGAGCTTGTATAAGACCATAAAGATCTTTGTCCAATTTGTAAATATAATCCGAAAAATTATCATTTTCAAAACCAGGAGGTTGAGAAACGTAAACGTTTCCTCATAATCAATACCTTCCTCTTGATTATGGCTTCTAACATGGCTACAAGAACAAACGTTTCCTCATAATCAATACCTTCCTCTTGATTTTAGCCTTGTGCTACCAGTCGTGCTTTTATTTCGAATGACTTTACCATTTTCATCCAGTTTGTTTCGAAACACCCATTTGGTTCCTATGATGGATTGTTGATTGGGTCTTGATGTGAGAGTCCAGACTTTATTCCTCTCAACCTCATTTAGCTCATTTTGCATAACAATAATCCAATCTGGTTCCTGAAGTGCTTGAACATAATTTTTGGGCTCTACAAGAGACATAAAAGCAGACAAAGCACACAAATTGTTTAACTTTGATCTACTTTGAATACCAGATTTTGGATCGGAGATGATGTTCTCTTGTGGATGAGATGATGAATTTTTGAACTTTCTCCTGTTGGTGTCTGAAACATTTAAAGTCTAGTTTGATGAATCTTGAGTTCAGGTGCTCGACTGGATTTAGGTTCTATAGGATTTGTATCCCTATTGCTTATGTCAAGGCTTTGAAGTTGATGTTTAAGGCCTTGAGATTGATGAACAGTATTCTTGTTGGTCATTTCAAGGTCTTAAAGATGTAGTTCAAGGTCTAGAGATTGTTCTGCAGTTTCTAGAATTTGTTCTTCCATATTTCGATCTTGAGTCCTTGGTGTTTCTTCTTCTTCATCAAAATTTTAAACCACATGTCGATTCACATTAAGATCTGTAAAGCTATAACCCAAAATACCATCAATTCTTTCATCAAAACTAACATGAATACTTTCCTCGACAATTTTGATATGTTTATTAAAAACACGATAAGCTTTACTATTTGAAGCATATCCGATAAATTTTGCTTCATCACTACGAGCATGAAATTTTTCAATGTTATCTTTGACATTATTATGAACAAAGAAAGTACATCCAAAGGTTTTAAAATAGGAAATATTTGGCATTCGTCCTTTGAAGAGTTCATAAGAAGTCTTTTTCAAAATTGGGTGAATCAAACATCTATTTTAAATGTAGTTGATTGTGTTGACAACTTCAGCCCAAAAATTCTTTGGCAAACCATTTTATAAAAGCATTATCCGAGACATATCCTCCAAGGTGTGGTTCTTGTGTTCCACAACCCCGTTTTGTTGAGGTATTCTATGTAACACTCCGAATCCGTGGGACTCGGGGCACTACAAGTTAGGACATCACAATGGCACTCGACCCTTAGCTTGACAACAATTTCACCGGATCTTGCAACAAGGCACAAGTAAAAGGAAAAACCGAAATAGTTTTAATGCATCAATGTCATAAACTGAAATGCAACCAAAGGAATCACATCCGAGTTCTTACAACAAAATAACAACAAAGCAATGTTCCAAACAATGACAATAATACGAAAATCCAATCCGGTGCTATAATGTACGGGAACCCCGGCTACCCACTATCACCGGATCACTTGGCAATGTCCATAACCTGCAAGGCATGTACAAAGATGGTATAAAACCGTTAGTTAACATTCTAAGCATTAGAAAGACGGTAAAGGGACATACACACATAAGTTAACATAGACACGTAGCATGTTTGCACACAAGCGGTTATTATCTTTCATTGCGTTACTACCTTTACTAATAAAAATTTTACGCTTGTGACACGAGAGTCTACGACTCTCGCCCATGTCCCCGTATAACCAAAAGGAGTGGTTCGGCGCATCTCCCCGTATGCCATGTGGAGTGGTTCAGTGTCCTCCTCGTATACCATGTATGTCCTGGTCGTAGAGAACCTCCGTGTCTCCTTTTGGAGCTGGATAGTGATGTCACGGCCTGATTATCTTACGCTTGGGCCAATAATATATATAAAGGTCGTTCTAGTCCGGTTTCATTGTTATAACAAAACTTAACACACACCATCATCACACATCAAACTAATACATAAAAGCTAGTTCAGTAGGTCCGGGGACTTACCTGTCTCAAAGCTAAATCGATAAAAACCGGTATCCACTTCCCGTAAGAAGGTACTCAACGTCTGGTAAAAACAAGGCACAATATCAACATCTCTCTCACAAGCTAGAAGTCCGAAGACTTCTAGTCCTAATGATCTTCACAAGATCATACAACTCACAAGCTAGGATAACACTCCTAGTCTCCATGATCTTATAAGTTCAACATACTCATGCTAGGATACTAAGACATGCTCACTGTCCTACTAGGTCATACACCGCATCCATGCTATAATACAAACCACTAGCCTTGAAGATACCAAGAGATCATGTAACAACATAATAATCCATCAATCCATCAACCATCATAACTCCCTAAGATTCAAACCACTAAGTGGCATTCACTTCTAAGTTATGATAAGCCACCCTAAACATGATACTAAGATGAAACAACACTAACATGAAGAAAGGATCAAGAGCTCAAGAGATCGAGGACCTACTAGTGGAAGGACAAGACCGTGGAACTCAGAAGGCGTGATCGTGGAAGAGAGGGACGGTGCACCCACAGCTCACAAGACCCGCACTCACGGCTCACAAGGACCCGAACCCGCAGCTTGGTGGTGGCGTACCCGTGGATGTATGGTTGGATCCGCACCCGCGGCTCTGTGGAGGCGCACCCGTGGCTCTGTGGAGGCGCACTCGCGGATCTGTGGAGGCGCACCCGCGGTCAAACTCTAAAAACGGCGATTTGTCGGTTCTTCGATGTGCAACAGACCTCCTATTGCCTCCCTAGCTAGTTTGGTCGTCCCTAAGCTTCCACCACAAGACCACAACCTTTTTCTCCACAACCTATGCAATCTAAGTACACATGCAACACAAGAGAGGTCATCCAATGAGTCTTGCTCTAAAGCTCACACAAAAGGGATGAGGAAGGAGAAGAAGAAGAAGAAGAGAGGGAGAAGAAGAAGAGAAGGGGAAGAGGATAAACTTACTCAGTTTGAATCTACAGTCCACACTCTTGCTAAGCAGCTCACAAGAAGAAAGCTAGGGGAGAGTATGGAGGAGAAAGAGAGAAGGATGGAGAAGAGAGAAACATGTGAATGAGGAATGAGGAAGGGGAAACGCTATTTCAATTGGGAAATGAAAAGGTCAAGCAACCAAAGGTCATCCTAGGGCCAAGGTAACGAGGGGTCAAAGCCTAATAGAAAGAACGAGATGTCGGAAAGAAGACGGGATAAAAATCCCGTTCAACCAGATCCCCGCACCTACGGAACGAATGACCCGCGCCCGCGGATGGCTGCGACCACGGGTCTCCTAGGCCGTAGGGGCAGTGGCTACCACTAAAGACTATCAAACTGCTCTCAAACAGGAATTAAAATTCCGCACGTTATATCATATCCCACTAAAAACAAGTTTTGTCCCGAAACATGCTAAACGCCGAACTTTCGGTGATATATGTGTCGGTAATAACTCAAAAAACATAAATGTGCCAACTATCGGCCCTAAAACCAAAGTCTACTCTTGTTACCACATCAAGACCTTACAAGGCATAGACATATACTCACATGAAGCACATATAGCATACAACATCACATAATTGCATAAACATAATCAGGAAAAGAATTCAGGACTAACCCGACAGTCCTATAGACGCCGCTAGATTGACGTGAAACTCTGGATATTTCCTCCGGACACTATCCCTCGTCTCTAAGGTAGCCTTATCGGCTCCTCGTCTCCACTACCGCACCCTCATCATCTGTATGTCCTTTGAACGAAGCCGTCTTGTACTCCTCTCCAGGACAGCTACCAAGTGCTCTACAAATGTGTGGTCTGGCTCGACCACTAGATTGTCGTGAGTGACGATGTGTCTCGTGTCATGTATGTATTCTCTCAACTGAAACATATGGAAGACCGGGTGAACACCCTCTAACCTCGGTGGCAGCGCCAATTTGTAAGCCACCTTTCCGACCCGCTCTAGGATCTCAAATAGTCCAACATATCGGGGACTCAACTTCCCCTTAATGTCGAAACGTTTGATGCCTCGCGTCGGCGATACTCTCAACCAGACTTGAGCTCCCAATCTAAACTCTAGAGGCATACACCTCTTATTAGCATATGTCCTATGACGACTTTGTGTGGCCAACATCCGCTCTCGGATCATTGCTACCCGAGCCATATCGTCTTGTACCTGCTCGGGTGGTACTCCACTAGTCCTCCCCAGCTCATCCTAGAATAAAGGTGTACGACACCTCCGTCCATGAAATTCCTCATAAGCAGCCATCCCGATTGATAGGTGATGGAATCACTAATAATTAGGTTAGTCAATAGAGTCTTTTTATTACATTATAGTCGGTTTATACTACTAACTTCTTAATCCAGAAGAAGAAGCCTAAAAGAAGTTAAACAAGAAGATACAAGCACTTGGGAATGAAGATCATCTATGAAGACGAAGTTTTTGGTGCCTTACCGCCCCAGCGGAGCAGTGCCACCGCCCCTACAGGTGACACTACACTCCGGAACGCAGCTTGTGCCTTCCAGCTTCGTGAACGAAGCCTTTCACCACCCCTGCGGTGACTTATCCTGAAGAAGCAAAGACCGGCGCCGCTGCGCCTCAACCTGCGGACCACCCTGCGGAGCTTTGAAGCCGAAGAGCTAGTGTCACCGCCCATGCGGTGACATTGGGCCGCCCTTGCGGCTCGACATCAGAAGCGACATAAAGATGAAAAGTCAGACGTTTGAAGAGCATTAAAGATCCGCCCCGACGGAATTGCCAACCGCCCCTGCGGCCACGAAGAACTTCAAACGTTTTCGCCTAAACCGCCCCTGTGGTCCTGAAGGCCGCTCCTGCGGTTATGCGACAGAGATTTTACTCCGGCTGTTTGCTTCACCTTTATGAGATTAAAGCTGGTTGTTTAGGTCGGCCATTTACTCCCATTTAGTGCCAATTGTAGTATAAATAGACCCATGACAAATTGCTAGAATCATCCATTATTTCCAATTTTATTGTCTCGTTTATCTTGCTTCCTTTGTGTAATGAGTTTCTAATTGCCTTGCTACATTGGGTTGTTTTGAAGCCGCATTGCTGCTTTGGTTGTTAGTCCTTTTTAGTATTAGTTTTATTCAGTATTTTTTGTATTCCTTAAGCTTCACTTATCTAATTGCATGTTCTCTTCTCACTTAAGATTGATCACCTTAGTGTCTAAATGCATGAAAAGAACTAGGATTAATAGACTCCGGGTTTGGGTCTTTAATCTAGTAGAAACCTTTAGGTAAAAACTGGTTCTAATTACTTAAGTGAAAAGGAATACAAATATAAAGAAATGTTTAATGGTTTTACGTACTCTTCTCTTTATATCTCTTTGTGTTTGTTTGAAACCTGACTTGTGATTTGTTCTTGTAGGTTTACGGAACACTAAACTTGTTAAGTTGTGTTGATGCCGGTTGACTCAACACATACATATGATCAAGACGGGAACATTGCTTGAAAACTTGTAAAAGGAAGCAACCAAAGTAGTATTGCATGCTAAGAATCAACCTAGTGTAGTCCATTCATCATCATCTTATTCATCTTCTTACTTGCTTTCCTACTTTGTTTTGCATAAAATCAGTCCAAACCCCCCCTCTACTTTGCTGTATGATCGATAATTGAATCTAAAATAAACATCACCAAACTCTCTTGGGGTCAACCTTTGCTTAACCACTATACTTGTTTTAGTGTTAAGTAGGGAATTTGTTTTGATAAGATAAAAACGACCAAAGGAATTATTCTTGTCACCGATCAATGCATGCCAACTATTGTTGTACGAAAACTCCACCAAAGGAAGGTTGTCTGGCTATACCTGCCCTCGATCTACATGCTCCCAACATATCCTCCAAGGTCTATATAGTGCTCGCCGACTGACCGTCCGTCTAAGGATGATACGCGGTCGTGAAATGAAGGCTCATACCTAGGCCGGCGTGTACCTACTGCCAGAACCTTGAATTATTGCGCCCGTTTCTATCCGAGAGATGATGGTCCTCGTTGCTCCATGGAGTATCACAATCTGTCTAGTGAACTCCTCAACCAAATGACAAACCGGCCAGCCATGTTTCCCTAATTGTGATGGAAGGTGTGGTCTTCATCAAGAGATATATTAGCACCCATATCGCATCAAAGCTCTGACTCGGTCTCAGGCCGGTAAATGAAATCCATGGAAATATCCTCCTACTTCCACTACGGTACCGGTAGTGGGTGAAGCTCTCCTCCGGGCATGTGGTTCTCATTCTTAATATGCTGGCAGGTTGCACACCGGGATACGTATCTAGTCATGTCGGGCTTATGTCCGCTTCACAAATAAGATCATTGGATGTCTTGGTATATCTTACTTGTGCCCGGGTGCACGGAGTAAGGTGTAGTATGGGCCTCCTACAATATACGCTCATGACGTCTCAACAACCTGTCCGCACTCACGTAAGCTAGGGCGCCTCTACTTGGGACATTCTATCTCGGTTCCTCATCAAAATCGGTCAACTCTCCTGCTTCGGCAAAATCTCTCCCAATAGATTAGGTAGCACCTCTACAGCGGACAAGTTGGAGTTCGTATCCAAAAACCGGATATCTAACTCTAACCATATCAAGTCCCTCTACAATTGTGACTGAACCGTCAGTCGAGCTATCGCCTCCTCTCGAGGTGTCCTCCTATGAGGAGCATCGGCGACCACGTTTGCCTTTCCCGGGTGGTGCAAAATCTCCAAGACAAAGTCCTTGATTGGCTCTAATCATCTCCTCTGGTGGTTATTCAACTCCTGTTGAGTGAATATGTACTTCAGACTCTAATGGTCTGTGAAGATCTGGCACGTCGCTTCATAAAGATAATGTCGCCAGATCTTCAATGCGTAAATCACTACCGCTAGATCAAGATTGCGGGTAGGGTGGTTCTCCTCGTACGTCTTCAGTTGTCTAGACGCATATGCAATGACTTTACCCCCTACATCAGAACACATCCCAAGGCTAGATTAGATGCATCACTTTAAATGATAAAAGTCCTCAATACCCTCTAGTTGTGCTAGGACGGGAGCGGAGGTTAACCTCCCCTTCACATCCTGGAAACTCTGTTGGCATGGCTCGGACCATGTAAATCTAGTAGACTTCCTCAGCAAGGAAGCGAGTGGCCGCGCAATCACTGAAAATCCTACAACAAACCGGCGGTGATATCCTACCAATTTTAAGAAGTTGCGCACCTCCATGACCATCCTTAGAGGCGGCCATGATGCAATAGAATCTATCTTTGCCGGGTTAACCTTGATACCCTCGGCGGAAACTATGTGGCTAAGAAAGGCCACCTCCGCCATCCAGAACTCGTACTTAGAGAGCTTAGCGTAAAGCTCTCTATCATCTAGGACTCGAAGTACTATCCTTAGGTATAATGCGTGCTCCTCTCTACTCTAGGAATATACTAAGATTTGGATGCAGCGGGGTAGAGTCATTGCATATGTGTCTTAAGTTGGCTAGACGCATATGCAATGACTCTACCCCGCTGCATTAGAACACATCCCAAGCCTAGATTGGATGCATCCCTTTAAACGACAAAGTCTTCAATACTCTCTAGCTGTGCTAGGATAGGAGCGGAGGTGAACCTCTTCTTCAAATCCTTGAAACTCTATTGGCATGGCTCGGACCATTTAAACCTATTAGACTTCCTCAAAAAGGAAGTGTGTGTTCGGGCAATCACTGAAAATCCTACAACAAACCGGCGGTAGTATCTTGCCAAACCTAAGAAGCTGCGCACCTCCATGACCGTCCTTGGAGGCGCCCATGATGCAATAGACTTTATCTTTGCCGGGTCAACCTTGACACTGACGGCGGAAACTATGTGGCCAAGAAAGGCCACCTCCGTCATCCAGATTTTGTATTTAGGGAGCTAAGCGTGAAGCTCTCTATCTTGTAGGACTCGAAGTACTATCCTTAGGTGTCCCGCATGCTCCTCTCTAGTCTAAGAGTATACTAAGATTTCATCGATGAAGACTACTACGAACTGTGCGAATAAGTCAGTGAAGATGCCGTTCATTAACTCCATGAAGACAGGAGGTGCATTCGTGAGCCCGAATGACATCATGACAATTGCATAATGACCGTACCTAGTTCAAAATGCCGTCCTCGGCACATCCTCCTCTCTTACCCTCAGCTGGTGATATCCAGACCTCAAATCAATACGTGAAAATAAGGTAGCTCCTTCAATAGTCTAGAAAGTCGTCGATACGGGGCAACGTATACTTGTTTTTGTGGTTACGTTGCTCAGCTCTCGATAATCAATGCATAGCCTCATCGACCGATCCTTCTTGCGGATGAAGAGTACCGGTGTACCCCAAGGGGAAATACTGGGGCGATGAAGCCCATCTTTGCTTACTCCTTGAGGTGCTTCTCGATGGT
This sequence comes from Fagopyrum homotropicum, assembly GCA_033239125.1. NCBI lineage: Eukaryota > Viridiplantae > Streptophyta > Magnoliopsida > Caryophyllales > Polygonaceae > Fagopyrum > Fagopyrum homotropicum. The sequence continues at coordinate 57,687,009 of BSWB01000008.1, read as the reverse complement.
TACCTTGTTCAGCTCCCGATAATCAATGCATAGCCTCATCGACCCATCCTTCGTGCGGACGAAGAGTACCGGTGCACCCCAAGGGGAAACACTAGGACGGATGAAGCCCATCTCAATAGGCGCAATATGATATAGGGCCTTGTAGATCGGCCTCGTGCCGAGCTTTAACTCAATGGAAAAGTCTATGCTCCTCTACGGTGGTAAGTCGGGTGACTCACCGAACATGTCCTCGAACTCGCATGCTACGGGAATCTCCCCTAATGACGGACTCGCATCATCCTTCATGGCATAACACTAGAAGGCCCCGCATCCCTGCCTGATAAGTCTTGCGGCTCGGACCGCGCTGATGATTGTACCGGTCTTTCCGAGGTCCCAACCTCGGAAAATCTCCTCATATCCAGCCTCTGTGGTATATCCAGCCTCTATGGTGAATCACAATCCTCCTACTAATATCCAATATAACTTGATGACAGTCCATCCAATCCATCGCCAATATGACTTCTTCATGCTCCAGGTGTATGACTTAGAAGTCGACTAACCAATCACGGTTTCCCAAACGAATGGGACAACCATGAACCTCCCGGGTACGACTAAACTTACCCCCATCGAGTAGCACCCATATCGAAAAGTACTTTGACAAGGAAGCCGTGAATCTAGATAGTACATGTGGTTGTTGGTGCCCCCAACTCGACTACACTCCTCAAGTTGAAAACTCTAGCCTAAGTGCCTCTCGTCTCTATGGTGGCGCCACCATTTCCTCTACCTCTCCCTTGCCCCCGGGAGAAACCTTGAGAATAAGTGTGGCCTGGGGCTCACTGCTAGTGTCTTTGGGATTGATATTGAGGCTATAAGTGCCTTGGTCTTTTGCAGCTGAGCTGCCCCCAATGCCCATGTGAGCCGCCCCATCACCTTGTTGGACCCGCCCCGGCGCCTCACAGGTGTAATAGCTAGGATCTCCGAATTCTAATTAATTTTGATTAACTTAATCGTTTATAGTAATTGACATATAACTCGCGAAGATTTCTCAAGTGATGAGTATGAGTTCCACCGTTATGTTCCTAGCGTAATTTTAGACGTTTGGGGGAATTTTTACTTTTTCCCCCGGGTAATTATTTTTACCCTATTTAATTGTTGCGAGATGTCAAAAAATGGAATTTCCGGTGTTATTTGAAGCATTTGGGAGCTCCAATTAATAAAAATTCAGTTGAGAGAAATGATCAGGATATCGGATATATCCTAGATATGAAATAACATGGAGAGGCAAAACGGACAAAAGAGTCGCTATTTCGTTTCTTAACGGCTAAAAAAGACGGCTTAGGAATACAGGTTTTCCGAGGCAGTTGTGAAATAATTATCCCTACAATATTCCAAATTTAATATTCCAATCTCGAGAAGTTTGGAGAAGGAGGTTCGACCCGCCTTTGGATCGGTTAAAGGATAATTATCGACTTCGCTAAAGGATAATTATCGTCTTCGCCATAAATAGCCGAAAATCCTTTATTAATTCATTTCCTTTCACGTTTCCTCGTAAAAGCTCTGATTTCTCTTAACCTTCAAACTCATATCTACTCTCCGTTTCTAATCGGATTTCAATTCCGTTTGAGTTTCTGGATTCCTCTCTTCATTCTCTTCATATCGGTACCGAGTTTTTGCATTTCCGAGAAGATGAAGAGCTGGTCGAGCATATATGTCACCACGCAGATTCCGTCGCTCAGATTCCGACGAATTTGATGTTGTCCATGCGTAGCCTGCGTCGTTGTGATTGTGAATCTTCTTTCAGATCGTAAATCGAGTTAGTAACGAATAAGTTATGAATTTATTCGTTTTCCGTACTGTGATTTGGCCTAAATTGAGTTTAGGCTTGTCAAAATGGATAATTAGAAATTCCATTGTGGTCGTTATATTATTCTGGTGATTATGGGTAGTTTGTTTGATGAAATCTGATGACAGGTGGGTTTAGAAATTGCTTGCGGGCAAAACATTATTCTAGCGAAATTTAATTAATTAATTAAAGGTGAATTAATTAAATTAGGATTAGAATTGAGATTGAGGAATGTCGATTAGATACTACCTTGAGATTTGAGGAATTGTGAGTTATGTTGAGATATTGAGGTTTAGTTGGTTGTAGGGCTTATAGATTGAGTATGATCCTCATGGATCCCTTTGGGTCTAGGTGTGACCCCTTTGATGAATAGAGTTTGATATATCTTTATGCCTTGTTATTAGGCAGTGCCACTCTCTCAGGATTAGAGGTTGTTGTGGTTGAGCTGAGTACGAGGTTGAGGTAAGCCCGTACGACTTACTTAGCTGCCATCCTTATATTGGGTGTTTGCATGAGTGGTGTGTGCTTTGTATGTTGCTATGATAGCATGTGATGTCATATATACCGACCTACATTTTATTGATTGCCCCGTATGTGTGGTTGTGATAACCTTTCCCCTTCATCCCGCCGTGGAGTCTAGGAGGTTCTCTTGAGATAGGCCAAACCTGGTATACGGGGAGGGCACAACACCACTCCCATAGGGTACACGGGTTGTGTGACCGATTCCACTCCAGATGGCTATCATTCTCAGAGGCGAGGATGTATCGGTCCTCATGTCACATATTTTCATATATATATATATATATATATATATATATATATATATATATATATATATATATATATATACGATTTGTGTGAATGACTATTATATAAAGATGATAAAATGGGTAAATGTGTGATAGCATGTTGATGTGTTTATCTTTCACGATTGTGCTTGTGCTTATGCATTACCTCATATCTGTTTGGTTAGCTAACGGTTTCATACCGTGTTGTAGATGTTTACAGGTTTGGCACTGCTGAGTGATCTAGTAGGGTGATAGGCCGAGGACTCTCGTATATTAGGTGGTTGGTTTGGGATGTTTACCATTCCCCTCCTGCGTGAGGATGATGTCTTGTTTTCCCTCTTGTGTGAGGATGTCGTTTTATGTACTCGGCTATGTTGTTGTTTACTGATAGCATGGATTATTATCTATATTTTGGGGCCTGTTGAGACGTTTTATCTTCAATAATCTGCATGTTTGGATGTATATTATGTGATTATATTGTCGTTTCATCTACCTTTGCGGGAATCGAGGTCTACACCAAGTTTTGTTGTAATCGTAGGTAAAATGCCACGTTTTGCATCAAAATGGAGCTAAAGGAGCTAAGGAGTCATTGGAGCTACATTCAGGAGCTTAAGGAAGAATCCAGGAATCATGGAAATGGATTAAAGATTCACTTTGGAACAGATTTGATGAGATTTCACATTCAGTTGAGTCACCTCGGTCAGCTACAGTACCGTCTCGACCGAGGTGATCCAGAGGACCTGCTCGACCGAGGCGAACACCTTGGACGCAGCGAGAGATATTTTATTCTTGGCTGAGATCTTTTATTTTTAGAAAGAGGATCTTATATTTTTAGGCTGGATTCCTTGAAGAAAGAAGATAATTCAGTTGATATATTTTACCTATTTTATGGGAAAATATCTTTCTAAGATCTTTTATCTTTGGGAGGGAATTTTCCTATAAAAAGGGTTGGATTTTCAACAAATCCAAAACCCGCATATGAGGCCGCATACCCCGCAAGCATCCGCTTACAGCCGTTTCACCCCACTATAGCTGGGAGATTTGAAGAACCTTTTTGAAGGTTGAAGGAAGATTGAAGGAAGGAAGTTGATAGCTTTTATAGCTTTTGCGAAGGGTTTTGTAAGATTCTCTTAGATTCCCTTCTTGTTGATTGTCCTTTTGGATTGTGATCCAAGGAACGCTTGTTGTTTGATAATTGATTCAGTTATTGAAGCCTTGTTCTTATGGTTTTTGTGTTCAATTATTCACTTTCTTCCCATACATTTGATAATTGCTTTCATGATGATGAGTGACTAATTTCTTTGTGTGATTGTAGGGTGATTGGCTGAAGGTTGTGGGAAAAACAATGATAGAATAATCTTAAATTCCAGTAGGACCCTGAAAGCTCAAATCTTTATCCTTAACCCTAGAGTATCTCGTTCAGTCGATGAACATCTCGGCCGGGTGGAATTAGTCTGACCGAGGTGACTTTTCTGATCCGAAACTGAGAGTTAAGTGTTAGAGTTTGCGAAATCCTATTGTTATTACACCTTTCCCGGTTCAGTGCAAGCCTAGGATGAGACTTACCCGGTAATTCATTTGTTTGTTTAACAAAGATCATAAGTGTAGGTAATAAAGGTTTACCTTTTATTGGGGTTTGAGTGTGCTTTCATTCCATCTTTGTGAGTTAGCCTGAGACTTACCCGGTAAAGGTTGATTCTATTCCCTTAGGTGGTGTGTTAGTTTGAGGTTATAGTTCTTTTCCTTAATTCCTTGAGATTTACCCGGTAATAGGAGTTACAGTTTGGGATTAGTGAGTAGTGAGACTTACCCGGTTATCTATTCCACTTTAAAAACACCTTCCCTTTGCAAAAATCTCAGCTTTGTCCGCTTATCTTTTTATCATCGTTGATTATTTTAATCGCTTTTGTGGTTAGTAATTACATAGACTACCTACACCTGCTTTGTTTCACTAAGTCCCTGTGATCGACCCCTGTAATTTCTTGCTTTTTACTACGATTGACCCGTACACTGCGGGTTCGCATTGTTCGCTCAAAAGGGTGTGCGTCAAAGTCTTAATATTTATATCTAGAACTCAAAAGCAAAGCGAACCCGCAGTGTACGGATCAGCTGTAGAAAGGTAAGAATTCCAGAGTCGAACTCAGGGATTTGGTGAGAATAATTCCGATTTCAATTATCTAGCGAAAGTATAAAAACTTTTGTGATTTAATAAAGAGAGAAATGATTCCAAGGATTCAAGTATCCGATTTAGGCTTTCGATTCAAGACACTTCTATAGATATAGGACAGAGTTTATATTGCCAAGATTAATTGTTCAAAGGTAGGATTCGTACGGTGAAATTCCGAAACCTATATGACTAATCTAAAGGTTCTCTCTATAAAGGTTGTTGAGGCTACAATATAGAAAGATCTAAAGACAAGAATTATGTTCAAACTAACTATCTAAAACTCCAAGATATGACTCTCCAAAGTAAAGATTAGCAAGTACAATTAAAAATCTTAATAAAGGATATTGAGTCTCTTTATTACCCAAATCTTGAAATCTTAATCTAATAAACGTAGAATCAGGTTTGAAGTGTCTTCATACATTCAATTAGAGGATAAAAAGGTTAATCAAGATTGAGATTTAGGCAAGGATTAGTTTTGGTTAAAGATTGATTCAATTAAAGTTCATCAGAAGAATAAATCGCCCTGTTCATAAGAAAAATCGGCCGATTTTCCTCAAGAACAGCTCGATTTTCCTGTTTGTCGCAAAACTAAATCTAAACTCTCAGGGTCCTAATGTTCACTTGAGTTCAGTCTATCATCATCTAAGCCTTAATCATCAACTATTCTCCCCAGAATCACAAGGTTTTTAGCCAACCATTTTCAAAATCGAATCAAATTAATTATTGAAGAAGATATCGCAAAGAAACCAAATCTTGAACGAAAAATTCAATAACTTTCAAATCTGTAAAACAATCGTCAAATCTGTTCAATGTATCTCTCAAACAACTCAATTTCGTGTTCACAAACCATAAACAAGGCAATGGAATAAAGAAACCTCACAATCAAAGATCAAGAATGACTTTCCGGCAAAAGCTCTTCAATCTCTCTCCAAGAATCGTTGATTTCTCCAAAACGTGTAAAGATTTTCCAATGCGGCCTCCTCGTCTTCGTTCGTAGGGTTCTCTTCTATAGTTTCTTGCAGATGGGCCGTTTGGCAAAACTCTCATCTAGCCCAAAATAATTGGGCTTTGTGTCGTCTATCCATTTGGCCGAATCGTGAAGAAAATCGACCCAGTCGATTTAGGTGCAAAACCGTTCGATTTCAGGGTATGAAAATCGTCCGATTTTTATATATATTGGCACGATTTTCTTCAACAAAAAGTTCTCTTCCTTCGGTTCGTCTTCTATGCTTCTCCTTTGCAATTCCTTAGCTCTTTGTGATCCTTCTAAGACTCCTTTAGCTTCCTTTACATCCTTAGATGCTCCTTGCTCCATTTTTGCTTCCAATTCTGCTCCATTTACCTACAATTCATCAAAATCTCGTGTAGACCTCTATTTCCGACAATTGATTGAATAGAACATAAAAAGCACACAAAATCTCTCTAAATGCAAGGTAAACTGAGACAATCTTCTACAATATGCATGAATATGATGGTACATAATTCATGTCATCAAAATACCCCATACTTGCCCCTTGCTTGTCCCTAAGCAAGACTCAAATTTAGAATATAAGATGTCATGGATTATGTATGTATGAAAACTCAAAAACTTTTCTTTTGGTAGTGCTTCTTTTTATTGGATCACCCTCAAAGTGATATTTCAAAGCTTAAAAGGGCAAAGCATGTATCAATGATGACTATAAGATGAACAAACTCCCTTTTCTTCCTTGAAAGCATAAATAAAGAACATGATAAAGGTGTAGAGGTAATCAAATTCAAACAAGTCTAAGCCATTAAGTCTTAAACACATGCATAAAAGTCTCAAGGTCTTCTAATCAAAGGAAAGGTTCAAGAAACGTATTAAGGGAAGGAGTTCTTTTTGGCAATTGTGGTGCTAATCCGGGAAAGAGGAACACATAACATCTTCAAGAATTTTCTTCACCGCACATGCTTCGCATGTAGAAAGCTTTGCTTTCATTATACTTTACTTTTTGAGAGTATGGACAGCGGTGCACAAAAACCAAAGCCTAGGAGATCGGCGTTTCTCAATTTCGAGATGCCTCAAACCCTTGACGCACATACCATATCCCGTTAGGACTTGTCGTTCAATCGGACTTTGGCAAGACACAAACACCCTGCTATGTGAATGGTGCCGAGTTACTCATCCTCATGTTCAACGTCCCCAAACTTATGAAATTTTGCACTTTTTTTTCAATACATTTTCCTTGGCCCTCCCACATCAAACATGCCTTTTTCAATCACCTATCCTAATTCCCGGATGGTAAAAGGAGGGTTACATATTTCATTGAGGAGCTAGCATAATCAAGATATGAGAAAAGAAAAGAAGTGAATTGCCTTAGTCATCCTTAAATGATGTAAGAGAACTTGCAATATAGCTTTGACTATTATTTCATTCTCTCATCAAAACAACTAAATCATATAGCTTATTCATGTGTTCAAGTAACAAAAGCAATTTCATTCATGCTATAATCAAAATTTCAACACAACTAAGCATCTTTTTCGCCTATTCATATACACAATTCTCATCATAGAGGTCATTTCCAAATAAGAAGCACTTAAGAATTTTGAAAATTCATAGGTTTTGAAAAAGATCATGCAAATGTAAGTGTCATAATAGAAAGCAAGTAGTGCAAGAGTTATTACAAGCCAAGTTGTCAAGAGTAGTGGAAAGTACATAAAGTGCTAAAGTGAAGCATAAGGTATTGTAAGTACCCCCACCCCATACTTGACATCCACATTGTCCCCAATGTGAAAATCAAGCATAAGAAGGAGAAAAATACTTACAATGTAAAAGAAGTGGGAGCTCAATCCTCTGTCGGTGGAGGAGGTGGTGGATATGGATACATCGGTGCGCTAGGATCGTAGAAGTGGCCGAACTGGTGGTAGTACAAGTCTCTCATCTGGCCATCATAGGATGAATGCCTAGCGTCCGTCTCCTCCCTGTAGGTCCTGAACTGAGTGTTCAGGGTGTCATAACTGGTGCTGAGGGTACGGTAGTCGGTGCTGAGGCTCTGGAAGCTAGTGACTAGCTCCCTGAAGTGGCGTGGAGCTCGGCATCCTCGTCTAGGGCCTGGAGCATGTGCATAAGAATGTCGAGGTGGCTGTATGTCATCCTCCGTCTCCTCATCCTGCCTACTAGTCCTGCTCGGTCCTGCACCATGAGTATCAGTGTCCATGGCGTCCGTAGCATGCCCGCTATGAGTATCACTCTCAAACTCGAGCATGGTCTCCTGTCCTCCATCCTCATCCTCCTCGTCTGAATCACCTGCATCATCATCATAATAAGTAGGAGGTGAGAACTCCTCAAGCATCGCCTCAAAGGTCTCCTTCCAGTTCCTCTTGTTCCGAATAGTGTATTCGGATTTCCATATGATCTCGGATGGCTTCTTCTTCGGATCCCTGTGCTATGGCATCGGCACATGAAGAGTTCCTCTCCCTCGAGGAATCAAGACGTGTCGAACCACCAACCTCTGTGAGCCTAAGGGGAGGGCACTCTCAGCTAGAGTGCATCCGGAGTAGTCTAATCCCATGGTCTTAGCCACATGAGTGACAAGACCTCCTGCACAAATGTCGCCCTTAGCTTTGTTGGCTATCTTTCCTAGATAGTCAGCAAGCATGGTGGCGATGTCGGGAATGGTGGTAGATATCATGCAGTAGAGGATGAAGAGCTCATCAGCCTTGAGCTTCTGTGGAGTCTCTGTCCGGGCAAATAGACTCTCACTAAGTATCCTATGCACTACCTTAAAGGAAAGGTTGTACATACTTGTCTCCTTGGAGTTTCCGGGCCTCCACTTATCCCCTCCGTACTCACCTACGGAAATAGCCTCCCAAAAATCACTAGCACTGAGACCTCTAGCAAATGTGCCTGCATCTGAATAAGAGAAACCAAACAAGTCGCCAAAAGTATCAATGGACATAGTGTGGTTTTGGCTCATGAGGCGGAAAGTGACCATCCTTTCCCTAGGGTCGTGCTCAAACGTGCTAAGGAATTCTAGGTTGATCTCTCTATAGGCATCCTTCCTAATCGTAGCAAACTGTCTCAACCCAGCTCTGTCTAGCATCATATCAACATCCTCTCGAACATACAACGAATCTAAGTCGTCAAGCACTATGTAGCGAGGAGGGGTGAATGGGCGATCTACAATGCGTTCATAGCGTTTCTTGTGCTTGGATAGGGGAGGAGGAAGCTTAGGGATGTTGGTAGGTGGTGGTGGAGGTGGGGCAGGGGCTTTGGAAGAAGATCCCTTCTTCTTCCCCGTGTTTCTAGTTATCCTCTTTACAAGATCCATTCTAAGTCCCAAAAATCGACCTGTTCTTCACAAAAATCGGCCGATTTATCTGGGCTGGGTCGATTTTTATCTCGATTTCAACGATTCTCACAATTCTGTAAAGTTCTGTTCAATCTATCACCACAAACAATTCCCTACAATGGTTTCTAAGCAGATTCCTCTATCAATTCCAACAAACAAACACTTCCTAAGCAAACTTCAAATTCGAATGAGAAACTTAGGTTTTGGAAAGAAAAACCTGAATTCCTTATGGAGGAGTCGATTGCCGTGCGTGCTGTTGTTAGATCCTTGTTCCTTGTTGAAAATGCTTCAGTTTAGAGCCAAGAATCACTCAAAATGGTTAAGGAATGAAGATTGTAGGGTGTGGCGATTTTTCAGCTTTCTTGAGAGAGAGAAATCGAGAATTGGGGGTTTTGGAATGAGGAAGATCGAGTGTGAAGTCCTTATATAGGGTCGACGATTTCTGAAGAAAATGGGCCGATTTTTCAGGTCGATTTATTTGTCGGGGCGATTTTTGTTTCTGTCGAAAAAAATCGGCCGATTTATTTTGGCAGGTCGATCTCCAGGTCGATTTTTGTTTCTGTTGAGAAAAATCGACTTGCTCTGTTACTGAATCGGACGATCTTCTTATGGTAGGTCGATTTCCTTCCTTGTTTTTCTTGAATCTCGAAGATATAACTCAATTGTGCTCCATTCTCCGTGAATCTCTCACATTTGAACCTAGTTTCCTGCGAATAATGACACGACAAACCAAGAGTGCATCGAGGAACATATAAAAACGAAAAACGAAGAAAAAAAACAATTAATCTATTCTAACTAAGTGAGGGAAAGAAGGGAAAACTATACTATCATTGGGTTGCCTCCCAAGAAGCGCTTTATTTATCGTCTTTAGCTGGACGGTGTATGATGTTGTGTTCAATGGAGGAGGATAGGAGCTATCTCCTCGACCGGAGCTTCCGGTGTATATTTCTTCAACCGTTGGCCATTAACCTTAAAACTTCCGCTTTGTTCACCCCATACTTCAACTGCACCATGGGGGAAAATTCTTTTAATCACAAAAGGTCCTGTCCAACGGGATTTGAGCTTACCTGGAAATAGACGCAGCCTTGAGTTGAATAGGAGGACTTGGTCTCCCTCCTTCAAGTCTTTTGGAATGATGTGCTTATCATGCCAGCGCTTTGTCCGTTCCTTGTAAATCCTTGCGTTCTCGTACGCATTTAGCCGGATCTCATCCAGCTCATTGATGTCTAAGAGCCGTTTCTCTCCGGCTTCTTTCATGTCGAAGTTGAGCCACTTGATAGCCCAATAAGCTTTGTGTTCTAGCTCTACAGGAAGATGACATGATTTACCATAAACAAGATTATAGGGAGTCGTACCTATTGGTGTCTTGAAGGCTGTCCTGTATGCCCATAGTGCATCGTCGAGCTTCATTGACCAATCTTTCCTCGTTTTAGAGATGGTTTTCTCTAAAATCCCTTTAATCTCTCTATTGGATATCTCGACTTGTCCGCTGGTTTGCGGGTGGTAAGGTGTAGCTATCTTATGGGTCACCCCATACTTAGCCAATAGAGTCTCAAATCGACGGGCTGTGAAATGCGTTCCTCCGTCACTAATGATGGTTCGGGGAGTTCCGAACCTTGGGAAGATCGTTTTGTTGAGGAACTTCACCACTACCATTGCATCATTAGTAGGAGAAGTGATTGCCTCCACCCATCTTGAGACATAGTCTACGGCAAGAAGTATATACTGGTTGCCGCATGAAGATGGGAAAGGTCCCATAAAATCGATGCCCCATACATCAAAGATCTCTACTTCTTGTATGTTGTTGAGAGGCATCTCATTCCTCCTGGATATATTACCTGTCCTTTGACAAGCATCACAAGAAACAACAAACTTTTGCACATCTTTGAAAAGTGTAGGCCAATAAAAGCCGGAGCGAAGTACCTTAGCACAAGTCTTGTGGGAACTAGCATGTCCGCCACATGGTAGGGAATGGCAGTGTCAGATGACACTATCTATCTCATCTTCGGAAATACATCTCCTGTAGATGCCATCTTGACCTCTTTTGAATAGAAGAGGTTCGTTCCAATAGAATTGCCGGACGTCTCTCAAGAACTTCTTCTTTTGAGCGTATGAAAGTCCGGGTGGAATCTCCTGACAAACAAGGTAATTTACAATGTCAGCAAACCATGGATCATTACCTTGTGATATGTGTTGAAGACACTCTTCAATCTCGTGCAGCTGCTCGTCAGGGAAGGAATCGTCTATCGGAAGTTCATCCGACTCGCCGGTGAGTTGCGGAAGACGACTAAGATGATCGGCAACGGAGTTCTCCGATCCTTTCTTATCACGGATCTCTAAATCGAACTCTTGCAAGAGTAAGATCCATCTTAGAAGCCTTGGCTTCGCATCCTTCTTCGTGAATAAGTATCGAATTGCAGAATGGTCCGTGTAGACTATCACCTTCGCACCTACAATATAGGAACGAAATTTCTCAAAAGCGTATACTACGGCTAAAAGTTCCTTTTCCGTAGTTGCATAATTGTATTGAGCCTCGTCTAGCGTTTTGCTAGCGTAGTAGATGGCATGAGTGCGACCATCTTTCTTCTGTCCAAGAACGGCTCCTATAGCGACATCGCTTGCGTCGCACATGACCTCGAAAGGAAGAGTCCAATCGGGTGGTTGAATGATTGGTGCCGAAATCAAAGCTTCTTTGATCCTGCAAAAAGCATCTAAGCAATCTTTCAAAAATTCGAAAGTCGCATCTTTCATCAAAAGATTAGTCAAAGGTTTTGAAATCTTAGAAAAATCCTTTATGAATCTCCTATAGAAGCCCGCATGTCCTAAGAAGCTTCTAATTACTTTTACTGATGAAGGGGGAGGTAAGTTCTCAATGGTTTCTATCTTTGATCGATCTACCTCTATTCCCCTTTGTGACACTAAGTGACCTAACACAATTCCTTCGGTGACCATGAAATGACACTTTTCCCAGTTTAAGACTAAGTTAGTGTCCTCACATCTCTTAAGAACTAGTGAAAGGTTATAGAGACAGTTATCAAAGGAAGAACCATATACCGAAAATTCGTCTATGAAGACTTCCATGATATTCTCTACATATTCGGAGAAGATTGCCATCATACACCTTTGGAAGGTGGCTGGAGCGTTGCATAAGCCGAATGGCATTCTTCTATAAGCGAACGTACCCCATGGGCACGTAAAGGTTGTCTTCTCTTGATCATCCGGATGAATTGGTATCTGAAAGAAACCGCTATATCCATCTAAATAAAAAAAAGTAAGCATGTTGGGCTAACCTTTCCAGCATTTGATCGATAAAAGGAAGGGGAAATGGTCCTTCCTAGTGGCTACGTTCAGTTTGCGGTAGTCGATGCACATTCGCCACCCTGTAACTGTCCGTGTAGGGATGAGTTCGTTGTTCTTGTTGGCAACAACGGTAATGCCTCCTTTCTTGGGTACTACTTGTACCGGACTCACCCATTTGCTATCAGAAATAGGGAAGATGATACCTGCATCAAGTAGCTTAAGGATTTCTTTCTTCACGACCTCTTTCATTGCCGGGTTTACCCGTCTTTGAGGTTGGCGTGAAGGTTTGTAATCCTCTTCCATTAATATTTTGTGCATACATAGAGAAGGCTTTATTCCTACAAAATCATCAATGGTGTAACCTAGTGCTCTCCTATGTTGCTTCAAAACACTCATGAGTTTCTCTAATTCATCATCGTTCAAATTTGCATTGACTATAACCGGGTATGTGGAATTAGTGCCAAGGAATGCGTACCTTAAATGCGTGGGAAGTTGCTTCAATTCTAATGATGGAGGTACCTTTGTTGGTGATGAATCGTGGCCTTCGGGTGTTGTGGAAGAGGTCTCTATAGGTGTGGGTACTTCATCATTAGATTCGGAAGCGGCTGCGGTGAAGTTTGGAGAATCCAGAGAATTACTCATTGAATCGACCTCCCCTGTAATAAATCGGTCGATCTGCTGCACGATTTTTCTTTCTGTCGGAAAAAATCGGGTCACCTCTTCGTGAATCGAACGATTTAATGTTGTCAGGTCGATTTTTGTTTCTGTTGGAAAAAATCGGAGTGCATCTTCATAAATCGGACGATTTATTTCTGGCAGGTCGATTTTCTTCACATTTTCCGGAGTCAATTCTAAGTCTTCAATCTTTACTTCTAGTTCTTCTTCCACATCGTTTAAAGCTTTCACATCCTCATTGCAGTCGTGTTCCACCCCTTCCTCCATGATGCTCATGCTAAGAACCTTTTGAAGAGGGTCTTTTATCAAGATCGAACTTACTACCTCTCTAGGCTCTTCTTCCTCAACAATTTCAAAAACGTCGTCTTTCAAGGCTGGCTCCTTGATTAAGGAAGATAGTATGAATTCTATCTTTTCTTCACCAATATGGAAGGATAGCTGGCCGTTCTTGCAATCTACCATGCATCCAGATGTGGCAAGGAATGGTCTCCCAAGAATGATGGGAACCGGGTAATCTGCAGGTATGTCAAGAACGACAAAATCTATAGGGATGTAAAACTTACCCAGCTTTACCGGAATGTCTTCTAATATTCCCACCGGTTTAGTGGTAGAACGATCAGCCATGTAGAGTGTGATCTTCACCGGTCTAGGCTCTCCTAGACCAACTGCCTTGCATAGAGCGAGAGGTATGATACTCACACTTGCTCCAAGGTCACAAAGAGCATCATAGGTAGCTTCTCCCAAAGTGATGGGTATGCAAAAGGATCCTGGATCGCGGAGCTTTGGTGGCATATTCTCCGTCATAGTCTTGATAAGTTCAGATGACTCCATACTCATCTTGACTTCTCCTATATCTTCCAACTTCCTCTTGTTAGAGAGGATCTCCTTGAGGAATTTCCCGTAAGCCGGCATACCTAGAATCGCATCCATAAAAGGTATGTTAATATGGAGCTTACTCATAAGTTCAACAAACTTACCGAAATGTTTATCTAGGCGTGCACGCGCTCTAGATTGAGGAAAAGGTAGAGGTGGTTTGTAAGCGGGAGGAGGAACATAGATTTCTTCCTTCTCTTTTGCCTCTCCTTCTTTTGTGGAGGTATCAACTACTTTAGGTTGAGGGTCGGCGGTCGTCTTTCCGCTCCTAGTAGTTATTGCCATAACCCTTCCCTTTGGGTTATCTTCTGTCTTTCCGGGAAGTTTCCCTTGATCTCTTGGAACTTCTCCGGCCTTGTTGAATACTTGGTTTTCTAAAGCTTTGTGAGCTTTGTCAACCGAAGTTATGTAACTCTCCAATCCTTGTAGCTTGCCTAGGATCGTTTCTAGCATGGGATCGGGTTTGCTTGATCCGCTTGATTGTTCCTGGCTTGTTGAAGGAGTAGAAGATGGAGGTGTTAGAGCCTTTTCAGCATAAGAGTAAGGATTACCAGAACCTTGCTGATTTGACCTCCAATTGTTGTTATTTGAGTTCCTATTGTTGTTGTTGTTCCAATTGGAGTTTCGGTTGTTATTGTTGTTGTTGCTCCAATTGGAATTCCGGTTATCACTCCTTTGATTGTTATCTCTTCCCATGTAGTTGGCTTCTTGCTCCTTATTCTTTTGAAGGCTCGTTTTGAGCACTTCCCTCAATTCTTTGATGTCATCTTTGAGGGAGAATATTTGTGTTTGAGCCGCTTGATTCAACTTGGCTCCCGTATTGCCTTGATTCCGGCTATTTGATTCCACCTTCCGGTGGGAATATTTCTCAATCACTTGGGCTTGCTTCTCAATGAAGTCCCAAGCATCATCCTCTCTCATATCCATGAATGTGCCACAAGATAGAGATTGGAGGTTGAATTGCGTCTCCACATCCAACCCTTTGTAGTAGATCTCCAATAATTCCAGCTTGGAAATGCCATGGTGTGGGCAATCCAACAAGAGATCTTGAAACCTTTCCCAAGATTGAAACAAGCTTTCGTTAGGTTTCATAGAAAAAGCATTTATTTTACCTCTCAATTCCGCCGTTTTGGATGGCGGAAAGAACTTGGTGAGGAATCCGAAGACAATTCCTCCCATGTAGCTAACTTCGCAGCCGGAAGTGTTTGGTACCAAGCTAGAACCTTGTCCTTCAAAGAAAAGAAGAACGGTTTGATCTTGTAGTTGCTTGTAGTAGCCTTCTTCGGCTTCATAGTCTCCATGAGAATCTCAAAATTCTGCAAGTGTTGATGCGGAGATTCAGTATTTGCTCCGCCATATTGACTTTGGCGAACCATAGTGATGACTTGTGGTGAGAAGCTAAATTCTTGGATGTCTTCAGCTCCGAAATCCACTCCTAGACGGCGTGGTTGCTGAATTGGATCCATCCGTTGCCCCAAAGTTCGGGGTCTATCTTCGTTATTGACAGCTCTAACGTTCCTAGTCGTAATGCGAGGGACGACCTTTGGTGTTAGAGTGTTTCGGGTAGGACGAAGTGATGGATCAATCTCTTCAAGTTCCGGCATGTCCGGATCAATCTCTTCATCATCGGATGAGTCATTTCGAATGGATTTAGTTGGTGTCTTGACTTTCTTCTTCTTCTTGGAGTCGTTCAACTCCAACTTCATGTCCAACATCATAGCTCTTAGTTCATCAATCTGAAATTGATGACTTATTTCAGCTTCTTTTCGAGCTTTCTCACTCAATTGGAGCTGGCGTTGAGCTTCGTTCAGTTGAGCCTTGTAGTTTCTCTCATCGTTTTCAGCCATTTTCTTCTCCTTCAACTTTCTCCTCAAAGTTCTTTCTAATTCGGGATCGAAAGGAATTAGATCTTTAGTGGATCTAGTCTTTCGCATATACCTAAAGAACCTACAAAGATCACTCAAGTAGACAAATCAAATCACAAGAGCAAGAGCTCTCAAGCTAGACAACCGAAAACCGGATTCGATCTAGACCAAATCCCCGGCAACAGCGCCAAAAACTTGTTCGCTCAAAAGGGTGTGCGTCAAAGTCTTAATATTTATATCTAGAACTCAAAAGCAAAGCGAACCCGCAGTGTACGGATCAGCTGTAGAAAGGTAAGAATTCCAGAGTCGAACTCAGGGATTTGGTGAGAATAATTCCGATTTCAATTATCTAGCGAAAGTATAAAAACTTTTGTGATTTAATAAAGAGAGAAATGATTCAAAGGATTCAAGTATCCGATTTAGGCTTTCGATTCAAGACACTTCTATAGATATAGGACAGAGTTTATATTGCCAAGATTAATTGTTCAAAGGTAGGATTCGTACGGTGAAGTTCCGAAACCTATATGACTAATCTAAAGGTTCTCTCTATAAAGGTTGTTGAGGCTACAATATAGAAAGATCTAAAGACAAGAATTATGTTCAAACTAACTATCTAAAACTCCAGGATATGACTCTCCAAAGTAAAGAATAACAAGTACAATTAAAAATCTTAATAAAGGATATTGAGTCTCTTTATTACCCAAATCTTGAAATCTTAATCTAATAAACGTAGAATCAGGTTTGAAGTGTCTTCATACATTCAATTAGAGGATAAAAAGGTTAATCAAGATTGGGATTTAGGCAAGGATTAGTTTTGGTTAAAGATTGATTCAATTAAAGTTCATCAAAAGAATAAATCGCCCTGTTCATAAGAAAAATCGGCCGATTTTCCTCAAGAACAGCTCGATTTTCCTGTTTGTCGCAAAACTAAATCTAAACTCTCAGGGTCCTAATGTTCACTTGAGTTCAGTCTATCATCATCTAAGCCTTAATCATCAACTATTCTCCCCAGAATCACAAGGTTTTTAGCCAACCATTTTCAAAATCGAATCAAATTAATTATTGAAGAAGATATCGCAAAGAAACCAAATCTTGAACGAAAAATTCAATAACTTTCAAATCTGTAAAACAATCGTCAAATCTGTTCAATGTATCTCTCAAACAACTCAATTTCGTGTTCACAAACCATAAACAAGGCAATGGAATAAAGAAACCTCACAATCAAAGATCAAGAATGACTTTCCGGCAAAAGCTCTTCAATCTCTCTCCAAGAATCGTTGATTTCTCCAAAACGTGTAAAGATTTTCCAATGCAGCCTCCTCGTCTTCGTTCGTAGGGTTCTCTTCTATAGTTTCTTGCAGATGGGCCGTTTGGCAAAACTCTCATCTAGCCCAAAATAATTGGGCTTTGTGTCGTCTATCCATTTGTCCGAATCGTGAAGAAAATCGACCCAGTCGATTTAGGTGCAAAACCGTTCGATTTCAGGGTATGAAAATCGTCCGATTTTTATATATATTGGCACGATTTTCTTCAACAGAAAGTGCTCTTCCTTCGGTTCGTCTTCTATGCTTCTCCTTTGCAATTCCTTAGCTCTTTGTGATCCTTCTAAGACTCCTTTAGCTTCCTTTACATCCTTAGATGCTCCTTGCTCCATTTTTGCTTCCAATTCCGCTCCATTTACCTACAATTCATCAAAATCTCGTGTAGACCTCTATTTCCGACAATTGATTGAATAGAACATAAAAAGCACACAAAATCTCTCTAAATGCAAGGTAAACTGAGACAATCTTCTACAATATGCATGAATATGATGGTACATAATTCATGTCATCACGCATCCTTGTTTTAAGCTTACATCTAGGGTTATAAATTTAATGCTTGCACACACCGTTTGGAGCGAACAAGTTTTTGGCGCCGTTGCCGGAGACTTGGTCTAGACCGAGCCGGTTGCTGTTGGCTTTCCGGGCGCTTGCCCCTGTTTCTACTAACCACTCTACTTGAGTGACTTTCGCAGGTTCTTTTTCTAAGGTTTATGCGAAGAACTCGCGCTGGGAAGGAAATCGATCCTTACGATCCCGAACCAGAAAAGACATACAAAAGACGCTTGAAAGAAGCGAAGATGGCCAACCAAGACAATCGCGATCTTGAGGCCGAATTAAAGGAGGCGTTAGAACAACAATGCCTCAGCAAGGAAGAACTGAGACTAGAAAGGGAAGAAACTTGCACAAGGACTTAGGCGATCGAAGTAGATATGGCGGCTTTACGAGACCAGTATCTACCTCGACCGAACGCAGATCCTCGACCGAGGCAAGACCCTATTCCAGATCCTCGACCTTGGCAGAATCCAGTACCTGATGC
Source organism: Fagopyrum homotropicum (assembly GCA_033239125.1). NCBI lineage: Eukaryota > Viridiplantae > Streptophyta > Magnoliopsida > Caryophyllales > Polygonaceae > Fagopyrum > Fagopyrum homotropicum. Next base: position 57,668,851 of record BSWB01000008.1, on the reverse strand, counting down.
CCCGGCTGAGATACTGCCACCTCGGATGCCAGTCCGAGACGCTCTTTTTGCAGGTATTGCACAGACCCAAGGGCAAAGGATGGACCCCAATCAGCAACTGAGGTGTCCAGGAGTTAACCTACGTGATCCAGCGGACCATGATTATGAGCTTCGACCGCAAGTTCTTTCCATGATTCACCAATGCCAGTTTGGAGGCCTAGAGAGGGAATCTCCACATCAACATCTACAAAACTATGAGATCTTGATGGAGACCTTGAGACCTTCAAGAATAGAAAACAACAACTACAAGCTAAGGCCTTTCTACTTCTCTTTGAAAGATAGAGCACTTACTTGGTATCAATCTTTTCCTCCAGGAAAAATCAATACTTGGGAGGAGATGACGACGGAGTTCTTGACTAAATTCTTTCCCCCCTCTAAAACTGCTGAAATGAGAGGGAAGATTAATGCATTCATCATGAAGGACAAGGAGAGCTTGTCCAAGTCATGGGAGAGATTTAAAGACATTCTTTTGGATTGCCCACATCATGGGATTCCAAAGATAGAGTTGTTGGAGATATACTTCAAGGGACTGGACGGAAACACCCAGTTCAACCTTCAACTACTATCAGCTGACACGTTCATGGACATGCCGATTGAAGAAGCTTGGGAGTTTATAGAGAAGCAAGCTTTGCACATGGAGAAATACTCCCACCAAAGAGCTGAAGGTGGAGTTAAAAGAGTCAACTTTTAAGATGCTCCACCTAACAATGATCAACTCACTTCTTTGAAGAATGATGTGAAACAATTGAAGGAACTCTTAGTTGCTCAAACCAAGAAGGAAGATCAAGGATCAAGGAACAACAATAGTTACCGGAACAACAACAACGGTTCCCGGAACAACAACTACAACAACAATAGAGGATCCAACAACAATAATTGAAGGGCAAACAACCAAAATTCGGGTAACCCTTACTCTAACTCCAATTCGAATGACTCCTCTAGCCCTTTCCTTTCTTCTTCTTCCTCTTCTACTCCATTGAAGAGCCAGGAGCAAGGATCGATTTCGTTCCAGCCGGAAAAGAAAGATGCAGTGCTGGAAGCCATCTTGATCAAGCTCAACTCTATGGAGACGTCCATGACTTCATTTTCAAAGGCACAAAAAGCCTTAGAACAACAATTCTTTAACAAGGCGAATGAAGCGCCAAGAGATCCAGGGAAGCTTCCAGCAAGGACGGAAAGCAACCCCAAGGGACAGATTATGGCAATAACGACGAGGAGTGGACTGAAGACTGCAGATCCAATGCCTCGGTTGATGCCAGTACAGACGAAGACCACCTCGGTCCAGGTACAATCGAAGAACACTTGGGCCGAGATGCCAACCGAGGTGGAGCCACAGAAAGCGGAGGAGAAAACTGAAGTTTATATTCCACCTCCTGCATATAAACCACCACTTCCATTCCCCCAGTCAAGGGCCAGAGCACATCTAGACAAGCACTTTAGTAAGTTCCTTGACTTGATGAATAAACTACACATTAATATACCTTTCCTTGATGCTATTCTAGGGATGGCCGCCTATGGGAAGTTCTTGAAAGATATTCTATCAAGGAAGAGGAAGTTGGAAGACTTTGGTGAAGTAAGGATGACATCTAAATCCTCGGAGCTTATTCAAATCATGAAGGAGAAGATGCCACCCAAGTTGAGAGATCCCGGCTCATTTTGCATTCCCATTCAAGTTGGGGATGTCACTTGTGAAGCCTTATGTAATCTAGGAGCCAGCGTGAGCATCATCCCGCTGGAGCTATGTGTTAAGATCGGACTTGGAGAGCCCAAGCCGGTGAAGATACGGCTATACATGGCGGACCGCTCCATTACCCATCCCGTGGGCATTTTGGAAGACGTTCCGGTCAAGTTAGGTAACTTTTATTTACCTATAGACTTTGTTGTGCTTGACATTCTCGCAGATTATTCCTTTCCTATCATTCTCGGGAGACTATTTCTAGCAACTTCGGGTTGCAATGTGGATTGTAAGAACGCCAAGTTAAAATTCAACATTGGCGGAGATGAAGTGGAGTTTGCATTACTTGCGGCTATGAAGGAAGAGCAGCTAGGAGATACTATCTTCAACATCTATGATGAAGAAGAATCAAGATAATTGGTGAGCTCTATCCTTATTAAAGATCCACTTGAAAAAGTTATTAGTTTTAGCTTAATGGAGGAAGGTATAGATGCTTCTTGTGATGCAGATATACAGAGGTTGAAGGTGTTGGAAGAAGATCCAAGAGCTAAATTTGAAAAGCTAATCCAGGAGAAGAAGATCTCCAGTTTCGGTTCCAGTTGCAGTACCTTGACTGAGGCACTTTCTGGACCAAGCAAGGTGACTGAAGAACATATCGGTCACCCTCTCAGGACCTCGACCGAGGTCGAAGGCGAGATGATGTCAACTGAGACTACTGAAAATAACAAACTTCGTACTCCCTTTGCTGACATTCATCCTCAGTTGGTGGAACATTCTCTCCACCAAATTTCTGATAATAAAGGACCTTGGTATGCTGATATTGTTAATTATCTTGTTTGCCAGGAAATACCACCCGGATTGACGTACGCTCAAAGGAAGAAATTCTTCAAGGATGTACGCCATTACTAATGGGATGAACCGTTGCTATTCAAGCGAGGGCCAGATGGGATGCTTCGAAGATGTATTCCGGAAGATGAAGTTAATAGCGTCATACGACATTGTCACTCACTCCCTTGTGGAGGGCATGCTAGCGCCAACAAGTCATGCGCTAAGGTATTACGTTCCGATTTCTTTTGGCCCACATTATTTAAGGATGTGCAAACGTTTGTTGTCCCTTGTGATGCATGCCAAAGAACAGGGAACTTATCTAGAAGGAATGAGATGCCACTCAATAATGTACAAGAGGTTGAGATCTTTGATGTATGGGGAGTAGATTTCATGGGACCTTTCCCATCATCCGGAGGAAACCTCTACATTCTCCTAGCCGTCGACTACGTCTTTAGATGGGTTGAAGCCATTGCCTCTCTCACTAATGACGCCATGGTGGTTGTGAAGTTCTTTAACAAGACTATCTTTCCACGTTTTGGGACTCCACGCATCATCATCAGCGATGGAGGGACGCATTTCATCAACCGGAAGTTTAAGGCACTTTAATCAAAGTATGGGGTAACCCACAAGGTAGCAACCCCTTATCACCCTCACACTAGTGGACAGGTCGAGATCTCAAATAGAGAAATTAAAGCAATCTTGGAGAAGACCGTCTCTAGGACTAGGAAAGATTGGTCCATGAAGTTGAACGACGCTCTTTGGGCTTACAGGACCGCATTCAAGACTCCCATTGGTACCACCCCTTATAATTTGGTTTATGGGAAGTCTTGTCATCTTCCCGTTAAGATGGAGCACAAGGCATATTAGGCAATCAAGTGGCTAAATTTTGACATCAAGGAATCTGGAGAGAAGAGACTTTTAGACATCAATGAGCTGGAAGATTTACGCTTAAACACTTATGAGAATGCCAAAATCTATAAAGAAAGGACAAAGAAATGCCAAAATCTATAAAGAAAGGCGTATTGGGCGATCAAATGGTTGAACTTCGACATCAAGGAAGCCGGTGAGAAGCGGCTATATGATATCAATGAGTTGGAGGAGCTGCGTTTGAACGCTTATGAGAATGCCAAAATCTATAAAGAAAGGACAAAGAAATGGCATGACAAGCGTATCATTCCTAAGGAGCTTAAAGGAGACTTAGTTCTACTCTTCAACTCCCGCCTCCGCCTCTTTCCAGGTAAGTTGAAATCTAGATGGACCGGACCTTATGTTGTGAAACATGTTTTCCCTTATGGTGCAGTTGAAATTTGGGGAGAAACGAGTGGAAGCTTCAAGGTCAATGGTCATAGACTTAAGAAATACAAACCGGAAGTTCCGGTTGAGGAGGTTGCACCGCTATACCTTGTTTGAGAGATGCCGTACGGTCCAGCTAGCGACCTTAAATCAAACGCTTCTTGGGAGGCAACCCAAGGTATTGCTTTCTTTTCCCTTTTTCTAGACTAGCTTTAGATAGTTTGCTTTTGCTTTACTTTATTTTGTTTTTGGCGACCTAGACAGACAACAGGTGACATCTAAGGAAGGAATACAACCCAGGAGCAAAACTGGAAGGATAAAAGTTCGAGAATTTGAGAAGACGGAGTTTGACTGAGACACATCTCGGTTGCTGTCACAACACCTCGACCGAGATGATTCTTGAGCAACCGAGGGGACTAGGGTTTCTGAAGATCCACCTCGGTCCGTACCACCTTAGTCCAGTCGAGACCATCTCGACCGAGGTGACAATAGTTCCAGAAAAGGGTATAAAAGGGGGCTGAGATTTCTCTCTCCTCCCTCTACCCCCTTCTCGACCAAAATGAAAATTTACCTCGCTTCTTCGTTCTTCGCTCGTTTTCGACGATTCTCGCTTCCAAAATGAGAGGAAAGGATAAAGGATCAAATTGCAAGCACCAATCTGTAGAGAAAACGCACGAAATCGGCCGAATCTGGGTAAAATTCAAGAAAACACTAACCTCCTCTTCTCCACTGATTTCTTTCGATTTGGGCTTTGGTTGCCCCTGCATTGTGCTGAAAAAGGATTAAGTACCCCATAGGAACCTTTGGTAGTGATTTTGGGGGAAAAGAACTGAATTTTTGAAAGTTGCGATCGAAAGGTTTTTCGCCTCGGTCCAGTCGGCCTGCGCCTCGGCCGAGGTGTTCTAGAGAGTTGTCAGAGAGACCGAGGTGATCTGACAAATTGCAGAAAATAAGTTCTGACAGAAATTTAGTGTTGAGAGACAGGTCTTCTCCTTCTCCTCCTTCTTTTTCTCGCCGTACTAGACCGGTGATCCATGAGCGTCACCAGGTCGACTTTGACCGCATAGCGGCCCGTCCAATGGTTGCACCACGCTTCCTGGACATATCTGCTTTCGACTGCCTCTATGTTAATGATGATTCGAGGCGGATGATTTCTATGGTGGGGCTGGAGCAATTCACTGAGATTAGAGCTCCGGCCTACCTTGAGCCGACGTTGGAGTTTGTCAGCTCCGTCACCTACTTGCCCACCGAGCACGCCATAAAGTACCGGTTGATGAACCGGAACTATTTAGTTCCCTTGGACCACTGGCGGGATATCTTTGGCTTCCCGGCCCTACTGTTGCTGACTTTCCCTCTCGAGCTGTAGCTCGAGAGTTCTGGGGACAAATTGCTCATGTGGTTGAGCACGCTGATAGATGGAGACCTGGAGATTCCAGGGAGCAGATTATATTCCATCTGGCTTTTAGACTTGCTCACAGGATCTTTAGCGAGACACTTTTGGCGCGTACAGAGACGCCCCAGAAGATTAGACAGGGTGAGCTTCTGAGTCTGTACTGGATGGTGACCGGAGGAGTTCCGGACTTTGGGATGATGCTGGTTGAGGATTTGTACAGGATAAAGGCGAAGGTCAAGGGGGACATCTGCTGCGGAGGGATAGTGACTCATATAGCGAGTTACATGGATCTTGACTTGAGTGCATGCACTATGGTGGCGACTGCCAAGCCGCTCGGGCTTCAGGAGATGATCACCCGGAGGATACTGGTTCCTCGTGGTCTTACTACGCCATATGTGGCGATGCCTTGGGAGTAGAGTGCACCCCAGGATATTAGGTGGTCAGCTCAGTTCTCCATGTATGATCCGCACTACTGGCATACCGCATGGATTCCGTTGATGGAGGACGCCAGAGAGGCAGCAGCAGCAGTAGCTCAGGGGCCGGCTGAGGAGGATGAGGCTGAGGAGGATGAGGACGATGATGATAAGGATGGCGGTGCTCCCATGGATACGGGAATAGATACAGCTGGGACTAGTGCGCCGGTCATTGATTTAGATGACGACGAGATTGAGGAGGAGCCAGCTGCAGCACCAGCACGTCCCGCTAGGCGTTGGGTACGCAGGCAGAGGGATCCAGTTGCTCACCGTCGCATCGATGATCTGACGGATTAGATGATAGATTCCTACGCTGCCTTGTCCCTGGATATCAGAGAGATGCAGGAGAGACTACATTACCAACACACGATGGCTGAGATTCAGTTTCAGCATATCATGGGCTATCCTTTCGACCCATCTCAGCACCCGTACGTGCCACCACCACCACCACCACCGGATCGGGATTATTGAAAGCTTGCAGGATTTTCTTTATTTATTTATTATGCAGCTCAGCTTTATCCGGTGAGTACTTTGTTTATTTAGACTTATTTTGACCCATTGGGACAATGTGTCCCAAGTATGGGGGTATTTGGATGTATTATTTGACTTATGTGGATGTATGACTTGACTCGATGGATATTTATGTTTTATTTTGCTCTATATGCTTATCTGAGATTACATGCATGCATGCAGGTTATTTGATTGAGAAAAACTGGTTTAAGAAAAAAAAAGTTTTGACCTCGACCGAAGTGATTCTGGCCGAATGGGGTACTTCACCTCGGTTGACTTAGAACATTTCGACCGAGGTGGTTAAAATGGAACAGTTTTCGAAACGATTTTTGTGCTTTTCATCTGGATATGACCTCAGTGATGATTTTGTTTGCTGACTGGTTTTGAAATTTTTATATGTTTGAAATGTTTTATGATATGTTTAAGTTGCTAAATGCTTTGTTTGAAATTTTGGCATGTTTAATACTTTGTTTTTATCTAAATTATGTTGAATTTGAAGGTTGACACCACATGATGAGTTCTCTCACTCTCTTCCTGAAAAGACCAAGGCAATTCATTCTTTCTTCTTCTTCTTCTTGATCATGCTTTAGCCCCTCATATACATATTTGCCTCCCTTTACCTATCCGAGAATTTGGAAGCAAGCAAGTGAAAAGCAAGTAAAATAAAAGTTGAGATGTTGGCTGAAAGTTAGAAAGAACCAAATAGGTTTGGAGAAGTCAATCATGATGATGAGTAACTCGGCACCATTCACATAGCCAGGTGTTTGTGTCTTGCCAAAGTCGGATTGAGCGATATTCCTAACGGGTCATGGTATGTGCATCAAGGGTTTCAGGCATCTCGAGAAATTGATGATTGCTGATTTCCTAGGCTTCGGTTATTGTGCACCTCTGTCCATGCATCCCAAAAAGTAAAGTAAAAACTAAAATAAGCAAAGCTTATTGGTGGAAGATGTTGAAGTTCAAAGGAAGTGAAGTAAATATCCTTTTCCCGGATTCTAGCACCACATTCCCTATATACATCCCACCCTCACACGTTTCTTGACCTTCTTTTGGAAGCCCTTGAGACCTCGAGCTTGTTGATTGACTTAGTGGTTTAAACTGGATTATACATGATTAATTTCGATAATTATGATTTATTATGCATTCTATGATTTTATGCAAAGATGAACAAATTTCTTATATTTATAAAATGTTTTGATCATATTTTGATTTTATATTCCATGAAGCATTCTCTTAGAGTGATCTATGAGTGGAGCACACCACTAAAAATGTTTTGAGATACTTTTCATTGATCTTTATGACTTATAATCCATTCTATCTTATATTTTATATTCGGAACTTGCTTGGGGACAAGCAAGGGCTAAGTATGGGGTATTTTGATAGCATGATATATTGTCTATATTTTGGGGCCTGTTTAGACGTTTTATCTTCAATAATCTGCATGTTTGGGTGTATATTATGTGATTATATTGTCGTTTCATCTACCTTTGCGGGAATCGAGGTCTACACCATGTTTCGTTGTAATCGTAGGTAAAATGGCACGTTTTGCATCAAAATGGAGCTAAAGGAGCTAAGGAGTCATTGGAGCTACATTCAGGAGCTTAAGGAAGAATCCAGGAATCATGAAAATGGATTAAAGATTCACTTTGGACCAGATTTGATGAGATTTCACATTCAGTTGAGTCACCTCAGTCAGCTACAGTACCATCCCGACCGAGGTGATCCAGAGGAGCTGCTCGACCGAGGCGAACACCTTGGACGCGGCGAGAGATATGTGATTCTTGGATGAGATCTTTTATTTTTGGAAAGAGGATCTTATATTTTTAGGCTGGATTCGTGGAAGGAAGAAGATAATTTAGTTGATATATTTTACCTATTTTAGGGGAAAATATCTTTCTAAGGTCTTTTATCTTTTGGAGGGAAATTTTCTATAAAAAAGGTTGGATTTTCCACAAATCCAACACCCGAATACGAGGCCGCATACCCCGCAAGCATCCGCTTACAACCGTTTCACCCCACTATAGGTGGGAGATTTGAAGAACCTTTTTGAAGGTTGAAGGAAGATTGAAGGAAGGAAGTTGATAGCTTTTATAGCTTTGGTGAAGGGTTTTGTAATATTCTCTTAGATTCCCTTCTTGTTGATTGTCTTATTGGATTGTGATCCAAGGAACGCTTGTTGTTTGATAATTGATTCAGTTATTGAAGCCTTGTTCTTAAGGTTTTTGTGTTCAATTATTCACTTTCTTCCCATATATTTGATTATTGCTTTCATGATGATGAGTGACTAATTTCTTTGTGTTATTCTAGGGTGATTGGCTGAAGGTTGTGGGAAAAACAATGATAGAATAATCTTAAATTCTAGTAGGACCCTGAAAGCTCGAGTCTTTATCCTTAACCCTAGAGTATCTCGTTCAGTCGATGAACATCTCGGCCGGGGTGAAATTCGTCTGCCCGAGGTGACTTTTTCAGATCCGAAACTGAGAGTTAAGTGTTAGATTTTGCCAAATCCTATTCTTATTACACCTTTCCTGGTTCAATGCAAGCCTAGGATGAGACTTACGTGGTAATTCCTTTGTTTGTTTACCAAAGATTATAAGTGTAGGTAATAAAGGTTTATCCTTTATTGGGGTTTGTGTGTGCTTTCATTCCATCTTTGTGAGTTAGCCTGAGACTTACCCGGTAAAGGTTGATTCTATTCCCTTAGGTGGTGTGTTAGTTTGAGGTTATAGTTCTTTTCCTTAATTCCTTGAGACTTACCCGGTAATATGAGTTACGGTTTGGGATTAGTGAGTAGTGAGACTTACCCGGTGATCTATTCCACTTTAGAAACACCTTCCCTTTTCAAAAATCTCAGCTTTGTCCGCTTATCTTTAGATCTTGAGTTGGAACTACAACTAGATGCTTTAATCCCTAGAATTGCATATTTCCTTAATTGACTTTTTATCATCTGTGATTGTTTTAATCGCTTTTGTGGTTAGTAATTACATAGACTACCTACACCTGCTTTGTTTCACTAAGTCCCTGTGATCGACCCCTGAAATTTCTTGCTTTTTACTACGATTGACCTGTACACTGCGGGTTCGCATCCTTGTTTTAAGCTTACATCTAGGGTTATAAATTTAAAGCTTGCACACACCGTTTGGAGCGAATATTTACTGTGGGTCGTACAGTTTACACTGTTTTATGTATTTGTTTTATATCTGTCAGTGCCATGTTGTAAGGTCCAGTGAACTTGTTGTTAGGCTAGGGTCAGGATCCATTGTGAGATCCTAGCCCAATGTGGCACTTCGAGTCCTGCGGATTCGGGGTGTTACAATAGGATCCGCCCCCGCGGTTTTCCATGGCTGCAACCATCTTTGTTGACTTTTGACACATGCTTTCGCTCTTGGCTTCCTTTATAAGCCTCCCTTGCATCATATGAAGGGTTCCTTCATCTTCCAGCTCTTCTCCTCACGTTTCTTCTCTTCCCCATCTTTCTTTGATTTTTCCCCTTGGTGTTTCTTTTTATCTTGCAAGAGAGTTGGTTTGAGTTTGACCTTGGATGATGATGGTTGTTGATACTAAGGTGTGAAGAGCCAAGTGAGGTTGTGTTGGTGCTGATCTTTCTCTTCTGCTAAGGTTTGTAACATCCGGAATTTTCATTCCGGTTTGAGAGGGATTTATTGATGTTCCCGCAATCGCGGCTAAGTTTTCCCGCAAGCACGAGGTGCTGAGTGACGGGTTTTACCCCAAAATTCCGTCCCGACCCCTCGTTACCTCGTCTTGTGCTTTTCAACTCCTTGGTTTCTTGAGTGAGGAGACAAGTGCGTCAGCTGACCCCTTGTTCCCCTCCCACATTTTCAGTCTTGTTCCCTCTCCCCTCTCATTCTTCTTTTCACGCTAGTTGCTCTTCCCCTTTTCCTATTGTGCTTCCTTCTTCATTTCTCCTTGGATCTCCTGAGTTGTGGCTAGTAGGGGGATAGATCCGGATTCAGTCTGGTAAGCTTCTCCTTCTCCCTCCCTTCTTCTTTCTTGTTGTATAGCTTCCTCTTGTCCTCTCCTTCTCCATTGTCATGGATGAAGCTTTGGAAATGATATCTTCTTTGATCTTTGCATACATGTGTTCTAAGCTCGATTAGGTCGTGTGGGAGAGCCTTGATAGAATGAATGATGTTTGGAGAAGACCCAACAAGAGAAGGAGGCCATTGGAGCCCAAGATCCACAGTCGAAGACGACCCTTTGTTGTTCGACCGCGGGGGCGGATCTTTAGACCCGCGGAGGCGGCCAATGCCTTGAGCCGCAACGGCGGTAAGAAGGAGCTGCAGGGGCGGCCATCAGGAGCCACAGGGGCGCCCTCTGGCTTAGGCAGCACACCCTTGCGGTCTTCTTCTCCTTTTTGCGGCTGTTCTTCCTTCTTCCGACTCCGTGCCTTTGTGTGGTGAGTGCCTTCCCTTGAGCTTGTGTTCTTTGATGATCCTAGAGAGTGTTATGATAGTATCATGATATGTTTTGACCTAGGATGAATGAGAATACCATGTAGTGGCTTTTGAGACCTTAGGCGAATGTGATGAGCATGTTGGACTTCATAGGTTTTTACCTTGTTCTTGGATGTTGATTATAAGCATATGAGAGTTAGTAGGCTCTTGAGAGATCTCCTCATGCGTTGAGAGAGATGTGAGTGTGATAGATTCTAGGATGCGGTCCTAGAATTAGAGTCAAATGATCTTGCTTTGATCGTTTGTGTGAGATGACTTAGAGGTTTGTGTTGAGCGGGTTGTCGATATATATCCTCTTGTGAGCAGGTTGTGGGCTTCTTCCCGAGGGAAGCTAGAGTGTTGTGAGTTGAGTGTGAAGACGAGGTAAGTCTCCGGAGTAACTTAGCTCGTATTCCTTGTATTAACATCTATGTGTGTTTGGTGGTGTGTGTTTATTGTTATTTTTGGTGCGTGTTTATTGTTTATCTTATAAAAACGAAACGGGAAATAGGACGACCTTTATACATTGATATTTGGCCCAAGTGTATGATAACGGGCGGTGACAACATTGCCTACCTCTTGCGGAGAGCTAGGGGGTTCTCGGTGACAAGCTTGGGCAGGTACACGGCCAGATGCATCAGTGTCATTCCTTGACGGTGAGTAGGAACCGATGCAAGATCATGCGGTGATTCTTGTGTCACAAATGAAATTTGAATTAGATCGGGATATGACAGATTAAATAAAAAGATAATGAACGGCTTGTGTGTTTTTGGAGAATGTTGTATGTTTATGGTTATTTGTGTGTGCGTGTGCCTTCACCATGTTTCTAATGTTTTGAATATTAGCTAACGGTTTTATACCGATGTTGTAGTTGCCTTGCTGGATAGGAATTCGGCCGAGAGATCCGGAAGAGTGGGCAACCGGGGTTCCATACATTTAAGGAGGGGTTTTTGGGTTAGAGTCTCTATTACAATTTTGTATATTGGATCTTTGTATGCCGCGTGTATGGTGTTGGTCTTTGTTGTTGTTTTCGGCCGAAGTTTGTTGTTTGTTTTCTTTCGGGTTCCTTTCATTGCATAAAAATGTATTATGTTTTGGCCTTTATTTGTGTCTTGTTGCAAGATCCAGTGAAATTGTTGTCACGCTAATGGTCGGGACCCATTGTGAGGTCTCCGCCCATAGCATCCCGAGTCCCGAGGAATCGGGGTGTTACAAGGTTCTAGTTGGTCAGTTCTTCTTCTCCTTCTTCTTTCTTTCTTCCTTGCTTCTTATCTTCGTCTTTAGCTTAGGAATCCACAAGTTTAATCTTCTATTTGAGCTTTCTTGGACGTTTTGATCATAATATGTATGTATATATGTATATGGATGATTGTTTGATGTGGAAGAAGTGAAGATGGTCGAGTGAAAGATCGAAGAGAAGTCGGAGGTTAAATTTTGCACAGGCAGCTGCCCATGCGCCACCAGTGAACCGCCACTGTGCCACCTGTGAGCCGCACCTGCGTGGAAGAGCCACCGCCCCTGCGCCTCCTAGTGCTTCGCCCCTGCGTCTTCCTTTCACACATGTGCATCTTGTGCAGGACCTACTTAGAGTGGTATGGATCCTTTCCTTCCTAGTATGAGTGGGTTAGTAGCATGCTAGGTTTGAGTATGAGGATATGATGATGATGATCATGGTATTGTTTTATGCCGGTTATGGATTTGAGGCTTAGTAGGTTGTGAGGCTGATATTAGGTTGATAATCATCCTTATGGATCCCTTGGGTCTAGGTGTGACCCCTTTGATTGATAGGAGATTTGAAATCTCTTTATGCATTGTTATTAGGGAGTGTTATCCTCCCGATTAGAGTTGATCGTGGTTGAGGTTGTTCTGAGGTTGAGGTAAGTCCATAGGACTTACTCAACTACGATCCCTATATTGGATGTATGCATGAGGAGTTTTTATTATATGCTTGATAGCATGCGATATGGATTATTACCGACCAATGGTTTATTGGATTGCCCCCTTGCAATGACAGTGATAACCTTTCCCTTTTATATTGTAAGGAGTCTGGGAAGTTCTCCGTGGTCAGGCCAACATTGGTCTACGGGATGGAATCTTCACCACTCCCTTAGGGTACACGGGAAGTGTGCCGATACTACTCTAGGTGGATATGGTACCCAGAGGCGAGGATGATATATTCCTCGTGTCACATATTTTCATCTATATATATATATCCCTTGAGTGTATGCCGTTATAAAGATAATTAATCGGGTAAATCTGTGATAACATGATTATGTGTTTATGATTTCATGACTTGTGTTTGTTCTTATGCATTATCTTATATATGAATGGTTAGCTAACAGTTTTTACCGTGTTGTAGATGATCTATAGGTTAGGAGGACTGTAGAGTGAGCCACATGGGTGATCCGCTGAGGGCTTCCGTACCCTAGATTATGCGATGTTTTGTATATGTATGGATTGTTGTTTTGTACTCAACGGTGCTTTTATAAACCTTTGGTTGTATCTATTTATACAGTTTTATGTTTTGGTTTTAATCTATATGTGTCTTGTTGTAAGATCCAGTGAACTTGTTGTCAGGATACGGTCAGGATCCACTTAGAGATCCTAGCCTAGTGATGCCCCGAGTTCTGCGGATTCGAGGTGTTACAGAGGCGGTCTCTGCCCATCTCATGTAATGCTAGCACGTGAAGAACCCTATTGTGAGGTACCTTGCCATGTCGGAAAATGGTAGCCCTACAACCTGGCTGGCCACAAGTGAAACAAGTCACGGACGGCTTCCTACACTCGAGCCTAAGATGGCCATATCCCTGCAATTGTAACACTGTCGTTCTCTATTTGTCGTTTGAGTGGTAGGCTAATGACTGGGGTATCCCTATAGCTAACCACTCCCATAGCAAGAGGCTCCTATCCCCATACTGAATGGCCCCGTCCTCTGCCTCTTATCCGACCCTCTGGACTGAGCAACTCTCGTAAGACTCGGTCGGTCCCTCTTATACGCTGAAGCTCGGTCCTGGTAATCCGCCAGGGCGTCATAACGGAAACCCGCAAGATAGGCGCGAGTGGACTCCCTCGATCTTCGTGAGAACAAGTACACGTGATAGTCCACCAGAGGTGCGGCGGTACCCACCAATGCCAACTCCTCCCGAAAATCTATCTCTATCACTGATGAAGGGCAGTAACACTCCCGAACGAGGCTCAACATCTGATCAAACCCGGTGAATCCATTCCGGAACGTCCTCCACCAATATTTTACCTAATCTCGAAATAAAGTATGCACTAACTCCACCCGTCAATCCTCAGGGCCGCGGGTCGACTGAAATGTGGACTCCACGTTGCCTATCCAATGCTCAATCTCTAGTCCCACTTTCCCGCCGAAAGTGGGTACACGCAGCTAGTTGAAAGTCTTCAACCAGGAGTCCGGTCTCGGTAACCTCAGCTCGTCTCACACTCTATCGCCCTCAACAACTATCTCCGGTAGAGCTATCACCTGGGTAACTATTTACGTGAACTCAGCCAATCCCGCAAGTACCGGTGGTGCCGGGGTGGTACTCCGGTCCTAAATGCCTCCTGAACCCGCTAAGCGTACTCCATATACATGGACTCCCCTATGGATATTGGACTCGACTCGTCCGACTCTGATCTCCGTGCTTCTGACCTAGCAGCAGTCCCATCCCTAGCCTCGGGAGTAAGGCCCTCAGCAACCTACTCAACAGGAACATCCGTAGTTGGTGGATCCACAATGAGGATACATCTTCGACCTCTCACTACCGCAGGTTTACCTACACGTCCACGTCTCAGGACTGTAGGAGGAAGAGGGGGTTTATCCCTTCCTCGTCCCACAAATGATGTAGCTCTAGTACGTGTCATCTGATAACGGTATGGCGTGTGTATATATATAATATATATATATATATATATATATATATATATACACACAATCATAATAATAACATAACAAGTCCAAAAGCAACTGTACTAATAATACAAGGTCAAAAAAATCTAACTACAATCCACATCCAACTTTTAATCCATTAAACTAGGTTGTCGAGATCCGCTGAAGTAGTGGTGGTTAACATCATCCAGTTTTCATGCATCTCAAGCGGGTAGGTTCTTCTTTGTACTCCCCTGGGCGCTATTTGCCGGCATTGGCCATTGGAACCAGGAAAAGCTTTTGAAGTTCTATGACTCCCTTTTTCTCGCCCTTTGACTATAATCTCCCCTCCCAACCCAATGAAGATCGCTTACCCTCTCTTTCTCTTCTCCGTCTTTTGTCACAAATAAAATCATTCAATCCAACAATTCCCGACTCTTAAACTCCCTCCTCATACCCATTAATTCTTGTCCCCCGATTTCCATAAACACATCCCAACCAATCCTACTTCGCCCGTCTCTCCCACAACCCTCAACATTAACTCTTGTTCTCAATCCTCTTATCCCTTACCCTAAATTCATTGTCAATGATTCTTTAATAAGTCTAGGCCCACTCCCTATCTCAGACCCTTGATTCTTTTAATTGTGTGAGTCGTGGTAATATTTGTTTTCCCCTTGAATGTAGTCAATAAATAGAACCTAACCCTTGTATCCCTTTAAAAGACATGGAACTGTATGTTTCTCACCACTATAATTTCCTTTCCTCGTCTTGTCCTAGGGTTAGCCTAAGAAGGGCTTTTTCCCCTTTAACTTCTAGAGAATGAGGATCTAAGCTTTGCCCTTAATAGCAAGGCCTGGAATGTTAGAGGTCATCACCCTTGTTTTCTATTTTTGGGATGCAAAATAAAGGCTTGACAAGGGCGCCAAAACCTCTGTTTTCTCCCAAAAGAGTGTGATAATAACACACTAAAGAGCTTTAAATTTATACTTGTAATATAAGCGTGAACAATATTCGAATCCGCAGTGTACATATCAGTTATAAAAAAACCGTTACTCCAAGGTCGATCACAAGGACTAAAATGAAATCAATAGGTGAACAATCAAATAAAAAAAGACCTCGCAAATAAGCAAAAGCAATAAAGATGATAAGTAGCAACTCTATAACTAATGAAATAAAGCAAACACAAGATATGATATATGATAATTGGGAAATTGTAGATTCTAGATATCAAAGCATCTAGTTGTGGTTTTCGATTCAAGACTTCTAAAGGTCAATGGACAAAGCTGGAATCGCTAAGGAAAGGTGTTTCTAAGGTGGAAAAGATCGTTGGGGAGGTCTCACTATCCACTATCCCAAACCAAAGCTCTTATCACCGGTTAAGTCTCAAGGGTATAAGGAAAGTAACTATAATCTCAAACCAACCACTCAACCTATGGGTCAAGAACTAACCTTTACCGGGTAAGTCTCAAGTAAGCTCACTTAGAAAAGAAGAAGCAACACTCAAACCTAATAAAGGCTAAACCTTTATTACCTAGAACTCATCATCTTTGGCAACCACGAAAGGAAATCATTTTAAGAGCCTTAGTCTTAGGAGCCTTGTGTCCTTGTTGAGCCCTAGCTGACCCTGACAGCCGCCCCTGTGGACCCTGTTAGCCGCCCCTGCGCCTCAGGAGGGCCGCCCCTGTGCCTTGCCTGATCTGCCCCTGCGGTTTTGTGCGGCTACAACCACCTTTGTTGACCTCTTGAGCTTGCTTTTGGTTAGCTTCCTTTATAAGCTTCCCCAATGCTTCTGATGAAGGGTTTCTTCATCTCTCCAGCTTCTATGTTCCTCCTCACGTTCATCTTCTTCTCTCTTCTTCCTTGATCTTCTTTGATATGTCTTTGATTTTGTGTGTAAGTTTTTAAGAGTTTGTTTGTGGCTTTGGCTTTGGTTGATCATGAGGATGATGATGAGAGTTGCTGCTGTTGTGTTGCGGTTGTGAGGTGTGTTGGATGCTCCTAGTTGTGGCTTAGGGTTTCGTTATGTTAAGATCTCCATCCCTATATTCTTTCCTTCTCTTTCCATGCTTCATTCTTTCTTCTTTAGCTTAGGATGACAAACTGAGCTTGTGTGGATCCTTTCTTGAAGTTTTGATGTTCATACATGTGTATATATGTATGTGTGTTGCTCTGGTATGATGAAGAAGTAAAGAGAGTCGAGAAGGAGATCGAAGAGAAGTCGGGGCCAACATTCTGCACACACAACCGCACCTGCGCCAGTACTAGGCCTCCCCTGCGCTTTGAGTGAGCTGTCCCGGCGCCTCAGTGGTTCAGCCCTTGAGTCCTTTGTTTATGCTGGTAAATTTAGGTCTTACCTTGTTGGTATGATTCCTTCTTTCCTTTCCTTTGGCCTTGGCTTATATGTTGGCTGGGCTAGCTTGATTAGGATGAGTTGTATGATAGAGATGTGCCTTAGGCACTTGTGTTTATGTTGAGGATATGCCTTAGGCATTTGTGAGCATGTTATGATCTAGAGGTTTAGATTGAGGTTATAGGTAAGTTATGGTTAAGGAGACGAGTCTCCTAACGTTTGTAATATGTGATGTTGTGTGCCTTGCTATTGCAGGCATTGATTACTTCCCCAAGGGGAAGTTGTGACGTGGTATTGGATACGAGTATTACTAGTAAGTCCGTCAGACATACTTAGTGTACAGTTGTGGTTTGTGCGATTGTGATGGTTGTGTGTGATCATATGATTGTGCATTTACAACCTAAATTGGACTAGGACGACCTTTTCTTATATTAAATGGCCCAAGTGTATTATAACGGGTCGTGACCACTTGCCTCCGTCTGTGGGTAGGAGGAGGTGCCCTGAAGATGATCTCACAAGGGGGGATGAGTGATGATCACCCCCATACAAAACCCTTGTGTTACGTTTGATGGGACGAGGTTCTTGAGGCTCCTCGTGTTACAAAATAAGTTGAATTAGTGAAGGAATAACGTAATTGAAAGATAATAAATGAACGTGTGTGGCATTACATGTATGACATCTGGATGTGTGTTTGTGCTACTACCTTCATACTTATTAATTTTTGTAGCTAACGGTGTATACCGTGTTGTAGATGATCTTCAGGTTAGGAAGACTGCAGAGTGAGCCAGATGGGGTGACCAACCGAGGACTTATGTACAGTAGGGTTGCGTGGGATATGGGATCTTTTGTATCCGATGTTTATGGATGTTGTTTTGTACTCGTCTTTGTTGTTGTAAACCCTTTTGATGTATCTTATACAGTTTTATGTAAGATCCAGTGAACTTGTTGTCAGGCTAGGGTAAGGATTCATTGTGAGATCCTAGCCCAATGTTGCACTTCGAGTCCCGCGGATTCGGGGTGTTATAGAGTTGGTATCACAGCCTTCGATTGACAACAATGGCACTTTCTATCTGCATTAAAGGTAGAGTGGATAAAGAAACAAAACCCGAAAGGGGTTTGACTT
Source organism: Fagopyrum homotropicum (assembly GCA_033239125.1). NCBI lineage: Eukaryota > Viridiplantae > Streptophyta > Magnoliopsida > Caryophyllales > Polygonaceae > Fagopyrum > Fagopyrum homotropicum. The sequence continues at coordinate 57,650,842 of BSWB01000008.1, read as the reverse complement.
TTAATAATGTTTTTGTTTAAAAGTGAGTACAAATGTTTTGGGATAGTGTGTACATATGTCGTCACCCTTCTGAGGATCTCGACAGTATTGATATATATATATATATATATATATATATATATATATATATATATCCTATGTGTTGATGTGTATGCATGTATTATTAAGTATTATATATATATATATCTATACATATGGCCTACATAGAGCCTTATACGTTCGGTGTGCATACCCCACAGATGGATCGGATTAGAGTTACTACTATTATAGGCAGAGGTATAGGTAGACCACATCTTCCTCCATGAGGGATAGGAAAGGTACCATCTCCCGTTGCTGATCCACCACTGGTGGAGGAGGCTCTTGAGGAGGTTGCTGAGAATGTCATCTCACCGATGAGGAGTGGTGGGTCCAGGAGACAGCAATCCCATCCAGCCAATTTGATAAATCAGATTGTGTCTCGATGGGAGGTCCAGAGTTTAGAGAGTACCTCAGGCATTTTGAGGAGGCCATCAAAGTAGGCAGACGAGCCCTAGATCTACCAGGGCGTGAGGGATCAAATGAGAGATCCATTGGAACCAAATAGGTGTCAGCCATGCCGGCACGTGCTGTTGAGGTTTCTCGAGCTGTAGAGGAGACTAGAGGGCCTCAACCAGATACCTGGTTGAAGGCATATCATCAGCAGGGAGTACCACCCTTCTCAGGAGCGATTGGGTTACAGACCAAGGTGTTGATAGGACTTGTGGACTCAACCGTAGAGTCTATTAGGTGTCTTGAGGACAGACGGATAGAGCTAGTTCAGTCTCTATTCCGTGACCTAGCATACCAGTGGTGGAGGACAGTTCGAGCTCGAGTTACCAACTATGAGCAGATGAGGACTTTGCCAAGGGAGCAGTTCTGCCCTGCCTCACTAAGGAGGGAGAAGCTGAAGGAATTTGTGGAGGCGGGTTTTGAGGACGTACCTATTACCGATGCTATTCGCCGCTTCCAAACTAAGTTAGCATTGCTGGGTCCTACTGCACCATCTAAGGAACAACATGTGTATCTGTTCTCCCATCGTCTGAGGGAGAGCACACTTTCGTACATGGCGGGATTTCACTGTTGGACATTAACAAACTACCAGGATCGAGCCTCTACTTATAAGCGAGAGAGCTAGCCAGAGGAGGACTTCTCAGATAGGACGGTCTGAGAAGAGACAGCGCAAAAGACAGACTGGTGCAGGAGCATCTAGATACGGGCGAGGTCAGTCTCAGGGCCACTCGAGTGGTCCAATGTCTGCACAGAGGACTGAGAGAAGCCGACAGTTTTACAACTACGGGGCCTATTGATATATGAGGGCTGAGTGCCCGAGAGCACCACTGACTTGCTTCTCGTGTGGGAAGCCAAGACACAGAGCTACGTTTTGCCGTCAAGGTAAGGCGTCATCACAACAGGGTTCTTCCCCTACAGGTGCAACAAGAGGTTGACAGAGACCGCCTCAGCATCAGGCACAGGGACAGTAGAGAGTCCTAGACACACCTGCTACTAAGGGATCAGCTCCAGGACTGAGTAGAGGTAGAGGTAGAGGTAGAGATGTTGGTACTAGTGATGCCCGAGGAGCTCGAGGTCGCATTTTTGAGCTGAGGAGTGTTGAGGAGCCGCCAACACTAGTTGCTACAGGTACCATTCTGTTACATGGTTTACATGTTAGAGTTTTATTTGATACAGGTGCTACGCATTTCCTTAGTTGTATGTGTTGAGCGTTTGAGTTTATCTACCATTGAAGGGACCCCCTTTACTATAAGGTTACGTGATGGTAGTCGGGTCCGAGGTACCCATGAGATACGTAGTTGTCCCCTTCGCTTAGGGACTCGTGTGTTGCTTGTTGACTTCTTAGTCATGGCTCTGATGCATGAAGAAGTCATATTGGGTATGGATTGGATGCGTAGACACCGTGCGGTATTAAATGTGGGTAAGAGAATTGTTACAGTCTCTACCGACATAGGTCCGATAGAGGTCTTCCGAGGTTGGGACCTTGGGAAGACGGGATCTGTTAACAGTGCTATACTAGCAACGAGGTTGATAGCACAAGGATGTGATGCCTTTTGGTGTTCTGCCATGAAGAAGGAGATACCCCATCTTTGGAGGACATACCAGTGGTCTGTGAGTTTACAGACGTGTTTGCAGAGCTATCTAGCTTGCCGCCTTAGAGGAGCCTAGACTTTAGCATTAAGTTGAAGCTTGAAACGAGGCCGATCTTGAAGGCCCCATATCGTATGGCGCCTATCGAGATGTTGGAGCTGAAGAAGCAACTCGAGGAGTTGGCTGAGAAGGGCTTCATTCTCCCTAGCGTATCACCATGGGGTGCACCTGTCCTCTTCGTGCGGAAGAAGGATGGATCGTTTAGATTGTGTATAAACTAGAGAAAGCTGAACAAGGTGACCATCAAGAACATGTATCCATTGCCTCGTTTTGATGATCTACTAGATTAGCTTCAAGGAGCGATAATTTTCTCCCGGATTGACTTGCGTTCAGGATATCACCAGCTGAGGGTGAGAGCGCAATACATGCATTGGACGACATTTCGTGCCCGTTAAGGACACTACGAGTTCATAGTGATGCCATTTGGGCTGACGAATGCCCCATCAGTTTTTATGGAGTTGATGAACAATATCTTCATCGACTTCTTAGATCAGTTTGTGGTGGTATTCATTGATGACATTTTTGTATACTCACGTAACAGAGAGGAGCATGCTCGATATTTGAGGGCAGTTTTGCAGATTATGCGGGAAAGAGAGTTGTATGGCAAGCTCTCTAAGTGCGAGTTTTGGATGTCTGAGGTTGCTTTCCTTGGACATATCGTCTCCGCCGATAGGATCATTGTTGACCCGGCGAAGATTGAGTCTGTTGCTGCATGGACGACACCGACGAACGTCAAGGAAGTGCGTAGCTTTCTTGGCCTAGCCGGTTATTACAGACGCTTTGTGGAGGGATTTTTTGTGATTGCCCGTCCACTGATGAGTCTTCTGGGGAAGACTACCATGTTTGTATGGACAAACCAGTGTGCTTATAGTTTTGAGTTAAAGAGGTGTTTGACTTCTGCTCCTGTCTTGGCACAACCAGAGGGTTCTGATGACTTCGTGGTCTACACTGATGCATCCAAGCTAGGCTTGGGATGTGTGTTGATGCAAAGAGGAAGAGCGATTGCATATGCATCTCCAAAGCTGAAGACGTATGAGTAGAACTACCCGACTCATGATCTGGAGTTAGCAGCGGTAGTTCATGCTTTGAAGATTTGGAGACATTACCTGTATGGTGCCACATGTCAGATCTTCACAACCATAAGAGTCTGAAGTACATTTTTATGCAGCTGGAATTGAATAACCGCCAGCGCCGATGGCTTGAGTTGATCAAGGACCTTGACCTTGAGACTTTGTATCATCCTGGCAAGGAGAATGTGGTAGCTGACGCCTTGAGCAGGAAGACGCCTCGAGAGAAGGCAATTGCTAGATTGACAGTACAACCTCAGCTTTGGAGGGATCTAGTCCGGCTAGAGATGGACATCCAGTTTCCTGATGAGGATGCCTAGTTGTTTGTTTTAGAGGTTCTACCTGGCTTGTTGGATGAGATCCAATAGAAGCAGGGGACCTGCCCAACCTTGACAAGGATTAGAGAGGATGTCTGGTGGAGAGGCAGCACGGTTCTCTACTGGAGTAGATGGAGTGATGAGGCGTCATGATCGTGCCTATGTACCCGCTGATGTAGAGCTGAGACAACGAATCTTACAGGAGGCTCACTGTACACCTTACTCCGTACATCCAGGTACGAGTAAGATGTACCATGATGTGAGACGCTCATATTGGTGGGGAGGGTTGAAGCCCGACGTAGCCAGATTTGTGGCTCAGTGTGCAACCTATCAGCAGGTCAAGATAGAGCATTTTAGACCTGGAGGTGAGCTCCACCCACTACCAGTACCGTACTAGAAGTGGGAGGACATCTCCATGGATTTTGTGACCGGATTGAGAACCAATAGGAGCTTTGATGCTATTTGGGTGATTGTGGATAGACTGACAAAGACGGAACGTTTCATTCCTATCAGGGAGACATGGCCAGTGAGCAGATTGGTTCAGGAGTACAGTAGACAGATAGTGAGACTTTATGGTGTACCAAGGACGATTATCTCTGATCGAGATGGACGGTTTACTTCGAGATTCTGGTAATAGATTCAGATTGCTTTGGGGACGAGTCTACACTTCACGACTGCGTTTCACCCCAGACAGATGGTCAGTCAAAGAGTACCATCCAGACCTTAGAGGACATGTTGCGAGCTTGTGTGTTGGATTGGGGACCGGGATGGTCTGATTACCTCCCACTCGTTGAGTTCTCATACAACAACAGCTGGCATGCATCTATGGGAAGGCTCCTTATGAGTCACTGTAGGGATGTAGGTGCCGTACACCTTAATGCTGGGATGAGCCTAGCAGTATCAATGGGATAGCGCCAGAGCAGATTCAGGATGACATGGCTCGAGTAGCGCTGATCAAAGAAAGGATGCTGGCTGCACAGAGTCGCCAAAATTCGTATGTAGATAGGAAGCGTCGACCTCTAGAGTTTAGGGTCGGAGCTCATGTCTGGTTGAGAGTATCTCCGACGCGAGGCGTCAGACGTTTTTGCATAAAGGGGAAGTTGAGTCCCCGATATATCGGTCCTTTCGGAATACTGGATAGAGTTGGGAGGGTAGCCTACAAATTAGCATTGCCTCCGAGGTTAGAGGGTGTTCATCCAGTGTTTTATGTGTCTTAGCTGAGGGAGTACACACCTTTGTAGAGCACACTATTGAGTTCCTAGAGCTAGTGTGAGATGCCTGCGTTCGAAGGACATTCCTATGATGAGGATACAGTGGTCTAGACGAGGACCTGATGGGGCTACATGGGAGACTGAGGATAGTATCCAAATGAACTATCTAGAGTTCTACGCCGACATAGATGCACCAGTAGGATCCATGAGTAGATCTTAGTGCCATCTTGGTGAGTGCATGTTATAGTATGTGCTTATGTGATATGCTGTGTTTTCGTGCTAGCTGTGATTTGTGCATATGACCTGTTAGACCTTGCTTGCTAGCTCGAGATAGGTATAGTTGGACATGGTTCTTTCTTCCTTGTTATGGTGTGTGTGTGTTAGGATTAGCAGGAGATGGTTCTTTCTTCACTGCTATCTTTGATAGACATAGTGTGAGTGGAGATGGTTTTCCAGCACGTAGTTGTGTTATGTGTACGTTTTGGCTGGAGATGGCTTTCCTCCATGCTAGTGTGATGTGGTTAGTGTTTGGCTAGAGGTGATCTTCCTCAAGGCCTTGGTAAGAGTGATGATGGTTGCTTGAGTGATGATTTCTCCATGCTGCGTTTAACGATATAGAATGCCATAGGTTGTGATATGATACCTCTGAGAGGGAGAGTTATACCTTGGCTTATGGGTCCGAGAGGATTTGTTGATCTTGCAAGTTTCGAGACGAAACTTGTTTTTAGGAGAGTGTGATGTAAGAGCCTTAGTCTTAGGAGCCTTGTGTCCTTGTTGAGCCCTAGCTGACCCTTGAAGCCGCCCCTTCAGACTTTGTTAGCCTCCTCTGCGCCTCAGGAGGGCCGCCCCTGCACCTTGCTTGATCCGTCCCTGCGGTTTTGTGCGGCTGCAGCCACTTTGTTGACCTCTTGACCTTGATTTTGGTTAGCTTCCTTTATAAGATTCCCCAATGCTTCTGATGAAGGGTTTCTTCATCTCTCCAGCTTCTATCTTCCTACTCATGTTCATCTTCTTCTCTCTTCTTCCTTGATCTTCTTTGATCTCTCTTTGATCTTATGTGTAGGTTTTTGCGAGTTTGTTTGTGGCTTTGGCTTTGGTTGATCATGAGGATGATGATGAGAGTTGTTGCTGTTGTGGTGAGGTTGTTAGGTGTGTTGGATGCTCCTAGTTGCTTATTAGTGTTTGTTGTGGTAAGATCTCCATCCCCATCTTCTTTCCTTCTCTTTCCTTGCTTCTTTCTTTCTTCTTTAGCTAAGGATCACAAGTTGAGCTTGTGTGGATCCTTTCCTGAGGTTTTAATGTTCATACATGTGTATATATGTATGTGTGTTGCTGTGGTATGATGAAGAAGTGAAGAGAGTCGAGAAGGAGATCGAAGAGAAGTCGGGGCAAACATTCTGCACACACAACCGCCCTTGTGCATGCTCTAGGCCGCCCATGTGCCTTGAGTGAGCCGTCACTGCGCCTCAGTGGTTCAGCCATTGAGTCCTTTGTTTCTGCTGGTGTATTCAGGGCATAGCTTGTTGGTATGATTCCTTCTTTCCATTCCTTTGGCCTTGGCTTAGATGTAGGCTAGGCTAGCTTGGTTAGGATGAGTTGTATGATAGAGATGTGCCTTAGGCACTTGTGTTTATGTTGAGGATATGCCTTAGGCATTTGTGAGCATGTTGTGATATAGAAGTTTAGATTGAGGTTGTAGGTTGGTTATGGTTAAGGAGACGAGTCTCCTAACCTTTGCAGGATGTGATGTTATGTGCCTCCATTGTAGGCGTTGATTACTTCCCCAAGGGGAAGCTGTGACGTGGTATTGGATATGAGTATTACAGGTAAGTCCGTAGGACTTACTTAGTATACAGTTGTGGGTTTGTGAGATTGTGATGGTTGTTTGTGATCATATGATTGTGCATTTATAAACTAAACTGGACTAGGATGACCTTTTATTATATTAAATGTCCCAAGTGCATTATAACGGGTCGTGACTTCTTGCCTCCGCCTACGGGTAGGAGGAGGTACCTAGAAGATGATCTCATGGGGGGACAAGTGTTGATCACCCCCATGCAAAACCGTTGTGTTACGTTGGATGGGATGAGGTTCTTGAGGCTCCTCGTGTTACAAAATAATTTTAATTAGTAAAGGAATAACGTAATTGAAAGATAATAAATGAATGTGTATGACATTGAATGTATGAGATGTGGATGTGTGTTTGTGCTATTACCTTCATACTTATTCATTTTTGTAGCTAACGGTGTATACCGTGTTGTAGATGATCTGTAGGTTAGGAAGACTATAGAGTGAGCCAGATGGGGTGACCAGCCGAGGACTTCTGTACATTAGGGTTGCGTGGGATATGGGATCTTTTGTATTTGATGTTTATGGATTTTGTTTTGTACTTGGCTTTGTTGTTGTAAATACTTTTGATGTATCATATACATTTTTATGTATTTGGTTTTAATCTACATGTGCCTTGTTATAAGATCTAATGAACTTGTTTTCAAGCTAGGATCAGGATCCATTGTGAGATTCTAGCCCAAAGTGGCACTCCGAGTCCCGCGGATTCGGGGTGTTACAATCACCGGGTAAGCATCTTCCCAAGCTTGGATGTAAGCTTCAAAGGCTCAAGAAGGCTGGGATTTGAGCAATCTAAAACCTAGGCTTAAGGATATTACATAAAAGGATCAATAAAAGAAGTATCAGGTGGCTCTTGGTCAAATCTCGACTGAGATTCTCAAGAATGAACCGAGATTCATCAACTACGAAAGTAAAACCAAATCTCAAGGTCCAATCTAAACTTAAAGGCTCAGTTATCATCATTTAAACCACTATCATCAACCAATCACACTAGAATCGCAAGGGTTTTAGCCAACAACACACATATTCAAGTTAAGATAGATATATGAAATGAAGGAACTCATAAACTAATAAAACTAAAAAACCACCAAAAATACTTAGATATTTGTCTTCAATATCCAAAAGCAAAAGCAATCCAATAACAATGATCCAATCTTTAATACAAAAGCAAAAGAAATCAAGAACCTAAACTTGTTCAAGAATTATTCTTCCAATCTTCCTTCTAAACCTAATCCCTGCGTATTCTGAATATTGAATGGTGTGTCAGACCTATCCGAATTCTAGGTTCCTTCGGTGGGCATGAGGCCTCTTCGTTGGGGGTCTTTTTTAACTTTGTAGGTTATGAGATATATATAGAGATAAATATAGGGTTTAGACAAGCATACGCCTTTCATAAAAATAATGTGTAATCTTAGGCTAGCTTAAGGATAAATCTCAAAGCTAGGGCCGAAAAAGAAAATGAGCCCGCGGTATCAAAGTCTCCTTCGACGGTATCAGAGTCCGTTCTAGGGTATTAGAGTCCGTTCTAGGGTATCAAAATCCGCTCCACGGTACCAGAGTCCACTCTGGGTATCAGAGTCCACTCCAGCTGCGTGTTCCTAGCTTCCTTTTATGCTCCATCATGGTCCTTTTTTATCTAATCCTTGAATGTGTCATTCCACTCCATAATTCTTCAAATTACCTAGAAATGCAACAAGAATCAGTGTAGACATGTTTTCTAGCAAATTATGCAAATATGAGCTCAAGTTCTATGGATTCATGTCTATGCATGCAAAATAGAAGGAAAATCGACCTAAATGCATGTCTAAATATAGGTCGTAATTCATGTCATCACCCCCTTATCCTCAACATATGGTACCCAAGTCTCTCCCTGGACATATCTTGCCTTAATGATATCCCTGTTTGGATTTCCTTCCCATATCTAGATGGGTGCTTCTAGACCGAGCACATGTTAGGAAAGATTGTCTCGAGCAATAATAAGCCCATCTCCGATAACTTTTGGAAAAATTCCCTCATCCAGAGTCCTAATGGAAATCTTGGGTAGGCATGATATTCTCGGTGAAATCACTCTACAAGGCCCTCAGATGAAATAAATTCTCAACTGTTGTGTATGGCTAGCTTCATTGACACTACCATCGCTGCAAGAGATTTGTTTACCATTGTTCCTCATACCCTAAGTTCAGAAGGCCCAGGATAATTTTCAATACAAATGGCCTCTAGTTGACCCTCATCATCCGCTTATTCCGACGTCTGAACATTCATCACTCTTAATTACTACCTCTAAGCCCGTTGTCCTCTCCAAAGTTTCTCTTCCTTCATGTCCTCCTTGTGACCTTTTCACCCTCCTACGAACCCTTTCAAACCCTTCCAATTAAATATCACTAACTTCTTCACAACTCCCCTTCTTAGCCTCTCAATAAGCTTAGTGAGCCTCTCAACCAAGCCCTTATTGATGGCTAACATATCCATACATTGTTGAAATATTAGGGGGCTAACCCATACCTTAATCAAAACTTCATTTCCTTTCTACCCCGATCTTGCAAAATCAAAATTCTTGCCCTCATTGGGACTAGAGTTTTGGTTGAAAATGAAATCAAACCTTTAAATGTGTTCCTCATTATTGGCAAGCTATTACGGGAATTCAAGATCTTCTCGCCCAACCTTTCACATTCCTACCATTAAGCTTCGTCCTATTAATGAGTGGGAGTTTCATTGTTGGGTCTTTTGGTTATCCCACTCTTTTATGCAGCCCATCTCTTGCTCCATCGTCCTTTGAGGCTGACACGTGAAGCTAGGACTGCAGAGACGTGCTAGGGTAAGTTTCTCCTTCCTTCCTCTTCCTTCTTCTCCTTTCCTCTTCTCCATAACACTTGATTGGAAGATCTCCATGGTTTCACACTCAAGGGCCTCTTCTTGTTCTTGCTTGTGTGATGATGTGTCTAGACCTTGAAGGAAGGCTAAGACCTTGTGTTGGAAGCAAGAGGACGTCCATAGCATCAAAGGATACCTTATGAATTCGGCTATGCAATCGAAGGACTCAAGAGGCGACGTTTCTAGACAGCAACCGCAGGATCGGGTCCAGATTTGGGTAAGTTAGACTCCTCCATTGTTTCTGAATTTCGGATATGTTACAGTTGGTATTATAAAGTATAACATACTGAAATTTGAGAGTATTCCGAGTTATAGTTTAGGAGATATGATTCTTCAATGTTGGTTCCTCATGTAGTTTTTAGAACAGTGCTGAATAGTCTAAGTTTGAGAAAAACCTGCTTGCGATGCAGTTTTGAGGAACAAATTTGATTGGGTTATATTCCTCGGTTAGACTTTAATTTTGAATTTGTTATAGTTAGTTTGTGTATGGTAGAATATATCAAAATTTGAGAGGATTCCATTGTAACACCCCAAATTCTCAGAACTCGGGGAGCTACTGGTTAGAACCTCACAATGGGTCCCGACCTTGGTTTAACCACAACTTTATTTATGATCTTATAACAAGGCACAATGTAAGTAAATATTTTGAAAGTCATTAAATTATATTTGAATGAATTTACTACATATGACAACCTTATAACAAATAAATAACTAAGTTAACGTCGTGCATGCAATAGGAAGACTTCACCCGTCCCTATCTAATGAGTACGTGGACCCTACTGACCATCCGCCCCGGACCTCTCTGCAACTGTCTATTCCTACACACAATCTAACAACACGGATAAACCGTTAGATAACTATCCAAATTCTAGCAGAATATATAATAGCACATTCACACATCATAACAGAAATAAAACACCCATCAGGCTTCTAGAGAATTCAATTTATTATCTTTAATTAAGTCATACACTTTACTAATGATACTTATTTTGTGACACGAGGGATTCCCAAACCTCGCCTCCATCCCCGTGTAACCATCAGGAGTGGATCCGATGCACCTCACTGTGTACATGTCTGGTCTGGGCATAGAGAACCTCCCAGTCTCCTGTCAGAGCTGGACAGTGATGTCACCGCCCGTTATACATACACTTGGGCCATATAATAATAAGGGTCATACTAAGCAAGTTATAATTATTAAACACATAACACAGACCACTATCATCATTCAATTAATATCTAGAAGCCAACTAAGTAAGCCCAATGGACTTACCTGAATCAATCTCAATTCCCGTTATCTCGACTCGATTTGTAACCGTAGAAACTCAACCGCCTGTTATACAAGTCAAGTGGATCAATAATGTATCCCACTTTCTTTGAAGTCTCTAACCTCTAAGATACTCAAATCGATCATAAAGAAATTACCATAATACTCTTACAAGGTAAATGACCATTTTACCCCTGGTCCCGAAATTCTAGAAAATTCTATACCAAAGTTCCAAACTATTCTTTGAAACTCAAAACCACCCTCTAACTCTCAAAAGAAAGCTTGCTAAAGATTTAGAAGAGTTAACTACATTCTTGACTTTCATAAGAGTCGCTAATCATAGAAACAAAGATCTCCCAAAAATACTCAACCACAACTCCTACACAAATCTCCAAAGATGGTTCCGAAATCTAAAAGTTCCTTAACTGTGTTACTACCCTACTTCAGAACATCATCAGTCCGAAACTAACCGTTGGATCATCCTCAAAACATTACAAGATAAACTACTGTATATGAACACTAATCCATCAAAATTTCATGTTCATCAGAATTAACTAACTTATTCAAATCCAGCTCCAAAAATGGCTTTCACACAGTTTTTCCAACACTTACAATATTTCACCAACAACAGAAAAACTATTCAAGGTCCCAACTTTGAAAAATCATAACTCCTAAACCTCTTGATTAAATCCTCTCAAATATTGATATATTATACCATGTAATACTAACTATGACATATCCGAAATCCAAGTCCAACAGAGATCAATAACCTATTCAAAACTATCTCACAAAACTGCATCACACGTAGTTTTTCTCAACACTCGGCACACTTCTAAAAACTGCATGAGGAGCCAACTTTAGGACACCATAACTCTCAAATTGTAACTCCGATTCTTCTCAAATTTTAGTATGTTCTACACTGCAATACTGACTATATCATATCCAAAAAAAGCAGAAAAGTCTAGCTTACCCAAAACTAAACCTGAAGATGACTGTCCGTCACTTCATGAAAACTCGGAAAACAACATGAATCCTTACTACTTATCAATGGTTGTTCCGGTAGGCTTAGGGGACATCAAAGGGCACTCGTCAGGCATGTAATACGTGGATGGAAGTGCAAAGGAGAAAGAGGTATAAGCTTACCTGATTCTGAGACTCGAAGGTATGATGGACGAAGGCCCGAAGGTTGCCGCTGCTTGTTGTCGATGGGCACATCTGTTGCAATGTCTACCGAGAAGGATCAAGCTGCTACGCCACGACACATTAGATAAGGGGAAAGTAAATGAAGGGAGTTTTCCTGATCGAAGGGGAGATCGCGACAGGAGATGAAGGGCGAAGGCATATAACTTACACTATTGATCCTGACGTTGAGAGGGTGGTATAGATTGAAGCCAGACAGCAGTGTCCCGGAGTCTATATTCATATCGTCACGCCGGGACTGGAAGCAATGGAGGCGCCATCCTATTAGGCACCACTATTGTGCTTTTTGGAGGAGGAAGTTATTGTTGCGTCAGTTTTGCGAGAAGAAAGCGTCTACTGTTGCGTGTAGAGGGCTCCGAGTTGTTTATGTTAGACGGTAAGCATGGAGGGAGGTAGTGAGATTCTGGGTAGAGAGAAAAGGAGAGAGACAGATCTAGTGCTAAATCAACGGAAAGATCTTTCAAGATGAGGTTGTTACATTTTGAAGGAGAGAAAGGGCTCCTTCGTCCACATTCACGCATCTTGGACGGTTTTCCATCTCCGATTGGGCTGGCGTGACGCAACGAATTGCTGGTCCGGACATAAGGCAGGGCAGTGTTGGGTTGGATATCAGGCAAGGTTGGAGACAAGCAGTCCAAGGCCAATCAATACATGAAGAGGTGGACTGATCCAAGGGAAAAAGAGATGGGTTGAAATGTGGTCATGGCCTTGTCAAGTGCATGTCAAAAGCATGTCATTACTTTGTTAAAAGCATGTCATGACCTTGTCAAAACACATACATATAACCTAGGGTTTTGTTGGAATTTTCATCATTTTATGTGAGTTTAGACTTACATAAAAATGATAGGATTAGTGATGGTAGATAACATTAGATATCATGTACACTGATCATCGGGTCGAAATTCGGTTCGACTCGGAAATAAACAGAAATAAAATTCTGGATATTAAATCAGTACCCCCTTAAAATAAGTTTCACCCCGAAACTTAGACAAAGGAGACCCACTAAAGAAGTTTCTATAAAAAGAAGCCGGGTAACAATTCTAATTTTATTAGATGCAAGAACCACCCAAATATCATAGTCAAGTAGCACATGAAATCACAAAATCTCAAACCAATACATAGTCACGTAGGTCACACAAAACAACCTCCGAGTACTAACTCGTCGATACGGAAGTAGTGGTAACTCCACAAAGAATTCAGGACAGCTACGCCTAATGATCTCCTCCGTCTCCCATGTAGCCTCCTCGGTTCTTCATCTAGAGCCTTGGATCCTCCGTATCGGTATATCTTTAGACTGTATATGTCTAGTATTGTGTTCTAGGGATACTGGGGACTCTATAAAATAGTGATTTGGCTCGACAATTAGATCCTCATAACCGATGATGTGTCTCGGGTCCGTTGTGTACGCTCTCAATGTATACATGTAGAACACCATGTGGACACCCTCCACTATGGTTAGGAGTGCCAGTCAATAAATAATTCCTCCATCCGCTTTAAGATATCAACAGTTGCCTTTCCAAACTCCCTTCCAACTCTCTTGGTGATTTTATCGAAATAACTAGTAAACTTTATTCTTTTTGTGGAGTTCACTTGCATTTGAATTTTCGGGAGATCCCAACTATAAATTCTAAAATAATTATATGTGACCTATCCCGGCACTTTACTAAGTGCCTAAAGTTATTTGTAATACAAGTCACTGGGTCTAGTCTTCTTAATGTGACCTAGTCGGATCGTCCCTTAATTAACGAGGTTTCAACTACTTCTAGTCAAGCTTTTAAACTTATATAACCAAAAATCACACTCCCCATTGAATATTTTCATATAGATCTCTAATTCCTTAAATTAAGACCATGGTTAACATACATTTCGTTTCTTGTTCTGTGGGTTATGGGTCCACCATGCTTCCGCTGCGCTATCCTGATAAATCTGTTGTCACCTATTAGTCATATTGACTCCTTTCAGTGTGTAAACATGGTTTACCAAACTATTACATGTAACTTTCCTTCTAATAATGGCAAGATCGTTTTCAAACAGATCGTCGGGCTAGAGATGGTTTAATATAAAAAAGGGAAGGGTTGTACTCTCACCGCTAGTACTGGTTGTCCAAAACCTCGAGATAAACCGTCAACTTCTTTTGGAAAGATAACCATTGAAACCGCATTGAGTCACTTGTCTAGATAATCCTTCTACTGGTTAACTCCCTTGTCACTTCTTCTTGACAGGACGGTCCGTGCGGTCTTAAATAATCTTCAAATTCCCTTATGTCTCACAAAAATCCTTATTGGATACTCACCCCAAATAATCAATTGGGTCTCTTTCCCCACCATTTTGCCTTCAAGGTAGTGACACGTCCTATTGGCATATAAGTCTTTATTCGACACCGTGCTTCTTACGTAGCTCTCCATTCACCGATGTGCGGTAATGAATCTTTGATGAACTAAGATACTAGACACACAGTGGTTTCATATACTCGTCTTGTAAATTCTTCCATTAAGTGACGCTGCTCATAAGTTTTCCTTGTCTAGACTGGTCTCCTATTTCTAATTGATCAACACCACTCATTCAGTGTTAAATCCTCAATTATGTTGTACTATTAAATAGATTCTATACGAGTATTCTGATGTCAACACTATAATTTAGATTGGCAGGACTCACCTTTTAATATTTGGTCTTTCCTCTCACTAGTTAAGCTATCCGCTTGGGTTATGCTTCATCCACCATGGTTTTATCGGTCCGATAGTATAACCTAAAATTAAACCTTTCTTGGTACCATTTTTGTAGGAACATCAGATAAATGTGATTTTCTCCAATCATATCTCTTGACCCACATCTTACTAGGTTGTCCTTATACTCACGTCGCTTTATCTTCCTTAAATCTTTACACCAAGTAGGATAGTTAAATCCCTTAGAATTTATTTTATTTTATTATTATTTATTTTATTTATTTATTTATTATTATTTTTTAAATTTTAATTTATTTTATTATATTTTTTTGCACACGCTTTTTACGATCACATTGATTGATCTTATTACTTTCATCAACTCTTATGTCATCAGTCGAGAATGAGCTTCTAGCACACCATTTGTATGCGGTTTCACTACTACTCCATCTACATATTATTGGTTATTAGGGTAGGATTGAATTTTCATTGGAGTATCACCATTTCTCATAAAGTTGTTATATAGACACTTTTCGGTAATCATCGTATTAGGGCGATACAGGATCCGCGTAATAGCCTTCAGTCATTCTACCTTATTCTTTCTCATGTCTGTTCCATCCCATAAGATTCCATCTGCAATCACCTCACAACTCGACAAGACATTCCACCAAAGCCTCAAGTCCAACTCTCTACGTTTGTGTCACCTCTTAGTCACAAGGGCTTCCCCTGTAAATATCGGAAGGGAACCCTCAGTCCCACTAGTGTGGAATGCTACGCATACTCTGTCTTGATTGATGTAGAACTTGATCAAAGTCATACACTTCTTACTCTTCTATTTCTTCTTTTACAATTCATTTGTACTAACTGTGATATGTACCCTTTTTCCTAGCCAATAGGTAGTAAACTACTCACTTAATTCTCTTGGTCTCAACAATGACATAAGGGGGTCATTCTTGTCCGTCCAATCTTTCTTCTTAAGTTCTCAATCAAAATTACTGGTTTGAATTTCTTCCATGTTACTATTGAGGATAATAGTACTGGTATCCATTTCGCTTCATACTTGTCACCGTTGATCTCTTGAAGGGTCCTCCAGATGTCTATAAAATTCTTTCATAAATATGTTGTTATTTTTCTTATCTCCCAACAAGTTACCACTAGTAACCCGCAAGTGTGGTGTCTCCGTTATAGGATCCATCTATTGTCAATGAGTTTATCAAGTCTTCCACGATAACTTGTAAGCGCGTCTTCGCGATTCCTCTTACCTTCTTCATCGTTTGTTTGCGGTTCTCTGGTATGAACCGTTAAAGTTGGTAACTTAAATCTCTATATGCATGAGAAGTTATTGTGGACTCTCGGGTCCACCAAAAACAATCTCCCACATTCTTCCTTCTTAGTTGGTGTTGTTTCATAATAGCGCCTTTATAGAAATCCATTGTCTCACTTTCGGACTTTTATTCTCTTTGATACTTGTGTCGTGATTCTTTTCAAAATTCTCGTATTGTTGAAGAAGTCAACCCGTTTTCATAGTTATGAATTTTATTTCTCGTCTTTAAGCTCAATTGTCAATGTATGTCTTTGTACTCCTTTAATTCTTCACACTTGGGTCAACACTCTATTTTCTCTGTATTTTCACGCTCATACGTGCCTATTGCGGCATCCACCTTAGTTGTAGTGTAATTTAACCCAAGTGTAGTTATACGCGACCCTGCTTGATTTGTGTTCCCATATTGTCCTCTTCAGCCCGCACTCATATCAAACCTTACACGCATCTCCGACTTTCATCTTTCGTCCCCATACCGCTAAGTCCATTGCAATCAAGAACTCCTTGTCCACCCATTCTTCGGAAAATTGCAAGAATCACCACGGTACCCTCGAGAACGTAATGTTCAAATCAGGGTTTGTGTACACTATCTTCACGTAGATACTCTTTAAGATCTACTAAAGTTTTATCATTCGGCGATACTCACAATCATGATAACTCAACTAAAGGATGTCATATCCTTTACAGTATTAACATGCTATATATACATATATATACACATATCTATACAACCTACATAAATATACAATATTATATAAGTCCATATACTATTTACTATCATACTAAGCTGCAGAAATCCACAAAGAGCGATGGTGGTCCGACGTACTACTATCCCAACAACCCGACTATGGACATGATTTTAAAATAAAACTTCATTTTGAAAATTTGAGATCCCTTTTGGGTTTTGGTTATTTCTATATTTGGTCTTTCAAAAGATTCTCAGTGCCATTGTTGTCAATCCAGAGCTCTGATACCATATTGTATCACCCCAAATTCTCAGAACTCGGGGAGCTACTGGTTAGGACATCACAATGGTTCCCGACCTTGGTTTAACCACAACTTTACTTTGTATCTTACAACAAGCCACAAATGTAAATAAATATTTTGAAAGTCATTAAATTATATTTGAATGAATGTACTACATATGAATACCTTACAATAAATAAATAAATAAGTTAATGTCGTGCATGCAATAGGAAGACTTCCCCCGTCCCTATCTAAATAAGTTAACGTATGTGGACCCGGCTGACCATCCGCCCCGGACCTCTCTGCAACTGTCTATACCTACAAACAATCTAACAACATGGATAAACCGTTAACTAACAATCCAAATACTAGCACAATAAATAAAAGCACATTCACACATTATAACAAAAATAAAACGCTCATCATGCTTCCAGAGAATTCCATTTATTATCTTTAATTAAGTCATACACTTTACTAATGATACTTATTTTGTGACACGAGGGATTCCCAAACCTCGCCTCCGCCCCCATGTAACCATCAGGAGTGGATCCGATGCACCTCACCGTGTACCTGTCTAGTCTGGGTATAGAGAGCCTCTGAGTCTCCTGTCTGAGCTGGGCAGTGATGTCACCGCCCGTTATACATACACTTGGGCCATATAATAATAAGGGTCGTCCTAAGCAAGTAATAATTATTAAACACATAACACACACAACTATCATTATTATATTAATATCTAGAAGCCAACTAAGTAAGCCAAAAGGACTTACCTGAATCAATCTTAATTCCCATTATCTCGACTCATTTTGTAACCGTAGAAACTCAACCGCCTGCTATAAAAGGCAAGTGGATCAATAATGTCTCCCACTTTCTTAGAAGTCTCTAACCTCTAATAATCTCAAATCGATCATAAAGAAATTACCATAATACTCTTACAAGGTAAATGACCATTTTTGTAATAGCTAGGATTTCCGAATTCTAATTAACGTTGATTAACTTAATTAGTGATAGTAATTGACATATAACTCGCGAAGATTGCGTAAGTGTTGAGTAAAAGTCCCACCGTTATGTTCCTGCCGTAAGTTTGGGCTTATGTGAAATTTTCACTTTTTTCCCCGAGGAATTATTTTTACCCTCCGGTATTATTTGGAGCATTTGGGAGATCCAATTAATAAAAATGCAGTTGAGAGAAATGATCAGGACATCGGACATGTCCTAGATATGAAATAACATGGAAAGACAAAACGGCCAAAAGAGTCGCTATTTCGTTTCTTTACGGCTAAGAAAGACGGCTTAGGAGTACACGTTTTCCGAGGCAATTGTGGAATAATTATCCCTACAATATTAAAGATTTATTTTTCCAATTTCGAGAAGTTTAGAGAAGGGGGTTCAACCCGCCCTTGGATCGGTTAAAGAATAATTATCGACTTCGCTAAAGGATGATTATCAACTTCACTATAAATAGCGGAAAATCGTTAATTAATTCATTTCCTTTCACGTTTCCTCGTAAAAGCTCTGCTTTCTCTCAAACTTCAAACTCAGATCTACTCTCCGTTTCTAATCCGATTTCAATTCCGTTTGAGTTTTTGGATTCCTCTCTTCATTCTCTTCATATCGGTACCAAGTTTCTGCATTTCCGAGCAGATGAAGACCTGGTCGAGCATATATGTCACCAAGACAGTTCCGTTGCTCAGATTCCGGTGAATTTGATGTTTTACATACGTAGCCTGTGTCGTTGTGGTTCCGAATCTTCTTTCAGATCGTCGATCGGGTTAGTAACGAAAAAGTTATGAATTTATTCGTTTACCATACTAGGGTTTGGCCTAAATTGACCTTAGGCTTTTAAAAATGAATAATTAGAAATTCCATTATTATCATTATATTATTCTGGTGTTTATGGGTGGTTTATTTCATGAAATCTAATGACAGGTAGGTTTAGAAATGGCCTGCGGGCAAAACGTTATTATAGTGAAATTTAATTAAATAATTAAAGGTTAATTAATTAAATTAGGATTAAATTTGAGATTGAGGAATACTGATTAGATGCATGCTAGGTGTCAGAATGAGTTGAGGATCATGATGATGTTATGGATATCGGTTATGGCTTTAAGGTTTAGTATGTGTATGAGTATGATGAGATGTTATGTTGAGGATATGCCTTATTAATTTATGAATGTGTTGATTATCTGAGGTTTAGATTTGAGATATAGGTTGGTTGTGGTTAGTGAGACGAGTCTCCTAACCTTTGCAGTATGTGATTGTGTGTGCCTTGTTATTGCAGGCGTTGATTACTTCCCAAGGGGAAGCTGTGACGTGGTACAGGTTACGAGTATATCAGGTAAGTCCATAGGACTTACTTAGCGTGCAGTTGTGGTTTGTATGATTGTGATGGTTGTGTGTGTTCATATGATTGTGCATTTATAACCTAAACCGGACTAGGATGACCATTTATTTCATTTATTTGGGCCAAGTGTATTATAACGGGCGGTAACCACCGGTCTCCGCTTATTGCTTAGGATGAGGTGTCTTGAAGCCAGTAACACAGGGGGGACGAGTGACGATCACCCCCAATTCAAACCCCTGTGTTAACCGGAAAAGGGACGAGGTTCTTTAGGTTCCTCGTGTTACAAAAGAAGTTGAATTAGTAATGGAATAACGTAATGAAAGATAATAAATGAATGTGTCTAGCATTGCATGTATGAGATGTTGATGTATGGTTGTGCTATTACCTTCATGCTTTTCATTGCTGTAGCTAACGGTTTCATACCGTGTTGTAGATGATATTTAGGTTAGGAAGACTGCAGGGTGAGACAGATGGTGTGCCCAGCCGAGGACTTCTATACATTAGGATGGGCGGGATGTGGGATCTTTTGTATCAAATGTTGTGGTTTGATGTTTTATACTCGGCTCTGAGTTTGTAAACTCTTTTGATGTATTATATACAACTTTTATGTATTTGGTTTTAATCTACATGTGCCTTATTGTAAGATCTAGTGAACTTATTGTCAGGCTAGGGTCAGGATCCAATGAGAGATCCTAGCCCCATGTGACACTCCAAGTCCCGTGGATTTGGAGTGTTACAAAGTTGGTATCAGAGCCTTAGGTTGACAACAATGGCACTTGCTATCTGCAATAAAGGTAGAGTGGATAAATAAACAGAACCCACATGGGGTCTGACTTTTTAATGGATTTTGGTTTAAAAACGCGTACAAATGTTTTGTGATAGTATATACAGAAGTCGTCACCCATATGAGGATCTCGACAGTGTAGATATATATATATATATATATACATAGATATCTTTTATGTGCTCATGTCTATGCATGTAATAATGAGTATTATATATATATCGATACATATGGCATATATATATAGCCTTATAAGTTAGGAGCGTATATTCTACAGATGGCTCAGACTAGAGCAGTATCTGTAGTGGGACGAGATAGGGGTACACCCCCTCTTCGTCCAATAGCGTCAAGTCAGGGACCAGTATCCACTGATGTGTTGCCTATGGCAGAGAACGAGTTTGAAGAGGCTGATCGTGTCTCCATGAGTAGATTCGAGTTTCAAGAGTATATGCAGGAAGTATATATCTAGGTTGCAAACCGAACCCGACTTGTGGACGTTTGAGTACTTCTCGTTCACATGGACTTCTGGTGAAACGAGGACTTTTTACAATTGTGGGAAGCCTTGACATGTACGAACACAGTGTCCAAGATCGCTAGTGACTTGCTTTACTTGTGGTAGACAGGGTCATAGAGATGTTTTCTGTAAGCAAGCTGGAGTGGCATCACGACATGTTTTTATTTCTACTAGTGTGACGGGAGGTTGTCAGAAGACATCTCATGATGTGGGACCATCTTCGACACTTTCCATACAAGGACCCATCACTAGGTCAAGAGCTAGAAGGATCCAAGAGAATACATCATCAAGGAAGATCAAGGGGAGTTGGAAATGAAGAAATCGATCCACATCATAAAGAAATCGGTCGATTTTCTTAAATCGGTCGATCTCTTCTTCTGCAAGTCGACTTTTCTCCTTTTCAACATATCAAGAAGATCCGGCGATGATCTTTATCTTTTGGCAGTTATATCTTGTAATAATTCCTTAAATCTCTCAAACTATCTTAAGGAATTATTTAGATTCTATCTTTTTAGATTTTATATTTTATATCTTTTTAAAAGATATATTTCCTAGATTATCTTTTCAAAGGATATATTTTATAGATCATATTTTTTTAGATTTTGTATTTTATATCTTTTAAAATATATCTGTCCTAGATTATCTTTTCAAAGGATATGTTTTATAGATCATATCTATTTAGTTTATCCTAGTCTTAATAGGTTTAATCTCCCTTATAAATAGCCTTAGAGGGGGAGATTGATAGGGAGCTGAGTTGTGATTATATTTTTCACATTATTGTGAGTTAGTTGTGACTTCGCTCATGGGGTTTGCATTTTATCATTCCTTTTCAATCAAAAGGAGAGTTTTTGGTTGAAAAGTTGTGAATCTTTGATAGGTTGTTCTTGTGTGTGTTAATCTTGTTGAAGGTTGGTGCTACAACTCAAACTAGTCCCTCCTTGTCCTTGTCTTATCTAGAAGGCTTGTGTAAGGTTAAAGAAGGAAGTGTGAAAGGTAATTCTTTGTTAAGGGTTTTGATCCATCGAGTTCAAGGTTCTTTGCAAGTCTTATAATAATCCTATCTTCCTATATTAATCAGTTATCATTCCATATTCATCTTCTTTTCTTTCCATATCGTTCACTAATCCGTTTTCTGAGTTTCCAAGAAAATCGAATTGTTCTTCATATAAATCGGCCGATTTATCCTATAGAACAACCCAATTTTTATCCTAGTTAAAGACTTTCAATCTAGATCGGGAACTGCGGCTTATCTCCGCATCACCTCAGCAGTAGACGCGGGGGCAGCAGAGAGTCCCAAATCATTCGCCTACTCAGGAATCCGTTCCTAGGTTGAGTAGAAGTAAGGGTCGTGGTAGGAGTACCATGGATACTAGAAGAGCTCAAGGTAGAGCCTTTGAGCTGGGCAATGCAGAGGAGCCACCCGTACTAATGGCAGGGATGAGACGTATATGTCTCAACTGTGGTTATCCAGATCATGTGCGCTCGGAGTGCCCCATGGCACCGATAGCTTGCTTCACCTGTGGTGAACTAGGCCATCTGGCCCCTTTCTGTCAGCAAGGTAGTGTTTCTACTCATCAAGACCTTCCTCTTTCCGATGCAGAAAGAGTGGAAGTGGAGGCTATGGCAATGACCTCAGTGATATGCAGTAGAGCTTCGGGCGTTAGCTGTTACAAGTACCATTCTTGTTAATGGTTTACCTAGTGGAGTTTTTTTTGTTGTGAGTGCTATGCACCTCTTGTCTTTCGATGCATGTGTTAATAGTTAATTGTGGATATAGTAGAAGATAGATCTTCCTTTATAGGATTACGAGTTACGGGTGTTAGGTATCCACAAGATATGTGGTTGTTCCCTTTGTTCAGGGACTTGTGTATGGCTTGAAGACTTCTTTGTCATGCCTTAGGTGCATGAGAGAGTCTTTATGTGTGTGGTGGACGAATAGATATCATGTTTGTTTAGATAGAAGTAGGAGGACTATTATAGTCTCTACTGAGATCGACTAAGTAGACGGTTTACTTTGAGGTTTTGATAGCAGATTTAGGCTACTTGGGGAACGCGTCCACATATCATGATTGAGTTTTACCTCAGACATACGGTCAGTCTGAGAGAACCCTCCAGACCGTAGAGGACATGTTGTGAGCTTGTGGGATGGATTGGGAATAGGGACGATCTGTTTATCTCCCACTCGTTGAGTTCTTATACCACCACCGTTGGTATGCATCTATAGGGATGACCCCTATGAGGCGTTGTGTAGACATAGGTGTCATACACCTTTATGCTGGAAGGAGCCTAGCACTACCAGTGGGATAGCGCCAAAACAGATTCGGGATGATATGGCTTGAGTAACGCTGATCATAGAGAGGATGTTGGCTGCACAGAGTCGCCAGAAGTTGTATGCAGATAGGAGGCGTCGACCTCTAGAGTTCAGGGTAGGAGCTCATGTCTGGTTGAGAGTAACTCTGACGCGAGGCGTCAGACGTTATGGCATAAAGGGGAAGCTGAGTCTCCGATATGTCAGTCCTTTCGAGATACTGGATAGAGTTGGGAGAGCAGTGCACATATTGGTTTTGCCACCGAAGTTAGAGGGTATTCACCTTATGTTTCATGTGTCTCAGCTGAGGGAGTACATACCAGACCTGAGGCACATTGTGAGTTATGATGATCTAGGGGTTGAGCCGGACCACACTTTTGTAGAACAACCTTTTGTAGTTCTAGAAAGAGAGGTGTGAGACGCCCGCATTCGAAGGATATTCCTATGATGAGGATACAGTGGTCGAGACGAGGACCGGATGAGGCTACCTGGGAGACAGAGGATAGTATCTAGAGGAACTATCCAGAGTTCTACGCGGAGTTAGAGGCACCCGTAGGATCCACGAGTAGATCTTAGTGCCTTTTTTGGTGAGTGCTTGTATGCTATGTTCTTATGTGATATGATGTGTTTTCGTGCTAGCTTTGATATGTGCATATGATCTACTAGATCTTGTTTGCTAGCACGATATAGGTATAGGTGGAGATGGTTCTTTCCTCCATGCTATTGTAATATGTTTAAGATTAGCTAGAGATGGTTCTTTCCTCCATGCTATTATTGATGGACATAGTGTGAGTGGAGACAGTTTTCCTCCATATAGTTGTGTTACGAGTACGATTGGCTGGAGACGGCTTTCCTCCATGCCTTGTGACGTGGTTAGTAGTTGGATAGAGATGATTTTTCCTCTATGCCTTTGGATAGCGTTATGATCTTGTTGTTGGAGCTGGTGATTCCTCCATGCTGTGTTTTGAGGTTATAGAGTGTTATACGTTGATACGTTTGAACGGAGATGTGATACCTCCGATAGAGAGAGTGTCTATACCTCGGCGTATGGGTCCGAGAGGATTTGGAAATTGTTCAAGTTTCGGGACGAAACATTTTCTTAAGGGGTGTGTGATGTAATAGATAGGATTTCCGAATTCTAATTTATGTTGATTAACTTAATCAGTGATAGTAATTGACATATAACTCGCGAAGATTGCGTAAGTGTTGAGTATAAGTCCCACCGTTATGTTTCTGGCGTAATTTTTGGCTATGGTGAAATTTTCACTTTCCCCCCCGGATAATTATTTTTACCCTCCGGTATTATTTGGAGCATTTGGGAGCTGTTAGCATGAAATATTGTGATATTTTAGGCACGTTTTCTAGTCGTAATTGATTCATATTGATAGTCTTTGATTGAGCTTTATGCATATATGAGCTAGTATTGCCTATATTGTCGATATAGATGTCTACACGAGTTCTATGTTGATTATAGGTGATTTGGAGCTATTTCCGAACGGAATCGAGCAAAGGAGAGTTGAGTCGATATGTCTCTAGATCAAGGACACCTTTTGGAAGCAATTTGGAGTATTAGATTGAGGAATGCACGAATGAAGGCAAGAATCACGGTTTTACCCTAAATTACGGCCGTGGATTGTGAAGCAGAATTCGATGTTCATTCCAGGGGATATTACGGCCGTGGAAGATATCCGTGTTTATTTCCACGCCTCAAAATTACGGTCGTGGAAACTTCCACGACCGTGATCTTGGCGAATCCTTTCGCCACGTTTCGAAGCCATGATCTCTTGAAGATTGGGCCGGGCCGACATTTGGCCCTGCATTATAAAAAGGACGGATGAAGCAAGATTCCGCCACCTCGCCTCGCCACCTCGCCTAACCTCGTGAACGTCGCTTACGACCTTTCAACCCTAAGTTTAGCGGTAAAAACGCAAGCTTAGCAACACACAAAAACCTTCATTCTGGGGGGTGATTTGAGAGATCTCATTGAAGTTCCAAAGTTCGTTTTGGAGAGTCACCGTTTGTGATCTTCGTGTGGAAGATCGAAGTTCTTGGAGGATTTTGCAAGAAGATTCCTCTTCTTGCTTAGGTTTGATTTAGGATCGGATTGACATCCCGTTTCTTTTCTTTCCTAAGATTTTGATTGCTCATTCCGTTTTGAATCTGTTGATAAACACTTGCTCTTGATTGTGATTCTGAGATTCAATTGAAGATTATTGATAGTTCTTGAAAGTTCCCATCTTTTACCTTTTAAATCTTGAATTAATATCAATATGACTGTTATTGGCTAAAAACCCTTAACAATTCTAAGGTGAAGGGTTGATAGTTGTGGCTTAGATGATGATAGATCGATCGCAAACAGATTAGGCCTTGAGAGTTAGAGAATTGTCGCCGAAAACCCTAAATCACGGCCTGTTCTTGAGTTCCACGGCCGTGATTCTTAAGAACTAACCGTAATTTCCCTAAAGTTTACGAGCCTGCTTTTACCTTGATCCAAAGTTAAAGATTTGCTTTAGCTTAGTTTAGACTTGTCTTTTCTAGGTGGTAGTGAAGCCTCAACAACCTCTACCTCGATTGTGAGCCTCAACAACCTCAATCGGATAGGTTAGTCTTGATCTTTAGATTATAGGTTTGGGTATTTGATGCTAATCCTTGTCTTTAGAATCTTTCTATATTGAGCCTCATCAACCTGTATAGGAGGAGTCTTTTAGGTGAGTTACATAAGGTTTTTGGAACCTCAACCGTACGATTACCTTACATTAGTATACCTTTGCATATCTCAACTCTGTCTTTATATCATTAGTATATCTTGAATCGATTGCCACAGCTGGATACCTGGATCTTTAGGATTGTTGTTTTCCCAATATCTGCAAAACTCTCATATTCACCGCTTGATAACCTGCAATCGAGTTCGTTCCACCCAAATCCCTGTGTTCGATACTCTGGAATTCTTGCTTAACTATATCGATCCGTACACTGCGGGTTCGCTTGCTTGATTTCAGTTTTATAAATTTAAAGCTTATTTGCATACACCTCTAGGGGCGAACAAGTTTTTGGCGCCGTTGCCGGGGATTTGGCTTCGATCGAACCCGGGTGCCGGTTGTCAAGCTTGGGAGCTTGCTCTCGTTATTTGATCTTTCTTTGAGTGCATGCGCAGGTCTAGGAATACAGAAGATCTCTTACCTCTTGACCAAGAGCTAGAGAAAACCTTGAGGCAAAAGCGCAAGGAAAGGAAGATGGCTGAAGAAAACGAGCACGATCTTCAAAATAAGTTGGCGGAGAAAGAAGCTCAGCTCCGATGGAATGAGACTCTCCTCCAGGATGAGATGGATCGCCATCAAACTCAAGTTAATGGTCTACAAGACATGATCGTTCAAATGAAGATAAAGATGAGCGATCTTGAGGACAAGGTGGGCAAGAAGTCCTCGAGAAGGAGGACAAGGTCTAGAAGAAGAAACCACTCACCCACCGATGATAGTGATTCTTCCATGCCTCCTTTAGAAGAGATTGATCCCACGATCAATATAAATCCTTTCAATCAACAAGGAGCTACTAACCGTCGCATTCCACCTAGAAATGCGAGGGTCGAACGTGTGGATAATGAGCCAAGAACTCTTGGCCAGCGGATGGATCCAACACAACAACCACGCCGTTTAGGTGTGAACTTTGATGCTGAAGATGTACAAGGGTTTAGCTTCAACCCTCAAGTTATCACTCTTGTTCGCCAAAGCCAGTTTGGCGGTACAAGCACCGAATCTCCACACCAACACTTGCAAAACTTTGAGTGTATGATGGAGACGATGAGGCCAAAGAGCGCCACTACCAACAGCTATAAGCTCAAACCTTTCTTTTTCTCTTTGAAAGGGAAAGCGCTATCTTGGTACCAAGCTCTTCCTAGTGGAAAGCTAGAGACGTGGGAAGACCTCTCCGCAGAGTTTCTCACCAAGTTCTTTCCGCCCTCCAAAACGGCGGAACTTAGAGGTAAGATTAATGCTTTTTCTATGAGACCTAACGAAAGTTTGTTTCAATCTTGGGAAAGGTTTCAGGATTTGCTCTTGGATTGCCCTCATCATGGCATATCCAAACTTGCCTTGCTGGAAATTTACTACAAGGGGCTGGATGCGGGAACGCAATTCAACCTTCAATCCCTCTCATGTGGAATGTTCATGGACATGAGAGAAGATGACGCTTGGGACTTCATTGAGAAGCAAGCAAGAGTCATAGAGAAGTATTCCCACCGGAAAGTGGAGGGAAATCGTGTGGAGCAAGGAGCAAAGCTCACACATGAAGCTCAAAATCAGATTTTCTCCCTCAACAATGAGATCAAAGAGTTGAAGGAGACTATCAAGACCAACTTCCCAAAGCAACAAGAGAAGGATGTTGGCTATTTGGGCAACAACAACGGCGGTGATAACACCAACCGCAACAACAATAACCGGAACAATAACCGGAACAACAATTGGAATGGGAACAACAACAACCGGAACAACAACAATTGGAACAACAATCGGGGTTCGAACAACAACAATTGGCGCTCCAATCAACAAAATTCCGGTAACTCCTATCCTTCCAATTCCAATTCACTAACTCCACCCTCCTCTTCCTCTACTCCTTTGAAAAGCCAGGGGCAATCATCAAATGGAGGAAACAATACGGGAAAGGAGAAGCCGGATCCCATACTGGAAACGATCTTGGGAAAGCTTCAAGGGTTGGAGAACCGCATCATCAAGGTTGATGATCAAATTTCTAAGGTTGACAAAGCTCAAAAGGTTTTGGAAAATCAAATGTTCAACCATGCGGAGGAAGTTCCTAGAAATCAAGGGAAACTTCCAGGAAAGACGGAGGACAACCCTAAGGGAAGGGTAATGGCGATTACAACTAGGAGCGGAGTAACTACCACCGATCCGCAGCCTACGTTTGTTGAGGTCCCCGTAGAAAAGAGCAAAGAAAAGGGGAAGGAGAAGGAAGACGTCTATGTTCCTCCTCCAGCTTTCAAACCTCCCCTACCGTTCCCTCAATCTAGAGCGCGGGCGCGCCTAGACAAGCAATTCGGTAAGTTCATAGAACTCATGAGCAAACTACATATTAATATACCTTTCATTGATGCCATTGTAGGTATGCCGGCCTATGGCAAGTTCTTGAAGGAGCTCCTCTCTAACAAGAGGAAGCTAGAAGATTTTGGAGAAGTCAAGATGAGTTCGGATTCTTCGGACCTCATCAAGACTATGAAGGAGAAAATGCCCCCAAAGCTGAAAGATCCGGGGTCATTTTGCATTCCCATTGGAGTGGGAGAGGTCACATATGACGCTTTATGTGACTTGGGAGCAAGTGTGAGCATCATACCACTTGCATTATGTAGGAAGATCGGTTTAGGCGACCCTAAACCAGTGAAGATGACGTTATACATGGCGGATCGATCCATTACTCGTCCCGTCGGCATTGTAGAAGACGTCCCGGTCAAGCTAGGCAAGTTCTTTGTCCCCATTGATTTTGTCGTGCTTGACATTCCTGCGGATAGTCCGGTCCCGATCATACTCGGAAGACCGTTTCTTGCAACTTCCGGCTGCATGGTCGATTGCAAGAATGGGAGACTCGCCTTTGACGTTGGGGAAGAGAAAGTAGAGTTCGTTCTTTCCACTCTAGTGAAGGAGCCAATCTTTGATGAGGATATTTACAATGTCCAAGACGAAGAAGGTTTAACTAGGGAGGAGGTAAGTGCGATTCTCTTTAACGATCCTTTGCAAAAGGTTATTACTATGAGTCTAACCGATGTAGGAGGAGAAGAAGGGTGCAAAGAGGAAATTGAAGCCTTAGAGGCACAAGAAGAGATGCATGAAGTGGAGTTTGAGAAACTCCACGATGAGGCAGAAAATACTCAAATCCACGGTCATACTCTGTATTCCACGGCCGTGGATTCCATGACCAAATTCGACCTCCATTCCAGAGGATATTACGGCCGTGGAAAACCAGAGGAAACCGTGATTTTGACCGTGGAAAAGGACGATCGACACACTTCTTCAACTTCCTCAAATCCTTCTCCAAACCATTCAACATCCTTAGAAGCTTCTAAGGAAACATCGGAAGCTCCGAAAGCAATGGAACTCAAACCACTTCCTACTCATCTAAGGTACGCTTTTCTTGGATCTAATTCTACCTTCCCGGTTATCGTTAGTTCCGAATTAAGCATAGATGAACATGAACAGCTCATGATTGTCCTTAGGAAACATAGAAAAGCCATAGGCTATACTATTGAGGACTTAGTAGGAATTAAACCCTCCCTATGCATGCACAAAATACTAATGGAGGAGGACTTTAGAACTTCAAGACAACCTCAACGGCGGTTGAATCCGACCATGAAGGAGGTTGTCAAGAAGGAAATTCTTAAACTTCTTGATGCAGGTATCATCTATCCTATCTCCGATAGCAAGTGGGTGAGCCCGGTTCAAGTAGTTCCAAAGAAGGGAGGAATGACGGTCATCACCAATAAGAACAACGAACTCATTCCTACCCGAACCGTGACTGGATGGCGAATGTGCATAGACTACCGCAAGCTCAACAATGCAACGCGGAAGGATCACTTTCCATTGCCATTCATCGATCAAATGCTTGAAAGGTTAGCACAACATTCATACTTTTGCTACCTTGACGGTTATAGTGGCTTCTTTCAGATCCCGATACATCCGGATGATCAAGAGAAGACCACATTCACGTGCCCTTGGGGTACGTTCGCCTATAGGAGAATGCCATTCGGGCTTTGCAACGCCCCAGCCACCTTTCAACGGTGCATGATGGCCATCTTCTCCGAATATGTAGAGGAAATCATGGAAGTCTTCATGGACGACTTCTCCGTTTACGGTTCCTCTTTTAACGATTGTCTTTCTAACCTTTCTCTTGTTTTGCAAAGATGTGAAGACACTAACCTAGTTCTTAATTGGGAGAAATGTCAATTCATGGTTAAGGAAGGAATCGTCTTAGGTCACTTAGTCTCTAGTAGAGGGATAGAGGTAGACAAAGCTAAGATAGAGACCATAGAGAAACTTCCTCCCCCAATTTCGGTGAAGGGAATAAGAAGTTTCCTAGGACATGCTGGATTTTATAGACGTTTCATTCAAGACTTTTCTAAGATATCAAAACCTCTCACTAATCTATTGATGAAGGATGCGGTTTTTGAGTTTTCACAGGAATGTCTAGATGCGTTCAACACTATTCGGCAAGCTCTAATTTCAGCACCCATTATCCAACCTCCGGATTGGACTCTCCCCTTCGAGATTATGTGTGATGCTAGTGACGTAGGCATTGGAGCTGTTCTTGGGCAACGAAAGGAAGGACGAACCCACGCCATATACTACGCTAGCAAGACGCTAGACGAAGCCCAGCTCAACTACGCTACTACGGAAAAAGAGTTTCTAGCCATTGTCTATGCTATTGACAAGTTTCGCTCTTATCTTGTAGGTGCAAAGGTGATTGTCTACACGGATCATGCTGCGATCCGATACCTCCTTGCAAAGAAAGATGCGAAGCCAAGGCTGATTAGATGGATTCTTCTCCTACAAGAATTCGATCTTGAGATCCGCGACAAGAAAGGCTCGGAAAATTCTGTTGCGGATCATTTGAGTCGTCTAACACATCTAGAGGACGATCATTTACCTATTGATGACTCCTTTCCGGACGAACACCTACACATCATAGAGGAGTGCATCAAGGTAATCTCCAAAGGTAACGAACCATGGTTTGCTGATTTTGTTAACTATTTGGTTTGCCAGGAGATACCACCCGGACTATCATACGCACAAAGGAAGAAGTTCTTCAAGGACGTCCGGGAATACCATTGGAACGAGCCTCTCCTCTTTAAGAGAGGTCCGGATGGCATCATCCGGCGATGCGTGCCGGAAGATGAGATGCAAAGTGTCATCCGTCATTGTCATTCACTACCTTGTGGAGGACACGCTAGTTCGAAAAAAACTAGCGCAAAGGTATTGCAATCTGGATTTTATTGGCCTACTTTATTTAAAGATGTGCAATCCTTTGTTTCTTGTTGCGATGCTTGTCAAAGAACAGGCAATATCTCTAGGAGGAACGAGATGCCCCTCAACAACATCCAAGAGGTGGAGATTTTCGACGTTTGGGGAGTCGACTTCATGGGACCATTCCCTTCTTCTTGTGGAAACCAATACATACTATTGGCGGTAGATTATGTCTCTAGATGGGTCGAAGCGATTGCCTCTCCCACAAATGATGCCATGGTGGTGGTCAAGTTCTTCAACAAGACCATTTTTCCGCGATTCGGGACACCAAGGACGATCATTAGTGATGGAGGTTCTCACTTCATAGCCCGTCGCTTTGAAGCTCTTTTAGCCAAGTATGGGGTTACTCACAAGATCGCTACCCCTTACCATCCACAAACGAGTGGACAAGTCGAGATCTCAAATAGAGAGATCAAGGGAATTCTAGAGAAGACGGTTTCGAGGACTAGGAAGGATTGGTCCTTGAAACTAGATGATGCATTGTGGGCATACCGGACTGCATACAAGACTCCCATAGGAACCACACCATACAACCTCGTGTATGGGAAGTCTTGTCATTTGCCGGTAGAACTAGAGCACAAAGCGTTTTGGGCTATCAAATGGCTGAATTTCGGCATGAAGGAAGCGGGAGAGAAGCGTCTCCTAGACATCAACGAGCTGGATGAACTCCGTTTGAACGCCTATGAAAACGCTAAGATCTACAAGGAAAGAGCAAAGCGTTGGCATGATAAGCATATCATCCCAAAGGATTTCCAAGAAGGAGATCAAGTTCTCCTCTTCAATTCGAGACTTCGCCTCTTTCCAGGTAAGTTAAAATCTCGTTGGACTGGACCTTTTCTAATTAAGCGTATTTTCCCCCATGGTGCAGTTGAAGTATGGGGTGAAGCTAGCGGAAGTTTTAAGGTGAACGGTCAACGACTCAAAAAGTACTCACCGGAACTCCAAGCTGAGGAGTTTGCACCTACCGCACTCAAATAAGTGCGAGAATGGTCTAGCTACGGACCTTAAACAAAGCGCTTCTTGGGAGGCAACCCAAGGTATTGCATTTTCGTTTTTGCTTTCGATTCATAGTTTAGCTTAGAATAGAAATTTTTGCTTTATTTTTGCCTCGATTTCTCCCGGTATGTTCGTGTTTTTGGTTGTAGGATCGATGGAAAAGAAGAAAAGGGGGATAATGTCGAAGAGAAGTGACGAAATTTGGACTTTGAAGCTTTACAGAGAGTTCCACGGTCTAAATTACGGTCGTCATTGCTACAGTGGCCGTAATTCTCAAAGGCCTGTGAAAAACCACAAAAATTACGGGTCCGTACATTTCCACGGCCGTGGAACACCCCGACAGACCGTGATTTTTGAAATTTTGCCTGCAAGTATAAAAGCCACACTTCACCACAAAAACACCACAAAACCCCCAATTTCCACGCCCTAAATACCGAAAACCCGCAGATTCTCCCAAATCTTCGTTCTTTAATCGTTTTTAACGATTCTTCTTCCTAAACTGAAGCAAATCCAACCAAGAACAGGATCCAAGCAACAAATCGAGTGGAAAACGATCAACAAACCCGCATTTCGGATTTTTCAATCCGAAAAATAGGTTTTTGCTCTCTTCTTGATTCTAGTCGTTTTTGTTCGTTTTTGTTAGAGATTTTTAGGAAGAACTGATTGAAATCGGAAGAAATTAGATTAGGACTGCTTGTTGTGGAGTTTGATTGCTGAATTGCTGAGAATTGAGAATTTCTGTGTCGAATCACGGTCTACCCAGATTCCACGGCCGTGGTTTACGAAGAACAGACCGTAATTTTCAACAGAATGGACTTTGTGAGGAGAGTTTCGGGAAGGATTAAGGAAAAGAGAGGGGAACAGAATAAGAAGAGAAAGGGCAACCCTTCCACATCTAGGGCACCACCACCCTCATCCCCCTCACCACCATCCTCACCTTCACCTCCATCTTCACCCCCTCCTCCTAGCATCCCGATCATACACGAGAACCACATAGCTGCGTTTGAGAGAATAGAGAAGAGGACAGTGATAGGTCCTAGATATCTGTTGTTGGAGGATCTACATCCTCTCAACATAGTAGATGACCTTACATGGCTCTTGGATAGAGCCGGTTTGCTTGTCTTTACGAACATTCGTGAGGACGCTTATGAGGAGATCACCCGAGAGGTTGTGACGTCTTTTGAGCACAGCCATGTTGATAGGACTGTCTCCTTCCGTCTCATGAATAGAGACTACCACCTTAGCATTGTTGAGTTCGGGACCATCTTTGGGTTCCATGAGACCTACAACGGTCGCCTCCCTAGGAACGTTTCCGCTAAGGATTTTTGGGAGGATGTGGCGATGATCTATGCCGACGAGGACCGTTGGCATCCAGCTGATACCAAGGCCAAATTGATGTACCATTTGGCCTTGAAGATAGCTCACCGTGTTCTCTCGGAGTATCTCTTTCCTAGGACGGAGACGCCCCAAAAGATTAAGACGGATGAGCTATTCCTCCTCTACGCTATGCTTCATGGATGCCGCGCCGATTGTGCTACCCTTTTGGCGGCGACGATGAGTAAGCTAAAGAACAAATCGAGAGGGAACATTGGATATGGTGGGATAGTGACCCACATAGCTCGGACGTTTGGTGTTGACTTCTCAGCCTGCACCCGCATACCCGCCGTACCTCTAGGATTACACGCGTTCATGGTTAGGGGACTCATCTTCCCCACACATAGAGGTCCGCCTTATGCGGGCATGCCTTGGGAGAGTAGGACGGGCAGGGGTATTGAGTGGCTGCCGGAGTATTCCATTGTGGCGGGACGCCACAATTGGAAGGAGACGTTCGCTGCGATGCACGCGAACAGGCTTGTAGCTCCCCCTTACGTCCCACCACCGGCTGATGATGAGGAGGATATGGGAGAGCAGTATGAGAGTGGTAGAGGAGCAGAGCAGGAGTTCGGCACGTTTCCGGATCAGCCGGATGCGGCCCAGGATGTACCTAGACGCTCTCCGCGTCCGGCTAGAGCCTCAGGCTCGTCATCTCGCCGCGCTAGCGTGAGCGAGAGGCCCACGTGGATGACTACACCTCCCACCTGGTACGAGACACCCCCTCCTTGGTCCACTACGCAGTCAGCAGCACCAGCACCACCACCACCACCACCATCAGCACCAGCCGATGCTCCCGGATGGTATGATCACCCCCCTGGGTGGTATGAGAGGATGCCGGATTGGGCTACCGGACTTTCAGAGAGAGTCGGAGCACTAGAGATCCGGGCGGATGATAGAGACAGACGTTTCGACGACCTTGACCACATGATGAGGGACGTCTACCGCCAGCAGTTTGGGCGGTACTATGATCCGAGTTTCTCTCCATTCCCACCTCCACCGGCACCGCAGTGATAGATGACCGGACAGCTCGTTTCTAGACATCCCAACCACCATTTGTGAGTTTTCTTTTTCTTTTGCTTTCTTTTGTTCTTCCTTGTGAACATTAGGGACAATGTTCGCCCTAAGTATGGGGTGGGATGTACTAAATGTTTGTAATAACTCTACTCTATATGTTGCTTCCATTACGAGACTATCATTGCATGTTCATTATATGTTACATGTTTCATTCTTGCATTGCATGAAAAGTGACTTGAAAAACCCATAAAAATTGAAAAATTTTGAAAATTCTGTGCTTCTAATTAATTGAGATGATTTCCATGATAATCACTACTTGTGAATCGAGTTTGATGACAATTGCATGCTTAAAAGGATTGTGAATCAAAAAGGATTTGAATGAATGAATTTTACCTCTTTTGCAAGTTGTATAATGTGAGAATGTTACCTAAATCATATAAGAAATTGAAGTTGAAATCACATTATAAGCTCCTATACTTCTTGTTGAAATGATTAAGGCAATTCGATATTCTCTTTCTTCTTTCTTTGATCATCTAACTCCTCATTGAAATATTAGCCTCCCTTACCTATCCGGGAATTTGGAAAGTGAATGAGAAAAAGGCATGTTTGATGTGGGAGGGCCATGAGAGCAAATATTTGCAATCAATTGAATAGAAAGAAACTATAGGTTTGGGGAAGTCAATCATGACGATGAGTAACTCGGCACCATTCACATAGCCGGGTGTTTGTGTCTTGCCAAAGTCGAATTGAGCGATATTCCTAGCGGATTATGGTATGTGCGCTAAGGGTTTGAGGCATCTCGCAAAAATGAGAAACGCCAATCTCCTAGGCTTCGGTTTTTGTGCACCTCTATCCATAACTCCAAAAGTAAAGTCGGAAAATAAAAAGGAAAGAGTGAAGCTCTAAGTGAAGTGTTGCGGAAACCGCAAAAGAAGAAGAAGGTAGTTGTCCACTTTCCCGGATTTATGCACCACTTTCCCTTAAAGTTTTCCCTACCCTTCCATGCTCTAGACCTTTTCTTTGAAAGTCCTTATGATCAAAAGAATGTTATATGGCTTGGTGATCTAAATTGAAATTCTTATGATTGATTTTGATAATGTTTGAAGGTTATAATGCTTGTTTGGAAGCTAAATTGATTCATGATTTTTCTTTGCCTCTTACTCTCTAATTAAGTGTGTGAAAGTTTGAAAACGATTGAAGCAAAGGTTGAGAATGATCTATTCTTTAGAAGTCACATTCATCCAAAAGAAGGTACACATATTTCATCCTAACTCTTGTTTTAAAGCTTTTTGAAAGACCTTGCTTAGGGACAAGCAAGTGTTAAGTATGGGGTTATTTGTTAGCATGAAATATTGTGATATTTTAGGCACGTTTTCTAGTCGTAATTGATTCATATTGATAGTCTTTGATTGAGCTTTATGCATATATGAGCTAGTATTGCCTATATTGTCGATATAGATGTCTACACGAGTTCTATGTTGATTATAGGTGATTTGGAGCTATTTCCGAACGGAATCGAGCAAAGGAGAGTTGAGTCGATATGTCTCTAGATCAAGGACACCTTTTGGAAGCAATTTGGAGTATTAGATTGAGGAATGCACGAATGAAGGCAAGAATCACGGTTTTACCCTAAATTACGGCCGTGGATTGTGAAGCAGAATTCGATGTTCATTCCAGGGGATATTACGGCCGTGGAAGATATCCGTGTTTATTTCCACGCCTCAAAATTACGGTCGTGAAAACTTCCACGACCGTGATCTTGGCGAATCCTTTCGCCACGTTTCGAAGCCATGATCTCTTGAAGATTGGGCCGGGCCGACATTTGGCCCTGCATTATAAAAAGGACGGATGAAGCAAGATTCCGCCACCTCGCCTCGCCACCTCGCCTAACCTCGTGAACGTCGCTTACGACCTTTCAACCCTAAGTTTAGCGGTAAAAACGCAAGCTTAGCAACACACAAAAACCTTCATTCTGGGGGGTGATTTGAGAGATCTCATTGAAGTTCCAAAGTTCGTTTTGGAGAGTCACCGTTTGTGATCTTCGTGTGGAAGATCGAAGTTCTTGGAGGATTTTGCAAGAAGATTCCTCTTCTTGCTTAGGTTTGATTTAGGATCGGATTGACATCCCGTTTCTTTTCTTTCCTAAGATTTTGATTGCTCATTCCGTTTTGAATCTGTTGACAAACACTTGCTCTTGATTGTGATTCTGAGATTCAATTGAAGATTATTGATAGTTCTTGAAAGTTCCCATCTTTTACCTTTTAAATCTTGAATTAATATCAATATGACTGTTATTGGCTAAAAACCCTTAACAATTCTAAGGTGAAGGGTTGATAGTTGTGGCTTAGATGATGATAGATCGATCGCAAACAGATTAGGCCCTGAGAGTTAGAGAATTGTCGCCGAAAACCCTAAATCACGGCCTGTTCTTGAGTTCCACGGCCGTGATTCTTAAGAACTAACCGTAATTTCCCTAAAGTTTACGAGCCTGCTTTTACCTTGATCCAAAGTTAAAGATTTGCTTTAGCTTAGTTTAGACTTGTCTTTTCTAGGTGGTAGTGAAGCCTCAACAACCTCTACCTCGATTGTGAGCCTCAACAACCTCAATCGGATAGGTTAGTCTTGATCTTTAGATTATAGGTTTGGGTATTTGATGCTAATCCTTGTCTTTAGAATCTTTCTATATTGAGCCTCATCAACCTGTATAGGAGGAGTCTTTTAGGTGAGTTACATAAGGTTTTTGGAACCTCAACCGTACGATTACCTTACATTAGTATACCTTTGCATATCTCAACTCTGTCTTTATATCATTAGTATATCTTGAATCGATTGCCACAGCTGGATACCTGGATCTTTAGGATTGTTGTTTTCCCAATATCTGCAAAACTCTCATATTCACCGCTTGATAACCTGCAATCGAGTTCGTTCCACCCAAATCCCTGTGTTCGATACTCTGGAATTCTTGCTTAACTATATCGATCCGTACACTGCGGGTTCGCTTGCTTGATTTCAGTTTTATAAATTTAAAGCTTATTTGCATACACCTCTAGGGGCGAACAAGTTTTTGGCGCCGTTGCCGGGGATTTGGCTTCGATCGAACCCGGGTGCCGGTTGTCAAGCTTGGGAGCTTGCTCTCGTTATTTGATCTTTCTTTGAGTGCATGCGCAGGTCTAGGAATACAGAAGATCTCTTACCTCTTGACCAAGAGCTAGAGAAAACCTTGAGGCAAAAGCGCAAGGAAAGGAAGATGGCTGAAGAAAACGAGCACGATCTTCAAAATAAGTTGGCGGAGAAAGAAGCTCAGCTCCGATGGAATGAGACTCTCCTCCAGGATGAGATGGATCGCCATCAAACTCAAGTTAATGGTCTACAAGACATGATCGTTCAAATGAAGATAAAGATGAGCGATCTTGAGGACAAGGTGGGCAAGAAGTCCTCGAGAAGGAGGACAAGGTCTAGAAGAAGAAACCACTCACCCACCGATGATAGTGATTCTTCCATGCCTCCTTTAGAAGAGATTGATCCCACGATCAATATAAATCCTTTCAATCAACAAGGAGCTACTAACCGTCGCATTCCACCTAGAAATGCGAGGGTCGAACGTGTGGATAATGAGCCAAGAACTCTTGGCCAGCGGATGGATCCAACACAACAACCACGCCGTTTAGGTGTGAACTTTGATGCTGAAGATGTACAAGGGTTTAGCTTCAACCCTCAAGTTATCACTCTTGTTCGCCAAAGCCAGTTTGGCGGTACAAGCACCGAATCTCCACACCAACACTTGCAAAACTTTGAGTGTATGATGGAGACGATGAGGCCAAAGAGCGCCACTACCAACAGCTATAAGCTCAAACCTTTCTTTTTCTCTTTGAAAGGGAAAGCGCTATCTTGGTACCAAGCTCTTCCTAGTGGAAAGCTAGAGACGTGGGAAGACCTCTCCGCAGAGTTTCTCACCAAGTTCTTTCCGCCCTCCAAAACGGCGGAACTTAGAGGTAAGATTAATGCTTTTTCTATGAGACCTAACGAAAGTTTGTTTCAATCTTGGGAAAGGTTTCAGGATTTGCTCTTGGATTGCCCTCATCATGGCATATCCAAACTTGCCTTGCTGGAAATTTACTACAAGGGGCTGGATGCGGGAACGCAATTCAACCTTCAATCCCTCTCATGTGGAACGTTCATGGACATGAGAGAAGATGACGCTTGGGACTTCATTGAGAAGCAAGCAAGAGTCATAGAGAAGTATTCCCACCGGAAAGTGGAGGGAAATCGTGTGGAGCAAGGAGCAAAGCTCACACATGAAGCTCAAAATCAGATTTTCTCCCTCAACAATGAGATCAAAGAGTTGAAGGAGACTATCAAGACCAACTTCCCAAAGCAACAAGAGAAGGATGTTGGCTATTTGGGCAACAACAACGGCGGTGATAACACCAACCGCAACAACAATAACCGGAACAATAACCGGAACAACAATTGGAATGGGAACAACAACAACCGGAACAACAACAATTGGAACAACAATCGGGGTTCGAACAACAACAATTGGCGCTCCAATCAACAAAATTCCGGTAACTCCTATCCTTCCAATTCCAATTCACTAACTCCACCCTCCTCTTCCTCTACTCCTTTGAAAAGCCAGGGGCAATCATCAAATGGAGGAAACAATACGGGAAAGGAGAAGCCGGATCCCATACTGGAAACGATCTTGGGAAAGCTTCAAGGGTTGGAGAACCGCATCATCAAGGTTGATGATCAAATTTCTAAGGTTGACAAAGCTCAAAAGGTTTTGGAAAATCAAATGTTCAACCATGCGGAGGAAGTTCCTAGAAATCAAGGGAAACTTCCAGGAAAGACGGAGGACAACCCTAAGGGAAGGGTAATGGCGATTACAACTAGGAGCGGAGTAACTACCACCGATCCGCAGCCTACGTTTGTTGAGGTCCCCGTAGAAAAGAGCAAAGAAAAGGGGAAGGAGAAGGAAGACGTCTATGTTCCTCCTCCAGCTTTCAAACCTCCCCTACCGTTCCCTCAATCTAGAGCGCGGGCGCGCCTAGACAAGCAATTCGGTAAGTTCATAGAACTCATGAGCAAACTACATATTAATATACCTTTCATTGATGCCATTGTAGGTATGCCGGCCTATGGCAAGTTCTTGAAGGAGCTCCTCTCTAACAAGAGGAAGCTAGAAGATTTTGGAGAAGTCAAGATGAGTTCGGATTCTTCGGACCTCATCAAGACTATGAAGGAGAAAATGCCCCCAAAGCTGAAAGATCCGGGGTCATTTTGCATTCCCATTGGAGTGGGAGAGGTCACATATGACGCTTTATGTGACTTGGGAGCAAGTGTGAGCATCATACCACTTGCATTATGTAGGAAGATCGGTTTAGGCGACCCTAAACCAGTGAAGATGACGTTATACATGGCGGATCGATCCATTACTCGTCCCGTCGGCATTGTAGAAGACGTCCCGGTCAAGCTAGGCAAGTTCTTTGTCCCCATTGATTTTGTCGTGCTTGACATTCCTGCGGATAGTCCGGTCCCGATCATACTCGGAAGACCGTTTCTTGCAACTTCCGGCTGCATGGTCGATTGCAAGAATGGGAGACTCGCCTTTGACGTTGGGGAAGAGAAAGTAGAGTTCGTTCTTTCCACTCTAGTGAAGGAGCCAATCTTTGATGAGGATATTTACAATGTCCAAGACGAAGAAGGTTTAACTAGGGAGGAGGTAAGTGCGATTCTCTTTAACGATCCTTTGCAAAAGGTTATTACTATGAGTCTAACCGATGTAGGAGGAGAAGAAGGGTGCAAAGAGGAAATTGAAGCCTTAGAGGCACAAGAAGAGATGCATGAAGTGGAGTTTGAGAAACTCCACGATGAGGCAGAAAATACTCAAATCCACGGTCATACTCTGTATTCCACGGCCGTGGATTCCATGACCAAATTCGACCTCCATTCCAGAGGATATTACGGCCGTGGAAAACCAGAGGAAACCGTGATTTTGACCGTGGAAAAGGACGATCGACACACTTCTTCAACTTCCTCAAATCCTTCTCCAAACCATTCAACATCCTTAGAAGCTTCTAAGGAAACATCGGAAGCTCCGAAAGCAATGGAACTCAAACCACTTCCTACTCATCTAAGGTACGCTTTTCTTGGATCTAATTCTACCTTCCCGGTTATCGTTAGTTCCGAATTAAGCATAGATGAACATGAACAGCTCATGATTGTCCTTAGGAAACATAGAAAAGCCATAGGCTATACTATTGAGGACTTAGTAGGAATTAAACCCTCCCTATGCATGCACAAAATACTAATGGAGGAGGACTTTAGAACTTCAAGACAACCTCAACGGCGGTTGAATCCGACCATGAAGGAGGTTGTCAAGAAGGAAATTCTTAAACTTCTTGATGCAGGTATCATCTATCCTATCTCCGATAGCAAGTGGGTGAGCCCGGTTCAAGTAGTTCCAAAGAAGGGAGGAATGACGGTCATCACCAATAAGAACAACGAACTCATTCCTACCCGAACCGTGACTGGATGGCGAATGTGCATAGACTACCGCAAGCTCAACAATGCAACGCGGAAGGATCACTTTCCATTGCCATTCATCGATCAAATGCTTGAAAGGTTAGCACAACATTCATACTTTTGCTACCTTGACGGTTATAGTGGCTTCTTTCAGATCCCGATACATCCGGATGATCAAGAGAAGACCACATTCACGTGCCCTTGGGGTACGTTCGCCTATAGGAGAATGCCATTCGGGCTTTGCAACGCCCCAGCCACCTTTCAACGGTGCATGATGGCCATCTTCTCCGAATATGTAGAGGAAATCATGGAAGTCTTCATGGACGACTTCTCCGTTTACGGTTCCTCTTTTAACGATTGTCTTTCTAACCTTTCTCTTGTTTTGCAAAGATGTGAAGACACTAACCTAGTTCTTAATTGGGAGAAATGTCAATTCATGGTTAAGGAAGGAATCGTCTTAGGTCACTTAGTCTCTAGTAGAGGGATAGAGGTAGACAAAGCTAAGATAGAGACCATAGAGAAACTTCCTCCCCCAATTTCGGTGAAGGGAATAAGAAGTTTCCTAGGACATGCTGGATTTTATAGACGTTTCATTCAAGACTTTTCTAAGATATCAAAACCTCTCACTAATCTATTGATGAAGGATGCGGTTTTTGAGTTTTCACAGGAATGTCTAGATGCGTTCAACACTATTCGGCAAGCTCTAATTTCAGCACCCATTATCCAACCTCCGGATTGGACTCTCCCCTTCGAGATTATGTGTGATGCTAGTGACGTAGGCATTGGAGCTGTTCTTGGGCAACGAAAGGAAGGACGAACCCACGCCATATACTACGCTAGCAAGACGCTAGACGAAGCCCAGCTCAACTACGCTACTACGGAAAAAGAGTTTCTAGCCATTGTCTATGCTATTGACAAGTTTCGCTCTTATCTTGTAGGTGCAAAGGTGATTGTCTACACGGATCATGCTGCGATCCGATACCTCCTTGCAAAGAAAGATGCGAAGCCAAGGCTGATTAGATGGATTCTTCTCCTACAAGAATTCGATCTTGAGATCCGCGACAAGAAAGGCTCGGAAAATTCTGTTGCGGATCATTTGAGTCGTCTAACACATCTAGAGGACGATCATTTACCTATTGATGACTCCTTTCCGGACGAACACCTACACATCATAGAGGAGTGCATCAAGGTAATCTCCAAAGGTAACGAACCATGGTTTGCTGATTTTGTTAACTATTTGGTTTGCCAGGAGATACCACCCGGACTATCATACGCACAAAGGAAGAAGTTCTTCAAGGACGTCCGGGAATACCATTGGAACGAGCCTCTCCTCTTTAAGAGAGGTCCGGATGGCATCATCCGGCGATGCGTGCCGGAAGATGAGATGCAAAGTGTCATCCGTCATTGTCATTCACTACCTTGTGGAGGACACGCTAGTTCGAAAAAAACTAGCGCAAAGGTATTGCAATCTGGATTTTATTGGCCTACTTTATTTAAAGATGTGCAATCCTTTGTTTCTTGTTGCGATGCTTGTCAAAGAACAGGCAATATCTCTAGGAGGAACGAGATGCCCCTCAACAACATCCAAGAGGTGGAGATTTTCGACGTTTGGGGAGTCGACTTCATGGGACCATTCCCTTCTTCTTGTGGAAACCAATACATACTATTGGCGGTAGATTATGTCTCTAGATGGGTCGAAGCGATTGCCTCTCCCACAAATGATGCCATGGTGGTGGTCAAGTTCTTCAACAAGACCATTTTTCCGCGATTCGGGACACCAAGGACGATCATTAGTGATGGAGGTTCTCACTTCATAGCCCGTCGCTTTGAAGCTCTTTTAGCCAAGTATGGGGTTACTCACAAGATCGCTACCCCTTACCATCCACAAACGAGTGGACAAGTCGAGATCTCAAATAGAGAGATCAAGGGAATTCTAGAGAAGACGGTTTCGAGGACTAGGAAGGATTGGTCCTTGAAACTAGATGATGCATTGTGGGCATACCGGACTGCATACAAGACTCCCATAGGAACCACACCATACAACCTCGTGTATGGGAAGTCTTGTCATTTGCCGGTAGAACTAGAGCACAAAGCGTTTTGGGCTATCAAATGGCTGAATTTCGGCATGAAGGAAGCGGGAGAGAAGCGTCTCCTAGACATCAACGAGCTGGATGAACTCCGTTTGAACGCCTATGAAAACGCTAAGATCTACAAGGAAAGAGCAAAGCGTTGGCATGATAAGCATATCATCCCAAAGGATTTCCAAGAAGGAGATCAAGTTCTCCTCTTCAATTCGAGACTTCGCCTCTTTCCAGGTAAGTTAAAATCTCGTTGGACTGGACCTTTTCTAATTAAGCGTATTTTCCCCCATGGTGCAGTTGAAGTATGGGGTGAAGCTAGCGGAAGTTTTAAGGTGAACGGTCAACGACTCAAAAAGTACTCACCGGAACTCCAAGCTGAGGAGTTTGCACCTACCGCACTCAAATAAGTGCGAGAATGG
This sequence comes from Fagopyrum homotropicum, assembly GCA_033239125.1. Lineage (NCBI taxonomy): Eukaryota > Viridiplantae > Streptophyta > Magnoliopsida > Caryophyllales > Polygonaceae > Fagopyrum > Fagopyrum homotropicum. The sequence continues at coordinate 57,607,559 of BSWB01000008.1, read as the reverse complement.
TCTAGCTACGGACCTTAAACAAAGCGCTTCTTGGGAGGCAACCCAAGGTATTGCATTTTCGTTTTTGCTTTCGATTCATAGTTTAGCTTAGAATAGAAATTTTTGCTTTATTTTTGCCTCGATTTCTCCCGGTATGTTCGTGTTTTTGGTTGTAGGATCGATGGAAAAGAAGAAAAGGGGGATAATGTCGAAGAGAAGTGACGAAATTTGGACTTTGAAGCTTTACAGAGAGTTCCACGGTCTAAATTACGGTCGTCATTGCTACAGTGGCCGTAATTCTCAAAGGCCTGTGAAAAACCACAAAAATTACGGGTCCGTACATTTCCACGGCCGTGGAACACCCCGACAGACCGTGATTTTTGAAATTTTGCCTGCAAGTATAAAAGCCACACTTCACCACAAAAACACCACAAAACCCCCAATTTCCACGCCCTAAATACCGAAAACCCGCAGATTCTCCCAAATCTTCGTTCTTTAATCGTTTTTAACGATTCTTCTTCCTAAACTGAAGCAAATCCAACCAAGAACAGGATCCAAGCAACAAATCGAGTGGAAAACGATCAACAAACCCGCATTTCGGATTTTTCAATCCGAAAAATAGGTTTTTGCTCTCTTCTTGATTCTAGTCGTTTTTGTTCGTTTTTGTTAGAGATTTTTAGGAAGAACTGATTGAAATCGGAAGAAATTAGATTAGGACTGCTTGTTGTGGAGTTTGATTGCTGAATTGCTGAGAATTGAGAATTTCTGTGTCGAATCACGGTCTACCCAGATTCCACGGCCGTGGTTTACGAAGAACAGACCGTAATTTTCAACAGAATGGACTTTGTGAGGAGAGTTTCGGGAAGGATTAAGGAAAAGAGAGGGGAACAGAATAAGAAGAGAAAGGGCAACCCTTCCACATCTAGGGCACCACCACCCTCATCCCCCTCACCACCATCCTCACCTTCACCTCCATCTTCACCCCCTCCTCCTAGCATCCCGATCATACACGAGAACCACATAGCTGCGTTTGAGAGAATAGAGAAGAGGACAGTGATAGGTCCTAGATATCTGTTGTTGGAGGATCTACATCCTCTCAACATAGTAGATGACCTTACATGGCTCTTGGATAGAGCCGGTTTGCTTGTCTTTACGAACATTCGTGAGGACGCTTATGAGGAGATCACCCGAGAGGTTGTGACGTCTTTTGAGCACAGCCATGTTGATAGGACTGTCTCCTTCCGTCTCATGAATAGAGACTACCACCTTAGCATTGTTGAGTTCGGGACCATCTTTGGGTTCCATGAGACCTACAACGGTCGCCTCCCTAGGAACGTTTCCGCTAAGGATTTTTGGGAGGATGTGGCGATGATCTATGCCGACGAGGACCGTTGGCATCCAGCTGATACCAAGGCCAAATTGATGTACCATTTGGCCTTGAAGATAGCTCACCGTGTTCTCTCGGAGTATCTCTTTCCTAGGACGGAGACGCCCCAAAAGATTAAGACGGATGAGCTATTCCTCCTCTACGCTATGCTTCATGGATGCCGCGCCGATTGTGCTACCCTTTTGGCGGCGACGATGAGTAAGCTAAAGAACAAATCGAGAGGGAACATTGGATATGGTGGGATAGTGACCCACATAGCTCGGACGTTTGGTGTTGACTTCTCAGCCTGCACCCGCATACCCGCCGTACCTCTAGGATTACACGCGTTCATGGTTAGGGGACTCATCTTCCCCACACATAGAGGTCCGCCTTATGCGGGCATGCCTTGGGAGAGTAGGACGGGCAGGGGTATTGAGTGGCTGCCGGAGTATTCCATTGTGGCGGGACGCCACAATTGGAAGGAGACGTTCGCTGCGATGCACGCGAACAGGCTTGTAGCTCCCCCTTACGTCCCACCACCGGCTGATGATGAGGAGGATATGGGAGAGCAGTATGAGAGTGGTAGAGGAGCAGAGCAGGAGTTCGGCACGTTTCCGGATCAGCCGGATGCGGCCCAGGATGTACCTAGACGCTCTCCGCGTCCGGCTAGAGCCTCAGGCTCGTCATCTCGCCGCGCTAGCGTGAGCGAGAGGCCCACGTGGATGACTACACCTCCCACCTGGTACGAGACACCCCCTCCTTGGTCCACTACGCAGTCAGCAGCACCAGCACCACCACCACCACCACCATCAGCACCAGCCGATGCTCCCGGATGGTATGATCACCCCCCTGGGTGGTATGAGAGGATGCCGGATTGGGCTACCGGACTTTCAGAGAGAGTCGGAGCACTAGAGATCCGGGCGGATGATAGAGACAGACGTTTCGACGACCTTGACCACATGATGAGGGACGTCTACCGCCAGCAGTTTGGGCGGTACTATGATCCGAGTTTCTCTCCATTCCCACCTCCACCGGCACCGCAGTGATAGATGACCGGACAGCTCGTTTCTAGACATCCCAACCACCATTTGTGAGTTTTCTTTTTCTTTTGCTTTCTTTTGTTCTTCCTTGTGAACATTAGGGACAATGTTCGCCCTAAGTATGGGGTGGGATGTACTAAATGTTTGTAATAACTCTACTCTATATGTTGCTTCCATTACGAGACTATCATTGCATGTTCATTATATGTTACATGTTTCATTCTTGCATTGCATGAAAAGTGACTTGAAAAACCCATAAAAATTGAAAAATTTTGAAAATTCTGTGCTTCTAATGAATTGAGATGATTTCCATGATAATCACTACTTGTGAATCGAGTTTGATGACAATTGCATGCTTAAAAGGATTGTGAATCAAAAAGGATTTGAATGAATGAATTTTACCTCTTTTGCAAGTTGTATAATGTGAGAATGTTACCTAAATCATATAAGAAATTGAAGTTGAAATCACATTATAAGCTCCTATACTTCTTGTTGAAATGATTAAGGCAATTCGATATTCTCTTTCTTCTTTCTTTGATCATCTAACTCCTCATTGAAATATTAGCCTCCCTTACCTATCCGGGAATTTGGAAAGTGAATGAGAAAAAGGCATGTTTGATGTGGGAGGGCCATGAGAGCAAATATTTGCAATCAATTGAATAGAAAGAAACTATAGGTTTGGGGAAGTCAATCATGACGATGAGTAACTCGGCACCATTCACATAGCCGGGTGTTTGTGTCTTGCCAAAGTCGAATTGAGCGATATTCCTAGCGGATTATGGTATGTGCGCTAAGGGTTTGAGGCATCTCGCAAAAATGAGAAACGCCAATCTCCTAGGCTTCGGTTTTTGTGCACCTCTATCCATAACTCCAAAAGTAAAGTCGGAAAATAAAAAGGAAAGAGTGAAGCTCTAAGTGAAGTGTTGCGGAAACCGCAAAAGAAGAAGAAGGTAGTTGTCCACTTTCCCGGATTTATGCACCACTTTCCCTTAAAGTTTTCCCTACCCTTCCATGCTCTAGACCTTTTCTTTGAAAGTCCTTATGATCAAAAGAATGTTATATGGCTTGGTGATCTAAATTGAAATTCTTATGATTGATTTTGATAATGTTTGAAGGTTATAATGCTTGTTTGGAAGCTAAATTGATTCATGATTTTTCTTTGCCTCTTACTCTCTAATTAAGTGTGTGAAAGTTTGAAAACGATTGAAGCAAAGGTTGAGAATGATCTATTCTTTAGAAGTCACATTCATCCAAAAGAAGGTACACATATTTCATCCTAACTCTTGTTTTAAAGCTTTTTGAAAGACCTTGCTTAGGGACAAGCAAGTGTTAAGTATGGGGTTATTTGTTAGCATGAAATATTGTGATATTTTAGGCACGTTTTCTAGTCGTAATTGATTCATATTGATAGTCTTTGATTGAGCTTTATGCATATATGAGCTAGTATTGCCTATATTGTCGATATAGATGTCTACACGAGTTCTATGTTGATTATAGGTGATTTGGAGCTATTTCCGAACGGAATCGAGCAAAGGAGAGTTGAGTCGATATGTCTCTAGATCAAGGACACCTTTTGGAAGCAATTTGGAGTATTAGATTGAGGAATGCACGAATGAAGGCAAGAATCACGGTTTTACCCTAAATTACGGCCGTGGATTGTGAAGCAGAATTCGATGTTCATTCCAGGGGATATTACGGCCGTGGAAGATATCCGTGTTTATTTCCACGCCTCAAAATTACGGTCGTGAAAACTTCCACGACCGTGATCTTGGCGAATCCTTTCGCCACGTTTCGAAGCCATGATCTCTTGAAGATTGGGCCGGGCCGACATTTGGCCCTGCATTATAAAAAGGACGGATGAAGCAAGATTCCGCCACCTCGCCTCGCCACCTCGCCTAACCTCGTGAACGTCGCTTACGACCTTTCAACCCTAAGTTTAGCGGTAAAAACGCAAGCTTAGCAACACACAAAAACCTTCATTCTGGGGGGTGATTTGAGAGATCTCATTGAAGTTCCAAAGTTCGTTTTGGAGAGTCACCGTTTGTGATCTTCGTGTGGAAGATCGAAGTTCTTGGAGGATTTTGCAAGAAGATTCCTCTTCTTGCTTAGGTTTGATTTAGGATCGGATTGACATCCCGTTTCTTTTCTTTCCTAAGATTTTGATTGCTCATTCCGTTTTGAATCTGTTGACAAACACTTGCTCTTGATTGTGATTCTGAGATTCAATTGAAGATTATTGATAGTTCTTGAAAGTTCCCATCTTTTACCTTTTAAATCTTGAATTAATATCAATATGACTGTTATTGGCTAAAAACCCTTAACAATTCTAAGGTGAAGGGTTGATAGTTGTGGCTTAGATGATGATAGATCGATCGCAAACAGATTAGGCCCTGAGAGTTAGAGAATTGTCGCCGAAAACCCTAAATCACGGCCTGTTCTTGAGTTCCACGGCCGTGATTCTTAAGAACTAACCGTAATTTCCCTAAAGTTTACGAGCCTGCTTTTACCTTGATCCAAAGTTAAAGATTTGCTTTAGCTTAGTTTAGACTTGTCTTTTCTAGGTGGTAGTGAAGCCTCAACAACCTCTACCTCGATTGTGAGCCTCAACAACCTCAATCGGATAGGTTAGTCTTGATCTTTAGATTATAGGTTTGGGTATTTGATGCTAATCCTTGTCTTTAGAATCTTTCTATATTGAGCCTCATCAACCTGTATAGGAGGAGTCTTTTAGGTGAGTTACATAAGGTTTTTGGAACCTCAACCGTACGATTACCTTACATTAGTATACCTTTGCATATCTCAACTCTGTCTTTATATCATTAGTATATCTTGAATCGATTGCCACAGCTGGATACCTGGATCTTTAGGATTGTTGTTTTCCCAATATCTGCAAAACTCTCATATTCACCGCTTGATAACCTGCAATCGAGTTCGTTCCACCCAAATCCCTGTGTTCGATACTCTGGAATTCTTGCTTAACTATATCGATCCGTACACTGCGGGTTCGCTTGCTTGATTTCAGTTTTATAAATTTAAAGCTTATTTGCATACACCTCTAGGGGCGAACAGGAGCTCCAATTAATAAAAATGCAGTTGAGAGAAACAATCAGGACATCGGATATGTCCTAGATATGAAAAAACATGGAAAGGCAAAACGGCCAAAAGAATCGCTATTTCGTTTCTTAACGGATAAGAAAGACGGCTTAGGAATACACATTTTCTGAGGCAATTGTGGAATAATTATCCCTACAATATTAAGGATTTATTGTTCCAATTTCGAGAAGTTTGGAGAAGGGGGTTCAACCCGCAATTGGATCGGATAAAGGATAATTATCGACTTCGCTAAAGGATAATTATCAACTTCACTATAAATAGTGGAAAATCGTTAATTAATTCATTTCCTTTCACGTTTCCTCGTAAAAGCTCTGATTTCTCTCAAATTTCAAACTCAGATCTACTCTCCGTTTCTAATCCGATTTCAATTCCGTTTGAGTTTCTGCATTCCTCTCTTCATTCTCTTCATATCGGTACCAAGTTTTTGCATTTCCGAGCAGATAAAAACCTGGTCGAGCATATATGTCACCAGGACAGTTCCATCGCTCAGATTCCGGTGAATTTGATGTTGTACATGCGTAGCCTGCGTCGTTTTGATTCCGAATCTTCTTTCAGATCGTCAATCGGGTTAGTAACGAATAAGTTATGAAGTTATTCGTTTTCCGTACTGCGATTTAGCCTAAATTGACCTTAAGCTTTTCAAAATGGATAATTAGAAATTCCATTATGATCATTAAATTATTCTGGTGTTTATGGGTTGTTTGCTTGATGAAATCTGATGACAGGTGTGTTTAGAAATGGCCTCGGGGCAAATCGTTATTCTGGTGAAATTTAATTAGATAATTAAAGGTAATTAATTAAATTAGGATTAAATTTGAGATTGAGGAATATTGATTAGATGCATGCTAGGTGTCAGAATGAGTTGAGGATCATGATGATGTTATGGATATCAGTTATGGCTTTAAGGTTTAGTATGTGTACGAGTATGATGAGATATAATGTTGAGGATATGCCTTAGGCATTTATGAATGTGTTGATTAACTGAGGTTTAGATTTGAGATATAGGTTGGTTGTGGTTAGTGAGACGAGTCTCCTAACCTTTGCAGTATGTGATTGTGTGTGCCTTGTTATTACTGGCGTTGATTACTTCCCAAGGGGAAGCTGTGACGTGGTACAGGTTACGAGTATATCAGGTAAGTCCATAGGACTTACTTAGCGTGCAGTTGTGGTTTGTATGATTGTGATGGTTGTGTGTGTTCATATGATTGTGCATTTATAACCTAAACCGGACTAGGATGACCATTTATTTCATTTATTTGGGCCAAGTGTATTATAACGGGCGGTAACCACCGGTCTCCGCCTGTTGCTTAGGGTGAGGTGTCTTGAAGCCAGTAACACAGGGGGGACGAGTGACGATCACCCCCAATGCAAACCCCTGTGTTAACCGGAAAAGGGACGAGGTTCTTTAGGTTCCTCGTGTTACAAAAGAAGTTGAATTAGTAATGGAATAACGTAATGAAACATAATAAATGAATGTGTCTAGCATTGCATGTATGATATGTTGATGTGTGGTTGTGCTATTACCTTCATGCTTTTCATTGCTGTAGCTAACGGTTTCATACCGTGTTGTAGATGATATTTAGGTTAGGAAGACTGCAGGGTGAGACAGATGCTGTGGCCAGCCGAGGACTTCTATACATTAGGATGCGCGGGATGTGGGATCTTTTGTAACAAATGTTGTGGTTTGATGTTTTATACCCGGCTCTGAGTTTGTAAACTCTTTTGATGTATCATATACAACTTTTATGTATTTGGTTTTAATCTACATGTGCCTTGTTGTAAGATCTAGTGAACTTGTTGTCAGGCTAGGGTCAGGATCCAATGAGAGATCCTAGCCCCATGTGACACTCCAAGTCCCGTGGATTTGGGGTGTTACAATTTTACCCCTGGTCCCGAAACTCTAGAAAATTCTACACCAAAGTTACAAACTATACATTGAAATTCAAAACCACCCTCTAACTCTCAAAACGAAGCTCGCTAAAGATTTTTAAGAGTTACCTACATTCTTGATTTTCATAAAAGTTGCTAAGGTCCGACATAAGCCTAAGATACGAGGCTCGAATAAAAATATTAAAATTCCACAAAAATATTCTAGGTCTTATATGATATGCTATCTAATCATAGAAACAAAGATCTCCCAAAAATACTCAACCACAACTCCTACACAAATCTCCAAAACTAATTGTTGGATCATCCTCAAAACTTTACAAGATAAACTACAGTATATCAACTCTAATCTATCAAAATTTCATGTTCAAGGTCCCAACTTCGAAAAATCATAACTCCTAGACCTCTTGATGAAATCCTCTCAAATTTTGATATATTATACCATGTAATACTACCTATGACATATCCGAAATCCAAATCCAACAGAGATAAAAAAAACCTATTCAAAACTATCTCACAAAGCTGCATCACACGTAGTTTTTCTCAACACTGAGCACACTTCTAAAAAATGCAGGAGGAGTCAACTTTGGGACACCATAACTGTCAAACTATAACTCCGATTCTTCTCAAATTTTAGTATGTTTTACACTGCAATACTGACTATAGCATATCCAAAAAAAGCAGTAAATGAAAAGTCTAGCTTACCCAAAACTGAACCTAAAGATGACTACTCGTCACTTCATGAAAACTCGGAAAACAACAGTAATCCGTACTACTTATCAATGGATGTTCCGGTAGGCTTAGGGGACGTCAAAGAGCACTCGTTAGGCATGTAATACCTGGATGGAAGTGCAAAGGAGAAAGGGGTATAAGCTTACCCAATTCCGATACTCGAAGGTATGATGGACGAAGGCCCGAAGATTGCTACTACTTGTTGTCGATGGGCGCATCCGCTGCAATGTCTACCGGGACGGATCAAGCTGTTGCACCTTGACACATCAGATAAGGGGAAAGTAGTTGAAGGGAGTTGTTCATATCGAAGGGGAGATCGCGACAAGAGGGTGTTATAGATCGAAGCCGGACAGAAGTGTCCCGGAGTCTAGATGCATATCGTCACGCCTGGACTGGAAGCAATGGAGGTGTCAACCTATTATGCACCACTATTGTGCTTTTTGAAGGAGGATGTTGTCGTTGCGTCAGTTTTGCGAGAAGAGGCGTCTCTTGTTGTGTGCAGAGGGTTCCGAGTGGTTTAGGTTAGACGGTAATAACGGAGGGAGGTAACGAGATTCTGGGGAGAGAGGGAAGGAGAGAGACAAATCTAGCACTGAATCAACGGAAAGATCTTTCAAGATTTGGCTGTTACGTTTTGAAGGAGAGAGAGGGCTCCTTCGTCCACATACACGCATCTTGGACGGTTTTCCATCTCCGATTGGGCTGGCGTGAGGCAATGAATTGCTGGGCCGGATATAAGGCAGGGCAGTGTTGGGTTGGACATGAGGCAAGTTTAGAGACAAGTAGTTCAAGGCCAATCAATACATGAAGAGGTGGGCAGATCCAAGGGAAAAAGAGATGGGTTGAAAGGTCGTCATGGCCTTGTCAAGTCCATGTCAAAAGCATGTAAATACTTTGTTAAAAGCATGTCATGACCTTGTCAAAACACATAGATATAACCTAGGGTTTTGTTGGAATTTTCATCATTTTATGTGAGTTTAGACTTACATAAAATGATAGGATTAGTGATGGTAGATAACATTAGATATCATGTACACTGATCATCGGATCGAAATTCGGTTCGACTCGGAAATAAACAGAAATAAAATTCTGGATATTAAATCAGTACCCCCTTAAAATAAGTTTCATCCCGAAACTTAGACAAAGGAGACCCACTAAAGAAGTTTCTATAAAAAGAAGCCGGGTAACAATTCTAATTTTATTAGATGCAAGAACCACCCAAATATCATAAGTCAAGTACAACATAAAATAACAAAAACTCAAAGCAATACATAGTCATGTACGTCACACAAACCAACCTCCGAGTACTAACTTGTCGATACGGAAGTAGTGGTAACTCCGCAAAGAATTTAGGACAACTACGCCTAATTATCTCCTCTGTCTCCCATGTAGCCTCCTCGGTTCTTTGTCTGGAGCCTTGGATCCTCCGTATCTCTATATCTTTAGACCGTATATGTCTAGTGTTGCGTTCTAGGGCGGCTACTTGGGACTCTGCAAAATAGTGATCTGGCTCCACAATCAGATCCTCATAACCGATGACGTGTCTCGGGTTCGTTGTGTACGCTCTCAATGTATACATGTAGAACACCATGTGACACCCTCCACTATGATTAGGAGTGCCAGTCGATAAATAATTCCTCCATCCGCTTTGAGATATCAACAGTTGCCTTTTCAAACTACCTCCCAACTCTCTTGGTGATTTTACCGAAATAACTTGTAAACTTTACTCTTTTCGTGGAGTTCACTTGTCTTTTGACCTTTCGGGAGATCCCGACTATAAATTCTTAAATAATTATCTGCGACCTATCCCAACACTTTAATAAGTGCCTAAACTTATTTGTAATATAACTCACATGGTCTAGTCTTCTTAATGTGACCAAGTCGGATCGTCCCTTAATTAACAAGGTTTCACCTACTTCTGGTCAAGCTTTTAAACTTATATAACAAAAAATCACACTCCCCATTGAAAATGCATTGAGTCACTTGTCTAGATAATCCTTCTACTAGTCAACTCCCTTGTCATGTCTTCTTGACACGACGGTCCGTGCGGTCTTATTGGATCTCCAAATTCCCTTATGTCTCACAAATATCATTACTGGATACTCGCCCATTATACTCATTGGGGTCTCTTTCCCCCACTATTTTTCCTTCAAGGTAGTAACACGTCTTATTGGCATATAAGTCTTTATTCGACACCGAGCTTCTTACGTAGCTCTCCATTCACCGATGTGCAGTAACGAATCTTCGATGAACTGGGATACTAGAGTGCTGTCTGATCCGTGTGCCTTGTGTTGAACAGGCATTGCGTACATTATAGAACGGGACCAGTTTTATACTGCTTGTAGTTGCCTTGCAGGTTAGGGAGGCGGTCGAGTGATCCAACGGTACTGAGTATACGGGGTTCCGTACATTATAGAACGGGACCAGTTATTTTTTATTGTTACTGTTTCAGACGTCATCTTGTTGTTTGTTTTGAGAACTCGGCTGGGATTATGTTTTACAGTTGTATTTCTGATACTCATCATGAATTAAAACTCTTTCCATTTGGCTTTTATTTGCGCCGTGTTGTAAGGTCCGGTGAAGTTGTCAAGTTAAGGGTCAAAACCAATTGTTAGGTCCTACCCCGTAGCATCCCGAGTCTGTCAGATTTGGGGTGTTACATCCGACCCATCCATCTCTTTCAATAGGAGAATTTGGATGACTTGGGACCCCTCCTCCATGACATCACCTACAACCATATGTTTACTAGATTAAGCAAAATTAGTGACAAAATTTAGCCATGGAAACGAATTATCTTTCTAATGGTCACTAATAGTGATTGAAATTGGAACCACAATGCTATGCATAGCTAATTTAGCAACCTAATCATCAATAGTCACAACATGCGTCGTTGTTAGCGTCCACATAAACTTTGACTATCACACGTTGATAATAGCTAAGGACAAGAGACATGGTTTCTACTAGCAACTAAAGTAACGACCTATGATGTAGCGTTGCTATATTCGCTACAAATAACGTGGTTGATGCTAGAGAAGTCTCTATTGAAATGAAAAACTCCGAAAGCTCACAAGCGCTGTCGCTAATCAAGAACCGAATGAGTGACCATTATATAAACATCAGCAATATAATAACCAATGTTGAGGTGGTCGCTCAATTGGTCTCTATTTTAGAGACGGATCAAAATTAATCACAACGATGGTCCCTGATTTGTAACCGAATTGGAGACTTGTTATGCATCACCACTTAAAAATAACCAATGCAATATTGGTCACTAACTGAAAACTTTTTGTTGCCGTTATGGTCTCCGACTCACAACCATCGTAGCGACCACTTAGATGGCGTCTCCAAAAAGTGACTGATTCGTCACATGGTCGCTATGTCCGTCTCTAGGACAGCCATACACAAATTTTGTTCACGCACTACTAAGGTAGAAGTTGTTGCCGTCGCCGAGAAGGTCACCGTTGTCGTCGCGGAACTGGTCACAAATTTAAAGGATTTGAAGTCAGTAAGTAAGTATAAATTTAAATGTTCTTCTTTGTTTTGTTTTGATATCAAAATTTAACTATAATTAGTAATTTTTATGTTTCGGCTTGAAATTGTAGAATCTCTTGTTTTTCTATTCTCCATGTAAATAGATATATGTACATGTTTATAAATGTGCATGTAGGTGCAATGAACAAATGTGATTGGATTGTTGATATGTACTTGTCAAATGGTGGAGGTCAAAGGCCGGAATTTTGTAAAGGGGTGGATGAGTTTGTAGAGTTTGCAACTTCGCAACCTGATTTCATGGACGATAATAAGATAAAATGTCGATGTACGAAATGTTAGAATTCTAAATTTTGGAGATCGGACGAGGTTAAAGAACATTTGCATTGTTGGGGGTTTACATCTCGTTATTATTGGTGGACGGCACAAGGTGAACACGATGAGTCATTTATACCTTTTACAAACAATGAGGAAATATCAAGGAGTGATCCGAGGGACTTGTTTAGTCATTTGAATGTAGAATAAAGAATGATATTGACATTGCAGGTCCTAGTTTTGTTCCCCCTACAAGATTGAATATTGAAGAAGACCGTGGAATGGAGCATTTTGATAATGTTAATGATGAGGTGAATGAGATGGTAACAGTTTCGGTTCCAAATGAGGATGAGGCTAAGTAGTCGTCATAAAGTTCTTTGGAAGTGCTTAGAACGGCTGATGAACCACTATATTCGGGGTGTGAACACATACACAATTATCTTTTGTGGCTAGACTTATGAGTTTAAAGAGTGAATATAACGTGCCTGCAAGCCTCTTTAATGTTTTCTCAAGTTGAATGATGAGATTTTGCCTCAAGATCATAAGGTTCCAAAGAATTTATACCAAACAAAGAAGTTGGTTCGAGATTTAGGTTTGCCTGTGAAGAAAATAGACATCTGCCCCATGGGTTGTATATCGTATTGGAAAGATGACGTTAATGAAGAATCATGTAAATTTTGTGCTCATGCTAGGTACAAGGTTTCAAGTGGTGAAAAACATACTCCACACAAGGTTCTACATTATTTGCCTCCAATTTTGTCTCTACAAAGATTGTATGCATATGATGTTACTACTTCCCATATGTGATGAGGACTGTCCCAACACCTCCTCAAGGACAAATCACGAGATCAAGGGCCAAGACATTGAGGGAGAATACAACCACATCATCCTTAAGTCCCACCATGGATGGAGCTATCACTAGAACAAGACCAAAGACCATCCATGAGGAAGTTGCCAATTTATTGATAGCATGAATTATTGTCTGTATTTTGGATATGGTTTTGACATTTTCTCATCATTATTTTGCATGCATGTACATGTATTCTTAGTGTTTATGTCATTATTCGTTTATTTTGCAACAAACGGGGTCTACACCACGTTTGATTGTAATTATAGAGAATATGGCACATTTTGGGTCAAAATGGAGCATAGGAAGCTATAGAGCTACATTGTGGAGCATTATGAATGACAAGAAGAAAAGCAAGGACTATACTAGAAGGAAGAAAGAAAGATTCAATTGAGGATACGAAGGCATGCATGTAGATAACTACTGGTCATGCATCTCGACCGAGACGGCCCACTGGGGCTGGATCGAGATCGACGGCTCACATCCCAAGGAAAATAAAATATAATTTGACCTAAATTTCTTCTATAAGAATGGAAGGTGAATGTGAAGCGAAGGAGGCTGGATCGTAGAGAGATCGAAGGACACCTAGGAAGACGGTATTGAAAGGAAGAAGATCTTAGGAAGGATTGCTTAGGGTTCAAGGACGCATAGATTGTGAGAATTTCTTGGGAGTTACTTGTGAGTTTGTTATCATATTCTCTAGAACACGTTGTTGATATCCTTGATTTGTTTGGTTCCTAGATTATTGATATAGTTTTGTTGATTGTTCTACTCGCTTTTCTTAATATCTTGATATATTATTTGATTGCTTTGATAATGATGATTCTTGGCTTAACACCTAGTGATTCTAGGGTGATTTGTTGAAGGTTGTGGTATAGACGATGAAAGAATGAACTTTTATCTATGTGGACCCTGAAAGCTTGAGTTAACCCTAACCCAAGCCCGTCTTGGACTGTTCATTGAGCATCTCGACCGAGATCGATATAGAACAACACAGGACAAATCACTGTTCTGTAGAAATCATGTTTAGGTTATAGATTGCCAAATCATGTCCTTGTTGCACCTTTCCTGGTTTACATGCAAACCTAGGATGAGACCTACCCGGTGATTCCTTTGCTTGTTTACCTATGATAATGAGTATTAGGTAATAAAGATTTATCCTTTATTAGGGTTTGAGTGTATCTTCATCCTACCATAGAGAGTTAACCTAAGACTTACCCAGTGATGGTTAGTTCTGCACCCTTAGGTGAGTGTGTTGGTTTTTTTACCCTTACCTTCCCTTACTTCCTTGAGACTTACCCGGTGATAGGAGCTTTGGCTTGGAAAAGTGGATAGTGAGAACTCCCCCTTAATCTATCCAATGGTTGAAACACCTTCCCTCAACAATCCTCATCTTTGTCCACGTTATCCTTGAGAAATCTTGAGCCGAAACCACAATTCGATACTATGATATTTAGAATCTGCATTTCCCCATCTTCTTATACATCTTGTCTTTTGTTTTTGATCTGTACTATTGCAAGCTTCTGAAGTTAGATTGGCTTGTTGTGATTATTCTCACCGATTCCCTGAGATCGACTTTGGAATATAAGCCCTTACTACGATAGATCCTTACACTACGGGTTCGGTTATCGTTAGGTCTATAATTCGACACATAAATTTAAAGCTTTGTCTACACACCTTTTGGAGCGAACATTTATTGACAACATGTGCACTTAAAGAGACGTCACTCATACCTAAATCTCCTTTAGTGACATTTTATTGGCTATTGTGGAAGAACCTTACAAGACCGAAGATGATCAATCAAGCATAAAAGGTAGCTAGGACGAGGAAAGAGTGATAGAGAAGAAATCTCGGCCCTGAGGACCAAAAGTCTCGTCCGAGATTTATACAAGACTGACCGAAATTTGGCTCCTGTCTAGCTTCATAAGATCTGGCTGCGATCTTATTAGCTATAGATATCTTTTTTAATACCTTTAAGAATTTGAAACATTCTAATGATATTTGTTGATTATGTGATCCTATCTTTTAGGATTATCTTTTAGTTAGAATTTTTATCTTTTGTAGGAGAATCTCCCTTATAAATAGCCTTAGAAGGTAAGATTCATAGATAGATTTGATTTGATTAATATTTCCACAATAGTGTTTGAACTCATTGATTTTTTTACGAAGTTTATATTTTATTCATTCCTATTCAATCAAAAGAGAGAACCTGTGATTGAATCGTTCTGAGTCCTTGCTAGGTTGTGCTTGTGTGTGTTAAACTTCTTAAATAAATATTGGTGCTCATGGTAAATTATAGTATCTCCTTGTGCTTGTCTTATTTAGAAGGCTTGTGTAAGGTTAAAGAAGGGAGGGTTAAGGTAAACTCTTCGTTAAGGGGTTTTGACACATAATTGGTCAAGGTTCTTTGCTGAAATACCTTGTTTCGTATCTTTCTATATTTGCATCAATTTGTTTTGTTGTTATCATCTTCTTATATAACCATTATGATTTCATAAACTCAGGTTCTTTTGTTCGATGTTTCATAAATCTCGGCCCCATATCCAAGATCTCTTCCAAGATTCCTACCCGAGATTTGTCTTATGAGACTGTTCGTTGACTTTCAATCTCGATCGGAAACTATGTCTTCTTCCCCGCATCAAAGTGGTATCATAGCTTAGTCGATTGAAGTTTCATCTCAAGTTTGCGCAATTTTTATTTGAGTCTTCTTCGAGTCATATAAAAATGGTGTCTATTCTTGTTGTGAATATCTTTGCGAGATTATTTGAGTTTAACGTGCTTTGATGATAACATGAATTATAGTCTATATATTGGCATTAGTTTTGACGTTTTCTCATTATTATTCTGCATGCATGGATATATATATTCTTGATGATTGTGTCATTATTTGTCAACTTTGCAAGAATTGATGTCTACACCAAGTTTGATTGTAATTGTAGGGAATAAGACATATTTTGGATCAAAAAGGGACATTGAAGTATAAGGAGACCATTGAGATACATTATGGAGCACTTGAAGCTACAAGTAGGAAGGCAGGAACCTTAGGAAACAAGTGGAAGAAGGATTCAGGAGAAGATACAAAGAAAAGTACGTGACTGACCATTGATCTCGGACCAATTATGAATCCACCTCAACCGAGATAGCCAACTGGGTTTGATCGAGGTCGACGGCCCATAGACCAAGAAGAAATAAATATTTGACCAAAAATTCTTCTATAAGAATGGAAGGTGAATACCGTAGAAATATCATAAATCTTTGGATCATATGATTTTTGGTTGACGGATGATTGGAAGAAAGATTGAAGGATGGAGATCAATGAAGAATTACTTGGAGATCAAGGTTAAAGGAAGAAGAAGAGAAGATATTTTGTAAGGTTATCTTGGAGGTTTCTAGTTAGTTGTCATCATCTTTTGGAACATGATATTGACACATTGTTAGTTTGTTTGCATTATTGATTAATGGAAACCTTTGTTGAGTATATCATTATCTTTTCTTGATATCTTGATTGCATATACCTTGATTGCTTTAACATGATGATTGTTTGCTAAAATCCCTGCGATTCTAGGGTGATTAGTTGAAGGTTGTGGTATAGATGCTGTAAGAATAGACCTTTATTGCGAGTGGACCTTGAAAGCTTAAGTTAAACCTAAACCGAAACCCGTCTTGGTCTGTTCTTGGAGCATCTCGACCAAGATCAGGCAAGAACTGCACGAGATTGGCCACTGCATGTCCGATGTTGAGTTTAGATTATAGTTTTCCAAGTCCTATCCTTGTTGCACCTTTGGTCATTTATGTTAAAGCCTAAGAAGAAACTTACCCGCTGATTCCTTTCCTTGTTTACCAATGATGATGAGTGTTTGGTAACAAAGGTATATCCATTGTAAGAGTTTGAGTGTGCTTTCATCCCATCATTCAAAATTAACCTGAGACTTACCCGGTAAAGGTTAGATCTATCCCCTTAGGTAGTGTGCTAGTTTGTGAGTATAATTCCTTTCCTCAGTTCCTTGAGACTTACCCGGTAATAAGATCTTTGGTTTGGGATTGTGGATGATGAAACTTACCCAGTTATCTATCCCATCTTAGAAATACCTTCCCTTCGCAACCTCAGCTTTGTCCGCATTTATCCTTAGAAATCTTGAATCGAAGCCACAACTAGATGCTTTGATCTCTAGAATCTGCATTCCTTTATCTGATTTATATACATCATTGTTCTTTGTTGCTTAAGATTCACATAAAAACCTAAGGATATATACCGTTGCTTGATTTCTCCATAGTCCTTGTGTTTGACCCTAGAATACTTGCTTATATTGCGATTGATCCGTACACTGAGCGTTTGCTATTATTTCCTTGTTCTTGGTATAAATTTAAGGCTTATTTGCACACGTTTTGGAGCGAACAAGTTTTCGGCGCTATTGTCGGGAATTGGTTTAGACTGAACCGGTATTTGGTTGTCTTAGGGCTGTTGCCCTTTTTGTTATTGATCACCTACTAGAGTGATCTTTCAGGACCTTTCTTTAGGTTTATGCGAAGGTCTCGAGCTGGTAAGGAAATCGTTCCCTATGATCCATAAACCAGAAATTACGTACATTAGAAGATTGAAAGAAGCTAAGATGGCCATGGTAGACGATAGATATCTCCAAGCTGAGTTGGACGATGCTCTAGATCAGTTGTAACTACGAGACGATGCTCTAGTTAAGGAGAGAGCATATGCACGTGATATAGTGGACGAGGTTTGAGCCGACTTGGCTGAGATGGAAGCCACCGTACGGCAGTTGCTCGAAAATCAAGGGGGGCAATGCTAGAGTTTCGATTGACCCACCGGCACCCGTTATTGTGCCACAACCTACACCTCGCTTTCTGGCAAGGAATGAGAAGAATGATCCATTTGTGGGAGAACCACAAACACAAGGTCAAAGGATGGATCCCGCTCAACAAGGACGCCGTCCGGGCGTGAACTTAGGAGATCCGACTGATCATGATTATGAGCTTCGACCGCAAGTTTTTACGATAATCAAACAACATCAATTTTGAGGGTTAGAGGGAGAAACTCCACTTCAACACTTAAAGAATATTGAGACTCTTATGGAGACATTGATGCCTTCACGTTTGGAGAATGATAATTACAAGTTGTGAAGTTTCTCATTTTCTTTAAAAAAGAAAGAACTTGCACGGTATCAATCACTACCATCCGGAAGGGTTGACACATGGGAGGAGATGAGTACGGAGTTCCTTAATAAGTTCTTCCCACCATCAAAAACTACGGAATTGAGAGGTAAAATCAATGCCTTTGTGATGAAAAATACAGAGAGTTTATTTAAGTTTTGGGAAAGGTTCAAGGACCTTTTGTTGGATTGCCCTCATCATGGGATTCCAATGATTGAGTTGCTAGAGATTTACTTCAAGGGTTTGGATGAGGAAACTCAAATTCAAGCTTTAATCCCTCTCTGTTGGGACGTTCATGGATAAACCTATTGATGATGCATGTGAGTTTGTTGAGAGAAAAGCTTTAGTTATTGGGAAGTATTCCCAATGGAGGGTTTCTGATCGAAATCGCAGATCCGGACCACAAGAGCTGAATTTTACTACCTCTAGTGTTGCCTAACTTACTACTCTCAACAATGAAGTCAAATCATTGAAGGAGCTTTTGAAGACACAAACACAATCTAGAGGAGCACCAAGGAAGCAAGATGTTGGCAATGTAGAAAGAGGAAATTATCAAGGGCAAAGGAACAACAACCAAAACTACAACAATTGGAGATCCAATCAAAACAATTCCGGTAAACCTTATTCACATGCTAAAAATGATCTAACACCACATTCTTCTTCTACTCATATTCCATTGAAGAGTCCACAACCATCTTCAAGTTAGAATAAGCCACCCAAGGATAAAATGGAAGCAATGCTTGAGCAAATGTTGGGAAAGCTGAATAGTTTGGAGAGTTCAGTGACTTCTATTTCGAAGGCACAAAAATCCTTGAAAAAGAAAGTGTTTAGCAAGGCCGGAGAAGTTCATAGAGATCTAGGAAAGCTTCCCGGAAGAACAGAGAACAATCCAAAAGGTCAAGTGATGGCTATTACTACAAGAAGTCTAGTGAAGACAACCGATCCACCACCTTGGTCGACCAACAAGGGCAAACAACCCATGTTGGACGAAATTCCAGATGAGAAGGAAAATGAGAAAGACGAGGTCTACATGCATCCTCCAACTTACAAATCTTCACTATTGTTCCCGCAATCTAGAGCAAGAGAGAGCGTCTAGACAAGCATTTCGGTAAGTTTCGTGACCTTATGAGTAAACTTCACATCAACATACCTTTCATTGATGCAATTTTAGGAATACCCGCCTATGGGAAGTTATTAAAGGATATCCTCTCTAACAAGAGGAAGCTAGAGGATTTTGGGGAAGTAAAGATGAATTCTAGATCATTGGAACTCATCAAGATCATGAAGGAGAACATGCCACCAAAGCTGCAGCATTCGGGTTCGTTCTGCATTCCCATTGGAGTTGGGGAGGTCATATATGATGCACTTTATGATCTAGGATCAAGTGTGAGAATCATTCCACTTCTTTGTGTGAGAAAATCAGTGTGGGACATCCAAAACTGGTAAAGATGAAGTTGTATATGGTAGATCGATCCATCACTCTACCTGTTGGAATATTAGAAGATATTCCCGTAAAGCGTAGTAAGATTTACACTCCTATATATTTTGTGGTATTGGACATTCTTGCAGATTATCCAATCCTGATCATCCTTGGGAGACCGTTTCTTGCAAGTTCCGGGTGCGTAGTTGATTGCAAGAACACCAAATTGTCTTTCAACATAGGAGAAGAGCGTGTTGAGTTTATACTCTCAGCTATCATAGAAAGACAAGCCCTTGGGGAAGACATCTTCAACATATACGACGAAGAGGAATCTCGATAATTGGTTAGCTCTATCTTAATTAAGGATCCTCTTGACAAAGTTTTGACATTTAGTATGATGGAGGAAGGTGTAGATGTTTCTTGTAATATAGATATACGAAGTTTGGAAGCCTTGGATTAAGATCCAGAGGCTGTTTTCAAAAAATTTTAAGAGGAGATGAAAAGTTGCGTTGATCTCAGACACACTATAGGAATCTCGACCGAGATGACTTTTGTAGTAACCGAGACACTTCTAGGGCAAACGAGATTTCTGATTCTTCAAAGGAAGTTCGTTCGATGATTTCTAGCGTTGCAAATACTAGTCTTACCCCTTCCAAAGCTTGCGATGATTCGCAAGATCATTCTAGAGGTACGGAACCACCACTTAAAGAACCTCCTATCTTGGAGCTTAAACCTCCTCCACAACAACTTATAGTATGCGTTTCTTGGACCACATTCCAATTATCTGGTCATTCTTATTGTTAACCTTACAGAGATTGGGTTATCTAAGTTGATGCATGAGTTGAGATTGCATAGAAAGGTTATAGGATATAGTATTGATGATCTTGTTGGAATTGAACCTTCTCTTTTCATGCATGAAATAATAATGGAAGATGATCATAAGCCTTCACGAGAACCTCAAAGACGGTTTAATCAAATCATTAAAGAGGTTGTGAAAAAGGAAGTTCTTAAATTAGTTGATGCAAGAATCATCTTCCCTATTTTTGATACCAAGTGGTTGAGTCCGGTGCATGTGGTACAGAAGAAATGTGGGATGACCGTTGTGACCAACAAGAACAACGAGTTAATCCCTACAACAACCGTAAATGGCTGGAGGATGTGCATTGACTACCGACGTTTAAATGTGCTACTTGGATGGTCATAGGGGATTCTTCCAAATCCCTATCCATTCATATGATCAAAAAACAACCACCTTGTTCGCTCCAAACAGTGTGTGCAAGCTTTAAATTTATAACCCTAGATGTAAGCTTAAAACAAGGATGCGAACCCGCAGTGTACGGGTCAATCGTAGTAAAAAGCAAGGAATTCCAAGGGTCGATCACAGGGACTTAGTGAAACAAAGTCGGAATAGGTAAGCTTTAGCAATTACTAACCACAAAGCAATTAAAATAATCAAAGATGATAAAAGTCAATAAAGGAAATATGCAATTCTAGGGATTAAAGCATCTAGTTGTGGTTCCAACTCAAGATCTAAAGATAATGCGGACAAAGCTGAGGTTTTTGCATAGGGAAGGTATTACTAAAGTGGAATAGATCACCGGGTAAGTCTCACTACTCACTAATCCCAAACCGTAACTCCTATTACTGGGTAAGTCTCAAGGAATTAAGATAAAGAATTATAACCTCAAACTAACACACCATCTAAGGGAATAGAATCAACCTTTACCGGATAAGTCTCAGGCTAACCCACAAAGATGGAATGAAAGCACACTCAAACCCCAATAAAGGATAAACCTTTATTACCTATACTTACGATCTTTGGTAAACAAACAAAGGAATTGCCGGGTAAGTCTCATACTAGGCTCGCATTGAACCAGGAAAGGTGTAATAAGAATAGGATTTGGCAAACTCTAACACTTAACTCTCAGTTTCGGATCAGATAAGTCACCTCGGTCAGCCAAATTCCACCCCGGCCGAGATGTTCATCGACTATGCGAGATGCTTAGGGTTAAGGTAAAGACTCGAACTTTCAGGGTTCTACTGTGATTAAGATTATTTTATCATTGTTTTTCCCACAACCTTCAGCCAATCACCCTAGAATCACACAAAGAGATTAGCCACTCATCATCATGAAAGTATTAATCAAATATATGGGAAGAAAGAGAATAATTGAACAAGAAAACCTTAAGAGAAAGACTTCAATAACTGAATCAATTATAAAACCAACAAGCGTTCCTTGGATAGAAATCCAACAAGACAATCGACAATGAAGGGAATCTAAGATGATCTTACAAAAACCCTTCGAAAAGCTATAAAAGCTATAGACTTTCTTCCTTCAACCTTCAAAAAGGTTCTTCAAATCTCCCAACTGGAGTATGGCTGCAGCGGTGTATAAAACACAATCGGTGGTATGTAAGGTGATAGCGGATGTCGGATTTGTGGGAAATCCGACCCTTTTTATAGGAAAATTACTCTCCAAAGATAAGATATCTTAGAAAGATCTCTTCCCATAAAAATAGGTAAAATATATGGTCTAACTTATCTTCTTCCTTCCAGGAACCCAGCCCAAAAATATAAGATCCTCTTTCCAAAGATAAAAGATCTCAGCCAAGAATAAAATATTGTCGCCGCGTCCCAGGTGTTCGCTTCGGTCGAGTCGACTCCTCTAGATCACCTCGGTCGAGGTGACTCTGCAGTCAACCGAGGTGAATCACAACTTAATGTGAAATCTCCCAAATCTTGTCCAAAGTGAATCTCTAATCCATGGCTATGCTTCCTGGATCATTCCTTAAGTTCCTGAATGTAGCTCCAATGACTCCATAGCTCCTTTTGCTCCTTTTTGATGCAAAACGTGTCATTTTACCTACGATTACAACAAAACCAGGTGTAGACCTCGATTCCCGCAAAGGTAGATGAAACGACAATATAATCACATAATATACATACAAACATGCAGATTATTGAAGATAAAATGTCTAAACAAACCCCAAAATATAGACAATAATTCATGCTATCAAAATACCCCATACTTAGCCCTTGCTTGTCCCCAAGCAAGTTCCGCATATAGAATACAAGATAGAATGGATTATAAGTCATAAAGATCAATGAAAAAGTCTTTCAAAAACATTTTTATGGTGTGCTACAATCATAGATCACTCTAAGAGAATACTTCATGGAATTTAAAATCAAAATATGATCAAAACATTTTATAAATATGAGAAAGTTGTTCATCTTTGCATAAAATCGTAGAATGCATAATAAATCGTAATCATCGAAATTAATCATGTATAATCCAGTTTAAACCACTAAGTCAATCAACAAGCTCGAGGTCTCAAGGGCTTTCCAAAAGAAAGGTCAAGAAACGTGTAGGGTAGGGATGTATATGAGGTAATGTGGTGCAAGAATCCGGGAAAAGGATATCACTTCACTTTCACTTTTACTTTCAACATCTTCCACCAATAAGCTTTGCTTATTTCACACTTTTTCTTTTTTACTTTACTTTTTGGGATGCATGGACAGAGGTGCACAATAACCGAAGCCTAGGAAATCAGCAATCATCAATTTCTTGAGATGCATCAAACCCTTGATGCACATACCATGACCCGTTAGGAATATCGCTCAATCCGACTTTGGCAAGACACGAACACCCGGCTATGTGAATGGTGTTGAGTTACTCATCATCATGATTGACTTCCCAAAACCTATTTATTGCTTTCTAACACTTTCACTTCCAGCCAACTTCTCAACTTTTACTTCACTTGCTTTCACCACTTTGCTTGCTTCCAAATTCCCAGATAGGTAAAGAGAGGCAAAAATGTATATGAGGGGCTAAGCATGATCAAGAAGAAGAAGAGAGAAGAATGAATTGTCTTGGTCTTTCCAGGAAGAAAGTGAGAGAACTCATAATGTGGTGTCAACCTTCAAATTCAACATAATTTGGATAAAAACAAAGTATTAAATATGCCAAAAATTTCAAACAAATCATTTAGCAACTTAAACATATCATAAAACCTTTCAAACACATAAACATTTCAAAACCAGTCAGCAAACAAGATCTTCACTGAGATCATATCCAGATAAGAAGCACAAAACATTTTGAAAACTCTCAGTTAAACCGCCTCGGTCGAGGTGTTCTAGGTCAACTGAGGTGAAGTACCTCGTTTGGTCAGAACTGCCCCGGTCGAGGTCAAAATTTTTTTTTTTTTTTAAAAAAAACAGTTTTTGACGTTTTCTCAATCAAATAACCTGTATGCATGCATGCTATCTCAGATAAAACCATAGAAGCAAAATAAAGCATAAATATCCGATAATGTCGAGTCATACATCACATAAGTCATAAAATACATAAACACCCCATACTTGGGACACACTGTCCCAGTGGGTCAAAATAAGTCTAAAGGAAATAAAGTACTCACCGGACATATAGCGGAGCTGCATAATAAATAAGAAAGAAAATCCTGCAAGCTCTCAATGATCACGATCCGGTGGTGGTGGTGGTGGCATGTACGGATACTAGGATAGGTCAAATGGATAACCCATAGTCTGCTAAAACTGGATCTCCATCATCCGACACTGATAGTGCTGGCTCTCTAGCATCTGATGAGTAATGCAGTCAAACTCTCAGCGCTGGTCAGCAAATCTCTCATGGATGTCCACAGTAAGGGTAGTATAAGAGTCTATCATCTGATCCGTCAGATCATCGATCCGACGGTGAGCCTCTGGATCTCTCTGTCGGCGTACCCTACGCCTAGCAGGTCTCACTGTTGATGCAGCCGGCGCGGTCTCAGTATCGTCATCGTCTAAGTCAATGACCGGCGCACTCGTCCCAGTAGTATCAGTCCCTGTATCCATAGGAACTCCACCATCCCTGTCATCATCAGCAGTCTCCTCCTCCACCTCATCCTCCTCAGCTGGTGCAACTGCTGCCTCTATAGCATCCTCCATCAATGGGATCCAAGCAGTCTACCAGTAGTGAGGATCATAAACTGAGAACTAGGGTGACCATCTGATCCCCTGTGGTGTAGTCGGCTCCCATGGCATAGCTACATACGGTGTAGTGAGTCCTCGGGGAACCAGTATCCTCCGAGTAATCATCTCCTGAAGCCCTAGCGGCTTGGAAGCAGCCACCATGGTACATGCGCTGAGATCCATATCCTGGTAACTCGCTATGTGAGTCACGATGCCTCCGCAACAGATATCCCCCTTCACCTTGGCCTTGATCTTGTGCAGATCCTCTGCCAACATCAAGCCAAAGTCTGGGATCTCTCTAGTCACCATGCAGTAAAGGCTGAAAAGCTCCCCCTGTCGGACCTTCTGGGGTGTCTCAGTACGCACCAGAAGCGTCTCACTAAAAATCCGGTGAGCTAACCTAAATGCTAGGTGAAAAATAATACGCTCCCTGGAGTCTCCAAGGCGCCATCTGTCTGCGTGCTCAACTACATGAGCAATTTGACCCAAAACTCCCTAGCCACAGCTCGGGAGGGAAAATCAACAGCAGTCGGAGCCGGGAAACCAAAGATGTCCCACCAATACTCTAAACGAACTATGAAGTTCCGGTTCATCAACCGGTACTTCACAGAACGCTCTGTGGGAAGGTAGGTGAAGGAGCTGATGAACTCCAAAGTAGGCTCTAAGTAGGCAGGTGCGCGGATCTCAGTAAACTGATCTAGCCCTACCATCGAAATCATCCGTCTCAAACCTCCATCCACATGGAGACAATCAAAAGCTGATACGTCCAAGAAGCGAGGTGCAATCACTAGACGGGCTGCGATGCGGTCATAGTCGACCCGGTGTCTCTCGTGAATCACCGGTCTAATAGGTCTAGAGGAAGAAGAAGAAGGGGAAGGAGAGGATCCGTCCCTCAGGACTAGCTGTCTATCTGAACTCATCTCTCAAACAACCTATCAAATCACCTCGGTCGGCCTGACAAATCTCAAGAACACCTCGGCCGAGGCACAGGCCGACTAGACCGAGGCGAATAACTGCGCGACCAATTTTCCTGAAAAATCCAGTTTTTTTCCCCCAAAATCACTACAACTGGTTCCTATGGGGTACTTAATCTATTTCTTAGCAAATGCAGGGGCAACCAAAGCCCAAATCGATGGAAATCAGTGGAGAAAGCGAGATTAGGGTTTTTTCGATATTTACCCTGATTCGGTCGATTCGGTTCGTTTTTCTCGCAGATTAGCACTTGCACTGGGATCCTCTACCCTTTCTTTGCAATTTGGAAGCAAGAATCGTCGAAAACGAGCGAAGAACGGCGAAGCGAGGCGAAGAGGCTGCCGCGGTCGAGGAGAAGGTAAAGGAGGAGAGAGAAATTCAGCCCCCTTTTATACCCTTTTCTGGAACTGCTGTCACCTCGGTCGAGGTGGTCTCGACTGGACTGAGGTGGTACGGACCGAGGTGGATCTTCAGAAACCTTAGTCGCCTCGGTTGCTCAAGAATCATCTCGGTCGATGTGCTTTGACAGCAACCAAGATGTGCTTCAGTCAAACTCCGTCTTCTCAAATTCTCGAACTTTTGTCCTTCCAATTATGCTCCTGGTTTGTGCTCCTTCCTTAGATGTCACCTGTTGTCTGTCTAGGACGCCAAAAACAAAACAAAGCAAAGAAAAAGCAAACTATCTAAGCTAGACTAGAAAAAGGGAAAAAGAAAGCAATACCTTGGATTGCCTCCCAAGAAGCGCTTGATTTAAGGTCGCTAACTGGACCATACTGCGTCTCTATGCGTGATGGGAGGTGCCCTTACCCCATACTTCACCTCCATCGTGGGTTGAAGTAAGTCTATCAAACGTTCCAACAAGTGTAAGTGCTCATCGGGGAATGAATCGTCTATGGGTGGGTTGTCCTTCTCCCGTGAAGATGCAGGTAGCCGGCTAAGGTGATCCGCAACAGAACTTTGGGATCCGTTCTTATCGCGGATCTCTAAGTCAAACTCTTGAAGCAAGAGAATCCATCGAATAAGGCGTGGCTTGGCATCTTTCTTAGCATGCAAGTAACGAATGGCTGCATGGTCGGTGTAGACAATGACTTTCGCCCCTACTAAGTAGGAACGAAACTTATTGAAAGCATATACAACCGCCAATAACTCCTTCTTGGTGGTAGCGTAGTTGCGTTAGGCTACATCTAGTGTCTTGCTAGCGTAGTAAATGGCGGTGGTCCGGCCATCCTTCTTCTGTCCAAGCACCACTCCTACGGCTACATCACTATCATCACACATGATCTCAAAGGGCAAGGTCCAATCCGGAGGTTGGATAATGGGAGCGGAGATCAACGCTTCCTTAATCCTGTAAAATGCATCAAGACACTCCTGCGAAAACTCAAAAACAACATCTTTATTCAAGAGGTTAGTTAGAGGTTTAGAAATCTTAAAGAAGTCCTTGATGAATGTCCTGTAGAAACCTGCATGCCCGAGAAAACTCCTCACGCCTTTAACAGAACAAGGGGGAGGGAGTTTCTCAATAGTCTCGATCTTAGCGCGATCGACCTCAATACCTCGATTAGAAACGAGGTGTCCTAGCACAATGCCTTCATTAACCATAAAATGACACTTCTCCCAATTCAAAACAAGGTTAGTGTCCTCACATCTTTGTAGCACTAGAGAAAGGTTAGATAGGCAATCATCAAAAGAGGAACCATATACTGAAAAATCATCCATAAATACCTCCATGATCTCCTCTATATACTCGGAAAAGATAGCCATCATGCATCGCTAGAAGGTAGCGGGTGCATTGCACAATCCAAATGGCATCCTCCTATAAGCAAATGTCCCCCATGAACAAGTGAAAGTGGTCTTCTCCTAATCATCCGGACGGATAGGAATCTGGAAGAATGCACTATAGCCGTCTAAATAGCAGAAGTGTGAATGCTGGGTCAACCGTTCGAGCATTTGATCAATGAAGGGACGTGGAAAATGGTCCTTCCGATTGGCCGTGTTCAGCTTCCTATAATCAATGCAAACTCTCCAGCCCGTAACGGTCCTGGTTGGTATTACCTCGTTGTTCTTATTCGTCACAACGGTCATCCCTCCTTTCTTCGGAACTACATGCACCGGGCTAACCCATTTGCTGTCCGAGATAGGATATATGATACCTGCATCCAACAACTTAAGAATTTCCTTCTTCAAAACCTCTTTCATGATCGGATTTAACCGTCTTTGAGGTTCTCGTGAAGTCTTATGATCGTCCTCCATTAGAATTCTATGCATGCAGAAAGAAGGCTTAATGCCAATAAGATCATCTATAGTATAACCCAAAGCCTTTTGATGCTTTCTCAGGACATGCATTAGTTTAGACAATTCAGATTCGGAGAGGGAAGCACTAACAATAACGGGATAAGTAGAATCCGGTCCAAGAAAGACATACCTCAAGTGATTTGGGAGTTGTTTAAGCTCCACAACTGGGGGTGCTTTTTGAGGGGAATCCTGGCTTCCTCCTTCCAATGGAGTAGATCCAGAAACTGGACTTTCGGAAGTCTCAGTTGAAATCGTCTCGCCTTCGACCTCGGTCGAGGCGTAGAGGCGTTGACCTAGATGTTCTTCAGTCGCCTCGCTCAATCCAGAAAGTGCCTCGGTCGAGGTACTGTAACTGGAACCGAAACTGGAGATCCTCGTCTCCTGGATTAGTTTCTCAGTTTTAGCTCCTGGATCTTCTTCCAGTGCCATTAAGCTCCGTATATCTGCGTCACAAGAAGCATCTATACCTTCCTCCATTAAACTGAAACTAATAACTCTTTCAAGTGGATCGTTAATAATGATAGAGCTCACCAATTCTCTTGATTCTTCTTCATCCACTAGTACAAATACCCCCCCTAGACCCCGGTTATTTTGTACATGGGAACCCGGTTATGAAAGCGTGGTTAACGGGAGCGAGGTCGGACGGTTCGCACCCCGGTAACTGTCACCGTGTTAAAATTTTTCGGACCCCGGTTTTTTTTATTGCGGGGTAAAAGTCGGACCCCGGTTATTTTAAAATAACCGGGGTAAAAGTCGGACCCCGGTTATTATAAAATAACCGGGGTAAAAAATCGGACCCCGGTTATTATAAAATAACCGGGGTAAAAAGTCGGACCCCGGTTATTTTAAAATAACCGGGGTAAAAAGTCGGACCCCGGTTTTTTGTAAATAACCGGGGTCCGACTTTTACCCCGGTTATTTTATAATATCCGGGGTAAATGTTTGTAAAATTTGTAATTTGTGGACCTCGGTTTTAGTATAATAACCGGGTTATTTTTACCAGTTTTAATATTTTTATTCCCCGGTTTCTACTTAAAACCGTGGTAATTTTTAACCGTAATTTATTATATTTAATATGAAAATTAGCTAATTTGGCACCTGCTTAACCGAAAAATAATTAATTAGTAAATAAATAATATTAAGCTAAAATACATAAGCAAAATTATCATTTAATTAATATTTCAATCATATAATCCGAAAGTAACATCAAAAAACAAACCAAGTTTCTACCGTTCTTCGTTCTGATAGTATATTATATATGTTTAACAAAAGATTACAAACACTTTTTACCGAGATGGTCTCTACATGGAAAACTAAGCTAGGCAAGTCAGTCAATGTCGATGCATTCTTGAATGAGAGGTTCCACAAACTCGAGCCACTCCTTGTGTAGTTCATGAAGATGATCTTTGTCATACGTCTTCGGTGAGCCTTTAAAATACTAAACAATTAAACAATAAACAACAAAAGTAAGCAACAACATATATCAACAATTTTACATATCAATATTTTAATATGTAGTAAGTACACATGCATACCATTTGCGGAATATCATGCACATCGTTTTCAATAATTTCCCTCATGTAACGACATATGTAGTAACCACTTTTGTCATCTGTTGGTAGTTTAGGGGCCTAAAATATTAAAGAAGATTTATAGCTCAATATACAAATATGTTAATGACAAACTCATTTGAACAAGACAAAATCAATTAAGATCTAACCTTGATGATCTTCCAACGCAATACTCCCTTTCTTATCTTGGGATTAGTAGGAGGCATCCTTGTTTCATTAAATTGTTCCATAGAACTACAATGACATACAATGTAACATATCCATCAATATCTATCAATCCATGAAATCAACAAAAACTTGAAAGTATAGCATTTTGTGTTATATAACTTATAGTTTAGCCACGATCCGAAAATCACTTCTAACTTCTTCATGCATTGGATCCAACCAATAAACAACACATTCTAAGGGATCAATCACCGTCAACATCCAATGAAGACTACGAATAAAGAATTCACTCAAATTGGTTACTAGTTGGATAATCCAAAATTTAATATATATATATATATATATATATATATATATAATAGTGTAATTTTTGACTTAAAATAGTGAAAAATTTTGATCTATATAATAGTGTAATTATAGACAACCACGAATTATGTGCTTTCTTTAGTTTCTTACATTGCTAGCATTAGTTATCCAATAAAATATTCCAACTTTATGGCAATTAGGATGACCATTAAGCTACCTTAAACATTCTTTAACTTGAGAAAAATTCAGTGTTTGCCAAATGGCCATGATTGCAAATATAATATTGGAAGAAATAAAGAATCTTGATTAGGACAGGTAATCAAAGTTAGGTCCTTGTTTGGAAGTAGTGAAAATGGAAAACCATGTCATTTGCATGGTTGTCTACTATTAAGTGGAAATAAAGTCAATGAAAACTACAGTATCGCCACCAACTATGGAAAGGATTTTCTTTTTTATTTTATATAAAAAAAATATGATTAAATAAGTGATTGTGAACATCTTGATTAGTGGGTACCAACATGGATCACACCAACAAAAATAATAGAAAAAAAATAGTCTTCACTCTTCGTCTACCCACTAGATAGTTCATCTCATGATTTAGCTCCAATTAGGGATTTAATCAACCGCTTGGACTCCCAAAAACAATCTTCCACTGTCCAGAAATCGGCCGCTAAAGCCCTTCTTCAGAGGCTGCTACCCGCCTACTCTTCTAGCTTTGAGCTCAAAATTATCTCCAAGGTACCAATTGAAGACCTTTCATTTATCTCTATTTCCATTTTCAGTTGGTTGATTTTATTATTTGAGTTTATATGTGTCAATGATGAATGTCTAGGTTGCACTCACTCTTCTGTATAGTTGCGGGAATTAAACCATTACTGGCCATAATACATCATATGCATAAGATTGCACTCACTCTTCTGTATAATTGGTTTTCCCACTTAATTGGGCTATATGTAATTTCAAAAGACCCCAAATTGCAACCTGTCTCTGTTAAAGTTTCCAATTGTGGGTAACCATCAATTTTGCTAAGAGGCTGATTCTTGAGATGATCAAGATATAAGAGTCCATTTCTCGTTAATGGTATCAATAAGGATGCTCTTTTTCTTTTGTTGACAAAAATAGTTATATAACTTATATCAATGTGTTGCACTACCAATGGCAGGATGTTTGTGGTGGAGTAAGTTGCTTCTGGATTGAGAACTATGATAAATCAAACAAGCATGGGGATGTTAGTCATGTTTTTGATATAGTTAGTTATCAACAATAGTTTAGATTGCTATAATCTCTGTGATTGACATCAATGTTCTCCTATTCATTTTTCGTCAGTATTAAAGGAACTTCAGCTGTAGAAATTGCATCTGGCCTGCACTGGTATTTAAAGTACTCATGTGACAAGACAGGAGGTGTTCAGATGGCTTCTATTCTTAAGCCTGGATATTTGCCTTCTCTAAGAGAAAACAGAGTGATTGTTCATCGTCCGGTTCCATGGAATTATTACCAAAATGTTGTCACTTCAAGTTGTGAGTTGCAGTCATGCTCTATTCATTAAACATTTAAACCAACCCTATAAAAGGCTAGAGTCACTTTTCATTGATTCAATGGTGTCTACTGTATTCATGTGGTGAGAGTAAATTTTAGGATTATAATCATCTTTGCACATTGTTATGACTAATCTGATGCAATGATCTTTGCCTAAGTTCTCTTTACTAATCCGTTAAATATCAAGAGGAAAATGTATTTCCAGGAAAAGATCACTTCTCTGATGGATAAGTGATGCTTTTGCATTTGGTAGATTCATATGTGTGGTGGGGCTAGGAGAGATGGGAGAAGGAGATTGATTGGTTTCAAATGTATTTAGGTCATGTGTCCCCTAACTTCATAGTAGCATCTAGTGCCCAATTAAGAGAATTTAACAATTCATTGTTAGGCATAGAAACTCTCACAAATTAGGTTTAAAGTTACTGCATTAATTTAAACATTAGTAATTACACTTCCAATTTCATATAAGTTCACAATGGGTTTGTAGGGATTATATGATAGCTACATCTCTAAATTAAGTAAAACACTTTCAGCAAAGGCAAAATAAATAGGCAATGACAAAAAATCACAAAAAATCACATGCTGCAAGATGCAAGTGTAAGCTGCAATTAATTGGAAAGAATGAGTTGCAAATTTATAAGTATAAAATGAAGGAAACATATAGGCAATGACAAAAAATGAAGCCTTCTGCACTACTATATATATATATATATATATATATATATATATATATATATATATATATATATATATATATATATATATATATATATATATATATTACAACATATAAAACTGTTCAATGGTGTACAAATCAAATGTCCACTTCATTGTTTATTTACTTAATTAAAGCACGCTTAATTCATGGGACACTTACCTAGCTGATGACGCCCATGAAAGTCCTCGGATCAGGACAGTTGCCAGTGAACTAAGCTTGTGAGAAGTCGAATCTTGGATTCTACACAAGAGTTGTGATCAACATTAGCAAATAATTCTCACAGTGTTATAATGAAAAATTATGCTTTAATTATTGACAAGTTTTATGATGCCCGACTACAGTATTTTATAGTTGTGATAAATTTGTGTTTTGTGTGCAATCTGTTCACCTGATCCTTAGAATTCCTAAAACCGCTGTATTGGTACCGAATCTTCTTTCAAAAAATCAATGTTTGAAAGTCAGAACATGAAATGGATTCCATTTCATGTGTCCATCGTAGTGATTACTTGCTAATGATAAGTTAAAGATATTTTGTGAAGTTTGTAACTAGAACAGAGAGAAGCATCTTGTTCATTGGATGTAATACTGATTTATTTTGGGGCTTGTATGTGCATAGATGGTCATTCCCTTGCATCAACTTAAAGCAGTGAATACTTCATCAAGCAGGGTGAAAGCATATGAGAAATACATCCAAATCATATATGTGGACAACCATGAATTTTGGTATATGGGGTTCTTGAACTATGAAGGTACTGTGGAAAGCCTACAGGATGCTCTACAAGCAAGCAGTTCACAGGCTGTATGATAAGGTCTTAGTATTTTGCATAATAAGATTGGTTTTATAAGGCAGAAAATTTGTTTCATACTTGATCGTTGGGAAAACAGGTTGGCATTATCACTAAAGAGGATTCACATACACCACTTTTTGCTATGTTTTGCTCGTTTGTTAAGTTAATGGAAATAGATGAATGTTTAGGTTGTACTAAGTTTTTATTCAAGAAATTAAGATCAACATTAGCAAATAAGTATACTAATTTTAGTTTGTGGCTAATTTTAGTTTGAAGCTGAAACAACTTCACTAAGACACTACATGGAACTGAGGAAGAAGAATGGATTAAGACTAGAGCAAGTCATACCTTGACGAATGAAGGCGCAATGAATCTGGGAAACGAAGGAAGAAGTCGATTGGAAGTGCAGCTGCAAAAGTGAAGAAGGTAATCTCACGAACGAAGTGAAGAAGGTAAAAGGGCTTCTTTTCTCAAATCCTTCAAGCTTGTAAATATTCGCAAGTATAGATTCTTAATCCTACTACAAAGTGACAATTATTAACAAAGAAGGGAAATCTCACGAAGAACTCATACCTTACGTGTTCTTTGTGCTTCAATTCACCGCAGCTCGTCGCCAGTCATGGAGAATCGGGGCCGAGGTGCAGTCGTCGGATGGTTGAACACGAAGGAGGGCGCGCGTACGGGATCGATAGGTTAGGGAAGCAGATTGAGAGGGCTGGGTGTCGTGGTTCTTTTAGCAACTCAAAACGACGTCGTCTATTTTGTACTTTTTAACACGGTTATTTAAAACCGGGGTCCGGTTCATTATTTTAACACGTTTAATATAATAACCGGGGTCCGGGTTCATTATTCTAACACGGTTAATTAATAACCGGGGTCCGAGCCTTTATTACCCCGGTTAAATAAAATAACCGGGGTCTAAATTTATTTTAAAAAAAATAAAAAAACAATTGACCTCGGTTATACATATAACCGTGGTCCGAAATAACCTTTTATCACGGTTCTTTCAAACCGCTCCAACATAAGCGAGGTCTAGGGGGGTATTTGTACTAGTGATCATAGATGTTGAAGATATCATCTCCTAGCTGCTCTCCTTTCATGGACGCAAGTAATGTGAACTCCACTTCATCAACGCCAATATTGAATTTCAACTTGGCGTTCTTACAATCCACGTTGCAACCCGAAGTTGCTAGAAATGGCCTCCTGAGAATGATAGGAACGGGGAATCTGCGGGAATGTCAAGTACAACAAAGTCTATAGGTAAATAAAAGTTACCTAACTTAACCGGAACGTCTTCAAAAATTCCCACGGGATGGGTAATGGAGCGATCCGCCATGTATAATCGAATCTTCACCGGTTTGGGCTCTCCAAGTCCGATCTTAACACATAGCTCTAGCGGAATGATGCTCACGTTGGCTCCTAGATCACATAAGGCCTCACAAGTAACATCTCCAACTTGAATGGGAATGCAAAATGAGCCGGGATCTCTCAACTTAGGTGGCATCTTCTCTTTCATGGTTTGTATGAGCTCCGAGGATTTAGATGTCATCCTTACTTCACCAAAGTCTTCCAGTTTCCTCTTCCTTGATAAGATCTCTTTCAAAAACTTCCCATAGGCGGGCATCCCTAGAATAACATCAAGGAAAGGAATGTTAATGTGTAGTTTATTCATCAAGTCAAGGAACTTACCAAAGTGCTTGTCTAGATGTGCTCTGGCCCTTGACTGGGGGAATGGAAGTGGTGGTTTGTATGCAGGAGGTGGAATATAAACTTCAGTTTTCCCCTCCGCTTTCTGTGGCTCCACCTCGGTTGGCATCTCGGCCGAAGTGTTCTTCGTTTGCACCTGGACCGAGGTGGTCTTCGTCGGTACTGGCACCGACCGAGGCACTGGATCTGCAGTTTTCAGTCCACTCCTCGTTGTTATGGCCATAATCTGGCCCTTAGGGTTGCTTTCCGTCCTTGCTGGAAGCTTCCCTGGATCTCTTGGCGCTTCATTCGCCCTACTAGCAAGTTGTTGTTCAAAGGCCTTTTGGGCGTTCGAAAATGAAGTCATTGATGTCTCCATAGCACTAAGCTTGATCAAGATGGCCTCCAACACTGCGTCTTTCTTTTCCGGCTGGGACGAACTTGATCCTTGCCCCTTGCTCTTTAATGGATTAGAAGAAGAAGAAGAAGGGGAAGAGAGAAAAGGATTAGAGGAATCGTTAGAATTGGAGTTAGAATGGTTGTTACCAGAATTTTGGTTGTTCGCCCTCCAATTATTGGTGTCGGATCCTCTATTGTTGTTGTAGATGTTGTTCCGGGAAGCGTTGTTGTTGTTACGGTATCCATTGTTGTTGTTCCTTGATCCTTGATCTTCCTTTTTGGTTTGAGCAACCAAGAGTTCCTTCAATTGCTTCACGTCATTCTTCAAAGACGTGAGTTGATTGTTGTTAGGTGGAGCATCTTGGAAGTTAACTCTTTTAACTCCACCTTCAGCTCCTTGGTGAGTATATTTCTCCATATGCAAAGCTTGCTTCTCAATAAAGTCCCAAGCTTCGTCAATCGCCATGTCTATAAAGGTACCGGCGGATAATAGTTGGAGGTTGAACTGGGTGCTTCCGTCCAGTCCCTTGAAGTATATCTCCAACAACTCTATCTTTGGAATCCCATGATGTGGGCAATCCAAAAGAATGTCTTTAAACCTCTCCCATGACTTGGACAAGCTCTCCTTGTCCTTCATAATGAATGCATTAATCTTCCCTCTCATTTCAGCGGTCTTAGGGGGGGGGGAAGAATTTAGTCAAGAATTCCGTAGTCATCTCCTCCCAAGTGCTGATTTTTCCTGGAGGAAGAGATTGATACCAAGTAAGAGCTCTATCTTTTAAAGAAAAGTAAAAAGGTCTTAGCTTGTAGTTATTGTTTTCTATTCTTGAGGGTCTCAGGGTCTCCATCAAGATCTCATAGTTTTGATGATGTTGATGCGGAGATTCCTTCTCTAGCCCTCCAAACTGGCATTGGCGAATCGTGGAAAGAACTTGCGGTCGAAGTTCGTAGTCATGGTCCGCCGAATCTCTTAGGTTAACTCCTGGACGCCTCAGTTGTTGATTGGGGTCCATCCTTTGCCCTAGGGTTTGCGGGATTCCTGCAAAAAGAGCGTCTCGGACTGGCATCCAAGGTGGAAGTACCGCGGCCGGGGCATCAGGTACTAGGACCTGCCTCGGTCGAGGATCTGGAACTGGGACCTGCATCGGTCGAGGATCGGGAATTGGGTCTTCCCTCAGTCGAAGTAGATACTGGTCTCGTAAGGCTGCCATATCTGCTTCGATCGCTTCAGTCCTGGTGCGAGTTTCTTCTTTCTCATGCCTCAATTCTTCTCTACTAAGGCGTAGCTGTTCTAACGCCTCCTTCAATTCGGCCTCAAGATTGCGATTTTCTTGGTTGGCCATTTTCGCTTCTCTGAAGCGTCGTTTATATGTCTTTTCTTTTCTGGTTTGGGATCGTAAGGAACGATTTCCTTCCCAGCACGGGTTCTTCGCATAAACCTAAGAAAGAACCTGCGAAAGTCACTCAAGTAGAGTGGTTAGTAGACATGGGGGCAAGTGCCCCAAAAGCGTACCACAACCGGCTCGGTCTAGACAAAGTCCCCGGCAACGGCGCCAAAAACTTGTTCGCTCCAAACGGTGTGTGCAAGCTTTAAATTTATAACCCTAGATGTAAGCTTAAAACAAGGATGCGAACCCGCAGTGTACGGGTCAATCGTAGTAAAAAGCAAGGAATTCCAAGGGTCGATCACAGAGACTTAGTGAAACAAAGTCGGAATAGGTAAGCTTTAGCAATTACTAACCACAAAGCAATTAAAATAATCAAAGATGATAAAAGTCAATAAAGGAAATATGCAATTCTAGGGATTAAAGCATCTAGTTGTGGTTCCAACTCAAGATCTAACGATAATGCGGACAAAGCTGAGGTTTTTGCATAGGGAAGGTATTACTAAAGTGGAATAGATCACCGGGTAAGTCTCACTACTCACTAATCCCAAACCGTAACTCCTATTACCGTGTAAGTCTCAAGGAATTAAGATAAAGAACTATAACCTCAAACTAACACACCATCTAAGGGAATAGAATCAACCTTTACCGGGTAAGTCTCAGGCTAACTCACAAAGATGGAATGAAAGCACACTCAAACCCCAATAAAGGATAAACCTTTATTACCTATACTTACGATCTTTGGTAAACAAACAAAGGAATTACCGGGTAAGTCTCATCCTAGGCTTGCATTGAACCAGAAAAGGTGTAATAAGAATAGGATTTGGCAAACTCTAACACTTAACTCTCATTTTCGGATCAGATAAGTCACCTCGGTCAGCCAAATTCCACCCCGGCCGAGATGTTCATCAACTGAGCGAGATGCTTAGGGTTAAGGTAAATACTCGAACTTTCAGGTACCTACTGTGATTAAGATTATTCTATCATTGTTTTTCCCACAACCTTCAGCCAATCACCCTAGAATCACACAAAGAGATTAGCCACTCATCATCATGAAAGTATTAATCAAATATATGGGAAGAAAGAGAATAATTGAACAAGAAAACCTTAAGAGAAAGGCTTCAATAACTGAATCAATTATAAAACCAACAAGCGTTCCTTGGATAGAAATCTAACAAGACAATCGACAATGAAGGGAATCTAAGATGATCTTACAAAAACCCTTTGAAAAGCTATAAAAGCTATAGACTTTCTTCCTTCAACCTTCAAAAAGGTTCTTCAAATCTCCCAACTAGAGTATGGCTGCAACGGTGTATAAAACACAATCGGTGGTATGCAGGGTGATAGCGGATGTCGGATTTGTGGGAAATCCGACCCTTTTTATAGGAAAATTACTCTCCAAAGTTAAGATATCTTAGAAAGACCTCTTCCCATAAAAATAGGTAAAATATATGGTCTAACTTATCTTCTTCCTTCCAGGAACCCAGCCCAAAAATATAAGATCCTCTTTCCAAAGATAAAAGATCTCTGCCAAGAATAAAATATTCTCGCCGCGTCCCAGGTGTTCGCTTCAGTCGAGTCGACTCCTCTGGATCACCTCGGTCGAGGTGACTCTGTAGTCAACCGAGGTGAATCACAACTGAATGTGAAATCTCTCAAATCTGGTCCAAAGTGAATCTCTAATCCATGGCTATACTTCCTGGATCATTCCTTAAGTTCCTGAATGTAGCTCCAATGACTCCATAGCTCCTTTTACTCCTTTTTGATGCAAAACGTGCCATTTTACCTACGATTACAACAAAACCAGGTGTAGACCTCGATTCCCGTAAAGGTAGATGAAACGACAATATAATCACATAATATACATACAAACATGCAGATTATTGAAGATAAAACGTCTAAACAAACCCCAAAATATAGACAATAATTCATGCTATCACACCTTCATATGCCCATGGGGTACGCTTGCTTACCGGAGGATGCTATTCCGATGGTGTAACGCTCCAGCTACATTCCAGCGTTGTATGATGGCTATCTTCTCTGAGTACATCGATGAGATCATGAATGTATTCATGGATGACCTTTTTGTTTTTAGTTCTTCCTTTGATAACTAATTAGCTAACCTTTCTCTAGTATTACAACGTTGTGAAGACACTAATCTCGTTCTTAATTGAGAGAAGTGTCATTTCATTGTTAGTGAGGGCATTGTGTTAGGTCACCTCGTTTCAAACCGAGGTATTGAAGTCGATCAAGCTAAGATGGAGACTATAGAGAAACTTCCTCCATCTTGTTCTCTTAAAGGTGTGTGGAGTTTTCTAGGGCATGTACAATTTTACAAGAGGTTCATCAAAGAATTTTCTAAGATCTCTAGACCACTAACTAATTTGTTGAATAAGGATGTGGTTTTTGAGTTTTCGCAAGAATGTCTAGATGCTTTGTACAAGTTAATCGAAGCCTTGATATCCGCTCTCATCATTCAACCTCCTGATTGGAGCTTGCCCTTTAAGATTATGCGTGATGCAAGCGATATGGCGGTAGGATCAGTTCTTTGACAAAAAAAGGATGGTTGGACAAACACCATCTATTATGCTAGTAAGACGCTAGATGAGGCTCAACTATATTACGCCACCACCGAAAAGAAGTTTTCGGTTGTTGTTTATGCTTTTGATAAAATTCGTTCGTACCTTGTAGAGGAGAAAGTCATTGTCTACTCCGACCACACAACCATTCGGTACTTGCTCGCTAAGAACAACGCAAAGCCGCGTCTTATTCATTAGATACTCATACTTCAAGAGTTTTAATTGGAAATTCGCGATAAGAAGGGATCCGAAAATTCTGTAGCGGATCACCTCAGCCGGCTACCTCTCATTGCTTTAGAGAGAGATGACTAACCCACCGACGATTCCTTTCCCGATGAGCAGCTGTATTGGATGGAGCATTGGCTTTACCATATATCGGAAGGTAACAAACCTTGGTATGCTGATATTGATAACTATCTTGTTTGCGAGGAAGTACCTCTAGGATTGTCATACGCACAAAGGTAGAAATTTGTTACATATGTGTGCCATTATTATTGGAATGAGCCTCTTCTTTTCAAGAGAGGTCTAGATGGGATGCTATGGAGATGCATTCCGGAAGATGATACGGAGAGTGTTATTAGGTATTGTCATTCATTGCCTTATGGAGGACTTGCTAGCGCCCACAAGACTTGCATTAAGGTATTGCGTTCCGGTTTCTTTTGGCATTCATTATTTAAAGATGTGCAAACATTTGTTGCTTTTTGTGATGCATGCAAAATAACAGGAAATTTGTTGAGACGGAACGAGATGCCACTCAACAACATTCTGGAGGTCGAGATCTTCGATGTTTAGGGAATTGATTATATGGGACCATTCCCGTCATCTACAAGGAATCTATACATACCCTTGGCGGTTGATTATGTCTTGAGATGGGTGGAAGCCATTGCTTCTCCCACCAATGACGCCACGGTAGTTGTGAAGTTCTTCAACCGGACCATCTTCCAACAATTTGGGTTACCTCGAGTCATCATTAGTGATGGAGGGACGCACTTTACAGCCCGGAAGTTTAAAGAACTTCTGTCGAAGTATAGGGTAACCCATAAGGTAGCAAGTCCTTATCACCCTCAAACAAGTGGACATGTTGAAATCCCGAATAGTGAAATCAAAGGAATCTTGGAGAAGACCGTCTCTAGTGTAAGAGCCTTGGTCTTTTAGAGATCCCGCACCTGCGCCTCAACTCAGACGCAGGTGCTGAGTAGTGTTGAACAGTGTTGAGCTAGGACCCAGCCGCCCCTACGTATCCAGTGGGCCGCCCCTGTGGGTCATGTGGTCCATTAGGAACCACAATCTTGGCTGGTATTGATATATATATATATATATATATATATGTGTGTGTGTATCTGGTTGCTAGATGGTGAAGAGTTGAAGAGAATCGAGTGAAGGATTGAAGAGAAGTCAAGGATCACAATCTTCACAGGAGCCGCCCCTGCGCCACCCTGAGCCGTCCTTGTGCCTCCCAATGCTTTGTCCCTACGTCCAACATGTCACGCAGATGCGCCTTGTGAAGGACCTACCTAGTATGAGTTATTTAGTATCATGCTAGGAATAGGTATGAGGATAGAATGAGGATAATCATGATATCGATATATGCCGGTCATGGCTTTGAAGATTTGTAGGTTGTGAGGCTTATATGTTGATTATGATCCTTATGGATCCCTTGGGTCTACATGTGACTCCTTGGATTGATAGGAGTTTTGATATCTCTTTATGCCTTGTTATTAGGTAGAGTTGTTATCCGGATTGAGGTTGACCGTGGTTGAGAGTATTTGAGGTTTTGGTAAGTCCGTAGGACTTACTTAGCTACCATCCCTATATATATATATATATATATATATATATACGGTTTGAGTGGACGACTATATATATAAAGATTATTAAAACGGGTAAATGTGTGATAGCAAGATTGAGCGTTTACCTTTTATTACTTGTAGTTGTGCTTATGCACTATCTTATATATGAATGGTTAGCTAACGGTTTTATACCGTGTTGTAGATGCTTTGCAGAATAGGAGGACTGCAGAGTGATATGGAAGGGTGACTAGCTTAGGACTTCCGTACATAGGTCTTGCATGGGTTTTGGGGATGTTTGTAGATGTTTGATATGATGTTGTTGTTTTACACTGGGCTATGTTTTTGTATACTCTTTTGTTATACGGTTACATTGTTTTATGTATTTGTTATATATTTGTTGGTGACTTGTTATAAGGTTCAGTGAACTTGTTGTATGGCTAGGGTCAGGATCCACTACGAGATCCTAGCCCATTAGCGCCCCGAGTCCCGCAGATTTTTGGTGTTACATCTAGAAAGAGGAAAAATTGGTACATGAAGATGGATGACACTCTTTGGCCGTATAGGACCACTTTCAAGAGTCCCATCGGAACCACCCCTTATAACTTGGTTTATGAGAAGTCTTGTCATCTGCCGGTAGAGCTAGAACACAAGGCTTATTCGGCGATCAAATGGCTAAATTTTGATATCAAGGAAGTTGGAGAGAAGCGACTCCTGGACATCAATGAGTTGGAAGAACTACGCTTGAATGCCTATGATAATACTAAGATCTACAAAGAGAGAACAAAGAGATGGCATGACAAGCATATTATTCCAAAGAAGCTCAAAGTAGGATATCTTATTCTTCTCTTCAATTCCCGCCTTCGCCTCTTTCCCGGTAAGTTGAAATCTAGATGGACCGGAACTTATATTCTGAAACATGTTTTTGCTCATGGTGCAGTTAAAGTTTTGGGTGAACATAACGGAAACTTTAAGGTGAACGGTCATAGGCTGAAGAAGTACGCACCAGAGGTTCCGGTTGAGGAGATTGCACCAATACATCTCACATGATTGCAACGAAGTACAGTCCAGCTAGCGACCTTAAAACTAGGGCTTCTTGGAAGACAACCAAAGGTATTGCTTTCCTTTTGTTTTCTAGATTAGTTTATTGTAGTTTTTGCGTTTTTTTCTGTCCGTGATAACAAGAACTAGGTACAATCCAAGAAGTACAACTAACAAAAGCAGATGGTCGGAATTATGGTTCTAGAATTTGAGAAAACACCTAAAACTGGGAGCCATCTCACGTTTTGTCATGCATCTCAACCGAGATCAATATTTGTCAACCGAGATGAACACAACAGAGAGTCACCTTTGTCAAGCATCACGGTCAGCCCAACAATCTCGGCCGAGATGAAGTTGAATTTTGTGATGGGTATAAAAGGGGACGAACACTCTCTCTCCTCACAAAACCCTATCTCACGTGAACTTCCTCGACCAAAACGGCCCCAAATTCACCAAGCTCTCATTTCTTCCTCATTGTCAACGATTCTTTGCTCTAAATGGACGGGAGGCACCACATCGACTTCTCCAACATCAATCGAGACTTCAATCCACCACAATCTGCAAAAATTGGGTGATCTCATTCGATAACCCTTCTTTTAGGTTTTGGTTGATTTGACTAGATTTGAGAAACTGTTGCTGCATTGTTGTGTTGATATTGAACAAAAATCCCCCTAGGAAGCAATTTGTAGTGATTTTGTTGGGAATAGATAACAAATTTTGAATTTTGATGTAAACCAAATCCGTCTCGGTCAAGCCCAAACATCTCGGCCGATATAGCTCAAGAACAGACCAAGATAGCCAACTGAAATGGACAATTTGCATCGTTCAGACAGGCAGATTGTGTTTCGTGGTCATGGTGATGCACGGAAGTCTTCTCCTTCATCCCCACCACCACTACAAGTATCCATCATTCATCCGCGCATCCAGGAAAAGTATGAGCGCATTTGCTCCCGGCCTATTCTTTCCCCTGGATGCATTGACGTCGAGCATTTTTCTTGCTTGCATATCGTTGAGGATCTGAGGAGGATGATATCCCTTGCAGGACTACAGGGGTTGGTCACCCTCAAGGAGCCGGCTTATGTTGAGGCGGCTCTTACTCCTACTAGTTTGTCACCTACGTACCGAAAAACAAGGTTGTCATGTTCTTTCTGATGAATAAGTTTTATGCATTTTCTTTGGAGAACTTCGGGAACGTTTTTGGCTTCTCACCTCCCACCGCCACCAAATTCTATTCTGGGCACGATGCACGTATATTTTGGGAGAGCACAACTCATACTCCTACTAGTGCCGACGACTGGCAACCGCGCGACTAGAAGTAGAAGAACATCTATTATGTCTCCTTCACGATTTGACACCGGATCTTGATTGAGATGTTGTTGGCCCGCACTAAGAAGCCACAGAAAATCTAGAAAGGTTAGTTGTTCACTCTATTTTACATGACTGCAGGAGGGATACCGGACTTTGGTGCCATGCTGGCAGAAGAGCTACACAGGGTCAAGAACAAAAGTAATGGAGCTACCTGTTTTGGGTGCATGGTGACCCAGATCGCCAACTTCATCGGCATTGACCTATCCGCTTGCACCTTAGCCGCTAAGGTTAAGACTCTAGGACTACAGGAGTTTATCACTCACCGGATCTTAGTTTTTCGAGGTCGTGGTCCACTGTATGTGGACATGCCTTGGCATACTAGAGCTCCAAGAGTTATCCCATGACCTTCCCATTAACCGGTCTCCAACACAAACAACTAGAGGGATATATGGAGCCCACTAGCACGAGAGGCAGAGGTGGCTGCGGAGTTCGGCACTAATAGTGATGAGGAGGTTGATAGAAGAGTCTCCATGGACACCAGGATCAATACTTCTTGTCCCACTACTCCGGTGGTGGACATCAATGATGAGCAGCCAGCACCGAAGATACAGTTGGAGGTGACCCAATAGAGGGAGCGCCATAAGCGCCGCTCTCGCAACCGTGATCCGGATGCTCACAAGAGGATTGATGTTTTGACTCGACATATGGAAGATTCCTTCTACACCCTACGCATTGACTTGGATGGACATATTGACACTATGACACGAGCCATAGGCGACATGAGATGTGAGATACAAGAGAGTCATCATTACCAACGTCGTATGTAGATGATGATGTTCCAGTAGCAGATGTGATTCGCCTTCGACCATCGTAGTACTAGTTTCCTCCACCACGACCGGATGCTTGAGTCTACCTTTGGAGCCGCTGTTTATTTCTCTTTTTTTTGTTGTTATGCATA
Source organism: Fagopyrum homotropicum (assembly GCA_033239125.1). Taxonomy (NCBI): domain Eukaryota; kingdom Viridiplantae; phylum Streptophyta; class Magnoliopsida; order Caryophyllales; family Polygonaceae; genus Fagopyrum; species Fagopyrum homotropicum. The sequence goes on along the minus strand of BSWB01000008.1, from coordinate 57,563,745 downwards.
TTACATTGTAAGTGTTTTCTTCCTGACTTATATTACACATTGGGACAATGTGTCGCAAGTATGCGGTGCTTAACTTTGGGTCTCTAATAACTTGATACTTATGTTCTATGATTGCGCTTATGAATTCTATTTGGTGCCTTGATATTGTATGACATATTACATGCTTTGCGTTATGATTTTTATCGGAAAAATTGGTCTCGACCGAAATGCATATGGCCGACCATGATGACCACAACAGAAGCTTACCTCGGTCTAGCATCTCGGTTGTCCCTATGTGTCTCGGCCGAGATGGTTTTGAAAAAGCGAGATTTTTAGAAACAATTTGTGCTTCTAGGATGGATATGATCCCAGTATTGATACCTATTTTGCTGAATGGTTTTTATGATCTTTATGTGCTTGAAATAATTTATGATATATTTAAGGTTTGAATGTTTTGCTTGAAATTTGACTATGCTTAGTGAGTTGTTTTATCCTTATCATGTTGAATCTGAAAGTTGAAACTACGCTATAAGTTCTCTCACATTCTTCTTGGAATGATTAAGTCAATTCATACTCTTTCTTCTTTTGCTTTATCATGCTTTTAGCCCTTTACACACACACACACACACACATATAAATATATATATTTGTCTCCCTTTACCTATCTAGGAATTTGAAAGCAAGAAAGTGAAAAAGTTTGTGAAAGATGAAGTTGAAAGTGGAGAAGTGTTAGAAAACAATAGGTTTTGGGACGTTTGTCATATCGATGAGTAACTCGGCACCATTCACATAGCCGGGTGTTTGTGTCTTGCCAAAGTCAAATTGATTGATAGTCCTAACGAGTCATGGTATGTGAATCAAGGTTTGACGCATCTCGAGAATTGAGATTAGCTGATCTCCAAGGCTTCAGTTATTGTGCACCTCTGTCCATGTTCTCAAGTGAAAAGTATCGAAATATGCGGAAAAGAAGTAAGATATGCTTATTGATGGATGTTGAGTTATTTTTGAAGTTGTGAAGTTCTTATCATTTTCCATGATTGTGTCATTATTTGTCTACTTTGCAGGAATCGAGGTCTACACCAAGTTTGATTGTAATTGTAGGGAATAGAGCATATTTTGGATAAAAAAAAGGGATTGAAGTATAAGGAGACCATTGAGCTACATTATGGAGCACTTGGAGCTACAAGAAGGAAGACAGGGGCCTTTAGGAAACATCTTTGGATCATAGGATTTTCGGATGACGGTTGATTGGAAGAAATATTGAAGTAAGGAGATCAAGGAAGGATTACTTTGAGATCAAGGTTCAAGGAAGAAGAAGAAGAGGAGATTTGGTAAGGTTTTCTTGGATGATTCTAGTTAGTTGGTATCATCTTTTGGAACACGATATTAACGCATTGTTTGTTTGTTTGCATTACTGATTATTGGAAACCTTTGTTGAATGTTTCATTTTCTTTACTTGATATCTTGATTGCCTATACCTTGATTGCTTGAACATGATGATTTTTGGATAAAACACATGCGTATCTAGGGTGATTAGTTGAAGACTACGATATAGACGATGAAAGAATAGACCTTTATCGCGAGTGGACCCCGAAAGCTTGAGCTAAGCCTAAACCGAAACCCGCCTAGGTCTGTTCTTCGAGCATCTCGACCGAGTTTGGGCAAAAACTGCGCGAGATTGATCAGTGCATGTCCTATCTTGAGTTTAGGTTATAGTTTGCCAAATCCTATCCTTTTTGCACCTTTCCAGGTTTATATGCAAGCCTAAGAACAGACTTACCCAGTGATTCCTTTCCTTGTTTACCGATGATGATGAGTATTAGGTAGCAAAGGTATATACTTTGTTAGGGTTTGAGTGTTCCTTCATCCAATCTTTGAGAATTAACCTAAGACTTACCCGGTAAAGGTTAGTTCTATCCCGTTAGGTAGTGGGCTTGTTTGTGAGTATAGTTTCTTTCCTTAGTTCCTTGAGACTTACCCGGTAATAGGATCTTTGGTTTGGGATAGTGGATGGTGGGACTTATCCATTGATCTATCTCATCTTAGAAATACCTTCCCTTTGCAACCTCTACTTTGTCCGCGTTTATGCTTAGAAATCATGAGTTGAAGCCACAACCGGATGCTTTGATCTCTAGAATCTGCATTCCTTTATCTGATTTATATACATCATTGTTCTTTGTTGCTTAAGATCCGCATAACAACCTAAGGATATATACCGTTGCTTGATTTCGCCATAGTCCTTGTGTTCGACCCTGCAATACTTGCTTGTACTGCGATTGATCCGTACACTACGAGTTCACTATTATTTGCTTGATTCTTGATATAAATTTAATGCTTATTTGCACACGTTTTGGAGTGAACAATTGACTTGTGTCTATTGGAGAAGAGAGAAATACCATAGCCAAATCGATAGTGAACAAGGTTGGCTAGGCTCTCTACCCAGTTGTCATCCTGTTCCTAACCTCAAGAATGATACTCTTAGCAACCTACTCAGCTCTATCCTCCACTACATGCGGATCATCGATGGGAACTCGTCCCTGACCTATGACTACCGGAGGAAGAGGTGGTCTTCCTCTACCCCGTCCTACTGCATATGCTTCTCTCGTATGAACCATCTACGGTATAAGCATATCTAAAGTATTAGGCCAAGCCAAATTATGTATAGAGATATATATAGTAATCGAATCTAGAACACTGATTAAAATCCGTCGGACACACTAGACTGTTGGGATCCTCGTAAGGTGTGATGGTTCTCCGTACATTCTATCCAAATCGATAGTGAACAAGGTTTTAAAACAAAAAAAAATTCCTATTGAAATTTTACACCCCTCTCGGGTTCTGTTAATTTATATATTTGGCCTTTCAAGAATATTGCAAGTGGCATTGTTGTCAACCTAAGGCTCTGATAAATTGTTTGTAACACCCCAAATCCATAGGACTCGGAGCGCTACGGTCTAGGACCTCACAATGGGTCCTGATCCTAGCTTGAAAACAAGTTCATTGGATCTTATAACAAGGTACAAATAAACATAAAAAAACATTTATCAAACTGAAATATCATATATCATAATACATACAAAACCCCACAATCAAGTAACAAAATATTATCATCCTATACATATATACATCCAAAAATTCATACACATCCTAGATTTACGGAAACCGTTGGTTGATCACTCTACAATTTTTCTATCCTACTAGGCATCTACAACACGGTATGAAATCGTTAGCTAACAATATATATATTAGATCATGCATAAGCACATACACATCTAAGAAATAACAATAAACACCAAGCATTCCATCACACATTTCCCATTTTTATTATCTTTATTAAGTTATTCACTTATAAATCATTTAAAGGTGTGACATGAGAAGTATATCATTCTTGCCTCAATTTTCCTCACCATCTGGAGTGGCTAAGCGTACTATCACCGTATACCAATAGGAGTTGTTCGGTACCTTCGCCGTATAGCAGGAATGACATATTCCCAGAGAACCCTCAAGCCTCCCTCGAGCGTACTGGACATGCTATCACCACCCATCAAACATTAGTCAATACAAAGTCTGTAATAATAAATATATATCGCCTGCTATAAAGCATATAACACACACCACTCATGCATACATGCAATATAGGAATGCATCTAAGTAAGTCCTACGGACTTACTTGTATCCAATAATCTGAACAACGATGAACCTCTCAAATTCCCGTAGGAATGAACACCGCTTGATAAAAAAGGCATAAAATATCAATTATTGCAACATCAAACTAGAAGACTAACTCCTAGTTTCCAAAAGATCCACAAGGATCATAAACATCGTAATCAACCTCGAATAATCTTTCAATCCTCAAAGCTTCATTTGGGCATACATTATCATGATATGCTCATCAATCTCAACACATACCATCCTAGCATCCTTCTAACATAAAGCCTAATGGACAAGAGAATAGATAAACTTACCAAAGAACTTGGTAATTTCTAGAATAAGGCGCGGGGACGGGCAAGGAATGCCCAAGCGTTGTGACATCCTTCAACGCCGCGACTGTGGTTGAATACCTGCGCGAGGGCGGCGACACTCTAAGAGGCGCGGGGGCGGCTCACACAAAGTGCGGGTGCGGTTCCTCAACGAAGCACCACTCTAATGTGCAGGTTTATAAATTATTCGCTCAATACACCAATCCACCAAAGGGATAAATCAAGGGCCGGCTGCCATTATTCATATTCATATAATAAAACACCAAATGTTCATAAAAGCAATACAACAAGATCACTTGTTTGATTTCCAACCATGGAAGGAGGAAGAAGAAGAAGAAGAAGAAGAAGAAGAAGAAGAAGAAGAAGAAGAAGAAGAAGAAGAGAGGAGAGTTCACCACTCCTTTGTAAATATCCTGATGAAGAACTCCGACGCAACCTTGCAAGCTTTCCACAACAACAACCCAAGTAACATCATCATCATTAGTCTTCGCAAGCCAAAGATCAAGGAAGAAGAAAAGAACAAGGAGAAAGAAGGAAGAAGAGAGTGTGCGGGAGAAAGAGAGAAGAAGAAGATCAAGAGAGAGATTAGGAATCCTCGGAATTGAAGGGATAGAAAAGGCTTACGGAGAAAGAAAGCGGAAAGGAAGTCGGCCAAAAAAGTTTGTTGACTTCCCTCTTATTTCGCAAATGCGTCCATGCAGAGTCGCACCCGCGGTGGCGCACCTGCGGGCGAGGTCACAAGCGTTCGTGGGATCTCCTAAGAAGCATTGGTCTTACATTAGATCCCCTTTAAAACAAGTTTCATCCCGAAACATGAATAATCTCACACCCTCTCGGTCTAAAACACCGAGGTAATATACACTCAACATCGCGGAGGCATAACATCTCAAATACCCACAATCTAATGATAAAGGCACAGAGGTAAAACATATCCGGCAAAGCATACACATAACCCGATAGCATGGATGTAAAACATCTCCAAAATAATTACAATCACATTCGATGACATGGAGGTAGAACATCTCCAACCATAATAATCACCACTCGTGCTAACATAAAAAGATCTATAAGGTAACACATAACAATCTAGCACGAAAAATAATATCATATAACATCATATAGTCACATAATCATATTGTCACATAACTCACCAAGATATAACTTACACTCGCTCGACAGGCCTACAGATGCAGCTATCTCTGCATAAAAATTGGGATAGTTCCTCTGGATACTATCCGCCGTCTCCCATGTGGCCTCATCGGCTCCTTGTCTAGACCCCAATATCTTCCACGTACATCTCAATGTCCTTCGAGTGCAAGCGTCTCATACCTTGCTCTAGGACCGCTACTAGATGCTCAACAAACGTGTGATCCGGCTCAACCACTAAATCTTCATAATTGATAATGTGTCTCGGATCTGGTATGTACTCCCTTAGCCGACACACATGAAAAACCGGGTGAATAACCTCTAATACGGGAGGCAACACAAGTTGGTATGCCACCTCTCCAACATGCTCCAGAATCTCAAAAGGTCCGACATATCGGAGACTCAACTTCCCCTTTATGCAGAAACGTCTGACGTCTCGCGTCGGTGACACTCTTAGCAAGTCATGAGCTCCAACTCCGAACTCTAGAGGTCGATGCCTCTTGTCTACATACGACTTCTAGCGGCTCAGCACAGCAGAATCCGCTCTCTAATCAATGCCACTCTGGCTATATCATCTTGTATTTGCTCGGAAGCTATACCACTGATACTACTCAACTCATCCCAACATAAAGGTGTATGGCACCTCCGTCCATAACATGCCTCATAAAGGGCCATCATTATCGACCATGCTAGTTGTTGTTGCACAAAAACTCGACCAACGGGAGGTGATCTGTAAGAACCTTAGTCTTTTAGGTGTTTAGTGGTGTTGAGTCTGGAATATTTGCCCTTGTGGGATCTATGGGCCGCCCCAACGCATTCTGTGGGCCACCCCTACGCCTCATTGGATCCGCCCCTGCGGATTTGTGCGGCTACAGCCACCTTCATTGACTCTTGACCCGTGCTTTTGGGTGGCTTCCTTTGAAAGCTATCCCTTTGCTTCGTGATGAGGGTTTCTCATCTTCTTCCAGCTCCATCTTTTCTCCTTACGATATTCTTCTTCCCTTCTCTTCCTTTGGATCTTCTTCTTGATTTCTCCTTCTTTTGAAGAGAGTTTGAGTGTTTGGTTGATGATGATGATGATGTTGATAGACGTTGTCGTGTTGTTTAGAGAGCCAACCATGGTTGTGGTGTTAGGATTCTTCCTCTGTTAGGGCTCATATTGGTAAGCTCTTCACCTTCCTCTTCTTTCTTTCTTCTTGTCTTCTTTTCCTCCTTCTTAGCTTAGGTTCCCATAAGTTGGATCTTGTGATGAGTTTTCTAGGCATGTGTTGATGTCTATATGTATATATATGTATGTGCATGGCTGCTGGATGATGAAGAAGTGAAGATAGTCGAGTGAATAATCGAAGAGAAGTAGAAGACGTGCTCACTACACACCAGCCGCCCCTGCACCTTGTGAGCCACCGCCCTTGCGTGTGGAGCTGCCGCCCCTGCGCCTCCCTGTGTCCACCTTCTGCGCCTTCCTTGTAACGCAGGTGCGTTTTATCCAGGGCTTGCTTAGGATGGCATGGACCCTTTCCTTTCCTAGTGTGAGTGTTTAGTAGCATGCTAGACATGTGTATGACATTAGGATGATGATGATGATGATGATTATGATATCGATATATGCCAGTTATGGCTTTGAGAATTAGTAGGTTGTGAGGCTTTTAAGTTGGTTTTGATCCTTATGGATCCCTTGGGTCTATGTGTGACCCCTTTGATGAATAGGAGATTTGATATCTCTCTATGCCTTGTTATTGGGCAGTGTTGTTACTTGGATTGAGCTTGCTCATGGTTGAGAGTATCAGAGGTTGAGGTAAGTCCGTAGGACTTACTTAGCTACCATCCTTATATTGGGTGTATGCATGAGTGGTGTCTGTTATATGCTTGATAGCATGCATTATCGAGTATTACCGACCTATGCTTTATTGATATCCCCCTTGCAGTGGCAGTGATAACCTTCCCCTTTCATCTTGTAAATAGTCTGGGAGGTTCTCTGAAGTCAGGCCAACGGGTTTACGGGATGGCCACTTCACCACTCCCATAGGGTACACGGGTAGTATGCCATTACTACTCCAGCTGGCTATAGCACCCAGAGGCGAGGATGATACGTTCCTCGTGTCACATAGTTTCATATATCTATATATATGTACGATTTGAGTGTATGACTATTTATATATCAAGATAATAAAAATGGGTAAATATGTGACAACATGATGATATTTTTATGTTTCCATGACTTGTATTTGTGCTTATGTATTACCTTATATATGAATGGTTAGCTAACGGTTTTATACCGTGTTGTAGATGTTTTGCAGGATAGGAGGACTGTAGAGTGATCCGGTAGGGTGACTAGCCGAGGAATTCAATACATAGGTGTTGCATGGGCTTTTGGGGATGTTTGTACATCTTGTATATGTTGTTGTTGTGGTTTTACACCCGGCTATGGTTTTGTATAATCTTTTTCTATACAGTTACATCGTTTTATGTATATGTTTTTATATTTGTCGGTGCTTTGTTGTAAGGTCCAGTGAACTTGTTGTTAGGCTAGGGTCAGGATCCATTGTGAGATCCTAGCCCAATGTGACACTCCGAGTCCTACGGATTCGGGGTGTTATATTATTTGACCACACATGTCCCTAGTCTAGCACACAAGCCCTCAACATATCCTCCAAGGTTTGCATAGTTCTCTTTGGCTAACCATCTGACTGAGGATGAAAAGCCGTCGTAAAATGAAGGATCGTACCAAACGCAATGTGTACATGCTGCCAAAACAACGAGGTAAATTGTGCATCTCTATTAGACACGGTAGTCCTCAATACTCCATGGAGTTTCAGTATCTACCTAGTGAACTCCTCAGCAAGCTGACTCACTGGCCATGTTTCCCGAGTAGGGATGAAATGTGTCATCTTTGTCACTCTATCCACTATAACACATATGGCATCAATACTCGTACTCGGGCTAAGCTGCTAACAAAGTCCATGGAGATGTCCTCCCATTTCCACTACGATATTGGCTGTGGATGGAGTTCTCGCCCAGGTCTACAATGCTCTATCTTGACTTGTTGACAGGTCGCACAGTAGGCTATAAATCTGGCCATGTTAGGCTTCAGCCCGTCCTACCAAAATGAGCGTCTCACATCCTGATACATCTTACTCGCACTTGGGTGCACTGAGTAAAGTTTGGTTTGAGCCTCCTGTAGAATCCTTAGCCTCAAGTCTCTACAAGAAGCTACACCGACGTGCTTGTGTGGTATCATCACTCCATCAACACCTATGATGAACTGTGGGGCCTTACCTCGAGACATCTTGGCTCGGATCCATTTCAACTTCGGGCATGTCTCTTGTTTTTGTTGGATCTCTCCCAACAGTTCAGGTAGAACCTCTAAAATAGACAGATGCCTTTCTGTATCGTGAAACGTAATATCCAAATCTAGCCACACTATATCTCTGTACAACTTAGGATGAGCTGTCAATCTCGCTATCGCCTTCTCTCATGGCGTCTTCCTGCTAAGGTCATCGGTGACTACATTCCCCCTCCTTGAATGATACAAAATATCATGGTCGAAGTCCTTGATCAACTCAAACCATCTACTCTAGTGTTTATTCAATTCCCGCTAAGTGAAAATATACTTCATACTCTTATGGTCTGTGAAGATCTGGCAAGAAACTCAATACAAGTAATGCCGCCAGATCTTCAAGGCGTGAACCGTTGCAGCAAACTCGAGGTCATGAGTCGGGCAATTCTTCTCGTATATCTTTAAATGTCGACATGCATAAGTGATTAGCCTACCACGTTACATCAGCAAATATCCCAAGCCTATCTTGTTTGCGTCGCTATACACCACAAAATTATTAAAGCCCTCTGGTTGTGCTTAGTTGGGAGGGGAAGTCAATCTCCTCTTCAGCTCCTCAAAACTCTTAGTACACGGCTCGGACCATACAAACCTGGTAGTCTTCCTTAACAGACATGTAAGTTGTCGGGCAATAACAGAAAACCCTTCAAAAAACCTTCGATAATAGCCGGCTATGCCAAGGAAGCAGCATACTTCCTTGACATTCGTCAGAGTCGTTCATGCTACAGTTGCCTCAATGATTTCTGGATCAACCTTGATCCCTTTGGTTGAAACTATGTGACCCTTGAACGTCCTCAAAACCAGCCTCTACAAAATCCTACAGTTTCTACCTCCTTAGTGAGGCAGGGCAGAAATGCTCTCTAATAAAACTCCTCATCTAGTCGTATCTAATAACCCGACTTCGCATGGTCCTACACCAATGCTATTCTAAATACTAAAATAGAATTTGCACTACCTCGATCCGTCTATCCTTTGGGCATCTAATCGACTCTAGTGCTGAGTCTACATGCCCAATCTAGAGCTCAACCTCTAAGCCCACCTTTGGTGAAAAGTCTTCAACCAGGAATCCGGTCGTGGTGCTATCGGCTTTTCCTGAGCCCTAGCAACCTTAGTAACTCATGCCGGAATGACTGGCACCTGAGTTGCTCCCTGTGACATATTAGATGATCTAATAGGTGCTAGTGGATCTAGGGCATGCCTACCTACCTTGGAAGCCTCCTCAACCTGGCGGATGTACGCTCAAAGCTCAGGTCCTCTCATCAAGACGTGATCCATAACATCAAACCGTGTTGGCTAGGCTTTATGCCAAGCTGCCATCCCGTTCCTAACCTCAAGAATGATACTCTTAGCAACCTCTTCATCTCTATCCTCCGCTACATGCGGATCAACGATGGGAACTCGTCCCTGACCTATGACTACTGGAAGAAGAGGTGGTCTACCTCTACCCCGTCCTACAGCATATGCTTCTCTTGTATGAACCATCTGCGGTATAAGCATATCTAACGTATAAGGCCAAGCCAAATTATTTATAGAGATATATATAGTAATCCAATTCAGAACACTAATTACAATCCTTCGGAGACACTAGACTTGTTAGATCCACCGAAAGAGTGATGGTTCTCCATGCATTCTGCCAAATCGATAGTGAACAAGGTTTTTTTTTAAAAATCCTTTTGAAAATTCAGACCCCTTTCGGGTTCTATTTATTTATCTATTTGGCCTTTCAAGAATATTTCAAGTGACATTGTTTGTAACGCCCCAAATCAATAGGACTCGGAGCGCTACGGTCTAGGAGCTCACAATGGGTCCAGGCCCTAGCTTGAAAATAAGTTCATTGGATCTTACAACAAGGTACAAATAAACATAAAACAAACCTTTATAAAAATGAAATATCATATATCATAATACATACAAAACCCCACAGTCAAGTAACAAAACATTATCATCATATACATATATACATCCCAAAACACATGCACAACCTAGATTTACAAAAAACCTTGGTTGATCACTCTACAATCCTCCCATCCTACAAGGCATCTACAACACGGTATGAAACCGTTAGCTAACAATTTATATATTAGATCATGCATAAGCACATACACATCTAAGAAATAAAAAATAAACACCAAGCATTCCATCACACAATTCCTGTTTTAATTATCTTTAAAAAGTCATTCACTCATAATCCTTTTAAAGGTGTAACACGAGAAGTATATCATTCTCGCCTATGTTTTCCTCACCATTTGGAGTGACTAAGTGTACTATCACTGTATACCAATAGGAGTGGTTCGGTACCTTCGCCGTATAGCAGGACTAGCATATTCCCAGAGAACCCTCTAGCCTCCCTCAAGTGTACTGGACATGTTATCACCACCCATCAAACGTCGGTCAATACTAGGTGGGTAATAATAAATATATATCGACTGTTATCAAGCATATAACACACACCACTCAAGCATACATCCAATATAGGAATGCAACTAAGTAAGTCCTACGGACTTACTTGTATCCAATAATCTGAACAACGATCAATTTCTAAAACTCCCGTAGGAATGAACACCGCCTGATAAACAAGGCATAAAATATCGATCATTACATCATCAAACTACACGACTAACTCCTAGTTCCAAAAAGATCCACAAGCATCATAAACATCGTAATCAACCTCGAATAACCTTTCAATCCTTAAAGCTTCATTTGGGCGTACATTATCATCATATCCTTATCAATCTCAACACATACCATCCTAGTATCCTTCTAGAATAAAGCCTAATGGACAAGAGAATAGATAAAATTACTAAAGAACTTGGTAAGTTCTAATGAAGGCGCGGGCGCGGGCAAGGAATGCCCAAGAGCGGTGAATACCTGCGCGAGGGCGGTGACACTCTAGGAGCCACGGGCGCGGCTCAGACAAAGTGCGGGTGCAGTTCCTCAACAAAGCATCACTCCAATGTGATCGTCTACAAATCTCTCGCTCAATACAGCACTCCCCCACAAGGATAACTCAAGGGACTGCTGCCTTTATCCATACATATATAATAAAACACAAAATGTTCATAAAAGCAATACAATAAGATCACTTGTTGGATTTCCAACCAAGGAAGAAGAAGAAGAAAAAGAGACGAGGAAGAAGGGATAAAGAGGAGAGCTCGCCAATCATCAATATAGATCGTGATGAAGAACTCCGGTTGCAACCTTGCCAACTTCTCAAAACAACAACCCAAACATCATCATCATCATAAGTCTTCACAAGCCAAGGATCAAGGAAGAAGAAAAGAACAAGGAGAAAGAAGGAAGAAGAGAGTGAGCGTGAGAAAGAGAGAAGAAGAAGATCAGGAGAGAGATTAGGAATCCTCAAAATGGAAGAGAGAGAAATGGCTTAAGGGGAAAGAAAGTCGAAAGGAAGTCGGTCAAAAAAGACGGCTCACTTCGCTCCTATGTTGTGACCGCGGCCTAGCAGAGCCACACCTACGGTGGCGCACTTGCGGGCGAGGTCACACGCGGTCTCGGGATCTCCTAAGAAGCATGGGTCTTCATCTTTCTCGTTACTTGTTTCCCAAGTTTTGTGAATTTTCCTTATCCTATTGAAGATCATATATTTATCAAATACCGTATTGCTTGTTCAGAAAGGAAGAAGATTTACAAGATATTTGTTATGCTCAAGATGTGTGATACGCAATGGGTTTTAAATTTATACTCGTTCTATTTCTCCTAACTCCTAGCGCACCCGCAGTGTACGGGACGTTTGTATTATGGATAGTATTCCGAGCTCGAACACAAAGACTAAGGTGAGATTGATTCGATTTATGATTAAGTTTAGTGAAGATCTAGTTTAAGAAAGAAAGAAATAAAGAAATGAAAATCTCAATGTTTTTGGTTGGTTTTTAGGTGATCAATCAAGGATCACAAATGATGCAAAATAAACAATCGACTAAGCTAACAAATCAACACAAACAAACAAGCTAACACGAGATATGAATCAAGAGAGATAAGCGAATTCTAGGGGTTGGAAATTCCGGTTATGGCATAGGACTCAAGCTATCTAATCATTCCTTGGATTAACTATGATATGTTGGGAGTGAGTGTTTCTAGGTTGGGATCAATCACCGGGTAGGTCTCATGGTCCACTAGTCCATCCCTAAGGTCTCATCACCGGGTAAGTCTCTAAGAACCTAAGGGATGGAATTCTACACAAACCGGATTGTTACCTAAGGATCTAACCTATCCTTACCGGGTAAGTCTCGAAAAGGTTAGTCCTAAACAACTATCCTAGCACACTTAGTCCAATGGCGGCTTATGAGGCTCACCACTACCTAAGGTTTGTCATCTTTGAAATCTAAGAGTAAGAATCACTGGGTAGGTCTCTTCTAACACTTAGTTGCTAACACTAGGTCACCCTAGGGTAGATTTAACTCAACAAACACTAGGATTTCAACATTCTAACAATCTAAAACTAGATCCATCGAACCAGGGAGAATCATGGGGTGTTCTACCAAGTCCACGGCCGTGGTTTGGAAAGAACAAACCGTGGACTCTAACAGAGGCTACGTCCAAGTAAGTGACTCATCCAAGGGCAAATCTAAGTCCATCCTATCATAGCCCTAGCCATAACCATCCCTTCCTTACCCTAGAATCACATCTATTTAGCCTACAACATTCATCATGACAATCGAAACCATCAAACATAAAATCATAGCTTCCATTTGCAAGATAATAAAGAGAAAGAGATGAACAAGTGAGGTAAACAAAACCAAGCTGTAAGTAAGATTAAAATGACTCACAACCCTTCCAAAAGAAGGTTTAGATGGTTCATACAACTCTAGAAATCGATTCCGAATTTCTTCACTACAAAAGCTATCAAGTGCTAGCAATGGTGTGTTCTTCTCCTTCCTCTCCAATGGAGCTCTTCTCCCTCTTCAATGGTAGCTTTCCTCCTTGAGAGAATCTTCTTATTGAGAGAGTATTTTTGATTGGATGATAGTGGATAATGGAGAGCTGCTCCAAGATCCTTCTCTCAGCAATGCAGAACCACTTTTATACTATAACCTTGCTAGAGTGAGCCATGAGATCGTGGCACAACTGTCACAACCGACTGGCAAAATCCACGGGTAGTTCCACGGCCGTGATCTGGCAGTGAACCGTGGTTTGGTGCTTCAGCGTTGCCTTGGTTCATTAAGCTTTGATTTAGTGCATGGCTTGTGTTGGCAAGGTTCCTTGAGTCCTCCTTAGCCCTTAGCTTGCATTCAAGTGAGTCCGAGGGTGTGTCATCTCGAGGAGTGACCCTCGAATGCATCAATTAGGCTCCTAAATCTCCCAAAATACCTATAAAGCAAGCAAAAGTCCGCGTAGACGTCTATCTCGACAAAATACATGATTTGAGTGCAAACGTCGTGGACTAATGCTAAACCATGCATGAATGAGTGAGAAATCTATCTAAATGACTACCTAAACCTAAGCCATAAATCGTGTTATCAAAAATACCCCATACTTAAGGTTTGCTAGTCCCCGAGCAAATTCCCAATTATAGACTAAAAGGTAACATGATTTATGTATGTAGAAAAATGGCAAAATCTTTTTGAGTTTGTGCTTCTACTATTGGATCACCTTCATAGTCATGTTTCATGGCAATGGACAAGCAATTATGTATCAAACAAATGAAGGCACGGAAAGACAATTATACTTAACTCGAAAGCATGCATGAAATATAAAAATGAAGAAGTCGAGATGATCAAGAGCATATCCAATCTAAATCACCAAGTCTTACAAACATGCAAATAGGTCATAAGGCCTTATGACATAAAAGGCCAAGAAACGTTGTGATTAGGTGGGGATTTTTCTAGGCTATGTGATGCTAATCCGGGGATGGAACTAACTCCACAATTTTGTCCTCGATCAACTTCCCTCAAGTGTATATTTTCTCCATCTTTTCTTTCTTTTCTTTTTCCTTTACTTATTTTTGAGACAATGGCATTGGTGTACAAAAGCCGAAACCTTGGTGATTAGCCATCCTCGGGCTTTTTCTATTTTTCGAGGTGCATCCACACCGGTCACACATACCAAAGCTCGTTAGGAATATCGGTTTATTTTACTTTGGCAAGGCACCAACACCCGATTATGTGAAGTGTGCCGAGTTACTTGTCATTTAAACCAATGTCCCCAAACCTAAATTTTTGTCTACACTTTCACAACAATTTCAGCATTTTATTCATGACATTCTTTCATCAACATCTTCACCCCACACTTGCTTTTCACACACATCAACACACTAACATGCTCCTATTCCCGGATGGGTCAAAAGAGGTCAAATTTATGTCAATTGAGGTGCTCAAACATCATGATCAAGATGAGAGGAAGAGAGAGATGAATTGCCTCATTCATTCCTAGATGGTGTGCAACAACTAGCATGTAATTTCGACTTTCAATACTCAATCCATTCTAGGCAGACATCATGATCACAAATGATTCATGGGTTTCAAGAGAAGTACTTCAAGTCTACATATGCATTCATCAATTTAACACATAAGGCCATCCATAGCCAATCCACAAGACAAGATTTATCATTAGGGTCATATCCAAACCTAGAAAGGACAAAAGTTTTTAAATTTTTTGATTTTTTTGGATTTTTCGAAATGAGTATATACACTGCAAGACATGTGATAATA
This sequence comes from Fagopyrum homotropicum, assembly GCA_033239125.1. Classification (NCBI taxonomy): domain Eukaryota; kingdom Viridiplantae; phylum Streptophyta; class Magnoliopsida; order Caryophyllales; family Polygonaceae; genus Fagopyrum; species Fagopyrum homotropicum. Next base: position 57,548,641 of record BSWB01000008.1, on the reverse strand, counting down.
TTAAACTACCCTAGATGATAGTCATGCAAAATATCATGCAAACCCCACCCCATACTTAGAAACACATTGTCCCCAATGTGTAAATGAAGTAAAGAAGAGTGAAAGAAGGTTCTCACAATGTAAAAATGGTTTGCTATGGTATTTGGGATTTCTCAAGTGGATTGATGGTGGATGATCCTATCAACAATGGTAGAGAGCTCTAAGTGTTCATCATGGCGTCGGGACCCGCGCTAGGTGCCGCTAACCGTCCAAGTTCCACGTCCGCTCCACCCATAATTGATGAGGGGTTCATCATCATCATTCACTTGCTATGCAAGGTTTCCAATGCTACCAAGACTCTAGCACACACACAAAACACACCAAACACACACAAAAATAGAAAAATCAAAAACAAAAACAAAACGAAAAAGGGAAAAACGTTACCAATGGGTTGCCTCCCATCAAGCGCTTCTTTAAGGTCATTAGCTTGACCAAACTCGGGGACGTCTCATTCTAGGTGAAGTGGGGCAATCATATCCACCGGAGCTCCCGGGACATACTTCTTCAACCGGTGCCTGTTCACCTTGAAATCTCCACAATGCTCCCCTCCTATCTCAATAGCTCCATGGGGGAAGATCTTCTTCACCACATATGGCCCGGTCCATCTTGATTTTAGCTTTCCGGGGAAGAGCCGCAACCTTGAGTTGAAGAGAAGGACAAGGTCGCCTTCACTCAACTCCTTCGGGATGAAGCGCTTGTCATGCCACCGTTTGGTCCTCTCCTTGTAGATCCGGGAATTCTCATAAGCATCCAACCGGATCTCTTCAAGAGCGTTTATATCAAGCAACCTCTTCTCTCCCGCCTCCTTGAGGTTAAAATTTAGCCACTTAATGGCCCAATAAGCTCTATACTCCATGTCTACTGGAAGATGGCAAGACTTGCCATAGACTAACTTGTAAGGAGTGGTGCCAATTGGTGTCTTGAAAGCGGTTCTATATGCCCATAATGCATCATTGAGCTTCATAGCCCAATCCTTTCTCGTTCTAGAGACCGTCTTCTCAAGGATTCCCTTTATCTCCCGGTTGGAGATCTCCACTTGGCCACTAGTTTGGGGATGGTAAGGTGTTGCCACCTTATGAGTCACCCCATACTTAGCCAAAAGTGCTCCAAAATTCCTATTGGTGAAATGCTTCCCTCCATCACTTATGATCACCCTTGGTGTTCCAAACCTAGGGAAGATTACTCGGTTGAAGAACCGCACCACCACCTTGGCATCATTTGTAGGAGAGGCGATTGCTTCCACCCATCTTGAAACATAGTCAACCGCCAATAAGATGTAGAGGTTACCACATGAAGAAGGGAATGGTCCCACGAAGTCCACACCCCACACATCAAATATTTCCACTTCTTGTATGTTGTTCAAGGGCATTTCATTCCTCCTTGAGATGTTGCCCGTCCTTTGGCAAGCATCACAAGCTACCACAAAGCTTTGCACATCCTTGAACAAACTTGGCCAAAAGAAGGCCGATTGCAACACCTTCGCACATGTCTTGTGTGAGCTAGCATGCCCTCCACATGGCAAGGAATGACAATGGCGGATCACACTCTCCACCTCGTCCTCCGGTATGCATCTTCTAAACATTCCATCCGGCCCTCTCTTGAACAAAAGTGGTTCATTCCAATAGTAGTGCCTCACATCCTTGAAGAACTTCTTTCTTTGGGCATATGTTAATCCGGGAGGCACTTCCTCACACACAAGATAGTTCACAATGTCGGCGTACCATGGCTCACTTCCTCTAGACACTTGGAACAAGCACTCCTCCACCATTTGCAATTGCTCATCCCGGAATGAGTCATCAATCGAGATGTCATCTCTTTCAAGCTTCAATGGTGGGAGTCGACTAAGGTGATCCGCCACGGAGTTCTCGGATCCCTTCTTGTCCCGGATTTCCAAATCAAATTCTTAAAGAAGAAGGATCCACCGAATCAACCTAGGCTTTGCATCCTTTTAGGTGAGGAGATAACGGATCGCAGCATGATCCGTATAAACTATGACCTTCGCTCCAACAAGATATGAGCGGAACTTCTCAAATGCATACACCACCGCTAGCAACTCTTTCTCGGTGGTAGCATAATTAAGTTGGGCATCATCTAGCGTCTTGCTAGCATAATAGATGGCATGTGTGCGCCCATCCTTCCTTTGCCCCAAAACAGCCCCAACGGCTACATCACTTGCATCACACATGATCTCAAACGGTAAACTCCAATCCGGAGGTTGCATGATAGGCGCGGAGATCAAAGCGTTCTTCAACCTACAAAAACCCTCAAGGCAATCCTTGGAGAAAACAAACTCAACATCTTTCATTAGTAGGTTAGTAAGAGGCTTAGAAATTTCACAGAAGTCTTTAATAAACCTCCGGTAAAAACCGGCATGCCCTAAGAAACTTCTTACCCCTTTCACCGAGGTAGGTGGTGGCAACTTCTCTATCGTCTCAATCTTGGCCCTATCAACCTCAATGCCACGGTTGGACACCAAGTGTCCCAACACAATGCCTTAACTTACCATGAAGTGGCATTTTTCCCAATTCAAGACAAGATTTGTCTCCTCACATCTTTTCAATACTAATGACAAGTTAGCCAAGCAATTATCAAAGGAAGAACCATAAACAGAGAAATCATCCATGAACACTTCCATGATATTTTCAATGTATTCCGAAAAGATAGCCATCATACACCTTTGGAAGGTGGCGGGTGCATTACACAACCCAAATGGCATTCTCCTATATGCAAAAGTACCCCATGGACATGTAAATGTGGTTTTCTCTTGGTCATCGGGGTGGATAGGGATTTGGAAGAATCCACTATAGCCATCTAGGTAGCAAAAATGAGAGTGTTGAGTTAACCTTTCTAGCATTTGGTCAATGAAAGGAAGAGGGAAGTGATCTTTCCTAGAGGCCATGTTAAGCTTCCTATAGTCAATACACATCCTCCACCCAGTAACCGTCCTAGTTGGGATTAGTTCATTGTTCTCATTAGTCACTACGGTCATCCCACCCTTCTTAGGAACTACATGAATAGGACTAACCCACTTACTATCCGAGATAGGGTAGATAATCCCCGCATCTAGCAACTTAATGATCTCTTTTTTAACCACCTCTTTCATTATAGGATTCAATCTTCTTTGATGTTCAATAGAGTGTTTATGGTTATCTTCCATCAATATCTTATGCATGCACAAAGAAGGTTTTATGCCAACCAAATCATCAATAGTATAGCCAATGGCTTTCCTATGCAATCTTAGCTCATGCAACAACTTAGCAAGTTCATCATCATTCAAGCATGCATTCACAATCACCGGATAAGTAGAATTATCACCAAGGAAAGCATACTTTAAATGAGAGGGGAGGGGTTTGAGTTCAAGTTTAGGAGGACCTTTGTCGAGTGGAGACGATCCATATAACGTTGGATGAGATGAATCCAAAGCAAATGAAGACCCTTCAAGGCTCCTTGAAGCTTGCTCATCAATGAAGGTTGCTTCTAGGGGAACCACGGTCGGAACCACGGTTGGCTCCACATCCACGGCCGTGAAAGTTGCCAAGCTTGCACGTTGGAGCTTTCCAGAGAGTTCTACGGCCGTGGACTGCATTCCACGCCCGTGGTTCTTACAGATGTTGAGCATGCCTTCGTGAACCTCAAATTCAGCTCTTGTCTCCTTTTCTAGTGCTTCCAAGGCCTTGATTTCTTCATTGCAAGCCTCCTCAACACCTTCCTCCATCAAACTTAAGGTAAGAACCTTCTCCAAGGGATCCTTGATCAAGATCGAGCTCACAACTTCTCTAGACTCCTCTTGCTCGACAATGTTGAATACATCTTCATCAAGGGTTGGCCCCTTCATCATTGTGGACAACTTAAACTTGATATTCTCTTCTCCAATGTTGAAGGAGAGAACCCCATTCTTGCAATCCACTAGGCATCCGGAAGTGGCTAGGAAAGGTCTTCCGAAGATGATGGGAACCGAATAGTCTGCCGGAATATCCAAGACAACGAAGTCTATGGGCACATAGAACTTCCCTAGTTGCACCGGAATGTCTTCTAAGATCCCAACCGGGTGAGTGATTGAACGGTCCGCCATGTAGAGGGTCATCTTGACCGGCTTTGGCTCTACTAGCCCAACCTTGTTGCATAGTGCAAGCGGTATGATGCTCACACTTGCCCCAAGATCACAAAGGGCTTCATACTTCACATTTCCCACTCCAATTTGGACACAAAAGGAACCCGGATCTCTTAGCTTAGGAGGCATTTCCTCCTTCATTGTTTGGATCAATTCCGAGGACCTCTTTGTCATTCTTATTTCCCCATACTCCTCCAACTTCCTTTTGTTGGAGAGTATCTCCTTCAAGAACTTGCCATATGCCGGCATTCCTAAAATAGCATCCATGAACGGAATATTAATATGCAATTTGGACATAAGTTCAAGGAATTTACCACAGTGATTGTCCAAGCGAGCTCTTGCTCGTGATTGTGGGAACGGTAGTGGTGGCTTGTATGGAGGCGGTGCCACATAGGTTGGCTCAACATCTTTGCTCTTTCCTCTATCATCTTGCAAAGTCTCTTCCTCTATCACCACTTGCTTTCCCTTAGCATTCTCCTTGGGCAAAGGATCCTTCATACTCAACCCACTCCTCGTTGTGACTGCCAACACTTGGCCTCTTGGGTTGTCTTCGGTCCTTCCGGGAAGCTTTCCCGGATCTCTATGGGCTTCTCCCGCCTTTTGGAACACTTGTGCTTCCAACACTTTTTGAGCCTTGAAAATGGAAGTCACGGTGCTCTCAAGACCACTCAACCTTCCTAGCAATTGCTCAAACATCATTTCGGTTCTATCCTTCGGAGGTTGAGTAAATCCGGGTGGAGGTTCTAGTGATGCCTTTGGTGGTGGAATTGTGCTAGTGGAAGCGGGAGGGTTCAAGGCTCCATCCGGGTTAGAATAGGAAAACCCGGATGGTTGTGGTTGGGCCGGTAATTGTTGAATTGCCGGTTGTTGTTGAAGTTCCTTGGGCCTTGGTAGTTGTTGTTGTAGTTTCCCCTTCCCATGTAATTCACATCTTCCTCCTTGGAAGACAAATTAGCTTGCACTTGCACTTGAGGAGTTGCTTGGTTCTTCAAAGTTGTAGCACACAACTCCCTTAAAGACTTCAATTCATTATTGATGGCGTCAAGCTTGAAGTTGCTCATGGTGACTTCACTCACCTCATATGCTCCCGCCTTTCTCCCTTCACTCTTCCTATGGGAGTATTTCTCAATCACTAGAGCTTGTTTCTCCACAAACTCCCAAGCTTCATCTACATTCTTCTCCATGAAAGTCCCACCGGAAAGAGATTGGAGCTTGAATTGGCTATCTTCATCAAGTCCTTTGAAGTAGATCTCCAATAGCTCAATTTTTGGTATACCATGGTATGGACAATCTAGGAGAAGATCTTTGAATCTCTCCCAAGACTTGAACAAACTTTCTCTATGCTTCATCACGAAGGCATTGATCTTCCCTCTTAGCTCGGTAGTCTTGGAAGGTGGGAAGAACTTAGTCAAAAACTCGGTTGTCATCTCCTCCCAAGTACTCACTCGCCCTTGTGGAATAGATTGATACCAAGCCAAGGCTTTATCCTTAAGAGAGAAGGAAAAAGCCCTAAGCTTATGGTTGTTGCTCTCCAATCTTGGCGGTCTAAGAGTCTCCATCAAAATCTCATAGTTCATCAAGTGTTGATGAGGAGACTCTCCTTCCATCCCTCCAAATTGATTATTCCGGATCATTTGTAGAACTTGAGGGCGGAGCTCGTAATTGTGGGTTGCGGGATCCCCTAAGTTCACACCCGGGCGGTGTGCTCTTTGTGCCGGATCCATACGTCTCCCTAACGTTTGTGGCTCTTCAATTGCAATGGGTACAACCCAAACATTCGCCGCCGGCTGCGGTTGTGGTGGTGGGGGAGGTGGAGGTTGTTGACGATTAAGCTCTCCTTGTACAAGGGCTTGCCTAATCTCATCAATCTCCCTCCTAGTTGCTTCTTGCCTCTCATTGGCAAGTCTCCTCTCTTCCTCCAAGAGCTCATCTCTTAGCCTTATTTGCTCTAAGGCTTCATCTAATTCAGCTTGGAGGTCTCTTCCGGCCATCTCTTTCCCCTATATAATGCTCTTGGATCTAGATCTAAGGGTTTTCTCCGGTTCGGGATCGAATGGAGCTAAATCCTTGCCACGAGATCTTCGCATACACCTAAAGAGTAAGAGATGTCCTGAAAAGCAAAGACACAAACCAAAGAGAGATCAAAAGCAACAAGAAATATCTACACTATAATCAATCACAAAATAGACTCAATCTAGACCTAGTCCCCGGCAACGGCGCCAAAAACTTGTTACGCTCAGGATGTGTGATACGCAATGGGTTTTAAATTTATACTCGTTATATTTCTCCTAACTCCTAGCGCACCCGCAGTGTACGGGACGTTTGTAGTATGGATAGTATTCCGAGGTCGAACACAATGACTAAGGTGAGATTGATTCGATTTATGATTAAGTTTAGTGAAGATCTAGTTTAAGAAAGAAAGAAATAAAGAAATGAAAATCTCAATGTTTTTGGTTGGTTTTTAGGTGATCAATCAAGGATCACAAATGATGCAAAATAAACAATCGACTAAGCTCACAAATCAACACAAACAAACAAGCTAACACGAGATATGAATCAAGAGAGATAAGCGAATTCTAGGGGTTGGAAATTCCGGTTATGGCATAGGACTCAAGCTATCTAATCATTCCTTGGATTAACTATGATATGTTGGGAGTGAGTGTTTCTAGGTTGGGATCAATCACCGGGTAGGTCTCATGGTCCACTAGTCCGTCCCTAAGGTCTCATCACCGGATAAGTCTCTAAGAACCTAAGGGATGGAATTCTACACAAACCGGATTGTTACCTAGGGATCTAACCTATCCTTACCGGGTAAGTCTCGAAAAGGTTAGTCCTAAACAACTATCCTAGCACACTTAGTCCAATGGCGGCTTATGAGGCTCACCACTACCTAAGGTTTGTCATCTTTGAAATCTAAGAGTAAGAATCACTGGGTAGGTCTCTTCTAACACTTAGTTGCTAACACTAGGTCACCCTAGGGTAGATTTAACTCAACAAACACTAGGATTTCAACATTCTAACAATCTAAAACTAGATCCATCGAACCAGGGAGAATCACGGGGTGTTCTACCAAGTCCACGGCCGTGGTTTAGCAAGAACAAGCCGTGGACTCTAACAGAGGCTACGTCCAAGTAAGTGACTCATCCAAGGGCAAATCTAAGTCCATCCTATCATAGTCCTAGCCATAACCATCCCTTCCTTACCCTAGAATCACATCTATTTAGCCTACAACATTCATCATGACAATCGAAACCATCAAACATAAAATCATAGCTTCCATTTGCAAGATAATAAAGAGAAAGAGATGAACAAGTGAGGTAAACAAAACCAAGCTGTAAGTAAGATTAAAATGACTCACAACCCTTCCAAAAGAAAGTTTAGATGGTTCATACAACTCTAGAAATCGATTCCGAATTTCTTCACTACAAAAGCTATCAAGTGCTAGCAATGGTGTGTTCTTCTCCTTCCTCTCCAATGGAGCTCTTCTCCCTCTTCAATGGTAGCTTTCCTCCTTGAGAGAATCTTCTTGTTGAGAGAGTATTTTTAATTGGATGATAGTGGATAATGGAGAGTTGCTCCAAGATCCTTCTCTCAGCAATGCAGGACCACTTTTATACTACAACCTTGCTAGAGTGAGCCATGAGATCGTGGCACAGCTGTCACAACCGACTGGCAAAATCCACGGGCAGTTCCACGGCCGTGATCTGGCAGTGAACCGTAGTTTGGTGCTTCAGCGTTGCCTTGGTTCATTAAGCTTTGATTTAGTGCATGGCTTGTGTTGGCAAGGTTCCTTGAGTCCTCCTTAGCCCTTAGCTTGCATTCAAGTGAGTCCGAGGGTGTGTCATCTCGAGGAGTGACCCTCGAATGCATCAATTAGGCTCCTAAATCTCCCAAAATACCTATAAAGCAAGCAAAAGTCCGTCTAGACATCTATCTCGACAAAATACATGATTTGAGTGCAAACGTCGTGGACTAATGCTAAACCATGCATGAATGAGTGAGAAATCTATCTAAATGACTACCTAAACCTAAGCCACAAACCGTGTTATCAATATTATTGTTAAGATCTTATCTAGTAGGTGAGATCTTATCATATCCTTTCAATCCTAACCGAATACATCTTCCAACACTATATATTCATCTTGATACATGAATTATGACATAGTTATAGACATGCATTTAGATAGTTTTCTCTTTCTTTTGCATGCATAGACATGAATTCATAGCATTTGAGCTTATATTTGCCTGCTTTGTTAGAATAGAGGTCTACGTAGATTCTTCTTGTAGTTATAGGTAAATTGACACATTTTGGAACGGAAATGGAACATACAAGGACAAGGCATCAATGTGGATCTCATAGGAGCATTTTGCAACATAAAGGAGGCTAGGACATGATCAAGGATGAGAGAAAAGAGCAAAGAAGGCACGTTACAAATAACAAATCTCAACCCGACTAGTAAAGAATCTCGGTCGAGATTTCTATTGGGCTCTTCCGAGATTTAGTGTAAAACAGCCCATGGCCCAAAGCTTCAAAACCCTAGATCTTCTATAATGCAACTTTGAAAATGGCAGAGACACACATACAATGTTCAAGTATATCTTACACACCATCGGATCCTACATTTTGAGGACATTACATTGTTAGTTACAACAACATTGAGGATTGAGAGAGATTGTGAAGATTGTTGTAGAAGAATACTTAGTTTTTGGATTTCATTGCTTTCAACACAAGATTGGATCTTTGTTAGTTAATTTGCTATAGTTTTGGATATTGAAGACACCTTGCTAAGTATTTCTTACTTTTCTTTTGCTTTTATTGAGTTTATGAGTTTCTTGATTTCATATATCTTTGTTGATCAGAATGTGTGTTGCTGGCTAAAATCCTTGCAATTCTAGGGTGATTAGTTGATGATTGTGGTTTAGATGATGATAGAATGAGCCTTTAAGTTTATATTGGAACCACAAAGCTACTTTTACCTTCGTAGGGAGAATCTCGGTCTGTTCTTCAAGAATCTCTACCGAGATTTAGTGAAGAACACCCTGTGGTTTCTTCTGTTGATCTGTTTTTGTTATATCTTTATGCTTAGGTTTTAAATTTCCTAATCCTAGCCTTGTTAAGCCTTTCAAGCTTACATCCAACCTTGGGAAGAGACATACCATGTGTTTCCCTTTCTTGGTTGCCAAAAATGATGCATTATAGGTAATAAAGGTTTAGCGTTTAACGGGTTTGAGTGTGCTTTCTTCTTGCCTGAGTGAGCTTAATCTGAGACTTACCCGGTAAAGTTTAGTTTTATTCCCTAAGCTTGAGTGGTTGGCTCGAGTTATAGTTCCTTTCATTAGATCCTTGAGACTTACTCGGTGATAGAATCTTTGTTTTCAGATAGTGGATAGTGAGACCTCCCCCATGATCTTTCACACCTTACAAACACATTTCCTTAGCGATCCTAGCTTTGTTCATAGTTCTTTAGAAGCCTTGAATCGGAAATCACAACCGGATGCTTTGATCTCTTGAATCTTTATTTTCCCGATTATTATATATATTCATCTCTATTGCTTTTTATCTTTTCCGTTCTTTACAATTTGCAATAAACTATTCAAGATATTATTTGTTACTATTCTATTTCACCATAGTCCTTGTGATTGGCCATGAAATATTTGTTTTTTTTTGTATTTGATTTGTACACTGCGGGTTCGCTTATTTACATAGCTTCTATTTCATGTATAAATTAAAAGCTTATTTTCGTTCATTACTCATACACGTCTGAGAGCAAACAAGTTTTTTGGCGCCGTTGCAGGGGACTTGGTCTAGAGCATGTCGGTTATTATGGTTGTCTAGCTTAGATTTTTTCTTTTAATATTAATCTTTTTTCTTTCAGTAGTGGTTCTTGTAGAAACTCCCTTTCTTGTTTTGTTTATGCGAAGATCTCGTGCCGGTAAAGAACTCGTTCCCTATGATCCTGAACCCTAGAAAACTTACAGAAGAAGACTAAGGGAAGCTAGGGAAAAGATGGTTGGATATGAAGCCTTAGAAGATGCTTTGGACCATATAAGACTTAGAGATGAAGCCTTAGATAACGAAAGTGCAGTAGCACAGGAAAGAGAAGATGCGATTAGAGCACAAATAGCTGAGATACAAGCTAGTATGAGGCAATTGCCTCTTGGATAGAGGAGGCAATGTTCGAGTAGAGATACCTCCACCCATTTCACCAACAACTGCACCTCATCAACTAGTGAGGAACATTAGACTTGATCCGTTTGTGGCAGGGCCACAAACACTTGGTCAAAGGATGGATCCAACGTAACGAGCACGCCGTCCGGGAGTAAATTTCGGAAATGCCGCAGACCATGATTATGAGCTCCATCCTAATGTTCTGACGATGATCCGTCTGAATCAATTTGGAGGATTAGAGGGGGAGTCTTCACACCAATACTTGCAGAACTATGAGATACTTATGGAGACATTGAGACCTCCAAGACTAGAAAACAATAGTCACAAGTTGATGGGATTTTTGTTTTCTTTGAAGGATAAGGATCTTGCTTGGTATCAATCTTTACCATCTCGAAGAGTTGGCACTTGAGAGGAGATGACTACCGAATTCATCAACAAATTCTTCCCACCGTTGAAGATTGCATAACATAGATGGAAAATTAATGCTTTTGTGATGAAGAACAAAGAGAGCTTGTTCAAGTCATGGGAAAGGTTCGAGGACCTTTTGCTAGATTGTCCTCATTATGGCATTCCAAAGATCAAGCTTCCTGAGATTTATTTTATAGGTTTTGGATGAGGAATCTCAATTCAAGCTTGAACCCTTACTGGAAGAACTTTCATGGAGAAGACTGTTGATGAAGCATGTGCATTTGGGGAGAAGCAAGCCTTATTAATTGCGAAATATTCCCATAGAAGAGTTGATGAGAGACTCCGGAGACCTAGAGTCTATGAGGTTAGTACAACTAAAACTAATAATTCTCAATTTGATATTATTAATAATGACATTAAAACATTGAAGGAGCTAATGAGCGCTTACTTTCAAGCACCAGCACAAGCTAAGTTGCAGCCTAAGAAGTAAGTTGTGAACTACATGGGTCGAGGAAATTTTCAACAATCACGATATTATAACAACAAGAATTTCCATGGAGGAAATAATTACAGGCCTAATCATAATCATCTTGGATTTTCTTATTCAAATCCGGATGGTGCATTGAATCCTCCAGCTTCCTCTAGTCATGCTCCACCACAAAAGACTCAAGTATCTCCACCGGGATTTAATCAAGCTCCCAAGGATCCGACGGAGATGATGTTCGAACAGTTGATGGGAAGATTGAGTGGATTGGAGAGCACCGTTACTTCTATTTCTAAGGATAAAATATTCTTTGAAAATTAGGTATTCAACAAACCAAGAGAAGCTCCTAGAGATCCAGGAAAGCTTCTTGGAAAGATTGAGAATAATCACAAAGCGCATGTTATGGCTAACACTACTAGAAGCGGATTGAAGATTAATGAGTCATTGCCCAAGAATGTTGATAAGGGAAAGAAAGTTATGGTTGAGGAAGATCCAAACCCAATTGAGGAGAAGGAAATAAAAACGGTGTATGTACCCACTCTAGCATACAAACCACAATTTACATTCAACAATCTCGCACTAGAGCGCGCCTTGACAAGCACTTTGGTAAGTTCCTTGAGCTCATGAGTAAATTGCATAATAACATTTCGTTCATGGATGCCATTGTAGTTATGCCCACATATGAGAAATTTTTGAAGGAGATCATCTCTAATAGAGGAAATTAAAGGATGTTGGGGAAGTGAGAAGGACTAAAAGGTCATCCGAACTTATCCAAGATATGAAAGAAGAGATGCCACCAAAGCTAAGGGATCCGGGATCTTTTTGCGTTCCTATTAGACTCGGAGAGGTGACCTATGAGGCCTTGTGCGACCTTGGAGCAAGTGTAAGCATCATACCGCTTGTATTTTGCGAAAAGGTTGGACTTAAAAAGCCAAAGCCAGTCAAGATGACACTTTACATGACGGATAGGTCAATAACGCATCCGGTGGGAATTCTTGAAGACATTCCCGTAAAGCTAGGTAAGTTCTGTGTTCCCATTGATTTAAATGTGTTAGACATTCCTGTAGATTATCCGGTCCCAATTATTCTTGGAAGACCATTCCTTACAACTGGCCGCTATGGTTAGAGGTCCACCCTTGGAGATGATATTTTCAATATCTATGATGAAGAAGAATTAAGGGAAGTAGTAAGCTCGTTTTTTTTCTCAAGGATCCGCTTGAAAAATTCATAAGCACGAGCATTACCGAGGAAGGAATATTGGAAGACTGGAATACTGAAGTATGAGTGTTAGAAGAATTGGAGGAAGATCCCACGGCTTGATTTGAACTGTTAAAAGATTGTACGAGTGATGGCAAAAATATCGGTCGAATACAAGAAACTTTAGCCGAGATTTTATTTAATTCACCCTAGATTTTCCATGTCGAGAGCAACTTTGACCAAAATCTCGGTCAAGATTTTCCAAAATTTAACAAGGGGTCGAGATTTTTGAAACTTTGAAATCTTCTCCGAAGTTGCTTAGAAGTGTTCCAAGACATTTTCCCACTCCTTCTACAACTATGGAAACATCCCGAGATACATCGGAAGGCCAAAATTCATTAATCAAAGAGCCTCCTACTTTGGAATTGAAGCCTCTTCCTTCACACTTAAGGTACTTGATGTAGGTATTAATCCTTTTTTATATATGCATAAGAGTCTTACGGAAGATGATCACAAAGCTTCACGTGAACCTCAAATACTGTTATATCCGAAGTTCTTAAGTAACTTGATGCATGTATGATTTTCCCTATTTCTGATAGCAAATGGGTGAGTCCCGTCCACGTGATTCCCAAGAAAGGAGGAATGAATATTGTCAACAACGAAAACATTAAGTTGATTCCTATTAGAGCAATCACGGGATGGAGAATGTGCATTAATTACAAAAAATTGAACGTAGCCACAAGGAAGGATCACTTTCCCTTTTTGTCACCGATCAAATGCTTGAGAGATCGGCACAACACTCACACTTCTGCTAGTTGGATGGGTATACTGGATTCATCCAATTCCCTATCCATCCTAATGATCAAGAGAAGACTACTTTTACGTGTCCTTGGGGTACGTTTGATTATAGGAGGATGTCTTTTGGATTGTGCAATGCACGAGGTACATTCCAATGGTAGATGATGGCTATATTCTCCGAATATATAGAAAACATTATAGATGTTTTTATAGATGATTTTTCTATCTATGGTTCTTCATTTGATAATTGCTTAGCGAACCTTTCTCTAGTTTTACAAAGATGTGAAGAGACTAATCTGGTCTTTAATTGGGAGAAGTGTCATTTTATGGCTAGTGAAGGTATTGCTCTAGGTCACTTGATCTCCAACCACGGAATTGAAGTAGATAAAGCAAAGATCGAAACTATTGAGAAGCTACCTCCACCATATTCGGTAAAGGGGGTAATAAGATTTTTAGGACATGTAGGTTTCTACAGGAGATTTATTAAAGACTTTTCTAAGATTGTTAAACCATTGACTAACCTACTAATGAAGGATGCGGTTTTTTAGTTTTCAAAAGATTGTCTAAATGCATTTTACAGGTTGAAGGAAGTTTTGATAATAGCACCTATCATATGACCTCCGTGATAACTCCACCTTGATTATGAATTGTCTATGTGGATGATGGAAGACTTAACATTATAAGCGGTTTTATAAACTAACAAATATCGATTGTATTTCTAGCTTGCATGTTTTGGTTTATTTTTGTTAAATGTGTGTAGGTCTTGAAAAGCAATTCAAAGGAAGAACGCATGCCTTGAAACTCATTACAAGGGACAAGCAGGGAGATCTTGGAAAGCAGTTCAAGGGACAAACGCGAAGTCCTTGCAAAGAGGTTCAAGGGACAAACGGGGAGGCGTTCAAAAGTGATACAAAGGAGGATTGTGGTGAAGGCTTTTCGAATTCATGATTCAAATCTGAACAACCAAACCAAGAATATCTACCAAAAGATCTTCAAACAAGATTTCAAGAGAAGATCTCGGACAACTTCAATAAATAAGTTCTTCAACAGATTTGAAGAGAAGATCTCGGACCCAACAACAAGATCTCACAAAGATGTTAACAAACCGAGGCAAGAGGATAAGAAGATCTTTCCAACAGATCCCACACAAAGATCTCGGATCCAAGGAAAATCTTCAACGTTCCTCGAAAGAGAAGTCTTCAACGGCTTGGAAGATCTCAGAGTATGAACTAAGGGCTTCAACGACAAAGATCTTCAACAACTCTTTCAATGAGAATATCTCAAAGATAAAGATTCTCAATGTGCGTCAAAGAGAAGAACTAGATGAAGAAGATAGAAGATCTTATAACAGCTAGAAGAGTTCTCCATAGAAGACTATAAATGAAGATGGAGATTGAAGAGAACACCAATAAGCTTACACGGAAACAACTAAGTCTACAAGCGATCAAAGCATCTTCATTCGTTCCAAAAAAATTTCTTCCTCTTAGTTTCAAAAGTTTACATCCTTAGAGAAAAACACTAGACCTTCATTGACATATCTAGAGAGTGTTATACTCGAGAGTGTGTGTTACTCTACAAAGTAACTAGGCTATTGTTGTTAGGTTAGTGTTGGAACTAGATCGTAGCATTGGCTATAGTGAGAGAAGAAGGGGATTTCTTCTAGGTAGTATATACGACTCTTTCAGAAAATAATAGATAGTTAGATCCTACGGGTAAAGAAACCCTAGGACGGAAACATAGGTTTTTAGAGCTGAACTTCGTAAACATATCACCATGTCGATCTTTTAATTCCCCATTTTCTATCACGTATATTCTGAATAACGTTGTTTTTTAGGTTTTGGATACAAAGCCTTGAAATCCCTTTCAAAGCCTTTAAAACCTGTTTTGTCACCAAACGCACAGATTGACTTCAAGGCCTTGAAATTAGTTTCAAAGCCTTGATATAAGATATAACGAAAAGTTCACATACTCTATTAAACCCCCTTCTATTGTATTTATATCCTTAATATTCACCTATACGGTTCTTCAATTGGTGTCAGACCTAGACTCACATATATTGATTTAACCATCAGTGAGACTAATCATGAACTCTATAGGTGATGGAGGATTCGCTCAAGGAAGATCCACATTTCGACAACTACTCTTATGTGGTAACAACTTCGTCCATTGGAGAGCACCAATGCAAATGTGTGTGATTGACCAAGACATGGAAATATGGAACATCATTCAAACTGGCCCTAAAATCCTAACCACCATGGTTGAAGGAGTCCAAGTCACAAAGAAGGAAGCCGACTTCACCCAAACGGACTTGGATAGTGTTACAAAGAATTACAAGGCAATGAACTTGCTCTATTGTGGATGGGATTCAAATAAATTCAACTATGTCTCATCATGCAAGAGTGCAAAGGAAATATGGGATAAGTTAGTTGTCACATACGAAGGAACAAGTTAAGTCAAGGAAACCAAGATTAGCATTTTCCTCAGGTAATATGAGCTATTCAAGATGAATTCAAATAAGTCACTGAAGGAGATGTTAACACGATTCACCGAGATTGAACAACCTTGATTCACTTGGAAAGGTCGCAACAAAAATGAAGAGAAAGTAATGAAGGTTCTAAGGAGCTTACTTAGAGCCAAGTGGGGCCCAAAAGTGACTGCCGTCGAAGAAGCTCAAAATGTCACTACACTTCCTCTAGACGAATGTTAGCATGAAATATGACTATATTTTAGGCACTTGGTTTTCCCTCTTTTATGTGTACATAGATATGAGTTTGAAGCAATTGTAAGCTTATTCACCCACTTTGTCGATATAGAGATATACACTAGCTTCGATTTGTATTTAGGTGAATAAAGGCTTAGATTGGAGCAAAACGAGTAAGGAAAGGAGTATTTGATCATGCTTGATTGCAAGGAAGTGCTTTGGAGAGGCTAAGGAAGGAGCATGAATGTAGAATGTCACGAAACAACGGGAAAAAACAAAGAGTCTGGAAGTCCACGCCCTGAATTACGGTCGTGGAGGAGACATTTGAGGAACCATGCTCCAATTTACGGCCATGGATTTGGCAACATGATCGTGGAAGAGAGTTTGGAGCACAACAGAAAGTTACACAGTCTAAACCACGGCCGTGGAAAGTTGTTCATGACCGTGATTTTAGCGATTTTGTGATGTATCCTATTTGCCACGTCAACAACGTTATTGGGCTTTCTCGTAACCCTATTTTGCCCTATAAAAAGGCTTGAGAAAGGAGTTTCGAGGATCTTCGCTTAGACTCTCGTTAGAGCTTTGAAGACGGCAGCCTTAGGGTTTCATTTGACCTTGAGGATTGAAGATTGGTGAACGACGCGACATTTGACATTTTCTTAGGATTTTCACTTTTTGAGACGGGTTGACACTCGTTCTTCATTATTCTCGAAGATTGTTGTGAGGATTCTTATTTCATTTTCTAAATTCATAAACATTCTACTTTTGTTATTCGGAT
Organism: Fagopyrum homotropicum; assembly: GCA_033239125.1. NCBI lineage: Eukaryota > Viridiplantae > Streptophyta > Magnoliopsida > Caryophyllales > Polygonaceae > Fagopyrum > Fagopyrum homotropicum. Next base: position 57,531,956 of record BSWB01000008.1, on the reverse strand, counting down.
TCGAGATTGACTTTGATTTGTTATTAAGTTTTCGAGGGTTTTCATCTTTTGTTCTTCTTAAATTGATTTTTTATATCATGATGATGGTTATTGGCTAAAACCCTTTAGCAATTCTAAGGTGAAGGGTTGATAGTTGTGGCTTAGATGATGATAGATTGATCGTAACTTGATTGGACCCTGAGAGTGTGATAAACATCATCGACACCCTAAATTACGGGCTGTGCTTGAGTTCCACGCCCGCGAAATCTCATGATCTAGCCGTGATTTTCTCTGTTTTACGACCCTTGCTTTTCTTTAATCCAAAGTTAAAGATTTGCTTTAACCTAGACTTGGCTTGCCTTTCCTAGGTAGTACTGAGACTCAACATCCTCTATTTCGGTTTCGAGTTTCACAACCTTAACCGTTTTAGTTTATCTTTGATTCCTTGGGTTTGGGCATGAGTATTTGAGATTAATTCCTACCTTTAGATCATTTCTATACTGCAGTCTCAACAACCTTTTTAGAAAGTGTCCTTCGGTGAGATATATAGGGTTTTGGAACTTCACCGTACTCAACCTTACATTAGTTATACCTTTGCAATCTCGACTCTGTCCTTATATCTATAGAATATCTTGAATCGATTGCCACAATTGGATACTTGAATCTTTAGGATTGGTGTTTTCCCAATATTTGCAAAGCTTTTACATTTTTACTTGCTCGATATTATCGAAACTGAGTTTGACTCCCCAAATCCCTGAGTTCGATACTCTAAAATACATGGTTAACTACGCCGATCCGTACACTGCGGGTTCGCTTGCTTTTGTTTTAGTTTTATAATTAAAACTTATTTGCACGCACGTTTAGAGGCGAACAAGTTTTTGGCGCCGTTGTCGGGTATTTGGTCTAAGCCAATTCCGGTTTTCGGTTGTCGAGCTTGGGAGCTTTGCTCTTGTTATTTGACATCTCTTTGTGAGTATTTTTGCAGATTCTTTAGGTATATGCGAAAGACTAGATCTACAAAAGATCTAGTTCCTTTTGATTGAGAACTTGAGAAAACTTTGACAAGAAAGTTGAAAGAGAAAAAGATGGCTGAAAACAATGAGGGAAACATCCAAGCGGAATTGGATGAAGCTCAACTTCAACTTAAGTTGAGTGAGAAGGCTTGTTTAGAAGAATTAACCAGTCATCAACTCCAAATTGATGAACTCAAAGCTATGATGCTGGACATGAAGTTGGAGCTGAATGAAGCTAAGAAGAAGAAGGTCAAGAAACCAACTAAGTCCATTATAGCTGAATCATCCGACGATGAGGATGATGATATGCCACCACTTGAGGACATTGATCCGGTGATCCATCCGGTTCGTAACAACCCAAGACCACCGGTTGTTCCTTGCATTCCCGCTGGAGATATGAGAGTTGCTCATGGAGGGGTTGAACCACGGACTCTTGGGCAAAGAATGGATCCAATTCAGCAACCACGCCATCTAGGTGTGAATTTCGGAGCTGAGGACATCCAGGAATTCAGTTTTAGCCCGCAAGTTATCATCATGGTTCGCCAAAGTCAATTTGGTGGAACTAGTGCTGAGGACATCCCTGAGCAACTCTCACATCTCCAGCGGGAATGCAAGAAACAACCGGTGGTCTTGGGTTGTTATGAACGGGATGGATCACCGGATCAATGTCCTCAAGTGGTGGCATATTATCATCCTCATCGTCGGATGATTCAGCTCTAATATACTTAGTTGGTTTCTTGACCTTTTTCTTCTTAGCTTCATTTAGCTCTAACTTCATGTGCAGCATCATAGCTTTGAGTTCATCAATTTGGAATTGATGACTTGTTAATTCTTCCAAAGGAGCCTTCTCACTCAACTTAAGTTGAAGTTGAGCTTCATCCAATTCCGCTTGGATGTTTCCCTCATTGTTTTCAGCCATCTTTTTCTCTTTCAACTTTCTTGTCAAAGTTTTCTCAAGTTCTCGATCAAAAGGAACTAGATCTTTTGTAGATCTAGTCTTTCGCATATACCTAAAGAATCTGCAAAAAATACTCACAAACAGATATCAAATAACAAGAGCAAAGCTCCCAAGCTCGACAACCGAAAACCGGAATTGGCTTAGACCAAATCCCCGACAACGGCGCCAAAAACTTGTTCGCCTCTAAACGTGCGTGCAAATAAGTTTTAATTATAAAACTGAAACAAAAGCAAGCGAACCCGCAGTGTACGGATCGGCGTAGTTAACCATGTATTTTAGAGTATCGAACTCAGGGATTTGGGGACGATGATGAGGAGATAGGAGGAGGTGATGACCATGATGTAGGAGGTGCTGAGTATGCCTTTGGTACATTTCCGGATCAGCCGGCCGATTTCCCGGAGCAGCCTAGACGATCTCCCCGCCCTTCTAGACCTTCCGGTTCCTCTTCTTCACGCAGGGCTAGTGTGAGTAAGAGGCCGACTTGGATGGAAACTCCACCCGCTTGGTATGGAGAGCAGCCGTCATGGATGGGAGCTCCTCCTCCATGGTATGAGCATGCACCGTTGGCACCGACTCCTCCTCCTCCACACGATCCTGCATGGTATGGACAGCCGCCGGATTGGTACTCGCAGCTTCCGGGATGGGCTACCGATCTTTCGAGGAGAGTGGGAGATCTAGAGATCCGACAGGAGACTCATAACGTATGGAGCCAGGAGAACGACCGTATCTTGAGGGACATCTACCGCCAGCAGTTTGGGCGGCCTTTTAGCTCGGATTTCTTTCCATGTCTACCACCGCCTTCTCCACAGTGATGATGATGTTGTGATGACTGCCGGTTAGAGCCGCTCTACCGCCATTAATGAGTTGCTTTTGCTTTTATTTTCTTTGTTTTGCTTTATTTCTCTTGAACATTGAGGACAATGTATGTTTCAAGTATGGGGTGGGGTGTGACTATCGTTTGTAATAACTCTATTGACATTGCTTTGCATGTTTATGAACACTTGCATGTTTCCTTTCATTGTCACACGTTTTATTATTGCATTTCATGAAAAAGGCTTTGAAAAATCCATAAAAATTTGAAAAATTCGAAAAGATTTTGTGCTTCTAAGATTAGAGATGAATTCTATGATGAAAACTACTTGTGGAATGAGTTTTTGATGACAATTGTATGCTTGAATTGAATTTTGAATTGTGAAGAGATTGAGTATGTTGTTTATCCTTTCTTGCAAGTTTCATAATGTGAAAGTTTTTATCTAAATCATATTGAGAAACGAAGGTTGAAATCACAAGGTTTAAGGATGATCTATTGATTAGAAGCACATTACCAAAAAGATTGTTTTGTTTTGTTTTGCATTAATATTTTATTCTACCTTATGTTCTAAGCATTTGAAGACCTTTCTTGGGGACAAGCAAGTGGCAAGTATGGGGTGTTTTGTTAGCATGAAATATGACTATATTTTAGGCACATGTTTTAGTTGTTTTTCCCTCTTTTATGTGTACATAGATATGAGTTTGAAGCAATTGAAAGCTTATTCACCTAGTTTGTCGATATAGAGATCTACACTAGCTTCGTTTTGTTTTCAGGTGAATAAAGGCTTGGATTGGAGCAAAACGAGGAAGGAATGGATTATTTGATCATGCTTGATGGCAAGGAAGTGCTTTGGATAGGCTAAGGAAGGAGCATGAATGAAGAATGTCACGAAACAATAGGCAAAAACAAAGAGTCTGGAAGTCCACGCCCTGAATTACGGTTGTGGAGGAGACATTTGAAGAACCACGCTCCAAATTACAGCCGTGGATTTGGCAACATGATCATGGAAGAGAGTTTGGAGCACAACAGAAAGTTACACAGTCTAAACCACGGCCGTGGAAAGTTGTTCATGACTGTGATTTTAGCGATTTTGTGACGTATCATATTTGCCACGTCAGCAACGTTATTGGGCTTTCTCGTAACCCTATTTCGCCCTATAAAAAGGCTTGAGAAAAGAGTTTCGAGGATCTTCGCTTAGACTCTCGTTAGAGCTTTGAAGACGGCAACCTTAGGGTTACATTTGACCTTGAGGATTGAAGATTGGTGAAAGACGCGACATTGGAGATTGCGTACTTTGGAGATTTTCTTAGGGTTTTCACTTCTGGAGACGGGTTGACACTCCGTTCTTCATTATTCTCTAAGAGTGTGAGAAATATCGTTGACACCCTAAATTACTGGTTGTTCTTGAGTTCCACGGCGGTGGAATCTCAAGATCCAACCGTGATTTTCTCTGTTTTACGACCCTTGTTTTTGCTTTAATCCAAAGTTAAAGATTTGCTTTAACCTAGCCTTGACTTGCTTTCCTAGGTAGTAGTGAGACTCAACATCCTCTATTTCGGTTTCGAGTGTCACTACCTTAACCGTTTTAGTTTATCTTTGATTCCTTGGGTTTGGGCATGGGTATTTGAGATTAATTCCTTCCTTTAGATCCTTTCTATACTTCACCCTCAATAACCTTTATAGAAAGTGTCCTTGGGTGAGATATATAGGGTTTTGGAACTTCACCGTACTCAACCTTACATTAGTTATACCTTTGCAATCTCGAGTTTGTCCTTATATCTATAGAATATCTTGAATTGATTGCCATAATTGGATACTTAGATCTTTAGGATTGCTGTTTTCCCAATATTTGGAAACTTTTATATTTTTACTTGCTCGATATTATCGAAACTGAATTTCACTCCCCAAATCCCTGAGTTCGATACTCTAGAATACTTGCTTAACTACGCCGATCTGTACACTGCGGGTTCGCTTGCTTTTGTTTCAATTTTATAATTAAAACTTATTTGCATGCACGCTTAGAGGTGAACAACGACCTTCTTGGAAAGGTAATCATCCATGAAATTGTTCTTAGTGAAGAAGATGGAGAACTCCCATCAAACACAAACAATCTTTCCCTAAGATCCAAGAAAAAATGACATGCCATCGGAGGAGGAAGACAGTGATGAGGAAGATCCATTCGCCTTGATCTAAAGGGGTCTTGCAAAAATTCTTCAAATGAAGAAACAATTCGCAAATAACAAAGAATATACGTGATCATCAAGACCTCGAGGTAAGTTTTCCAACCCTTATAAGAAAACTAAAGTATTGACTTATTTTGAATGTGGTGAAGCAAATCATTTTGTAAAGGATTGTTCACAAAAGAAGAGGAATAACTTTAAGAAAAATGACCGAAAGAAGAAGGCTATGCTAGCATCATGGAGTGACTCAGATTCGACAAATGAGTTAGAAGACGAGAAAGAACAAGCAAACTTGTGCTTAATGGCCGGTCATGAAGAAGATCCAAATCACTATGTTGATGGTGTGGTAAGTACGATTATGTCATAATCTAACCTTGAACTCATGCAATTCCTTAACGACATTATCATAAGTGAGAAAGAACATAGGGTAAGGATAAGTTCCTTAAGAGAAAAGCATCTCAAACAAGAGAAACGACTAAGTGAGATGTCTTTTGAAATTAAAAATCCTAACATTGAAAAGTTAGACCTTAATGATAATATCAAGGCTTGGAATCAGAAAATGCGATTCTGAAGGACAATCTCTCTTCTCTCCATCGAGACTATATCGATCTAGAGAAAGAGAAGGTTGATCTAGCTGTGGCGTGTCAAGACCAGAAGGCTACACTTATTCAATTCACTCGTTTGAAAGCCAATCTCTAAATGATGATGGGTGAACAACGATCTTCTCTTAACAAGAATGGTATCGGTTATCATGTATGTTTTCCTAGAAAAATAACTTCCACTTTTGTTAAATCTAAAGGAAGTATACACATGCCCACATGTTTTTATTGTTGTAATAAAGGGTCATGTAAAATCAGCATGTCCATACAGAAGAAATGACCCTCACATCATTAGAAACAGTTATCCCTATGTCTATGGAAACAAGTTAAGAAAATTAGGGTTCTTAAAAGTACTAGACCACCAAACATGATTGAACCTAAATGCGGACCGAAATTTTATCCTCTTGAAATCAAGGTGAATGGATCTTCCTCCTCATCATCACTGTCTTCATCATCCGATGAAATTTTATCCTTCTTGGATCTTAAATAAAGGGTCTTTGCGTTTGACGATGGCTCTCCATCTACTTTTCGAAGAACCATTTTGTGGGTGATTATTTTTCCATATAGGTCGTCGAGAGGTAATGTTGTGAGATTCTGAACTTCTTCAACAACTGTCACTTTTCGTCCCCACATAGCTTTAGGCAAGCTTCTTAGGAATTTCCTTACTTTTTAATCATTTGTGAAGACTTTTCCAAGTCAATCGAGATTGTTCACAATCTGAATGAATCATGTTAACATTTCTTTGACTGTCTCATTTGAAGTCAACTTGAATAGCTCATATTGCCTGAGGAAGATGCTTATCTTTGTCTCATTTACGTGACTTGCTCCTTCATACGTAACTATTAACTTGTCCCATATTTCCTTAGCGCTCTTGCATGATGAGACACGATTGAGTTCATAAGCATCTAATCCACAATAGAGCAAGTTCATGGCCTTGTAGTTCTTTGAAAAATATCCAAGTCCGTTTGAGTGAAGTCAGCTTCCTTCTTTTCAACTTGGACTCCTTCAACCGTTCTGGTTGTGCTTTTTGGACCAGTTTGAATAATGCTCCACAGTTCCATGTCCTGATAATTAATAAACATTTTCATTAGTGCTCTCCAATGGGCGAACTTTTTACCGCAGAAGAGGGATGGTCGAGATGTGGATCTTCCTTGAGCGAATCCTCCATTACCTACAAAGTTCATGATTAGTCTCACTGATGGTTAAATCAATATACGCGAGTCTAACTTTGATACCAATTGAAGAACCGAGTAGGGGATTAGTAAGGATATAAATACTCTATAAGGAGGGTTGAATAGAGTATGGCAACTTTTAGCAATGTCATATATCAAGGCTTTGAAACAAATCTCAAGACCTTGAAGTTGATCTTTGCACTTAGTGACAAAGTTGTTTCTCAAGGCTTTGAAGTAGATCTCAATCCTTGACTTTGAAACCTGTAGAAAGTTGTTAGTCACAATAAAACGCAAGAATAAGTGTGGAATGTAAAAGATCGACCTCTATTATTACTGTTTTGTAAGTCCGAGATACAACCTAGAAGAACTTCCCTTCTTCTCTCACTATAGCCTCAATTTTATGATCTCGTCAACTCTATTATAGCAATAATAGCCAAGTTACTTCGCAAAGTAACACACTCGAGTATAACACTATAATGATATGCCAATGAAGCTTTTGTGTTTATCTCACTCTAATCGAATGAACTAAAGTAAGCTCAAGAGTAAGATAAACTTTTGGATCAATGAATACGTTCTTGTATGATCGTTGGAAGGCTTGGTTAGTTTCACTTGTAACTCTATGTTCATTTTCAGTCGATGTCTTCATTTATAGTCTTCTATAGAGATCTTCTTCTAGTCATTGTCTCGCAGTCGTTGTAATGTTTTCTTTCCACAATAGAGTCCGATGTTTGTTTGAGAAGTAGCCGTTGCAAATAAGATCTTCAAGTTGTCGAGATCTTCTCTTCAAGGTTCTTTAATTGAACATCGTTGGATATCTTTATGCCTTAGTTCTTTAGTGATCCCGCAACCGCGCCTTGGCCTAGCCGTAGGTGCGGCGCCTCCCCCGCGGTTTTGCAAGGTGGGCGCCGCCATTCGACCGTCTTGTTTTCCCGTTTGCTTCTTCTATAAGGTTTCTTTCTCACCTTCAGATGAGGGTTTCCATCTTCCTTTCCCAGACTTCATCTTCTCCTCACCTTCTTCTTCTCCTCTCTTCTTCCTTTGAGTTTTGTTTGGAATTTTTGCAAGAGCTGAGCTTTGTGAAGCTTTGGTTATGTTGTGTTGATGATTTGATGATGTTGTGTTGTTGTTGTGTGATGTTGATAGCTAGTTAAGAGTGTAGATGGTGTGTTCCTTCTCCTGAGTTGTAGAGGTAAGCTCTTCTCCCTTCTTCCTTTCTCTTTCCTTCCTCTCTTCTCCTTTAGCTTAGAAATTCCCTTAAGTTGATCTTGTGTTGGCCTTTTGGGACAATTGATGATGTTTATATATATGTATATGTGATGTTGGTTGCCTTTGACAATGGAAGAAGTGAAGAGATCGAGGGACAGATCAAAGAGAAGTAGAGAATCGCCCCTCTACTGTTTGACCGCCCCCGCGCCTTCACCCTACCGCCCCCGCAACAAAGTGTCGCCGCCCCTGCGGCTGTCGTCGCTCCTGCGTCTTGTTGCTTCTGCCGGTGCGTTTGTCCATGACATACCAAGTGTGGTATTTGTCTTTCCTTTCCTTGTGGCCTTAGCTTGAGAGTGAGGCTAGCCTAGTGTTGTTTATGTTGAGCTAGATGATGTATATGTTGAGGTTATGCTTTAGGCATTTGTAAGTTATGTTGAGATATCGAGGTATAGTTTATAGGTTATGTTATGGATTATCATGGGGTGTAGGAGGTAGAATCTCCTATCCTTGGTTAGTATTTGATATTATGTGTGACTTGTTGATGCAGGCATTGATCGTTTCCTCGAGGGGAAACTGTGACCACATGGTTCAGGCTTAATTGTGAAAAGTAAGCCGAAGGACTTACTTACCTAGCGTTTATGGGTTTAAGTGATTGTGATAGAGGTGTTTGTGCATATGAATGTTGCATTGATAACCTTACCGGACTAGGACGACGATATATGTATATTAAATGGTCCAAGTGTATTATAACAGGTCGTGACCACTTGCCTGAAACTTGCCGAGAGTGTGGGGGTGCTTTGCGACCAGTACACAAAGAGGGAAGGCTTGATCCCCTATTCCAAACCTGGGGGTTAAAGGGGGCAGAGGCGAGGTTCTTGGGTGCTTCTCGTCTCACAAAATAATTTGAATTAGTAATGGTACAACGAAATAAAGATAATAAACGGATATGTTGCGAACATTGCATATGATGATGTGATTGTGTGTGTATGATTGTATGTGCAATTACCTTTATTCTTGTCATGAACTATTAGCTAATGGTTCCATACCTTGTTGTATATATTCTACAAGATAGGAAGACTACAGAGTGATCCATAATAACGTGATTTATGACGTTAGTTTAGGCATTCATTTAGATAGTTTTTCCCGTTATTCATGCACGGTTTGGCATTAGTTCATGACGTTTACGCCTAATTCATGCATATTTCTAGAAAAGACGTCTACACGAGCTTTTGTCGGTTTTATATGTATTTCGGGTATCTTTTAGGCATTAATCGATACATTCGAGGGTCAAGCGTCATGGTGGTACATATCCAAGGCCTTGAAGGAACATAATTGGAGCAATGAAGGACATAAGGACCCTTATTGGTGCAAGCAATGGAGCAACTCATGGCTAGATGATCATAACAAGTCTATGTTGAAGAAAATCAACCTACACCCAGGAAAATCGGCCGATTTTTCCTACTGGGTCGATTTTTGGGCTTTTGACAGCTTAAGCCACGTGTCCCACGATCTCTTGTCCGGCCTTGCTCTTGGTGGAGAATATAAGTAGGCCTGCAAGCTGTTGCTGAGGAGGATCCTCCTCTCCCACATCCTCTAGCATCTTCCCAAAGACTCTTCCAATTGGGAGCTCTCTTCAAGACACCCTTGTGGGTGTTCTTGAGGGAGATTAGTGTAGATTTCAATTTCGTAGTTAGATTTGAGTGATTTTTGTGAAGAAGCTTGTTGAAGGTAGTAAGATCCGACTTGGAGCTACATTTGGTCTGTTGAAAGACTTGTTTTGAGCTCAAATCCAGCTAAGTTTCATTGCTTTCATTTCCTTACTTCATCTTCTTGCTATGGGTTCCATGTATGCTTGTATGATGATTCTAGATCTTGAAATACATGTTATTGGCTAGTTTGTTGTGATTCTGGAGTGATGGATTGATGGTTATTGCTTGGGTGATGATAGAATGGACTTATATGTTAGTTTAGGATGATTTGTATGCACAAAACTTAACTCATACATAAAAATCGACCTGTTCTTCATAGTAAATCGGCCGATTTTTACTATGATCCACCCGATTTTTCCTTCTGTTGCTCTTTAATTGATGAATCTCTATGTTAGGATGTTAGATTGTTGAAATCCTAGTGCTTGTTGAGCATAATATAGCTTATGGTGACCTAATGCTAGCAAACTAAGTGAGGAAAGAGACCTACCCGGTGATTTCCGATCTTAGATACCAAAGATGATGAACTCTAGGTAGTAGTGAGCCTCATAAGCCGCTATTGGATTGAGTGTGCTAGGATTGTTGCTTGAGACTTACCTTTTCCGAGACTTACCCGGTAAGGAGAGGTTTGCCCCTTAAGTAGTGTCCGGTTTGTGTAGAATTCCCAACTTTACCTCCTTGAGACTTACCCGGTAATAGGAGTTTGGTGCGGGATTAGTGAAGCATGAGACTTACCCGGTAATTGCTTCCATTATAGAAACACCATTTCCCAACACTGCAGCTTTATCCTTAGAATCTTTAGAAGCTTGAGTCCAATGCCATAACCGGAAATCTTGACCTCTAGAATCCACTTTTTCTCTCTTTGATCTCTTATCTTGTGTTTGTGTCACTTGTTTGTTTGCTAGCTTGAGTTGTTAGTTTGATTTAGTATTTTGCATGAATTGTTACCTTTGCTTGATCACCACAAAAACCCAACCAAAAATATCATCATTTTCATTTCTTGATTTCTTCCTCTTTTCTTAGCTTAGATTCTCACTATCTTTGATCATTGAATGACTTGATTTCGCCTCAGTCCTTGTGTTCGACCTCGGAATACTTTCCTTCCTACATAACGATCCGTACACTGCGGGTTTCGCTAGGTAGTTTAGGATTTTAGTTCGAGTTTATAAATGTAAAGCTTTTTGTGCTATTTCCTAGCGTAACAAGTTTTTGGCGCCGTTGCCGGGGACTAGGTCTAGATTGAGTCATTTGCTTTTGATCGTTTTTAGTGTTTATCTGTCTTGTTACTTTTGATCTTGTGTTGTTTTTGTCTTTGCCTTTTCATGTTTGCCATGGATGGATTGTACTTCCAAGACGACCTTGACAACATGGAGTATGAGGAGTGGATGGAAAGCCAAGATCTAGGACCTCTCCATGATGAGTTTGAGTATTGGGAGGAGTTTAATGCCTATCATGAGTCCCATGATCAAGCTCACATGACTACATTGCCTTATGTGGAACCTCACCATCAACCTCACAATGACCGAGTGGAATCAATGCTAGAAGAAATGTTGAGGAAGATGGATGATCTAGAGAGCAACCTTGCTTCCATTTCGAGTGCACACGTGGTGCTTGAAGCGGAAGTATTTCAACAAGAGGAGGTTCACCATGAGGAGATCCAAGATTTACCCGATTCAACCTTAACCAATAGAGACCTTGAGGAAGAGTTGAATGAAGCTCGGGAGCAATTGTGGCTAAGGGATTTGGCCCTGGAGGATGCAAGAAGATTGAATGTTGAGAGAGAAGAACAAATGAGGGAGATTGAGGAGATTAGGCATGCTCTTATGCTAGGAGATCCTACCATCCTTCAAGGCTTACCTCCACCTCCTTCACCTTTGGAGGAGTGCAATGAAGTATTCTCACCCCCGGACATCCTTGCCATCAACCCCGGAACCACACTTGAAGAGCTCACGAAGGAGAACCCTAAGTTAACTTCAACTCCTTCCAATCCTTTCTTGCTTGCCCGGAGTACACACGAAGATTGGAGTCCCTTTTCTAAGGAGTCTCCAATGTTGAATGATGGAGGCAAGCATGATGGACCCATGATGGTTATGGAGCACCTCAATGAAGAATTCTTTCCAAGAATCGGCTTTCTTCGGATTATGGAGGATGAGGGTGACAAGCATCTCACCGGTGTGACCGTGGAGTACCAATTGTCTAAGTATGGGGTGGCACCTATGGTTGCAACTCCACACTATCATCAAGGGAGCGGTGATGAAGGAGTCTACTACTCACCGGTGAAGAGAGAACTTAAAGCTTATTTGGGCATCAAGTGGCCCTTGCTTGTCATCATGGATGCCGGAAAGCAATGGTTGCTTGGACTCCTCAAGCAAACCATGGTATTTGAGGTGGATTGACACATCCTCGGAGTTTGGTCAAGCTAATGACCTTAAAGAAGCGCTTAATGGGAGGCAACCCATTGGTACATGTCTTTCCCTTTTATTTTTCTTGTTTTTGTTTGATTTTGCTTTTGGTGTGCTTTGTTTTTCTTTTGTGTTTTTGGGTGCTAGATCTTGTTGATTGTCATGTGTGATGAGATGTTGGAGGTCATGTGAAAACCTCATGGAACTGCTGAAGGTACAAGATCCGAGCACATGGACAAGGAAGAAAACACCCAGAAAATCGGACTGTTCTTCAACAGAAATCGGCCGATTTTCTGGGCAGTTGGTCCGATTTTTCCTTCTGTCAAGGAAAGTGATGATATCCAATCAAGCATGGGTGGAGCGGACGTGGAACTTGGACAGCTTGCGGTGCCAAGCGCGGGTTCCGACACCATAATGAACATCAAGAGCTCTCTACCATCCTTGATCGATCATCCACCATCATCATTCGATGTGAACCGAAATACCAAAGCATCACCAATTTTACATTGTGAGAACTCTCTTTCACTTCTTCATTTAGTTTACACATTAGGGACAATGTGTTTCTAAGTATGGGGTGGGGTTTTCATGATCACTTGCATGATTAGCATCTAGGATAGTTTAATTTTGTCACATGTTTCATTATGTGTTGCATTGTACATACATATTTCGAAAAATCCAAAAAAAAAAAATCAGAAAATTTTAAAAATTTTAGTGCTTCTAAAGCTTGGGAATGACCCTTATGATGAAATTTGTCTTGTGAATTGGCTATGGATGGCCTTATGTGTTGAATAGATGAATGCATGTGTGGACTTGAAGTACTTATCTTGAATCCCATAGATGATTTGTGATCATGAATGTTTGCCTTGATTGAATTGAGGATTGAAAGTCGAAATTACATGATAGTTCTTGCACATCATTTAGGAATGATTAAGGCAATTCATTTTTCTCTACTTCTCATCTTGATCATGTTGTTTGAGCACCTCAATTGATGAAAATTTTGACCTCTTTTGACCCATCCGGGAATAGAAGCATGCTAGTGTGTTGATGTGTGTGAAAAGCAAGTGTGGGGTGAAGTTGTTGATGAAAGAATGTTGTGAATGAAGTGCTGAATTTGTTGTGAAAGTGTAGACAAAAAAAAATATAGGTTTGGGGACGTTGGTTTAAATGCCGAGTAACTCGGCACCATTCACATAATTGGGTGTTTGTGCCTTGCCAAAGTCAAATAAACCGATAGTCCTAACGAGCTTTGGTACGTGTGCCCGGTGTGGATGCACCTTGAAAAATAAAAAAGCCCGAGGACGGCTAATCACCAAGGTTTTGGCTTTTGTACACCAATGCCATTGTCTCAAAAATAAGTGAAAAAAGAAAAGAAAACAAAGAAAAGATGGAGAAAATTATACACTTGTTGGGAAGTTGAGCAAAAACGAAATTGTGGAGTTAGTTCCTTTCCTGGATTAGCATCACATGACCTAAAAATTCCCACCTAATCACAACGTTTCTTAGCCTCTTCTTTCCTAAGTCCTTGTGACCTAAATGCATGTGTGTAAGACTTAGTGATCTAGATTGGACATACTCATGATCATCTTGACTTCTTTACTTTCACCTCTCATGCATGCTTTCTAGTTAAGTATAATTGTCTTTCCATGCCTTCATTCATTTGATGCATGATTGCTTGTCCATTGCTATGAAACATGACTATGAAGGTGATCCAATGTTAGAAGCACAATTCCAAAAAGATTTTGTTGTTTTTCTGCATGCATAAATCATGTCATCTCTTAGTCTATAGTTGGGTCTTGCTCGGGGACGAGCAAATCTTAAGTATGGGGTATTTTGATAACGTGATTTATGACATTAGTTTAGGCATTCATTTAGATAGTTTTTCCCGTTATTCATGCACGGTTTGGCATTAGTTCATGACGTTTACGCTTAATTCATGCATATTTCTAGAAAAGACGTCTACACGAGCTTTTGTCGGTTTTGTAGGTATTTCGGGGATCTTTTGGGCATTAATCGATACATTCGAGGGTCAAGCCTCATGGTGGTACATATCCAAGGCCTTGAAGGAACATAATTGGAGCAATGAAGGACACAAGGACCCTTATTGGTGCAAGCAATGGAGCAACTCATGGCTAGATGATCATAACAAGTCTCTGTTGAAGAAAATCGACCTACACCCAGGAAAATCGGCCGATTTTTCCTACTGGGTCGATTTTTGGGCCTTTGACAGCTTAAGCCACGTGACCCACGATCTCTTGTCCGGCCTTGCTCTTGGTGGAGAATATAAGTAGGCCTGCAAGCTGTTGCTGAGGAGGATCCTCCTCTCCCACATCCTCTAGCATCTTCCCAAAGACTCTTCCAATTGGGAGCTCTCTTCAAGACACCCTTGTGGGTGTTCTTGAGGGAGATTAGTGTAGATTTCAATTTCGTAGTTAGATTTGAGTGATTTTTGTGAAGAAGCTTGTTGAAGGTTGTAAGATCCGACTTGGAGCTACATTTGGTGTGTTGAAAGACTTGTTTTGAGCTCAAATCCAGCTAAGTTTCATTGCTTTCATTTCCTTACTTCATCTTCTTGCTATGGGTTCCATGTATGCTTGTATGATGATTCTAGATCTTGAAATGCATGTTATTGGCTAGTTTGTTGTGATTCTGGAGTGATGGATTGATGGTTATTGCTTGGGTGATGATAGAATGGACTTATATGTTTGTTTAGGATGATTTGTATGCACAAAACCTATCTCAGGCATAAAAATCGACCTGTTCTTCATAGTAAATCAGCCGATTTTTACTATGATCCACCCGATTTTTCCTTCTGTTGCTCTTTAATTGATGAATCTGTATGTTAGGATTTTAGATTGTTGAAATCCTAGTGTTTGTTAAGCATAATATAGCTTAGGGTGACCTAATGCTAGCAAACTAAGTGAGGAAAGAGACCTACCCGGTGATTTCCGATCTTAGATACCAAAGATGATGAACTCTAGGTAGTAGTGAGCCTCATAAGCCGCTATTGGATCGAGTGTGCTAGGATTGTTGCTTGAGACTTACCTTTTCCGAGACTTACCCGGTAAGGAGAGGTTTGCCCCTTAAGTAGTGTCCGGTTTGTGTAGAATTCCCAACTTTACCTCCTTGAGACTTACCCGGTAATAGGAGTTTGGTGCGGGATTAGTGAAGCATGAGACTTACCCGGTAATTGCTTCCATTAGAGAAACACCCTTTCCCAACACTGCAACTTTATCCTTAGAATCTTTAGAAGCTTGAGTCCAATGCCATAACCGGAAATCTTGACCTCTAGAATCCACTTTTTCTCTCTTTGATCTCTTATCTTGTGTTTGTGTCACTTGTTTGTTTGCTAGCTTGAGTTGTTAGTTTGATTTAGTATTTTGCATGAATTGTTACCTTTGCTTGATCACCACAAAAACCCAACCAAAAATATCATCATTTTCATTTCTTGATTTCTTCCTCTTTTCTTAGCTTAGATTCTCACTATCTTTGATCATTGAATGACTTGATTTCGCCTCAGTCCTTGTGTTCGACCTCGGAATACTTTCCTTCCTACATAACGATCCGTACACTGCGGGTTTCGCTAGGTAGTTTAGGATTTTAGTTCGAGTTTATAAATGTAAAGCTTTTTGTGCTATTTCCTAGCGTAACAATCCAAATGGGTAATATATGAGGGCTTGCGTGCATTAGATTATGCGTGGGTTTTGTGATGTTTTGTACACAAATGTATATGTTTGATGTTGCCGTTTTGCACTCGGCCGTGATTTTGTATATGTTTTGATCTATGATCATACAGTTTTATATATTTGGTTTTATATTTATTTGTGCCTTGTTGTAAGATCCAGTGAACTTGTTGTCAGACTAGGGTCAAAATCCATTGTGAGATCCTATCCCAGTAACGCCTCGAGTCCGCGGATTCGGGGTCTTACAATCTTTGAGTCCGAGATCTTTTCTTCAAACTTTTCTCTCTCCGAGATCTTCTCTTTCATCGTCAACCAAGATCTTCTCTTAAAATCTTTATTCGAGATCTTCTAGGTTGGTTAGTTTGTTTTTTGTTGAATATCTTCTCCTACATCATCTCCTTTGGGTGTAGACGTCTGTGGTTTGTAATAAATCTCTTAGCCGAGATCTTCCCTTGTATTGGTATCCAAGACCTACACACATTTTAACAAACAAACCGAGAAAAACAATCTAGAAATACAATCAATAATTGTTAGTTTATAAAATTGCATTTATATGTTAAGTCTTCCATCATTTAAATAAAATAGTTCATATCAAAGGTGGAGCTATCACACAACATATGTCAAAATAATCCTAGCATGATTTGGAGTTTTCACCCCAAATCCTAGAAGGGTGACTACTCACTCATGACCGACAGTTCAGTAACACAAATAAATAATATTAATATCACGGTGACAAACTAGATTTAAAATAAGAAATGTAGGAAGAAGAATTGACTGAAACAAACTTACCAATCCAAAGTTATGGCCAATACAAGATTGAAAATGGATCTACTAAGATTTGTAAAGAACTTCAAGAACACTTCATTTGTTTCCTTCCCAAACGGACAACTTGCTTACAAAAAGAAAATTTAGATGATTGTTTTGTGGCTTAGATGATATGAAACACAAGAAGTTATTCCCTCTCTTTATAGGATAAAATTTATTATCCCCCATCTAGGATCTTTCTAACAAACTCACACGTCAAGTGTGAGTTAGTTGCAAAAGTAGGCCACACCGGTACCTTGGGTCGGGTTTTGTGTTGCCTTATATCAGGTTGAAGACCTTTTACCTCGAGTTTTTCCACCGACTTTAGAAAATTAAACATAGCTCGAGTTTTGTGCTTCTTTGTTCGAATTTTTGTGCTTCTTAGGTAAATTATCCTCTTTCACCCAAGGTAAGTGCAATCTCCTCCTATAAAGTATTCTTTGCTCGAGGTTTCTCTTAAATTAGGTCGGTTTTTTGTGCTTCCTTGCTCGAGTTTTTTCAGTGAACTCGAGCTCAGTGTACTTTTGCAACTTGAGTTTTTCTTACTTGGGGTTTCCAAGTCTTCTTACCTCGAGTTTTTGTAAACACGATGGTCCTCTTCTAGGGCTTATTGCTTGTCTTGTCCTTGCTTTTCTTTCCTTTCTTTCTTTCTCATTCCTTTAGCTATTAGATGGTGATGAAGAAGTGGTGAGTACTCCTTGGATCGGCATAAATTGGTCTTTTGTGCTCCCATATAGACCTAAAACATATAAAACCCCCCAATATAACAAGAGTAAACATTCTTTAATACTTTAAAACGTAAGAAAAGATATGAATGCTCTTTCCCCTACAAAATTAAGGTTAAACACACAAAAGTACATTTATAAAGATAGTATAGAAACATGCAATTAAAATACCCCATACTTAGCTCTTACTTGTCCCTAAATTAGAACCAAATGCAAAGGTTCGTAAAGAAAGAAACGAAATTAACAATAAAGAAGAAAAGAAAATATTTTTGGAGTATGCTTCATATGATAGATCACTTTTCAAAATATTTTAGCCATGAAAAGGCATTATGACAGTCTAAAATAATGAACATGAAAATAAGAAAATAAGAATATATGCTAAATCTTCGCACACAAAACCTATAATCTAGAATCATAAGTTAACGAAAACTTTTGCATGTTACTTCTTCAATGATACTTGCATATGACTTGTGTTGTTCAACCAAATGTATAAAACAAAGTTAAAGGCTAACATGCTTAAGTGCAATCAAGTGTGATCTGGTCCTTTATAATTCACTTGTGCATTCATACATTGATGTGCATATACTCGGCCTCATTGACATAAAGAAAAAAAATGAAAAGTTAGCATTCATCACATAGACAAGTGGCGTTTTTGGAACTTTGATGTGCAATTCTATTGATTTTTCTTCACTTTTTCATGATTATTCTTTTTGCCTTATGTGTTAGTAATTTTCACTTAAGTGAGTGTCAACTAATGTAAGCTTCCCTAGACTGGCCAATTAAGAGTTCATAACCAATACAAACTATCATGAAACTATGAAAGTTTACTATAGCTAAATTCCATACATAGGATTCACTGATCATACATAAATAGAAAATATAAGTGCATGACTAAAATCATATTTCATATGCATTTCATGAATGACTATTTAAAATTTTGCTAATATGCTTATTTTATACCCTTTACAATCAACAAGTAAAAAATTATTGTCACGACTAGAACATAATCTCATCATTAAGGTCATTTCAACATTTCAAGAAGCATACAACTTTTTTTTTGAATTTTTTCAGTTTTTTGGCTTTTACAAAAGTTAAGATTAACACAAAAATGAAAAAGAAAACCAAAAACTTGCAACGCATATATACAAATGCATTTAAGCATTCTCATGCCCCATACTTATACTTTGCGTTGTGCCCAATGCAAAAAACAAAACGTTACGTGTTTGTGCTTAGGTGAAGTTTACTTGTCCATGTTCAATCCGACTTGATCGCGCCAATCTCCTTGTGGATCTTCTCTTGACCAAGCTTGATGGTGTCAAGGGCGTTGGCTTTCTCTTCCACCGTTTCCCTTAGAACATCATACCTTTAGTCTTGGCTTTGCTTCCAAGCATTGTCCTCCTCCATCCATCTTGTATGCCCTTCCATCCATTCTTGTTGACTTTGCATGTATCAAAAGACTTCTTGATTGTAGTTTTGATGGAAGTGTTGTTAAGGTTGGGACCCGGATGCACCACTAATTGGAGTACTACGAGGATTACCTAATGGAGTACCATGTGGTGTACCTTGTGGAGTACTTTGTTCTCCTCCGTCAACATCACTATCATCATCATCATCATCTTGTTGAGTATTACCATGTCCATTTTCCTTAAGAAATGCAACCCAATATCTTGCCCTAATTCTCTCCTTAAACACGATCTGGCTAGGACCCTAAGGCAGCAATACCTTGTTCACCTTGATCTCCACTACCCCCGTCCTTTCCACCTTCATAAGCCTAAGGAAGTTTAAGAGGTTAAGATCAATCGTAGGGAATTTTGAAGGATACAAAGGGACAATGCGTATAAGGGGATATCAAAGAACCTATCAATCACAGTAATCATGCTTCCCATGCAAATGGTTCCTCTTGTCTTAACGGCTACCGTCCAAAATAACTTCGCCAACATGTAGGGTATATTAGATACAATGTCTCTAAAGGCACTCCAAGCTATGTATACTTCATCAGAAATGGGTGGGGCAACACTATCCACCCAGATAAAGAGACTTTCGCTTTGGAGCCTAAAGAATAGGTCAAGGGTTTGGTGGTATAGTTAAGCATTTGGTATTCCCGGACGAACAGGTAGAGGCTATTGAAGAATCGTATAGGTGAATATAATGGATATAAATACTCTAGAAGGGGGTTGAATAGAGTGTGGGAACTTTTTGCAAAAACTTATCTCAAGGCATTGAAACTGATTTCAAGGCCTTGATGTCGATTTGTGCTCTCTGTGACACAACTGGTTTTCAAGGGCTTTAAAAGTGGTTTCACGGCCTTAACTCCGAAAACCTGCAAAACGATGTTAGTCACAATTAAGCAAGATATAGTGCAGAAGTAAAAGATCGACAAGGTGATATGTTTACGAAGTTCATCTCTAACAACCAACGTCTCCGTCCTACGGTTTCTTTACCCATATGATGTAACTATCTATTATCTGCTTCAAAGAGTCCTAGATAGAGAGACAAGTGCTGAATTTAAAGTGCACGAAAGTGTGTTGAAAACCTGTACGAATCACGGTCTGCCACCAAGAACCACGGCCGTGATTTGTGCCGTGGAACTCTCTAGAATGCTCCAAAGTGCCAGCTTCTCAGATTCCACGCCCGGGGTTTTGCCAGAGACCGTGATTTTGCCCGTGGTTTCTCCAGAAAGTGCCTTAGTGGTTGATCAAGCTTCAAGGAGCCTTGAGGAGTCTTCCATAGCTTTGGAATCATCTCAACCTACATTGTATGGAGCGTCTCCAATCGATAAAGGTCCTCCTAAACTTGAACTTAAACCCCTCCCCTCTCATTTGAAGTATGCTTTTCTTGGTGAAAACTCTACTTATCCGGTGATTGTTAATGCATGCTTGAATGATGATGAGTTGAATAGATTGTTGCATGAGTTGAGATTGCATAGGAGAGCTATAGGCTATACCATTGATGACTTAATTGGCATTAAACCTTCCTTGTGCATGCATAAAATTTTGATGGAAGACAAACATAAACCTTCAATTGAACCTCAAAGAAGACTAAACCCCATCATGAAAGAAGTAGTAAAGAAAGAGATCCTTAAATTGCTAGATGCGGGAATCATTTTCCCGATTTCGGATAGTAAATGGTTTAGTCCCGTGCATGTGGTTCCTAAGAAGGGTGGGACGACCGTAGTGACTAATGAGAATAATGAACTAATCCCTACTAGAACGGTTACGGGATGGAGGATGTGTCTAGACTATAGGAAACTAAATGTGGCCTCTAGGAAAGATCACTTCCCCCTTCCCTTCATTGACCAAATGCTAGAGAGATTAGCTCAACATTCACACTTTTGCTATTTAGATGGCTATAGTGGATTCTTCCAAATCCCTATCCACCCGGATGACCAAGAGAAAACTACATTCACATGTCCTTGTGGTACATTTGCATATAGAAGAATGCCATTTGGGTTGTGTAATGCACCCGCCACCTTTCAAAGGTGTATGATGGCTATCTTTTCTGAATATATTGAAAGCATCATGGAACTGTTTATGGATCTTCATTTGATGATTTTTAGCTAACTTGTCTTTGGTGCTAAAGAGATGTGAGGAGACTAATCTTGTCTTAAATTGGGAAAAATGCCACTTCATGGTAAGTGAAGGTATTGTGTTGGGACACTTGGTGTCCAACCAAGGCATTGAGGTTGATAGGTCTAAGATAGAGACAATAGAGTAGTTGCCACCACCTACCTCGGTGAAGGGGGTAAGGAGTTTCTTAGGGCATGCCGGTTTTTACCTGAGATTCATAAAAGATTTCTCTAAAATTTCTAAGCCTCTTACTAACCTACTATTGAAAGATGTTGAGTTTGTTTTCTCCAAGGATTGCCTTGAGGCTTTTTGTAGGTTGAAGAATGCTTTGATCTCCGCACCCATCATGCAACCTCCGGGTTAGAGTTTGCCGTTTGAGATCATGTGTGACGCGAGTGATGTAGCCGTTGGGGCTGTTTTGGGACAAAGGAAAGATGGGTTTACACATGCCATCTATTATGCTAGCAAGACGCTAGATGATTCCCAACTCTATTATGCTACCACTGAGAAGGAGTTGCTAGCGGTTGTGTATGCATTTGAGAAGTTCCACTCGTATCTTGTTGGAGCGAAGGTCATTGTGTATACGGATCACGCTGCGATCCGTTATCTCCTTACAAAGAAGGATGCCCAACCTCGTTTGATTCGGTGGATCCTCTTCTCTAAGAGTTTGATTCTATGGCGGACCACCTTAGTAGACTCCCACCATTGGAGATTGAGAGAGATGACATCCCGATTGATGACTCATTCTGGGATGAGCAATTGCAAATGGTGGAGGAGTGCTTGTTTCTAGTGTCAAGGGGCAATGAGCCATGGTATGCCGACATAGTGAACTATCTCGTTTGTGAAGAGGTGCCACCCGGTCTATCGTATGCCCAAAGGAAAAAGTTCTTCAAGGATGTGAGGCATTACTATTGGAGTGAACCGCTTTTGTTCAAGGGAGGACCGGATGGAGTCTTTAGGAGATGCATCCCGGATGATGAGGTGGAGAGTGTGATCCACAATTGTCATTCCTTGCCATGTGGAGGCAATGCTAGCTCACACAAGACGTGTACAAAGGTGTTGTAATCCGGGTTTTATTGGCCAAGTTTGTTAAAAGACGTGCAGAATTTTGTGGTAGCTTGTGATGCTTGCCAAAGGACGGGCAACATCTCAAGGAGGAATGAGATGCCCTTAAACAATATACAAGAGGTGGAGATATTTGATGTTTGGGGTGTGGACTTCATGGGGCCATTCCCCTCTTCTTGTGGCAACCTCTACATTCTATTGGCGGTGGACTATGTGTCGAGATGGGTAGAAGCAATCGCCTCTCCCACAAATGATGCCAAGGTTGTGGTGCGGTTCTTCAACCGAGTGATCTTCCCTAGGTTTGGAATGCCAAGGGTGATCATAAGTGATGGAGGAAAGCACTTCAACAATAGGAACGTTGGGACACTTTTGGCTAAGTATGGGGTGACTCACAAGGTGGCAACACCTTACCATCCCCAAACTAGTGGCCAAGTGGAGATCTTCAACCGGGAGATAAAAGGGATCCTTGAGAAGACGGTTTCTAGGACGAGAAAGGATTGGGCTATGAAGCTCGATGATGCCTTGTGGGCATATAGAACCGCTTTCAAGACACCGATTGGCACCACCCCCTAAAAACTAATTTATGACAAGTCTTGCCACTTTCCGGTTGAGATGGAGCATAGGGCGTATTGGGCTATAAGGTGGCTGAATTTTGACCTCAAGAAGGCCGGTGA
Organism: Fagopyrum homotropicum; assembly: GCA_033239125.1. Classification (NCBI taxonomy): domain Eukaryota; kingdom Viridiplantae; phylum Streptophyta; class Magnoliopsida; order Caryophyllales; family Polygonaceae; genus Fagopyrum; species Fagopyrum homotropicum. The sequence continues at coordinate 57,509,416 of BSWB01000008.1, read as the reverse complement.
GAAGAGATTGCTAGACATGAATGCTCTTGAGGAGATCCGGTTGGATGCCTATGAAAACGCCCAGATTTACAAGGAAAGGACCAAACGTTGGCATGACAAGCGTCTCATTCCAAAGGAGTTGAGTGAAGGAGACTTGGTCCTTCTCTTGAACTCAAGGTTGCGGCTCTTCCCCGGAAAGCTAAAGTCAAGATGGACGGGTCCTTATGTGGTGAAGAAGATCTTTCCCCATGGAGCGGTTGAGATAGGAGGGGAGCATTGTGGAGATTTTAAGGTGAATGGGCACCGGTTGAAGAAGTATATCCCGGGAACTCTGGTGGATATGATTGCCCCACTTCACCTTGAGTGAGACGCCCCCGAATTTGGTCAAGCTAATGACCTTAAAGAAACGCTTAATGGGAGGCAACCCATTGGTAGACATCTTTCCCTTTTCGTTTTGGAGATTTTAAGGTGAATGTGCACTGGTTGAAGAAGTATATTCCGGGAGCTATGGTGGATATGATTGCCCCACTTCACCTTGAGTGAGACGCCCCCGAATTTGGTCAAGCTAATGACCTTAAAGAAGCGCTTAATGGGAGGCAACCCATTGGTAGACATCTTTCCAATGCATACAAGGCCTTGATTTCTTCATTGCAATCATCTTCTAACTCTTCCTCCATCAAACTTAAGCTAAGAACCTTCTCCAAGGTGTCCGTGAACAAGATCGAGCTCACAACTTCTCTACATTCTTCTTGCTCGACAATGCTGAACACATCTTCACCAAGGGCTGGCCCCTTCATCATTGTGGATAATTTTAACTTGATATTCTCTTCTCCAATGTTGAAAGAGAGAATTCCATTTTTCCAATCCGCCAGACATCCGGATGTGGCTAAGAAAGGCCTTCCCAAAATGATAGGAACCGGATAGTCCGTCGGGATGTTCAAAACAACAAAGTCTATTGGCACATAGAACTTCCCAAGCTGAACCGGTATGTCTTCCAAGATTCCTACGGGGTGAGTGATCGAACGGTTCGCCATGTAAAGGGTCATCTTGACCGGCTTTGGCTCTCCTAGCCCAACCTTGTTGCAAAGTGCAAGGGGGATAATGCTTACACTTGCTCCAAGATCACATAGGGCTTCATAATTCACTTTTCCAACCCCAATTGTCACACAAAAAGATCCCGGATCTCTTAGCTTAGGAGGCATCTCCTCCTTCATGGTTTGGATCAACTCGGAAGATCTCTTCGTCATTCTCACCTCTCCATACTCCTCAACTTCCTTTTGTTGGAGAGTATTTCCTTCAAGAATTTTCCGTAGGCCGGCATACCTAGAATAGCATCCATGAACGGAATGTTAATATGCAATTTAGACATAAGTTCAAGGAATTTACCGAAGTGTTTATCCAAGCGAGCTCTTGCTCGTGATTGTGGGAATGGTAGTGGTGGCTTGTATGGAGGTGGTTCCACATGTGTTGGCTCATCATCCTTGCTCTTGCCTCCATCTTCTTGCATTGGCTCTTCCTCCACTACCACTTGCTTTCCTTTAGCATTCTCCTTGGGTAAGGGATCCTTCATGCTCAGCCCACTCCTTGTTGTAATGGCCAACACTTGGCCTCTTGGGTTATCTTCGGTCCTTCCGGGAAGCTTCCCGGATCTCTATGAGCTTCACCCGCCTTTTGGAACACTTGTGCTTCTAGCACCTTTTGAGCCTTAGAAATGGAAGTCAACGTGCTCTCAAGACCACTCAACCTTCCAAGCAATTGCTCAAACATCATCTCGGTTCTATCCTTTGGAGGTTGAGTAAATCCTGGTGGAGGCTCTTGTGAAACCTTAGGTGGTGGTGGTGCGCTTGTAGAAGCGGGAGGGTTCAAGGCTCCATCCGGGTTGGAATAAGAGAACCCGGGATGGTTGTGGTTAGGCCGGTAATTGTTGAATGGCCGGTTGTTGTTGTTGAAGTTCCTTGGGCCTTGATAGTTGTTGTAATTGCCCTTTCCCATGTAGTTCACATCTTCCTCCTTGGAAGACAAGTTTGCTTGCACTTGCACTTGAGGGCTCGCTTGATTCTTCAAAGTTATAGCACACAACTCCCTCAAAGACTTAAGCTCATTGTTGATTGCATCGAGCTTGTAGTTGCTCATGGTGACTTCACTCACTTCATAAACTTCCGGTTTTCTCCCATCACTCTTCCTATGGAAGTACTTCTCTATCACTAAGGCTTGCTTCTCTACAAACTCCCAACCCTCATCCACATTCTTCTACATAAATGTTCAACCGGAAAGAGATTGAAGCTTGAATTGGCTATCTTCATCAAGTCCCTTGAAGTAGATCTCCAAAAGCTCTATTTTTGGTATACCATGGTGTAGACAATCTAGGAGGAGGTCCTTGAACCTCTCCCAAGATTTGAATAGGCTTTCTCTATCCTTCATCACGGAGGCATTGATCTTCCCTTTTAACTCGGTAGTCTTGGAAGGTGGGAAGAAATTTGTCAAGAACTCGGTTGTCATCTCCTCCCAAGTACTCGCACGCCCTAGTGGAATAGATTGGTACCAAGCCAAGGCTTTATCCTTAAGTGAGAAGGAAAAAGCCCTAAGCTTATGGTTGTTGTTCTCCAATCTAGGCGGCCTTAGAGTCTCCATCAAAATCTCAGAATTCATCAAGTGTTGATGAGGAGACTCTCCTTCCATCCCTCCAAATTGATTATGCCGGATCATTTGTAGAACTTGAGGGCGGAGCTCGTAATCATGGGCTGCGGGATCTCCTAAGTTCACACCCGCACGGTGCACTGTTTGGGGTGGATCCATACGTTGCCCTAACGTTTGTGGCTCCTCAATCATAACCGGCTCAAACCGAATGTTGACCGCCGGCTGCGGTGGTGGTGGTGGTGGAGGAGGTTGTTGACGATTAAGCTCTCTTTGTACAAGAGCTTGCCTAATCACTTCAATTTCCCTCCTAGTTGCTTCTTGCCTCTCATTGGCAAGTCTCCTCTCATACTCCGAGAGTTCATCTCTCAACCTAATTTGCTCTAAAGCCTCATCCAACTCATCTTGAAGATCTCTTGCAACCATCTCTTTCTTCTTCTTAATGCTCTTAGATCTAGCTTTAAGGGTTTTCTCCGATTCGGGATCGAATGGAGCTAAATCCTTGACACGAGATCTTCGCATGCACCTAAAGAATGAGAGATGTCCTGAAAATGCAAAGACACAAACCAAACAAGATCAAAAGCAACAAGAAAGACCTACACTATAAACAATCACAAAAATGACTCAATCTAGACCTAGTCCCCGGCAACGGCGCCAAAAACTTGTTATGCTAAGATTGTGACAAGCAAAAGTCTTAAATTTATAACTCAATATATTTTTCCTAACTCCTAGCGAACCCACAGTGTTTGGGTCGTTTTGTATTAAGGATAGTATTCCGAGGTCGAACACAAAGACTAAGGTGAAATTAAATCAAAAAGTGACTAAGGATAGTGTAGACCTAGTTTGAGAAAAGAGAAAGAAATAAAGAAATGAAAATCTCAATGTTTTTAGGCTGGTTTTGTGGTGATCAATCAAGAATCACAAATCATGCAAGAGAACAAAAACAAACTAAACTAGCAACACAAATAGACAAACACAAACACGAGATAGGTAATCAAAGAGGTAAAAGCGGATTCTAGGGGTTGGAAATTCCGGTTATGGCATTGGACTCGAGCTTCTGATCATTCCTTGGATCAACTATGGTATGTTGGGAGTGGTTGTTTCTAAATCGGGATCAATCACCGGGTAGGTCTCATGGTCCACTAGTCCGTTCCTAAGGTCTTATCACCGGGTAAGTGTCAAAGAGCCTAAGGTTAGGAATTCTGCACAAACCGGATTGTTATCTAGGGATCTAACCTCTCCTTACAGGGTAAGTCTCGGGAAGGCAAGTCCTAAACATCAATCCTAGCACACTCAGTCCAATAGCGGCTTGTGAAGCTTACAACTACCTAGAGTTCATCATCCTTGGTACCTAAGGTCGATAATTACCGGGTAGGTCTCTTTTCTCACTTAGATTGCTAGTATTAGGTCGCCCTAGGCTAGATTAAGCTAAACAAACACAAGGATTTCAACAATCTAACATCCTAACATTCAGATTTATCAATACAAGCAAGTCACAAAAAATCACGGGTAGTTCATCCACTTCCACGGCCGTGGTCTTGCAAGAACAAACCGTGATTTACAACAGTAGCTAGGTTCGAGCAAACAAATCATCCAAAGGTATGTTTAAGTCTATCCTATCATAGTCCAAGCCATAACCATCATTTCCTTACCCTAGAATCGCATCTATTTAGCCAACAACATGCATCTTAACAATCAAACTTAACAAGCATATATTCATGGCTTCCATACCAAGATAATGAAATAAAAGAGAGATGAAACAAGTAGAACAACAAAACAAGCTGAATAATTGTTTGAGGAAGA